>CM057339.1:750891504-753291504 GCA_030015575.1 Agapanthus africanus
ATGCTTGAATGAGTGAAGCTCAAGGGTTGCCATTCATTTATTAATTTTGAAAAACACTTAGTCATTTTTCTTATGTTTCTCTCATGCTCTCTTCTTCTTCTTCCTCTTCACCATTGTTCAAGCTTCAACCCTCACATGTGATGTGAATCATGAAGCTTGAATACATACCAGTGAGCAAACCAAATCCCCTACTTCACCATCTTATACTTGTCTAGTAATCAAGTGTAACGTGTTTCCTACACTAAAAGAGTTTAGTGTAGAGGTAGCTTGAGTTGGAGAGACTTCGCGTGGACCACCTTCGGCATAAAGGTCTTCGAAGGAAGCTCGTCCAAACCCTCAAGTGGAGCCTAGTGGAGTCGCAGTACTACTACACGGAGCATGTGAAGTGAAGGACTCGATCTGCGAGGGTATAGCCATCTTTCACTTCTTCTTGTTTACATATCATCATAGTATTAAACCCTAAATATTCTAGTATAGATCTTGGTGAGTCTAGCTTAGCGCCCGAAAATTTTTAAATCCGGCATGCTTGATGCCGCTAGGACCCCATAGCAGTGCTAGGGTAGACTTTCACAATCGTCATACAGTATCATAATCAGGGGTACGGATCTAAGGTCTCATACAATCTATTATATACCAAGTCACATGTTATCGCATGTATGTATATAACGCCCAACGATCCGCTAATATATCGCATCATAAACGATGTCTCATCCCAAATCATATATCAATTATCTCTTGACATCCTGCTCGATCGTATCAACTTAAACCATATAATACATCATATCCTCATCATACATGTATATATATATATATATATATATATATATATATATATATCAACACTTCCATATATATACATATATACATATACCCCGTATCATATCAAGTGTGTTCACAGCACGACAAGTAAACCGACGACTCACAACTAAGGAACTTAAACTAAGAGTAAACTATCCTACAAGTACGCTTAATCTAACCTATAGTCACCTAGAAACCTTATTCGATAAATATCCAAGTCTTGCATTAACACACAAATATATATGATATATAAATATATCCTATTCTACGGTTGCAGGGGTGCTATATGCCATCCACCCGACTTCACCGTAGATATACATCTACTCACATTCGATCCTCGTTTGCCAAATTCGATGACACCTTGCTCTCCCTTGTCGTCCATAAATCCACGCGAAGGTACCTACAGTTTAAACACGTCGTATCGTAAACACGAATCGAATACGAAAACCAAAGCAGCACACGAAACACACATAGGTTAGAACCTTTAGTGTTGGTCCCAAAGCTTGCTGATCTGGCAGAAGTCTCTGGAGTCTTCTGGAACTTGGAGTGTCTTTTTGAGTTGTAGGCATACAGGTAAGAGTTGTGCTGCAAAGTTTGGTGGATGACGTGGCAAGACGGCCACGGAACCGGGCGCAAGCAGGCTCCGGCCGCGATTCCGCGGCCATATTGGAGGCTTGGGCTTTGATCTTTTTTCACTGGTCTTTGGCTAACATTTTGGGCTTCTTCTGATATGTTGATTTGTATTTTCCCTTTTGGATTGATACCAGATCTGAAATCATTGAGTTGGCGTAATATTTGATCGGTACCATGTACATTTTTGGCCTTACTTCTGGATTTTCCTGCACAGATCTCAAAACAAGTGTTGCGCAAATGTAGGGATGATGCGATACCATGAAATGTGGTCAATTTTCTTTATAGTGTCGGTTTAATAGTCTAATACATGCAATCTGATATTTTGCGACAGTTTTGCTAATATGTAAAATATGAATGCCGAACACTTCTATATGAATGCAAATGATGAGGAAATTGCCGGCTAAAATATGCAATATTTTCGACTAATCAAATTCCCCCAAACTTAATTTCGATCGTCTCGAGCGAACTGTTTTATTAAAAAGAGAAGGAGAAAATAAAGAAAGAGAAAAACTAACTAGCACACTTTTGTAGGCAACACGATTGCACTGAGCATGTGCAACAAGCCTTTAAACCTCTAGGTGTCCCTAGTAGGAGGAGTGTTGTCTCCTGAGGGTTTTCAACGGATTGCACCCACAAAATCCAATAATAAAAGAAAGATCATGAATATTACATTTAAAGAAAAGAATTGTAAAAGAAAGACTTTGAAAATTAGGGTTTCCAACTAAGTTAGCTTTTCGGTTGTCATGAGCCCTATCTTAATGGTCATGAAAAGATGTCAGAAATCACGTCCTCCCTCAATAAAACATCGTCTTATTTTTCATTCCTATCTTTCTTCCAAACATCGATCATATATCCCTGCGTGTGTGTAAAGGACATCCCTACACTCGGAGAATTCAATTCAAGCTATCATACTCTTGTCCATCAGCCTGAGTACTTTTTAATTAATGAATATTTAGATGAGATTGCTCACACACTTTCATGCGACCGTTAATACTTCTTGAGGTACTAACCGACCGATTACTCCTGTGCTTGCTTACTTGGTGTATTTTCCTCATCTTGCACCACCTTAGGCATAGCAGTGATTCCCAGACCAGTTGGCCTTAGGGCACTGGGTGAAGAAGCACTCTCGCTATATATTTTTTTATTGCCCTCGGTGATAACAAAACCAGTGTCCATTTTTCTCACCACTTTATATTTTTTCTATTCACTTTTTTTTCTTTTTATTTCCTTCATACTTTTGGCTTTAAGACAAGAGCATTTCAAGGTATTCTCTACTATCCCAGGTTTTAAGACGTGTGTAAGTGCGAATAGCAGGGTATCAACGTTCAAAATGTTTGGCTTCCAGAATAGAAACTATTTTTCAAACTTATTTTTATCCTCAGATTAGTGACGTCCTTCATCTTACTAACCCTTGGGACAACGGCTCATAACTACTTATTACTAGTTCTTATAAGAAAACTTCTAATTTTCTTAGTTTTCTTAAATTTTTCTAATCTCAAGGATGTAATTTTTCACTATCTAAACTTTCATTATCTTATTTATATACAAAAAAGTGTAAATATTAAAATTATTTTTATACTTGAAATTTTTTCAATTTTTATGGGTTTTGAAAATTTCTCAATTTTTATAAGTTTTTAAAGAAATGTTTTGTGTTTATGCAAATGATGCAAGAATAAGCACAAACCTCCCCCAAACTTGTTTTCAACAGTGTCCTCACTGTTGCCAACAGCTATACTACAAAACCTGTATGTCTGGGAGGGATTATTAGTGGGGGCAAAATATATAAGTGAAGAACTTCCCCCAAACTTATTCTTTTCACTCACCTCCATTCAAAAAATGATACAATGATATACTGAACATGAAGGTGAGACGGAGGAATTTTAATCCAAATAAACTGGCTCTTGTAAGAACAAGAGCTCCTCCGTGGGGTCAGTGGAAAAATACGGCTTTAGTCTATGTCCATTTACTTTAAAAATTGTGCCGTTTTTAACATTTTCTACTTCTACTGCCCCGTGCGGGTATACAGACCGCACAACAAAAGGTCCCTTCCATCGAGATCGGAGCTTATCCGCGTGAAGGTGTAATCGTGAATCATAAAGAAGGACTTGTTGACCAGGTGAAAATGTTTTCCTCAAAATGTTTTTATCGTGAAAAACCTTAGTCCTATTCTTTGTGATTACAGCGTTATCATAAGCTTCATCGCGGAGTTCGCTTAGCTCATTAAGTTGCAGCTTCCGAAAGTTGCAAGCAAGGTTTAAATCCAAATTTATTTCTTTAATAGCCCACAATGCTTTATGTTCTATCTCGACGGGTAGATGACATGCTTTTCCAAACACTATCCTATATGGAGACATCCCTAGGTCGGTCTTATATGCAGTTCGGAATGCCCAAAGAGCATCCGTCAGTTTGGTCGACCAGTCTTTTCTATTTTTAGCAACAGTTTTCTCCAGGATAAGTTTGATTTGTCTGTTTGAGATTTCAGCCTGCCCGCTTGTTTGGGGATGATAGGGTGTAGAAAGTCGGTGGTTGATTGAGTATTTCCGCATCAGAGTCTCGAAAGATCTGTTGCAGAAGTGTGTCCCATTATCGCTAATAATAGCGCGTGGGTGTCCAAATCGCGAGAAGATATTCTCTTTCAAGAACTTAATGACAACTTTCTTGTCATTAGTGCGACATGGAATGGCTTCTACCCACTTTGAGACATAATCAACCGCCAGCAGTATGTACAAATTCCTAAAGGAGTTGGGAAAAGGACCCATAAAATCTATGCCCCAAACATCAAATATTTCAACAACCAAGATGGGTTGCTGAGGCATTTCATTCCTCTGGGAGATTCTACCCGTATACTGACATTGTGTACAGGTTTTACAATAGTCAAATGCGTCCTTGAATAAGGTCGGCCAATAAAATCCACATTGCAAAACCTTTTTCGCTGTCTTTCTAGGACCAAAATGACCCCCACAGGCCTGATCATGACAAAAAGAAAGAACACTCTTGAACTCTTCATTCGGGACACACCGGCGAATGATCTGATCAGGACAATATTTAAACAAATAGGGCTCATCCCAGTAAAAGTGTTTTACTTGGGATAGAAAACGGTATTTGTCCTGTTTTGACCAATCGCTGGGTATCAGTCCTGTGGCATGATAGTTCACAATATCCCTGAACCATGGTTCATTGGATACGCTCAAGAGTTGCTCGTCAGGAAACGAGTCATTGATCGGCAGGGTCACAGGGGAAGAAATGATGCGTGAAAGATGGTCGGCTACTACGTTTTCATATCCTTTCTTATCTTTGATAACAAGATCAAATTCTTGTAATAGTAGGATCCAACGTATTAGTCGACCTTTTGCATCTTTCTTCGCCAGAAGATGTTTTAAAGCGGAATGGTCAGTATACACAACTATAGGTGAGCCAATTAAGTAAGGCCTGAATTTTTATAATGCAAATACAACCGCTAAAAGTTCTTTTTCTGTGGTTGTATAATTGATTTGCGCATCATTCAGGGTCTTACTTGCATAGTAAATCACGTGTGGCATCTTTTCGATGTGCTGTCCTAAAACTGCACCTACTGCAAAGTCGGATGCATCACACATTAGCTCAAAGGGGTAGTCCCAGTTTGGTGATGATAAAACGGGGGCTAAAGTGAGTGAGTGTTTAAGTGAGTCGAAAGCTGTCTCGCAATCCGAGTCAAAATGGAAGGTCGTATCCTTGGCCAGGAGAAGAGTTAAAGGTCTAGAAATTTTGCTAAAGTCCTTAATGAATCTCCTATAAAAGCCCGCATGGCCAAGGAAAGAGCGAATATCTTTGACGCTTTTGGGATGAGGGAGGTTTTGAATGACATCTATCTTAGCTTTGTCAACCTCAATGCCTTTCTGTGAAATAACATGTCCAAGAACAATTCCTTCTTGGACCATAAAATGGCATTTTTCCCAGTTCAAAGTCAAGTTCTTCTCTTTGCAACGAGTAAGAACAGCGTCAAGATTCGCTAGGCAATCAGAAAAAGAGTCTCCAAAAATCGAGAAGTCGTCCATAAAGATCTCCAAGAAATTCTCTACCATATCAGAGAATATCCCCATCATACACCGCTGAAAGGTAGCGGGAGCATTGCATAACCCAAAGGGCATGCGACTGTAAGCAAAGGTACCAAAAGGACAAGTAAAAGTGGTTTTATCTTGATCCTTTTTGGCGATGGGGACCTGATTATAGCCTGAGTACCCGTCCATAAAACAATAATACTCTCGTCCCGCTAAGCGTTCCAGCATTTGATCAATGAATGGTAGAGGAAAATGGTCTTTCCTCGTGGCAGCGTTGAGTTTTCTATAATCGATACATACACGCCACCCAGTTTGGGCGCGTGTCTGAATCAACTCATTCGCCTCATTGGTTATAACAATGATGCCGGATTTTTTAGGAACGACATGTATAGGACTCACCCATTGGCTATCGGAGATTGGGTATATAATACCATTATCTAAGCATTTGACAATCTCTTTCATGACCGCTTCCTTCATGACGGGATTCAACCGTCTCTGTGGTTCTCGGGTTGGTCTGGCATCATCCATCACATGTATATGATGTTCAACTATCAAGGGACTAATCCCTTTAATGTCCGCCATACTCCAACCAAACGCCTCTTTGTTAGATCTCAATACCGATAAAAGTGCATTCTCTTGGTCTAATGCTAGAGAAGCGGATATTATAACCGGTAAAGTCTCCTTCTCACCTAAATAAGCATATTTCAGATGAGAGGGTAAAATTTTGAGATCTAAGTCGGGCGGAGAAATGATAGAAGGAGGGATCATTGAGTGATTTTTGGATTTACAAAGAAGCTCAGAGCCTGTGAAAGATACAGACTCGGGTGGAGAAAAGTCAGAAGTGCAGGACTCAAGTGTAGGTAAAGTGTCCTCACTAAGATCTTGTGTAAAGTCAAACAGAGATGTGGTAATGTCATCGAGATCAGTAAAAGTTCCTCAGCTCCACAACTATCGGGAGCGATCTCATGGACAGAGCACACATCTAAAATATGAGCAGAGGGTTCTGATGGCTGACTTCCAACTTTGTATATATTTAGTTCAATGGTCATATTTCCGAATGATAAGTTCATTGAACCGTTTCTACAGTTTATAACAGCGTTGGAAGTGGAAAGGAAAGGACGACCCAGAATCACCGGAATTTGGCCCGGGGGTTTTCTACAGGATGTGTGTCGAGCACAATGAAGTCTACAGGAAAAACAAATTCCCCGACCTTTATCAACACATCCTCTAATTCACCCCTTGGTTTGGTGATAGATCGGTCTGCCATCTGGAGAGTGCAGTGAGCAGGTTTCAGCTCTCCAATCCCTAGTTGCTCATAGACAGAATAAGAGAGTAGGTTAACACTTGCGCCAAGGTCTAAAAGAGCACGATTTATGTTTTTACCCCCAATAGAAATCGATATTGTAGGACATCCTGGGTCCTTTCGTTTCTTTGGTAGCTGGGGAATAAAAGCAGTGCTGATATTATTAGCCATGAAGACCTTCTTCGGCACTTGGGTCTTCCTCTTCCTAGTGCACAAGTCCTTAAGAATTTTCGCATATGCGGGGACTTGTTGAATTGCATTTAGGAGAGGGATATTGATGTTAACCTGTTTGAACATTTCCAAAATTTTCTCCATACGAGGACTCGTTCTATTACCCCTTAACCGGTTCGGGTAAGGAGCTTTCGCAATAAGCGCTGGGTCCATCATAGGAGAAGAAAGATGGGGTAGACGAGGTCCCAAAAGAGGTGTGGGGACCGTCTGTGGAGAACTATAAGGGTTGGGAGAAGGTGTCGAGCCTAATGGGAAATGGAGAATAGGCTCTCGAGAAGATGGTGTGGTAGAAGAAGAAGGATCAGAAGGAGAAGTGTGTGTGTGTGGAAAGGTCTCAGCCGGGGTGTTGATATGATTTTCAGTATCATCAACTTCTTCCCCAACATGATTGTTCAGCACTCTTCCCGATCTCAACGTTGTAATGGCATTTACATTGTAATGCCCAGGATTCTGTAGGGGTTGAGAGGGAAGTTTCCCTTTTTCTCTCGCACTCATTTCGGCTTTTAGGCGTGCGATTTCAGCTTCCATCAATCTGATACTCTCAGCTTGGGACGCTGAGTTTTTCTTTATCTCACTGACGGAAGATCTAACCTCAGTCGAAACCTCTATGAAATTTGATAAAAGTGATTTCATGGTTTGAGTGAATTGAGAGAACTCGTCAGAACAGGACTGCATAGGATTAGACTGTGCAGGATTGTTGCCCTGGTTTTGGAAATTTTATGACTGATAGGGGTGCTGAGTGAGTTGAAGGGGTTGCTGTTGTGGTGGAGGAAGAGCCCTTTGAAAGTTATTCGTGTTTGGAACCGTGTTTTGAGATTGGTTTTGGTTCCAAGCAAAATTCGGGTGATTCCTCCAACCCTGATTGTACGTGGAAGAATATGGATCGTTTTGAGGTCTTTGAAATGCGGCATTAGAATGCTCGTGACCTTGAAACGCAGAGTTTAATGGACATTCTTCCGTTAAATGAGACGGATCAGAACAACACCCACAAACAGTTTTGGGGAGCGACATTGGGTTTAGGGAGGCTGCAGAAAATTTGTGTTCCATAGCGTCGAGCTTCTTTTGCATTGCTGCCATTTCAGCTCGAACACCTATGGACACATCTATTTGGTGTACGCCACCCCTATTCAATGGTTGGGTTCCACTCTCCCATTGTAGTGATTTTTCAGCGAACTCTTCTAAGTACTTCCAAGCTTCCCCATCATCTTTGGTCATAAAAGTACCTTGACACATGTTTTCAAGGCTCTGTTTAGTGCTTGGGTTAATGCCCTCATAAATGATTCGGCAAAGCTCCCATCTCGGGATGCCGTGATGAGGACACTGAACCAAAAGATCCTTGAAACATTCAAAGCATTTAGAAAATGGTTCGGTAGGGAGCTGGGCAAATTGATTCAGTTCGCTACGGATTCGAGCTGTCTTTTGGATTAGGTAAAATTTCTTAAAGAATGCAGCGACGAATTCTTCCCAATTCGTAATAGAGTATGCGGTAGTGTTATATAGCCACTTCTCGGCTATATCGCACAATGTAAATGGAAGAAGTCGTAGACGCATCGCATCCACTGAAAGTTGTGACGTACCCATCATTGCGCATACGTTTTCAAATTTGGTAATGAAAACGTAAGCGTCCTCAGTCTCGAGTCCGTGGAATTTGGGTAAAAGATTGATATACTGGGGCTTAATCTCAAAGTTATCCCCATTGGATGGTGGTGTGGATAAGCAGGTCGAAAGAGGACCTCTAAGTGGATAGCACCTCTCCTAGAGAGAGATGCGGGGTGGATTCTGCGCACCAACGGACGGCGGCAGATTAGGGTTAAAGAAGTTTGATGGAGGTGGATCCATCGGTGTGGTGTGGTAGGGGGTAAAGAAAAGGTAAATGGAGAAATATCGACTTCGGAGTCGATAAAAGGTACGCGGACTAAACGGGCACTAGAATCCCGTGTCCAGCCTATCTTGTACTAAAAAGGGTTAGTACAAGTGGCAGCGTTGGCTTATAATTAGGGGTAATGAATGAATGCGGTGTTTGCTTTGAAAAAGGGACAGATTTTTTTTTTTTTGAAAAAAATGATGCGACACAACAAATGCAGCACACAAACCCTAGAATCTAGTGGTCACCTAGGTCCGGCTCTAGACCGCTCCTAACTGCCAAAAGACAAGTCGCAGGATAGAATCCTCCACTGCCTCTTTGTTCCCCTGTGGCCAGGTAAGTGCCAGGTAAGTGGGAAGGTACTCCACTACGTAAGTAGTGGGCCTAATTAATAACCACTAGCCTTCGACACACTTTCCTAGGCACCACAAGAAAACGCGGATAAGCAATGAATTACCCACGGCCTTCTTCTGTCCTAATTGAGCGCGACAGTCCTTAGAGTCATCTCTAGATTTCTTTTAGTTAATGTGGGTCAATGCGGATGCAAGTTTTGTGGTTTTCGGGGCCTAGGAAGGGTAATGAAATCCCCACCTAATTTGGATTTGGCCGTGCCCCTTAATATCCGTATTTTGAATGCAAACAACCAAGAAACAAAATCACGCACAAATTTAATTTTGCAATTTGCGAGCTGCTATTCTTTGCAAAGAATCCTGCAGAAAATTGTCAGTTGGAGCTAAAAAGAGGAGAGAGGAGAAGGTAAGAAAGTACCTGAAGCAAAATTTTTACAGAAACCCCTCCACCAAGCCGCGGTTTCGCCGCATATGGGTACTCCCACCGCGCTTCCGCGGTCTCTTGATGAGATCACTGAACCAAAAATTTTCAGGGAGCTTCTGTAGACTCCCTCAGCTCTCTGGTATATTCCAAATTTTTTCCAAATTTCCAGCAAGCTCCAGATCTCCTTGTAATGAAACACAACA
Source organism: Agapanthus africanus (assembly GCA_030015575.1). Taxonomy (NCBI): domain Eukaryota; kingdom Viridiplantae; phylum Streptophyta; class Magnoliopsida; order Asparagales; family Amaryllidaceae; genus Agapanthus; species Agapanthus africanus. The sequence continues at coordinate 750,901,348 of CM057339.1, forward strand.
AATTGTTTAGGGTTTGCACGAATTTTGATCTCAAAAATCACAATGAAATAAATCTTTCAATTCAAACTTTGATATAAAACGAATTAGCGCGCGATCCCCGGCAACGGCGCCATTTTGATTGATTTATTTTCTTGATGTGTAAAATGTAAAAGTATCGATTCAAATAGTCCCCGATTTCGGCGCTATTTTATTGATCGTAAAATGCGAGACTGAGTAAGTAAATCAAATCGATAAGAGTCTCTTTGTGTCGGTAATTAGAAAATTGAATAAAGTTCACAATCAAAAATTATATTTGACTGCAATCAACTACGGTGTCAGTTGTAGATCGTAAGCGAGTGCGGATCGTCCACAGGGATTGTGCGATTCGTTTTTATATTTGATTTGTTTGAATCGAAAGTAATCGAAAAGAAAAGAAAACATGATTCAAGAATTTATCAATTGATTCAGGTGTCACGAGTTTAATCAAGAATCAAGAAACTGATAAACAATCAAGAATTGGGTTTCGATAATATTTCCAACCAAAAATGTCAAGAATCTAAATGAGGCTCATAGGAATCGATCGGATCTATAGACGTGATGTAATCTCAAGATTTCGTGTTCTTGTCCTTCGAAGGATTGATACTAGATCGATGATGGTCGACGAGAGTTAGGGCTTTCTTGATGAAACTTGGGTTTCATCATTTAACCCTTGTTCTTTCGTTGATTATCATTCACATTCTAGCCTCTAGCAATTTATAGAAACGATCGTAACTCCCCAATCTCGAGCGATATCAATCAAGAAAGCATCGCAACGAATTGGGTCGTCGATTCTTGATCTTGCTAGGGTTTACAAAACTCGTAGGATTCAAGAATCGATTTAAGATATATTACATCATCATTCTATTGATCGTCTCGACTCCTCGACGAGCGGAGTTTTACTCAGACATCACAACTAGAAATTTAGATTGAATCATGATGCAAGAATTTAAAGAAAACAAGATAAAAGAATATCACCTTTTATTTATATCAACAATTTGATTACAGTCGCTCAAGAACTACAAGAGGAAGAATTAAATTGTCGACTTGGCTTCGCTCGGCTCCGTGAGTCGCGGATCGGCTTGGACCACTTGCTCTGTTGAAGACCGGCTCGGCTCCTAAAAGGTTGCAAGGCTTCTTGCTTGAATGTGTACTCGGGATCTTGGCTTTTGATTGGAATTAGGGTTAGGGTTTCACACAAGTCCTCTCACTAGACTTGTGGAAGAAGAAGATGAAGAAAGAGATAGAATGGTTCTCAAATGAACTAATGGATTGATTTTTCCAAGCTCATGAATTATCTTTTACAAGTGAGCCTAGGGTCTTATTTATAGAGCACCCAAACCCTAAGCCTTCTTGAGTTCCCTCCAAAAGTTTGTTGAAAGACTTCTAGAAAGAGTTTGTTAGGCTTAGCTTAGGGTTTAAGCTAGGGTTTTAGAAGAAGTTTCTAGAATGATAGGCTAGTTTAGTGTTGGTTCCAAAGCTTGCTGATCTAGCAGAAGTCTCTGGAGTCTTCTGGAACTTGGAGTGTCTTTTTGAGTTGTAGGCATACAGGTAAGAGTTGTGCTGCAAAGTTTGGTGGATGACGTGGCAAGACGGCCGCGGAACCGCGGCGCAAGCAGGCTCCGGCCGCGGTTCCGCGGCCATGTTGGAGGCTTGGGCTTTGATCTTTTTTCACTGGTCTTTGGCTAACATTTTGGGCTTCTTCTGATATGTTGATTTGTATTTTCCCTTTTGGATTGATACCAGATCTGAAATCATTGAGTTGGCGTAATGTTTGATCGGTACCATGTACATTTTTGGCCTTACTTCTGGATTTTCCTGCACAGATCTCAAAACAAGTGTTGCGCAAATGTAGGGATGATGCGATGCCATGAAATGTGGTCAATTTCCTTTATAGTGTCGGTTTAATAGTCTAATACATGCAATCTGATATTTTGCGACAGTTTTGCTAATATGTAAAATATGAATGCCGAACACTTCTATATGAATGCAAATGATGAGGAAATTTCCGGCTAAAATATGCAATATTTTCGACTAATCAAGTGCGGCGCAAGCCTCCGGAACCAGTCCCTGCCAGCTCGAATTGGGGTAGCGGGGAAAGCTCGGCATTGAGTCGTGTCCGAGCTGTCCTGAAATCTCATGCCCGCCGTAAATGCGTCCAAGCGGTCATTCAGGTCGGACTTCTAGTCGAAGAAGGCCACTTTGGATGGCTTGTTCTTGGACGAGACACACTCGGCCAGTAACTCTTCTGTAAAAGGCTTTGTAAGTGAGTAGGCGGAATACCTGGCCCCTTCACCGGACATATGGTCATCTCGTCGTATGCCTTTGATTTTCTTTTTGAGGGCCTCGAGCCGGTGGTGATACCCCGTGGATCAGCACGGTTAGAGTGGTGATTATCGCCGCTCCTGGTTCTCATGGCGGTGCGGCTTCGATTCCGCTCTATTAAATTTCTTAAATCCTTAGGCGAGGATCTTCTTGAGTAGCCCCGACGTTCGCCGTTTGCATGACCCCAACGGGAGTGGGGGCGTCAGTCATGCGTGGAAGCAAGAGAACTGACCGACACCTCCTCAGGGGGTGTGAGCGCATGGCGGGTGTTAGTGCGATGGCCTAGTCTTCCCCAAGACCGGGATGCGGAGCTGTCCGGCGCTCAGCGGATCATGGAATCATTCGCTGCATGCGGGCCATGGTTGTCGGAGTCGGCACGCCGGGGCTCGGTGATGCTGAGATGAGCGTGAGTGAGATCGAGGGCCTGAGCGGGGCCCTCCGTCCTCCGGCGGACGTCGTTATCCCGGGAAGGGGGAACAGCGGCCTGGTGGGTGGGACCCACCGCTTCTACGCGGACGAGTGCATCCACCAGCGATATGAGTCTGTCGATCCGAGCAGATAAGGCGCCGATGACGTTAGGAGGTGGGGTAGAACCGCTCCCGCCTCCGTTATGGGTGTGTGTGACGGCTCGTGTTGGGATCGTCGCGGTTGTCGCTCGCCATCGAATCGAGGGCGGAAGATCAACTTGATTGGTGGAGAAGTTTTCAGGTTCCCACAGACGGTGCCAGCTGATGGAGGTCAGGATCTCCCTCAGATGTTGTCCTCCGTCGATCTGGTAGCGAGCGTTCTTGGACGGTCAAGATTGGATATGAGAGATGTCGAGTGTGTGGATCTCAATGGGTTGGTGTCGACGCCGGGCTATCTGTAAAGGAAGTCCTGGAATAGATGACCACCGTAGGACCCTTCGACGATCAAGTTAGTATCGTGGAATAAGAGCAGAGTAGCGGCGAATCAGTTCGAGTTACCCGAGTCGTTTGAAAAAGGGGTTTATATAGTGGTCGTATGGAGCGAGCCGATGCGATATCCTCGTCGTCAGTTACCCCCCTCGTTACGCCCGCGTTAATGGCGAGATCCGCTCATTAATGGGGGAACGAGTCTGCGTGAGACGCAGAGCCTGGGGCGGCGGATATCTCGCCTTGGCGAGATACACGGAAGCCGAGGAAGCTCGGACTGCCAGATAGCTCGGAGACGAACAAGTAGGCTATGGAAGCTCAGTTCTGCAATAGCCCGGAGACGAGCAAAAGAGGGTGCAAGTTCGGCTGCTGGGTTGCTCGAGAGCAAGAAGTGGGGGTGTAAGCTCGAAGACCATTCAAGGAAAGTCACCAATGCTCCATACTGATTTTACATCGGCAACCCTCAGAAGTCTAGCGGGCTTACGCGGATGACACGTCATTCGCCACGTGTCGTGATATGAGAAATTTCCATTTATGAGTATCATCACTTATGAACGGGTCTTTCAAAACGTGCACGAAAGTGCCGGCCTCTAGACTGGGCTCCATCTTGAGATGCTACCATTGGCAGCCAAGATGTCTCTTAGGTGGAAGAGCTCACACGATTGGTTGATTCCTCATGAGCATGACAACGATAATATTAGGTGTAGCTGTTACGCTGGATTGTGATGGATGACTGGTGTGGGAAGGACACATTGCAAATCAACTTTCCCAAAGTTATGCTGCTTCGTCGTTGATTTGAAGCATGCGATATATGGATAGCCAACAGAATAGGAGCGTGGAATCCAAAACTCAACGCACCTGTTTCGATTGTTGCGTCCACTTAGAGATTGGAGTTAGTTAACCTCATCAAAGATAATTTTGAGGTCACACCGCATCTAATGACAAAACGCCTAGAAGTGGACTTTAGACAGGATATTCACTATTACATCAGCATATACTATGCTTAGGGACTGTTTGGTTGCAAGATTATGAAATTTGAATTCCAAAATAGAACGGTTGAAAATTTCTGGATTTGGTGATTTGTTGCTTGGTTGGTTTTGGATTCCTAGTATTGGATTTCTAGATCCATGTAATCTTTGTTTGGTTGGTGAAAAGAAAGTGGGATTTAGATTTAAGGATTTTAAAGAGAGAGATAGGGAGAGGATTATTAAATAAATAAAGTACCCAGGTCCCATCTAAAAGTACAATGAAAAGCGCCAAATCCTTGCAAATTCTCCAAAAATTTTAGGATTTAAGAATCCTTGTTTTGTGGTGGGCCCTCCATAAAAAACAAAGAAATCCTACAAATCCAAATCATCCAATCAAACACAAAATTATGGAATGCATGGATTCCACCATTCAAATCTTTGCTAATCCTGCAACCAAACAAGCCCTTAATGATTGGGTGTATGTATTTCCACCGAAAATGGACATAATCATCAAAGTCAAGGGCCCTTTTAAGGCTAGAGTTTTTTCAATGGCTAGTGGCTAAAGTGGCAATACTGACAAATTGAACCTCAGGAAGCAGAATATTTTGGTGGATGAGAAATGACTTGTTTGCCTTCGAAACATTGAAAAAAAAAAGTTTTGTTCGATGGATGCAACGGGCAGTGTTTTAAAAGCGAAAGGCAACAAAACTTTCCTATCGTCTGAAATGAGAGACGCTAAAAAGACGACCGCATGAGTAAAACGAGACGATAAATATTTACACCACCATCATAACTTTAGTAAGTTGGTTTGAGAATTAGAGAAAGGATGTGAAAGAAAAGAATAAAAGACTTTTCAATTTTAAATTAAAAACTTAATTTTTCGTCACTTTTGGATAAATTCTGTTTTCATAAAAGACTTCTCTACGATTAAGGAGAAAATAAGTATATATAAATAAAAATGAGATTGAAATAATATGAAATATATTTTATGTTTATTTTTTAAATAAAAATCACTTAGATACTCACTTGAAAGTCTCGTCTTGGACAGTGAGGCGATCATCTGGGAACTTGAGGTGATAGCAGCTCAAATTGTCTCGTCCGGATGTCTGAGACCCCAAGACGCTCCGCCTTTAAATTAAACACTGGCATTGGATCTAGATTGTTATGGGGCTGAGGCAGACCGTGATGTCAAGTGTATTTGCACATGGTGGACGTCGTGGAGGGCATGCAACATTTGAGGATCGAGTCATGAGAAGTATTAGTTGTTGCTGCCGCAAAACCGATCGGCAACGCAGCGGAAAACCTTATAGACGAAATAACAAAAGAAAACTGGATGTTGTTTCCTCATAAAACAAAAAAAATGGGACGTCACGTGCCCACACGTGATCGGGGGTCACGTGCCGACACGTGATGGTTTCCTAAGAACTCTGAAATAATAAGAATTAAATTCTGATTCAAAGGGGTCACGTGCCCATACGTGATGGGCCTTTAAACCCACTGAAAGGAATTAAAAAAAGTATAATAAAACAGTAAGAAAAAACTCAAATGGGGCATCACGTGCCCACACGTGACCAAGGGTCACGAGACGACACATGATGAGTTCCCGAGTTCTTTAAAATAATATAATTAAATTCTAGTTAAATGCTTAATCAGTGGGTCACGTGCCACCACGTGATAGGGTCTTAAAACTCTCTGAGTTAATGGAAAGAAAACTTTAAATGGGGCATCACGTGCCCACACGTGATAGGGGGTCACGTGCCAACACGTGATGGATTCCTAAGATTTCTGAACTAATAGAATTAAATTCTAATTAAATGGTCAATCAGTGGGGTCACGTGCCAACACGTGATAGGCTCTTAAACCTTCTGAACTAATAGGATTAAATTCTAATTAAGGGAAATTAAAAACCCTAATTGGAAAAATATTTCTCTAGATCTTTCCAGATAAAAAGATTGCGCTCTGTAAAATGGAGCACCGTTGGATTAAAAATCCAATGGTGATTAAAAATCACCAATTTATAGAAAGATTCTATATAAGGAGATATTTCCCTGAAATTTGCCAGGAATAACAGATAAAATATCTTTTGGATTAAAATCCAATGGTGAATAAAATTCACTGAGTGATCTAAAAGATCATGTTGGTTACAAAATCTTTCAATGAATGATTGACTAAACAAACTGATTTTTTTCTTTCTCCTATAAATAGGAGCCAAGAAGAGAAAAGAGAAGGAAGAGGATTAGAGATAACAACAGAGAGAAGAAATTCTGAGATAAAAAAGAAGAGAATTTAATTCTCCAGAAAGAAGAAAACCTCTTTAGAGGAAAAAAAAGAAATTCGAGGTAAAAGAAAGAAAAAGATCATTCTACGAAACAAAAGAGAATTTAATTCTTAAAACCAAGAGTTTAACTCTTTGGATAAGAACTTAGTTCTTCCTCTGGTTGAAGATCTGCAGAAGCATATCTCCCCATAGGTTGAGAATTTAATTCTCATCGGGGAGATTCTGTCATGCAGATCTAAAACCTAAGTGAGGACCTAAGTTCAGAGAATTTTATTCTCCCACAAAGCACATAGGAATTTAATTCCTCCAACAAAGATAGGGTTTAACCCTTAATATAAGAACTTAGTTCTTCTTCATGGTAATAGATCTGCAGAAGCAAATCTCCTCATAAGTTGATAATTTAATTCTCATCGGGGAGATTCTGCCATGCAGATCCAAAACTTAGAGGGAGAATTGAGTTTAAAGAATTTAATTCTTTCGAACATATAGGAATTTAATTCCTCTAAATAAAGTTTGGGCCCTATAAGAGAATTTAATTCTTCAGTAAAGGATTTATCTCTCCATGCACGTAGAAAGATCAAGTATCCAACATGATCACGTGGCAACACGTGACCCTCCCCTCCAATGACCAAAAGAGAACAAATAAGATTAGGTCACGTGCTCCCACGTGACCCTTGAACAAACTTCAAAAAAAAGGGGCAGAATCGATTTTGGGCGCCCTCACGTGTCCCCACGTGACCCCCTGACAAACACCTCTTTAAAAAAGAAAAGATGGAAAAAACTGAAGGATTAATACCCAACGCTTGGGTGTCCCCACGTGTCCCCACGTGACCCCTAATAAATCCTTTTAATATCCAATGCATGGGTACCCATCACGTGCCCACACGTGATGGCCGTGAAGATTAAGTGCTTAACACTTATTTGAATATTCTGAGAATAAAATAAAGGAAGCTTGGCCCAATTCTAGGGCGCCTCACGTGTCCTCATGTGAGCGCTTCATTTTTTTTAGTGTTTAACACTATTTTAAGCGCCTCATCCCTGGTGTTTAACGCTATTTTAAATGCATCACGTGGGAACACGTGATCGCCAAATATGTGCTAGTGTTTAACACTATATTCAAACCAGTCTTAGCCCAAATTAGCTAAGTCTTCCAGAGGCAAGACTCCCCTTTAACTGAACCTCAGATGCATATGAGTGCTCAGTACTCAATAAAAGACAAAAATATTGTCAGAACCCAGATCCATGCTTAACATTGCTAAATAAAGAGGGGCCAAGCCAAGATAAATGTTCAACAACCCAAAACAAATATTCAACATTTTAAACCTGGGTGGACTTAGCCCAAGTTGGCCATAAGTCCTTAATTCAGATTAATTGAGTCCATATGCTCATAAATCTTTTGATCTTAGTCCTAAATTGGACTACAGATCTCTCAACCAATATTGGTTCAATGGTACATCTCTTCACTCCTCTATATATGCCGTTGTAATCCTTCAATGTCTTCAGAGAGGTGATGGGTCCCGATAACCAGACAAACCTCGGACTGCGGGGTCCTTTAAACCCATGGACTATGATGTTCTTAACCTTGGACTGTGGGGTCCTTTAAACCCATGGACTATGATGTCCTTAACCTCAGACTGTGGGGTCCTTTAAACCCATGGACTATGATGTCCTTAACCTTAGACTGGGGGGTCCTTAAATCCATGGACTATGATGTCCGTAATCTCGGACTGTGGGGTCCTTTAAACCCATGGACTATGATGTCCTTAACCTTGGACTGCAAAGTCTTTAAACTAAAAAAATAGAGCCCAAATGCTCTTTTGTTGGATCTAAATGATCCTGTTAAGTAAATCTTAGTCTAAAATTAGACTAACGTATCCTTAACAAACTGTCAAGTAGATCTTAGTCTAAAATTAGACTAACGTATCCTTAACAGATGTTTAAATTGATCTTAATCTCAATGAGATTAATGATCCTTAAACCCAACCCAAACCCAAATCTAAGAAGATACGGATTTGGACTAATCCACGGCCTACAGGCGACAACGTAAATTAGTCTCCGTATACAAAACAAAATAAACACCCACGACACGAAGTGACCATCTGGAGAAGAAGAAAGTGGTTACCGCGACGCGGTAGCGTAATTAACTACAGGGGCTTGCGCCTGCAGGGAAGAGCGTCCCCACAATCAAAAACCCCTCAAATGAGGGGGAATCTGACGAAGTCTGCTATATCGGCCGCATCCTTCTAAACCTCCGATACATGGTGCCATAAATCAACTTGGCATTTTCGGAGAGGTGGACGGATAAAACCAAATAGCATCTGCCCCCCAGAATTCAAGCCCCGACGTCCCAACGTCCCGGCCGCGTCTTCCGGCGGCGAACAGATGCAAACCGCAATAAAAATAACAAAAAAGATTTGGGGGGAAATGGGGATAACCTTTATTAGAACTCGAGAAGACGAAAACCTTATAGAGAATTATTACACCATCTCTTATGATATCCAACGAGATCTATCTCCTACAAATTCTCCTTATATGATGATCTTGATCTCTTATGAAGCGACGGCTCCCTTTAACCTTATGATCAAAAACCATTTATCCTAAATAAAAACCCTAAGATCTTATTTATAGCCTGCACAATCTTACTTATAATAAGATCTCAGAAATTACAAAACTGCCACCAAAAACCGAATTTTCAAGTTAAATCACGAACTTAAAATCGCAGTTATCGCCGATCAGACGTCAGTACTGACGTCTGCACAGACGTCAGTATTCATGTAGGCCGACGTATGATGCTTTAACATGGTTCTGTCTAGATTGAAGGAAAACGTCTATTCTTTGCAGATATACGTCTGTAGTTCATCTGGGTTTCTTTATCATCTTTTGACCGACGTTTATTCTTTGCAGGCAAACATCATTCCCTTTTTCTGATGGACAATCTTCTATAAATACGAGAAACATTCACAACAATCTCTACCTTGGCTCGTATTTCTTCATAGCGACCTTGAAAATATGTTGCCTTTCGTCTTGTATCCCTTTAGGGTTGCTTTAATTTTTCTTCCGTTTCCTTATGCTATCACAATCTTTCTTCAGAATTGCGAAACTGATACTGTCACCGTTTTTAAGCAGAACTGAGAACTGGTTTGCGGTCCTCTTATCAAGATCGCTCTTCCTTACAGTTGATTACTTGAATAGAAATCAATGCAGACTTGAACTTCTCAGCAGGAATGACCTTTGTTAGCGTGTCTACCGGATTCACCTTAGTATCGATCTTTATCAAGTCGATCTCCTTTTCGGCCCCCTCCCTTATCTTATAATACCGCACATCGATATACTTAGTTCGACTGTGGTATATTTGATTCTTCTCCAAATGAATGGCGCTTTGACTGTCGCAAAATAAAAAAACCAACCTTTTATCATATCTGGACTCGCCAACTAGGCCCTTTAATCACAAGTCCTCCTTAAATACTTCTACTGCCGCCATATATTCTGTCTTCGTTGTTGAGAGCGCTATAGTATTCTGAAGTGTCGACTTCCAACTGATAGAAGATTCTGCAGCCGTATATACATAACCTATAAAAGATCTCTTGTCCAAGTCCCTAGTGTAATCCACATCTACATATACTTGCAACTGGCTCGATTTATTTTCTGACTTGTGAAAGAATAAACCGAGATCTTTAGTTCCCTTTAGATACCAAGTACCCACTTTACAACTTCCCAATGAAACTTTCCTGGATTTGATATGTATCGGCTAACCAGACTTACCGCATAGGACATGTCTAGACATGTGCATACCATAGCGTACATCAGTGATCCCACCGCACTTGCATACGGTGCTCGAGATATCTTTTCCTTCTCCTCCGCTTATTTCGGACACTCCTTGGAGGATAATTTGAAATGACCGGCGGTAGGGGTACTCACTGATCTAGAGTCCTTCATGTTGAATCTTTCCAACAACTTTTCTATATATCTAACTTAGGATAACCACAACTTTCCAGCCTTCCTGTCTCGAATAATTTCCATCCCAAGAATCTTCTTCGCTTCACCCAAGTCCTTCATGTCAAATTCTGTATACAATGAAGCTTTGAGCACCTTTATTTCCATTATACTCTTAGCCGCAATTAACATGTCATCGACATATAGGAGTGGATATATCGACGACCCATCCTTAAGCCGCTTTGAGTATACACATCTGTCATACTCACATCAAAAGTAATTGGTCTTCTTCATGAACGAATCAAAACACATGTACCACTGCCTGGGAGACTGCTTCAACCCATATAAAGACCGCTTGAGTTCACATACATGATCCTCCTTGCCGGACTTTATAAATCCTTCATGTTGCTTCATGAAGATCGTCTCTTCCAACTCCCATACAGAAATGACGTTTTCACGTCCATTTGCTTCAATTTAAAATCTTGAGTAGCTACCATTGCCAACAACACTCGAATAGACGTATGCTTGACTACCGACGAGAAAATCTCATTGTAGTCAATTCCTCCTTCCGAGCAAAACCCTTCACAACTAAACGTGCCTTGTATTGCTCGTTTTCCTTTTTTCTGTATACCCACTTGCAGCCAATAGCTCTTTTGCTTTTCGGTAGCTCTGTCAATCTCCACATACTATTCTTTCGAAGTGACTACATCTCCTCTGTCATCGCCATAATCTATCGATCATTATCCATTTGCCCAATGGTCTCCTGATAGGAGCTAGGATCTCCGCTTTCTGTGACCAGAGCAAATGCAACCATATATTCGAAACCGTATCTGACTGGTGCCTTATGAGTATGTATCGATTGCTTTAATGACATTACCTATGGGTCCTGTTCGGGTTGGTCTTCACCTTTTTCTCCAAAATCTGCCCGTCCACCTCTACATCAATAGGCTGTAATTGTGTTTCAGTGTTTGTAACCTTATGAGCGCCAGATAACTCGACTCTCACCGAATCATTGTCCCTTAATGCTCCATATGCCTCCTTATTATCTCCAGCCACGTCTTTTAACATGGAATCATCATCGAAGATCATATCTCGGCTAGTGAACGCCCTTTTGTTTTCGAGATCGCATAACTTGTAGCCTTTAACACCAAGTTTGAATCACAAGAAAACACAACTTTTAGACTTTGATTCCAGCTTGGTTTTATCCTTCCAATCCACGAGCGAATAAGCAGGGCATCCAAACACCCGTAATGAATTGTAACTGACTGGTACTCCTCTCCATACTTCTTCTGGGATCTGAAAATTTATCGCCATTGATAGAGACATGTTGACCAAATAGCATGCATAACTTACTGCCTTTGCCTAGAAGTCCTCCGAAAGTCCGGATTGCAACCGCATGCTTCTGGATCTCTCTAGTAGTGTCATGTTCATGCGCTTCACTGCCCTATTCTGCTCTGGATGTCTTGAAACAGTCCATTGCCGTTGTATGCCCTATTCTTTACAAAAGTTCGTAAACTCCTTCAAGGTGTATTCACCTTCATTATCTGTCCATAAGTACTTCACCGGTCATCCTTTTTTCTTCTCCACGGCTGCTTTTCACTCCTTAAATCCGGCAAACACATTTGATTTGTGTTTGAGTAAGTAGACCCATACCTTCCGTGAGAAATCGTCAATGAAAGTGACATAATACATAGCATCTTCTTTTGATGCAACCGGCGATGGCCTCCATATGTCTGAGTGAATGTAATCGAAGAGTCTTTCGGTCTTGTGCACGGCTTGTTTGAAGCCGACCTTATATTGCTTCCTCATCGTACAAAATTTACAGAAATCTAACTTGCACGAGATAACACCTTTCAACAACTTCCTTCTATGCAACTCACGAAACCCTCCCACTCATGTGGCTAAGACGCATATGCTACATCTTTGTGGTATCCTCCACCCGTTTCTCCGTAGCTACGACTGCACCACCAGTCACTATACTGCCATCAAATGAAATAATTTCTTTAATCGTTGTCCCTTCATAACCGCTAGGGCCCCCTTGACAACCTTTAAAACTCCATCTTGAACATTGAATTTACATCCTGTCGCATCTAATGCTCCAAGTGAAACCAGGTTCTTCTTTAGTTCTGAAACGTGTCGCATGTTCACAAGCGTTCGCATCACCCCATCAAACATGCAGACTTTGATATTCCCTATGCCAATGGCCTTGCACGCTATATTGTTCCCCATAAGAACATTGCAGCCATTGAACTCTTTATAGGTGTCGAACAGCTCCTTCGGACACATGTAGTATGAACATCCAGAATCAAGGATCCAAGCATCAGAATTTACCTCTCATGTATGTACAGCTAGTATGGCACATGGATATTCTGCTTCGGTCGCAACACTGGCTTGAACCGAACCCTTTGAATTTGCACTTTTACCTTTCTTCTCTAACCACTGCTTATATTTTTAGCATTGTTTCTTTAGATACCCTGACTGTTTGCAAAAAAAGCACGATCCGTCTCTTGCCCGGATGATTTGGATTTCCCTATTATGCTCTTGCTTTCATCTCTATTCTTTGATCTTCCTTTTTTACAGGCGAACAACCCTGATGACTCCTCCGATAGATTTGATTTCTTCATGATCTCATTATTTAAAAAATTCGTTGTAACCTCCTCCATCTCGAGAGTCTCTTTCCCATAAAGGATCGTTGTCATCAAGTGTTCATACAAATCTGGAAGTGAAGATAGGAGCAATAGCACTTGGTCCTCCTCCTCTAACTTGACTTCAAGGCATAAAAGATCACTTACCATCTTATTGAAGCTGTTTAAGTGTCGTGAATCGGAGTCCCTTCCTTCATGCATAAACTATATAGTTGCTTCTTCAAATATAGCTTGTTTGACAATGACTTTGTCATGTATAAGCTCTCCAGTTTCAACCACAAACTTGCCGTAGAAGTTTCTTTCATAACGTTATACATCACGTTATCCACCAAACAAAGTTCTATCGTGCATTGTGCCTTCTGATCTAATTCTGCCTATGCAGCATCTGTCATGTCGGTAGGTTTACTACCGCCAAGTATCTTGAACATCCATTCCTTCACCAGAAGTGCCTTCACCCTTCTCTGTCACATAAAGAAGTTATGTTTCTCATTAAATTTCTTCACCTCAAATTTTGTGCTATTTACCTTGTTATCAGTCATCCTTAATTCAAAAGAAAATACATTTCTCTCGGATCATTACGAACCACTATTAATATAATTATGATCTAAGAAGATAGAAAGCAGACACAAGCGTCGTCACATATCGTAAACTTAAATTGCAAAAATATATAATATAGTTCTGATACCAATTGTTTCTGCCGCAAGACCGATCGGTAATGCAGCGGAAAGCCTTATAGATGAAATAACAAAAGAAAACGGGTGCAAACCGCAATAAAAATAACAAATAAGATTTGGGGGGAAACGAGAAGAACGTTTATTAGAACTTGAGAAGAAAAAAACCTTACAGAGAATTATTACACGCTCTCTTTATGATCTCCAACGAGTCTATCTCCTTCTACAAATTCTCCTTATACGATGATCTTGATCCCTTATGGAACGACGGTTTCCTTTAATCTTATGATAAAAAACCATCTACCCTAAATAATAATCCTTAGATCATATTTATAGCCTGCTCAATCTTAGTTATAATAAGATCTAAGAAATTACAAACTGCCACCAAAAACCGAATTTTCGAGTTAAATCTCGAACTTAAATTCCCAGTTATCGCCGACCAGACGTCAGTAGCCATGCAGGCTAACGTCTGATGCTTTAACATGCTTCTGTCCAGATTGCAGGCTTACGTCTATTCTTTGCAAGCAGACGTCTATAGTTCATCTGGGTTTCTATATTTTCTTTTGACCGACGTCTATTTTTTGTAGGTAGACGCCATTCCCTTCTTCTGATGCACAATCTTTTTTAAATATGAGACACCTTCACAACATTAGTAATGATGATTTTGCGGGGGCATTTGGCGAGATCGAACTAATGGACTACATCTTTCCTCTTCTGTTGAAGCGTCCATTCCAAGATCCTGTGCTGATAATATAGATCGATGTAGTCCACTCCAAGACGCTCGAGGCTTGCCTCGCAGCAAGACCGAACGTATTCAGACTGCCCGGCAATGAGTAACGGAAAGTTATGTCGATTGAAGATTGAATATTCATGTAATTCTTTACCTTCTCCTTTATGTCGTACATAGCTCGTCCATGATGGAACTTTACCAACCAACCGTTTCCTTTTACATCATTAACCAAGCTCATTATAGAAAACTCGTTATACATTGGTTTGAGAAGAAATGGGTTCTGAAAGTAAATGGGATCTGAGATGAAAAAAGAATTGGGTTTTGAAGATGAAAGGGCGAAACAAAATGAGTTTTTGGATTTAGGGGGGAAAATATAATGAGAGAGAGAAGCGCATTTTCGGGTTAGAAATGGTAAAATACGGGTTGAAAAAGTCAAGAGAGGTAAAGAGGCAAAAAAAATCAAGGAAGCATATGCGGATAAGTTGACAATATATCGGGGCTATATCGGGGCTATGTAGGCAATTTTCCCTTTGTTTTAAGACTGTTGAAAACATTAGCTCAATGTTCCTTTCTCCTAATCCTATTGAGTTTCATTGAAATAATGAAAATAATGAAAGATTAAGGAGGAGAACTTTATTGAAAGCTTTTAGGAGCCCCTTTGTCCAACTATTTGAATGATATTGAAATTAGGACAAAACTGATATAACTTTTTTCTTTCTTCATTGATAATATAGGCCGTTACCTGATGCAAGTGGGATTTGAACTCGGACCTCTTGCTCAATTGCAAGAGCCTTTACCACTAGGTTACAACAACACTCGCAAAATTGGTAATTTTTAAAGTGGAAAAATCGTTGAACTAGAACATTGTTCCGTGATTCGAAATCTTGAAGACCATAACTATACTCACCTTTTTTCCTTGCTAATGAAAACCAAAGATCCTACAACCTCTGCGCTTAATTCCTTAACCTCCACCATTAGTGATCCTTTCTGACTGGCTTACGAGGCCAAGTATCCAATTAAAATGAACCAAGGAACTCACGTGTCAAATACTAGTATCATAAATCTATATTTTTATCCATTTATATATATATATATATATATAGAGAGAGAGAGAGAGAGAGAGAGAGAATAATGGAGAAAAGAGGCCATAGAAGGAAATTTCCTCCTGCGTGGAAAAAAATACAACATCCGCCAATTTTTTCGACGATCAGCCCTCATCATCTTCATCGTTATCATCTAAGATATTGGTAAACCAAATTTTATGTGATTCTACAACTTTTTCACCGTTGATTTAGCAATGTAAAAAGTTCTATTGTCGGTAAACCGTTAATTTTGAACCCACTAAATCAACGGTGAAAAAGTTGTGGAATCATATGAAATTTGGTGTACGCACATCTTAAATGATAACGATGATGATGATGAGTGCCGATCGTCGGAAAAAATGACGGAGGTTGTATTTTTTCTACGCCATAGGAGGAAATCCCCTCCTATGGCCTCTTTCCTCCATTATATATATATATATATATATATATATATATATATATATATAAAAGAGGCCATAGGAGGAAATTTCCTCCTATGGCATGGAAAAAATACAATCTCCACCAATTTTTTCGACGATCGGCCGCCATCATCTTCATCGTTATCAGCAAAGATGTGGGTACACCAAATTTCATGTGATTCTATAACCTTTTCACCGTTGATTTAGTAATGTAAAAAGTTCTATTGTCGGTAAACCGTTAATTTTGAACCCACTAAATCAACGGTGAAAAAGTTGTGGAATCACATGAAATTTGGTGTACGCACATCTTAGATGATAACGATGATGATGATGGGTGCCGATCGTCGGAAAAAAATGGAGGTTGTATTTTTTCCACGCCACAGGAGGAAATCCCCTCCTATGGCCTCTTTCCTCCATTAATCTCTCTCTCTCTCTCTCTATATATATATATATATATATATATATGAAATTAATGGAGGAAAGTTGCCGTGGGAGGGAATTTCCTCCTATGGCATCGGAAAAATGCACTCTCCATATTTTTTCTTGATGATCGGCATACATCATCTCCATCTTTATTATCTAAGATGTGGATATACCAAATTTCATGTGATTATACCATTTTTTCACCGTTGATATAGTTGGTGCAAAATTAATTGTTTACCGACAATAGAATTTTTTACATTTCTAATTCAACGGTGAAAAAGTGGTGGAATCATATGAAATTTGGTGTATGCACATTAATCAGTCGAAAATATTGCATTTTTAACACGTCAATTTCTCTGTCATTTGCACTCATCTAGAGGTGTTCGATATTAATATAGCACATATTAGCAAAATAGCCGTAAAATACCAAATTACATGTGTTATATATTAAAACCGACATTTCTGAGGGAAATTGAGTGTTTATCATGGTATCGCATTATCTTTGTATAGCGCAACACTTGTTTCGAGAATCTGTGCAGGAAATTTCAGGAGAAAATCCAAATCTGTGAAAAAGTGCTGAGAAAAATACGCCAAGTCCAAGACTTGATATCTGGCAGAAATAAGGAAATTAAAATGAGATTCCACATATTTGAACAGTGTCACAAAGTCAGCCCAATTAAAGCCCAGAAATTCCATACAGAGAAGCCCTTTTTGGACCGCAGATCCGCGGCCAAAAGGCCATTCCCGCCGCGGATCCGCGGCATGATGACGTCATCAGCGCAGCAAATTTTCCCCATGTGCTTCTTTATAACGGCCAAGCTTCCAGAAGACTCCAGAATGCCACGTGGCTTCATCCAGAAGGCTCGGCCTAACAACCTAGCTCTAGAATATTCTCTCTAACTAACTATTTCTAGAAGCTTCTCTCTAACAAACTTTTGGAGGGGAAATTTGAAATTTGAATTCTAGATCTAGGGTTATGAGGCTTATAAAAGGAAACCTAGATCTAGGGTTTTGGTTAATCTCGAATCTTCATCTCTTCCACAAGTTGAGTGACACAACTTGTGCATTCAAAACCCTAACCCTAATCCATTCAAATCCAAACCAATTTCAAGATCCCCGAGTACAATTTAAGCAAGAAGCCTTCAACCTTTTAGGAGCGGAGCCGATCTTCATCCGAGCAAGTGATCCAAGACGATCCGCGACTCACGAAGACGAGCGAAGCCAAATCGACGATCGAGTTCTTTCCTCTTGTAGTTCTTGAGCGAATTGTAACGGAATTGTTGATAAATAAAAGGTGAAATTCTTTTGTCTTGCTTTCTTTACATTCTTGCATCATGATTCGATCTCAATTCTTGATTGTGGTTCTTGTTATGATGTTTGAGTAAAACTTCGCTCGTGAAGGAGTCGAGACGATCAATAGATGATGATGTTACAAATCTTGAAACGATTCTTAAGTCCTATGAGTTTGTAAACCCTAGCAAATTGAAGAATTGACGACCTAGTTTCGATGCGATGCTTTCTTGATTGTGTTCGCTCGAAATTAGGGATCCACGATCGATTCTTGAATTTACTAGAGGCTAGAATGTGAATGAAATCAACGAAAGAACAAGGGATAGATGATGAAACTTTAGTTTCCGCAAGAAATCCCTAATTCTTGTTGATCATCATTGATCTAGTATCAATTCATCGATGGATAAAAATACGTAATCAATAGATTTCATCACATCTATAGATCCGATCGATTCCTGCGAGCCTCATTTTGATTCTTGATTCTTGGATTGGAAATCATCAATTGACAATTCTTGATTGTATATGTTTTCTTGATTCTTGCTATTAGATCTAGATTTTACTAATTCTTGAACTTCAAATTTATAAATCATGAATTGTCTTTTCTTTCTTTTCTTTAATTTTCGACTCATCTAATTCGAAATACGAACGGATCTCACTTTCCCTGTAGACGATCCACACTCGCTAACGCGCTACACACGACACCGTTATTGATTGCGGTCAAAATATTTTTGGTTGTGATTTCTACACATTTTCTACATACACACCGAGAAATTCGTATCCAATGAAATGGCGCCGTTGCCGGGGACAGTGCGCTAATTCGTTCGTTTTTGAAATTTGAGTTGAAAAATTTATTCCATCATAATTTTTAGATCAAAATTCGCGCAAAACACTAATCCATTCGTTGTGATTTGTTGCGAGGAAATCTGGAATCATTGGAGCTAGAGGAAAATTATTCTGAGCATTCCAGAGAGCTCATAAAGTGAACAGGATCTTGTGCACAAAATTCTGTGCAGTGATCCCAACATACAACCGCATTTCCGCGGCTATTGGCAGCTCCCGGGGCGGATCCGCGGTGGGGTAAGGGCTTCGCTGTACTAATTTCACTCAGGTCCTCTCTTACTTTCTTATCTCTCTCTCTGTCTGCTCCAATAACAAATTTGCCGCAGGTTTCTTTGCAAATAATTCGCAGCGCCGCAAAAAAAAATATTGTGCGTGTTTGATCTTGGTTGTTTGCATATTAATACGGAATTTAAGGGGCACGGCCAAATCCAGATTAGGTGGGGATTTCATTACCCTTCCTAAGCCCCGAAAATCACAAAACTGCATCCGCATTACCCTCATTAACTAAAAGAAATCTAGACATGACTCTAAGGACCGTCGCGCTCACTTAGGACAGGAGAAGGCCGTGGGTAATCTATTGCTTATCCGCGTTTCTTTTGTGGTGTCTAAGGCAAGTGTGTCTAAGGCAAGTGGTTACTTAATTAGGCCCACTACTTACGTAGTGGAGAACCTCCCACTTACCTGGCCACAGGAGAGACAAAGAGGCAGTGGAGGATTGATCCTGCGACTTGTCTTTTGGCAGTTAGGAGCGGTCTAGAGCCTTGACCTAGGTGACTACTAGAATTAGGGTTGCTTGTTGCATTTGTTGTGATTTGCATCATTTTTTCAAAAATCCGTATTCTTTTTCAAAACAAACACCACTTCATTCATTTCCCCTAATTATACCAACGCTGCCACTTGTGCTACAACCATTTAGCACAATGTTAGGCTGGACACAGGATTCCATTTCCCATCTTGTCCACGTTTCTTTTATCGACCCCAGAGTCGGTAATTCTTCGTCTTCTCCCCCACCCACCACGACCGCGATGGACCCAAATCCATAAAACTTTAACACCACTCTGCCACCGCCCGCAGGTGCGCAGAATCCTCCACGCATTTCTCTCCAAGAGAGATGCTATCCTACACGAATTTCCCTTCCCACCTGTCTTTCTATACCACCTGCTAACGGGAAATTTTTTGAAATCAACCCCCAATTCATCAAACTGTTACCCAAATTTTACGATCTTGATTCTGAAAATGCATACATGTTTATTTCCAAATTCGAAAATGTATGTGCTTTGATGGGAAATTCACAACTGTCTTTGGATGCTTTGCGTTTACGTCTTCTCCCATTCACTTTGTGTGATTTAGCCGAGAAGTGGCTTTACAATACACCCGCACATTCTATTTCAACATGGGACGAATTCGTTGCAGCATTCCTTAAGAAATTTTATCCCAATCACAAGACCAGCCGTGTTCGGAGCGAAATCTTCAAATTTACCCAACTTCCCAATGAACCATTTTGGAAATGCTTTGAACGGTTCAAGAATCTTCTTATCCAATGTCCTCATCACGGAATCTCCAGATGGGATTTGTGTCGAATTATCTATGAGGGTATTGATCTCACTACTAGACAGATGCTTGAAACCATGTATCATTGCCAATTCCTATCTAAAGATGATGGTGAAGCTTGGAAATACCTAGAAGATTTAGCTCAAAACACATCACAATGGGAAAGTGTTAGACCACCACCGTCTAGGGAAGATGTCAATCAGCTCGATGTTTCCGTCATAATGAAAGCCGAACTGGCCGCAATACAAAGGAAACTCGACGCTATAGAAAACAAAATTTCTTCAGCCTCCCTAAACCAATACACACTTCCCAAAACCGTGTGTGGTTGCTGTTCAAACCCTTCACATTTGATGGAAGGATGTCCTTTGAATGTACAGTTTCAAGGTCACGCTAATGCTGCATTTCAGCAAAGACCTGGAAACGATCCTTCTTCTTCCTCATATAATCAAGATTGGAAGAATCACCCTGATTTTTCTTGGATCCAACACCAACCTCAATACACGGATCTAAACCAGAACACTTTCCAAAGGGCTCTTCCACCACAACAGCAACCACACCAATTGAGTCAGCACCCCTTCCAAGCACAAAACTTCCAAAAGTCGGTCAACACACCTGCACCTAATGATCCTTTGAAATTGGCCGGTACTGATAATACCTCTGCACTAGTACAAACCTTGGTTACTTTCATGAAACAATCCATCCAAGGGTCGGCAAGTTTTCAATCTTCCATCGATAATATGATAAAGATCATTCTCACTCAAAATGAGAATATTAAATCGATGGAAGCACAAATTGAACGAATAACAGCCGAAATAAGTGCTAGAGAAAAAGGGAATCTTCCATCTCAACCCCTACCTGATCCTGGACCTTCACATTGCACTAATGTGGATGCTTTTACAATATTGAGATCTGGAAGAGTGCTAGACAATCATGTGGGTGAACAAATTGATAATGATGAATTGATCATTAACACCCCGGCTTCCACTTCCACTCACACTTCTACTTCTTACCCTATTTCGCCTAATGTACCTTCTTCTTCCGAGCCTATTCTTCGTTTTCCCAAAGGCTCGAACCCTCCATCCACCTCACCTTTTCCACCCCCACAAACTTCTCCACAAATGTTGGACCCAACACTTATTGATAGAGCTCCATTTCCTGAAAGGTTGAGGCCCAACAAACATGATGCACAAAGGGGAAGCTTGTGGACATGTTTAAGGAAGTTAACATCAACATCCCTCTCCTAAATGCTATACAACAAATTCCGTCCTATGCGAAAATTCTTAAGAACTTGTGCACTAGGAAGAGGAAGACTCAAGTGCCTAAATTTTTTTTCATGTCGAGTACTGTAGACACGACTTTTCCCCAACAATTACCAATGAAACGTAAGGACCCTGGCTGTCCTACTATTTCTATTTCTATTGGGAAAAAACACATTAATCGTGCTTTACTTGACCTTGGCGCTAGTGTTAACTTGCTTCCTTACTCGGTCTACGAGCAACTAGGTATCGGAGTATTAAAACTCTCGAGCATAACTCTCCAGATAGTTGACCGATCAATCACCAAACCTAGGGGTGAACTGGAGGATGTGTTAATAAAAATCGGGGAATTTGTATTCCCTGTGGATTTTATTGTACTTGATACACAGCCTGTAGCGAACCCACGGAATCAAATTCCGGTGATTTTAGGTCGCCCATTTTTGGCCACTTCCAATGCTATCATCAACTGTCGTAATGGCTCTATGACCCTATCCTTCAGGAATAGGTCAATAGAGCTGAACATTTACAAGTTGGGAAGTGTACCCTCCGAACCTACTTCTCAGATCTGTTCTGTCGACTTAATGGATGTCGACAGCAGCGAATTTGATGATCCTCGTGATACTGATCTTGGCTCTTTTCATGTGTTGTTGTTTGACCCAATTATGTATCATACACATACGGACTCTTCCACCGAGTTGTCCGGGTCAACAACTAACACCGATTATGAACCGTTTTTGGAGTCTGAAGATCACCCCGCGCTTTGTGATGACATTATTCTCCGGGGTATTGACGGAATCTTCGCTGATGAACTCGCATTTTTGAAAGACACGGGTGTTGAGATGAATCATCTCCCAATCAATGAAATTGAACCTCCACCCCTTCTTCTGGACTGTAAAAAGAATGCGAGTAATCCATTACAATCACTGCATCGTCTCTCCAAAATGAGACGCACACACATTCTATTCCACCACTTACCCTTTCCCCATTTCTTCTTCCACCAACCAGAGCACTACATTGATAAAATTTTTGAATAGTTGGTGTTAATCTTCGGTCTTTGCAAAGCTTGGTATCGACCAATAATTTTTGACCCCCTCTTGTGATTTTCAAAGTTTAACATTGTTTAACTCAAGTTTGGGGGGGTATAATCTGGCTCTTGATAAGAAAATTTTTACTCAAAAATGATGAGCCAAAAATAAGTTTGGGGGAGGGTTTTCACTTAAATATTTTGCCCCCATTAATAAATTTCCTCCCAAGCTTACAGGTTTTTTGAAGATTTAGCGGGTGGCAACAGTGAGGACACTGTTGAAAACAAGTTTGGGGGAGGTTTGTGCTTATTTTCGCATCATTTGCATATCACTTTGCATAAGCACAAAACATTTCTTTAAAAACCTATAAAAATTTAAAAAATTTCAAAAAAAAAATTGTACATAAATAAGATAATAAAAGATTAGAAAGTGAAAAATTACATCCAAAAGTTTGGAAAAATTTAAGAAAACCTAGAAAATTAAAAGTTTTCTTAAATGAACTAGTAATAAGTAGTTATGAGCCGTTGTCCCAAGGGTTATTAAGATGAAGAAAGTCACTAATATGAGGATAAAAATAAGTCTGAAAAATAGTTCCTATTCTGGAAGCCAAACATTTTAAACGTTGATACCCTACTATTCGCACTTACACACATCTTGAAGCTCGGGATAGTAGAGAATACCTTGAAATGCTCTTGTCTAAAAGCCAAAGTATGAAGGAAATAAAAAAATGAATAAAATATAAAATGGTAAAAAAAAATGAACACTGGTTTTGTTATCGCTAAGGCAGCAATAAAAAAATATAGCGAGGGTGCCTCTTCACCTAGTGCCTTAGACCAACTGGTCTGGGAGTCACTGCTAAGCCTTAGGTGGTGCAAGACGAGGAAAATACACAGTATAAGCAAGCACATGAGTAATCGGTCGGTTAGTACCTCAAGAAGTATTAACGGTCGTATGAAAATGTGTGAGCAAAACCATCTAAATATTAATCAAATTAAAAAGTACTGAGGCAGATGGACAAGAGTATGATAGCTTGAATTGAATTCTCCGGGTGTAGGGATGTTCTTTACACACACGTAGGGTTATATGATCGATGTTTGGAAGAAAGATAGGAATGAAGAATAAAGACGATATTTTATTGAGAGATGATGTGATTTCTAATATCTTTCATGACTATTAAGATAGGGCTCATGACAACCGAAAAGCCGGCATAGTTGGAAACCCTAATTTTCAAAGTATTTCTTTTACAATTCTTGTCTTTATATGTAACTTTCACGGTCTTCCTTTTATTATTGGATTTTGTGGGTGCAATCCGCTGAAAACCCTCAGAAGACAACACTCCTCCTACTAGGGACACCTAGAGGTTTAAAGGCTTGTTGCACGTGCTCAGTGCAATCGTGTTGCCTACGAAAGTGTGCTAGTTAGTTTTTCTTTTTCTTTATTTTCTCCTTCTCTTTTTAATAAAACAGTTCGCTCGAGACGACAGAAAATAAGTTTGGGGGAATTTGATCAGTCGAAAATATTGCATTTTTAACACTTCAATTTCCCTGCCATTTGCACTCATCTAGAGGTGTTCGATATTAATATAGCACATATTAGCAAAACAGCCGTAAAATACCAAATTACATGTGTTATATATTAAAACTGACATTTTTGAGGGAAATTGAGTGTTTATCATGGTATCGCATTATCTTTATATAGCGCAACACTTGTTTCGAGAATCTGTGCAGGAAATTCCAGGAGAAAAGCCAAATCTGTGAAAAAGTGCTGAGAAAAATACGTCAAGTCCAAGACTTGAGATCTGGAAGAAATAAGGAAATTAAAATGAGATTCAACATATTTGAACAGTGTCACAAAGTCAGCCCAATTAAAGCCCAGAAATTCCATATAGAGAAGCCCTCTTTGGACCGCGGATCCGCGGCCAAAAGGCCATTCCCGTCGCGGATCCGCGGCATGATGACGTCATCAGCGCAGCAAATTTTCCCCATGTGCTTCTTTATAACGGCCAAGCTTCCAGAAGACTCCAGAATGCCACGTGGCTTCATCCAGAAGGCTCGGCCTAACAACCTAGCTCTAGAATATTCTCTCTAACTAACTATTTCTAGAAGCCTCTCTCTAACAAATTTTTGGAGGAAAATTTGAAATTTGAATTCTAGATCTAGGGTTATGAGGCTTATAAAAGGAAACCTAGATCTAGGGTTTTGGTTTAATCTCGAATCTTCATCTCTTCCATAAGTTGAGTGACACAACTTGTGCATTCAAAACCCTAACCCTAATCCATTCAAATCCAAGCCAATTTCAAGATCCCCGAGTACAATTCAAGCAAGAAGCCTTCAATCTTTTAGGAGCGGAGCCGATCTTCATCCGAGCAAGTGATCCAAGACAATCCGCGACTCACGAAGACGAGCGAAGCCAAATCGACGATCGAGTTCTTTCCTCTTGTAGTTCTTGAGCGAATTGTAACGGAATTGTTGATAAATAAAAGGTGAAATTCTTTTGTCTTACTTTCTTTAAATTCTTGCATCATGATTCGATCTCAATTCTTGATTGTGGTTCTTGTTATGATGTTTGAGTAAAACTCCGCTCGTGAAGGAGTCGAGACGATCAATAGATGATGATGTTACAAATCTTGAAACGATTCTTAAGTCCTATGAGTTTGTAAACCCTAGCAAATTGAAGAATTGACGACCTAGTTTCGATGTGACGCTTTCTTGATTGTGTTCGCTCGAAATTAGGGATCCACGATCGATTCTTGAATTTACTAGAGGCTAGAATGTGAATGAAATCAACGAAAGAACAAGGGATAGATGATGAAACTTTAATTTCCGCAAGAAATCCCTAATTCTTGTTGATCATCATCGATCTAATATCAATTCATCGATGGATAAGAATACGTAATCAATAGATTTCATCACATCTATAGATCCGATCGATTCCTGCGAGCCTTACTTCGATTCTTGATTCTTGGATTGGAAATCATCAATTGACAATTCTTGATTGTATATGTTTTCTTGATTCTTGCTATTAGATCTAGATTTTACTAATTCTTGAACTTCAAATTTATAAATCATGAATTGTCTTTTCTTTCTTTTCTTTAATTTTCGACTCATCTAATTCGAAATACGAACGGATCTCACTTTCCCTTTGGACGATCCGCACTTGCTAACGCGCTACATACGACACCGTTATTGATTGCGGTCAAAATATTTTTGGTTGTGATTTCCACACATTTTCTACATACACATCGAGAAATTCGTATCCAATCACACATCTTAGATGATAACGATGATAATGATGGATGCCGACCGTCGGAAAAAATGGTGGAGGTTGCATTTTTTCGACACCATTGGAGGAAATCCCCTCCTATGGCCTCTTTCTCCATTATTCCCTCTCTTTCTATATATATATATATATATAATGGTTATAGCAAATTTCCTTAAAGCAAATTGGTCATTTTTCTGTTTTTCCACACACAAAATCCAGCTCCCCTCTCATACAATCAAATCCTGGATCACAAAATTAAATTAACAACTAAATTTATTCTATAAATCCTAAATTGTAACTAATTTAGAAAATATATAGAAAAAGCATAATAGATAATTATATTACCAACTAAATTTATTCTTTAATCCTAAATTGTAACTAATTTAGAAAATATCTTGAAAAAGAAAATCAAATTACCAACTAAAGCTCCCCCTTATACAATCAAATCCTGGATCACCACACTAAATTAACAACTAAATTTATTCTAAATTCTAAATTATAACTAATATAGAAAATATCTTGAAAAAGCGTAACAGAAAATTAAATTAACAACTAAATTTATTCTATAAATCTTAAATTGTTGCTAATTTAGAAAATATCTAGAAAAAACATAATAGAAAATTAAATTACCAACTAAAAGTAAAAAATCCTTTTTAAATAAAACAATAGCAAGATATGAAATTATTTATTTATTATTTTGCTTATAAACTACATGTTTTTTCAGCATAAGCGACAATTGTGTGCGTGGCTAAGTTCAATAATAAAAAAATAGTAAAAATATTATTAAATATTTAATGAACAGTAGATTCAAAAATACAAACCAAAAACGATTTACAGTGGTTTGAAACTGTCTAAAAAAATTCAACAAATATAAAATCAAAATATAGAAACTACAAAGAGAAAGATTCTAAAAAATAATAAAATAACAACTCATATGATTTGAAGCCAATTTTTACAAATATACCAGAACTTGAAGAGATTGTTAAGTCCAAAAATAAAGAAAAAAATTGTAATATTTTAAAGACATAAAAATCCAAAAATAAAAGTAAGAAAAAGGCGAATTACAAATAAATAAATAAAAGCTTAAAATATGTATTTTAAGACATCTAAAAATAAAAATATAAAAATAGTTACAAAATCTTGAAAATGTTTTTTTTACTGAAAATAATAAAAAAAATCAAGATTTTCAAAGATTTAAAAATCAAAAACCAAACAATAAAAAGATTTTAAAAATATAAAAATCTAAGAGGATTTGAAAGATGTGATTTTTTTAGGGTAAATTGTCAAAAATCCCCAAGCACTCTTTTCTACTGTCAAAAACTCCCTGGCCTCGAAACGGTAGTGAAAACACTCATGGAAATTTTTCATACAGTATCTACATAGTAACCTATTATATCTAACCAATTCATAAAAACTATTTAGATATCGCAGAAAACAGTTTAGAATCGCAGGAAACGGTTTAGATATCACAGGCAACTGCTTAGATATAACAGGTAACAACTAGTTATCACAGGTAAGGGGTTTCTTGACAACCAAAAAACCTTTTTAAGGGGTTTCTGACTATCTTTTCGAGGTCATGAGGATTTTGACAACGGAAAAAAAATGCTTGGAGGGTTTTGACAATTTACCCTTTTTAATCACCTTACTTATAAACTATATTTAGAAAGTAAGCAAAGATTTAAGTATAATTTTAGATTTATTTTTAACAGGTAATTAGGACAATAAAGCTCTCTAAAATTTATTATGACAATGATTATATGTATGGGAAAGTCGGAAATAAAAGAAAAAAGTTAAAATATTTTAAATGTTTAACAAAAATAAATTTTAAAAATTAAAAAGGTTTACAAAGATTTGACAAATTTAAAAATCTAGAAATATTTGCAAGATTTAGAAATCCAAACACATAAAAAGATTTGCAATATTTAGAAATGCCAAAATAGAAAATATAAGGAGATGAATTTGAGAAAAAAATAATTAATAAACGTTAAAAAGAATTGAAAATGGTTTATTTTTCATTTTGAGCTTTTAAAAATAAAATATAGAAAGATTTAGAAACATATGAAAAGATCATTAAGCCCAAAAATAAATAAAAAATTAAAAGATTTTTAAATCTAAAAGTTAGAACTAAAAACCGACGGATTTTAATAATAATAATAAATAAAAGCTAAACAATGGGAAAAGAGTTTATTTTTATTTTTAATACAACTGAAATAAAAATATTAAAATATTTACAAACACTTGAAAATTTTCCAAAAATAAGGTAAAAAATGTTCAAAGAGTTTTAAAAAATAAAATAAAAATCCTAAAATAAAAGTCTTAAGAGATTTACAATGATTTAAAAATATAGAAATATAAAAGGATTTGTAAGAATGAATGTTTACTTATTATCTTTCTTATATATAAGAAGCCATCAAAGATTTAAAAACAATTTTTAAATTGATCTCTTTTTAATAAATAATTAAGAGAATAGAGCTCTCTACGTTTTTCTCATATACATCATACACTTTTGTAAATGAATTTTGCAATTCATAAGGTGATACATGCATTTATGTACGAATTGTCGGAAAAGTTATAATACAAATATGATACAGATATATAACACGATAAACTACTATCAAATATAGAATACACCCTTATGCATCGCACCTGTAAGAACCTAGTAGAAGACCAAATCATTTTCCAGGGTGCCTCTATCTTTAGTAGGTTATTTATCTATTATTACACAAAATCTCAATATTTATTTTTAGGTCCGCAGATCTAATAAGATACGGTGAATTAGACCACGTTAACCTAATTCGTTCAAATTAATAATGATATTATCCTGTAGTTAAAATCTAACCTTAGATAACTAATTGCATTTCCACCCTTATTGCGAATAGATAGAGAGGAATTGGGGTTTAAATGGGGGGATACATCCAAATATGACTTTATATACATACTCATTTCTACCTCCTCCTCCGCTTATGAAAACCAAAGATCCTTAAAATTCGTACACTTAAACTCATATACTTATGAAAACCAACGAACAAAACATTTTAGAGTTGTTTATAAGTTAGATATTTTTGGTCCAGTTTTCCAGCAGTTTTGCCCTATATATTACACCGAAAACAATACTATTTATAAATATCACCTCCAAAACTAGCAAAGTTTAGGGGTTTTGGGGGTAAACCGCGTGCATTTTTAAGTTTAAGATGGTTTTCTGCCTTTCACTCAAAAGTGAGGGAGGTTGTATGCGTTTTAGCCTATATTTTAATATGGGGTAAAACCCATGAACTCATGGATCGAGTCGATCTAATGTTACTTGTAAACGCACGGGTCGGCTACAGATACTGGTTTGATGGGTAATGAAATTTTAGCCCATGATCTATGTATATGGATCGACCTGTGGATCAAATGTATAACATATCATTATTGACAGCTCTATCTAAAAACTTGTATTTTGCACGTGTGATGCAAGATATATGTATTAGGTGTAATTAAAAAAGATTTGTATGGGGTTAGTTACTGAGATTTGTGGAGTTAGTTATTGGAAGAGATGTGTGGGGTTAGTTGCGGTTATAAATTTAGATTTGATTTTTTATATTCTTTTAATAATTTCTCTTACAAATTAGATGGTCAAATTTTCAAATAAATTTCAAAACTGGAAACCCTTGCCTAGGGCTATTAATCGAGTTGATCGGACCAAGCTTTGGCTTGTTCGGCTCAAGCTCATCTTGGTGAAATTGGTCTCGAGCTTGGCTCGGGCTCGTTTAAGCTGAAGCCAAGCTCAAGCTCGGTTCAAGCTCACCAAACCTGGCTCGTTCGTTTGACCAAAAAAACTTGGCCCGTTTAACTGCTTTAGGGCTGAACTAGGGTTAAAGAAAGCTCAATTTTAGATTATTTCAAAAAATTAAAATAAAATTTAACCAATTCATGATACATGATATTATCAAATCTTTATCAATACAAAATTAGGTATGTAACAATACATAAAACATAATCATATCTAAACCTAATACTTAAATATAAAATCATATTTACTTACCGACATCGTCAAACATTAATATACAAAGCTTCGGCATCCGGCTAACACAACTACAATAATAGGTTGCCCCTACGGATTTAGCCGTAGGGGCAAATCTCTACCCCTACGGAGATATCCGAAAGGACATAAAACTCCACTGTAGGTCCAAAATCAGTAGGTGCAAGTTTTCGTCCTGAACATACTCCTTCGGAGTAATAATTGCCCTCTACGGAGTAAGACGTGGGGCAATTATCCCTACGGATTACTCCGTAGGGACATAATCTTTATTTAATTTATCAACTTATAAAATAAAATACTTGCCCTTACGAATTTATCTGTAGGGCCTGATAGATATCCCTACGGATTTATCCGTAGGGCCTGATAGATGCCCCTATGGATTAATCCGCAGGGGCAAGTTTTGCCCCTGTTACTGAGTCCACGGGGACAAAATATCATGTATCCTGATATTTTGTCCCTACGGCGAACTGTATAGGGGCAAACATTGCACCTACGGATTAATCCGTAGGTGACAAAATATCAGGGTTTTTTCTAAAATGGCTTCCTGTTTTTTTCCCGCCCTGTGCACAATAATATATACATCATATAATCAAATACAGAAATATTCATAATCAACATCTCACGGATAATATATAAAAGAAATAAACAAACAGAATACGATATCAATCTAAATTATCGTGAATAAGCAAATAACCACCAATATCGTCCAAAATATATACAATATGTATCAGATAAGTACATATATCCTCAAAAATATAAAAAGCCACCCTAGCTCGGTCCAGCTCCTCCACTTCTGATGATCGCCGTAATCTGGCGCATCTTCTCATCGGTGCAGCCCTGAGTCGTCAAAAACTCAAATAATGAAAGAGCGGAATGTGCAGGAGTCTGAGCGGGCTATGGAGTTGCAGGAGTGGTCAGCACAACCGCAGCCGAGATAGTAGCTTGCGGAGCCATAACCGAAGGAGATGCATGTGGAGCCGTTGCCGAAGTAGCCTGTCGCATCTGTTAAATTTTGTGTGTAATAAACGAGTAAGAACGGTGTATTAGATTTTAGTCGAATTCGTATCATTATCAGGTTATTGCGAAACCCCAATCTAAGAATACTTAGGGACTTATGCCTAATTTGGATATTTAGTTTGGAAAACCGTAGTTTATTTTAATTAGATAGTTTTATATAAGTATGATTAATCAAAGCTAAGTTTACAACCAAATAAGCTCAAGCCGCTAATATTGCATATGTTACTATCTATAATGTGATATAATATTTCACTATTAAGTAATATACATACCAACATCTCCTTCAACTTCTCGACGGTAGTCTTTAAGGCGGGAACATTATGCTCCAGACGTCGCTCACGGGGGGTAGGGGAAGTAACCGCCGGAATGGAGACCAACCTAATATGGGCCCTGCTAGGACCCAGTCCCCGACCTCTCTCCCAACCTCCGTGGTGCCCTCCGTGTGCGGTGTCTAGGACTGGGATCAGTAGCATCGGATCGGTCTGTCCACTAAAATCGATCCCCGATACCTCAGCCTGCTCCACCACCCGCTCCTACACCCATATTAACCATTAAAATATAAATATATCATTTAAATTTGAACTTATCAAAACAAAAATTTCATTCGAATTAGAATAAATATTAACTCTTACACAATACTCCTAGGTAGCGGTGTTGGGAATCGAAGCTCGCCCGTGGCGGAATCTGTCGAGGTGTCGTGGACAGCAAGATACGCGGTCAGCACGTTCGGTGTACCACCTTGTGCCAGGGTCTGAGCTCTCTGCAATTCGCCAAAAATTTATATATATTATAAAATAACTCTTAATATTACATTATATCAAAATAAATCTATTATAATTTACCGATGCCTCCATGGCATGAGTAATGTTTCTTGAGCCATCTATATAAGTGGGGCGACCCTTCTTCGCTGACTTCCTATTCTCCTTATTTTGATCATCCTGTTTCTGTACAACACATTCAGATTTAGTTTTCTAATTAAGCAAAACAAAAAAATAAATTATATACTAAACAATGAATTACATTTAAATTACAAACCTTTTTGCGCTGAAAGTTGTAATATTGGCATAAGAGAGGCCATATATCTACGTTGACTCTCGCAAAGACCGGAGTATGTAGGAGAGCCACTCTCTCTGTCTCAGGGGTCGCCAGCCATACCAAATAGCAGTCGATCTTCAGCTCGTTCGTATTGTATTGGACCTTTGATTGCATGTTCTTCATCAGGCCCAGGTACAGAGCATGAAGATCGAGCACTCTCTCAGGATGATCAGGGTCGGGTACATGCTGAAAGTTGTAATCAAACTGAAAATACAAAAAATGTATTTAAATTCCATGTGTTAAATAATAATAAATATATTGGATAATTCAAATGAAAATATATATTAATACCCGAGCCTGAGCCCAGAAGAGAGCAAATGAGTGCCGGTGCTGATCGCCCCACTCAACGTGAAGTGGATACTTCTTTTGGATGCGGCTCTTATCCTCCATATACCGGCCGAACCTCTCGGCATAATCGCCAGTATAGCGATAATCGGGGCAAAGAAGAAGGGGAATAGTGCCCCCTGGCTCTATCGAGCCTCTAACCTGTGGGACTGATTTGGCCCTCGAGTCCCCCTCTCGGGATGGGGCTGCCCTACATATACAAGAAATATCAAGACAAGAATATTAAGACAAAGTGGTATTAAGAAATCAAGGATTAACGAAAGTTGAAGTGCGATATATACCTCCGGCGACAGCAGCACGAGCCTGGGCCTGTGCAGCAGCACAAGCGGGACGATAGTTCCTCCGGTAAGGAACAACCGGTGACCCGGACGTGGACGCATCCCCTCCAACTAGAAAATAAACATTGACGATAAAATTACATGAAGTTCATATTTATTCTTAGAGTATATGTAAAATGAATAAATATTTTATATTTCTTTATTCTAACCTGCAGACTGAGCGGAGGGTATGGAAGTGACGAGAGTGGCCCCTGCGCCAGATGTGGACGCACCACTTATAATTAGACAATTAAAAATAGATTATATAAGTAATTGCAAAAAGAATGTGTATATCTATAATATAATATTCTAAATCAATGTGCATGCAATATAGGATATATAAACATATCCGCAGGTGTGGTGGCGGCCTCTGCCCGAGATGTGGAGGCACCACCTACAGCTAGACAATCAAAAAATGATTATCTAAGTAAGAGCAAAAAAGAAAGTGTGTATATTTATGATATAACATTCTAAATCAATATGCATGCATTATATTGTTAGGAATATGTATGCCCTAGAGGCCATTATTATATGATATAATGGATGCTTGAACATATATATAGAGGACTTTCTTGCTCGACATGATAGTATGCTATCTGGTTGCTCTTTATCTTAACATGTACACTAGTATTATTATACTGTCTCTCTGATACATGTTGATAAAGCCCTTAGGATGTTAGCTTGACTACCAGGACTATGATGTAGATCATACTAGTGGGGTTTGTTTACCGCCGAAAGCCGGGAAAGACAAACGTCTTGCCTGAATTTAGGGGCATATGCTATTTGGTTTTATTCGTCCACCTCTCCGAAAATACCAACTTGATTTATGGCACCGTGTATTGGAGGTCTGGATGGATGCGGCCGTTGTAGCAGACTTCGTCAGATTCCCCCTCGTTTACGAGGGGTTTTTTGATTGCGGGGACGCTCTTCCGTGCAGGCGTAAGCCCTTGTACTTAATTACGTTACCGCACAGCGATAACCATTTTCTCCTGCTCCAGAAGGTCATTTCGTGTAGTGTGTGTTTGTTTTATTTTTGGTTGCCCGTGGATTGTATACGGAGACTAATTTGTGTTGTCGCCTGTAGGGCATGGATTAATCCAAATCCGTATTTTCTTAGATTGGGGTTTGGTTTGATTTAAGGATTGCTAATCTCATTTGTGATTAAGATCAACTTAAATATTTGTTGAGGATACGTTAGTCTAATTTTTAGACTAAGATCTACTCAACAGGATTTTTTGGATCATTCAGACCCAACAAAAGAGCATTTGGGCTCTATTGTTTTAGTTTAAGGACGTTACGGTCCATAGATCACCATTTTTTGTATAAGGGTATAGTTTAAGGATGTTGCGGTCCGGGGCTAGTTTAAGGACATTGCGGTCCAGAGCTAGTTTAAGGACATTACGGTCCAGAACATTACGGTCCATTATAATGTGCTCATGGGTTTGGGAGTGCACCCAAGATCTGTTGGTTGTCGGGACCCTCCACCTCTCTGAAGACATTGA
Source organism: Agapanthus africanus (assembly GCA_030015575.1). Lineage (NCBI taxonomy): Eukaryota > Viridiplantae > Streptophyta > Magnoliopsida > Asparagales > Amaryllidaceae > Agapanthus > Agapanthus africanus. The sequence goes on from CM057339.1 coordinate 750,935,250, forward strand.
AGAATTACAACGACATGTATCAGGGGTATGGAGAGATGTACCTTGAACCAAACTCCAGACTGAGGGGAGAGATCATGGTGGACCATCTAAGAATCATTAGTCATTTTTGGGAGACTAAGATTAACTTAGGAGATATGTGATGGACATCATTCTGATCAATTAGTTTGAGAAGTCATGAGCATAGAGGCTCGGTCTATTTGGAGATCCAAGACGTTTTAATCTCAAGAGGACTTAGCCAATTTGGGGCTGAAGTTGGCTTCTTATAGTGTTAAACACTAACATATGTTAGGCGCTCACGTGCTCTCACGTGAGTCTCTAAAGCAGTGTTAAACACTGAAATTTGGGGCGCTCATGTGTGGCACGTGAAGCGCCTGAAAGTTGGCGATGTATGCTTGGGTCCAAATCCCCATCTGTATATAAGTGTTAAACACTTAATTCTTGAGGCCATCATGTGTGGGCACGTGAGGCGTCCCAAAGTTGGATTTATTCCCTCTTCCTTTATAAGTGCTAAGCACTATTGGGGGTCACGTATGGGCACGTGAGGCGCTCCAAAGTTGGAAACTGTCTTTGGTTTATTCCTCTTTTCCATGTAATTTCTAAGCGCTCGTTTTAAGGGATCACGTGGGAACACGTGATTTGATCTCAGTCTTTCCTTTTTGTTCTTCAGAGATGCTTACGTGGGAACACGTGATCTGTTTAAACGCTAATCATTTTTTTTACGTGCATGGAAATCTTGATTTGAGTTTTGAGCATTTCAAGTCCCTTATTTTGATAAGAATTAAATTCTTATATAGGGTTAAACCCTAGTTTTATCAGAGGAATTAAATTCCTATATCTTTTTGGAAGAATTAAATTCTTCAAATTTAGTTCTTTCTCCTAAGTTTTGAGTCTGCATGACAGAATTTTCCCGATGAGAATTAAATTCTCAACTTGTGGGGAGTTCTGCTTCTGCAGACCTCAACCAGAGGAAGAACTAAGTTCTTTTAGAAGAGTTAAACTCTTGAAATGGCGAAGAAGAGATAAAATTATCTCTATGTCTTTCTTCGTACCTAGGGTTTCTTTTTCTAAAAGAGTGCTCTTCTTCTTCTTTTTTCTTTTCTTTAATCTTATGGGGGTTCTTTTCCCTCTCTTTGTCTCTCTCTCTCTCTCTCTATATCCCGGACTTGAAGTCTTGGGTCCTTTATATAGTAGAGGTAAGTTTGTTGATTCAGTTAAAGAAATCTCTCATTGAGAGATCTTAATTGATTTGGGGATTTTATCCACCGTTGGATCTTTGATCCAAGAACTTCTATTTTACAGAAGATATTTTTTTCTTGTTTTTAACAAGATTGGGGAAATATTCTCACATACAGAGCTTATTCTGTAGCTTGGTGATTTTTATCCACCATCGGATTTTTAATCCAACGGTACTCTGTTTTACAGAGAGCAATCTTTCTTGTTTAAAAGATTCAAGGAAATATTTTCCAAATAGGGTTTTGACCCCTTTACTTAGAATTTAATTCTATCGACTCAGAAGGCATTTGAGACCACTCACGTGTAGCACATGGGCCCATAGAGTTAAACTCATTTGCGTATATACAACAGTTAAAGGAGGGCATCACGTGCTGACACGTGAGTCTTTCTGGCCCGTCATCTGTTTTAATATGGGGTCTATATATTTTGTATATAGACGTCACGTGTTTACACGTGAGGTTCTATTTCAGCCTATCAATTGTTTAAACCCAGCGCCTGTAATATCTATATAGGCGCTCACGTGTGGGCACGTAATGTTTTATTATTGGAAATTTTCCCATCACTTTTTCTCTCTTTCTTCTTCTTTTCTTTCTTTTTTTATAAGGGAACAAATGCCCCCATAGCGTTGTTCTTACGTGGCTTGCACGTGAGTGCACCGTTGTCACCTTTATAGCCGTTGGATTGCTTAGGGGAATGGGGAGATGAACCGCCCTTGTCACGTCTTATAAATGTAACGGTCTTGTCTTTGGGAAGCCTATGTTCTTTCATCTTCTTCCTTGGTCATTTTCTTGAGAATTTAAATCTCATCTTCAGAGCTTAGTTCTTTGCCTTAAAATCTTTCAGAGTTAAACTCTGCAAAACTTCTCTTTGGGTGAGGACCTTGCACGATGCCCTCTTGCTTTCTGCTCTGGATTTTAAATCCACTATCAGAGCACGGCTCTTTTCTTGGATCGATTTCTTAAAGATCCCAAAACATATATAAATATATATTCTTTTTTGTAGATTTTGAAATTTTGAATCAATGGGGATTTTTAATCCCCTTCTTAGGGTTTTACCCCATCACTGATCTTTAAGAACCTTGGAATTTAATTCCGTTTTGGGGTTTTCTGGGATTTAATCCCTTTATTATGGGAATTTAATTCCGTATTCACAGAGCTTGGCTTTGAGAGAGAGACTCAGATATTTTTGGGAATTTTATTCCTTAATGCTCTCAAATATTTGAGGGTTTTAATGCCCCTAAAGCAGATTTGAGTCTGTCATGCTTTTAGCAGAACTTTCATCAAGTGTTTGTTTGAAATTTATTGTTTCCTTGATGAGAACCCTTCTCGATTCTCTCAATGATTATTTTGCCTCATCATTGGTGAGCCGTCATTTATATTTTGTGGGATCCATTGGTTTTGCAATCAGTGGTCCTATGGAACAAATATCCTGTCGTTGTCTTCTGTTGTTATATATATATATATGCTTTATTAATGGTTTTTCTTTCCCTTATTTCAAGAACAATGGCTTCACTTCCCTACTTTCCTTTTACTCGCTCAGACACCGCTTTCCCACAATCGCCGTCGTATGAGGAAGCTATGGTGATGATCAGGGCCCATGACAGGGATTGTACTAGTTTGCTCTTATGGGGAGTCTGGTATGATCACATTATCCGTGGCCGCCGTAGCTTCACTTGCGAGGTGCCAACAGAGCCTCTCCGTCCCATAATGATGATGGAGCGCCCGCAGACCGCTTATGCGGTGGAGGCGGCTAATTAGACTCCTGCAGACCGGCTTGAGCCATCAACAACCGGGATATCCAACCAGCCCTTGCCGGCTATAGATATCTTGGGGCGCCGCATCTGTCAAGGTGAAGCCCAACCTTAGGGACAAGTCTATAAAGTAGGACTTACCCCTCGCCACCCAGTAGGCTATCTTCGCTAGGCTCGGTATGTTCTTTCCGCCCACCGTGCACGGTTGCAGAAGGTTGGGCTGTATCAAGTGGTGTACGCATCTCTATTCCATTACCAAGCTCCTCACGTCTGGTGGGTTAAAGCCTTCTTGAACCAATGGAATGTTCCTACCAACACCTTTCTGTTAGGGGATCGCGAGGTATCTATTTCATTGGAGGAATTCCGCAAGATTTCCGGACTGCCGATCAGAGGAGAGCATTATGAAGAGCTACCGCCTCCCGACGAGTACGCGTTCGCAACCATGCCGGCTATGCTTGACGTCTTGACGAGTGAAAATGACGTCCGCCATAAGTACCCCAGTCTAATTAGGGTTCTGGGTATTTTTGAAAAACTGTTCGTGACGTCAGAGGGGCAGGGCGTCACCTTTGAGAGCTTCATCACCTGTTTTATTCATGAAGATGCTTTATCCAAAAAGGCTCCAAAGTTTGCGAACATCGACGACCCTTTTGGGTTTGGGTTAAATAAACTGCCGGTCAAAGAGGAAGACTTGCAGCAGTTTTATATTCCGATTTCGCCGGCTGTGTCCTTCGACGCGATTGCGGCCCCTGGTATGGATGACGAGACCTTCTTCGTCGGCTTCGTCAGCCTTTGGCTCAGTTGGTTTGCCATTCCGGCGCATCGACGCTTTATGAGAGCTTCTGTCTTCTACCCAGCTCATTGCGTAGCTGAAGGGGCACGGTTGGCCGTCGGTATTGTGGGACTGTCGCACATGTACCATGGATTAAGCGTTGCGGCCAATACTTTGACCCCAGGTGCGGATGTAGTGAACTTCTCTCTCCACTATTTCACATCGTGGATCGATATGCATGTACTGGGAGCCTTTGCAGCACATCGGCGGCCGGATTTCTATGACTTCCATACCTTCCCACGGGTTATGAGGTTGGTGGACGCTTCTGCTCCCGATCCAACTCAGCTGGGAGCCCTCCGCGTGTTGCTCAACCCGTATTCAAACGAGGGCGGGATGGTGTTTAGCGACCGAGTCCTTTCTGCTCCTGAGGGGCCCGTTCAACAGCTTTTTGATCTATCAAAAGGGGGAGCGTCATCTTTAAAGCCCAAAGAAGTTATGCATTTGTACTCGATTAGGCCGGACTACTTGGTGTTCCGTCAGAATAACACGGCCCTTTTTATGCAGTACAATCCGCACCGCATTGCCTAGCAATTAGGGTATAACCAAGGTGTTTCTTTCGAGGCGTTCTTAGTTGAACCCACTCCGTCTCTTAAAGTCACTCGTGACGTCGTCCATCATTTTATGCGGATGAACACCGGCTCTCGTTTCATGATCCCTGAAGCTGACTATCTTCCAAGGTGTGTGGGGTCTTTTACGGGATGGTATCGTCATCGAGTCGGTCCTGTCATTGTCGAGGAGAAGCGGGTACTCTTCGAATGCATAACTTTAGCTCCGACCCAAGCCGCCGGCGTTCCATTGCGGCCGCGGACAGTGGTTTGTCCTTTATTGAAGGATAGCGGTATGGTACTTATCCCCAAGGCCGCAGAAACAAAATCGACTTCCCGCACCGTTGGTATGCCGGTGCGCACTAGAGCCCAAGCAAAGGCTTAGTGCCATCAGTGGCGGCGTCATCAGTGGCATTGTCATTCGCGGTGGTATCGCCAAAAAGGAATACCGGAAGCGAGGTTGGCCAACGTCACGCCAAAGCGCCGAGGGAAAGGAAGCGTTCTTCTACTAGCGCTAGCATATGTTCTAAGAGGAGGAAAAGATCGGTCGCCAGCTTACTGGACACCTTGCTTGAGTCTGAGCCGTTCATTCAGGACGAACCGATAGCTATGGAGGAGTCGGACGCCTGTCTTATTTACCCTGGCTAGTCCGTTGAGGAAGCCGCGCAATTGGCTGACGCTTTAAGGCGCTCGCAGGATGAGATCGAGAATGTGCACATCCCGAAAAAACCCTACCCGCCGGTTATCTTCTACGAAGATCCCCCATCGCTACGGAGAGTACATATGGGTTCTCTGCGAAGGGAAGACGAAAGAGCCTTCAAGCAGCCCATCTCAGCTGCTTCTGAAGATGAGCTGGCACTGAATACCGGTGGGCATGAATCTGCATTTGAAGCCCGGCGAGCACATTTCCGCAGGAAGGAACGACGGCTTGAAAAAGCTATACTAGAAGCACCCTGGCGTATCGGTATGCGTGTTTTCCGTATTTTCTTTTGGCAAGTAATTTGTATCACTTTTTATATCTTCTTATCTTTGCAAAAAAATTTGCAGGGACTTCAGCAACGAAAGAGGATTTGAGCCCAGGTCGTCCCATGGCCGTAGATTCTATAGATGTCTCCTATGACATATCGACAGGTGCAGAAGAGATCACTATGGTCTCCGTTCCTGTTGTAGAATTTCCGGTGGTAACTCTTGTTCCTTCGGTGTCCATTCCTCGAGCGGAGGTGACCCTATTGGCCGCGGACCCTATGGATGTCTCTAGTGAGGCATTGAAGGGTGTAGAAGAGATTATTGAAGCTGTTAGTTCTATCTTGGAGCTCCCGGTGATGACCTCCATCTCTTCAGCATCTGTACTTTCCACCGAGGCGACCTTGCCGGCCTTAGCTCCAGTAGATCTCTCTGGTGGCGTCTTGGAGATTGTGGAAAGGATCGCCGATGCCGCTGTTCCCTCTTTTGAGCCTGAAGTGGCGGCCGTTCCGCAACTGGAAACTGTTACGCCAGCAAATATCTCCGGTGATGTTCCTGAGAGTGTGGAGGAGGCTGTTGAAGCTGCTATCCCTCCAATTCAAGGCGGGCAGAGCATAGAAGGTAATCTTTTACATTTCATTTTAATGATCTCTCCGTTATCTGAACTCTTCTTTCCTTCAAAATTGCGGGAATTGGCGGCTTCCATCATGGACCTATCTCCCAAGAAGTCCTTCCAGCGCCTACTTGATATGGCTGCCCTACAGGCGATATCCCCGCAAAGTATCGTCCTTTCTTCCGGGCAAGGTTAGTATTCTTTGACCCCTTTGCTTTATTATCATTTTTTATAACGATGCTAATATGCCTTCTGCAGTTCTGGAAGCTGATGACAAAGTGGAGATCCTTGATGGGCCTGGGGATCTTTCAAATCTCCCTTGCATGACTGTGGGGTAGTAAAGCTTTACCCTTAGCATTATTTTGTTTATTCCATGTTTGCCAATCTCGCTGACTATTCATAAATCTTGACGGCTTTGCTATCTCTGACTCCATTAGAGTCTTGAATCTTTATACCACCGGGCCCATATGCCCGACGTGCGTCTGAGCGGATGGCGAAACAAAGCATTCACTACTTGTCGGCTCTCATTGAAGATCTTCATGCTGGTAGTTCTGTTATGGCAGAAGAATTTGCTGCCGAAGCCAATACTTCTTTGCTCTTCCTTACCACTTATCATGACGAAACATTGGTGCATGTTTGGGTTGAGTATTGTCGTCGAGTGGAGGCTTACTTACATGATCTTGAGTGCATATGCCTTCCTTCCGAACTCCTAACTGCAAAAGAGAGCCCGCGGGGGTGGATTGAGCGGTGTGCCGCTAATCTACAGTCTTGTGAGAAGAGGCTCAACCGGAAATTTTCGGAGAGAGAGCTAGCCTCAAATGCTTTGGGGGAACTTCAGGCTCAACTCACTACCAAGACCATTCGTGTGTACAAAATTTGGCGGGTGCTTCAAGAAGCTATCACAGAGGTGGTAGCTCTTGATAAAGCCGTTATCTTTACCCACGAGATGGTTGAAGCTCATAAAGTCGCTGAAAAGGAGCTTGAGAGTCGGTTTGCTTCATACCAGACTCAGCAGACTCAGGCAGGAGCCCGTATTGCAGCAATAACGGAGCTTGAAGTCAAGGTTCAATGGAAGGCTAACGAACTCATTATCTTACTGCACCGTCCACCGGCTTAAGCATTTTTTTGTCGTTGTATATTCTCCCTTTTTTTGTATTTACTCCTGAATGAGAGTATCTTGTATTCATTTTGATTCTTTTATGAAATGTATCTTGTATTCATTTGGATTCATGAATAAAAGACATATTTTATTTCATACTGGCGTGTCCCTTTAGCAAATGCGTCTTGTAGATAGTCTATCTTGATCTCCTTGCAGGGCAGCGATGACTTAGAAAATAGGTTCAGATCTGCCGTCTAAGACTTTTCAACTTTATGAGCCGTGAGGGTCTCATAAAGACTTTTCTCCCTACGAGTCGAGAGGATCCCGCATGTGTGTTTTCTCCCTAGGAGTCATGAGGACTCCTAAGTGCGTTTTTTCTTGAGAGTCGTAAGGATCTCACAAGAGAGTTTCCCCCCTTACAAGTCGAGATGACTCATAGGTGGTTGTTTCCCTCCTTGTCGATATTCGACTTTGGAGAGTGTGACCCATGAATAGTATGCAATAGTCCATCTTAGACCGACTTGAAGGGCCCCAGTGCTTAGGAAACAGGTCCTTATCCTCGTTGCCTAAGGCTTTTCCCTACTAGTCGAGACGAGTCGAGAAGTTCTCGCAGGAACGTTATTTTCCCCACGAGTCGAGACAAATCGAGAAGTTCTCGCAAGGATGTCCTAACGTCACAGTTAACTCCTGCTAATAGAAGTCCGTTAGGGTATGTGGTACAGGGGTTTTTTACCCGTCGTACCATCGCGTTGGTCGGTGTATTCCTCGATACGCAATCTTGTTGTTCGAGTAGCCCTGCGACTGTCGTGTCTCTGATCCCTTCGGGGGCTGGACAAGACGTCTTCAAGTAGCCTTCCAGGTGATATTACCGTCGGAAGAGCAAGCGTTAGGGATATTCCATATCGCTTTTTACTTGAGGTTAGGCTCAGTTTGGGAGACTCGATGAGTCATGACCACTCCGCGCTGGAGTGGGATGATCTCCGATAGTCTTTCAGGTCTCATTTGAGTTTCCGTCAAGACCCTGATGCTAGGAATCTTCCTTTGCTTCGTTTGTTGACATTGTGTCTGCAATATCGCGACGAATGTCGAGGTTGTCTCTAAGTTGTTTGTCAACCGTCGAGATTTGGAAATATAGGACTTTGTCGTAGCTCCGAGGTAGTCTATAGGCTGTCTGTGAACCGTCGAGATTTGGAATTAGGGGACTTTGCCGAGGCTCCAAGGTAGTCTCTAGGCTATCTGTGAACCGTCGAGATTTGGATCTAGGGGACTTTGCCGTGGCTCCAAGGTAGTCTCTAGGCTGTCTGTGAACCGTCGAGATTTGGAACTAGAGGACTTTGCCGTGGCTCCGAGGTAGTCTCTAGGCTGTCTGTGAACCGTCGAGATTTGGAACTAGGGGACTTTGTCGTGGCTCCATTTTGTTGACGTCGTACCTGCTTCTGGTTAGAACGAAAAGGAACGCCGTTGTTGATTTCTAGGCTGTAGATGTAGCCATCAAGATCTGGCTTCCCTTTGACGAAGCCCGGTTGGGGTAATATGGTTCCCTTTCCGTTTGTGCCCATGAATTGTATACATGGGTCAATGTGATCTCACCTCCAGGACAAAAGTTTTATTTTATTTTATTTCTTTCCACAATGCTCTATCATTTCAGCTTTTTATATCGCGAAAGTCGCGATTGCCCAATCATTTCGGTTATTTTTCGCGGTGGCCAATCATTTCGGCTATTTTTCTTTTTCTCTACTCGCTGCTTTTTTATTGCGAGTTGCCCAATCATTTCGGCTATTTTTATATGCATATATTTTACTCGCTGATTTTTGTTGCGAGTTGCCCTATCATTTCGGCTATTTCATATGCATTTTTGGGTCGCTGATTTTTTGTTGTAAGTATGGAACTTGAGATCTGATACCAATCTTAGTATCAGCATCGCTGCGACTGGAATATGGCCAGGAGCGAATCATCATTTGCTATGAAAGGACTTGGAATTTGATACCAATCTAGGCACCAACATCGCTACCACTGGGATTGTTTCCAGGAGCGAATCATCATTTGCCTTTGTCGATTCGCACAAAGGTGGCTTAGCAAACAGGGTTAGGATCCTATCGGCTAAAGCTTTTGACTTCATGAGCCGTAAGGGTCTCATAAAAGTGTTCCTCCCTACGAGTCGTGGGGATCTCGTAGGTGTGTTTTCTCCTTAGGAGTTGTGAGGATTCCTAAGTGTGTGTTCTCTTATAAGTCGGAAGGATCTTACAAGAGTGTTTTCTCCCTATAAGTCGAGAGGACTTACAAGTGTCGTTCACCACATGAGGACATTCCTCGTCATTGGTGGGACTTGGTGAGGGAACATTTGTTTGTGCCCTGGATTGTATACAAGGGTCAATATTGAACCGTTTATAGGACAACTTAGAGAGTGTGATGGATTAAGAACAGGTTCAGATCCCTGTAACTTAAAGCTTTTGAATCCTATGAGTCGTAAGGGTCTCATAGGAGAAATTCTTCTTACGAGTCGTGAGGATCTTGTAAGTGTAATTTCTCCTTAGGAATCGTGGGGATCCCTAAGTGTGTTGTCCCCTTGTGAGTCGTAAGGATCTCACGCAGGCGTTTTCTCCTCACAAGGTCGAGAGGACCTTGCAGGTGTCTTTATTTAACGAGATTACGCCCTTTCGGGTTTTCACAAACTCGCCGGTAGTCCTGCTGTTTTTACTCACGGCGCCCTTTCGGGTTTTCATCCGTGCCCATTTCGCTTATGGACATACCCTTTTTTTTTGCGATCACGGTAGGACTTCGCCGCCAGGGTAGCTGTGTAGCCAGCGGGATTTGAGTTGGTGTTTGAAGTGACGCATTTAGTTTAAGGACATCTCGGCCCGTTGTTAGTTTAGGGACATCTCGGTCCGTTGTTAGTTTAGGGACATCTCGGTCCACAGCTAGTTTAAGGATGTTGCGGTCCGTCAGGATTTTGAGGCGAGGTTTCGCCGGATACTATTTATAGAGTTTGGACTCAGGAGGACAACGAGCATACACGAGCGTCGTCATCCATCATTAACTTGAGCCGTGACTTGTCAAGCGTAGTATTTCTTAAGGAACCGGCTGTTTATTGGCCGAAAGGGTCTTTCGCCATGCATATCCATGAGCAAGTAGGCCCCACCTTGGTAGACCTTGTCTATGATGTACGGACCCTCGTAGTTTGGCTCGAATTTCCCCCATTTAGCACGATTGGGGATCATAGGTCTTTTTACGACTAGTACGAGTTCGCCTTGGCGGAATGTTCTCGGCCTAGTCAATCTTTCGTATGAGTGCGACATCTTTGCTTTATAAGCTTCCAGGTTTTGTTGTGCCATGAGACGAGTTTCATCGAGGGCATCGAGCTCCTCAAGCCGAAGATGGGCATTTTCTTCAACCGTCAGCTCGTATCGAACTGCTACTCATAGAGAGGGTAGCTCTATCTCCAAAGGAAGTACTGCTTCTGTGCCGAATAACAACGCGAATGGAGTTGTAGGTTGTCTTGAACGTGGTCCGATAAGCCCAGAAAGCTTCATGCAATCTCTCATGCCAGTCCTTTTTATTTCCGGACACCGTTTTCTTTATGATCTTCGTCAAGGTCTTGTTGAAAGCCTCAACTAGACCGTTCGCTCGGGGATTATAGATTGAAGAGTATCTCCAATCTATATTATGTTGTTGTGCGAAACGACTGATCTTGTGGCTTCTGTAGGCTGGCCCGTTATCCGAGATAATCCGTCGCGGAGTGTCGAACCGGTAGATGACTTGTGTCCTGAAGAAATGGAGGATCTTCTCCGTCTTCACCTCTCTTAGCGGTATTGCTTCTGCCCACTTGGAGAAGTAATCGGTTGTTGCTAGTATGAACCGATGTCCCTTGGATGATGCTGGTTCGATGGGACCAATTATATCGGTTCCCCACATTTCGAACGGGCAGCTAGCCAGTGTTGGGTGTAGCGGATTCGGATACTGGTGGATGAAGTGCCTGTAAATTTGGTATGAGTGACACTGCTTCGCATATTCGAGGCAATCCTGAATCATCGTGGGCCAATAGTAACCCGTTTTTTTGATCTTCAACTTCATCTTTGGCCCGGCTTGATGAGAACCGCAGAGTCCATCATGAGTTTCTTGGACGACTCTCCTTGCTTCTTCTGGTCCCATACATCTTAGCCACAAACAATCGAATTATCTCTTATATAGAGTATCATTGACGAAGGAGAATGATAGAGCTCACTTCATGAGCTGATGTCTCGAAGATGCATTATTGGGCGTTCGATGGGATTTGAAGTAGTCTATGAAGACTTCTCTCCAATTCTTAGCCTTTTCTTCGTCTTCTACTTGGAAAGCCGCTTGTTTGGTCGCTTCTTCTTCTTTAGACGACTCCGGAGATATTTTTGCTGGCGCGAGAATCCGGCGGCTTTGCACAATGATCTTTACGTCATCGAGGTTTTCGTTGGCCAATTCTTTAGCGAGCTTGGCTAACACATCTGCCTTGCTATTTTCCTCACACGGTATGCTTTCCAGGGTTGTAACATTTCAAAAAAATAAAATATTATTTTTGGGTATTTTTGTAATTAAATAATAAAATATTGAATATTTTAATAAGGCGGTATAATTAAATACCGATAAATTGGGAAAAATTTGGAAAATTATGGAAATTACAAAAAATGGTGCTTTATATGATTTAAGCAAATTATGAAATTTTACGATTTATTATACACTAATTTTGTGCTAATCGCGATTAAAAATCACTAATCGGGCTTTAAGCGTGTTTTGTGCACATGACATGCACATATCATTTTCACACTTGTTACATTTTCCTACATGATTTTTTTTGGGTGTATGGTTATTTGTTTTGGGTTTACTATTGCAAAGAGAAGAAAACAAAACAAAACAAAAGAAAAAGGAATGATAGAATAATGAGGTATGGGCAAGTGAGAGAAAGTGAGGGGTCAAGAGAGAGCCATGCCCACTTGTTCCCTTCTTCTTCCTTCATCATTTTCTCCCCTTATTTCCTCATGTGCTGCTGCCCTCATCTTCCCCTCCACAAATCACCTCACTTCATCACCAAAACAAACCCAAAACCCCACTCCCACTTCACAAAAAATGTGCACAAGCTCTCAAGCAACCCTTTGGACCAAGAAAGTTTGAGTTTTGGCGCTGTAGAGGATTCATGAGTACAAAATAAGGTAATTATTCCATCATTAGTATAGAATTTCCATTCCTTTAGCATCCATGTTAAATTAGAATCGATATTGTGTGGTTTTGGGAACTTTGAAAACTTTAAGTTGAGGATTAGGGTTTGAGTTGAACCCAAAGGTGATATTAAGGTTAGTAGAGGCTATACAACCCCTGTGGTGATTGATTGGAGACCTAAACCAGAGACTAGAACCCATTTTAGCGAACTTAGAAACCCGATATCGGAAGAATTTTGGATTCTGTGAGTGTATATTGAAATCTGCTAACACCCGGGTCACCTGAAAATTATTTAGCAAAGACAGTGATACATGCAGGCAACCTAGGACCCCCCACTGAAACCCTAGACCCTAGCCCTCTACCCTGGCCGCAAATAAATTCATTCTGGCCACAATTTGCGGCCAGAGCAGTGTGCAATTGATTCGTATTTGTTCTGTGGCTTTATTTCCAGTAAACTAGACCCTTGGCATATGCAAAATTGGCTGATTTCACCGAAGGTAAAATCTGGGATCATTTTCTTGTGTTGGCTCATTTTTTTACGAATTGTTTTAACATGGATTTTGGTATTTGATAATTCATTTCTGTCGTGTGGCGTTTGAACGTCAACGACTACGGTTATTGCTCGTGTTTGCATGCGAGGCTATAGGTTTTTACCTATGAGCGTAGCTTGTGCCGTTTTGGGTTTTTCCGATTGGATTTTAATACGCATTGCAATTGGATTATATGTGTAGGTACCCCCACGTGATGTCAAGATGTTGAAGATGAAGATGGCGACATCGGCATCGGCACACACGAAGCAAGGTGAGTAGATATATATCTACGAGGGAAGTCGGGTGGATGGCGTATAGCACCCCCGCAGCTCGTAGTATAGTTATGATATATATGTTTATATATGTGATTCATGATACGTGGATATTCAAGATATGATTATGTGTTCATGGTTGGTTTGGGGTTATTAGAAGTGAACTAGCATAGCTTCTTAGTCGCGAACCCTAGAATAGGTTTACACCCACACGCACACACCTGCATTCATCTTATTACCTGTGCATATACGGGGATATGTATATGTATATACACACATACACACATGGGTATGGGACTATGTATGTATGTGTGTGTGTGTGTGTGTGTGTGTGTGTGTGTGTGTGTATACATGGATTATGAGGATAGTACTTGAGATTGGAGATGAGTCGATGAGACTGGGCTTGAGGCCATGAGATCGGTGATGGGATATGGTTCGTATTTGAGATACGACGTGATGTTTTAGCGAGTCCTTTCGACGTGGTGTTTTCAGACACACACATGCATATACATATGTGGTATCAATATTGTACTAGACGTAGATCAGTACCCCCGATCATGATATTTGATAAAGAGGATACCGGATGAATAATGTGATTGATGTGATATTGACCCGTACCCAGATTTGGGATGCCGTACGACGGATTTACCGTACGAGCTATATTGATGTTAGATCCGCACTATTGACTTGAGGATGTCATATTGTATTAGGGTATTGTATGGGATACTATTAAGGCGGGATCACCGACTATTATATATATATATATATATATATATATATATATATATATATATGTATCGACTCAGATGTTAGGCGGTTTCCTTACTTTTCGATCAGCCTGCTAGTTTAGCCCAGTAGTTTACTTGTAAATGATGGATTAGACTCGAGTCATACCTATTTCAAAACTAACGAATCGTGAGTATTTTAAAGACAGGCCAAGGGATTCTACGGATATTTCAAAGGACGTATCTTTTCTTAAAACACCGTAGCCCTTATTTTCAAAACACCACGATTCGTGTTATTTCAAATGGCAAAACAGTTTGACTCATATTTATATAAATGCAGATTAGTTATCGTTGTGTTTATTGTTCAGCTCCCGCATATTCTTGCTGCTCGCATCGCACCGCATGCTTATATTGTATTTTCATATGCCATTATTGAGATCATGCTGTCAGGACACCAGCACCATTATCGATGATGCGTATGTTCCATATACACATACTTGCCGGCTCACACACATCATCATCGGTAATTGCCATGTTATGAACACTTTAGAGAATATTACTCATTGACATAGCTTGTTAACTGATAGTTCGACATGGTATTAGCGTACTTGTCTTTATATGCTAGTTTAGACATTGCAGTTATTACTTGTTACTGCATGCATATTATTATTCACTGTTATGCAGTATTATGGAGTTTTATGCCGATATTCACTGTTTACTTGCTATTGATGATTGGATTTCGGATTTTCATGAGATTTCCTGGATTTGGGAGAAAACCGCAAGAATATATATAAACTTCTCTCTCTCTCTCTCTCTCTCTCTTTAAAATGAAAAGTGCAGTTTTCTCGTGATGTATGAGTCGTCCACCATGATGTTTTCTCGGTTATGAGATGGATTTCGAGACCCGATTCGAGGAGTTGGATGAACCGTCTGCGGGTACATGGTGGACCCGGTAAGTTACCCCGGGGCAAGAAGCTCGAGGTGTAGACGATGAGCCCGGCAAGGGAAGACTGCCTACCGGTGATTTTACCTGGCGCGTCGGATATCCGGAGGATACCGTTCGTGGTTGTGTGATTGATGATAGGGGCCGATCCGGACTGACGGAGCCCTAGATAGTGACATTTGAGACACTGAGATTTGAGATATTGAGGTATTGAGATTTGATGATACAGGCCATTCCGGATAGCCGGAGCCTGAGATATTGGGATTTATGTTTTGTGTCGATACTAGACACTGTTTATGTTGATTTCATTGATGATACCTCGTTTTAAATATACAGAAATCTCACTAAGTTATGAAAGCAGTTTTCTTCATTTACATGTATTCTGTTTTCATGCATTCATACCTCATTCATATGATATGTTACTACCTGAGACACTGACACGAGCACTCGGTATTACACTTGGTATAGATGTTTACCCTTGCCACCTTCTCATGCTTCAGACTTTATCATATTGAGGATATTTATATATTGATCGTATTGACCTAGGATTGTGTCATACATACGATTTCTGCTCGGTGGTGTTTTCTACTCACGAGTTGGCAACTCACCCCCATTGTGCCACAGTTTCTTGTAGGTTTTGCCGTACAGGTTTCGTTACGGCTTTGTTGGCACACTGCTTCCTTTCCGGGTGATTGCTTTGGTAGGTGGGTTCTTTTGCATCAGGACCACCATTGTATATATGTTATTCAGTTGTATCTAGTAAACTCCATCAACCAGACATGTATATTTTATTGACTTAGAGACCAGTGATGTGTATTCTTTCGACCTTAGAGTCGCGCGTTGTATTTTTATGGATTTCATGTTGTTTAGAGTTTTCCTTTCAGTTTTGATCATCGGCCTTCGGCGTTGTATATTATCTTGCTTGCGTGGTTGTGGCCGTCGATTGACGAAGTGCTAGCTCCCGCTTGGGGATGCCTTTTATCATTATGTATATATTGATCATGTTGTACCCCGTTTGGGGCCGGTATTTACAAAGGAAACTCTGCCGAAATTTTCAGAAAAAGGCTTGTGATTTTAAAAATACATATTTCGGCTTATGTTGCTAACTACTTGATTTTAATTGGTTTTTCCTTCACTCTATTGCTTTACTTAGTTTTGATTTCTGGGTTTTGGCTTACATAGATTACGTCCGCCTCGAGACGTTTCGTAATTTAAGTGCCGGTCATGTTCCGTACTTTTCGGGTCGTGACAAGGGTGTAGGAGGAGATTTGCGTCAGCAATTGCTGCACTCTCTCGCCATATTTTACCAACTCAGGTTTACACGTCTGATAGTCACCATTTACTTGGCTAACGACCAGCTGGAAGTCTCCATATATGAGGAGGTTCTCGATCCCCATGTCGACAGCGATCTCAAGACCTGCTATCAAAGCTTCATACTCCGCTTCGTTGTTTATTCTTAGCTCCGTTAAGGAAAGGGCAAAACGCATTATCCCTCCTTGTGGAGTCACAAAGATAAGGCCTACTTCGGCTTTGATTATGGGGGTACTTTGCTTCCGCCTCTTCATAGACGATGCCCCATCGAAGTAGAGTTCCCATCGGGTATCACTCCCTTCCTTCTCTCCGTCAATTGTGTCGAACGCATAGTCATCTGGCAATTCGCAATTTAAGGGAGAATCAGCTGGTATCGGATGCTCAGCGAGAAAGTCGGTAATGACCTGGCCTTTTATTGCCTTGAGGGGTCGATATACTATCGAGAACTCTATCAAGAGGAGGGTCCATTTGGCAAGCCTTCCCGTTAACATGGCTCTTGACATCAAATACTTGAGAGGATCCACCTTTGATATGAGATGGACCTTATGTGCCAAGGCATAATGTCGAAGCTTCGTTATCGCGAAGATCAGTGCCAGGCAATTCTTTTCGATGGGGGAGTAATTGTTTTCTGCCCCAGGAGAACTCGACTCAAATAGTAGAGAGCTCTCTCCTTCCCCTGGTCATTCTCTTATGCCCATAGCGCGCCTAAAGAATCTTCAAGGGCTGTTTTGTACAGGATGAGGGGCTTTCCCTTGACCGGAGCGGTCAATACCGGCAGGTTCTGCAGATATTGCTTGATTTCGCCCAGTGCACTTTGGCATTTACGATCCTAAACGAACGGGCTCCCCTTCTTCATTAGATGGCTGTAGGGGCAGCATTTGCCGGAGAGGTTAGCTATGAACCGTCAGATATATGCGAGCTTTCCTTGAAAAGACCGCAGTTGTTTGAGAGTTCTTGGCATGGGCATTTCCATAATCGCCTTGATCTTTGATGGGTCTATTTCGATGCCTCGATGTCGTACGATGAATCCTAGGAACTTGCCTGAGGAGACTCCAAACACGCATTTTAGAGGGTTCATCTTCAGATTATATTCCCGAAGACGCTGGAACACTATTTTCAAATGCTCCCAGTGCTCCTCATAAGATTTTCTTTTAACCACGAGGTCGTCGATATAACATTCGACAATCTCGTGTATGAGGTCATCGAAGATCTTTGTCATGGCCCTCTGATAGGTGGCGCCAGCGTTCTTCAGACCAAAGGGCATCACTTTGTAGCAGAATATGCCCAACGGAGTCCGGAAAGCAGTGTGCTTTTGGTCTTCAGGATGCATCTTTATTTGATTATACCCCGAAGATCCATCCATGAAGGAGAAGACTTCATGGGTGGATGTGTTATCGATCATTAGCTCGGTAACAGGCACTGGGAAGTCATCCTTCGGACAAGCTTTGTTGAGATCTCGAAAATCTACGCAGATACGTACTGTCCCATTTTTCTTCATTACCGGAACGATATTGGCGATCCAGTCAGGGTATTGAACTTCTTGGATGAAGTCGGAATCGATTAGCTTCTTGACTTCGGCATTGATACTCATCTCAAGCTCGAGCCGCATTCTTCTTGGAGCTTGTTTGACTGGCTTGATGTACGGTGATATTGCCAGTTTATGCACGACTATTTTTGGATCTAGTCCCGGTATCTCGGAATAGTTCCACGCGAAGCAGTCTTTTTACCGCACAAGCACATCTTTTAATGTAGCTATCTGCTCTTCAGATAATAGCTCACTGACGAACGTTGGCCTTGGCTCATTTGCCGTCCCCAAGTCGACTTTTCTCTGGTTGTCTGTCGTGGTATGTATCCCATCTTCCAGCTCTTTTGGTGTCGGTGGAAATTCTGAGATCACCTCGTCTTCATCTTCATTTGTGAATCAATAGGAGAGGTCATCCATATTCCCATGCTCTCCCTCCTTTGAGAATGTTATCATGTGGCTGGTACGAGTCTGTTTCCAAGCTCGATGTTGATCCGGACTTTCCTTCGCGGCGTAGTTTTCTCTTGGCTCATGCTTTCGTGGCGGGGTTACCTTCCAACTGTCGGATAGAGAGAACCTGCCTCGTTGATACTGATCTTTGACCCAGTCTTTGAAGGTGAAGCAATTTTCAAGAGGATGTCCTATTGCTCGGTGGTTGGAGCAACAAGCCGGATGGTGGATCTCGTTTACTTGCTCAGGGTGTCGAGACTCCGGGAGTGTCATCATTTGATGCTTCATGACAAGGTTGGATATTTTCCTTATCTTGTCTTGAGGGAAAGAGTATTCTCGACCCATCTTTTTTATAAAAGACGGATTCTAGCTGACTTTTTCTCGATTGCGTGGCTTCTTGAATCCGCTTCGCTATTTTTGAACGTCATTGCCTTTATTTACCTTATTGTTGCTTCTACATCGGGCTTTCTTTTTGCCATGAGAGCGCACGGCGGATTGGGGGTGAAGGGGATCGTCATCCTCTGTAGCCTGCTGAATGATACGTTGCATTCTGGCTTTTTCGTAAATGGCCATTTCACGGCTGTGGTCATCCCGAACCTTTTGACATGCTTCTCTTATTAGCTTGCCAATCTGTTCTTCAAATGACGGGCTCGGTATTCCCACGACGTGATTTCGCTCTGTTTTAATAACAGCGCTATCTGAAAAGGCATTCTCTTTTCCACCGGAATCATTTATAACATAACAGCCATGGAATCGCTCCCATTTCTTGGACCGAACGTATCCAAGGTCGGTCGTCTCTATTCTCCTGTTGGGCATCTTCCGCTGAGTCCCGGAAACGTCCCAAATTTTGTTATAGAACTGGGCTTGTCGAGCAGTCTATTTGAAGGGTAAGCCCTGGCATCTTAACAACCTTTTTAATCCTTCTGCGTAATATCTGAGCAGACGGATTGGTTGGAGCTTATCAAGCGCAAAATCGGCACCATACCAGACTTCTTTTTCTACCTTGGTCTCTGTAGACTGGTAGAAAAGGATCACCTTTTCGCCTAGGAGGAACGTAGAAAGTTTTTAGCTCTTGCACACTGTACGTATCAAGTGCATCAAGCTCTTTATAATGCCACTGTGGAACCATGGTAATTTGTAAACTTTGGTCAGCTCCAGCAAATATCTGCATTGACGGGCGGACGGAGAACACTGTGTTGGCCTCGTCTTCAGAGTCACTGCCAAAGACCAGAATAGGAGTAGATGGTCCTGGCCTGTTGCCTTTAGGTTGTCCCGAGTAGACCATCTCTTCATCCTCCTCGGTATCGCTCCTAAAGATCGGGATAATGGCGATGGTTTTTTGTTTATTCTCTGGTTTGCGACATCTTTCCATGTCTTCGAAGTCTGGTAAGAAGTACTTGGCATCTTCATATTTGCGGACTTCATTTACGGAGAATAGGTTCATCTCCCTTGTAACTGTGTACTCGAGGCCATCCTTGAAGTACTTCATACACTGATGTTGTGTAGATGGGATGATGTTGTACTCGTGTAACCAAGGCCGGCCGAACAGAGCGTTCTAGCAAGTTTTAGCGTCGATGATATGAAATTTGATGTCAGTGATGAGCATCTCGAAGCGTAATGTCAGTATTACGGACCCAAGCGTCCATGATGACTGCAAGTCGAGCCTGGAGATGGTAATTTTTTCCCGAGCCAGATGCCGAACGTTCATCCAAATCTCCTTCAGCACTCTTACATTTATAAGGTCGACAGAGACCCATTATCAACCATGATCTTTCCTATCTTGATGTCGTGGCAGTACCCGGTTACATATAATGGACGGTTGTGCTCGCACGTTCCAAGGAGGAGGTCTTCATCACTGAAGGTGATGTCCGCTGTGTGAACTTCTTCCAGCTCGTCTTTCATCTTTTTTCCTCCAGGAATGCTCGAAACTAATCGGGCTCTTGTAACGCCCTGACCAGAGAATCTCGTACCTCTTTAGACAGGAGAAGGGCATCCAAATGCTTAATTATGAGGGTATCTTCCTCAGGCGTGTCAGGACATTGTAATCCACCTTGTTCTTCTTAGGCGGGTCCTTGGCTGTGAGCTCTTCGACGACTCTATCATCGAGGGCAATTTCTTCAGGGACTTTTTCCTTCCCCTTGTCTCTCTTACCCGAACCTTTTTTTGAGGGTCCGAGATTATTTTCAGGCAACGTACAATTACGTAGCTGAATGTTCTCGCATTTCTTCACCTCTTCTTCTTTTCCAGAGGTGGATTCCTTGTAGAGAAGGCCGAGGGCCATTTCTTCGTCCGAATCGCTCCCGAAGGTAAGAACTTGAGATTTCCCTTTTGTTGGAATGGCATCAACCATATGACAGTTGCCGGCTGTTTCTTTATGCTCATCTATCGTGTTTCTCTGCTCCCGACGGGCTTTGCGCTTTATTCGCTTGAAGTGTTGTGGTGGGCAACGTATCCCTGCCACCACTTCTTGAAGGCCTTGCACTTTTCGGTAGGGTGTGTGACCTTCCGATGATATAATCATTAGTTCGGATGTACGTCCGCTTCGTCAAGGCACGTACTCCCGGGAGTATTTCCTTCGAAAGTTGGAAGCTTCATTCCCATTGACAGAGTTTTGGCGAACTGCTTCCCTACCTTGATTCTGCTCTTGCAGGTGGCAGGTGCGCTTCGATCCGGTTGGGGTACTTTATGACTTCTCATTACCGGAGCTTCTTCAGCTTGACGCCGACGCTTGGCCTTTTCGAATATGGTCGTTTCACATCCTCGGTCAGCTTTACTCCTTTGGAAGGCTTCATTCAGTAGTTTATCGATCAGGTCATCTGACGGTTCCAGGGATTTTAAAGCCAGTTTTGCCCCCAATTCCTATGTGTTTCTTTCCGACGCCGAGGGAGCTTCTTCGTCTCTTAACGACAAGTGGGAGACCATGTGGCAACTCACTACATACTCCTAAGGTTCTTTTGATGAGTCGTTCCCCTCATTATTGTCACTGTCTCCGTTCTGAGGAATATGCTTGAGGAACTCTTCAAGTGTGACTGGGGTCCGCGCATTTTGGTTGTATTCCTCTAATGCATCGATGTACCTTTGCAGATCTGTACAATTGTCGTCGAGCTGCGTGGGCTTCTTGGTCTTCTTCTTTTTCTTCGAAGACTTCGAAGGCTTAGCCTGGAGGTTTTGCCCATCGTTACCAACTTTCGGCGTTGGGCGCGGTTTCAGCATCCCGTCAATAATCTTAGGCTTCAGCGGGCTTTTCCACCTAATCGCCGGACATGCTTGAAGATCCTTCAGCATTCTTTTAGTTTTAGCCAAAAGGAAAACTTCCCATGGAGCTTCGTCTATAAATGAGCATGATGACCCCGGCGTATCCACCTTTTTAGGAGCATGCTGTTGTGGCGGGTTTACCTTCCAGTTTTCGGACAGCGCGAACTTGCCCTGTTGGTACTGGTCTTCAACCCAGTTTTTGAAGACGTAGCAATCTTCGATTGGGTGGCCTACTATTTTGTGGAGGGATAGTAATTGGGATTGTTGACGTCGTCCGGTTGCAGTGGGCATCTCGAATCCGGAAGAGTGATGAGCCTATTGCGCACCGCCAGTTCGAATAGTCTCCTCGTTTTATCCTGGGGGAACGAGTAAGGACGTCTCAACTTCTCTTCAAGGGATCGTGGTTTGTTTGTTTGGCGAGCAACCGGTTTCGAGTCACTCTGTTGTTGTTGAGAGTTGGCAACGAAGGTCGCTTTCCCTTTACCCTTTTCATTCCGGAGTTTTTGAAGAGGACGGCCTATGGCCTATCTGGTCCATTTGGGCCAGCTTGTCACTCAAGGCCTGGAAGGTGATCGGCTTGAAGAACATCATAAATTGGGGTATAGTTGCCTGAGGATTAAGGGTCCCTACGAACATACCCATGGCAGGAGCTTCTTCTATGTGCTGTTCACACTTTGACCATAGGTTACTCCACCGAATCGCGAATTGAACCCAAGTCTCTCCCGGCTTCATTCTGGCGTTGATAAATGCTGTGATTAGGGTCCGCTCGCTTGCGCTTGCAAACCGCTGTGTGAATAATAACTCCATCTCCGTGAATGTTTTGATAGAATCATTCGGGTGCTCGGAATACCATTCAAATGTTGTCTCCGACCAGCTGCCGACAAATTGGCAAAGCAATAGTTTGTCATCGCCTCCAGTATTGCTGCGTAGAGCTCTAAATTGAGCAACGTGTTGGTGTGGATTGCCCGTCCCTTTATACATGTGGAACTTAGGGATCGTATATCCCGGCGGGTACTTAATTTGATCGTACCAGCCTGGATAAGGTCGCCCAGTTCTGACGACTTGACCAGCCGCTCCACTTGCCTGATGAGCTCATATTTGTTAAGCTATGTAGTCATCAAGGGTAGTTTTGGAGATTGTCTCCTTCTTGGCTGCTGATAAAACTGGAGGAGGGTTTGATGTCTCTCCTCTGTCGTCTTCAATGATTATTGGCGAAACTTTGGCTAGAGGTTCCGGCTGAATCATCATCCCGAGCATGTCTTAGAACAGGAGCGCCATCTGCCTCATATTAGTGGCTTGTTCCGCGGACTCTTTATCCTTTCTTTCTAGTACCCTCCGCAGGAATTCCGTATCGGTCTCTTGATCTTGGCGTTGTTCTGACGATGCTTCCGGGCTTTCTTTCTTCCCAGTGAATGCGGCCATTCTTGTCAACATCTCCTGAAGCTTTTGTTGTTGCTCCTGAGACTTTGTCACAGATCATGTAAGTGGTCGATAACCCATGGAAGTACGGCTTTCCTCTTTCCCGAAAGCCATGTACACTGTGTACTACCATGCCCTCAGACTTAGGGCGTTTGGGTCCCTGCCTTTGAAATTTACCGCAGGCATGGGGATCTTCTCCAGTCTTCTCCTCTTATGTGAGGTCGAAGTTGAGGGGGCCGTTGCAGCAGGCACCCATAAAGATGATACCTTCCGTGTTATGACGGAGGGATGGTCCTCCTTTTGCCGAGCCTTTATCTTCTTCAGCCGGCGAGAGTAATCTTTGTCACTTACAGAGTCTTGGACTTTCCGCCAAACTCTGTGGATCTTGGAGGACAACCGTTGAGGAGGTTGTTCTAGCTTCGCCTGTGTCATGCTTTCAACAGATGGAGGAGGCATCTTCAATATGGCGGTGGGAGAGTTCTTGCGCACTCTCCTGAGCTGCTCGAAGCTGCTGCTAGTTGGAACGGCGGCATCAATTTCCACCATTGGAGCTGGTGGGGTAAGTCCAGAAGGAGAGTTTCTCCCAGCTTTCCTCACTCGGCGCTAGTGACGACGTTGAACATGTCTTACGGATGGGATCACCACAATTGTAGAAGCGACCTTTTTATGTCCCTTGCTTTGATAAGGGGCTGCTGTTGGTGCCAGCCTATTGAAAACTGACGTCCGTTGAGAGGGAAAGTCTAACCCGTTGAAGACTGACTTTCGAGTAGGGGAAGCACCTGTAACGACCTCACCCACAGTAGGAGTTGGAACGGCCAGACTTGCGAAAACCGATCCTCTAGCAGGAGAAGCCCCTTTGACGGCTTCGTCTATCGGAACAAGAATGGCTATCCGCTTCGGCATAACCCCTTCAGGTATCGCGAACCTCTTTGCGGGCCAACTTGAGTTTAGGCTCAGCCTGTTAAAGACCGAGGCGTTGGAATTGGACGACCCATTGAGAGGGGCCGCGGTGGTTGCAAGCCGATCGAAGAACGACTTCTTCGGAACCACTTGTGATGGCATTGAGGCATTAAAGTTTATTGGCGGGAGCATGGTCCCAAAACAGTCCAGTGATGGCCTGAGACACCTGTTCCACCGGCATTGCAAAGATAGAGGCCGCTTGGGGCCCATAGGTCACTCCTCCGGCGGGGACAAAGTGGGAGTTGTTGTTGCAGTTAGTGCAGCTGGAAGCCATCGATGTTATCTTCTTTTCTTCATAGAGCAAGGCACTAAATCTTAATACCTCGAATCTAAGGGCAACCATATTAAACCGCGATTCGTTCGCGAACACGACACACGAAGTGTGGAGTGGAAAGAGGAAAAGGTCCCACCGGGCGTGCCAGAATCTGTTTACTGCTAAAAGCCGAGAAGGACAAATGTCTTGCCTGAATTGGGGGGTAGATGCTACTTGGTTTTATCCGTCCACCTCTCCGAAGATGCCAAGTTGATTTATGGCACCGTGTATCGGAGGTCTGGACGGATGCGGCCGTTGTAGCAGACTTCGTCAGATTTCCCCTCGTTTGCGAGGGTTTTTTTGATTGTGGGGACGCTCTTCCCTGTAGGCGCAAGCCCATGCAGTTAATTACATTACCACGTAGCGATAACCACTTTCTCCTGCTCCAGAAGGTCACTCCATGTCATGTATGTTTGTTTTATTTTTGGTTGTCCGTGGATTGTATACGGAGACTAATTTGTGTTGTCGCCCGTAGGGCGTGGATTAGTCCAAATCCGTATTTTCGTAGATTTGGGTTTAGTTTGATTTAAGGATCGTTAATCTCATTTGGGATTAAGATCAACTTAAATGTCTGTTGAGGATACGTTAGTCTAATTTTTAGACTAAGATCTACTCAACATGATTTTTTGGATCATTCAGACCCAACAAAAGAGCATTTGGGCTATATTGTTTTAGTTTAAGGACGTTACGGTCCATAGATCACCATTTTTGGTATGAGGGTTTAGTTTAAGGACGTTGCGGTCCGGGGCTAGTTTAAGGACATTGCGGTCCAGAGCTAGTTTAAGGACGTTATGGTCTCGAGCTAGTTTAAGGACGTTACGGTCCATTGTAATGTGCTCATGGGTTTAGGAGTGCACACAAGAGCTGTTGGTTGTCGGGACCCTCCACCCCTCTGAAGACGTTGAATAATTACAACGACATGTATCAGAGGTATGGAGAGATGTACCCCTGAAACAAACTCTAGACTGAGGGGGGAGATCATGGTGGACCATTTAAGAATCATTAGTCATTTTTGGGAGACTAAGATTAACTTAGGAGATATGTGATGGACATCATTCTGATCAATTAGTTTGAGAAGTCATGAGCATAGAGGCTCGGTCTATTTGGAGATCCAAGACGTTTTAATCTCAAGAGGACTTAGCCAATTTGGGGCTGAAGTTGGCTTCTTATAGTGTTAAACACTAACATATGCTAGGTGCTCACGTGAGTCTTTAAAGCAGTGTTAAACACTGAAATATGGGGCGCTCATGTGTGGCACGTGAGGCACCTGAAAGTTGGCGATGTATACTTGGGTCCAAATCCCCATCTGTATATAAGTGTTAAACACTTAATTCTTGAGGCTATCACGTGTGGGCACGTGAGGTGCCTCAAAGTTGGGCACCGTCTCTTTGGATTTATTCCCTCTTCCTTTATAAGTGCTAAGCACTATTGGGGGTCACGTATGGGGACATGAGGCGCTCCAAAGTTGGGAATTGTCTTTGGTTTATTCCGCTTTTGCATCTAATTGCTAAGCGCTCGTTTTAAGGGGTCGCGTGGGAACACGTGATTTGATCTCAGTCTTTCCTTTTTGTTCTTCAGAGGTGCTCACGTGGGAACACGTGATCTGTTTGAACGCTAATCATTTCTTTTACGTGCATGGAAATCTTGATCTGAGTTTTGAGCATTTCAAGTCCCTTATTTTGATAAGAATTAAATTCTTATATAGGGTTAAACCCTAGTTTTATCAGAGGAATTAAATTCCTATATCTTTTTGGAAGAATTAAATTCTTCAAACTTAGTTCTTTCCCCTAAGTTTTGAGTCTGCGTGATAGAATCTCCCCGATGAGAATTAAATTCTCAACTTGTGGGGAGATCTGCTTCTGCAGATCTCAACCAGAGGAAGAACTAAGTTCATTTTAGAAGAGCTAAACTCTTGAAATGGCGAAGAAGAGATAAAATGATCTCTATGTCTTTCTTTGTACCTAGGGTTTCTTTTTCTAAAAGAGAGCTCTTCTTCTTTTTTTTCTTTTCTTTAATCTTATGGGGGGTATTTTCTCTCTCTCTTTGTCTCTTTCTCTCTCTCTCTCTATCCCGGACTTGACGTCTTGGGTCCTTTATATAGTAGAGGCAAGTTTGTTGATTCAGTTAAAGAAATCTCTCATTGAGAGATCTTAATTGATTTGGGGATTTTATCCACCGTTGGATCTTTGATCCAAGGACTTCTGTTTTACAGAAGATATCTTTTTCCTTGTTTTTAACAAGATTGGGGAAATATTCTCTCAACAGAGCTTATTCTGTAGCTTGGTGATTTTTATCCACTATCGGATTTTTAATCCAACGGTGCTCTGTTTTACGGAGAGCAATCTTTCTTGTTTAAAAAGATCAAAGAAATATTTTCCAAATAGGGTTTTGAAGCCATTACTTAGACTTTAATTATATCGGTTCAGAAGGAATTTGAGACCACTCACGTGTAGCACGTGACCCCATAGAGTTAAACTCATTTACGTATGTGCAACATTCAAAGGAGGGCATCACGTGCTGACACGTGAGCCTTTCTGGCATGTCATCTGTTTTAATATGGCGTCTATATACTTTATATATAGATGTCACGTGTTTACACGTGATGCTCTATTTCAGCCTATCAATTGTTTAAACCCAGCACCTATAATATCTATATAGGCGCTCACGTGTGGGCTGTGATATTTTATTAGTGGAAATTTTCCCATCACTTTTCCTCTCTTTCTTCTCCTTTTCTTTCTTTTTTTTATAAGGGAACAAGGCTTGAATAGTCCGCAAGCACATCCTTTAACAGTTCCTAGTCGAGAGAGTATCGAGACATGGCATCAATATTCCAGAGTAGACTAATGTGTACGTTTCTTGACCCTGTATGGGGCGATGGTTGATCCCACATCCATTGGTGTTTGACATCAAAGATTGTACATATGTGCTCATTAGAGAATAGGTACACCGAACATGACTCGCCGAGAACTCCTAGTTGGTATTATACCTATCGTCAGATAGCAGTTCTCTAGTGACACTTGTACAGATTAGTCTGTAGACCCGAGATCGTCATAGAGTCTTGTGTGGTTCCCACTTTGCTTTAATTTCCTCCCTACCACGGCTCGAAGGGGTCATGCAAACAAGTGGATTTTAGGTGCAGTCCCGAGTCACATATAGGCAATGAGCGATATGAGGGGTTTCGTCTCTCCCGGTATTAGGAGTTGATATTGCGCTGTGCTCGATTGGCTAGAACAGTAAGTCCCTGGCCAGGGCTGATGAGATTTACTGGTAAGTGTTATCGGTCGTTTCCTGAACGGTTATAGGCCACACATCGGCATGACTTATCAAGTTACTGGGGTCTGACGATTCCACCCTAAACTTGATATGCGACATATCAGACGAAGAGGCCGGACTGTACGGTAAGTATTGCTCATAGGCTTTGCAGGAGTTTGGACAAGCTTGCTTGTTGATCTTCTATTTGCTCAATACCTGGGTAGCCATTACGTCCAGCTAGTACCGATGACGGCTTATGGATGACTGATGTGATCATTACCTACTGCTGGCGTATTGACGGGTCTTTAGAGTCCCGCATAGAGGTTTCCTAGCTCAAACGAAACGAAATAGGGCACATATGGTGATATGTGCGGGAGCTTGATTAAATACGTGTATGTGATACCGTATTCTGATCTCGTGATATGTGATATCGATTAGGTTATATGTAATATAACCGGATTGTTGAATCAAGTATTGATTCAATGATATGTAATATGTATATATGTTTGATTCTGGCCGGTTATATGTGATATAACCGGATTATTGAATCAAGTGTTGATTTAATGGAGTTTGAAAGTTGTCGGTCATATGTGATATGACCGGGTTATTGAATCAAGTGTTGATTCGATAATGTGATATACATATAAATGATATTAGTCGGTTAAATATGATATAACCGGATTATTGAATCAAGTGTTAATTTAATAATTTGATATATATTTTTATATTTGATATATTAATATATATTAACTAATATTGTGCTCACTTAAAGATTTTCTTCTCTTTAAAATACATTTAATATATATGTGATATTGTAGGGTTGTCTAGCACGACAGCAAGGTTTCGGGAGGCATCGTCCATGCCAATTTCAAATTTTTGCCGTACTAAAGTAGCCTAACCCTAAAATCTTAACTAGAGAATTAAACAATATAACATGTAAACATCTTTACATCTAAGTGAATGAGGAATACAACCTTTGTAGACCGGTCCTTCATTTCTAAAGCTCCGTGTAGTAGTCCCTTCGCTCCAAGTAGTGAACACCCGAACTCTAGTAAGGGTTCACATGAAGAAATGAACAAGCTTGCTCGAAATCTTCGAGGCCGAAGATGATCTACGTCGAGGAGACTCAAGTTCATGCTACCTCTTCACTAATGGTAGATTAGTGAAGCAAACACTCTAAACTAAATGGCTAATATAGTAGAGGATGATGAAGTAGGAATTTTGCTCACTTTAGATTTATTTTTCTCACAATATTTCTTCACCATTTGAAAAGCTAGAAAGCTTTCTCATGAGGAAGAAGAAAATGATGTGGAGATGAGAATGAAACTCATTAGGTGAGCATAGCAACCATGGGTGAGTTAGTGTCATACACTAACTCATGTAGAGAATAAACCATGGCTAATAATAATGGTTAGGTTAATAAATATCTACAAGTAAAACAAAATTAGTGGACTTGGTCAATGGTTCCACAAGCTTCTACAAGCTTGAACCATGTGAATAATTTCCAACAAATTTTGATTAAGTTTAAATAAATAAAACCTAACATTAACATAAGCATGGTGTGAGTCTCATACACCCATGTAGCATGTAGCATCAAGCATGACACAAAATAATGTACATTAATATATATCACATATATACTAAGTGTACACAAGTGAGAAAAAGAAATGTTAAGTGAGCTAATATTAGTTAATGTAAGTTAATATATCAAATATATAATTATACATTAAATTATTAAATCAACACTTGATTTAATAATACGGCTATATCACATACAACGGGCTAATATCAAATGTAACAACATATCGAATCAACACTTGATCCGATAACCTGGCTATATCACATATAACCGACTGATATCACATATCGCGAGAATAGAATGTGGTATCACATACGCGCATTAATCTCGGTCCCTCACATATCACATATGTGCTCCTACTTCGTTTCGCATGAACCAGGAAACCTCTGTGTAGGACTCTAAACACTCGTCAATACGCCGGCAGTAGGTGATGATCATATCAAACACCCACAAGCCGCAAGCGGTCTGCTAAACGAAACGGCCACCCGGGTATTGAGCGATCAGAAGATCAACAAGCAAGTCTGCTCATACTCCTGCGAATCCAATCAGTAATACTAACGTACAGTCCGGTCTCTTCATCTGATATGTCGTATATGACAGCCTAGGGTGGTATAACGTCAGACCCCAATAGCCTGATAAGTCATGCCGATGCAAGGTCCATAAAGGTTCGAGAAACTACTGATAACACTTACCAGTAGATCTCAACAACTCTGGCCAGGGATTTCCTATTATAGCCAATCGAGCATAGCGCAACATCAACCCCCAATACCGGGAGAGACGAAATCCCCTCCTATCGCTCATTGCCTCCATGTGACTTGTGACTGTACCCAAAAATCACCGTTTTTCACAATCTCTTGAACGTGGTAAGGTGGAAATCAAAGCACGGTGGGAATCACATAAGACTCTATGACGATCTCGGTCGATAGACTAATCTGTACCAGTGTTACCAGAGAACTGCTATCTGACGATAGGTATAATACCATCTAGGAGTTCTCGGCGAGTCTGTTCAGTGTACCCAGTCTCCACTAAGCACCCGTATACCTTCTCTGATGTCATACACCAATGGATATGGGATCATCCATCTCCCATCATATGGGTCAAGAAGCGCATACGCTAGTCTACTCTGGAGTATCGATGCCCTGTCTCGATACTCCCATGATTAGGAAAAATTGAAGGATGTACTTACTTACTACCTCAGCCCCACTAGTATGATCTGCATCATAATCCTGGTAGTCAAGTACTCATCCTAAGGGTTTTATCAACATATAATAGAGAGACAATAAGTGTACATGTTAAGATAAAGTGCAACCAGATAGCATACTATCATGTCGAGCAAGAAAGTCCTCCATATATATGTCCAAGCATCCACTACAATATACATCACATGTACAGTAATGGCCTCTAGGGTACACATATAACTAACAATCTCCCACTTGCACTAAGGCCATTTGTTGCAGTATCTCATACTCAACGTCCTATAGAAGTCTCTCCAGGGAAATGCTTTTATGAGTGGATCCGCTGTATTATCCTTCGTGTCAACTCTCCTGACCTCGATCCCTTGGGGATCAACCATCTCCCTGATCAGGTGATACTTGCCTCAGAATATGTCTGGATCGCTGATGGGAACGGCGTTCCTAGGCAAAAGCCACAACTCCATTGTTGTCACAATAACAGTTATTGGATGCTCAATGGTAGGAACCATGTTCATCTCATGAACAAGAATTATCCAGACATCCACTTTGGTAGCATCGTTGGTAGCGATGTATTCAGCCTTTATCGTCTCGTATGCCACGGTATCTAGCTTGGAACTCTTCCAACATACCGTCCTTCCACTGAGGGTAAAGACAATGCCTGTGACAGACTTTTAGTCAACCTTATCACTCCGGAAGCTTGAACCAAGAACATTCGTTTAGTGCTTCTCAAGTACTTAAGAATGTCCTTCCCAGCTGTCCAGTGATTCTCCTAAGATCCGATTGATTCCTGATCACTACACCTAGTGTGTTAGCAACATCTGGTCTGGTACATAACATCGCACACATGATAGAGCGTACTGCCAAAGCATAGGGTATCCCTTCTGTTAGTTATATGTATGCCCCAGAGGCCATTACTGTACATACGTTGTATATTGTAGTGGATGCTTGGACATATATAGGGAGGACTTTCTTGCTCGACATGATAGTATGCTATCTGGTTACTCTTTATCTTAATATGTACTCTGATTGTCTCCATGTCACATGTTGATAAAGCCCTTTAGGATGAGTACTTGACTACCAGGACTATGATGCAGATCATACTAGTGGGGACAGTGTAGTCGCCAAGTACATCCTTAGAATGTTCCTAGTCGTGGGAGTACCGAGATAGGGCATCGATACTCCAGAGTAGACTAGCGTATGCGCTTCTTGACCCATATGATGGGCGATGGATGATCCCATATCCATTGGTGTTTGACATCAGAGAAGGTATACGGGTGCTCAGTGGAGACTGGGTACACTGGACGGACTCGCCGAGAACTCCCAGATGGTATTATACCTCACGTCAGATGGCAGTTCTCTGGTAACACTGGTACATGTTAGTCTGTAGACCCGAGATTGTCATAGAGTCTTGTGTGATTCCCACTGTGCTTTGATTTCCATCATACCACGTCCAAGAGGGCGTGCAAAAAGGTGGCTTTTGGGTACAGTCCCGAATCACATGGAGGCAATGAGCGATAGGAGGGGTTTCGTCTCTCCCGGTATAGGGAGTTGATGTTGCGCTGTGTTCGATTGGCTATAACAAGAAATCCCAGGCCAGGGTTGCTGAGATTTACTGGTAAGTGTTATCAGTAGTTTCTCGAACTGTTATAAACCTCATATCAACACGACTTATCAAGCTGCTGGGGTCTGACGTTTACCACCCCTAGGCGAGATATGCGACATATCAGACGAAGAGACCGGACTGTACGGGAGTATTACTGGTTGGATTCACGGGAGAATGTACAGGCTTGCTTGTTGATCTTCTGATTGCTCAATACCTAGGTGGCTGTTACGTTTAGCTGACCGCTTGCAGCTTGTGGGTGTTTGATATGATCATCACCTACTGCCGGCGTATTGACGATTCTTTAGAGTCCTACACAGAGGTTTCCTGGCTCAGGCAAAACGGAGTAGGAGCACATATATGATATGTGCGGGACCGAGAACAATACGTGTATGTGATACCGTATTAGATTCTCGCGATATGAGTTATTGGCCGGGTATATAATATATAGCCGGGTCATCGGATCAAGTGTTGATTCGATGAACTGATACAGATTATATTAGTCGGTTATTTGTGAAATAGCCGGATTATCGGATCAAGTGTTGATTCGATAATTTAATGTATAATTATATGTTTGATATATTAAATTTCATTAACTAATATAATCTCACTAAAAGATTCTTTTTCTCACTCGGGTAATACATTGATATATATGTGATATATGTTAATTGTATTATTTTATTTTGTTACAAAATATATTATATATGTGATATATAATATTGTAACAAGTTAAGGTTACAAATGCAACATGTTTTGTGGCGTTTAAACATGGTTAGGGTTTGGATTAGGGTTAAACCTTCTTGAAGCTTCTAAAAGCTTTGTTTTTGTTTTTAACTAAAGATATTTTCTAAAGATATTTTGGTTGATATTTGTTAACCCAACCCAACCCTTCACCATGGTTAAGTCTCTACATGGGTTAAGTTATCATACTTAACCCATGGTTGCATTTCTAACCTCACTACTTTTCATTATTCATCACAAATGGTTTTCATCTTCTTCTTCCTCTTGATAAAGCTTCTAGCTTTTTGAATTGTGATGAAAATGAGTGAGAAATTGGAAACAAATGAGAGATAAATTTCTACTTCATCATCCTCATCTATTCTAGCCGTTTAGATTAGGGTGTTTGCTTTGCTAATACTTGATTAGCAAAGCAAAAGCTTGGGTTTGAGTTTCTTCAAGGTAGATCATCTTTGTTATCGAAGATCGGAAGCAAACTTGCATCTTTCTCTTCATGGAGCCTCTCAAGAGTCTGGGTACTCGATGATCGCAGTGAAGGGACCTCAACACGGAGCTTTAGAAGTGAAGGAACGGACTACAAAGGTTGTAATCCCTAACTCATAGAAGTAAAGTTGTTTGCTTGCTATTGTTTCACCTAATCTCTAGTCTAAGATCTTGGTTAGGGTTGTTCGAGTAGGGATCCTAGGCGCACTAATGAAGTCTCACAAGGCATCAAACATGGCTAATTTAAATTTTATGAGTGCCGAGAAACCCTAACACGGATCGTTAACTAGATATATAGGCTATGCGATGCAAGTTAACGACTTTAACTTAAAAGGAAAGGGGGTACAACCTTTGTAGATCCGATCCACCACTTCCTAAGCTCCGCGATGATGTCCCTCCGCTGTGCAAATCGGATTCCGGACTCTAGCATCGGCTTCATCGGAAAAATGCGCGGGCTTGGTCGTCGTCTTCGATGCCGAAGATGATCTACGTCGAGGCATCACAAGATCAAACTCCCACTTCACCAAGTCATGAAACTTTTGAAGGAAACACCCTATACTACTTGGTAAGAGGTAGAGGATGAAGAAATAGGAAGTGGGTTCACTTTGGAATTGGATTTCTCACATGATTTCATCACTTGCCATTGATGAGGCAAGCTTTTCTTTCTTGCTCATGAAGAAGAAGATGAAGAAAGAATATGATAAGTGTTAAAGAATAATTGAAAAAGAATTGATTCTTATCATATTCTAACCTTAGTTAAGTGTAGAGAATAGACTAGGGTTAGTTTAAATGGTTAGGGTTAAGGATGAGAACAAAAAGGTCATTTAGTCAAAGCTTCATGAAGCTTCAACTAAAAACAAATCAAGCCACCATTCATTTATCTTTCAATTTATTCAAAATGAATAAACAAATAAGATAAATGAATAAGTAAAACCCTAATCAACAACTTAACCATGGTTTAATTCTTTACACTTAACCAAATAAGCATGAATCATCAAACATGATACAATCAAGTGCACAAAAGTATATCACATATACAACTTGCACAAATCAAGTGAGAAAATCCACTTAAAGTGAACCAATACTAGTTGATGCAAAGTAATATATCAAATATATATTTATACATTAAATCATTAAATCAACATTTGATTTAACGATCCGGTCATATCGCATATAACCGACCAGTATCCTATGTATCGGCTTATCGAATCAATCCTTGATTCGATAACTAGGTTATATCGCATATAACCAATCGATACATTCATCGTGAGAATGAAATACGATATCACATACACGCATTATTCTCGGTCCTGCACATATCTCATATGCGCTCCTATTTCGTTTCGCTTGAGCTAGGAAACCTCTGTGTAGGACTCTAAAGACTTGTCAATACGCCGGCAGCAGATGATGATCATATCAAACACCCACAAGCCGCAAGCGGTCTGCTAAACGTAACGGCCACCCGGGTATTGAGCGATCAGAAGATCGACGAGCAAGCCCGCTCACACTCCTGTGAATCCAACCAGTAACACTTACCATACAGTCCGGTCTGTTCGTCTGATATGTCGCATATCTCGCCTAGGGGTGGTAAACGTCAGACCCCAATAGCTCGATAAGTCATGCCGACGTAAGGTCCATAACATTTGTGAAACTACTGATAACTCTTACCAGTATATCACTGCAACCCTGGCCAGGGATTTCCTGTTATGGCCAGTCGAGCATAGCACAACATCAACCCCCAATACCGGGAGAGACGAATCCCCTCCTATCGCTCATTGCCTCCATGTGAATCGGGACTGTACCCAAAAACCACCTGTTTGCACAACTCAGTAGAGCCGTGGTAGGGTGGAAATCAAAGCACAGTGGGAGACACACAAGACTCTATGACGATCTCGGGTCAACAGACTAAGTTGTACCAGTGTCACCAGAGAACTGCCATCTGACGTGAGGTATAATACCATCTGGGAGTTCTCGGCGAGTCTGTTCAGTGTACCCAGTCTCCACTGAGCACCCGCATACCATCTTTGATGTCAAACACCAATGGATATGGGATCATCCATCGCCCATCACATGGGTCGAGAAGATATACGCTAGTCTACTCTGGAATATCGATGCCCCGTCTCGATATTCCCACGACTAGGAACAAAGAAGGATGTACCCATTGACTACCCAGGCCCCACTAGTATGATCTGTATCATAGTCCTGGAAGTCGAGTACACATCCTAAGGGCTTTATCAACATGTAATCAGAGAGACAGAAAGTATACATGTTAAGACAAAGAGCAACCAGATAGCGTACTATCATGTCGAGCAAGAAAGTCCTACCTATATATGTCCCAGCATCCACTACAATATACATCCAATGTACAGTAATGGCCTCTAGGGCATACATATAACTAACAATCTCCCACTTGCACTAGGGCCATCTGTAGCAGTGGTTGCAGTATCACATACTCAACCATCCCATAAAAGTCTCTCTTTGGGAAAAGGCCTTCGTGAGTGGATCCGCCGTGTTGTCCTCTAAGTCTACTCTCCTTACCTCGATCACCCTGGAGATCAACTATCTCCATAATCAGGTGATACTGCCTCAGAATATGTCTGGGTCACTGATGGGATCGGGGTTCCTGGGCCAAAGCCACACTTCCATTGTCATACAATGGTAGGAACCTAGTTCATCTTATGAACCATTATACACCCAAACTGCCTCTTTGGTAGTATTTTTAATAGCGATGTTACCAGCCTTTATCGTCTAATTTGCCACGGTATCTAGCTTGGAACTGTTCCAACATACCGTCCCTCCACTGAGGGTAAAGACAATGCCTGCGACTGACATTCAGTCGTCCTTATCACCCCGGAACCTTTCTAGTGATTCTCCCCAGGATCAACTGATACTATCTCACTATAGTTAGTGAGAATCCTAACATCCATTTAGATCTATCTCATAGACCCAAATCTCAGGATTAAGGAGGTATCACTTTGATCCTATATAGAGAATCTATGTTGATAAGAGGAGATCGACCGATCGTAGCATAGGAAACTCCTTTCCTATCAAGAGTATGTCATCCACGTACTCTACGAGGATTATTACCATACTCCATACTACCCTTTTTTGTATATACAAGGTTCATCTACCATTTTGATGAAGTCAAACTCTTTGACTATGACATCAAAACAGATGTTCCAACTCCGCGATGCCTGCTTTATTCTGTAAAGCAACTTGCACATGTTTCCGCTGTTCCCACTGTTTACGAAGCCCTCTGGCTGTGTACTTATAGACTTTCTATTCTAAATCAGTATTTTGAAAAGCAGTCATGACACCCAACCACCAGATATCGCAGTCATGGTATGTAGCAATGGTAAGTAGGATCTGGATGGACTTAAGTATAGTCCCTGGAAAAGGTTTCATCATTTTCCACTCTTGGTCGATGACGAAAACCTTTAACAAGTCTAGCTTTGAAAGTCTCAACTTTTCCATCTACACCAAGTAATCTTCTCAAGATATACTTTCTCCTGATGGGGATTTAACCCTTCAGATATAGCAACCAAAGTCCATACTTTGTTGGTGTATATGGATTCCATCTCAGATCGCTAAGCATCCAGCCATTCTTACAGAGTCCCTACTCTCAATGGCCTGCTCGATACTAGATGGGTCATCATCTCATGATGCATTCCTCGCTCCCACTGTCATCGAGAAACCGAGGTATCTCTCAGGCAGGTGAGGAACCCTACCAGATTGGCGGAGAGGCTGAGGTTCGTCGGGGACTATAGAATCCTTTGGTTCTGTCAAATCATCAGCTGTAGTTTTGTATAGCTGGAACCTTTCCAGTTCTACAGAACTGACCTTGCCTCGATTTTGTCCGGATTTTGCTTTAGACATAGGCCGGACAATCCCAAATTTTAACTAACTTAAGAGATAGGCTCTTCCCATACCATATCTCATATGGAATGGTAGGCAGTGATCTGATTCGAACCTAATTCAATAGGTATGCAGCTTCTCAAGCGCATAACTCCCAAAAGGAAATAGGAAACTCAGTAGTACTCATCATAGAGCACACCATATCTAATATTGTGCGACTGCTCCACCCCGATACACCGTTGTGCTGTGGTGTATTCAGAGGAGTAACACTGAGAGAGAATCTCATTCTCCTTTAGAATAGTCCAGGAATTCTATGCACAAGTATTCTCCTCCCTGATCTCATCATAGGACATAATACTTATACCCGGTTATTGGTTCTCTACTTCTAACTTATATTCTGTGAATACCTCAAAAGCTTCGGACTTATGTTTCAACAGAAACATATGACTGAATCTTGAGAGATTGTCAGAGAATATAATGAAGTATAAAGAACCAGTTCTGGCATGTGTAAACAGGAGACCTTACATACATCATCATGTATCAGTCCCAAGAGTTTACTAACTCTTTCTCTGTTTACAGTAAACGGAGCTATGGTCATCTTATCTTTGTGACATGACTGGCAAGTTTCACAAGATGTAAATTCAAACTGATTTAAATATGAATCTAAAATGTAACTTCAGCCAGTCGGGTCGCATTGATATGACCCGGTCTACAATGCCTCAAGAAGGATTCGTTCATTTCTGAACTTTTCCTCTTGTGTGTGTTCTGTATACTAGGAACTGTAGTTTGATTTAGAACGTCAATGCTTTTAGATAACGTGCCTGAACCGATCAACTTTTGATATAGGAAATGTTCAAAACATTATCCATCAATACAAAATTTTATCATTTCTTTACTAATAAAGAGACTGATATGATTTTGTATATCAGGTTCGGTATCTAATAGCATTTGTTCAGAATCAATGTATTGGTAATACAGGGTGACAGTGACCAACAGACTTGGCTGCAACACTTGCCCCGTTTTCTGTCTCATGAAACTTATCACCCGTTCTCAGTCTTTCTACCTTTCGGTAGCCCTATGTAACAGATTACATATCTGGGATCCTGATCTGGTATCAAATACTCAGGATTCAGAGGATACTGAGAAACAGTTCTTTATAATGAACATACCCGAAGGAGATGCATCATATGCACTTTCTTCGTTTGGGCGGTATAGGAATTCTGGTATTCCCCTATTTCCTGCTCTGTCTTATAACAATTATAAGTTGGAGCGGGACCAACGTTCCCCAGCTCAGTATAACAAGAGGGTTCGGTCAATACATCCATATTATTATCTTGATTAAGGCGTGATATGGTCGCTACGTGGAGAGAGAGAGAAGAAAACACTCAGCGTGCGCTCTTGCAAGATTAGATTGGTTATATATTTTATCTAATCAGGATGGCTCCCACTGTTTTTATCAAATCTTCCTTCAAACCCTAAAAGGAAAGACTAGCCGGGATTAATTACACTCTACAAGTTCGCCAATCTTTCAGCCAGGCCAGTGTCGGTACTTTGAGGGAGGTTCCCCGTGCTTTCGCACGGACCTAATTACAGTAAACCTCGTTTTCCCAGAGGCGTAACCCCGTTGACACCTTTCTAGACACCTACTTGATCGGCTAATTGTAAAGTGCAAAACTCTCCCAGGAGTAACAATTACTCGCAGTGGGTATCGGGATCCAACTATCATATAGAAGGTATGCAATCTCATTGCAAGTTTCAACACTTGAAACTCCCGATAAAGGTTTTTACCCCTAGCACCTATGGCCTTAACTATGGTCAACAAATCATAAGTACTAGTCAAGTTATACCCGTCATTTCGTGATTAATTAGACCCACCCACATGACCCTTAACTAAGGTCAACAAAGTCACGCGACTGTCCTAACTAATCGCATCATATGCGGTGTAGGAAGACATCACTTAGCTACCGTACACTGTGCCTTGACTATGGTCAACAAACACAGCACGAATACTAAGTACTCTACTTCCTAAAATGACGGAGGGTTGCGGCTGGTTTTTATGAAAACCTTTAACGCTTTGAACTTGATCTCGTTGCGAAATCAAATGGTTTTAAAATGGAATGTTTTTGAAGCTTTTCTAGTTTTGCTAAAGGGGTCACTCCCGGTGAATGGATCGTCGGCCCTTTCCTTGTCGAATGAGGTGCGGGATATATCATATATATCACTGTGCAGAAACTATATAAGCAATCAAAAGACAAACCGAGTGATGTAGCATCTGCCAGTTATTGCTAAAGGAGTCACTCCCGGTGAAGGGATCTCGGTCCTTTCCCTATCGAATAAGGTGCAGGATGTTCTACAAGGAACACCGCGATGCAAAGCAAGAACTGTAGCTACCTGTTTTTATTTTGAAATTCGATTCCACAACATCAATTAGGTTTATTTTCTTTCATTAATCTCATTAATGAATATCCCATCATTTAAATTACCTAAACATCACAGATAAATATGACGTACACTTATGCCATCCGCATTCGCCTCGATGTCCCCTCGTGCACCGTTAGGTTAGGTAACTATCGGCAGAGCGGGGCAGGGCTAGCGCGGGTGTAAAACATAAGTAACGTCTATATAATATATCATATATACTATATATTATATCTATCACAGAACATCACAAGATCACATCACAGATAACGCAGCAGAAAATATCATATGAAATATTGGATATACTAGGACGTCCGTGTTTTTAATACGAGCCAGTATAAAACACGGATTCCACGGTTGTGATGAATAGCCAATCCCACACCCCTAGACCCCTACGAGAGCGGCAAGCAACCCTACCAATTCTAGGGTTAGGAGACCCGGACTCGACTCCTCGAGTTGGTCTCCCACTGGACCCCAGAACCCGGTTACTTGTGCTCCCCTCCTTGGGTCTATCCTAATGCGGAAAAGTAAATAATATACATCAACGGTGACAACTTCCGCAACCTGGAAGTGCCCCAATAAAAGAATATTACATACAAGTTTTTACATGAATGAAAATGAAAAACACTCATCTCACATAAAAACCCCCGGCTATTCGAACACGACGATCCAATATAACATATCCAGCAACACATAATATCACATGTCATCAACGTAAGTAAATATGCGCATCCCAATTGTCGTTGACATATAGCAACGAAACCGGCGATATCACATATTACACTTACGGTCACAGAAAAGAAAGTGTAAAACTACAACAGTTGGAATCCGCAAACTCTTTAGACATCGCATGCCTAATAATTATAAATCCCGCATTTTAGTCTCATTATCGAAAACTCTTTTCAATACAATGTCGGGCAATTCAACAAGATTCCCGGCATCCAGATCGAATGCTCGTCGCAAACTTTAGTAGGCGGCCGCACCCCTGATACTGTCGACGAAGTGCACCAAGGCGGAACCCCGCTACCACTGTAGGATTTATACAGTAATTCTTAGAATCTTCTACTGAGTTTTCTGCATATTTTTAATTCTCAAAAAACCACGATTTCAGAAAATGTCCAGAGAGCATTTTTGGGTTTGGGTTTTGGTTCGATCGGACTTCTAACTCCGTCAAGGCATCGCTTAAGGCTCTAGCTAGGCTCTGATACCACTGTAGGGATCCTAGGCACACTAATGAAGTCTCACAAGGCATCAAACATGGCTAATTTAAATTTTATGAGTGCCGAGAAACCCTAACACGGATCGTTAACTAGATATATAGGCTATGCGATGCAAGTTAACGACTTTAACTTAAAAGGAAAGGGGGTACAACCTTTGTAGATCCGATCCACCACTTCCTAAGCTCCGCGATGATGTCCCTCCGCTGTGCAAATCGGATTCCGGACTCTAGCATCGGCTTCATCGGAAAAATGCGCGGGCTTGGTCGTCGGCTTCGATGCCGAAGATGATCTACGTCAAGGCATCACAAGATCAAACTCCCACTTCACTAAGTCATGAAACTTGTGAAGGAAACACCCTATACTACTTGGCAAGAGGTAGAGGATGAAGAAATAGGAAGTGGGTTCACTTTGGAATTGGATTTCTCACATGATTTCATCACTTGCCATTAATGAGGCAAGCTTTTCTTTCTTGCTCATGAAGAAGAAGATGAAGAAAGAATATGATAAGTGTTAAAGAATAATTGAAAAAGAATTGATTCTTATCATATTCTAACCTTAGTTAAGTGTAGAGAATAGACTAGGGTTAGTTTAAATGGTTAGGATTAAGGATGAGAACAAAAAGGTCATTTAGTCAAAGCTTCATGAAGCTTCAACTAAAAACAAATCAAGCCACCATTCATTTATCTTTCAATTTATTCAAAATGAATAAACAAATAAGATAAATGAATAAGTAAAACCCTAATCAACAACTTAACCATGGTTTAATTCTTTACACTTAACCAAATAAGCATGTATCATCAAACATGATACAATCAAGTGCACAAAAGTATATCACATATACAACTTGCACAAATCAAGTGAGAAAATCCACTTAAAGTGAACCAATACTAGTTGATGCAAAGTAATATATCAAATATATATTTATACATTAAATCATTAAATCAACATTTGATTTAACGATCCGGTCATATCGCATATAATCGACCAGTATCCTATGTATCGGCTTATCGAATCAATCCTTGATTCGATAACTAGGTTATATCGCATATAACCAATCGATACATTCATCGTGAGAATGAAATACGATATCACATACACGCATTATTCTCGGTCCTGCACATATCTCATATGTGCTCCTATTTCGTTTCGCTTGAGCTAGGAAACCTCTGTGTAGGACTCTAAAGACTCGTCAATACGCCGGCAGCAGATGATGATCATATCAAACACCCACAAGCCGCAAGCGGTCTGCTAAACGTAACGGCCACCCGGGTATTGAGCGATCAGAAGATCGACGAGCAAGCCCGCTCACACTCCTGTGAATCCAACCAGTAACACTTACCATACAGTCCGGTCTGTTCGTCTGATATGTCGCATATCTCGCCTAGGGGTGGTAAACGTCATACCCCAATAGCTCGATAAGTCATGCCGACGTAAGGTCCATAACATTTGTGAAACTACTGATAACTCTTACCAGTATATCACTGCAACCCTGGCCAGGGATTTCCTGTTATGGCCAGTCGAGCATAGCACAACATCAACCCCCAATACCGGGAGAGACGAATCCCCTCCTATCGCTCATTGCCTCCATGTGAATCGGGACTGTACCCAAAAACCACCTGTTTGCACAACTCAGTAGAGCCGTGGTAGGGTGGAAATCAAAGCACAGTGGGAGACACACAAGACTCTATGACGATCTCGGGTCAACAGACTAAGCTGTACCAGTGTCACCAGAGAACTGCCATCTGACGTGAGGTATAATACCATCTGGGAGTTCTCGGCGAGTCCGTTCAGTGTACCCAGTCTCCACTGAGCACCCGCATACCATCTCCGATGTCAAACACCAATGGATATGGGATCATCCATCGCCCATCACATGGGTCAAGAAGATATACGCTAGTCTACTCTGGAATATCGATGCCCCGTCTCGATATTCCCACGACTAGGAACAAAGAAGGATGTACTCATTAACTACCCAGGCCCCACTAGTATGATCTGTATCATAGTCCTGGAAGTCGAGTACACATCCTAAGGGCTTTATCAACATGTAATCAGAGAGACAGAAAGTATACATGTTAAGACAAAGAGCAACCAGATAGCGTACTATCATCTCGAGCAAGAAAGTCCTACCTATATATGTCCCAGCATCCACTACAATATACATCCAATGTACAGTAATGGCCTCTAGGGCATACATATAACTAACAGTTCGGCACGTCTAAATTTTGAATCGGGTAAGGTTGATGCCTTATAGACCCTTGTGTGAGTGCCTAGTAACCCTACAGTGGTATCAGAGCCAAGCTAGAGCTTTAGGCGAAGTTTAAAGTCCGATCGAACTCCTAATACCCGTAAAATCCTAGTTTCTGGAAATTTTTTCAAAAGTTGACTTTTTTCATATTAAAAATACTCGGAAAATAAAGCTGGTAAATCTAAGAATTACTGTGAAGTACGGACCACCAACTCGATCACGTGAGCATGGAACCGCGGCCAAACCAAGCGTTTGGCGGCGGTTCCGTGGCCAAAATTTGATGTTGGGGCCTGATACTTCAGGTCTTAATTCTTGGGTTCTTTTTCATAGTTCTGGGAATTTTTAATTCTACTCAAGTGTTGAGTTTTCTGGGATGTATTGGGAACTCGTTGATTCGATCGGAAAGTTTAACTTCGTTTAAGTTTTTTCCGGGTAATTCAGAACGTGTTAAAAAGTTCGAACGGATATCAATAACTCACTTTTTCCCCTGCCGGAAAATTTCCAAGTGTTGGATTTTTTCCGTAGTTTAAGAACGTTCTT
The DNA here is from genome assembly GCA_030015575.1 of Agapanthus africanus. Classification (NCBI taxonomy): domain Eukaryota; kingdom Viridiplantae; phylum Streptophyta; class Magnoliopsida; order Asparagales; family Amaryllidaceae; genus Agapanthus; species Agapanthus africanus. Next base: position 750,978,289 of record CM057339.1, read on the forward strand.
AGTCGTGCAAGTAACGCGGTGGACCCTCTAGAAGAACACAAACCTTAACTCGATTATGTGACCGTCTGAACCGCCTCTAAACCTTAGGGTTTGTGGCAGTACGGCGTTGCCACATATGAGGTGTTGGTTTGACCCTTCTACGGCTGGACCATTGGTACTGTGGCATGTGGTAGATGCTTTTAAATTACGCTCAAGTGTTGAGAACAATTTGGGAAATCTTGGGTGTTTGATTATTCGATCGGAAAGTTTAACATTGTCTATTTATCTGGAATGTGATACAATATTTGGAATCCACAAGTAGTTATGAGATAACTAATTTGAATGTTATAAATCTAGCAGTTTAGTCTCATTTGATCGGTTCCACGGGATTTTGATGAGATCAAAAGTCCGTCGCAATCACGTAGCGTACGCGGATACTCGCCGAGTAAACTTAATAGATAGCCATGCCTCATAGCCCCGACCAAGTGACTGTAGGAGAACCCCGTCGCCAAAAGCATCCGTTCGGGTGCTCGCGGCAGCGGTGTTCCGCCTTAGTTCACTTCGTCGACGGCATCCGGGGGTGCGGCCATCTACTAAAGTTTGTGACGAGCATTCGATCAGGATGTCGGGAATCTTGTTGAATTGCCCGACTTGATATTGAAAAGAGTTTTCGATATTGAGACTAAAATACGGGGTTTATAATTGTTAGGCATGCGATGTCTAAGGAATTCATTTGGTTAGGCATGCGATGTCTAAGAAGGTTGTGGATTCCAACTGTTATACTTTTACACTTTCTTTTCTGTGACCGTAAGCGTAGTATGTGGTGTATCGCCGGCTTCGTTGCTATACATCAACGACAATCGGGATACGCATACTTGCTTACGTTGATGATATGAGATATTATGTGTTGCTGTGATATGTTGTATTGGATCGTCGTGTTTTGAATAGCACGGGGTTTTATGTGAGATGAGGGTTTTTATTTTCATTCATGTAAAATTTATTGTATGTAATATTCTTTTATTGGGGCACTTCCGGGCTGAGGATGCTGTCACCATTGTATATTATTTACTTTTCCGCATTAGGATAGACCCAAGGCGGGGAGCATAAGTAACCGGGTTCTGGGGTCCAGTGAGAGACCATCTCGAGGAGTCGAGACCGGGTCTCCTAACCCTAGAATTGGCAGTGTTGCTTGCTGCTCTCGTAGGGGTCTAGGGATGTGGGTTTGGCTATTCATCGCGACCGTGGAATCCGTGTTTTATACAGGCTCGCATAAAACACGGAAATCCTAGTATATCCAATATTTCATATGTTATCTTCTGCTGCAATGTTCTGTGATGAGATCATATTACTGCCTGAGACGAATGTTTATATTATATATATGAGATATATGTTATATTGCAGATTTCGTTTCAAATGTGATGCTTGTGAAGCATAATAAAATGGGAATTCATTAATGAGATTAATGAAAATAAAAGAAACCTAAAGTTGTTGTAGAAACTTGTCTCAAAAACTGGTAGCTCTAGTTCTTGCTTTGCATAGCGGTGTTTCTTGTAGAACATCCAGCACCTTATTCGATAAGGAAAGAGCCGAGATCCCTTCACCGGGAGTGACCTCTTTAGCGAAACTAGCAGATGCTACAAACTCGGTTTGTCTTTTGATTGTTTTTATAGTTTTTGCTTTGCATAGTGATATTTGTGAAATATCCTGCACCTTATTCGATGAGGAAAGAGCCGACGATCCCTTCACCGGGAGTGACCTCTTTAGCAAAACTAGAAAAGGCCTAAAAAACATTCCATTTAAAATCGCTCGATTCTACAACGATATCAAGTTCATTACGCAAAGGGTTTTCTTAAAAACCTGTCGTAGCCCTCCGTCATTTAGATAAGTCCTACTTAGTATTCGTGCTACGTTTGTTGACCTCCGTCAAGGCATAGTGAGCGGTAGCTAACTAGTATTTATCTGTTTATGCATATGATGCAGATTGTTTTAGGGTAGTCGTGCAGCCTTGTTGACCTCCGTCAAGGGTTGTGCGGGTGGGTTTAATTCAATCAGGAAATGACGGGTAGAACTTGACTGGCAGCCTATGGTTTGTTGACCTCCGTCAAGGTCATAGGATGCTAAGGGTAAAATATTATTGGGAATTTCAAGAGTTGAAATTTGCAATGAGATTGCATACCTTCTATGAGATAGTTGGATCCCGATACCCGCTACGAGTAAGAGTTACTCCTGGGAGAGTTTTACACATTACAATTAGCCGATCAAGTAGGTGTCTAGAAATGTGTCAACGGGGTTATGCCTCTGGGAAAACGAGGTTTATTTTAATTAGGTCCGTGCAAAAGTGTGGGGAACCTCCCTCAAAGTACCGGAACTGGCCTGGTTAAAAGATTGGCGAACTTGTAGAGTGTAATTAATCCCGGCTAGTCTTTCCTTTTAGGGTTTGAAAGAAGATTTGACTAAAACAGTGGGAGACATCCTGATTAGATATATTAATAACCAATCTAATCTTGCAAGAGCATACGCCGAGTGTTTTCTTCTATCTCTCTCCAGGTAGCGACCATGTCACGCCTTAATCAAGATAATCATACGGATGTATTGACCGAACCCGCTTGTTTTACTGCGCTAGGGAACGTTGGTCCCGCTCCGACTTATAATTGTTATAAGACAGAGCAGGAAATAAGGGATTACCAGAATTCCCGTGCCGCCCAAACGAAGAAAGTGCATGCTGATGCATCTTCTTCGGGTGTGTTCCTTACCGAGAACTATTTCTCAGTATCCTTTACGTCCTGGGTATGAGATACCGGATCAGGATCCCGCAAATATAATTTGTTACATGGGCTACAGAAAGGTAGAGAACTGAGAACGGGTGATAAGTTTCAAGAGTTGGAAATAATGCAAGTGTTGCAGCCAAGTCTGTTTGTAGTTATCACCATGTATTACCAGAATACATTGATTCTGAACAAATGTTATTAGATACCGAACCTGAAAATACAACATCATATCAGTCTCTTTATTAATAAAGAAGGATATAATTTTGTATTGTTGGATAATGTTTTGAACATTTCCTATATCAAGAATTGATCGGTTCAGGCACGTTATCTAAAAGCATAGACGTTCTAAATCAAACCACAGTTCTTAATGTACAGAACACACACAAAAGGAAGAGTTCAGAAATGAACGAATCCTTCTTGAGGCATTGTAGACTAGGTCATATCAATGCGACCCGACTAGCTGAAGTTACATAAAGATGCATATTTAAATTAGTTTGGTTTACATCTTGTAAAAACTTGCCAGTCATGTCACAAAGATAAGATGACCACAGCTCCGTTTAAGAAACAGAGAAAGAGTTAGTGAACTCTTGGGATTGATACATGCTGATGTATGAAAGTCCCCTGTCTACATATGCCAAGATCGGTTCTTTATACTTCATTACATTCACTGATGACTGTTCATATCAGATTTTTGCATTTTTATACCGCCCAATTTTTATCACATTGCATATCGGTAGGTACTCTTGAGCCGTGTTTGCTAGTCAATTGCAGGATACAGGTTCTCGGCTCTAAACAGTGAAATCCATGGAAAGATACGACAAAATCCGAGTTCCTGCCAACCACAGATAAAACACGGGTCTCCGCTCTTTATCCGTCTATTGCCACACACCATTTTAGGAGACAAAATGACAAATCAATTGTCACCTTCATGCACAAAGCACAATGGCAACACCAAGACCAAGAAATCTACGCGGAGCTCAAGAAAATCCATGTCCAAAGTCCACCTTTCCCTCAACAGAAATTCTGGAAGAAATGTGGAAGTATTTTCAGAAAATACATGTACCAGACAAGAGGGGACAGCAGACCAGGGAAGTACCAAGAACCCCATGCCCTGACTCCACCAAAGTGCGGCGGATCCGCGGCATAAGGAGGCTTAGGCCGCGGATCCGCGGCCGTATGGTGGCGGCAGACAAAACTTTTCCAAGGGTGTTTTTGTCTTTTTATTTGTGTTCTGGTGGTTGCCCTAGGTTTTCATTTTTCAGCCTATAAATAGCCCAGAACTTTGTGAAGGAAAGGGTCCATAATCTTGTATTTTCTTTTCTAGGGTTAGTTGTGTTTCTTCTTCCTCTTCTCATCTCTTCTCCATTAAAACTTGTAGTGAGCTTGTGAGTGAAGAATGATGAATAAAGAAGAACCGTTTATTATCTTGCTTGTCTTATTCTCTTGTTAATTGCTGTAATTTTTATTCGTTAACTAGTTGTTGTTATTTCTTGTTGTTTCTTTCTTCTCTCTTTTTCTTTATCCTTAATACAACTATGATGCTTACGCTTGATCCTTGCCAAGGTGAGGTCGCAAATAGCTAGTTGTTATCTTCTAATCTCTTTCTTTCTATCTTCCTCTTTTGTTTTGTTTTATTTTCCGTATCATGATGTGTGAGCAGTTTCATACTTGTTAGGGTAGGATAAGGGAAGTTTGAGAGAAGGAAATCTCTCTCACTCTTTCCTTGACCAGCAGCTTAATTCGACTCCCGTTAATTGAACCACAATCCGCTCCTTACGGCACCCTATCCTACATGATAGCGGTGATTCCGTAGTGAGACCGGTTGTGGTGGAATTAACCGGAGGTTATGGCTAAGAGCCAAGAACGGACGGACAAGCACCAAAAGGAAGAACTTATGCGTTGGAAAGCCTAGCTTATACTCGCAAGTTCCTTCCTAGTCGTGCTAATCCCCGTTGTTGCCGATTACCGTAACACCGATATTAAGAGGGGAAACGAAAGATGTGGGAGACTCCTAACTCAAACTAACCTAATCCTAACCCTAACAAGCTCTCTTTACATATCATTTTACCACTTAATTAATCACAACAAAATCTGAAAAACTGGACTTAACTCGTTAAAGCACATAGAAAAAGATTCCCATCTCCCTGCGGACGACCCGTACTCAACCGGCTAGCTACAAGCGAAACCGTCTTGATTGCGGTATTTAACTAAAACTTGAACACGCAGAAACCTCTAACAATCAAATGGCGCCGTTGCCGGGGAGACGGTAGTTTATTTCTTTGTGTAATTTCGGGTTAACTTGTGAATATAAATATAACCAAAAAAAAAAAACTACACATTGTAAAAAATCTTTTTGTTATTCTTGATTAGTTTTTGTGCAAGTGCGCAGGAAAATACGAAGTTCGAGTTCGGTGCTAAAGACGTGGGATATTCAAAGTTCAAGTTCAGTGCCAAAGACGTGGGAAGATAGACCCACATTTCGCGGCTACACCGCGACGGACAAAACGAAGCAAACGGTCTACTGCAAAAATCTGGAGCAGATACAGTAAGAAAGTCAAAATTCAGCACATCCAGACAAGCAGAGGACACCAAACAGAACACTCCCAAAAATTTCAGAAGCCTAATCCCACCATATAGCCGCGGAACCGCGGCATAAGGAAGCTTAGGCCGCGGATCCGCGGCCACTTGGTGGCTTCAGGGCCCCAAAATCTCTGTAAGTCTTTCTTGCTTCCTCCCCACTCCTCTGGACTCCAATAAATTGTGTTTTCTGCAGCCTTCTTTGCGCAAATTCTCTCCCCCTTCCAATAAACTGCTCTTGTGCAGGATTCTTTGCGCCGCGCTAAAAATAAAAATTGTTGCAGTTGATTTGTTACCGCTTTGCATTCTTTAATACGGACTTAAGGGGCTTGAAACCAATTCAGATTGGGTGGGGATTTCATCACCCTTCCCAGGACCCCAAAAATCATAAAAGCATATGCATTGTCCATTGTAATTAAAAAATACTAGACTGCAGCCCTAAGGACTTCGCGCTCATTAGGAGAAGTTAAACCGTGTTTAGAACCTCGCTTAACGGTATATTGTTTACGGGGTGTCTAGGAAAGTGTTAACGGCGCAACCGCCAAAAGAGAAAAGGTTATTTAATTAAGGAACTTCGCGAAAGCGTTGGAAAACCTCCCCTTATCTCTGCACTTACCTGGCCTCGTGATCAGTGTATTTTTAAGCCCGTTTCTCGACACAGTTTACTTCGACAATCAAGTTCTGGAGCAGGTCTAACAGACCTAGGTGACCCTAGATCTAGGTGTGATTATGCATATCTTGTTTGTGATTACTTAAGCCGTAAAGCCGTACATATCTCTGTAAAGATCTTTCTAAAAAGAAAAAAGAAAAAAAAAATCAAAAACTTTTATAAAAACTTGCCCTTTGTCGCCAACTCCATTTTTCACCAACCACCCATCGTTCTCTTCATTGACGTTTTCTTACCCTCACCTTCTCCGCTTTGACTACACTAAACTCGTTTAGTGTATGTCCGCTTGGACTCGGGACACTAGCGTCCGTCTAGTCCGCGTTATGTTAGTCGCTACCGACTACGCGATCGACTCCGACGTCGAAACTCCGTCCACTCCTCTTTCACCCCTCCTTTTGCCGGCCAACTCCGACGTTGACCGGAATTCTATTCATACATCTTCACCTTCACCTTCACCAACCTCTTCTTCCGCGATGTCAGGATTTAATCCGAACATCTCTTTGACTACCGCTGGATTGGCTCCACCTCCTACGGAGACCAATATCCCACCACCACCGCCTGTTGTAGCGCCGCAGCGAATCGCGCTCCAGGATCGTTTCTATCCCACCCGTTCTGCACTTCCCACCTGCCTTTCTCTTCCACCGGCCAATGGGGACAACTTTGAAATTAACCCCCACTTCATCAACATGCTTCCACGTTTTCATGGGCTTGAATCTGAAGATGCCTATATCTTCATCAACAAATTTCAAAACGTCTGTGCCATGATGAAAACCACCCAACTGTCGGACGATGCTATACGTCTACGGGTCATTCCGTTCACTTTATGCGATCTTGCTGAAAAATGGCTGTATAGCACCGCTTCCCACTCCATAACCAGTTGGGACGAGTTTGTTAAAGCGTTTCTAAAAAAATTCTATCCGAATCATATGACCGCAAGGATTCGAAATGAAATCAACCAATTCTCTCAGCTTCCTTCTGAACCATTCTGGAAGTGCTTTGACCGGTACAAAGATCTTCTTGTTCAGTGTCCTCACCACGGTATAGAGAAATGGCAACTTTGCCAAACCTTATACGAGGGCCTGAACCTAGCAACGAAGCAGTTGTTGGAAACCATCTGTCAGGGCCACTTCCTATCCAAATCTGATAAGGAAGCGTGGCAGTTCTTTGACGACCTTGCGGAGCAAACGCTACAATGGGAGAGCACCAGACCGACTTCTTCTTCTTCTACCTCCACTTCTACCGGTCAGTCTAGGGTAGGAATCCACCAACTCGATGTCTCGATCGCGATGAAAGCTGAAATGGCTGCAATAACAAGAAAGCTTGAAGCGATAGAGAGCAAATTTTCTTCTCCTGCTCCTGCCCCTGTTCTTCCCCTTCGTGCCATCTGCGCTTGTTGTTCCGATCCTTCTCACTTGACCGAAGAGTGTCCTTACAATCCACCCTCGCAAGGACAGGATCAGGTCAATGCTGCATTTCAGCAAAGACCGAGGAATGATCCATACTCTTCCACCTACAATCCCGGTTGGAGGAACCATCCCAATTTCGCCTGGAATCAGAATCAGAATCAATTCCAGGGCAACAATTTCCAGAGGCCCCCTCCGCCGCAACAACAAGCGCAACAAAAAACTCAACATCAATATCAGCAGCCCTTCCAACCCCAACCTTTCCAAAATCAGATGAACAACTTTGCACCCAACAATTCTTTTCCACCAAACAACTTTGTTCCGTCAAACAACGATAAGGTTTCCTCGCTCGAACGAAGTCTGGAGGCGTTCGTTAAACAATCGATCCAATCCACTGCCAACATCCAGTCTTCCATTCAGTCCTTAGTGCAACACACTGCCGCACACGGGCAAAGCATCAAAACCATCGAGGCCCAGATTGCACAGCTGAATGCGGCCTTAAGCGAGCGAGAAAAGGGGAAGCTCCCGTCCCAGCCACTCCCAAATCCCGGTCACCCACATAATGCACATGTTGCTCTTGAACAACAGAACCATAATGTGAGTGCCGTGACCACACTGAGATCGGGAAGGATGCTGCAAAACAACATTGGCACACGGATCAACGATGACACCCCGGCCGCCTCTCCTTCTTCTTCTTCTTCTTCTTCCCCTGCTTCTTCGTCTTCTGAGCCTATTCTCCATTCTTCAAAAGGCTCTCCTTCTTCTTCTTCTTCTTCTGCTCTGAACGGACCCACTTCTCACTCCACGAAAACACCTATTCTGGGATCCGTTCCAACTCCACAATCTCCTCCTCCAGCATTAGACTCAACCAATTTTAAAAATGTTCCATTTCCAAACCGGTTGAGGTCTAATAAACAAAATCCTCAAATGGAGAAGATTCTGGAGTTATTTAAGCAGGTTAACATTAACATTCCTCTTTTAGATGTTGTCCAACAAGTCCCGTCCTACGCGAAAATCTTAAAGGACTTGTGCACGAAAAAGAGGAAGTCTCAGGTACCCAAGAAAGTTTTCTTGGCTAGTGCTGTGAGTGATGCTCTTACCCAATCTTTACCACAAAAACGGAAGGACCCTGGCTGTCCTACGATTTCAATTACTATTGGGGATAAGAACATCAACCGCGCACTATTAGATCTTGGTGTCAGTGTTAACCTGCTTCCGTATTCAGTATACGAGCAATTAGGCGTCGGAGAGCTGAAACCCACACACTGCACTCTCCAAATGGCCGACCGATCGATCACCCATCCTAGGGGTGAGCTAGAGGATGTGTTAATCAAAGTCGGGGACTTCATATTCCCCGTTGACTTCATTGTATTAGACACACAGCCTGTAGCTAACCCCCGGAATCAAATTCCGGTGATACTCGGTCGCCCATTTCTTGCGACCTCAAATGCTGTGATCAATTGTCGCAATGGTTCGATGAACCTCTCTTTTGGAAACATGACGATTGAACTCAACATTTTTAGGTTGGGGAATCAGCCCGCCGAACCTAATGCTCATATACTGGACGTCTGCTCGATCCAGGAGATCACCCCAGAAGAGTGTGAATTCGAGGAGTTTCTGTTTGATCACGATAATCTTGACGCCACTAGTGCGTTTCTCTTCGAGCCTGCTGTTGTTTCTGCGCCCGACAACGAATACGAGTGTTTCACGTTTTCAAACGATCTTAACCGCGCACAACCCGAGTTTGAATCTTTCGAATTTCCGGATGAGTTACCTGAACCATCCGACTCGGTCGCTTACACTCGTTTCGAACCTTTGCTGGAGTCCTTTGAGTTCGAGACCTCTGTACCAATCTTGCCTTCAATCGTTTCACCTCCAGCACTCGAACTCAAGCCTTTGTCGTCTCACCTTAAGTACGCTTACTTAGGTGAGAACGAGACCCTCCCTGTCATCATTTCGGCTTCTCTAGCTCCAGAGCAAGAGAAAGCCCTTCTCGCGGTCTTGCACAGCAACAGGCAAGCTTTTGGCTGGTCCATGGCGGACATCAAGGGGATTAGTCCCCTTATCGTTGAGCATCACATTCATCTGATGGATGATGCCAAACCAGCCCGGGATCCACAAAGACGTCTCAATCCAGTCATGAAAGAGGCTGTGAAGAAGGAGATCGTAAAATGTCTAGATAGTGGTATCATTTACCCTATCTCTGATAGCCAGTGGGTGAGCCCCATTCATGTTGTCCCCAAAAAGTCGGGCATCACGGTCATAACCAACGAGACGAACGAGTTAATCCCTACTCGCACCCAAACTGGGTGGCGAGTATACATTGATTACAGAAAACTCAACGCCGCAACGCGGAAAGACCACTTTCCGCTACCTTTCATTGACCAGATGCTTGAACGATTGGCCGGACACGAGTACTACTGCTTTCTTGATGGCTACTCCGGCTATAATCAGATTCCCATCGCCGAAAAAGACCAGGACAAGACCACATTCACTTGTCCTTTCGGCACGTTTGCATATCGTCGCATGCCCTTTGGGTTATGCAATGCGCCCGCTACCTTCCAGCGGTGTATGATGGGAATTTTCTCAGACATGGTGGAAAAATTTCTGGAGATTTTCATGGATGATTTCTCCATCTTCGGTGATTCCTTCAACGAGTGTTTGCTACATCTTGACGCTGTCCTTACCCGATGTAAGGACAAGAATCTCACTTTGAATTGGGAGAAATGCCACTTCATGGTGCACGAAGGTATTGTCTTAGGACATATCATTTCGCAAAATGGCATAGAGGTTGACAAAGCAAAGATTGAGGTCATTTCCAATCTACCTCCTCCCCGATGCGTCAGAGATATCCGAGCCTTCCTTGGCCATGCCGGTTTCTATAGACGGTTTATCAAGGACTTTAGCAAGATTGCTAGGCCCTTGACTCTTTTGCTGGCCAAGGATACGCCATTCGACTTCAACTCGAGCTGTGTGACTGCATTCGAGTCACTGAAACACTCACTCACTTCTGCTCCCGTTCTTTCTTCACCTGACTGGACGCACCCATTTGAGATTATGTGCGATGCATCCGACTTTGCCATTGGTGCTGTCCTTGGACAACACATCAACAAGATGCCGCACGTAATCTATTATGCGAGCCGAACCCTGAACGATGCACAACTGAATTATACAACAACTGAGAAGGAATTCTTAGCTGTTGTATTTGCTTTAGAAAAGTTCAGACCCTACCTCATCGGCTCTCCAGTCATTGTCTACACTGACCATTCTGCTCTACGCCATCTTTTTGCGAAGAAAGATGCAAAATCTCGGTTGATACGTTGGATCCTCTTGCTTCAAGAGTTTGACCTTGTCATTAAGGACAAACGAGGATGTGAATACGTAGTTGCCGACCATCTCTCACGACTTCCTTCTTCGTCTTCGCTTCAAATTCCGATCAACGACGTTTTTCCGGATGAACAGCTCTTGACAGTGTCTTGCGAACCTTGGTTCGCAGATATTGTGAACTATTTGGCCACGGGATTACTACCGACTGAATGGTCAAGTCAGGACAGACTTCGCTTCTTATCCCAAGTAAAACACTTTTACTGGGACGAACCCTATCTGTTCAAGTACTGTCCCGACCAGATTATTCGTCGGTGTGTCCCTGACGAGGAATTCAAGAGTGTGCTGTCATTTTGCCACGATCAAGCGTGTAGCGGGCATTTTGGCCCCAGAAAGACAGCTGAGAAGATCTTGCAATGTGGTTTCTACTGGCCACAACTCTTCAAAGACGCTCATGACTATTGCAAGACTTGCTCCCGGTGCCAACACATGGGCCGGATATCCCGGAGGAACGAGATGCCGCTCCAACCGATCTTGGTTGTGGAGATTTTCGATGTTTGGGGGATAGATTTCATGGGGCCGTTTCCCAGCTCTTTTGGAAACTTGTACATCCTTCTCGCTGTTGATTACGTCTCTAAATGGGTCGAGGCTGTGCCCAGCCGAACTAACGACAACAAGGTTGTCGTTAGGTTCCTTAAAGAAAATATTTTCTCCAGGTTTGGGCACCCCCGAGCGATCATTAGCGACAATGGAAGTCATTTATGCAACAAGACTTTCGAGGCCTTGATGCGAAAATACTCCATTAATCATAAGCTATCCACGCCCTATCAGATTTTTGCATTTTTATACCGCCCAATTTTTATCACATTGCATATCGGTAGGTACTCTTGAGCCATGTTTGCTAGTCAATTGCAGGATACAGGTTCTCGGCTCTAAACGGTGAAATCCATGGAAAGATACGACAAAATCCGAGTTCCTGCCAACCACAGATAAAACACGGGTCTCCGCTCTTTATCCGTCTGTTGCCACACACCAGTTTAGGAGACAAAATGACAAATCAATTGTCACCTTCATGCACAAAGCACAATGGCAACACCAAGACCAAGAAATCTACGCGGAGCTCAAGAAAATCCATGTCCAAAGTCCACCTTTCCCTCAACAGAAATTCTGGAAGAAATGTGGAAGTATTTTCAGAAAATACATGTACCAGACAAGAGGGGACAGCAGACCAGGGAAGTACCAAGAACCCCATACCCTGACTCCACCAGAGTGCGGCGGATCCGCGGCATAAGGAGGCTTAGGTCGCGGATCCGCGGCCGTATGGTGGCGGCAGACAAAACTTTTCCAGGGGTGTTTTTGTCTTTTTATTTGTGTTCTGGTGGTTGCCCTAGGTTTTCATTTTTCAGCCTATAAATAGCCCAGAACTTTGTGAAGGAAAGGGTCCATAATCTTGTATTTTCTTTTCTAGGGTTAGTTGTGTTTCTTCTTCCTCTTCTCATCTCTTCTCCATTAAAACTTGTAGTGAGCTTGTGAGTGAAGAATGATGAATAAAGAAGAACCGTTTATTATCTTGCTTGTCTTATTCTCTTGTTAATTGTTGTAATTTTTATTCGTTAACTAGTTGTTGTTATTTCTTGTTGTTTCTTTCTTCTCTCTTTTTCTTTATCCTTAATATAACCATGATGCTTACGCTTGATCCTTGCCAAGGTGAGGTCGCAAATAGCTAGTTGTTATCTTCTAATCTCTTTCTTTCTATCTTCCTCTTTTGTTTTGTTTTATTTTTCCGTATCATGATGTGTGAGTAGTTTCATACTTGTTAGGGTAGGATATGGGAAGTTTGAGAGAAGGAAATCTCTCTCACTCTTTCCTTGCCCAACAGCTTAATTCGACTCCCGTTAATTGAACCAAAATCCGCTCCTTACGGCACCCTATCCTACATGATAGCGGTGATTCCGTAGTGAGACCGGTTGTGGTGGAATTAACCGGAGGTTATGGCTAAGAGCCAAGAACGGACGGACAAGCACCAAAAGGAAGAACTTATGCGTTGGAAAGCCTAGCTTATACTCGCAAGTTCCTTCCTAGTCGTGCTAATCCCCGTTGTTGCCGATTACCGTAACACCGATATTAAGAGGGGAAACGAAAGATGTGGGAGACTCCTAACTCAAACTAACCTAATCCTAACCCTAACAAGCTCTCTTTACATATCATTTTACCACTTAATTAATCACAACAAAATCTGTAAAACTGGACTTAACTCGTTAAAGCACATAGAAAAGATTCCCATCTCCCTGCGGACGACCCGTACTCAACCGGCTAGCTACAAGCGAAACCGTCTTGATTGCGGTATTTAACTAAAACTTGAACACGCAGAAACCTCTAACAATCAATGACCTCTTAAGATTCAGACATATGTTCCTGTTGAAACACAAGTCCGAAACTTTTGAGATAATCAAAGAATATAAGTTAGAAGTAGAGAACCAAAAACGGGTATAAGTATTATGTCCTTTGATGAGATCAAGGAGGAGAATACTTGAGCACGGAATTCCTAGACTATTCTAAAGGAGAATGAGATTCTCTCTCAGCATTACTCCTCCGAATACACCACAGCACGTCGGTGTATCGGGGCAGAGCAATCACACCCTATGAGATATGGTGTGCTCTATGATGAGTACTACTGAGTTGCCTAATTTCTTTTGGGGTTATGCACTTGAGATGTTGCATACCTATTGAATAGGGTTCCAACCAAATCAGATGCTCACCACTCCATATGTGATATGGTATGGGAAGAGCCCATCTCTTAAGGATGTTAAGATTTGGGGTTGTCCGGCCTATGTCAAAAGCAAAATCCGGACAAGCTCGAGGCAAGTTCAGTTCTGTGGAAGTTTGTTGGATATACCAAGCATTCGCAAGGGAATATCTTCTACCACCCCGAGGAACAAAAGATGTTTTATTTCTCGGCATACCACTTTTTGAGTAAAAGGGAATTTCTTGTGAAGAAATTAGTGGTAATGAGGTAGAACTGGAAGGAGTTCCAGCTATACAAACTGTAGCTGATGATTTGGTAGAACCGGAGGATTCAATAGTTTCCAACGAACCTCAGCCTCTCCGCCGATCTGGTAGGGTTCCTCATCCACCTGAGAGATACTTCGGTTTCTCTATGACAGTGGGAGCGAGGATTGCATCATGAGATGATGACCCAACTAGTTTCGAGCAGACCATCAGGAGTGGGACTCTGTAAGAATAGCTCGATGCTTAGCGATCTGAGATGGAATCCATATACACCAACAAAGTGTGGACTTTGGTTGCTTTATCTGAAGGGTTAAATCCCCATCAGGAGCAAGTATATCTTGAGAAGATTACTTGGTGTACAAGGAAAAGTTGAGACTTTCAAAGCTATGCTTAAGTCCATCCAGATCCTACTTGCCACTGCTACATACCATGACTACGATATCTGGCGGTTGGGTGTCATGACTGCTTTTCTAAATGATGATTTAGAAGAGAGCATCTATAAGTACACAGCCAGAGGGCTTCGTAGACAGTGGGAGCAGCGGAAACGTGTGCAAGATGTTTTATATGATAAATCAGGCACCGCAGAGTTGGAACGTCTGTTTTGAAGTAGTCAAAGAGTTTGACTTCATCAAAATGGTAGATGAACCTTATATATACAAAAGGGTAGTAGAGAGTATGGTGGTGATCCTCGTAGAGTACGTGGATGACATACTCTTGATAGGGAAGGAGTTTCCTATGCTACGCGCGGTCAATCTCCTTTTATCACAAAGATTCTCCATATAGGATCAAGATGATACCTTCTAAATCCTGAGTTATGGATCTATGAGATAGATCTAATTGGATGTTAGGATTCTCACTAGTTGTAGTGAGATGGTATCAATCGATCCTGGGGAAAATCACTGGAAAAGGTTCCAGGGTGATAAGGACGACTGAATGTCAGTCGCAGGCATTGTCTTTACCCTCAGTGGAGGGACGGTATGTTGGAAGAGTTCCAAGCTAGATACCGTGACTTACTAGACGATTAAAGGCAAGATACATCATTACCAAGGATGCTACCAAAGAGGCAGTCTGGATATATTTTAGTACATGAGATGAACTTCGTTCCTGCCATTGTGTGACAATGGAGTTGTGGCTTTTGCCAAGGAACCCCTGTCCCATCTGTGATCCAGATATATTCTTAGGCAGTATCACCTGATCATGGAGAAGGTTGATCTCAAGGTAGATCGAGGTTAGAAGAGTAGACACAGAGGACAACAGCGCGGATCCACTCACAAAGGCCTATTTCCCAGTAGAGACTTTTATGGGATGGTTGAGTATGAGATACTTCAACCACAGCTGATTGTTGGGTATACGATACCACAACAGATGGCCCTAGTGCAAGTGGGAGATTGTTAGTTATATGTATGCCCTAGAGGCCATTACTGTACATACGTTGTATATTGTAGTGGATGCTTGGACATATATAGGGAGGACTTTCTTGCTCGATATGATAGTATGCTATCTGGTTACTCTTTATCTTAATATGTACTCTGATTGTCTCTATGTCACATGTTGATAAAGCCCTTTAGGATGAGTACTTGACTACCAGGACTATGATGCAGATCATACTAGTGGGGACAGTGTAGTCGCCAAGTACATCCTTAGAATGTTCCTAGTCGTGGGAGTACCGAGATAGGGCATCAATACTCCAGAGTAGACTAGTGTATGCGCTTCTTGGCCCATATGATGGGCGATGGATGATCCCATATCCATTGGTGTTTGACATCAGAGAAGGTATACGGGTGCTCAGTGGAGACTGGGTACACTGGACGGACTCGCCGAGAACTCCCAGATGGTATTATACCTCACGTCAGATGGCAGTTCTCTGGTGACACTGGTACAGGTTAGTCTGTAGACCCGAGATCGTCATAGAGTCTTGTGTGATTCCTATTGTGCTTTGATTTCCATCATACCACGTCCAAGAGGGCGTGCAAAAAGGTGGCTTTTGGGTACAGTCCCGAATCACATGGAGGCAATGAGCGATAGGAGGGGTTTCGTCTCTTCCGGTATAGGGAGTTGATGTTGCGCTGTGTTCGATTGGCTATAACTAGAAATCCCTGGCCAGGGTTGCTGAGATTTACTGGTAAGTGTTATCAGTAGTTTCTCGAACTGTTATAGACCTCATATCGACACGACTTATCAAGCTGCTGGGGTCTGACGTTTACCACCCCTAGGCGAGATATGCGACATATCAGACGAAGAGATCGGACTGTACGGGAATGTTACTGGTTGGATTCACGGGAGAATGTACAGGCTTGCTTGTTGATCTTCTGATTGCTCAATACCTGGGTGGCTGTTACGTTTAGCTGACCGCTTGCAGCTTGTGGGCGTTTGATAGGATCATCACCTACTGCCGGCGTATTGACGATTCTTTAGAGTCCTACACAGAGGTTTCCTGACTCAGGCAAAACGGAGTAGGAGCACATATATGATATGTGCGGGACCGAGAACAATACGTGTATGTGATACTGTACTAGATTCTCGCGATATGAGTTATCGGCCGGGTATATGAGATATAGCCGGGTCATCGGATTAAGTGTTGATTCGAAGAACTGATACAGATTATATTAGTCGGTTATTTGTGAAATAGCCGGATTATCGGATCAAGTGTTGATTCGATAATTTAATGTATAATTATATATTTGATATATTAAATTACATTAACAAATATAAGCTCACTAAAAGATTCTTTTTCTTACTCGGGTAATACATTGATATATATGCGATATATGTTAATTGTATTATTTTATTTTGTTACAAAATATATTATATATGTGATATATAATATTGTAACAAGTTAAGGTTACAAATGCAACATGTTTTGTGGAGTTTAAACATGGTTAGGGTTTGGATTAGGGTTAAACCTTCTTGAAGCTTCTAGAAGCTTTGCTTTTTTTTAACTAAAGATATTTTCTAAAGATATTTTGGTTGATATTTGTTAACCCAACCCAACCCTTCACCATGGTTAAGTCTCTATATGGGTTAAGTTATCATACTTAACCCATGGTTGCATTTCTAACCTCACTACTTTTCATTATTCATCACAAATGGTTTTCATCTTCTTCTTCCTCTTGATAAAGCTTCTAGCCTTTTGAATTGTGATGAAAATGAGTGAGAAATTGAAAACAAATGAGAGCTAAATTCCTACTTCATCATCCTCATCTATTCTAGCCGTTTAGATTAGGGTGTTTGCTTTGCTAATACTTGATTAGCAAAGCAAAAGCTTGGGCTTGAGTTTCTTCAAGGTAGATCATCTTTGTTATAAAAGATCGGAAGCAAGCTTGCATCTTTCTCTTCATGGAGCCTCTCAAGAGTCTGGGTACTCGATGATCGCAGCGAAGGGACCTCAACACGGAGCTTTAGAAGTGAAGGAACGGACTACAAAGGTTGTAATCCCTAACTCTTAGAAGTAAAGTTGTTTACTTGCTATTGTTTCACCTAATCTCTAGTCTAAGATCTTGGTTAGGGTTGTTCGGCACGTCTAAATTTTGAATCGGGCATGGTTGATGCCTTATAGACCCTTGTGTGAGTGCCTAGTAACCCTACACCTTCCACGCGAGCTCTCTCCAAATCAGTCTTGGAAGACGTCTTTTTGGAGAGAGTGATTCCTGAGTAAGTGGGTGAACCACCATGCTTAGAATCCTTCATACTAAACCCCTTTAGTATGGTGTTAATGTACCTGGATTTGGGACACTCCCAACATCTACTTAGATCTATCACCATAGATCATAATGCACAAGATGTAGTAGGTATCATCCATATCTTCCATAGAGAATACTCGTGATAAGAGGAGCTTGACCGAGTGTAGCATAGGAAACCATTTCCTATCAAGAGTATGTTATCTACGTACAATACGTGGAAGACAACCTTACTCTCTACAACCTTTTTATATACATGGTTCATCTACCTTTTTAATGAAGTCAAACTCTTTGACTGCCACATCAAAACCGATGTTCCAACTCCACGATGTGTGCATTGATCCTGATGGACTTAAGCTTAGCTTTGAAAGTCTCAACTTTTCCATCTACACCAAGAATCTTCTTAAGACCCATTTGCTCCCAATGGGGTTTACCCCTTCAGATGCAACATGCAAAGTCATACTTTGTTATTGTACATGGATTCCATCTTTGATCGCATAGCATCCATCCTTTTCACAGATTCCCCGCTCGTGATGGCCTGCCTGAACCTAGTTAGGTCATCATCTACCATGATGCAATCCTCACTCCCACCGTCACCGAGAAGACTGAAGTATCTCTCAAGTAGATGAGGAACCCTATTAGATTCGCCGAGAGGCTGAGATTCGTTGGAGACTATTGAATCCTTTGGTTTCACCAAATCATCAGCTGTTAGTTTGTCTAGCTGGAACTCTTTCCAGTTCTACCTCATGACCACAAATTTCTTCATAAGTAATTCCTTTTCTAAAAAGGTGGCATGCTGAAAAACTAAACACCTTTTGCTCCTCAGAATGGTAGAAGATATACCCTCGCAAATGTTTGGGTTATCCAAACAAACTTATACAGAACTGACATTGCCTCGAGCTTGTCCGAATTTTGCTTTTCAACATAGACTGGACAACCCCATATCTTAACTCATTTAAGATATGGTCTCTTCCCATTCCATATCCCATATGTAGTGGTAGGCACTGATTTGGATGGAACCCCATTCAATAGGTATGCAGCTTCTCAAGTGCATAACTCCAAAAGGAAACAGACAACTCAACAGTATTCATCATAGAGCGCACCATATCTCATAGGGCGCGAAACCACCGCCCCGATACACCGTTGTGATGTGGTGTATACGAAGGAGTAATCTGAGAGAGAATCTCATTATTCTTTTAGAAAATCCAGAAACTCCATGCCCAAGTATTCGCCTCCTCGATCACATCGAAGGACTTTAATACTTCTTACCCGTCTGGTTCTTAACTTCAAGCTTATATTCCTTGAATTTCTCAAAAGTTTCAGACTTGTGTTTCAACAGGAACATATGTCCGAATACTGAGAGATAATTAGTGAATATAATGAAGTATGAAGAACCAAGCTTGGCATTTGGAGACATAGGACCGAATACATCATCATGTATCCGTCCCAAGAGTTCAGTAACTCTTTCTCTGTTTCCAGTAAATGGAGTATTGGTCATTTTACCTTTGAGAAAAGACTGGCAAGTATCATAAGATGAAAATTCGAACAGATTCTCATATTCATCCTTATGTAACTTAGCTGGTCGTGTTGCATTGATATGACCTAGTCTACAATGCCACAAGAAGCATTCGTTCATTTTTGAACTACTCCTCTTGTATGTGTTCTACATACTTTGAACTGTGGTTTGATTTAGAACGTATATGCCATTACATAACGTGCCTGATCCAATCAACTCTTGATTCAGGAAAATGTTCACAACATTATCCGCCAATATTGAATTATATCTTTCTTTAACTTAATAAAGAAACTGATGTAATGTCGTATATCAGGTTCAGTATCTAATGACATTTGTTCAGAATCAATGTATTTACCTTTTGGTAAAACAATGTGATATTTGCCAATTGTCTTGGCTGCAACAATTGCATCATTCTCTACACTAGAGAACAATCACCTATTCTCAGTTCTCTACCTGTCTGTAGCCCATATAACAGATTATATATATGGGATCCTAATCCGGTATCTCATACCTAGGACGTAGAGGATACTGAGAAACAGTTCTCGGCAACGAACACACCCAAAAAATATGCATCAACATGCTCATTCCTCGATTGGGTGGCATGGGAATCCGGATATTCCCCTATTTCCTGCTCGGACTTATAACAACTATAAGATTGAGCGGAACCAACGTTCCTCAGCTCAGTATAATAAGCAGGTTCGGTCAATGCATCCATATTATTATCTTGATTAAGGTGTGACATGGTCGCTACCAGGAGAGAGAGATAAGAAAAACACTCGGCGTATGCTCTTGCAAGATCAGATTGGTTATTATTTTATCTAATCAGGATGGCTCCCACTGTTTTTATCAAATCTTCCTTCAAACCCTAAGAGGTAAGACTAGGCGGGATTAATTACACGCTATAAGTTCGCTAATCTTTCGGCCAAGCCAGTATCGGTACTTTGAGGGAGGTTCCTCGCGCTTTCGCACGGACCTAATTAAAATAAACCTCGTTTTCCCAGGGGCGTAACCCCGTTAACACTTTTCTAGATATCTACTTGATCGGCTAATTGTAATGTGTAAAACTCTCACAGGAGTAACTTTTACTCGCAGTGGGTATCGGGATCCAACTATCTCATAGAAGGTATGCAATCTCATTGCAAATTTCAACATTTGAAATTCCCAATAATATTTTACCCCTAGCATCCTATGACCTTGACGGAGGCCAACAAACCATAGGCTGCTAGTCAAGTTCAACCCGTACATTTCATGATTGAATTAAACCCACCCGCACGACCCTTGACGGAGGCCAACAAAGTCGCACGACTATACTAACTCAATCGCATCATATGCTGGCAGATAAGCACTAGTTGGCTACCGCACACTACGCCTTGACGGAGGCCAACAAACGTAGCACGAATACTAACTAGTCCTTAACTGAAATGACGAAGGGCTACGACAGGTTTTTAAGAAAACCTTTTGCGTAATGAACTTGATATCGTTGTAGAATCGAGTGATTTTTAAAAGGAGTGTTTTTGAGGATTTTACTAGTTTTGCTAAAGAGGTCACTCCCGGTGAAAGGATCTCGACTCTTTCCTTATCGAATAAGGTGCGGGATATTTCACAAATACCACTATGCAAAGCATGAACTAAAAAGCAAATAAAAACAAAACCGAGTGGGTTGTAGCATCTGCCAGTTTCGCTAAAGAGGTCACTCTCGGTGAAGGGATCTCGGCTCTTTCCTTATCGAATAAGGTGCTGGATATTCTACAAGGAATACCGCTATGCAAAGCAAGAACTAGAGCTACCAGTTTTTAAAAAAAGATTCTGCAACATCTTTAGGTTTCTTTTATTTCATCAATCTCATTATTGAAGTCCCATCAATTATGCTTCCTAAGTATTACAGTAGAAACAAAAGCAGCAATATTAATTATATATCATATATATAATATAAGCATTCGTCTCAGAATATCAAGTGATCACATCATAGAATATCAGCAGCAGAAGAATACATATAAAATATTGGATATACTAGGAATTCCGTATTTTAAATTAAGCCAGTAAAAAATGTGGATTCCACGGTCATGATGAATAGCCAAACATACATCCCTAGACCCCTACGAGAGCGGCAAGCAACCCTACCAATTCTAGAGTTAGGAGACCCAGTCTCGACTCCTCGAGATGGTCTCCCACTGGACCCTAGAACCCGGTTACTTATGCTCTCCACCTTGGGTCTATCCTAACACGGAAAAGTAAATAATATATATCAATGGTGACATCATCCTCAACCCGGAAGTGCCCCAATAAAAAAATATTACATACAAGTTTTTACATGAATGAAAATGAAAAACTCTCATCTCACATACAAACCCCCGGCTATTCAAAACACGACGATCCAATATAACATATCACAGCAACACATAACATCACATGTCATCAACGTAAGTAAATGTGTATCCCAATTGTCGTTGACATATAGCAACGAAACCGGCGATACACCACATATTATACTTACGGTCGCAGAAAAAAAGTGAAAAACTACAACAATTGGAATCTGCAACCACCTTAGATATCATAAACCTAATGTATCACATATTTTGGATTTCATGCCTAACTAAATAAATTCCTTAGACATCACATGCCTAACAATTATAAACCCCATATTTTAGTCTCGATATTGAAAACACTTTCCAATAACATGTCGGGTAATTCCACAAGATTCCAGATGACCTGATCGAATGCTCGTCGGAAACTTCAACAGACGGCCGCACCCCCGATACCGTCGACGAAGTGCACTTAAGCGAAACACCGCGGCCGCAAGCACCCAAACGGATGCTTTTGGCGACGGGGTTCTCCTACAGTCACTTGGTTGGGACTATGGGGCGTGGCTATCAAGTAAAGTTACCCGGCGAGTATCCTCGTACGCTGCGCGATTGATGGACTTTTGATCCACATCAAAATCCCGTGGCAACCGATCAAATGAGACTAACTTGCTAGATTTATAAAATTCAAACTAGTTATCACATAACTAATTATTGTGGATTCCAAATATTGTATCACAATCACAGATAACTAGATGATGTTAAACTTTTCGATCGAATAAACAAACACCCAAAATTTCCCAAAGAGCTCAACACTTGAGCGGAGTTTAAAAATACCTAGAACATGCCACAGCACCTATGGACCAACCGTAGAAGGGTCAACCCTTGCCTCACCTGTGGCGCCGCGGAACTACCACAAACCCTAGGGTCCGATGGCGGTTCTGACGGTTACAGAATCGAGTTAGGGTTTCGTTCTTCTAGAGGGTCCATAGAAAACACCTGCATGATTTTCTGAAGATTTTAGACACGGAAAAATCCAACTCTTGGAAAATTTCCAGCGAGAGATAAATTGGGTTATTGATATCTGTTTGAACTTTTTAACGTCGTCTAAATAACCTGAAACAATGTTAAAATTATGAATACGAAACACTCTGAATTGCCTTTGCACAAAGATAACATCACATGCAATTTTAGCAAAAACAAGCAACACCTGAAACATCAAAACCCAGAGACTGGAACACCCTAAAAAATTCAATCCAGAACTCCACTAGAAAACCGAGCAGGCTGGTTTTAATAGCAATGTGGCCGGCCAAAATCCGGCGATAGGGGTTAAATTTTCTATAATGTTCTTGTTACATTTCATGCAACATTCTACAGCTACTTACAAAATTTTTAGAGGCCATTTAAAAATCGACAGAAACTAGGTTTTAGTGTTGCATGTTTCGGAGTAGTTTCGGTTTTGTAATCTTACAAACATCGTCTAATTCTCTAGCTTGGCTCTGATACCATTGTAGGGTTTCCTAGCACGACAGTAAGATTTCGGGAGGCATCGTCCATGCCAATTTCAAATTTTTGCCGTACTAAAGAACCCTAACCGTAGAATCTTAACTAGAGAGTTAAACAATACAACATGTAAACATCTTTATATCTAAGTGAATGAGGAATACAACCTTTGTAGACCGGTTCTTCACTTCTAAAGCTCCGTGTAGTAGTCCCTTCGCTCCAAGTAGTGAACACCCGAACTCTAGTAAGGGTTCACATGAAGAAATGAACAATCTTGCTCGAAGTCTTCAAGGCCGAAGATGATCTACGTCGAGGAAACTCAAGCTCATGCTATCTCTTCACTAATGGTAGATTAGTGAAGCAAACACCCTAAACTAAATGGCTAATATAGTAGAGGATGATGAAGTAGGAATTTTTCTCACTTTAGATTTATTTTTCTCACAATATTTCTCCACCATTTGAAAATCTAGAAAGCTTTCTTATGAGGAAGAAGAAGATGATGTGGAGATGAGAATGAAACTCATGAGGTGAGAATAGCAACCATTGGTGAGTCAGTGTCATACACTAACTCATATAGAGAATAAACCATGGCTAACAATAATGGTTAGGTTAATAAATATCTACAAGTAAAACAAAATTAGTGGACTTGGTCAATGGTTCCACAATCTTCTACAAGCTTGAACCATGTGACTAATTTCCGACAAATTTTGATTATCTTTAAATAAATAAAACCTAATATTAACATAAGCATGGTGTGAGTCTCATACACCCATGTAGCATGTGGCATCAAGCATGACACAAAATAATGTATATTAATATATATCACATATATACTAGAGGTTAATGGAAGAAAGAGGCCATAGGAGGGAATTTCCTCCTATGGCGTCGAAAAAATACACCCTTCCTCATTTTTTCCGACGATCGGCACCCATCATCTTCATCGTTATCATCTAAAATATAGGTACACCAAATTTCATGTTATTCTACAACTTTTTCACCGTTGATTAGTATGTTCAAAATTAACGGTTTACCGACAATAGAACTTTTTACATTGCTAAATCAATGGTGAAAAGGTTGTAGAATCACATGAAATTTGGTGTACCCACATCTTAGATAATAACGATGAAGATGGTGGGTGCCGATCGGCGGAAAAAATGAGGGAGGATGTATTTTTTAGACGTCATAGGAGGAAATTCTCTCCTATGGCATCTTTCCTCCATTATTCTCTATATACTAAGTGTACATAAGTGAAAAAAAGAAATGTTAAGTGAGCTAATATTAGTTAATGTAAGTTAATATATCAAATATATAATTATACATTAAATTATTAAATCAACACTTGATTTAATAATCCGGTTATATCACATACAACGGGCTAATATCAAATGTAACAACTTATCGAATCAACACTTGATCCGATAATCCGGCTATATCACATATAACCGACCGATATCACATATCATGAGAATAGAATGCGGTATCACATACGCGCATTAATCTCGGTCCCGCACATATCACATATGTGCTCCTACTTCGTTTCGCATGAACCAGAAAACCTCTGTGTAGGACTCTAAAGACTCTTCAATACGCCGGCAGTAGGTGATGATCATATCAAACACCCACAAGCCGCAAGCGGTCTGCTAAACGTAACGGCCGCCCGGGTATTGAGCGATCAGAAGATCAACAAGCAAGCCTACTCATACTCCTGTGAATCCAATCAGTAACACTACCGTACAGTCCGGTCTCTTCGTCTGATATGTCGCATATCACAGCCAAGGGTGGTATAACATCAGGCCCCAATAGCCTGATAAGTCATGCCAATGCAAGGTCCATAACGGTTCGAGAAACTACTGATAACACTTACCAGTAGATCTCAACAACTCTGTCCTGGGATTTACTGTTAAGGCCAATCGAGCATAGTGCAACATCAACTTCCAATACCGGGAGAGACGAAATCCCCTTCTATCGCTCATTGCCTCCATGTGACTCAGGACTGTACCCAAAAACCATCGTTTTGCATGATCTCTTGAACGTGGTAAGGTGGAAATCAAAACACGGTGGGAATCACACAAGACTCTATGACGATCTCGGGTTGACAGACTAACATGTACCAGTGTCACCAGAGAACTGCTATCTGACGATAAGTATAATACCATCTAGGAGTTCTCGGCGAGTCCGTTCAGTGTACCTAATCTCCACTGAGCATCCGTATACCTTCTATGATGTCATACACCAATGGATATGGGATCATCCATTGCCCATCATATGGGTCAAGAAGCGCATACGCTAGTCTACTTTGGAGTATCGATGCCCTGTCTCGATACTCCCACGACTAGGAACAATTGAAGGATGTACTTACTGACTACCTCAGCCCCACTAGTATGATCTGCATCATAATCCTGGTAGTCAAGTACTCATCCTAAGGGCTTTATCAACATGTAATAGAGTGACAATAAGTGTACATGTTAAGATAAAGTGCAACCAGATAGCATACTATCATGTCGAGTAAGAAATTCCTCCCTATATATGTCCAAGCATTCACTACAACATACATCATATGTATAGTAATGGCCTCTAAGGTATACATATAACTAACATATATATATATTAATATATGTATTAATATATTGTGTCATGGTGGATGATACATAGAACATGAATGTATGAGACTCACACCAAAACTAAAAATAATTTGGGTGAATATTTATTTAAAGTTAATTCCAAATTTGGTGGAAAATGAGCATGGCTTACATGCTTGTGGAAGCATGTAGAAGCCATGACTCATTCCACTAATTTTTGTTTTACTCTTGATATTTTATAACCCAACCATTATTTTTTGCCCATGGTTAACTCTCTACTTATCTCTTGAGATATTTTTCTCATCCTAGTTCATCTTCTTCATCTCATTTTTGCTCTTTAGCTTTTCATGAGGTGATAAAAGAAAAGGATAAAGAGATTTCTATAGTGAGCAAAATTCCTACTTCATTAACCTACTCTCATCTAGCCCATAAGATTAGGTTGTTTGCTTCACTAATTCTTTGATTAGTGAAGAGGTAGCTTGAGTTAGAGCAACTTCAAGGCGGATCATCTTCGGCCTCGAAGATGACATAGCTAGCTCATTCCTTTCACCAAGTGGAGCCTAACAAGAAGTTCTAGGGACCACTACTTAGAGCTAAGGGACTACTGCTTAGAGGTTTAGAAGTGAAAGACCGGTCTATAAAGGTTGTATTCTATATTCACTTAGTGTAAAGTTTGTTTACATGCATTGAAACCCTAATTCTCTAGTTCGATTCTAAGTTAGTGTAGTTTAGACCTCTAGATTTTTTAAAATTGCATACTTGATACATGTAGAAACCTAGTAGAGGTGCTAAGACACACTTTCATATAGGATATAAAAACATACCTGCAGGTGCGGTAGTGGCCTCTGCCTCTGATGTAGACGCACCACCAACAGCTAGACAATTAAACATTGATTATATAAGTAATTTTGAAATAAATATGTATGTATATCTATAATATTACATTCAAAATGAATATATGTGCAATATACCTAGAAGTGTGGCAAAATCCACACGGAAGGAGTCATCCGAAGGGGATACCGATCGGGGTGCAAGACCAGCCCTCTGAAGCTCCCTACGCAGCTCCCCGGACGGCAGAACCACTCCGCCTCTTCCTCTGCCACGGCTGGTACTCCTGCTTCCCCACGCTGCTCTGATCATCGTCATCAAACTTAGATAAGAGTACAATCATTACATATGCATGCAATATATGTATAGATCGTAGAAATATGAAGTAATAATATAACATTACTGATAACCTTTTTCGTTTCCTGGACGTATTAGACATATCTACTTGGATTTCATTATCGATATCATTTCAAACCCGCGTAAATTCACGATCAGCCGAAGACAGCCCGCCTTTTGAAACAGACGGTTGGAGCACTCTAAGTCTTCTCTGTTCTTCATCTTCATCGCTGTCCTCCATATGATCTTCGAATTCTGGGGCATCGTAAACATCCCTGGGTTTCCAACGGCATACGGCACTCCATCCCGTATGCTTCAAGTACTGTGAGTAGTATACTTGTAACAACTCCAATTTTTGTATACATAAAATTGATTTAAATTTGAAGTATACTTGGGGTATTTAATATTGTTGTTACCACTTTAAGTATTTATTTTCCCACAATAATTACAAGAAAGAGCTTGTAGCTCATTGGTAACACCTTGCACTGCTGAACCAAGCCACCAGAGTTCAAATCCCCTACCCCACATTATTTTTATATTGTTTTTGTTTTAAATCCTTTGGAAGCCCAACAGTCCAAACACCATAACTCCCAAAAGTTGAACTGCACTTGAAAAACTAAAAATACCAGGAGCAACGTTTGACGACCGCCCACCCGCCGACCATCGGACTCGGCCGAGTAGGCCGGCGGACCGGCCGACTCGGGCCGACGCCGCCGGCCGGACCGCCGAGTCCCCTGAACAAAAAATTTGGCTCTTGGCATTCCTAACTCCCCTGCATACACCATTTACTTGGATCGGTTCCCGATAATTTAATATATCCTAATTACTATGATTTTTAATGTTTTTCCCACATTTTTTACAATTTTTTTAATTAAAAACCTTTCACCTACCCTACCCTAGCCTATCCTATAAATACACACCTACCCTCTACCCTCTCATCCCAAAACTCTAAGCTCACTCTCTCAAAATTTTCCAAGAAGTGTGTACTTTGAAAACAAGTTTGCGGCGAAGCTCCGATGAAATTCCGGCAGGAATTCCGGCGACGTTTTTAGGAACAACCGGCGACGAAGCAACGCCTCGGCAACCCTTTAGTCCCCCTTCACTCCTTAGTATAGATCGAAACCCGTATGTCCCATTCTATCCCCCTTTCTATTTCTCTAAAATACGAAATTACGAAACCCGACGGAATCGGAACAGATCCGATTTCCGATTCGGTTTTCTATAAAAGTTCACTTCTCACCAATACATTCATGTTTAAACATCTTTATCTTGACTATTAAACTTTTAAAAATCAATTTGAATAAGTTTCATCACATGAAATGATAACCTTTCCAATTTATCGTATTTTTCACTTTAATACCATCATGTTTCGATTTCACATTAACCCCTTAACTTTGCTATACATTTAAAGTAGAGCACGAGGTAATGACCTACCTCCACACACACGCAAATACAACCCTAAGCAACATCATCAAAAACTTAGAATACGATAAAAACAATACTTTCATTTAAATACCTCTTATTAGGAAAACACGATAAGTTGTGGACATCGATCGTTTATCTAAACCTGACTTTGTGGTGTCTAGGCTAGGCAAGTGAGCAAAGATAACTTTAAAAGGCCCGTCTCACGATTCGTGAGCGGATCCCTCCTTTCCTCATTTGTACTTACCTGGCCACAATTGGCGGTGAAGAGGCGATTTGAGGCTTCTAACGACTTGTCGTTTAGACCATTTAGAAATAGGCTAGTTGACTTAGGAAACCCTAGAATCTAAAATACGGAAAATTACACTTTGCAAATAAATACCTTTTACTTTATAAAACCGTTTTCTAAAGGATTAGTATTTTACAATCTTTGCAAAGCGCCACTACAATCCATTTTTGGGGAACCCGTTCGGGATCGTGTGGTTTATCGCGCACCCTCGGGCTAGTAGTGCGAGATTCAGACCTCCGCAAGGAGCATTCGGTCTCGAAAGGTTTAAAATACGACATCTTAAGAAAATGAGATTTTTGGAATATAAAATATTTATTAAAATTATTTTTGGTATAAACATATGTATATTTATCATTTAAATATCTATTTTATTATAATATAAATTTTCCACCTTTTCCTAAAAATCACAATAATAAACACTAAAATACCATGAACTTCAAATAATCAATATTACAGATAAATACCCTTATTTATAAAATTAGGATATTTTCACTAGAAATATCACAACATAAAATCCACCCTCATTACAACTCTAAAGACGAACAATAAATACTTGAGGTGTATTCTGAAAAATATATAAAAGTATTTTACATAAAACCCCCTCAAGTTTTATAAATTACCCTAAGGACCCTAGCAACTATAAGACTTCGATTTACATTTCTGATTGTCTGACTCGGGTTTGAGTCTGATTAATCTGACTTGAATATGATTCAAGTCAATCTATAATCTACAATATTCCAATTCAAAATGAACACATGAATTCATGAATACAATTATCAATTTATACAACTTGACTGAACCGAACCATGGATATATTTTCCTTTTACATGATTCCCAGTATTCCATTTACATGACTCTACGGTTATAACCGTTTCCTGATATCATAGTTTCGGTCAGTCAGTCAATCACTCATATAATCAATACAATTTTACAAGATAACAATACAAACAAGACATCGCGGGGTTTAAGGGGTAGATTGGTACGGAAGGTGTTGAAGGTGGCACGAGGTGGTCAGATTTAATACACTTAACATGAATCCAGTTGCTGTTGTACCGTGGCATAAACGGTTCCTTGTACTATACGTGCCCCTAGTCTCTGGCATATAGAGACTCCCCTCGTATACACTGGCATCTTTCTGTACCAAGCTACAAATAACAGCGTTAACACGACATTACTACAGGATAATACAACTTTAAAATATATCTTCTTATTCTGTCATTTTCTATTTTCCTCTTATCCTTGGGACTTACCGAGCGACCCGTTCGCTGACAACATTCTGTTTCTTCTTCTTTGAATGTCGTCAGGTGATTTGGACCCGGCAGAGATCGAGCCATCGCAAGAAGACTTGGAGCAGTTTGCCGAAGACTCTGCACTTTAGATTCATTGTACACTTTTCCTTTCTGTACTTTTCATTTCCTGTTATGCCACTGTTTAGGCATCTTTTATTTCAGTTGTATTTCCTTTCATGCATTGTACAAAGAATGTTAATAAATAAAAGTTGCTGTTCTTTTTATTCTTTGTCTCTTGTGTATTTATTTTATATTGCTTAGATACGCTTTGCGTATGTACTTCTGAGTATATACGTAGCGGACCTCGTCACATTCCCTTCGCCGTACACTGGGAAGCGGGGCGTAACAATACTTGGAACGCTTAGTTCGGAAAGATAAATGGATCGTCCTGACCATAAAATCGAAGTGTGTTCACACTAGTCAATCCATATTCATCTTTCCAAGTCCCAAGATTGTTTCTCCACTTATCCGTATCGGTTCATGTATCATACCAAGTACATTGAAATATATAAAACGGTTCTGATCCTCCGGGATATTGGATGCCAAGTATGCAATTTAAGTATCCATAATAAATCACACCATCCGATCCTACCATCGCAATCCCACTATTCTGAGTGGTTTGAGATGTTTTTATGTCCTTAACTTCAAATTTGTATCCAAAGACACCGAATCCTTTATAATATGCAACCTCCATATTAGGAAACTGAGCTAAACATCTTGAATCACTCTCTAATGATGCAGACAAGTTCGGATCGTAGATCTGACAAAACAAATTTTACGAAAAATATATAACGATATAAGTTTAGATTATGACTGGTAGCAATAACATGTTATTCGAACAACTTACATGATCTGCAACCCAATCGCAAAAATTATCCTGATGATATTTTTCCAATCGTTCATCATTCCAATCAAGATGCCCCTCGCGTACCTCATTAAAATGATTTCTGTTCTCAACAATAAATTATGACATTAATATTATATCATTTCATACACACACAAACACAAATATAACAATTAATCCAAAAAACTCACTCTATAATTTCTTCAAGACATACGCTATTGAGGAGGATAAACCGATATATCTTGTTGATAAACATAGTGTCTACTTTTTTATAATCAGCTTTACCATATGGTCCGTCCTGAATTTTCCGAGGCCGGTTAAGTTTCTTCTCAATGTTCTCGTCCAGATAGCTGGAACAAAATGTGGTTACTTAATATAGAAGATAACCTTGCATGATAGAACCCTCTGGTCGATTTCTATTGCGTATATACTTTTTTAGAGTGTAAAGATACCTAAAGAAAAATATGTTAATTAAATAAATACGGGCATATAGGACAACAATAATTTTACAATATCGATGGATGTATCCCGTCGAAAGGTATGTGGATTATGATATCGAAGAATGACGGAGGGAAAATACGCTCAAGCTTGCAAAGTATCAATGAAATAGAATTTTCTAGATTCTCCAGCGTCATAACATTCAGGGTTTTAGCACACAATTCTCTAAAAAAAGCAACAAAGGTCATTAATTACTAGACCAACCGATTCGGGAAAGGAAGTCCTGAGGGCTAATGGGAGAAGGTGCTCCATAATAATACGGTGATCATGACTTTTCAGCCCATCGATCTTGTCTTTCACAATTTTTATCTTCTTACTAAATGATCCTGAGAAACCTATAGGAACTTTCAAATCATGCAATATATGCATGAACCTTTTCTTTTTCGGTTGTGACATATGATACGTGGCATTGGTAAGTACAAACTTTCCTGGTTTACCCGCTATCGGTTTAGGATACAATTCACTTCTAATTTCCCAGTCCTGAAGATCCATCCGAGTACGGAGGTTGTCTTTCGATTTTCCGTCTTTATAAAGAATCAAGTTAAGTACATGCTCGGATACTCGCTTCTCTATGTGCATGACGTCCAGACAATGATGCACTAAATTTGTTGACCAGTACGGAAGCTCGTAAAAAATGCTTAACTTGTTCCAGTATGGTGGTTTGACCTGTTTTGCCAGATCTATCCTGAAGGTCACATTATTGTAGTCATCCCACTGAGAAATCACGTCCTCTCCGGACAATGAGATTAGAGGCCCAAGAAGCTCCTGATGACCATTAAAGTGAGCAGCGTCTAACCTGTAGGGATGGTCTAGTAGCAGGAAATGCCGATGACCGCAATAACAAACCTTCCTGCTAAAATTAAACCATTTCGATGTTGTATATTGATGGTAATAAGGGCATGCTTTGTGAACATGTACGGACCAACCTGATAGCATTCCATATGCAGGAAAGTCATTAATTGTCCACATTAAAGCCGCATGCATTGTGAAGGTTGTATCTGTGTTTGCATCGTAAGTATCTACACCATCAATGAATAAAGATTTTAACTCATCGATCAGAGGTCGGAGATAGACATTGATATTGTTTCCCGATGAGTTTAGTCTGTCAATAAGAAGAAGCATCATAAAGTAGGATTGATCCATAGCCAACCAAGATGACAGATTATAAACTATCATTATAACTGGCCATGTGTTGTGGCTTCCAGCCATATATTTGAATGGGAAGAAGCTATCACTAGCGAGTCTGAGCCTGACATTGCGAGGATCACTACTGAATATTTCATGTCTATCGAAATCCTTCCATGCCGTTGAATCTCTTGGATGACTCATTTTTCAATCTTCACTTGGAGCAGCACAGTGATGCCAAATCATTACCTCAGTTGTTTTCTTGCACCTGAATAGCCTCTACAGCCTCTGTGTTATGGGAAAATATCGTGCTATCTTAACAAGTATATCGGGCTTCTTACAGATTCTTTCGACTTATACCTGGCCGCTCCGCATGTTGGACACTCTTTCAAATTTGAATTCTCTTTCCGGTACAACACGCAATCTCTAGGACATGCATGAATCTTCTCACATTTCAAACTCAAATCAGACATCATCTTCTGGACTTCGTACCAGTTGTCGGGCACGTTATTTCCCGGGAGCATAGAATCTTTCAGGAACTTCAGAAGTATCGTGAATGATTTGTTGATCCATCCATTTAGGCACTTAATCTGGAAAAGTTGGACGAACCATGATAGGGTGGAATACTTTGCATTCTCATAAATTGGTCTTCTAGCATCATTCATGAACTTTCATACTTATCCGCATACAGTCCTTGACCGGAAGGAATGTCATCTTCGGTAGGAATACTACCACCTAGGGCAGCCTCTACCATATCCTCCATTTCTTCTCCTAGAAAGAAGTTATCATCTTCTTCTTCTTCTGGCCCATTACCGTCTTCTCCTTCTTCTTCTGCCGCAACCGTCTTCTTCTTGTCCTTCCCCATGATATAGCCAAGTTGTATAAAGTCTAGTAAAACCATGTTTAACGTTGTGAAGCTCTACGATTTCTACCTTCTGCCAGAACTTATTCACACATCTATCACACGGCAGAGAATCTTCTCTAACACGATCTTATTATGTGTGTGTGCAAATTCAATGAAAGCCGCAACTCCTGCGATAAATTTAGATTGCATGCGTTGTTGCCAATCCACGTACATCCAGTCCTTAACTCTGATGTATTCATGGGCCATGTTAAACTGTATAACATATAAATTGTAAGTTATGGTGACTATATTGAGAAATCTAAGAATGGGATGGTTACTGATAAAGAAGAAAATCCGTAGAGACAAGTTTGTCGTTGAAAAGAATAAATTATCGATTAACATAATTATATTTGAAGATACCCAAGTATGAGTTGTATTCTGTGTATGTGTGTTTCAATTTATGATTTTGCTTAAGTGTAGGCTTGTTAGTGTGTATGTGCTTTGTGTGTGCGTTTGTTGTGTATTCGAGTTGTATGTGTGTGTTTCGGATGTAGAGGGTAAGGCTTCTATCTTATTAAGAATGTATAGAGCAGACACCCATTTGCTTGTACTTTCATCCGTTTTGAGTAAATTTTGATAGCACCCCCCGCTGTTCTCTGAGTACTGTTGGGGTAAAAATTTACACCCCTGTTGACCGAGTCAAAGTCAAGGTCAACCCCCAAGCTAGGTGGACCCAAGCCCAGGTCAAGCGGGCCCATACCCAAGTCAAGCCCGCAGCCAGCTTCCCCATGCCAACAACAAAATCATGTAATAAATAATTTTTATGTAATTATTTATGCATGAATGTAAACAAAATGGGCATAAAGCCAATATTTTGTAAGCCCATGGCTTATGTGCAAAAATGAAATGGCACATGGGCCATGGGATGGCTAAAATGCCATTTTTGTAAAGCCCAAGGGGCTATATGTAAATATGTAAGCCTATAAAAGGCAACACGATGATGAATAAAGCATACACTTTTCATTCTCTCAAAAAACCTAGGGTTTGTATTTCTTCCCATTTTCTGAAGGTCTCAAACCTTCTTCTTTCTTCTGAATTAATCAAGAGTTTTACCCTTCCTTTTAAAAAACAAAATAGTTTTTCACCACCAAACCCACAAAGGGGAACTTGGATCTGTCTTTAGATCCCAAAAAGGAGAGATTTTGAGATCTCACATCTCTTGATCTTCAAGATCCAGCCAACAGAGGAGGAAGAAGAAGAACCCCTTTCACTAAACCCAAAGAAAAACACACTCAGGAGTCCAACTCCTCTCTGATTTCTCTTTCAAGAAATCTTTTTTTAGGCTAAAAGCCTCTTTTTCTCGCCGGCGCTCAAGCGCAGAGCGCCCGCGTGCCGACACATGGCGCGCTTGCGCTCCAGCACAAGCGCTCGAGCGCAAGTCGCCCCGGTGCCGACACGTGGCGCGCTTGCGCTCAAGCGCAGAGTGCCCACGTGCCGACACGTGGCACTCTAGCGCCTGAGCGCTCGGCACCTATGCGCACAGCGCCCAAGGCGCTGGCCCCACGCATCCTTTGGATGCCTTTCCCCCTCTTTCTTTTATATATATATATATATATATATATACACATGTATACATACATACATATATATATATATATGTACATATGCATACATATTTACACACACACATACACCACGACACTGTCCCTGTTAGAAAAAATTTCTAACGGGGCGCTGTCCCGCACCCCGCAAGGGGGCTGCCCCGCACCCCGCAAGGGGGCTGCTAGCCCCCTTGACCCCCAGCCCGCTATCCGGGTAGCGGGACCCCCGTAAAAAACTCTTCGTGGCTCCCGATATATCCAAAACCCCTTTTCAAAACACAACACACGCACACCGCACATTGAGTTCACATGACCAGTTTAACCCGTTAATCGGAGGTTCCCTCGCCCCAAAGGCGAGGGGTAATTAACGGCAGCTTAGTCCGCGGCTGCCGGAGATTCGGATCCCCACAATCAATAAACCCCGGCCTACCCTAGGCAGGGGGGATCTGTAGTACGCCTGACAAGCGCGCGCGTATTCCCATCTCAATGGGGTGACGAAAAACACCCTACATGTACACTGTAATATAATAGATAATTATTTCAATACTGTGAAACAATGTTGAAATGAACATCTAATCTATCTTTGTACACGAAGAACCAGCGAAAAAGTACTGACGAAATAACTCGAAACGAATGAAAACACAAATGAATGCAAGTGTTTGCTTTATACATTCCTAACTTGTCAATACTGGATAAATCTATCGGTTATCATACGATTGAATCTTCTCGTCATATAGACTGCACGACGGTTGTTAGCACTGAACTATACCACCCGATATTTAACAACCTTCGTATAGTTCTATGTCACGATGAATATCGAACGTATGTTAACCGATAGACAGGGACTAAGTCGTGCTTTGATTTTCACATATGAATATCGATAAGAATATGAAAGTTTTATATTATCATCGAGTATCATATATTGGTTTTAACTTGAACATTTAACTTTAATAGGTTTTACATTTACGTTTCATTTTTAAGGGTTTGAAGTTTTTAGTTTAGGGTAAGGTTTTCTTACGTTTACGGTAAAGTTTTACGTTTACGTTATCATCGAGTATCCTACTGAAGAAACTAGTGCACTTTAAACTCTAACCCTAATTAACCCAAATCAACCTAATTAACCCAAATTAACCATAATCATCACTCTAACTCAAATTATTCCTAATTAACCCAAAATTAAGCTAATTAAGCCTAATCAGCACCCTAACCCAAATTAACCCTATTTTACCTAATTAACCCAAATTAACCCTAACCCTAATCATCACCCAAACCCAAATTAACCCTAACCCAAATTAACCCTAACCCTAATCATCACTCAAACCCTAACCCAAATTAACCCCAGCCCAAACCAAAATTAACCCTAATTAATCTAGTTAACTCTATCCATAAGCATCACCAACTCTATTTTACCTAATTAACCCTAACCCTAATTATCATCCAAACCCTAACCCTAACCCTATTTT
The DNA here is from genome assembly GCA_030015575.1 of Agapanthus africanus. NCBI lineage: Eukaryota > Viridiplantae > Streptophyta > Magnoliopsida > Asparagales > Amaryllidaceae > Agapanthus > Agapanthus africanus. The sequence goes on from CM057339.1 coordinate 751,014,130, forward strand.
ACCTAATTTACCCTAACCCTAATTATCACCCAAAGCCTAACCCTAACCAAAATTAACCCTCAATTAACCTGGCCCTATAACCCTAACCCTATTTTACCTAATTAACACTAATCCTATATCACCCAAGACCTAACCCTAACCCAAATTAACCTTCAATTATCCTGGCCTGGTAACCCTAACCCGAACCCTAAAATCAACAACAATAACACCAATTTAAAACAACAAAATTATAAATTAAAATCGAAATTAACTCACCTCTGCCGATGAGTAAAGTTCCTCGAGGAGGTGGAGAGCAAGGCTTCGACGAGGTGGAGGAAGCCGGAAAGATAGAGCTCGAAGTGGTGTACGCGGCGATGATGACGAGAAACTCCACGACGATCTCGATCGATGGCGATGGAGGAGGAAGTCAGCGATGGGGAAGTCGGCAATGAGGAAGGCAGCGACGATAGTGGGGTGGCGACGATGAGCGACGATGCCTGTGGCGCGGGTGGGTAGGAAATTTTGGAGGACAGTGGGAAAATTCTTAACTTTATTTTTTTTAAATAACTCTTTTTTGCCCTTACGGATAAATCCGTAGGGCTTTCTTTTGCGGCACCATAAGGCCAAATAAAAACATTGCATTTTAATATTTTTTAATTTATTTATGTTTCTACGGATTTAGCCATAGGGGCAAATAATGCCTCTACGGAGGAAACCGTAGGGGCAATAAAAAGTTACCCTTACGAATTCTTCTATCCGTAGTGGCAATCCCTCATTGTAGTAGTGTAACAATTTAATAATTTTAAAGCACTTAGTTATATAATCCTCTAGCAAATTATGTAATCCAATCTTTTTTCGAAAAATAAACCATTGCATATATTATTTGCACTTTATGAAAACCATATCAAACTTTGGTATAAATATCAAATCTAATTTTGATATAAACATAAAGTTCCTAAAAGTAAAAATCTTATAGATATACACATATTATTACATTAAAAAGCAAATCTTTCAAAACGAAAAATTATTTTATATGTTATTTAAATTTTTATGAAAATCAAATCAATGATAACCCTATTTCAATATGAACGTCTAAATTTTATAGGCTAGATATGTTTCTTAAGCCTGCATAGTCCATATGAACCAAAACAAGACAAGCTCGAGCCGAGTCTAGATGAGCGCTAAACGAGCATGTTCCCTTATAAAAAAAAAGATGCGAAAAGAAAGAAAGAAAAAGCGATAAAAAAAATTCCCCTGATAGAGCATCACGTGCCCACACGTGATGCGCCTATGAACAAAGATTGTAGGTATTGCGCTTAATAATTAAGACTGAAATTGAGCCTCACGTGCAAGCACATGAGCATCTATATACAGAGTATATAGGCGCCTTTTTAAAAAATAACAGGCCAGAGAAGCTCACGTGTCAGCACGTGATGCCCTTTTTAGGCTGTTGCACATAAGCAAATAAGTTTAACTCGGTAGGGGTCACGTGCTGCACGTGAGTGGTCCTAAACACCTTATATGATAGAATTAAATTCTAAATAGAGAGATCAAAACCCTATTTGAAAAATATTTCCTTAAATCTTTTTAAGCAAGAAAGATTACTCTTTCTTAAATAGAGCACCGTTGGATTAAAAAATCCAATGGTGATTAAAAATCACCTATCTACAGAAAAAATTCTGTATGGGAAAATATTTCCCTAATCTTGTTAAAAACAAGAAAGATATCTTCTGTAAAACAAAACTTTTTGGATCAAAGATCCAACGGTGGATAAAATCCCCAAATTAATTAAGATCTCTCAATGAGAGATTTCTTTAACTAAATCAACAAACTTGCTTCTATTATATAAAGGACCTAAGACTTCAAGTCTTGTACAGAAGAGACCCCCCATAAGATTTGAGAAACAAAAAAAGAGAAGAAGATCTCTCTTTTAGAAACAGAAACCCTAGCTAAGAAGAAAGACAGAGAGATTATTTTATCTCTTCTTCGCCATTCCAAAAGTTTAACTCTTCTAAAAAGAACTTAGTTCTTCCTCTGGTCGAGGTCTGCAGAAGCAGATCTCCCCACAAGTTGAGAATTTAATTCTCATCGGGAAGATTCTGTCATGCAAATTCAAAACTTAGGGGAAAGAACTAAGTTCAAAGTATTTAATTCTTACAAAAAGATATAGGAATTTAATTCCTCTGATAAAACTAGGGTTTAACCCTATAAAAGAATTTAATTCTTATCAAAATAAGGGACCTGAAATCCTCAAAACTCATATCAAGATCTCCCTGCATATTAGCATTCAACGCTATAACGACAGATCATGTTCCCACGTGACCACCCCTGATGAACAAAAGAACGACTGAGATCGAGTCACGTGACCCCCTAATAGTGCTTAGCACTTAAAGGAAAAGGGAATAAATCAAAGACAGTTCCGATTTTTGGGACACCTCACGTGATCCTACGTGACCCCCTAATAGTGCTTAGCACTTATAAAAGAAAAAAGGGAATAAATTAAAGACAGTTCCCAATTTTGGAGTGCCTCACATGATCCCACGTGACCCCCAATAATGCTTAGCATTTATAAAAGAACAAGAGAATAAACCCAAAGAAGCAGTGCCCAATTCTCAGGCGCCTCACGTGCCACACATGAGCGCTTTAAATTCCAGTTTTAATACTGCTTTAGAGCCTCACGTGGAAGCACGTGAGCGCCGAGCAGATATTAGTGTTTAACACTATGAGAAGCCAACCTTAGCCCGAATTAGCCAAGTCTCCCGAAGACAAAACCCTTTTGATCGCCAATCAACCGAGCCCTTCTATGCTCAGGTCTCCCCAAATCAATCTTAGTTTCAAAGATGACTAATGATCTCCTAACAGTTGGTATTTAAAATGATGTTCATTCCACCATGATCTCTCCCTGCAATCTGGAATTTGGTTCAAGGGTATATCTCTCCATACCTCTGATACATGTCGTTGTAATTCTTCAACGTCTTCAGAGAGGTGGAGGGTCCCAGCAACCAACAAATCTTTAGTGTACTCCCAAACCAATGAGCACATCCCAATGGACCGCAACGTCCTTGAACTAGCTACGGACCGCAACGTCCTTAAACTAACAACGGACCGTAACGTCCTTAAACTAAAACAATAGAGCCCAAATGCTCTTTTGTTAGATCTGAATGATCCTAAACCTTGTTAAGTAGATCTTAGTCTAAAATTGGACTAACGTATCCTTAACAAACATTTAAGTTGATCTTAATCTCAAACGAGATTAACGATCCTTAAATCAAACCAAACCCAAATCAAAGAATATACGGATTTTGACTAATCCACGCCCTACGGGCGGCAACATAAATTAGTTTCCGTATACAATCCACGGGCAACCAAAAAATAAAACAAACACACATGATACGAAGTGACCTTTTGGAGAAAGAGAAAGTGGTTATCGCGATGCGGTAACGTAATTAACTGCAGGGGCTTGCGCATGCAGGGAAGATCGTCCCCACAATAAAAAAAACCCTCGCAAACGAGGGGGAATCTGATGAAGTCTGCTACAACGGTCGCATCCGTCCAAACCTTCAATATACGGCGCCATAAATCAACTTGGCAACTTCAGAGAGGTGGACGGATAAATCCAAATAGTATCTACCCCCAAATTCAGGCTAGACAATCCATCCCGGATCCGTCTCCCGTTTTCGGCGGTAAACAGATTCTGGTATGCCCGGTGGCACCTTTTTCTCTTTCCACTCCACACTTCATGTGTCGTGTTCACGAACAAATCGCGGTTTAATATAGTTGCCCCTAGATTCAAGATACTAATATTTGGCGTCTTGCTCATGTGCAGAAGATAACATCGATGGCTTCCAACTGCACTAACTGCAACGGCAACTCCCACTCTGTCCCTGCCGGAGGAGTGACTTATGGGCCCCAAGCGGCCTCCATCTTTGCAATGCTAGTGGAGCAGGTGACCCAGGCCACCACTGGATTGTTCTTCCAGACCATGCTCCCGCCAATGAGCTTCAATGCTTCAATGCCATCACAAGAGGCTCCAAAGAAGTCGGTCTTCGATCGGCTTGCAACTATCACGGCTCCTCTCAACGGCTCGTCCAAGTCTACCACCTCAGTCTTTGACAGGCTGGGCTACAGCACCAGTGGGTCTGCAAAAAGGCTTACAATACCTAAAGGGGTTATCCCGAAGCGGATAGCCATTCCGGTTCCGGAAGACGAAGTCGTCAAAGGGGCTTCTCCTGCTAAAAAATCGGTCTTTGCAAGATTGGACGTTCCAACTCCTGCTTCTGGCAAAGTCATCAAGATCGCTTCCCCTACCAAAAGGTCAGCCTTCAAAAGATTGACCGTCCCCTCTCAACGGACGCCAGTCTTTGATAGGCTGACACCAATAGCAGCACCTCATCAGAGCAGAGGGCATGACGAAGTCGCTCCAACGACAGAGGTAGTCCCATCTGCACGACACGCTCGACGTCGCCACTAGCACAGAGTGAGGAAAGCTGGGGGCAGTTCCCCCTCTGGACTTACCCCACCATCTCCAATGGTGGAAATTGATGCTGCAGTTCCAACTACGAACAGCTTCGATCTGCTCAGGAGGGTGCGAAAGAACTCTCCAACCGCTGTACTAAAGAAGTCGCCTCCATATGTTGAAAACACGATGCAGGTGAAGCCGGAACAGCCCCTTCAGCGGCTGTCCTCCAAAATCCATAGGGTATGCCAGAGACTCCAAGATTCTGTAATTGACAAAGACTACTTTCGCCGGCTGAAGAAAACGAAGGCTCGGCAAGAGGAGGACCATCCCTCCGTCATACCACAGAAGGTATCGTCTGCATGGGTGCCTGCTGCAATGGCCCCCTCAACTTCGACCTCCCACAAAAGGAGAAGGCCGGAGAAGATCCCCATGCCTACAGTAAATTTTAAAGGCAATGAACTCAAGCGCCCCAAGTCTGGGGGCATAGTAGTACACACGGTGTACATGGCTTCCAGAAAAGAGGAAAGTCGTACTTCCACGGTTCATCGACCGCTCACACGATCTGTGACAAAAGCTCAGGAGCAACAACAAAAGCTCCAGGAGATGCTGATGAAAATGTCAACACTCACTGGGCAGAAAGAAAGCCCGGAAGTATCGTCCGAACAACGCCAAGATCAAGAGACCGACACCGAGTTCTTGTGGAGGGTGCTAGAAAGAAAGAATAAAGAGGTTGCACGCTAGGCGCTCAGTCGTTGCTTGGTCGCTATAGCCCTCATTTTCCAAGACATGGTCGGGATGATGATCCAGCCGGAACCTCCAACCGAAGACCCTCCGATAATTATCGAAGACGACAGAGGGGAAACATCAAATCCTCCACCGTCTTTCTCAACAGCCAAAGAAGAAACGATCTCCAAGGTTTCCCTTGACGACTACATAGCTCAAAAAATACGAGCTCATCAGGCAAGCGAAGCGGCTAGCCAAGTCGTCAGAACTGGGCGACCTTATCCAGGCCGGTACGATCAAATCAAGTATCCGCCGGGGTATACGATCCCTAAATTCCACGTGTAGAGGGGGACAAGCAATCCCCATCAACACGCTGCTCAGTTTAGAGCTCTATGCGGCAATACTGGAGGCGACGACAAACTGCTGCTTCACCAGTTCGTCGGCAGTTTGGCGGAGATAGCATTTGAATGGTACTCGGAGCTTCCTAATGACTCCATTAAAATATTTACAGAAATGGAGCTACTATTCCCGCAACGTTTCGAAAGCGCAATCGAGCGCACCATGATCACTGCATTAATCAATGCCAGGGTGAATCCAGGAGAAACCTGGGTTCAATACGTAATTCGATGGCAGAACCTATGGTCAAAATGCGAATAACGCATAGAAGAAGCTCCTGCTATGGGCATGTTCGTAGGGACCCTTGATCCTCAGGCGACTATATCCCAGTTCATGATGTTCTTCAAGCCGGCCACCTTCCAGGCCTTAATTGACAAGCTGGCCCAAATGGACCAGATGGGCCATAGGCCGTCCTCTTCAAAAACGGATCTCTGGAATGAAAAGGGCAAAGGGAAAGCGACCTTCAATGCCAAGGCTCAACAAAAACCGAGTGATCAAAACTGGTTGATCGTCAAAGCAACACAAGTCGATCCCTCGAAGAGAAGTTGAGACGTCCTTACTCATTTCCCCGGGATAAAACAAGGAGACTGTTCGAACTGGCGGTGCGCAGCAGGCTCATCACCCTGCCCGGATCTGAGACGCCCACTGCATCCTGATGACGTCAACAGTCCCAACTACTGCCCCTACCACAGAGTAATGGGCCATCCAATCGAAAATTGCTACGTCTTAAAAAACTGGGTTGAGGACCAGTACCAATAAGGCAAGTTCGCGCTGTCCGAAAACTGGAAGGTAAACCCGCCACAGCAGCACGCTCCTAAAAAGGTGGACACGCCGGGGGCGTCATGCTTATTTATAGAAGAAGCTCTGTGGGAAATTGTCCTTTCGGCTAAAACTAAAAGAATGCTGAAGGATCTTCAAGCATGCCTAGCGATCAGGTAGAAAAGCCCGCTGGAGCCCGAGATCATTGAGGGGATGCTGAAACCGTGCCCAATACCGAAAGTTGGTAGCGATAGGCAAAACACCCAGGTTAGGCCTTCAAAGTCTTCGAAGAAAAAGAAGAAGAACAAGAAGCCCGTGCAGCCTGACGACAAGTGCACGAGCCTGTAAAAGTACATTGACACGCTGGAAGAATACAACCAGAAGGCGCGGACCCCAGTCACTCTCGAAGAATTTCTCAACCATATCCTTGAGAACGGAGACAGTGACAATGATGAGGGGAACGACTCGTCAGAAGAACCCGAGGATTATGTAGCGAGTTGCCACATGATCTCTCACCCGTCGTTAAAAGATAAAGAAGCTCCCTCGGCGTCGGAAAGCAATGCAGATGAACTGGGGGCAGGACCGGCGTCAAAATCCCTGGAACCGTTGGACGACCTGATCGATAAACTGCTGAACGAAGCCCTTCAAACGAGCAATGCTGGCTGAGAGCGTGAAACGGCCATATACGAAAAGGTCAAGCGTTGGCGTCAGGACGAAGAAGCTGCGGTGAGGAAGAGTCACAAAGTACTCCAATCAGATCGAAACACACCCGCGGCAGACAAAAGCAAGTTTAAGTTGGGAAAACGGTTCGCCAAAGCCCTGTCAATGGGAATGAAGCTACCATCTCTCGAAGGAAATACTCCCAGGAGTACGTACCTTGACGAAGTGGATGTACATCCGAAATACTGCTTATACCATCAGAGGGTCATACACCCTACTAAAGAATGCAATGCCTTCAAAAAGTGGTGGCAGGGATACGCTGCCCACCGACAACACTTCAAGCGAATGAAGCGTAAAGCCCATCAGGAACAGAGAAGCACGATGGATGAGCGTAAAGGAACAACCGATAACTGTCATATGGTTGATGACATTTCGACAAAAGGGAAATCTCAAGTTCTTACCTTCGGGAGTGATTCTGACGAAGAAATAGCCTTTGGCCCTCTCTTTAAGGAATCCACCTGTGGAAAAGAAGAAGAGATGAAGAAATGCGAGAACATTCAGCTGCATAACCGTACGTTGCCTGAAAAGAATCTCGGACCCTCAAACAAAGGTTCGGGTAAGAGAGACAAGGGGAAGGAAAAAGTCCTTGAGAAAATTGCCCTCGATGATAGAGTCGTCGAAGAGCTCACAGCTAAGGACCCGCTTAAGGGAAACAAGATGGATTACAATGTCCTGGCACACCTGAGGAAGATACCCTCACAACTGAGCATACTGGATGCTCTCCTCCTGTCCAAAGAGGTACGAGATTCTCCGATCATGGCATCACAGGAGCTCGATCAGTTTCAAGCCTTCCTGGCAGAAGAAAAGATGAAGGATGAGCTGGAAGAAGTTCATACGGCTGACATCACATTCGGTGATGAAGATCTTCTCCTCGAAACGTGCTGTAACAACTGAGTTCAGTTATACCAAATTTTGTTTCCGTATTTATTATCTGTAGTATTTTACTGATATATCTTGTTTGGGAGCGAATGGTAGTTCACACTTTTACATTGCATTCGACCCGACCCGCCTGCTTGAACTTGATTGATTGATATGTATAGGTTACCCTGGCTTGTTGCTTAGACACGTGCATCTAGTATAAACTGCATGGTGGCATTTCATCTAACATCGCATGTTTTATCATATAACATTTTAAGTCACAGAAAATATTTTAAAATTGCATAACATGGCCTGCTTGATACCCCTAACCCCGTGGTAGCATCCGCACATATTGTTCTCGTCCCGTTCAGTGAAACGGACATGTTTGGATGGCTACGCGCACGTACGTGCATCCGTTCTTGGGGGGTATGCTTTTTCGTTACCTGAGCATTCATTTTGAAATTTGAACGTCGCATGTATTTTTCATATTTTAAATATGAATTTTAGACCCGACCCGTGCGTATTTTGGACTAGATTTGTATTTACCTGAAAATCCATTTTTTTTATCTACGACTTAAATTTTTTTATAACCAACTAAAATATTCTTTAAACCACCAATCTTTTAAAATTTAAAAATCTTTTCCTAAATAACCCAGCTCAACTTCCCCCTCTCAATGGCCGACCCCACCTCCTCTCTCTCTCTCTTCTTTCTTTTCTTTTCTTTTCTTTCTCTCTTTCTTTTTCTCCTTCTCTCTCTTCCTTTCTCTCCCTTTCTCTCTCCCCCACAAACAAACAACTTTATATCTCCTCCATGTTCATCCCCTCTCTCTCTCTCCTCTCGATCTCCCTCTCTCTCTATCTATCTCCTCTCTCTCTCTCCTCTCGATCTCCCTCTCTCTCTATCTATCTCCTCTCTCTCTCCTTTCGTTCTTTCTCTCTCCTCTCTCTCTCTCTCAGATTCTCTCTCCCTCTCACTTCCTTTATTTCTTTCTCTCTCCCTGTATATTATTTGTTCTTTCTCCATCCTCATTTTCTTTTAAAATCCCACGAGAACCCATTCCCCTCGCCTGTCTCGCGTTATCGCCTCACGTCGCCGACCTCTCGACTCCACCCTCGTCCATCTCCTCATCTCCATCTCTTCGTCCTCACTTCTCTCCAAATCCCCGAGCTTCCCTTCACACCAAGACCGCTGCAACCTATGACCTCAACCTAGGAACCCATCACGCCCGCGGCCGTCGCCGCCTCAACGCCCTCGTCTCCATCGCTGGCGACTACGCTCTTCGACCTTCTCCTTTCTTCCTCCGCCTCTTCCCTTCACCGCGACCTAAAGAAACTCCAAACCATGCACCAACCGAGCCACATACCTGCACACCGAGAAACCCTAACCCTAGCTTTCGACCTAGCATCGCCTCGCCGTCGTCCCCTCGTTCCCGACGACCTCACTTCGTCGTCGCCTCCTCCTTCTCCTCTTCTCATTATCTCCTTCCTTCTCTCTTTCCCTGCAACTCAAACCCAATCACCCGACTTCAGCCTAGTACCCACTGCCGTGCTGTCGATCCTTGCCGGCGATCCCTCGCCGTCGGCCTCACCCCATCACCACCACCTCTCTTATCTCTCTTGCACCAAGCTTCGACACAACCATCCCCTACACCTGAAACTCCCACTGCACAGAAACTACAACCGTCTCGCCGTGAAACCTCGCCGGAAAACCCTCGACAGCCTATCATCGACTTCACCCCATTGCCATCTCCTCTGAACCCAGAGCACTTAACCACTGTGAACCTCATCTCTCTCTCATTCTTCCTTTCTTCTCTTTCATTCTTTCTTTCTTCTCTTTTCTTTCGGTAAATTTTTGTTTTCTGTAGTCCGCCGGAGCCGAGACGACGTCGACGATCCCGACGACCCAGCGAGCGTACCTGACCCGTGTGATCACCTTGTGCGTTGTTTGGATCCGTTTCGTGTACCGTGCGCGCGTCGCAACTTTTTCCGCCGGCGTGAGATGTTCCGTTCACCCGTTTCTTGATCTGTCGAGGCAAGTAAAACTTGCTACATGCTATCTATATGATTTTTATAACTATTTATTTGCATATTAAACCTATAGATCGAATCTCAAGTCACGTGTTCCAATCTAATAGTTCGATGTTCCGTTTATATCTTTTAGATTCAGAACTTGAACATACCCATTGCATTTAGTTTACCATACATAGGACCCCATGTCCATATTTAAATCACATAATATTTATCTGCATAGCTCACAGTACCTTTTAACAGTTTCTACTCCATCGGACACCCGTTTGCATCCATTTAAACTTTTTTTTATATATAATTGCATCACTAGGTCATTTAATACATGTTAGTGTGATTTTAACATTCCATATTCATTTAAGTGTATGATACTTAATGTTTGAACCATAACTCTAACCCTAATCGATAACCATACATCCTTATAGTTTAATCTGTACCTATTTGCATACCATATTACATGTTCCAGTTTGTTGTTCTATTAGTACACATGCTTGTTTTGTATACCCATGCTTATGCTAGTTTGATTATGAGCACCAACATGATATCTTGTACACCCTGACATGACTTGTTACACCTATTACTTGACACGACATGGTACCGTGCGACTCTTGACATGACATAACACCTATATACATTACTTGACTTGACCTGATGTACCATGGCTTTACATGTTACCTGATCTTGTGTCTAATGCCAACAAACCTGACCTGTAGTCCTTATGGACCGTTCCTGTTGTCTATCCAGAAAAACCTGTACCTGCCTGATCCTGTGTTGGCACTAGCTCTAGATTATTTAATACATGACTTGAATACATATAACTTGGGGGTATGGGGAAATCAATGATGAAACCTGACTTGTAACTCGACAGTTCGCTACCTTTACCAACCAGTTTTAGAGGCTAGGCCAGCCTTGGGATGATGCTGCTGACATCATCCATCGTTATCCATTACCTTTTTAGAGGCTAGGCCAGCCTTAGGATGATGCCATGGACATCATTCATCATTACCCTTTTCCTTTTAGTGCCTAGCGGTATGTCTCGGTTTCAGCCCGAGAATCTTCACCGTGATCCCGGGAACGCACGGGATAATATTGAGTTACATCGATGATTCATCAAATTGATTTCAAAGACTTGAGAGTAGCTAACCCAATAGACTAGTTTAGATAACTCACTACACATTACCCCACTGTCCTTACTTATATCACTGTTATGCTTGTTTTATCATTTATACTCATACTTGCATGTATTGCCACCCCTGTTTTTTATTATTGCTTGATGTTATGACGCGCTGACGTTTGGGTTTTGCATGGCCCAGATCCTCTACCCTTGTTGCAGACTGATCAGGAGTATTGCCGCTGTTAGACCGAGCGGTGAAGATTCTGTTGGTATGCAGTTTTACTTTCCAGATGTTTCATTTATTGTATCTTTTGCTTCCGCATATTATCATTTCTTGACTCATTATTTCTGGCTCATGGACATGTACTAGATAGTTTAGTTTACTTTCTTGTTCTTGATATCTCTACAGCCGTAATGTGACTGTGGAAGGATTTTTCCTATCTACAGGTAGCATGGTTGGCTATGTCACGTGCCTATTTTAGCGTACTCTGGGAAGCGGGGTGTGACATGGTTCTTTTGGTATCAGAGCCATAGGATATAGGTTAATTGAGTTTGATTCTTTTTGTAGTTGGGTATTAGACCTAATACACGAATCATAATACTCGTGATTAGGAACATGTCCTGCCACATTGCTATCATGATTCTTGAATCATATCTTTCTTTTATCCTTCACCTTGACGATATGCAAACCACTTTGCATCTCGACTTGAAACCTTTTTGGTTCTCTATTGTTTCTCCCTGTTTCTTGATTCTGATACTAGGATTTGGGAGACTTGAGTGGAGTTATGTAATTGTACCCATGAACTGCAGCATGGTTACAATGCGGTACTCTATTTAAGTAACTTGGAGTCCTGGTCTTGATTCACTTCCTTGTTTCATGATCGTTATATTATCTTGTTTCTCTCGGTTTCATTGCTTACCAGTTATTGTTTTATCGCCAACTTGAATCATGTTTCCCGTGCTTAATCCTCTTCAGTATCTTGACTTCGGATGGAGTCATCTCGGTATCTTACTTGTTCATGTTTTCCCCGCATTATAATTATTCAATTCTGGTGCATCCCTTTGTTTGTTGTTGTCTTGGGAATGGATTTTCGCGGCACTTTCCACGCTCATATTGATTGTAAGGAAAGGAAAGTGATTCTCCAGATTCCGGACATCCGGAGCTTGTTTTGCTGGAGGAAGCAGTTCTGTCGGGCCAGTCGAGTTTAGGGCTAGGTCGACAAACAATGTTCTTTCGTCGATGGAAGTTGATAAGAAAGAAGCGCCGGCTATAGTTCGAGAATTCATGGACGTGTTCGAAGATACCTCGGGTTTATCGCCAAAATGAGATGTGGAGTTTACGATTAATCTTGTTCCTGGTGCAGCGCCAATCTGAAAGGCGTATTATCCAATGGCACCAGTAGAGTTGGAAGAAGTCAAGAAGCAGGTTGCTGAATTACTTGAGAAGGGTTGGATTCGCAGCAGTAACTCATCTTGGGGAGCTCCAGTTCTTCTAGTAAAGAAGATGATGTTACAAGGAGGATGTGCATCGATTATCGAGAATTAAACCGGGTGACTATTAAGAACAAGTACCTGATCCCTCGCATTGGTGAATTATTTGAGCAGCTTAGTGGCGCGAGGGTATTCTCGAAGCTGGATTTGCGATCCGGATATCATCAGATCCGAGTTAAATCAGAAGATATTTGCAAGACTGCGTTCAGAACTCGGTATGGACATTACGAATACTTAGTGATGCCCTTCGGAGTAACGAATGCACCGGCGATATTTATGGACTTGATGAACCGAATCTTTTCATCATTCTTGGACCAGTTTATAGTGGTGTTCATTGATGATATTCTGGTCTACTCGAAGAGTATTGAAGAGCATGCAGAACATTTGAAGATCGCATTGCAGACATTGAGGCAAGAAAATTGTATGCAAAGATGAGCAAGTGCGAGTTTTGGCATGAAGAAGTGAAGTTTTGGGGCACGTTGTGGCTGGAGATGGAATCGCCGGTGATCCCGAAAGATTACAGCAGTTCGAGATTGGCCGATTCCGAAGAATGTTGCAGAGATCAGAAGCTTTCTTGGACTTGCCGGGTATTACAGAAGGTTCATGGAGAACTTTGCTCGTCTGGCGGAGCCTTTGACCAAGCCTACGCGCAAAGAAGTACCATTTGTGTGGGCGGATAAGTGTGCGTCAGCTTTTGAGGCGTTGAAACAGAAGTTGATAACCGCTCCTATTCTGACCGTGCCAGACAATTCCGGAGGATTGGTGATTCACAGCGACGCATCTGGGAAAGCATTGGGATGTGTTTTGATGCAGCATGGGAAGGTTATAGCGTACGCATCGAGACGGTTGAAGACTCATGAGAAAAATTACCCAACTCATGACTTGGAGCTAGCAGCTGTGATTTTCGTTTTGAAGATTTGGAGACACTACCTTTTGGGCGAAAGGGTCAAGGTTTTCACCGATCATAAAAGCTTGAAGTATGTGTTCACGCAGAAGGAGCTTAATATGAGGCAGCGTAGATGGTTGGAGCTGATGACTGACTACGATCTTGATCATAAGTACCATCCGGAGAAAGTTAATGTTGTGACGGATGCGCTTAGTCGGTTGCCAGCAATTCACATGTTGACTACACAGAAGGAACTTAGTGAAGCATTCCGAAGATTCGATTTGGAGGTTGTACTACCACATTCTTCGGGACAGTTGATGCAGCTGCAAGTACAGTCGTCGTTGATCGAGAAGATTAAAGCAGCGCAGTTACAGGACCCAAGATTGCAGAAGTTTCGAGAACAAGGTGAAGCTGGACTTCGAACAGACTTACTGATCCATGAAGATGGTTCGTTGCGTTATGGTAGCCGTTTGTGTGTGCCAAGATAGATATTCGCGAAGAGCTTATGAAAGAGACGCACAGTTCAGCATATTCCATACATCTAGGATGCACAAAGATGTACCGAGATTTACCACCGCATTTCTGGTGGGAAGGCATGAAACAGGAGATTGCCCGCTTTGTAGCAAAGTGCTTGGTGTGTCAGCAAGTTAAGGCTGAACATCAATGGGTTGCCGGTTTATTGCAACCATTTACGAATCCTCAACGGAAGTGCGAACTTATAACCATGGATTTCGTGACGGCTCTACCGAGGAGTCCGAAAGACAACAATGCGGTTGGGTGATTGACCAAGACAGCTCATTTCATTCCTTTTAGGGTTGGTCAATCAACAGAAGCTTTGGCAGAACGATTCATGCAGGAGATTGTAAGATTTCATGGAGTACCAGTGAGCATGGTGTCCGACCGTGACACCCGTTTCTTATCACACTTTTGGAGGAGCTTACAGGAAGTTTGGGGACTCGATTGAAGTTTAGCACAACATATCATCATCAGACCGATGGCCAGTCAGAGAGAACGATCCAAACTCTTGAAAACATATTGAGAGCTTGCATGTTAGACTTCAAGAGTTCATGGGAGGATCAGCTACACTTGGTGGAGTTTCGTACGACAACAGCTTTCAGGCAACTATTCATATGACTCCATTCGAAGCAGTATATGGTCGCAAGTGTCGTTCACCTGTCTGTTGGAACGATGTTGGAGAACGAAGATTGTTGGGATCGGATTTGATCGTGCAGACAGTGGAGAAAGTTAACACTATCCGGAATCATATGAAAACAGCACAAGACTGACAGAAGAGTTGGGCAGATACATCGAGAAGACCTCTAGAGTTCGTGTTGGTAATCCGGTATTCTTGAAAATATCACCCACTAGAGGGGTGATTCATTTCGGAAGTCAAGGAAAGCTTAGTCCTCGATTCGTTGGACCTTTTGAGATTTTTTTTAGCGTGTTGGAAATGCAGCGTATCGATTGGCGTTACCGCAATCTTGGCGAATGTTCATGACTTGTTTCACGTATCTCAACTCCGTAATTGTGTTCGAGGTGACACACATGTGCTGGATCATTCTGAGTTGACTGTACGTGAAGATTTGACTTTTGAGGAGCGACCGATGTCGATTGTGGATCGAAGAGAAAATGTCTTAAGAACAAGGTTATCCCTCTCGTGCTTGTTTCTTGGGGAAATCGCTCACATGGAGAATCAACTTGAGAACGAGAAGATGAAATCCGGCAGAAATTTCTACATCTATTCTTGTAATTTCTTGATTATTTATCCTTTCTTGTTCTTGGAATTTCGAGGACGAAATCCTTTTTGTAGTTGGGTATAATGTAACAACCGAGTTCAGTTATACCAATTTTTGTTTCCGTATTTATTATCTGTAGTATTTTACTGATATATCTTGTTTGGGTGCGAATTGTAGTTTACACTTTTACATTGCATTCGACCCGACCCGCCTGCTTGAACTTGATTGATTGATATGTATAGGTTACCCTGGCTTGTTGCTTAGACACGTGCATCTAGTATAAACTGCATGGTGGCATTTCATCTAACATCGCATGTTTTATCATATAACATTTTAAGTCACAGAAAATATTTTAAAATTGCATAACATGGCCTGCTTGATACCCCTAACCCCGTGGTAGCATCCGCACATCTTGTTCTCGTCCCGTTCAGTGAAACGGACGTGTTTGGATGGCTACGCGCACGTACGTGCATCCGTTCTTAGGGGGTATGCTTTTTCGTTACATGAGCATTCATTTTGAAATTTGAACGTCACATGTATTTTTCATATTTTAAATATGAATTTTTAGACCCGACCCGGGCGTATTTTGGACTAGATTTGTATGTACCTGAAAATCCATTTTTTTATCTACGACTTAAATTTTTTTATAACCAACTAAAATATTCTTTAAACCACCAATCTTTTAAAATTTAAAAATCTTTTCCTAAATAACCCAGCTCAACTTCCCCCTCTCAGTGGCCGACCCCACCTCCTCTCTCTCTCTCTTCTTTCTTTTCTTTTCTTTTCTTTCTCTCTTTCTTTTTCTCCTTCTCTCTCTTCCTTTCTCTCCCTTTCTCTCTCCCCCACAAATAAACAACTTTATATCACCTCCCTGTTCATCCCCCCTCTCTCTCTCCTCTCGATCTCCCTCTCTCTCTATCTCCTCTCGTTCTTTCTATCCTCTCTCTCTCAGATTCTCTCTCCCTCTCACTTCCTTTATTTCTTTCTCTCTCCCTGTATATTATTTGTTCTTTCTCCATCCTCATTTTCTTTTAAAATCCCACGAGAACCCATTCCCCTCGCCTGTCTCGCGCTATCGCCTCACATCGCCGACCTATCGCCTCCACCCTCGTCCATCTCCTCATCTCCATCTCTTCGTCCTCACTTCTCTCCAAATCCCCGAGCTTCCCTGCACACCAAGACCGCTGCGACCCATGACCTCAACCTAAGAACCCATCACGCCCGCGGCTGTCGCCGCCTCAACGCCCTCATCTCCATCGCCGGTGACTACGCTCTTCGACCTTCTCCTTTCTTCCTCCGCCTCTTCCCTTCACCGCGACCCAAAGAAACTCCAAACCCTGCACCAACCGAGCCACATCCCTACACACCGAGAAACCCTAACCCTAGCTTTCGACCTAGCATCGCCTCGCCGTCGTCCCCTCGTTCCCGACAACCACACTTCGTCGTCGCCTCCTTCTTCTCTTCTTCTCCTTATCTCCTTCCTTCTCTCTCTTCTTTCCCTGCAACTCAAACCCAATCACCCGACTTCAGCCTAGTACCCACTGTCGTGCTGTCGATCCTTGCCGGCGATCCCTCGCCGTCGGCCTCACCCCATCACCACCACCTCTCTTATCTCTCTTTCACCAAGCTTCGACACAACCATCCCCTAGACCCGAAACTCCTACTGCACAGAAACTGCAACCGTCTCGCCGTGAAACCTTCCCGGAAAACCCTCGACAGCCTATCATCGACTTCACCCCATTGCTATCTCCTCTGAACCCAGAGCACTTAACCACTGTGAGCCTCTTCTCTCTCTCTCATTCTTCCTTTCTTCTCTTTCATTCTTCTTTCTTCTCTTTTCTTTCGGTAAATTTTTGTTTTCTGTAGTCCGCCGGAGCCGGGACGACGTCGGCGATCCCGAAGACCCAGCGAGCGTACCTGACCCGTGTGATCACCTTGTGCGTTGTTTGGATCCGTTCCGTGTACCGTGCGCGCGTCGCAACTTTTTCCGCCGGCGTGAGATGTTCCGTTCACCCGTTTCTTGATCTGTCGAGGCAAGTAAAACTTGCTACATGCTATCTATATGATTTTTATAACTATTTATTTGCATATTAAATCTATAGATCGAATCTCAAGTCACGTGTTCCAATCTAACAGTTCGATGTTCTGTTTATATCTTTTAGATTCAGAACTTGAACATACCCATTGCATTTAGTTTACCATACATAGGACCCCACGTCCATATTTAAATCACATAATATTTATCTGCATAGCTTACAGTACCTTTTAACAGTTTCTACTCCATCGGACACCCGTTTGCATCCATTTAACCTTTTTTTTATATATAATTGCATCACTAGATCATTTAATACATGTTAGTGTGATTTTAACATTCCATATTTATTTAAGTGTATGATACTTAATGTTGGAACCATAACTCTAACCCTAATCGATAACCATACATCCTTATAGTTTAATCTGTACCTATTTGCATACCATATTACATATTCCAGCTTGTTGTTCTATTAGTACACATGCTTGTTTTGTATACCCATGCTTATGCTAGTTTGATTATGAGCACCCACATGATATCTTGTACACCCTGACATGACTTGTTACACCTATTACTTGACACGACATGGTACCGTGCGACTCTTGACATGACATGACACCTATATACAATACTTGACCTGACCTGAGGTACCATAGCTTTACCTGTTACCTGATTTTGTGTCTAATGCCAACAAACCTGACATGTAGTCCTTACGGACCGTTCCTGTTGTCTATCCAGACAAACCTGTACCTGCCTGATCCTGTGTTGGCACTAGCTCTAGATTATTTAATACATGACTTGAATACATATAATTTGGGGGTATGGGGAAATCAATGATTAAACCTGACTTGTAACTCGATAGTTCGCTACCTTTACCGACCAGTTTTAGAGGCTAGTCCATCCTTGGGATGATGCTGCTGACATTATCCATCGTTATCCATTACCTTTTTAGAGGCTAGGCCAGCCTTGGGATGATGCCATGGACATCATTCATCGTTACCCTTTTCCTTTTAGTACCTAGCGGCATGTCTCGGTTTCAGCCCGAGAATCTTCACCGTGATCCCGGGCACGCACGGGATACTATTGAGTTACATCGATGATTCATCAAATTGATTTCAAAGACTTGAGAGTAGCTAACCCAATAGACCAGTTTAGATAACTCACTACACATTACCCCACTGTCCTTACTTATATCACTATTATGCTTGTTTTATCATTTATACTCATACTTGCATGTATTGCCACCCCTGTTTTTTATTATTGCTTGATGTTATGACGCGCTGACGTCTGGGTTTTGCATGGCCCAGATCCTCTACCCTTGTTGCAGACTGATCAGGAGTATTGCCGCTATTAGACCGAGCGGTGAAGATCCTGTTGGTATGCAGTTTTACTTTCCAGGTGTTTCATTTATTGTATCTTTTGCTTCCGCATATTATCATTTCTTGACTCATTAATTCTGGCATATGGACATGTACTAGATAGTTTAGTTTACTTTCCAGTTCTTGATATCTCTACAGCCGTAATGTGACTGTGGAAGGATTTTTCCTATCCACAGGTAGCATGGTTAGCTATGTCACATGCCTATTTTAGCGTACTCTGGGAAGCGTGACGTGACACGTGCGAGCACAACCGTCCTCTGTATGTCACTGGGTATTGCCACGACATCAAGAATGGGAAGATCCTGGTTGGCAACGGGTTCTCCGTCAACCTTCTTAATGTGAGAATGCTGAATGAGATTTGCATGAACGTTCAACATCTGGCTCGGGACAAAATTACCATCTCCAGGTTCGACTCGCAGTCATCATGGACGCTTGGGTCCGTAATACTGACATTACACTTCGGGATGATCGTCACTGACATCAAATTTCATGCCATCGACGCCAAAACTTGCTATAACGCTCTGCTCGGTTGGCCTTGGTTACACGAGTACAACATCATCCCTTCTACACAACATCAGTGTATGAAGTACTTCAAAGACGGCCTCGAATACATAGTTATAGGGGGCTAAACCCATTCTCCGTAAATGAAGTCCGCAAATATGAAGATGCTAAGTACTTATTGCCGGAATTCGAAGACATGGAAAGACGTCGTAAACCGGAGAATAAAAAAAAAGCCGTCGCCACCATCCCGATCTTTGGGAGCGATACCGAGGAGGTTGAAGAGATAGTCTTCTCGGGACAACCCCAAGGCAGCAAGCCAGGACCATCCACTCCTATCTTGGTCTTCGGCAGCGACTCTGAAGACGAGGTCAACATAGTGTTCTCTGTTCGTCCATCAATGCAGACCTTTGCTGAAGCTGATCAGAGTTTGAAAATCACCATGGTTCCGCATCAGCATTACAGGGAACTTGATGCACTCGATACATACGGCGTGCAAGAGCTGCAGACCTTCTACGTTCCTCCTAGGCGAAAAGGTGAAAAGGCGATCCTCTTCTATCAATCCACGGAGACCAAAGTGGAGAAAGAAATCTGGAATGGTGCCGATTTCGCACTCAATAGGCTCCAACCGATCCATCTGTCTAGATATTACGCAGAGGGATTGAAAGGGCTACTAAGATGCCAAGGCGTACCTTTCAAACAAACCGCTTTACAAGCCTAGTTTTACAACAAGATTTGGAACATTCCCGGGACTCAGCGGAAAATGCCCAACGGGAGGATAAAGACGACGGGGCTTGGATACGTTCGGTCCAAGTAACGGGAGCGGTGCTATGACTGCCATGTCATAAATAACTTCGGTGGAGAAGCGAATGCATTTCCAGATAGCGTTAAGGTCGAACCAGAACGAGATCCCGCCGTACGAATACCAAGTCCGTCATTCGAAGAACAGATTGACAAGCTAATAAGGGAAGCAGTTCAAAAGGTTCGGAATGACCACAGCCGCAAAATGGCCACTTACGAGAAAACCAGGACGCAATGTCTCATTCAGCAGTCTACGGAAAGAGAAGACGACGATGCCCTTCATCCTCAACCCGCTATGCGCTCTCGTGGCAAGAAAAATGCCCGACGTAGAAGCAACAATAAGGTGAGGGACGGGAATGATGTTCAAAAACAGATAAGCGAGTCCAAGAAGCCACGCTATCAAGAAAATGTCAGCTGGAACCCGTCTTTTATGAAGAAGATGGGTCGGGAGCACTCTTTCTCTCATAACAAGACAAGGAAAATATTCAACCTTGTCATGAAGTATCAAAGGATGACGCTCCCGGAATCTCGGCACCCTGAGCAAATAAACAAGATCCATTATCCGGCTTATTACGCCTACCACCGAGCAATAGAACATCCTCTTGAAGATTGCTTCACCTTCAAAGACTGGGTCGAAGACCAATATCAGCAAGGCAAGTTCTCTCTATCCGACAGTTGGAGGGCAGCCCCGCCACGAAAGCATGAGCCAAGAGCAGCCTACACTGTGAAGGAAAGTCCAGATCAACATCGCGCTTGGAAAAGAGCTCGCACCTTCCACATGATAACATTCTCAAAGGAGGGAGAGCATCAGAATATGGACGACCCCTCCCAGTGCTTCGCAGATGTAGATGAGGACGAGGTGATCTCAGAATTTTCACCGGCGCCAAATGAGCTGGAAGATGGGATACACACCACAGCAGACAATCTAAAGAAAATCGATTTGGGGACGACAAACGATCCGAGGCCAACGTTCGTCAGTGAGCTGCTGTCTGAAAAGCAGGTGGCCAAGCTAAAAGACGTGCTTATGCAGTATAAAGACAGCTTCGCATGGAACTATTCCGAGATGCCGGGACTAGATCCAGAAATAGCAGTGCATAAACTGGCTATATCGCCAGACGTTAATCCAGTCAAGCAAGCGCCAAGAAGAATGCGGCTCGAACTCGAGATGAGCATCAATGCCGAAGTCAAGAAGCTAATCGACTCCGGCTTCGTCCAAGAAGTTCAATATCCCGACTGGATCGCCAACATTGTCCCAGTGATGAAGAAAAACGGGACGGTGCGCATCTGCGTGGACTTTCGGGATCTCAACAAAGCTTGTCCGAAGGATGACTTTCCAGTGCCTGTTACCAAGCTGATGATCGACAACACGTCTACTCATGAGGTTTTCTCCTTCATGGATGGATCTTCAAGGTACAATCAAATAAAGATGCATCCCGAAGACCAAAAGCACACCGCCTTCCGGACTCCGCTAGGTATATTCTGCTATAAGGTGATGCCTTTCGGCTTGAAGAATGCTGGTGCTACCTACCAGAGGGCCATGACGATGATTTTTGACGACCTCATACACGAGATTGTTGCATGTTATATCGACGACCTCGTGGTGAAAAGCAAATTGTATGAGGAGCACTGGGAGCATTTGAAAATAGTGTTTCAGTGCCTTCGGAAATACTAATCTGAAGATGAACCCCCTGAAATGTGCGTTTGGAGTCTCCTCGGGAAAATTCCTAGGATTCATCGTACGCCACTGAGGCATCTAAGTAGACCCATCAAAGATCAAGGCGATTATGGAAATGCCCTCGCTAAGAACTCTCAAACAACTGCAGTCTCTCCAAGGGAAGCTCGCGTATATCCGACGGTTCATAGCTAATCTCTCCGGCAAATGCCGCCCTTACAGCCATCTAATGAAGAAGGGGACCCCGTTCATTTGGGATCGTAAATGCCAAAGTGCACTAGACGAAATCAACCAATATCTGCAGAACCCACCGGTACTGACCGCTCTGGTTAAGGGAAAGCCTCTCATCATATACACAACAGCCCTTGAAGGATCTTTAGGCGCACTATGGACACAGGAGAACGACCAGGGGAAAGAGAGCGCTCTCTATTATTTGAGTCGAGTTCTCCTGGGGGCAGAAAACAACTATTCCCCCATCGAAAAGTATTGCCTGGCATTGATGTTTGTGATAATGAAACTTCGACATTATGCCTTAGCACATGAGGTCCATCTCATATCAAAGGTGGATCCTCTCAAGTATTTGATATCAAGAGCCATATTAACAGGAAGGCTTGCCAAATGGGCCCTCCTCTTGATGGAGTTCTCGATAATATATCGACCCCTCAAGGCAATGAAAGGCCAGGCCATCGCCGACTTTCTCGCTGAGCATCCGATACCAGCCGATTCTCCCTTAAATTGCGAACTGCCAGACGAACACGCGTTTGACACAATCGGCATGGAGAAAGAAAGGAATAATGCCCGATAGGAACTATACTTCGACGGAGCATCTTCCATGAAGAAGCGAAAGCACAACACCCACATAATCAAAGCCATGGTAGGTCTTATCTTTGTAACGCCGCAAGGAGGGATAATGCATTTTGCCCTTTCCTTAACAGAGCCAAGGACAAACAACGAAGTGGAATATGAAGCTTTGATAGCAGGTCTTGAGATTGCTGTTGACATGGGCATCGAAAACCTCCTCATATATGGAGACTCCCAGCTAGTCGTTAGCCAAGTAAATTGCGACTGTCAGACGTGCAAGCTAGAGTTGGTAAAATATGGAGAAAGAGTACGGCAACTGCTGACTCAAATCTCGTCTTACATCCTGGAAAGCATACCGTGGGCAGAAAATAGCAAGGCGGATGCGTTGGCCAAGCTCGCTAAAGAATTGGCCGACGAAAACCTCGATGATGTAAGGATCATTGTGCAAAGCCGTCGGATTCTCACGCCAGCAGAAATATCTCCGGAGCCGGCTGGAGGAAAGGAAGAGACCAAACAAGCAGGTTACCGAATACAAGACGAAGAAAATGCTATGGATTGGAGAGAAGTCTTCATAGACTACTTCAAATCCCATCGAACACCCGGAGATTCATCGTCAAGACATCAGCTCATGAAACGAGCTCTGTCTTTCACCTTCATCAATGATACTCTATATAAGAGATCGTTCGACTCTCCGTAGCTGAGATGCCTGGGACCAGAAGAAGCAAGGAGAGTCGTCCAAGAAACTCATAACGGACTCTGCAGTTCTCATCAAACCGGGCCAAAGATGAAGATGAAGATCAAAAGGGCTACTATTTGTCCACGATGATACAAGACTGCCTCGAATACGCGAAGCAGTGTCACTCATGCCAGATTCACAGGGACTTCATCCATCAGCATCCAAATCCGCTACATCCAACATTGGCTAGTTGGTCGTTCGAAATGTGGGGAACCGATATAATCGGGCCCATCAAGCCAGCATCGTTCAGGGGACATCGGTTCATATTGGCAACAACCGATTACTTCTCTAAGTGGGCAGAGGCTACCTTAAGGGAGGTGAAGACGAAGAACATCCTCCATTTCTTCAGGACACACGTCATCTATCAGTTCGGCACTCCGCGACAGATTATCTCCGATAACGGGCCAGCCTACAGAAGCCATAAGATCAGCCGCTTCGCACAGCAGCATAAAATAGATTGGAGATACTCTTCGGTCTATAATCCCCAAGCTAACGGTCTAGCTGTGGCTTTCAACAAGACCTTAACAAAAATCATAAAGAAAACGGTTTCCAGAAACAGAAAAGACTGGCACGAGAGACTGCATGAAGCTCTCTGGACGTATCGAACCATGTTCAAAATGGCTACAAATACTACGCCATTCGTGTTGGTATTCGGCGCGGAAGCAATACTTCCCTTGGAGATAGAGTTAACCTCTCTACGAGTAGTTGTTCGATACGAACTGACGGATGAAGAAAATGCCCATCTTCGGCTTGAGGAGCTCGATGCCCTAGATAAAACTCGTCTCATGGCGCAGCAGCACCTGGAAGCCTACAAAGCAAGAATGACGCACTCATACGAAAGACTGACTTGGCCGAGAAAATTCCGCCAAGGCGAACTCGTGCTAGTCGTAAAAAGACCTATGATCCCTAACCGTGCAAAGCGGGGGAAATTCGAGCCGAACTATGAGGGTCCGTACATCATAGACAAGATCTACCAAGATGGGGCCTACTTGCTCATGGATATGCATGGCGAAAGACCCTTCCGGCCAATAAACGGTCGGTTTCTTAAGAAGTAATACGCTTGATAAGTCACGGATTAGGTTAATGATAGATGACGACGCTCGTGTCCGCTCGCTGTCTTCCTGAGTCCAAACTTTATAAGTAGTACCGGCAAAACTTCGCCTCGGAGCTGCTTGGACCGAAGTGTCCCTAAACTAGTACTCTTTGCCCTAAACATGGCGATATCTTTTTTTGGGATCTGTGTTGCAATCAAAGCTCCCATGGCGAAGACTAAAAAAACGGTACGTCCACAAGCGAAATGGGCACGGATGAAAACCCGAAAGGGCGCCGTGAGTAAAAACAGCAGGACTACCGGCGAGTTTGTGAAAACCTGAAAGGGCGCAATCTTGTTAAAATAAAGACACCTGCAAGGCCCTCTCGACCTTGTGAGGAGAAAACACCTGCGTGAGATCCTTACGACTCATAAGGGAGAAACACACTTAGGGATCCCCATGATTCCTAAGGAGAAATTACACTTATGAGATCCTCATGACTCGTAAGGAGAAGCCCCCTTATGAGACCCACACGGCTCATAGGATTCAAAAGCCTTAAGATACAGGGACTTGAACCTGTTCTTAAGCCATCACATTCCCCAAGCTTCCTTACAAGCGGTCCAATATTGGCCCTTGTATACAATCCACGGGCACAAATAAACATTTCCTCACCTAGTTCCACCAACGGCGCGAAATTTCTCTATTTTATGAACAACACTTGTATGTCCTATCGACTTGTAAGGAGAAAACACTCTCGTAAGATCTTTACGACTTACAAGAGGACTTAGGAGTCCTCACGATTTCTAAGGAGAAAATACACCTGCGGGATCCTCATGACCCGTAGGGAGAAAATACCTTTATGAGACCCTTACGGCTCATAAAGTCAAAAAGCCTTAGTCAGCGGGATCCTAACCCTGTTTGCTAAGCCACCTTTGTTCAAATCGACAAAGGATAATGATGATTTGCTCCTGGCAATATCCCAGTTGTAGCGATACTGATGCCTAAATCGATATCAAATTCCAAGTCCTTTCACGGCAAATAATGATTCGCTCCTGGCAATATCCCAGTTGTAGCGATGCTGATGCCTAAATTGGTATCAAAATCCAAGTCCTTTCACGGCAAATGATGATTCACTCCTGGCGATATTCTAGTCGCAGCGATGTTGATGCCAAGATTGGTATCAGATCTCAAGTCCCATACTCGCAACAAAATAAGCAAGCCAAAAATGCATATAAAATAGCCGAAATGATGGGGAAACTCGTAATAAAAATCAGTGAGCCAAAAATATATGCATATGAAATAGCCGAAATGATAGGGTAACTCGCAATAAAAATCAGCGAGTAAAATATATGCATATAAAAACGGCCGAAATGATTGGGCACCGCGAAAAATAGCCAAAATGATTGGGCAATCGCGACTTTCGCGATATAAAAAGCTGAAATGATAGAGCATCGCGGAAAGAAATAATAAAAAATGAAACTTCTGCCCTGCA
The DNA here is from genome assembly GCA_030015575.1 of Agapanthus africanus. Classification (NCBI taxonomy): domain Eukaryota; kingdom Viridiplantae; phylum Streptophyta; class Magnoliopsida; order Asparagales; family Amaryllidaceae; genus Agapanthus; species Agapanthus africanus. The sequence goes on from CM057339.1 coordinate 751,039,718, forward strand.
AGTGAGTCCACATCGACCTCTGTATACAATCCATGGGCACAAACGAAAAAAGGGAACCACATTTTCCCACCAGGCTCCATCAGAAGGAGAGCCAGGTTTCGATGGAAACAATATCAACAACGGCGTTTCTTCTCACTCCAGCAGGATGCAGATGCAACGTCAACAACCGACCCCGGGGTCAAAACAACGGAGCCATGGCAAAGTCCCTAGTTCTAAGCCTCGACGGTTCACTGACAACCTCAAGACAACCTCAACATTCGTCGTAATATTGCAGACACAATGTCAACAAACGAAGCAAAGGAAGATTCCTAGCTTTAGAGTTTCGATGGCAACATCTACAGCCCAGAGATCAACAACAGCGTTGCTTCTCACTCCAGCAGGATGCAGACGCAACGTCAACGACCGACCCCAGGGTCAAAAACAACGGATCCATAGCAAAGTCCCTTGTTCCAAGTCTCGACGGTTCACTGACAACCTAGAGACAACCTCGACATTCGTCGCAATATTGCAAACACAATGTCAACAAACAAAGCAAAGGAAGATCCCTTGGTTCAGGGCCTTGACGGCAACTCAAATAAAACCTGAAATACTATCGGAGATCATCCCACATCAGCGCGAAATGGTCATGACTCATCGGGGCTCCCAAATTGAGCCTAACCTCAGGTAAAAAGCAGCATGGAAAATTCCTAACGCTTGCTCTTCCGACGGTAATATGACCTGGGAGATTACTTGAAGACGTCTTGTCCAGCCTCTGAAGGGATCAGAGACACGACAGTCGTGGGGCTACTCGAATAGCAAGATTTCATATCGGGGAATACATCAGCCAATGCGATGGTATGACGGACAAAACCCCTAGTACCACAGACCCTAACGAACTTCTATCAGCAGTGGTTAACTGTGACGTTAGGACATTCTTGCGAGAACTTCTCGATTCGTCTCGACTCGCAGGGAAAATAATTTTCCTGCGAGAACTTCTCGACTCGTAGAGAAAAAGCCTTAGGCAATAGGGATACAACCTGTTTCCTAAGCAATGGGGCCCTGCAAGTAAGTCCAAGATGGATATCAACCTGTTTACCGCCGAAAGACACGACCGGGACGTTGGGACGTCTAGCCTGAATTTTGGGGGCAGATGCTATCTGGATTTATCCGTCCATCTCTCCGAATAAACAAGTTGATTTATGGCACTGTGTATCGGAGGTTTGGACAGATGCGGTCGTTGTAGAAGACTTCATCAGATTCCCCCTCATTTGCGAGGGGTTTTTGATTGTGGGGACGCTCTTCCATGCATGCGCAAGCCCCTGCAGTTAATTACGTTACCGCGTAGCGATAACCACTTTCTCCTACTCCAAATGTTCACTTCGTGTCGTGTGTGTTTGTTTTGTTTTAGGTTGCCCGTGGATTGTATACGGAGACTAATTTATGTTTTCGCCCGTAGGGCGTGAATTAGTCCAAATCCGTATTTTCTTAGATTTGGATTTGGTTTGATTTAAGAATCGTTAATCTCGTTTGAGATTAATATCAACTTAAATGTTTGTTAAAGATACGTTAGTCTAATTTTAGACTAAGATCTACTTAACAAGGTTTTAGGATCATTTAGATCCAACGAAAGAGCATTTGGGCTCTATTATTTTAGTTTAAAGACGTTACGGTCCATGGGCTAGTTTAAGGACATTACGGTCCATAGCTAGTTTAAGGACATTACGGTCCATTGGGGTATGCTCATGGGTTTGGGAGTGCATCCAAGAGTTGTTGGTTGTTGGGACCTTCCACCTCTCTGAAATCGTTGAAGGATTACAACGACATGTATCAGAGGTGTGGAGAGATGTGCCCTTGAACCGAACTCCAGATTGGAGAGAGAGATCATGGTGGGACGAACATTATTTTAGATGCCACGTGTCAGGAGATCATTGGCTATCTCTGGGACCAAGATCGATTTGGGGGGACCTGAGTATAGGAAGGCTCGGTTGATTAATGGTCAAAAGGTTTTTGGCTTTAATAGACTTTGCTGATTTGGGCTAGGGTTGGCCTCTCACAGTGTTAAACACTGCTAAATGTTTGGCGCTCACGTGCTCCTATGTGAGGCTCTTAAGCAGTGTTAAACACTAAAACTTGGAGCGCTCACGTGTGGCACGTGATGCACCTAAATATTGGGCACTGTTTCCTTGGGCTTATTCCCTCGTTCTGTACATGTAAGTGTTAAACACTTAAGTCTTGCATCCATCACGTGAAGATACGTGAAGCGCCACTAAGTTAGGCACTGCCTCCTTTGAATTTATCTTCCTATTCTTTTCTAAGTGCTAAGCACTATTAGAGGTCACGTGGGTTCACGTGACCCAATCTCAGTCGTTCCTTTTTGTTTCTCAAAGGTGCTCACGTGGGAACACGTGATCATTCGTTGTAGCGTTTAAACGCTAATATGCATGGGGCTCTTGATCTTAGTCTTGAGAATTTCAGATCCTTTATTTTATAAGAATTAAATTCTTATGCAAGGTTAAACCCTGGTTTTATCAGAGGAATTAAATTCATATATGTTTTGGAAGAATTAAATTCTTCAAACTTAATTCTTTTCTCTAAGTTTTGGGCCTGCATAACAGAATCTCCCCGATGAGAATTAAATTCTCAACTTGTAGGGAGATCTGCTTCTACAGACCTCAACTAGAGGAAGAACTAAGTTCTTGTTAGAAGAGTTAAACTCTACTAAGAGGAGATAAAATGATCTCTAGGTCTTTTTTTTTACCTAGGGTTTCTTTTCTTCAAAGAGAACTCTTCTTCTTCTTTTTTGCTTCTCAAATCTTATAAGGGGGTCTCTCATTTTCCTCTCTTTCTTTCTTCAGTCTCGAGTCCTTTATATATCAGAGGCAAGTTTGTTGATTTTCGTTAAGGAAATCTCTCATTGAGAGATTTTTGATTAATTCGGGGGTTTTGTCCACCGTTGGATCTTTGATCCAGGGACCTCTGTTTACAGAAGACATTTTTTTTTTGTTTTTAACAAGATTGGGAAAATATTTTCCCATACAGAGTTTATTCTGTATCTTGGTGATTTTTAATCACCATTGGATCTTTGATCCAACGGTGCTCTGATTTACAGAGCACAATCTTTCTGGTTTAGAAAGATTGGGGAAAATATTTTCCCATACAGAGCTTATTCTGTATCTTGGTGATTTTTAATCACCATTGGATTTTTTATCCAGCAGTGCTCTGATTTACAGAGCACAATCTTTCTTGTTTAGAAAGATTGGGAAAATATTTTCCCATACAGAGCTTATTCTGTAGCTTGGTGATTTTTAATCACCATTGGATCTTTAATCCAACGATGTTCTGATTTACAGAGCACAATCTTTCTTGTTTAGAAAGATTGGGAAAAATATTTTCCCATACAGAGCTTATTCTGTATCTTGATGATTTTTAATCACCATTAGATCTTTAATCCAACGGTTCTCTGATTTACAGAGCACAATCTTTCTTGTTTAGAAACATTGGGAAAATATTTCCAAAATAGGGTTCTGATCCCTTTTATATAGAATTTAATTCTATCGGCTCAGAAGGTATTAGGAATCCTCACGTATAGCACGTGACCCAATGGCACTAGGCTGGTTTGCCTATATGTAGCAGTCCCAAAGAAGAGCATCATGTGTTGGCACGTGATGCGCCTTCTGCCTGTTATTTGTTTCATGAAGGCGCCTATATACTTTTGTATATAGATGCTCACGTGTGGCATGTGAGGCTCAACTTCAAGCTTATTTGTTAAGTGTAATGCTTATAACTTTTGCTCCAAGGCGCATCACGTGTGGGAACGTGATGCTCCTTTTGGGTAATTCTTCCATCGCTTTTTGGTTCATTATTTATTTATTTTATTTTATTTATAAGAGAACAAATGCCCCTACAGCGTTGTTCTCACGTGGCTTGCATGTGAATGCAACAATGTCACCTATACAGCCGTTGGATGGCCTAAAGGAACGGGGAGGTGAACCGCCCTTGTCACGTCTTATAAATGCAAGGGTTTGGCCTTTGGGAAGCCAATGTTCTTTCATCTTCTTCCTTCTTTGTTTTCTTCGAGAATTTAATTCTCTTTTTCAGAGCTTAGTTCTCTGTTCATTACAATTCCAGAGTTAAACTCTGTTAGAAAAAAGGAATCTTTTCTAGGTAAAGATCTCGAACATTTAGAGAAACCCTTTTCTTTAAAGAAACTTCTAGATTTTAAATCCATCATGAGAGCTTTGCTCTCCTCTGAAACCCATCTTTTAGAGATCTAAAGACATGATCTTTAAGTAATAACTCTCAATGCTTCGGGCATTCCTCCTCTAACCTTTATGGATTCATGGCATTTGATTTTTCATTTCCTCTTTATGGAGGTTTCTGGAATTTAATTCCATTGCATAAAAGAAATTTAATTCCTTACCGAAGAGCTTAGCTCTGAAGATCAAAAAGGGCCCTCAGGAATTTTATTCCCTGGTGTCGAGAACATTTTCACAGGGTTTTTCCTTACTTGCATAAATTCAAATTTGTTGAGTATTTTAACAGAACTTGCTTTCTCTATGGGGATTTCAAGAGTTGTTTAAACTCCCGTGTCTGTTTAATGAGAATTTTCTTGATTAGTTTAATAACTAAACTTTCACTGATTTTTCTTTTCATATACTATGGCCGCTCATCTGTATGATCTCGACGAAATTATTTCTTATGAAGACATTCGCATCCAAGGCCGCTGCCAAAACTAGGAGTTTACAAATGCCCAATGCGCTGAGGTTATGCTTCTTCGATGAGTACAACGGTCGACTACTTCCCCGTCGTTCCGCTCTTTTGAAGATCATCGTGGGAGCGATTTGGGAAGCACTTCCTGGATTTTACGAGGCCATGCCGCTTAAGGCACTTGATGATGCTGAAGACAAGGTGCACTCAGTATATCTGATGGGCCTGATCTCGAAGAGGCGGCGAGATAATCTTGTTGATATCTTGAATCAAGTTTTCCAACAGACGACGATAATCTCTGCCTACCAGAGGACGGATGACATCAGCGAGGATCCTGACGCTTGCATTCGTGAGAAGGTGCACACGGAAATGGTCAGAAAAGCTAGAAGCATTTTAGACGACCTTGCTTCTGAATTCCTCGATCCATGTCCCGGATTTAGTGTTTTGCCATTGTAAACAGTTTTTGTATAAGTTCTTGGAGTATGAATGACAAAACTTTCTTTCCCCCCCTTTTCTTACATGTATTCTGCATGAAGTGTCGTTATACTGTTGTTGGAATTCACCTGTTTTGCGCATGAGGCGCTGTTGAGGATTTTAATCCTGCATTAGCGTCGGCGCTCACGTGTTATGCACGTGCGGTGCCATTTTAGTTTTCAAAAGGATCGACGTAGGTGCTCACGTGCCATGCGCATGAGGCTCTACTGATGAGGTCGTTTCATCTCCCTACTCCGATTCCAATGAATCACCTCTTTCACTTCCCATGCTCTCCCCTTTTTCTAGGCCTTAGGAATAGTTCCACCATGCACAACATTTTTTTTGCATGGCATTGAATGCTTCCCTTTAAAACCTAAAGCCGTGCCTTTCTTCCTCTCTTTAAAGAGATTTTTTTTATTAATAGAACTCAAACAAACCAAGAGTTATGGCCTGCAATCGCCCTCACGCTTGTCGACAACCATGGGAGGTGCCCATCGAGGAAACGATTCCTTGCTTTGTTGTGCGGCTGGTAGATCCCCTTCTCACCGATGCTCAGTGTGACGCGGTGATGTATGAGCTCCTGACTCGTAGGGGCTCTCCTCTTCCTATGGGCTCCATTTGGCTCCGGATGATCTTTCTATCCGTGCTCGCCGACATTCCTCCTGCAATTCTTGATACGGCGGAGGATAAAATTGAGTGTTTCTACGAGGCACTCTTAATTACCCAGGCTCTGAAGGATCACTCGGTTCATTTACTAAGTCAGATAAGAGCCCAGTGGGCTATCATGTCTGCTTTTGCTGATGAGCATGGCGCTAATCGGTGGGGATCAACTCCTCGTGAAGATCGTCGCTTCGACATGGTGGAGAAGGCAGAGAGGGAATTGGAGAACTTTGTATTTTGTTTTGTTAACCCTTGTATCTCTGATCCCATAATTGGTGATCTTTTCCCTGTAGAGTAGTATATTTATATCGATGTATTTTTCTTATTATCGACTGTTGAATGTTTTCTGTTTGTCATATATTCGTACGTGCATCCCGCCTGTGTACATGAGCTTTATACTTTACCCCTAGGAATTTTCTTTAAGTGCGAGTGCTATTGTCGTGTTGCCCGCAAATCAGCGTGTTTTGGATACCATTTCCATTTAAGCAGGCACACAATCGTGAATGCATGCTTAATGGGGTGTACACCAAAGACTCTCCTTATTTCCTTACATAGCACATGGTTTGTACATGTTTTGGATTGAGTATTGTCGTTGAGTAGAGGCTTGCCTACATAGTCTTGAGTGCATACGTCCTCTTTCTGAGCTCTTAACTGCAAAGGTGAGCCTGCGGGGGTGGATTGAACGGTACGCCGCTAATCTTCAATCTTGCGAAAAGAGACTCAACCGGAAATTTTCGGAGAGGGAGCTAGCTTCAAATGCTTTGGGGGAACTCCAAGCTCAACTCACTTCTAAGACCATCCGTGCGTATGAACTTTGGCTTGTGTTTCAAGAAGCTATCACAGAGGTGGTAGCTCTTGATAAAGCCGTTATCTTTACCCGCGAGATGGTTGAAGCTAATAAAGTTGCTGAAAAGGAGCTTGAGAGTCGGTTCGCATCAGGCTCAACAGTCTCAGGAGGAGACCCATCTTGTGGCAATAACAAAGTTTCAAGTCGAGGCCCAGTGGAAGAATGATGAATTGACGAACTTATTGCACCATCCGCCGGCTTGAAGATATTTTTTTTTATATTCTCCCTTTTTTGTATTTACTCCTGAATGAGAGTGTATTTTGATTCTTTTATGAAATGTACCTTGTATTCATTTGGATTCATGAATAAAATACATATTTTATTTCATACTGGCGCTTTCTTTTCTTTGATGTGTCATTGGCATGTTACTTTAGCAAATGTAGCCTGTAGATGGTAGATAACAGTTCATCTTGAACTCCTTGAAGGGTAGCGATGGCTTAGGAAACAGGTTTAGATCTGCTACCTAAGACTTTTCAACCTTATGAGCCGTGAGGGTCTCATAAAGACGTTTCTCCCCACGAGCCGAGAGGATCTCGTAGGTGTAATTTCTCCTTAGGGGTCGTGAGGACTTCTAAGTGCGTTTTCTCTTGAGAGTCGTAAGGATCTCACAAGAGAGTTTTCTTTTTACAGGTTGAGAGGTTTACGCGGGGACACTGATTTCCCTTGGGGTCGAGACGAATCAAGAGATTATTAGTTGACTTAATTCCGAGACGGAGCATTGTTCTGGCGGGGAGGTCATTGGCTGACTTGTTTCCGAGATGGAGCATTGTTCCGGCGGGGAGGTCATTGGCTGACTTGTTTCCGAGACGGAGCGTTGTTCCGGCGGGGAGGTCATTGGCTGACTTGTTTCCGAGACGGAGCGTTGTTCCGGCGGGGAGATCATTGGCTGACTTGTTTTTGAGACGGAGCGTTGTTCGGGCGGGGAGGTCATTGGCTGACTTGTTTCCGAGACGGAGCGTTGTTCTGGCGGAGAGGTCATTGGCTGACTTGTTTTCGAGATGGAGCATTGTTCCGGCGGGGAGGTCATTGGCTGACTTGTTTCCGAGACGGAGCTTTGTTCCGGCGGGGAGGTCATTGGCTGACTTGTTTCCGAGACGGAGCGTTGTTCCGGCGGGGAGGTCATTGGCTGACTTGTTTCTGAGACGGAGCGTTGTTCCGGCGGGGAGGTCATTGGCTGACTTGTTTCCGAGACGGAGCGTTGTTCTGGCGGAGAGGTCATTGGCTGACTTGTTTCTGAGACAGAGCGTTGTTCCGGCGGGGAGGTCATTGGCTGACTTGTTTCCGAGACGGAGCATTGTTCCGGCGGGGAGGTCATTGGATGACTTGTTTCCGAGACGGAGCATTGTTCCGTTGGGGAGGTCATTGGCTGACTTGTTTCCGATATGCAGCATTGTTCCGGCGGGGAGGTCATTTGCTGACTTATTTCCGAGACGCAGCATTGTTCCGGCGGGGAGGTCATTGGCTGACTTGTTTCCGAGACGGAGCGTTGTTCCGGCGGGGAGGTCATTGGCTGACTTGTTTTCGAGACGGAGCATTGTTCCGGCGGGGAGGTCATTGGCTGACTTGTTTCCGAGACGGAGCGTTGTTCCGGCGGGGAGTTCATTGGCTGACTTGTTTCCGAGACAGAGCGTTGTTCGGGCGGGGAGGTCATTGGCTGAATTGTTTTCGAGATGGAGCATTGTTCCGGCGGGGAGGTCATTGGCTGGTATGTTTCCGTTTTCTGCGGTGTCGGGGTTGACTTGCTCCGCTTTCTGCGGTGTCGAGAAGGAACGCCATGTTAATCTTCTGGGATGCAAATGTTGTCGTCGAGATCTGACTCTCCCTTTGACAGAGTCTGTTGGGAAATGTGGTTCCCTTTTCGTTTATGCCAATGGATTGTATACAGGGGTCAGTATGGACTCTCCTGTATGGAAAAAGTTTCATTCTTTCATTTTTTTATTTCTTCCCGCGATACTCTATCATTTAAGCTTTTTATATCGCGAAAGTCGTGGTTGCCCAATCATTTCGGTTATTTTTCGCGGTGCCCAATCATTTCGGCCATTTTTCCTTTTACTCATTATTTTTTTATTGCGAGTTGCCCAATCATTTCGGCTATTTTTATATGTATTTTTGGCTCGCTGATTTTGTTGCGAGTATGGACTTGAGATCTAATATCAATCTTAGTATCAGTATCGCTGCGACTGGAATATTGCCAGGAGCAAATTATCACCTGCCGTGAAAGGACTTGGAATTTGTTACCGATTTAGGCATCAGTATCGCTACTACTGGAACGTTGCCAGGAGCGAATCATCATTTACCTTCGCCGCCATCGAACAAAGGTGGCTTAGCAGACAGGGTTAGGGACCTGACGACTAAGGCTTTTGACTACGTGAGCCGTAAGTGTCTCATAAAGGTATTTCTCCCTACGAGTCGTGAGGATCTCGTAGGTGTAATTTCTCCTTAGGGGTCATGAGGACTCCCAAGTGCGTTTTCTTTTGAGAATCGTAAAGATCTTACAAGAGCATTTTCTCCTTGCAAGTCGAGAGGACCTACAAGTGTTGTTCACCAAATAGGGAAATTTCACACCATTGGTGGAACTGGGCAAAGGAACACTTATTTATGCCCGTGGATTGTATACAAGGGTCAATATTGACCGCCTGTAGGGCAGTTTGGAGGATACGATGGCTTAAGAACAGGTTCAGGTCCCTGTATCTTAAGTCTTTTGAATCCTATGAGCTGTGAGGGTCTCATAGGGGGGAAATTCTCCTTACAAGTCGTGAGGATCTCGTAAGTGTTTTGCTCCCTTATGAGTCATAAGGATCTCACGTAGGTATTTTCTCCTTACAAGGTCGAGAGGACCCTGCAAGTGCACAGGAAATTTTTTACGAGTCTGTGTCCTTTCGGGTTTTCACAAACTCGTCGGTAGCCCTGCTGTTTTTACTCACGGAGCCCTTTTGGGTTTTCATCCGTGCCCATTTCGCTTATGTACGTACCGTTTTTTTTTGCCGCGTTAACCTAAGGATGCTGCGGTTCATAGTAGTTTAAGGACGTTACGGTCCGTAGCTAGTTTCAGGACATTTCGGTCCATTGTTAGTTTAGGGACGTTTCGGTCCGTTGTTAATTTAAGGACATTTCGGTCCATTGTTAGTTTAGGGACATTTCGGTCCATTGTTTTCCGTGTTTCGGATGGGGTATCGTTGGATACTACTTTTAAAGTCTTGACTCAAGAAGATCGCGAGCGAACAGGCGTCGTCATCTATCATTGACCTGAGTCGTAACTCGTCATGCGTAGTATTCTTCAAGAATCGGTCGTTTATTGTCCGATAGGGTCTTTAGCCATGCATATCCATGAGAAAGTAAGCCCCACCTTGGTAGACTTTGTCTATGATGTACGGGCCCTCATAGTTTGGCTCGAATTTCCCCCGTTTGGCACGATTGGGGATCATAGGTCTTTTGACAATTAGCACGAGTTCGCCTTAGCGGAATGTTCTCGGTCTAGTTAATCTTTCGTATGAGCGTGTCATCTTTGCTTTGTAAGCTTCCAAGTTTTGCTGCGCCATAAGACGAGTTTCATCGAGGACGTCTAGCTCTTTAAGCCGAAGATGTGCATTCTCTTCGTCTGTTAGCTCGTAATGAACCGCCACTCGTAGAGAAGGTAGCTCTATCTTGAGGGAGAGTACCGCTTCTGTGCTGAACACCAACGTGAATAGCGTTGTATTTGTGGCCGTTTTGAACGTGGTCCGATAAGCCCATAGTGCTTTATGTAGTTTTTCGTGCCAGACCTTTTTGTTTCTGGACACCGTCTTCTTTATGATCTTCGTCAAGGTCTTGTTGAAAGCCTCAGCCAGACCGTTAGCTCGGGGATTATAGACCGAAGAGTATCTCCAGTCTATATCATGTTGCTGTGCGAAGCGGCTGATTCTGTGACTTCTGTAGGCCGGCCCGTTATCGGAGATAATCCATCGCAGAGTGCCGAACCAATAGATGACGCGTGCCTTGAAGAAATGGAGGATGTTCTCCGTCTTCACTTCTCTTAGCGGTACTGCTTCTACCCATTTAGAGAAGTAATCAGTTGTCGCCAATATGAACCGATGTCCTTTGGAAGATACTAGTTCGATAGGCCCAATTATGTCGGTTCCCCACATTTCGAATAGCCGGCTAGCCACTGTTGGGTGTAGCGGATTTGGATGCGGGTGGATAAAGTCCCTATGAATTTGGCACGAGTGGCATTGCTTCGTGTATTCGAGGCAGTCCTGAATCATCATGGGCCAATGGTAGCCATCCTTTTGATCTTCAGCTTCATCTTTGGCCCGTCTTGATGAGAACCGCAGAGTCCGTCGTGAGTTTCTTGGACGACTCTCCTTGCTTCTTTCGGTCCCAGGCATCTCAACCACAGAGAGTCGAACGATCTCTTATATAGAGTATCATTGACGAAGGCGAAAGACAGAGCTCGTTTCATGAGCTGATGTCTTGAGGATGCGTCTTCAGGTGTTAGACGGAATTTGAAGTAGTCTATGAAGACTTCTCTCCAATCCTTAGCCCTTTCTTGGTCCTCTATTCGTAGGGTTGTTTGCTTGGTCGCTTCCTTTTCTTCAGATGACTTCGGAGATATTTCTGCTGGTGCGAGAATCCGACGGCTCTGCACAATGATTCTTACATCATCGAGGTTTTCGTCAGCCGGTTCTTTAGCGAGCTTGGCTAATGCATCCGCTTTGCTATTTTCTATTCGTGGTATGCTTTCCAGGGCGTAGGAGGGAATTTGAGTTGGTAACTGTTGCACTCTTTTGCCATATTTTACCAACTCTGGCTTGCACGTCTGATAGTCACCGTTTACTTGGCTAACGACCAGCTGGGAGTCTCCGTATATGAGGAGGTTTTCGATTCCCATGTCGACAGCGATCTCAAGACCTTCTATCAAAGCCTCATATTCCACTTCATTGTTTGTCCTCGACTCTGCTAAGGAAAAAGCAAAGAGCATTATCCCTCCTTGTGGAGTCACGAAGATAAGGCCTACCCAGATTTGATTATGGGGGTGTTGTGTTGTCGCTTCTTCGCGGAAGATGCCCCGTCGAAATAGAGTTCCCATCGGGTATCACTCCCTCCTTTCTTCCCGTCGATCGTGTCAAACGCGTGCTCGTCTGGCAGTTCGCAATTTAAAGGTGAGTCTCCAGGTATCGGATGCTCAGCGGGGAAGTCGGCGATGGCTTGGCCTTTAAATGCCTTGAGGGGTCGATAGATTATCGAGAACTCCATCAAGAGGAAGGCCCATTTAGCGAGTCGTCCTGTTGGTATGGCTCTTGACATCAAATACTTGTGAGGATCCACCTTTGATATGAGATGGACCTCATGCGCCAAAGCATAGTGTCTGAGCTTCGTTATCGCGAAAATTAACGCCAGCCAGTGTTTTTCGACAGGGAGTAGTTGTTTTTTGCCCCCAGGAGAACTCGACTCAAATAGTAGAGGGCTCTCTCTTTCTCTTGGTCGTTCTTCTGTGCCCATAGCGCGCCCAAAGAACCTTCAAGAGCGGTTGTGTACAGGATGAGGGGCTTTCCCTTGATTGGAGCGGTCAGTACCGGTGGGTTCTGCAGGTATTGCTTGATTTCATCCAGTGCACTCTGGCATTTACGATCCCAAACGAATGGGGTTCCCTTCTTCAGCAGGTGACTGTAGGGACGGCATTTTCCGGAAAGGTTGGGTATGAACCGTCGGATATACGCGAGCTTTCCTTGTAGAGACCGCAATTGCTTTAAAGTTCTTGGAGTGGGCATTTCCATAATCGCCTTGATCTTCGATGGATCTATTTCGATGCCCCGGTGTCGTATGATGAACCCTAGAAATTTTCCTGAGGAGACTCCGAATGCGCATTTCAGAGAGTTCATCTTGAAGTTATATTTACGAAGACGTTGGAACACTATTTTCAAATGTCCCAGTGTTCCTCGTACGATTTTCTTTTCACTACGAGGTCATCGATATAGCATTCGACGATTTCATGTATGAGGTCATCGAAAATCTTTGTCATGGCCCTTTGATAGGTAGCGCCGGCGTTCTTCAGACCGAAAGGCATCACTTTATAGCAGAATATGCCCAGAGGAGTCCGGAAAGCGGTATGCTTCTGGTCTTCAGGATGCATCTTTATTTGATTGTACCCCGATGATCTGTCTATGAAGGAGAAGACTTCGTGAGTGGACGTGTTATCTATCATCAACTCGGTAACCGGTACGGGAAAATCATCCTTCGGGCAAACTTTATTGAGGTCTCGGAAATCCACGCAGATGCGCACCGTCCCATTTTTCTTCATCATTGGGATAATGTTGGCAATCCAGTCGGGGTATTGAACTTTTTGGATGAAGCCGGAGTCGATTAGCTTCTTGATTTCGGTGTTGATACTCATTTCAAGTTCGAGCCGCATTCTTCTTGGTGCTTGTTTGACTGGTTTAACGTCCGAAGATATCGCTAATTTATGCACAGCTATTTCTGGATCTAGTCCCGACATCTCAGAATAGTTCCATGCGAAGCAGTCTTTATACTGCATGAGCACATCTTTTAGCGTAGCCACCTGCTCTTTAGACATCAGCTCACTGAAGAACGTTGGTCGCGGATTTTTTGCCATCCCCAAGTCGATTTTTCTCAGGTTGTCCGCTGTGGTGTGTATCCCATCTTCCAATTCTTTTGACGCTGGTGGAAATTCTGCGATCAACTCATCTTCATCCTCATTGTCGAAGCACCAGGAGAGGTCATCCATATTCTCATGCACTCCTTCTTCCGACAGCGTTATCACGTGACAGGTACGAGATCGTTTCTAAGACCGATGTTGATCTGGTTCTACTCTCGCTATATACGTTGCTTTTGGCATATGCTTTTGTGGTGGGGCTACCCTCCAACTGTTGGATAGAGCAAACCTGCCTTACTGATATTGGTCTTCGACCCAGTTTTTGAAGACGAAACAATCTTCGATTGGGTAGCCCACTATTTGGTGGTAGGGGCAGTAATTGGGATTGTTGACGTCGCTCAGTTGCAGTGGGCGTCTTGGATCCGGCAGAGTGATGAGCCTGTTGCGCACCGCCAGTTCAAACAACCTTCTCATTTCCGAGGGAATGAGTAAGGACGTCTCAACTTTTCTTCGAGTGATCGCGGTTTATCGTTTTGGCGAGCAGCTGGTTTCGGATCACTCAGCTGCTGCTGAGCGTTGGCGACGAAAGTAGATTTCCCTTTACCCTTTTCATTTCGAAGCTCCGTTTTCGAGGAGGATGGTCTATGGACCATCTGGTCCATTTGGGCCAGCTTGTCAATCAAGGCTTGGAAAGTGGTCGATTTGAAGAACATCATAAATTGGGATATAGTTGCCTGTGGATCAAGGGTCCCCACGAACATGCCTACGGCAGGAGCTTCTTCTATGCGTTGTTCGCATCTCGACCATAGGTTCCGCCACCGAATTGCAGACTGAACCCAAGTCTCTCCTGGCTTCTCCCTGGCATTGATCAATGCCGTGATCGGGGTGCGTTCGCTGGCACTTGCGAAACGCTGGGTGAATAGCAACTCCATTTCTGTGAATGTTTTGATGGAGTCATTCGGAAGCTCCGAGTACCATTCAAATGCCGTCTCCGCTAAGCTGCCGACGAACTGGCGAAGTAGCAATTTGTCTTCGCCTCATGTATTGCCGCATAGAGCCCTGAACCGAGTGATGTGCTGATGGGGATTGTCTGTCCACTTATACACGTGGAATTTAGGGATCGTATATCCCGACGGGTACTTAATTTGATCGTACCAGCCTGGATATGGTCGCCCAGATCTAACGACCTGGCATGCCGCTTCGTTCGCTTGATGAGCTCGTATTTGTTGAGCTCGTATTTGTTGAGCTATGTAGTCATCAAGGCTAGCATTGGAGATCGTCTCCTCCCTGGCTGTTGATAAAGCCGGAGGAGGGTTTGATGTCTCTCCTCTATCATCTTCGATGATTATCAGGAGATCTTCAACTGGAGGGTCCGGTTGGATCATCATCCCCACCATATCTTGGAATAGGAGCGCCATTTGTTTTATGTTAGCTGCTTGTTCAACGATTTCTTTATCTTTCTTTTCGAGCATTCTTCGGAGGAACTCGGCGTCGGTTTCCTGCTCCTGGCGTTGATCCGACGGTGCTTCCGGGCTTTCCTTCTGCCCAGTAAGTGCGGACATCTTTGTTAGCATCTCCTGGAGTTTCTGTTGTTGCTCCTGAGCCTTTGTTACGGACCGCGTAAGTGGTCGATGACCCCCAGAAGCACGACTTTCCTCTTTTCCGGAAGCCATGTAGACGGTATGCACAACCATGCCCCAAGACTTAGGGCGTTTGGATCCATCACGCTCAGAATTTGTCGCCGGTGGTGGTTGATTCTCTGGCCTTCTCTTTTTGTGGGAGGCTGAAGTTGAGGGAGCCGTTGCAGCGAGCACCCGTGCAGACGATACTTACCGTGGCATGACGGCAGGATGTTCCTCCCCTTGTCGAGCATTTGTTTTCTTCAATCGGCGAGAGTAGTCTTTATCGATTACAGAGTCTTAGACTCTCCACCAGACTCTATGGATTTTGGAGGACATCCGCTGAGGGGGATGTTTCGGCTTTGCCTTTGTGATGTTCTCCGCAGGCGGAGGAGACATTTTTGGTACGGCAATTGGAGAATTCTTGCGCACCTTCCTGAGCGGCTCAAAGCTGTTCCCAGTTGGAACAGCAACATCAACTTCCACCATTGGAGCTGGTGGGGTAAGTCCAGAAGGGGAACTGCCCCCAGCTTTCCTCACTCGGCGCCAGTGACGACATCGAGCATGTCGTGTAGCCAGGATTACCTCTATCGTCGGAGTAGCTTCGTCATGCCCCCTGCTTTGAGGAGAGGCTGTTATTGACGCCAGCCTGTCAAAGACTGACATCCGCTAGGAAGGAATGGTCAACATGTCGAAGGCCGACATTCGAGTAGGGGAAGTAGTTTGGACGACTTCACCCGCAGCAGGAGTTGGGATAGCCTTCTCCGGTATTGCGAGCCTCTTCATGGGCCCATTTGAGATTAGGCTCAGCCTGTCGAAGACTGAGGCAGTAGACTTGGACGACCCGTTGAGAGGGGCCACTGTAGTTGCAAGCCGATCGAAGACTGACTTCTTTGGAGCTTCCTGTGATGACACTGGAGCGTTGAAGCTTGTCGGCGGGAGCATGGTCCCGAAGAACAATCCAGTGGTGGCCTGTGTCACCTGTTCCACCGGCATTGCGAAGATTGAGGCCGCTTGGGGCCCGTAAGTTACTCCTCCAGACGGGGCGGAGCGGGAGTTGTTGTTGCAGTTGGTGCAGCTAGAAGCCCTTGATGTCATCTTCCCTTCTGCGTAGGAGCAAGACACCAAATCTTCGTACCTCGAATCCAGAGGCAACCATATTAAACCATGATTCGTTCGCGAACACGACACACGAAGTGTGGAGTGGAAAGAGAAAAATGTACCACCAGGCGTGCCAGAATCTGTTTACCGCCGAAAGACGCGACCGGGACGTTGGGACATCTGGCCTGAATTTTGGAGGCAGATGCTATCTGGATTTATCTGTCCACCTCTCCGAAGATACCAAATTGATTTATGGTACCGTGTATCGGAGGTTTGGACAGATGCGGCCGTTGTAGTAGACTTCATCAGATTCCCCCTCATTTACGAGGGGTTTTTGATTGTGGGGACGCTCTTCCCTACAGGCGCAAGCCCCTGCAGTTAATTATGTTACCGCGTAGCAATAACCACTTTCTCCTGCTCCAGATGTTCACTTCGTGTCGTGTGCGTTTGTTTTGTTTTAGGTTGCCCGTGGATTGTATACGAAGACTAATTTATGTTGTCGCCCGTAGGGCGTGGATTAGTCCAAATCCGTATTTTCTTAGATTTGGGTTTAGTTTGATTTAAGGATCGTTAATCTCGTTTGAGGTTAAGATCAACTTAAATGTTTGTTAAGGATACGTTAGTCTAATTTTAGACTAGGATCTACTTAACAAGGTTTTAGGATCATTTAGATCCAACAAAAGTGCATTTGGGCTCTATTATTTTAGTTTAAGGATGTTACGGTCCATGGGCTAGTTTAATGACATTATGGTCCATAGCTAGTTTAAGAACATTACGGTCCATTGGGGTATGCTCATGGGTTTGGGAGTGCATCCAAGAGCTGTTGATTGTCGGGACCCTCCACCTCTCGGACATCGTTGAAGAATTACAACGACATGTATCAGAGGTGTGGAGAGATATACCCTTAAACCGAACTCCATATTGGAGGGAGAGATCATGGTGGGACGAACATTATTTTAGATGCCACGTGTCTGGAGATCATTGGCCATCTCTGGGACCAAGATCGATTTGGGGGGACCTGAGTATAGGAAGACTCGATTGATTGATGGTCAAAAGGTGTTTGGCCTTAAGAGACTTGGTTGATTTGGGCTAGGGTTGGCCTCTCACAGTGTTAAACACTGCTAAATGTTTGGCGCACACGTGCTCCCACGTAAGGCTCTTAAGCAGTATTAAACACTGAAACTTAGAGCGCTCACGTGTGGCACGTGATGCACCTAAATATTGGGCACTGTTTCCTTAGGCTTATTCCCTCGTTCTGTACATGTAAGTGTTAAACACTTAAGTCTTGCAACCATCATGTGTAGACACGTGAGGAGCCACTAAGTTCGGCACTGCCTCCTTTGAATTTATCTTCCTATTCTTTTCTAAGTGCTAAGCACTATTAGAGGTCACGTAGGATCACGTGACTCAATCTCAGTCGTTCCATTTTGTTTCTCAGAGGTGCTCATGTGGGAACACGTGATCTGTCGTTGTAGCGTTTAAACGCTAGTATGCATGGGGCTCTTGATCTTAGTCTTGAGAATTTCAGATCCTTTGTTTTATAAGAATTAAATTCTTATGCAGGGTTAAACTCTGGTTTTATCAGAGGAATTAAATTCTTATATGTTTTGGAAGAATTAAATTCTTCAAACTTAGTTCTTTCCTCTAAGTTTTGGGACTGCAAACAGAATCTCCCCGATGAGAATTAAATTCTCAACTTATGGGAAGATCTGCTTCTGCAGACCTCAACCAGAGGAAGAACTAAGTTCTTGTTGGAAGAGTTAAACTCTTGTAAGAGGAGATAAAATGATCTCTAGGTCTTTTTTTACCTAGGGTTTCTTTTCTTCAAAGAGAACTCTTCTTCTTCTTTTTTGTTTCTCAAATCTTATGGGGGTCTCTCCTTTTCCTCTCTTTCTCTCTTCAGTCTCAATTCCTTTATATAGCAGAGGCAAGTTTGTTGATTTTCGTTAAGGAAATCTCTCATTGAGAGATTTTTGATTAATTCGGAGATTTTATCCACCGTTGGATCTTTGATCCAGAGACCTCTGTTTTACAGAAGACATTTTTCTTGTTTTTAACAAGATTGGGAAAATATTTTCCCATACAGAGCTTATTCTGTATCTTGGTGATTTTTAATCACCATTGGATCGTTGATCTAACGGTGCTCTGATTTATAGAGCACGATCTTTTTGGTTTAGAAAGATTGGGGGAAATATTTTCCCATACAGAGCTTATTCTGTATCTTGGTGATTTTTAATCACCATTGGATCTTTGATCCAACGGTGCTCTGATTTACAGAGCACAATCTTTCTTGTTTAGAAAGATTGGGAAAATATTTTCCCATATAGAGTTTATTCTGTAGCTTGGTGATTTTTAATCACTATTGGATCTTTATTCCAACGGTGCTCTGATTTACAGAGCACAATCTTTCTTGTTTAGAAAGATTGGGAAAAATATTTTTCCATACACAGCTTATTCTGTATCTTGGTGATTTTTAATCACCATTGGATCTTTAATCCAACGGCGCTCTGATTTATAGAGCACAATCTTTCTTGTTTAGAAACATTGGGAAAATATTTCCAGAATAGGGTTCTGATCATTTTTATATAGAATTTAATTCTATCGGCTCAGAAGGTATTAGGAATCCTCACATGTAGCACGTGACCCAATGGCACTAGGCCGGTTTTCCTATATGCAGCAGTCCCAGAGAAGAGCATCACATGTTGGCGCGTGATGCGCCTTCTGCCTGTTATTTGTTTTATGAAGGCGCTTATATACTTTTGTATATAGATGCTCACGTGTGGCACGTAAGGCTCAACTTCAGCCTTATTTATTAAGTGTAATGCTTATAATTTTTGCTCTAAGGCGCATCACGTGTGAGCACGTGATGCTCCTTTGGGGAATTCTTCCATCGCTTTTTGGTTCATTATTTTTTTTTTATAAGAGAACAGTCGGGGCTCCTAAATTGAGCCTAACCTCAAGTAAAAAGCGGTATGGAAAACCCCTAACGCTTGCTCTTCCGATGGTAATATGACCTAGGAGATTACTTGAAGACGTCTTGTCCAGCCGCCGAAGGGATCAGAGACACGACAGCCGTGGGGCTACTCGAATAGCAAGATTGCATATCGGGGAATATATCGGCCAACGCGACAGTACGACGGACAAAAACCCTAGTACCACAGACCCTAATGGACTTCTCTCAGAGAAGGTTAACTGTGACGTTAGGACATTCTTGCGAGAACTTCTCGATTCGTCTCGACTCGTAGGGAAAATAATGTTCCCGCGAGAACTTCTCGACTCGTCTCGACTCGTAGGGAAAAAGCCTTAGGCAATTGGGATATCAACTTATTTCCTAAGCACTGGGGCTCTGCAAGTAAGTCTAAGATGGACTATTGTGTATTATCCTTGGGCCACACTCTTCAAAGTCGAATATCGACAAGGAAGGAAAAAACCACTTACGAGCCCTCTCGACTTATAAGAGGGAAATTCTTTTGTGAGATCTTTACGACTCTCAAGACAAAATGCACTTAGGAGTCCTCACGACTCCTAAGGAGAAAATACATCTACGGAATCCTCTCGACTCGTAGGGAGAAAAGTCTTTATGAGACCCTCACAGCTCATAAAGTTGAAAAGTCTCAGGCGGCAGATCCAAACCTGTTTCCTAAGCCATCGCTGCCCTACAAGGAGGTCAAGATGGACTGTCTACGGGCCACATTTGCCAGAGTTACATGCCAGTATGAAATAAAATATGTCTTTTATTCATGAATTCAAATGAATACATGGTACATTTCATAAAAGAATCAAAATGAATACAAGACATTCTCATTCTCATTCAGGAGTGAATGCAAAAAAAAGGAGAATATACAAAAAAAAATCTTTTAAGCAGGCGGATGGTGTAATAAGCTCGTGAGTTCATCGTTCTTCTACTGGACCTCGGCTTCAAGCTCCGTTAATGCGGCAAGACGGGTTCCCGCCTGAGTCTACTGAGTCTGATAGGAAGCAAACCGATTCTCAAGCTACCTTTCGGCAGCTTTATGGGCTTCAACCATCTCACGAGTAAAGATAACGGCTTTATCAAGAGACACCACCTTCGTGATAGCTTCTTGAAGCACCCGCCAAATTTTGTATGCGCGGGTAGTCTTGGCGGTGAGCTGAGCCTGAAGTTCTCCCAAAGCGTTTGAAGATAACTCCCTCTCCGAGAACTTCCGGTTGAGCCGCTTCTCGCACGACTGCAGATTAGCTGTGCACCGTTCGATCCTTCCCCGCAGACTTGATTTCACGGTCAAGATGTCGGAGGGAAGGTGGATGCATTCAAGTCCGTGTAGGCAGACTTCCACTCAGCGACAATACTCAACCCAAATGCGCACCAATGCTTCGTCATGATAGGTAGTGAGAACGGATAAAGAAGCGTTGGTTTCGACAGCAAATTCTTCGGCCGTGACAGAGGTACCAGCGCGAAGGTCTTCAATGAGAGCCGTCAGGGAGTAGATACTTTGTCTCGCCATCCTTTCAGACGCACGCCGGGCATAGGGACCCGGTGGCATGAAGATCCGAGATTCCAAGGGAGTTAGGGTTGGCAGAGCTGTCAAGATTTGTGAACAGTCGGTGAGATTCATAAACATGGAATAGATAAAGCAATGCCAAAGATAAAACCTCACTTACCCACAGTCATGCAAGGGGAGTTTGAGAAATCCCCAGGCCCATCGAGGATCTCAACTTCGTCATCAGCTTCCAGAACTGCAGAGGGCATATTAGCATCGTTATAAAAAATGATAATAAAACAAAGGGGTCAAAGAACACCGACCTTGCCCAGTAGAAAGGACTATGCTTTGAGGGGATATCGCCTGTAGGGCAGCCATGTCGAGTAGACACTGGAAGGAATTCCTGGGAGATAGATCCACGATAGATGCCACCAATTCCCGCAATTCTGAAGGAAAGAAGGGTTCAGATAACGGAGAGATCATTAAAATAAAATGTAGAAGATTATCTTCGATGCTCCGCCCGTCTTGAACTGGAGAGATAGCAGCTTCGGCAGCCTCCTCCACACCCTTAGGTACAGCACTAGAGACATTTGCCGGCATGGCGACTTTCAATTTAGAAACAACAACCGCCACTTCAGGCTCTGAGGAGGCAACAGCGGTCTCAGCAATCCTTTCTACAATTTCCAGGACGCCACTAGAGAGACCCACTGGACCTACGGCTGGTAAGCTCACCTCTGCGGAAAGTACAGATGCTAAAGGGACGAAAGTTGCCACCGGGAGCTCCAAGATAGGACTAACGGAGTCGACAATCTCTTCTACACCCTTTGGTGCGTCACTAGAGATGTCCATAGGGCCGTAATCGCTGGGGTCGCCTCTTCTGAAGGAATAGATACCGAAGGAACAGAAGCTACCACCGGAAGCTCTACAGCGGGAATAGCGTCTGTAATGATCTCCTCTAAACCTGCCGGTGCGTCACGAGAGACATTTATAGAGTCCACAGTCATGACCCGATCTGAACTCAAATCCTCCCTCACCGCTGGAGTCCCTGTAAAGTTTTCGCAAAAATGAGAAAACATAAAAATAATAAGAACTATTCGCTAAAAGAAGGACATGAGAAAGACGCATACCAATGCGCCAAGGAGCTTGAAGTATGGCTTTCTCAAGACGTTTTTCCTTTCTTGCTAAGTGCGCTCGCCGAGGTTCAAGTGCAGATGAATGACTGCCTGTCTTTAAGGCGAGCTCGTCTTCGGAAGCGATAGTTATGGGCTGTTTGAGGGTCCGTTCTTCTTCCATTAGCAAAGGACCCATGTGTACCCGCCGCAATGATGGAACAACGTAATAGAAGATAACCGGAGGGTAGGGCTTTTTTGGGATGTGCACGTTCTCGGTCTCATCCTGTGAACGCCTTAAAGCCTCAGCCAGTTGCGAGGCTTCTTCGGCAGACGAGCCAGGGTAAATAAGACCGGCGTCCGATTTCTCCATAGCTAGCGACTCGTCCTAAATGAACGGCTCGGACTCAAGCAAAGTGTCAAGTAAGACGGCGACCGATCTCTTCCTCCTCTTAGAGCTCGTGCTAGCACTAACTGAAGAACGCTTCCTTTCCCTCGGCGCTTTGGTGCGACATTGACCAACTTTGCTTTCGGTACCCTCCTTTGGCGATACCACCACGGATGTCACCTCCATTGATGACGCCGCCACTGATGGCACTACCGCTGGCTCTTCATTAGAGGCCTTTGCTCAGGCTCTGGTGCGCACCGGCATACCAGTAGTGCGAGGAGTCGATTCTGTCTCTGCGGCCTTAGGGATAAGTATCATGCCGCTATCCTTCAATAGAGGGCGAACCGCTGTCCGTGGACGCAACGGAACGCCGGTGGCTTGGGTTGGAGCTGAAACTCTACATTCAAAGAGTATCCGCTTCTCCTCGGCAATGATAAGACCGACTCGATGACGATACCAACCTGTAAAAGACCCCACACCCTTGGAAGGTAGTCAGATTCAGGGATCATAAAATGGGAGCCGGTGTTCAGCCGCTTAAAATAATGGATGACGTCACGAGTGACTTCCAGAGACGGAGTAGGTGTTTACCGCCGAAAAACGCGACTGGGACGTTAGGACGCCTGGCCTGAATTTTGGGGGGCAGATGCTATTTGGTTTTATCCGTCTACCTCTCCGAAGATGCCAAGTTGATTTATGGCACTGTGTATCGAAGGTTTAAACAGATGCGGCCCACAGAGTCTCTGGCGCTCTTGACGCTAGCGCTCTCGTGCTTTGCACGTGAGGCGGTGCCTTAGTTCAAATTTCAAATTTTGAACAGAGCCCTGCTCTCTTATTGGGGGGAAACAGTGGGCTCAACTAAGAACGCCTCGAAAGGGACACCCTGGTTATAACCCAATTGCTGGGCAAAGCGGTGCGGATTGTACCGCATAAAAAGAGCCGTGTTATTCTAACGGAATACCAATGAGCCCGGCCTAATCGAGTACAGGTGCATAGTTTCTTTAGGCTTTAACAATGGCGCTCCCCCCTTTTGATAGATCGAATAGCTGTTGATCGGGCCCCGCAGGAGCAGAGAGGTCTCAATCACTAAACATCATCCTGCCCTCGTTTGAGTACGGGTTGAGCTACACGCGGAGGGCCCCCAGCTAAGTCGGATCGGGAGCAGAAGCATTCACCAACCTCATAACCCATGGGAAGGTATAGAAGTCATAGAAATCTGGCCGCCGATGTGCCGCAAATGCTCCCAGTACATGCATTTCGATCCACGATGTGAAGTAGTGGAGAGAGATTCACAACGTCGCACCTGGGGTCAAAGTATTGCCCGCAACACTTAATCCATGGTATAGGTGCGACAGTCCCGCAATTCCGACGGCCAATCGTGCCCCTTCAGCTACGCGATGAGCGGGGTAAAAGACAGAAGCTCTCATGAAGCGTCAATGCATCGGAATGGCGAACCAACTGAGCCAAAGGCTGATGAAGCCGACAAACAAGGTCTCTTCGTCCATGCCAGGGCCGCAATCGCGTCGAAGGACACGGCCGATGAGATCGAAATATAAAACTGCGGCAAGTCTTCCTCTTTGGCCGGCAGTTTATTCAGCCCAAACCCTAAAGGGTCGTGAATGTTGTTCAGTTGATAAAACTGCACATTTGTATTACATTTTTCCTACCATTTTCATATTAAAAATGGACTTTATTATAATATATCATACATATGAGGGTTTATGTGTAAAACTACTATTTTCCATGTATTGATATATTATAATTAGTATTTAGTAGAAAAATGTATGCAAATAAATTCATTGACCTAATCCTAGTAGAACTAAGTCTACTAAATATTATTTGAGATTGTTGTGCAAAAGATTTCCAAGTGTGCAGAATTTTTCAAAGACTAGAATCAAGCAAATCAAGTTGTTGAAGAAGACTTGCCTAATTAAGAATCAAAACTTGGAGACCAAGTCTGGAAGCAACCGAGAAAAGATTTTTGAATTCTGAAGGTTCCTAGGATTGCCACATGTCCCAAAGACCAAGCCTCAGAAAAATGATGGAGGGATGAGATCAAATGGCCGCGGATCCGCGGCCATACCCCCCCTTTGGCCGCGGATCCGCGGCAATCTAGAGGGATCATTTGCTAAGATTTTGTGGCTTAAATCTCTGCTGTATTTTACCAACTTTTGAAACAAAAGATTGTGGCTTTGGACTATAAAAGGGCACCGAGAGCCTCTTGGAAAATTTATCAAGCCGAAGAGATCACGAAGCTCCCGACGCTCACGCATCCAGGCTGATCATCGACTGTTCGACTACCTCCTTAGGAAAGATCGAGAAGCAACTAGTTTGTAATCATTTTCTACGGATTAAAGTGTAGTTTGTTCAAGTTGATTAATAAAGGTAGTTATTTTATTTAAGTCTTTTTGCATTTTACATTATGTTTTCCCTCTCTTTCTTTTCATCTTCTTCTCCCAACATGCGCGAGTAATTCTCCGCTTGTTAGGGTTCGTAGGATTAGGGTAGGCTAATGGACGATGAAAATAAATAAATCCTTTTAAGTCCTATAAAGTTTAGGAACTTTATCAAAAGAATCATTAACATCCTAATCGGGCGCGCTAGCAATTCTTTGCTAGTTCCGACCACGATTAGAGATTAGATTAATGATTGTTTTGGTAAAGGCTAGATATGAACGGAGTTCCGTGTCGAGATAAGGGTTAAGAGTGGGATTCCTTTTCCCTCCAGAAACCCTAATCTACACACATCACCGTCGTTCTAGTTCTAAATCTATTAATGGATAAAAAGGGTAACTTTTAATTAATCGTCCATAACTACTAAATCCTAACGAACCCTACAAGCACTCTTATTATATTATCTACATCTTTAAAATAATCTAGATCTATATTTTACATTCTTGTTTAACATAGATCTAGAAACCATTCTATAAAATTCTTTATCCCTCCTCTCTTTCTCAACACATCTAAAGTAAAAGTAAAAGGTTCCAAGTTTCCCAGAGGACGACCCATACTCATCTCGGTCTAGCTATACGCGACACCGTTATTGATTGCGGTTATTCTACACACACTTTTTCAACCAATCAAATGGCGCCGTTGCCGGGGATACGTGCGTAATTTTTTATTCTTACTATTTGTGTTGAATTCTTAGACGATTCATATCATTATTAAAACAAAACTGCAAATTGCATATTTAACGATTTGTGTGTGAATTTTGCGAGGGAATCTGGAGTCACGGACTTGAGGAAACAGGAGATCTAGGGTTTCACACTTCTCTGGTATCTTTCTTAACTCTTTCTCTCTCCTCTAAAATCCAATAAAATCTATTTTCTGTAGGATTCTTTGCAAAATAGCGCCGCTCCAAAATCTTTTTGCAAAAGTTTTGTGATTGGTTTTGTTTTGCATATTTTAATACGGACTTTAAAGGGCAAAGACCAAATCAAGATTAGGTGGGGATTTCATCACCCTTCCTAAGCCCCACATATCACAAACCGAGCATCTGCATCAACCCTACAATAATTTAAAAAATATCTAGACCAGACTCTAAGGACTGTCGCGCTCATTAAGGACAGATGAAGGTCGTGGGTAATCTATCGTTTATCCGCATTACTTTTGTAGTGCCTAGGCAAGTGTGTCAAAGGCTAGTGGTTTTTAATTAGGCCCACTACTGTGGTTCCTTTCCACTTATCTGGCTACAAGGATAGTACGGAGGCGGTAGAGGATTGATCCTGCGGCTTGTCCTTTGGAAGTCTAGGAGCGGTCTAGAGACTGGACCTAGGTGACCTTACTTCTAGGGTTGCTTGTGCATTTTAGAGTGATTTGTCTTGAGTCCCACTTTTTCAAAAAAAAAAAGCCAATTTTTAAATCACACACACGCTGCCACTTGCACTAAACCCGCTTAGTGCATGCTCGGCTGGACACGGGATCCTAGTGCCCGTCTTGTCCGCGTTCCTGCTATCGACGCCGAAGTCGGTACTTCTTCATCTTCTTTTCCCCCACCACACACGACCGAGATGGACGGCACTCCATCAAATTATAACACCACGCTGCCACCGCCCGAAGGTGCGCAGAACCCACCGCGCATCTCTCTCCAAGAGAGATGCTATCCTATCCGTGGTCCTCTTCCCACTTGTCTATCTCTTCCACCACCTAACGGGGATAATTTCGAAATTAAACCCCACTACATCAATCTGCAGCCTAAATTTCACGGGCTTGAGTCGGAAGACGCATACGTTTTCATCACCAAATTCGAAAACGTATGCGCAATGATGGGTACTTCACAATTGACTTTAGATGCTATGCGCTTACGTCTTCTCCCATTCACACTGTGCGACTTGGCAGAAAAATGGCTTTACAATACTGCCGCACACTCTATCACTAATTGGGATGAATTCGTCATAGCATTTCTTAAGAAGTTTTACCCAAACCATAAGACTGCACGTGTTAGGAGCGAGATCAACCAGTTCACCCAGCTTCCCAATGACCCATTTTGGAAGTGCTTTGAACGTTTCAAAGATCTGCTTGTCCAATGTCCTCATCATGGAATCAATAGATGGGATTTATGTCGGATTATATATGAGGGCATTAATCCAGCGACAAAGCAGATGCTTGAAACAATGTGTCAATGCAATTTCATGTCTAAAGATGACGGTGAAGCTTGGAAGTATCTGGATGACCTCGCTGAACACACTTTGCAGTGGGAAAGCGTAAGACCGCCTTCATCTAGGGGAGGTATTCACCAGATCGATGTTTCCATCGCAGTGAAAGCCGAAATGGCAACGATGCAGAAGAAACACGATGCTATTGAGAACAAACTTTTATCAGTCTCCCTAAATCAGGTCACGCTTCCTAAGACCGTCTGTGATTGCTGTTCGGATCCTTCACACTTAACGGAAGAATGTCCTATGAATGCATCGTTTCAAGCTAATGCTGCTTTTCAGCAGCAACCTAGAAACAACCCTTATTCTTCCACGTACAATCAAGGATGGAGGAATCATCCTAACTTTGCTTGGAATCAAAACCAACAAAGCAATTATCAAAGACCTCCTCCACAGCAACCACAACCACAAAATCATCCCCCCTTTCAGTCACAGAATTTCCAAAATCCGGCCAACATTTCTACACCACAAGTGGCCGGTACTGACAACTCACTTGCACAAACTTTGGATATGTTCATGAAACAATCCATGCAAATTTCGGCTGAGATGAGGTCTTCTATTGATACCGTAACGAAAAACTCCGCCTCCCATGGTGAGAGTATTAAATCATTAGAAAACCAAATCGCACAGTTAAACGCCGCAATGAGTGCGAGAGAAAAAGGGAAACTCCCATCTCAACCCATACCTAATCCTGGTCACTCACAAAGTTATAATGTGAGTGCTGTTACCACATTGAGATCGGGAAAAGTGCTGAATAACCGAGTGGGTGAGCAATGTGATGATAGTGACACCAATGATACCCCAGCTTCTTCTTCTTCTAATTCGTCTAGTCTCCCACCTTCACCCGAGCCTATTCTCCGTTTTCCCCAAGGCTCGAACCCCTCGCCCATTTCGCCAAATCTATCTAAGGCGATTCCCACTCCAGTTTTGGGATCGAATCCGTCCCCACAGTCTTCGCCACAAACGTTGGACCCAAAACTTATTGATCAAGCACCTTATCCAAACAGGTTAAGGGGCAACAGACCAAGTCCACAAATGGAGAAGATTGTGGAAATTTTTAAGCAAGTTAACATAAACATTCATCTCCTAGATGCTATTCAACAAGTTCCGTCATATGCGAAAATCCTAAAGGGCTTGTGCACTAGGAAGAGAAAAGTTCAAGTACCTAAAAAAGTTTTCCTTGCGAGTAATGTGAGCACAGCTTTTACACAACAACTACCCAAGAAACGAAAGGACCCCGGAAGTCCTACAATTTCAATTTCTATTGGGGGTAAAAATATCAATCGTGCTCTACTCGATCTAGGTGCAAGTGTTAACTTTCTTCCGTATTCTGTTTATGAGCAATTAGGGATTGGAGAGTTAAAACCTGCGCATTGCACTCTTCAGATGACCGATCGATCTATCACCCAACCTAGGGGTGAGCTAGAGGATGTGTTAATCAAAGTCGGGGAATTCATATTCCCTGTGGACTTTATCGTTATAGATACACAACCTGTAGCAAACCCACGCAATCAAATCCAGGTGATACTTGGTATGTTAGTTATATGTATGCCCTAGAGGCCATTACTGTACATACGATGTATATTATAGTGGATGCTGGGACATATATAGAGAGGACTTTCTTGCTCGACATGATAGTATGCTATCTGGTTGCTCTTTACCTTAACGTGTACACAGATTGTCTCTCTATTACATGTTGGTAAAGCCCTTAGGATGTGTACTTGACTACCTGGACTATGATGCGGATCATACTAGTGGGGACATGGTAGTCCATAAGTACATCCTTCAAAGTCCCTAGTCGTGGGTGTATCAAGACGGGGCATCGATATACCAGAGTAGACTAGCGTATACCTTCTCGACCCATACAGATGGGCGATGGATGATCCCATATCCATTGGTGTTTGACATCAGAGATGATATATGGGTGCTCAGTAGAGACTGGGTACACTGGACGGACTCGCCGAGAACTCCCAGATGGTATTATACCTTACGTCAGATGGCAGTTCTCTGGTGACACTGGTACAGAGTAGTCTGTTGACCCGAGATCGTCATAGAGTCTTGTGTGGTTCCCACTGTGCTTTGATTTCCACCTTACCACGTCCAAGAGGGCGTGCAAAACGGTGGTTTTTGGGTACAGTCCCGAGTCACATGGAGGCAATGAGCGATAGGAGGGGATTCGTCTCTCCCGGTATAGGGAGTTGATGTTGCACTGTGTTCGATTGGCTATAACCGGAAATCCCTGGCCAGGGTTGCTGAGATTTACTGGTAAGTGTTACCAGTAGTTTCTCGAAATGTTATAGACCTCATATCGACACGACTTATCGAGCTATTGGGGTCTGACGTTTACCACCCCTAGGCGAGATATGCGACATATCAGACGAACAGACCGGACTGTACGGTAGTGTTACTGGTTGGATTCACTGGAGTGTGAGCGGGCTTGCTCGTCGATCTTCTGATCGCTCAATACCCGGGTGACCGTTACGTTTAGCAGACCGCTTGCGGCTTGTGGGTGCTTGATATGATCATCATCTGCTACCGGCGTATTGACGAGTCTTTAGAGTCCTACACAGAGGTTTCCTGGCTCAAGCGAAACGAAATAGGAGCGCATATGAGATATGTGCGGGACCGAGAATAATGCGTGTATGTGATACCGTATTCTATTCTCGGGATGAATGTATCGATTGGTTGTATGCGATATAACCTAGTTATCGATTCAAGCGTTGATTCGATAAGCCGATACATTGAATATTAGTCGGTCATATGTGATATGACCGGATCGTTAAATCAAGTGTTGATTTAATGGTTTAATGCATAATTATATATTTGATATATTACTTTGCATTAACTAGTATTGGTTCACTTTAAATGGATTTTCTCACTTAAAGTTCACAAGTTGTATATGTGATATACTTTTGTGCACTTGGATGTATCATATTTGATGATACATGTTTACTTGAGTTTGTGTAAAGATTGAACCATGGTTATTTAAATGGTTAGGGTTTTGATTTTCTTATTCATTTATCCATTTATTGATTTATTTATTTATTTGGAAATGATAAGAAAAGAATGGTGGCTTTATTTGTAGTTTAGTTGAAGCTTCATGAAGGTTTGACCAAAGCTACCATTCTTGTCTTCTTCTCATAACCCTAACCATTCAACTAACCTTGGTTAATTCTCTACACATTACCATGGTTAATATTATGATAAGAATGATTTTATTATTCTTTTGGATTAACTTATCATAATATCATCTTCTTCTTCTTCATCATCTTCAATGAAGAAAGCTTGACTTCATCAATGGTGACTTGATGAAATGAGTGAGAAATCCAATTCTAAAGTGAACCCACTTCCTATTTCTTCATCCTCTACCTCTTGCCAAGTAGTAGAGTGTGTTTTCTTCACAAGTTTCTTGACTTGGTGAAGTTGGAGCTTGATCTTGTGATTCCTCGACGTAGATCATCTTCGGCATTGTCGTCGATGACCTAGCCCGCCATTTCTCCGATGAAGCAGACGCTAGAGCCCGGGATCCCATTTGGACAGCGAGGAGACTTCATTGCGGAGCTATGGAGGTGGAGGACCGGATCTACAAAGGTTGTATTTCCGTTCTTTTAGTTTAGTTGTAAACTAGTTTCATTTTTCGCCTAAACTTCTAGCCAACGATCCGTATTAGGGTTTCTCGGCACCGTAATTTTTGAAATTGGCATGGCTGATGCCTTGTGAGACCTCTTGAGAGTGCCTAGGAACCCTACAGTGGTATCAGAGCCTAGCTAGAGCCTTAGGCGAAGTCCAGATGACGTTTGAATTCCGATCGAACCAAAACCCTAACCCGAAAACGGCTATCTGTACATTTTTTAAATATTGGGTTTTTTCCAAATTAAAAATATGCAGAAAACTCAGCAGGGAATTCTAAGAATTACGATGCAAAAAAATTTCCCTGATACCTCTAATGCGCGGCGGAACCGCGGCAGAAGCCTGGCTTCTGCGGCGGTTCCGCGGTCACTTGACTTGATTGGCCTTCAAACTTTGCACGGTAATTCATGCTTTCTGATGCTGGTTTTCCTGGGAATTTTTAATATTTATTTCAGAGTTGAGTTTTCTGGGTTGTATTGGGGACTCGGTGTTTCGATCGGATTTTCAGATTTTGTCTATGTGGCTTTCCGGGTATATTTTGAATATGTTAAAAAGTTCGACCGGATATAAATACCCAACTTTTCCCTTGCCGGAAAATTTCCAAGTGTTGGATTTTTCTGAGGTTTAAAGACGTTCTAAGTAGTGCAAGTAACGCGATGGTCCCTCTAAAAGACAACAAACCTTAACTCGATTATGTGACCGTCTTGAACTGCCCTTTGAACCTTCGGGTTTGGGGCAGTACGGCGTGCCACATGTGAGGCGTTGGCTTGACCCTTCTACGGCTGGACCGTTGGTACTGAGGCACGAACTGAATGTTTTTAGACTTGTTTCATGTGTTGATCTGTATCGGGAAAACTTGGGTATTTGAATGTTCGATCGGAAAGTTTAACATTTTCTAATTATCTGGAATGTGATACAATAATTGGAATTCACAAACAGTTATGAGATAACTGGATGAATGTTATAAATCTAGCGGTTTAGTCTCACTTGATCGGTTGCCACGGAATTTTGATGTGATCAAAAGTCCGTCGCAATCACGTAGCGTACACGGATACTCGCCGGGTAAACTTAATAGACAGCCTCGCTCCATAGCCTCGACCAAGTGACTGTAGGAGAACCCCGTCGCCGAAAGCATCCGTTCGGGTGCTCGCGGCAGCGGTGTTCCGCCTTGGTGCACTTCGTCGACGGTATCGGGGGTTCGGCCGTCTACTGAATTTTGCGACGAGCATTCGATCAGGATGTCGGGAATCTTGTTGAATTACCCGACTTGATATTGAAAAGTGTTTTCGATAATGAGACTAAAATGCGGGGTTTATAATTGTTAGGCATGCGATGTCTAAGGAGTTCATTTGATTAGGCATGCGATGTCTATACAAGTTGCGAATTCCAACTGTTGTAGTTTTACACTTTCTTTTCTGTGACCGTAAGTGTAATATGTGATATCGCCGGTTTCGTTGCTATATGTCAACGACAATTGGGATGCGCATATTTACTTACGTTGATGACATGTGATGTTATGTGTTGCTGGATATGTTATATTGGATCGTCGTGTTTGAATAGCCGGGGGTTTTTATGTGAGATGAGTGTTTTTCATTTTCATTCATGTAAAAACTTGTATGTAATATTCTTTTATTGGGGCACTTCCAGGTTGCGGAAGATGTCACCGTTTGTATATTATTTACTTTTCCGCACTAGGATAGACCCAAGGAGGAGGGCACAGGTAACCGGGTTCTGGAGTCCAGTGGGAGACCAACTCGAGGAGTCGAGTCCGGGTCTCCTAACTCTAGAGTTGGTAGGGTTGCTTGCCGCTCTCGTAGGGGTCTAGGGGTGTGGGTTTGGCTATTCATCACGACCGTGGAATCCGTGTTTTATACTGGCTCGTATTGAAAACACGGACGTCCTAGTAGATCCAATATTTCATATGATTCTTCTGCTGCGATATCTGTGATGTGATCATGTGATGTTCTGTGATAGATACAGTATATAGTATATATGATATATTATATATATGTTACTTATGTTTTACACCCGCGCTAGCCCTGCCCTGCTCTGCCGTTAGTTACCTAACCTAACGGTGCACGAGGGGACATCGAGGCGAATGCGGATGGCATAAGTGTACGTCGTATTTATCTGTGATGTTTAGGTACTTAAATGATGGGACTTCATTAATATGATTAATGAAAGTAAAAGAAACCTAAGATGTTGTAGAATCGAATTTCAAAATAAAAAGGGTAGCTACAGTTCTTGCTTTGCACAGCGGTATATGTGATATATCCTGCACCTTATTCGATAAGGAAAGGACCGAGATCCCTTCACCAGGAGTGACTCCTTTAGCAATAACTGGCAGATGCTACACACTCGGTTTGTCTTTTGATAGCTTCTATAGTTTTTGTTTTGCACAGTGATATATATGATATATCCCGCACCTCATTCGACGAGGAAAGGACCGACGATCCCTTCACCGGGAGTGACTCCTTTAGCAAAACTAGAAAAGCCTCAAAAACACTCCATTTCAAAATTCATTCGATCC
This sequence comes from Agapanthus africanus, assembly GCA_030015575.1. Classification (NCBI taxonomy): domain Eukaryota; kingdom Viridiplantae; phylum Streptophyta; class Magnoliopsida; order Asparagales; family Amaryllidaceae; genus Agapanthus; species Agapanthus africanus. Next base: position 751,072,462 of record CM057339.1, read on the forward strand.
TACAACGATATCAAGTTCATTACGCAATAGGTTTTCAGAAAAACCTGTCGTAGCCCTCCGACATTTCAGATAAGTACTAGTTAGTATTCGTGCTGCGGTAGTTTGGCATTCGTCAAGGCGTAGTGTACGGTAGCTAACTAGTATTTATCTGCTTATGCATATGATGCAGATTGGATTAGGGTATTCGTACGGCTTTGTTTGGCATTCGTCAAGGGTCGTGCGGGTGGGTTTAATTCAATCAAGAAATGTACGGGTTGAACTTGACTAGTGGACTATGGGTTGTTTGGCATTCGTCAAGGTCATAGAACACTAAGGGTAAAATATTATCGGGAATTTCAAGTGTTGAAATTTGCAATGAGATTGCATACCTTCTATGAGATAGTTGGATCCCGATACCCGCTGCGAGTAATTGTTACTCCTGGGAGAGTTTTACACATTACAATTAGCCGATCAAGTAGGTGTCTAGAAAGGTGTCGACGGGGTTACACCTCTGGGAAAACGAGGTTTACTGTAATTAGGTTCGTGCGAAAGCACGGGAGACCTCCCTCAAAGTACCGACACTGGCATGGCTGAAAGATTGGCGAACTTGTAGTGTGTAATTAATCCCGGCTAGTCTTTCCTTTTAGGGTTTGAAGGAAGATTTGATAAAAAGCAGTGGGAGCCATCCTGATTAGATAAAATAATAACCAATCTATTCTTGTAAGAGCGCACGCTGAGTGTTTTCTTCTCTCTCTCTCCTGGTAGCGACCATATCACGCCTTAATCAAGATAATAATACGGATAATTGACCGAACCCGCTTGTTATACTGAGCTGGGGAACGTTGGTCCCGCTCCAACTTATAATTGTTATAAGACAGAGCAGGAAATTGGGGAATACCAGATTTCCCGTGCCGCCCAAACGAAGAAAGTGCATGAGATGCATCTTCTTCGGGTATGTTCGTTACACGGAACTGTTTCTCAATATCCTCTACGTCCTGAGTATTTGATACCAGATCAGGATCCCAGATATGTAATCTGTTACATAGGGCTACAGATAGGTAGAGAACTGAGAACGGGTGATAAGTTTCATGAGGCAGAAAACGGGGCAAGTGTTGCAGCCAAGTCTATCGGTCACTGTCACCCAGTATTTTCAATACATTGATTCTGAACGAATGTTATTAGATACCGAACCTGATATACAAAATCATATCAGTCTCTTTATTAGTAAAGAAATGATAAAATTTTGTATTGTTGGATAATGTTTTGTACATTTCCTATATCAAAAGTTGATCGGTTCAGGCACGTTATCTAAAAGCATTAATGTTCTAAATCAAACTACAGTTCTAAGTATACGGAACACACACAAGAGGAAGAGTTCAGAAATGAACGGATCCTTCTTGAGGTATTGTAGACTAGGTCATATCAATGCGACCCGACTAGCTGAAGTAACATGTAGATGCATATTTAAATCAGTTTGAATTTACATCTTATGAAACTTGCCAGTCATGTCACAAAGATAAAATGACCATAGCTCTGTTTATTGGAAACAGAGAAAGAGTTAGTGAACTCTTGGGATGATACATGTTGATGTATGTAGGTCCCCTGTCTACACATGCCAAGACCGGTTCTTAATACTTCATTACATTCTCTGATGATCTCTCAAGATTCAGTCATATGTTCCTGTTGAAACACAAGTCCGAACCTTTTGAGATATTCACAGAATATAAATTAGAAGTAGAGAACCAAAATACGGGTATAAGTATTATGTCCTTTGATGAGATCAAGGAGGAGAATACTTGAGCACGGAAATCCTAGACTATTCTAAAGGAGAATGAGATTCTCTCTCAGCATTACTCCTCTAGATACACCATAGCACGATGGTATATCGGGGCGGAGCAGTCACACCCTATATGATAAGGTGTGCTCTATGATGAGTACTACTGAGTTGCCTTTTTCCTTTTGGGAGTTATGCACTTGAGAAGCTGCATACCTATTGAATAGGGTTAAAATCAAATCAGTTGCCTACCACTTCATATATGATATGGAAAGGGAAGAGCCCATATCTTAAGTTAGTTAAGATTTGGGATTGTCCGGCCTATGTCTAAAAAGAAAAATCCGGACAAGCTCGAGGCAAGGTCTGTTATGTACAACTGGAAAGGTTCCAGCTATGCAAATTACAGCTAATGATTTGACAGAACCAAAGGATTCAATAGTAACCAACGAAGCTCAGCCTCTCCGCCGATCTAGTAGGGTTCCTCACCCACCTGAGAGTTACTTCGGTTTCTCTATGACAGTGGGAGCGAGGAATGCGTCATGAGATGATGACCCAACTAGTTTCGAGCTGGCCATCAAGAGTAGGGACTCTGTAAGAATGGCTGGATGCTTAGCGATCTGAGATGGAATCTTTATACACCAACAAAGTATGGACTTTGGTTGCTATATCTGAAGGGTTAAATCCCCATCAGGAGCAGGTATATCTTGAGAAGATTACTTGGTGTATATGGAAAGGTTGAGACTTTCAAAGCTAGACTTGTTAAAGGTTTTCGTCATCAACCAGGCGTGGAAAATGATGAAACCCTTTCCAGTAGCTATGCTTAAGTCTATCCAGATCCTACTTGCCACGGCTACATACCATGACTACGATATCTGGTGGTTGGGTATCATGACAGCTTTTCTAAATGATGTTTTAGAAGAGAGCGTCTATAAGTACACAGCCAGAGGGCCTCGTAGACAGTGGGAGCAGCGGAAACGTGTGCAAGATGCTTTATAGGATAAAGCAGGCATCGCGGAGTTGGAACATCTGTTTTGATGAAGTAGTCAAAGAGTTTGACATCATCAAAATGGTAGATGAACCTTGTATATACAAAAAGGTAGTAGGGAGTATGGTGGTGATCCTCGTAGAGTACGTGGATGACATACTCTTGATAGGGAAGGAGTTTCCTATGCTACGCTCGGTCAATCTCCGCTTATCACAATGATTCTCCATATAGGATCAAAATGATACCTACTAAATCCTGGATTTTGGATCTATGAGATAGATCTAATTGGATGTTAGGAATCTCACTAGTAGTAGTGAAATGGTATCAATCGATCCAGGGGAGAATCACTGGAAGTGTTCCAGGCTGATAAAGACGACTGAATGTCAGTCACAGGCATTGTCTTTACCCTCAGTAAAGGGACGGTATGTTGGAAGAGTTCCAAGCTAGATACCGTGGCATACTAGACGATAAAGGCTGGATACATCGCTACTTAAGATGCTACCAAAGAGGCTGTTTGGGTGTATATTGGTTCATGAGATGAACTATGTTCCTCCCATTGTGAGACAATAGAGTTGTGGCTTATGCCAAGGAACGCCGGTCCCATCAGTGATCCAGACATATTCTAAGACAGTATCGCCTGATCATGGAGATAGTTGATCTCCAGGGTGATCAAGGTTAAGAGAGCAGACTCAGAGGACAACTCGGCGGATCCACTCACGAAGGCCAATTCCCAGAGAGAGACTTTACGGGATGGTTGAGTATGAGATACTACAACCACTGCTACAGATGGCCCTAGTGCAAGTGGGAGATTGTTAGTTATATGTATGCCCTAGAGGCCATTACTGTACATACGATGTATATTGTAGTGGATGCTGGGACATATATAGGGAGGACTTTCTTGCTCGACATGATAGTATGCTATCTGGTTGCTCTTTACCTTAACGTGTACACAGATTGTCTCTCTATTACATGTTGGTAAAGCCCTTAGGATGTGTACTTGACTACCTGGACTATGATGCGGATCATACTAGTGGGGACATGGTAGTCCATAAGTACATCCTTCAAAGTCCCTAGTCGTGGGTGTATCGAGACGGGGCATCGATATACCAGAGTAGACTAGCGTATACCTTCTCGACCCATACAGATGGGCGATGGATGATCCCATATCCATTGGTGTTTGACATCAGAGATGATATACGGGTGCTCAGTAGAGACTGGGTACACTGGACGGACTCGCCGAGAACTCCCAGATGGTATTATACCTTACGTCAGATGGCAGTTCTCTGGTGACACTGGTACAGAGTAGTCTGTTGACCCGAGATCGTCATAGAGTCTTGTGTGGTTCCCACTGTGCTTTGATTTCCACCTTACCACGTCCAAGAGGGCGTGCAAAACGGTGGTTTTTGGGTACAGTCCCGAGTCACATGGAGGCAATGAGCGATAGGAGGGGATTCGTCTCTCCCGGTATAGGGAGTTGATGTTGCACTGTGTTCGATTGGCTATAACCGGAAATCCCTGGCCAGGGTTGCTGAGATTTACTGGTAAGTGTTACCAGTAGTTTCTCGAAATGTTATAGACCTCATATCGACACGACTTATCGAGCTATTGGGGTCTGACGTTTACCACCCCTAGGCGAGATATGCGACATATCAGACGAACAGACCGGACTGTACGGTAGTGTTACTGGTTGGATTCACTGGAGTGTGAGCGGGCTTGCTCGTCGATCTTCTGATCGCTCAATACCCGGGTGACCGTTACGTTTAGCAGACCGCTTGCGGCTTGTGGGTGCTTGATATGATCATCATCTGCTACCGGCGTATTGACGAGTCTTTAGAGTCCTACACAGAGGTTTCCTGGCTCAAGCGAAACGAAATAGGAGCGCATATGAGATATGTGCGGGACCGAGAATAATGCGTGTATGTGATACCGTATTCTATTCTCGGGATGAATGTATCGATTGGTTGTATGCGATATAACCTAGTTATCGATTCAAGCGTTGATTCGATAAGCCGATACATTGAATATTAGTCGGTCATATGTGATATGACCGGGTCGTTAAATCAAGTGTTGATTTAATGGTTTAATGCATAATTATATATTTGATATATTACTTTGCATTAACTAGTATTGGTTCACTTTAAATGGATTTTCTCACTTAAAGTTCACAAGTTGTATATGTGATATACTTTTGTGCACTTGGATGTATCATATTTGATGATACATGTTTACTTGAGTTTGTGTAAAGATTGAACCATGGTTATTTAAATGGTTAGGGTTTTGATTTTCTTATTCATTTATCCATTTATTGATTTATTTATTTATTTGGAAATGATAAGAAAAGAATGGTGGCTTTATTTGTAGTTTAGTTGAAGCTTCATGAAGGTTTGACCAAAGCTACCATTCTTGTCTTCTTCTCATAACCCTAACCATTCAACTAACCTTGGTTAATTCTCTACACATTACCATGGTTAATATTATGATAAGAATGATTTTATTATTCTTTTGGATTAACTTATCATAATATCATCTTCTTCTTCTTCTTCATCTTCAATGAAGAAAGCTTGACTTCATCAATGGTGACTTGATGAAATGAGTGAGAAATCCAATTCTAAAATGAACCCACTTCCTATTTCTTCATCCTCTACCTCTTGCCAAGTAGTAGAGTGTGTTTTCTTCACAAGTTTCTTGACTTGGTGAAGTTGGAGCTTGATCTTGTGATGCCTCGACGTAGATCATCTTCGGCATTGTCGTCGATGACCTAGCCCGCCATTTCTCCGATGAAGCCGACGCTAGAGCCCGGGATCCCATTTGGACAGCGAGGAGACTTCATTGCGGAGCTATGGAGGTAGAGGACCGGATCTACAAAGGTTGTATTTCCGTTCTTTTAGTTTAGTTGTAAACTAGTTTCATTTTTCGCCTAAACTTCTAGCCAACGATCCGTATTAGGGTTTCTCGGCACCGTAATTTTTGAAATTGGCATGGCTGATGCCTTGTGAGACCTCTTGAGAGTGCCTAGGAACCCTACATGGTCGACCCTTTTTGGCCACTTCCAACGCAGTAATCAATTGTAGAAACGGTTCTATGACCCTATCTTTCGGAAAGAAGTCAATTGAGCTTAACATTTACAAGTTGGGAAGTGAACCCTCCGAACCCTATGCTCATGTGTGTTCTGTCGAATTAATGGATGTCGACAGCAGCGAATATGATCAACCTCATGATACTGACTCTTTTCATATGTTGTTGTTTGACCCAACCATGTATTCTTCCGGGTTAACATCTAACGCTGATGAGGAACTTTTTATAGAGTCTGACGATCACCCCATTTTTTCTGATGACATTATTCTTCGGGGTATCGACGATAGCTTTGAGGAAATTTTCGCAGATGAACTCGCATTTTTACAAGACACGGGTGTTGAGATGAATCAACTCCAAGATAAAGAAATTGAGCCTCCACCCCTTCTTCTGGACAATCATGATAATGCGAGTAATCCATCATTACTATCACTGTGTCGTCTCTCCAAATTGATACGCAATCATTTTCCATTACACCTCTTATCACATCCCCACTTCTTCACGTCGAAAGGTGACATGTTCTTCCACCAACCTTGGTGCTTCATCGATAAAATTTTTGAATGGTTGGTGTTGACTTTTGGTCTTTGTAAGGCTTTACTTTGACCAATAACTTTACCCCCCCCCCAATGATTTTAATTGCTTAACATTGTTTAACTCAAGTTTGGGGGGGGGATATTTTGGCTCTTGAAAGAAAATGATTTTTTTTAAAAATTATGCCTAAAATAAGTTTGGGGGAGGATTTTCACTTTCATATATTTTTGCCCCCATTAATAATGTCCTTCCAAGCTTACAGGTTTTTGTGATCCAGCAGATAGCAACAGTGAGGACACTGTTGAAAACAAGTTTGGGGGAGGTTTGTGCTTATTTACATATCAATTTGCATCATATTTTGCATAAGCACAACATTTTCAAAAAAAAAATTTAAATTTTTTTTTTCTTTTATAATAAAAGAGTAGAAAGTGAAAAAAAATTACATCCAAAAGATAGGAATAGTTTAAGAAAACCAAGAAAATCAGAAGTTTTCTTAAACGAACTAGTAATAAGTAGTTATGAGCTGTTGTCCCAAGGGTTAGTAAGATGGAGGAAGTCACTAATCTGAGGATAAAAATAAGTCTGAAAAATAGTTTCTATTCTGTAAGCCAAACATTTGAATGTTGATACCCTACTATATGCACTTACACACGTCTTGAAACTCGGGATAGTAGAGGATACCTTGAAATGCTCTTGTCTAAAAGCCAAAGTATGAAGGAAAGAAAAAAATGAAGAAAATATAAAAATGGTGAAAAGAAAAAAATGAACACTGGTTTTGTATCGCCAAGGCAGCAATAAAAAAAATATAGCGAGGGTGTCTCTTCACCTAGTGCCCTAAGGCCAACTGGTCTGGGAGTCACTGCTAAGCCTTAGGTGGTGCAAGACGAGGAAAATATTATCACCGAATCAGCAAGCACATGAGTAATCGGTCGGTTAGTACCTCAAGAAGTATTAACGGTCGCATGAAAAGGTGTGAGCAAACCTAAGTATTCATCAAATTAAAAAGTACTAAGGTAGATGGACAAGAGTATGATAGCTTGAATTGAATTCTCCGAGTGTAGGGATGTTCTTTACACACACGTAGGGGTATATGATCAATGTTTGGATGAAAGGTAGGAATGAAGAATAAAGACGATGTTTTATTGAGGGATGGTGTGATTTCTAATATTTTTTCATGACTATTAAGATAGGGCTCATGACAACTGAAAAGCTAGTGTAGTTGAAAACTCTTATTTTCAAAGTCTTTCTTTTATGGTTCTTATCTTTATATGTAAATTTCACCATCTCTCTTTTGTTATAGGATTTTGTGGGTGTAATCCGCTGAAAACCCTCAGGAGACAACACTCCTCCTACTAGGGACACCTAGATGTTTAACGGCTTGTTGCACGTGCTCAGTGCAATCGTGTTGCCTACGAAAGTATGCTTAGTTTTTCTCCTTTCTTTTTCTCATCCTCTTGAATAAACTAGTTTGCTCGGGACGATCAAAGATAAGTTTGGGGGTATTTGTTCAGTTGATAAAACTGCACATTTGTATTACATTTTTCCTACCATTTTCATATTAAAAAAGGACTTTATTATAATATATCATACATATGAGGGTTTATGTGTAAAACTACTATTTTCCATGTGTTGATATATTATAATTAGTATTTGGTAGAAAAATGTATGCAAATAAATTCATTGACCTAATCCTAGTAGAACTAAGTCTACTAAATATTATTTGAGATTGTTGTGCAAAAGATTTCCAAGTGTGCAGAATTTTTCAAAGACTAGAATCAAGCAAATCAAGTTGTTGAAGAAGACTTGCTTAATTAAGAATCAAAACTTGGAGACCAAGTCTGGAAGCAACCGAGAAAAGATTTCTGAATTCTGAAGGTTCCTAGGATTGCCACATGTCCCAAAGACCAAGCCCCAGAAAAATGATGGAGGGATGAGATCAAATGGCCGCGGATCCGCGGCCATACCCCCCTTTGGCCGCGGATCCGCGGCAATCTAGAGGGATCATTTGCTAAGATTTTATGGCTTAAATCTGCTGTATTTTACCAACTTTTGAAACAAAAGATTGTGGCTTTGGACTATAAAAGGGCACCGAGAGCCTCTTGGAAAATTTATCAAGCCGAAGAGATCACGAAACTCCCGACGCTCACGCATCCAGGCTGATCATCGACTGTTCGACTACCTCCTTAGGAAAGATCGAGAAGCAACTAGTTTGTAATCATTTTCTACGGATTAAAGTGTAGTTTGTTTAAGTTGATTAATAAAGGTAGTTATTTTATTTAATTCTTTTTGCATTTTACATTATGTTTTCCCTCTCTTTCTTTTCATCTTCTTCTCCCAACATGCGCGAGTAATTCTCCGCTTGTTAGGGTTTGTAGGATTAGGGTAGGCTAATGGACGATGAAAATAACTAAACCCTTTTTAAGTCCTATAAAGTTTAGGAACTTTATCAAAAGAATCATTAACATCCTAATCGGGCGCGCTTGCAATTCTTTGCTAGTTCCAACCGCGATTAGAGATTAGATTAATGATTGTTTTGGTAAAGGCTAGATATGAACGGAGTTCCGTATCGAGATAAGGGTTAAGAGTGGGATTCCTTTTCCCTCCAGAAACCCTAATCTACACGCATGACCGTCGTTCTAGTTCTAAATCTATTAATGGATAAAAATGGTAACTTTTAATTAATCATCCATAACTACTAAATCCTAACGAACCCTACAAGACCTCTTATTATATTATCTACATCTTTAAAATAATCTAGATCTATATTTTACATTCTTGTTTAACATAGATCTAGAAACCATTCTATAAAATTCTTTATCCCTCCTCTCTTTCTCAACACATCTAAAGTAAAACTAAAAGGTTCCACGTTTCCCAGAGGACGACCCGTACTCATCTCGGTCTAGCTATACGCGACACCGTTATTGATTGCGGTTATTCTACACACACTTTTTCAACCAATCAAATGTTCGCGAACTTTGGAGCCTCTTTGGATAAAGCGTCTTCACGGATGAAGCAGGAGATGAAGCTCCCAAAGGTGACACCCTGCCCTTCTGACTTTGCGAACAGTTTCTCGAAAACACCCAAGGCCTTGATGAGACTGGGGTACTTATGGCGGACGACGTTTTCAGTCGTCAGGTCGTCAAGCATAGCCGGCATGGTCGCAAACACGTACTCGTCGGGAGGCAACAACTCTTCATAATGTTCTCCCCTGATCCACAGTCCAGAGATCTCACGAAACTCTTCCAGTGAAATAGAGATCTCGCGATCCCCTAGCAAGAAGGTATTGGTGGGAAGATTCTATTGGTTCAAAAAAGCTTTACCCCACCAGACGTGAAGGGCCTGATAAAGAAAAAGAGACGCGTACACCGCTTGATATAGCCCAACCTTCTGCAACCGCGCACGGTGGGCGGAAAGAACATATCGAGCCCAGGGAAGATAGCCTGCTGGGTAGCGAGGGGTAAGCCCTACTTATAAACTTGTCCCCAGGGTTGGACTTCACCTTGACAGATGCGGCGCCCCAAGATATCTATAGCTGGCAAGGGCTGGTTGGGTATCCCGGCTTTTAACGGCTCAAGCGGGCCTGTAGGAGTCCAATTAGCCGCCTCCACCGCATAAGCGGTCTGCGGACGCTCCATCAGTGATATTGGGCGAAGAGGCTCTGTTGGATCCTCACAAGTAATGCTGTGGCGGCCTCGGATGATGTAACCATACCAGACTCCCCATAAGAGTAGACTAGTACGGTCTTAGTCATGTGCCCTGATCATCGACATTGCTTCCTCATCCGACGGCAATTGCGAAAAAGCGGCGTCTAAGCAAGTAAGGGAAAGTAGGGAAGAGAAGCCATTGTTCCTGAAACAAGGGAAAAGAAAACCATTAATGAAACCTATATATATATATATATATATATATATATATATATATATATAATGACAGAGGGAAATGACGGGAAGTTTATTCCATGGGACCACTGATTGCAAAACTAATGGACCCCACAAAATCAATATGGCGGCTCACCAATGATGAGACGGGACAATCATTGTAAGAATCAAAAAAAATTCTCATTAAACAGACACGGGAGTTTAAACAACTCTTGACATCCTCATAGAGAAAACAAGTTCTGTTAAAATACCCAACAAATCTAAATTTGTGCAAATAAGGGTAAAACCCTATGAAAATATTCTCAAGAACACCAGGGAATGAAATTCCCGAAGGGTCCTCTTAATCTTTCAGAGCTAAGCTCTTTGTGGAGGAATTAAATTCCTTTTAAGCCGTGGAATTAAATTCTAGAAAAAAACCCATGGCAAGGAGGCAAAGAAAACGGAATTAAATTCCAAGATTCTTAAAGATCGGTGGTAGGGTAAAACCCAAAAAAGATAATTAACAATCCCCATTCATTCAAGACTTCAAAAGCTACAAAAAAAATCATGTATGGGTATCTTTGAGAAACCGATTTAAGAAAAGATCTAAGCTCTGATGGTGGATTTAAAATTCAGGGCAGAAAACCCAAAAAGGGTCGTTCAAGAGCCTTACCCAAAAGGAAGTTTTGGAGAGTTGAACTCTGAAAGATTTTTGAGGCAGGGAACTAAGCTCTGAAGAAGAGAATTAAATTCTCGAGAAAATGACCAAGGAAGAAGATGAAGGAACAGGGGCTTCCCAGAGGCGAAAAGCCTTGTATTTATAAGACGTGACAAGGACGGTTCATCTCCCCATTCCCCTAGGCAGATCCAACGGCTAAAAGGGTGACAGCATTGCACTCACGTGCAAGCCACGTGAAAACAACGCTGTGGGGGAATTTGTTCCCTTATAAAAAAAAGAGGGGAAAAGAAAGAAAGAAAAAGCGATAAAAAAAATCCCCTAATGGAGCATCATGTGCCCACACGTGATGCGCCTATGAACAAAGATTGTAGGTATCGCGCTTAACAATTAAGGCTGAAATTGAGCCTCACGTGCAAGCACGTGAGCATCTATATACAAAGTATATATGCGCCTTTTTAAAACAAATAACATGCCAGAGAAGCTCACATGTCAGCATGTGATGCCCTTTTGGGGCTGTTGCACATAAGCAAATGAGTTTAACTCAGTAAGGATCACGTGCTACACGTGAGTGATCCTAAACGCTTTATGAGCTGATAGAATTAAATTCTAAATAAAGGAATCAAAACCCTATTTGGAAAATATTTCCTTAAATCTTTCTAAATAAGAAAGATTACTCTCTGTAAAACAGAGCACCGTTGGATTAAAAAATCCAATGGTTAAAAAATCACCTATCTACAGAAAAAATTCTATATGGGGAAATATTTTCCTAATCTTGTTAAAAACAAGAAAGATGTCTTCTGTAAAACAGAAGTCTTTGGATCAAAGATCCAACGGTGGATAAAATCCCCAAATCAATTAAGATTTCTCAATGAGAGATTTATTTAACTAAATCAACAAACTTGCTTCTACTATATAAAGGACCCAAGACTTCAAGTCTTGTACAGAAGAGACCCCCATAAGATTTGAGAAAAAAAAGAAAAGAGAAGAAGATCTCTCTTTTAGGAAAAAAAAACCTCAGGTAAGAAGAAAGACATAGAGATTATTTTATCTCTTCTTCGCCATTCCAAGAGTTTAACTCTTCTAAAAAGAACTTAGTTCTTCCTATGGTTGAGGTCTGCAGAAGCAGATCTCCTCACAAGTTGAGAATTTAATTCTCATCGGGGAGATTCTGTCATGCCGATTCAAAACTTAGGGGAAAGAACTAAATTCAAAGAATTTAATTCTTACAAAAAGATATATGGATTTAATTCCTCTGATAAAACTAGGGTTTAACCCTATAAAAGAATTTAATTCTTATCAAATAAGGGACCTGAAATTTTCAAAACTCAGATCAAGATCTCCCTGCATATTAGCGTTCAGTGCTATAACGACAGATCACGTGTTTCCACGTGATCATCCCTGATGAACAAAAGAACGACTGAGATCGAATCACGTGATCTTACATGACCCCCTAATAGTGCTTAGCACTTATAAAGGAAAAAAGGAATAAATCAAAGACAGTTCCCATTTTTGGGGCGCCTCACGTGATCCCACGTGACTCCCTAATAGTGCTTAGCACTTATAAAAGGAAAAAGGGAATAAATCAAAGATAGTTCCCATTTTTAGGGCGCCTCACGTGATCCCACGTGACCCCCAATAGTGCTTAGCACTTATAAAAGAACAAGATAATAAAAACAAAGAAGCAGTGCCCAATTCTCACGCGCCTCACGTGCCACACGTGAGCACTCTAAATTCCAGTGTTTAACACTGCTTTAGAGCCTCGCGTGGGAGCACGTGAGCTCAGAGCAAATATTAGTGTTTAACGTTACGAGAGGCCAACCTTAGCCCGAATTAGCCAAGTCTCCCGAAGCCAAAACCCTTTTGATCACCAATCAACCGAGCCCTCCTATGCTCAGGTCTCGCCAAATCGATCTTAGTTCCAAAGACGACTAATGATCTCCTAACGGTTGGTATTTAAAATGATATTCATTCCACCATGATCTCTCCCTGCAATTTGGAATTCGGTTTAAGGGTACATCTCTCCATACCTCTGATACATGTCGTTGTAATTCTTCAACGTCTTCAGAGAGGTGGAGGGTCCCAACAACCAACAACTCTTTGGTGTACTCCCAAACCAATGAGCACATCCCAACGGACCGCAACGTCGTTAAACTAGCTACGGACCACAACGTTCTTAAACTAACAACGGACCGTAACGTCCTTAACCTAAACCAATAGAGCCCAAATGCTCTTTTGTTGGATCTGAATGATCCTAAACCTTGTTGAGTAGATCTTAGTCTAAAATTGGACTAACGTATCCTTAACAAACATTTAAGTTGATATTAATCTCAAACGAGATTAACGATCCTTAAATCAAACCAAACCCAAATCTAAGAATATACGGATTTGGACCAATCCACGCCCTACGGGCGGGCAACATAAATTAGTCTCCGTATATAACCCATGGGCAACCAAAAAATAAAACAAACGCACACGACACGAAGTGACCTTCTGGAGCCGGAGAAAGTGGTTATTGCGATGCTGTAACGTAATTAACTGCAGGGACTTACGCCAGTAGGGAAGAGCGTTGTTAGTATATATGCCATAGAGGCCATTACTGTATCATACTAGTTTGTATATTACTTAATGGAAGCTTGGGATATTCACAGTTATATAGACAATCTTGCTCAAAATGGTAGTATGCTACTTGGTTTTTTTCTACTTTAATATGTGCATGTGTTTCTTTTAGCATATCGCTTATACATATTAGTGGAGCCCTTAGGATCTTTGCTTGATTACCAGCGTTGTGATGGCAGTCACACTAGTGGGGGCTGGGTAATCTACAAGCACATCCTTATACAGGTCCCTAGTCGTAGGATTATCGAGACGGGGCATCGATACTCCGGAGTAGACTAGCGTATACGCTTCTCATCCCAGCAGGGGAGATGGTCTGTCCCATAGCCATTAGTACATCGTACTGGAGATAGTATGCGGGTGCTCGTTAGGTTACGAGTACACTGGACAGGACTCGTCGGGAGCTGTTGGTTGGTACTATACTTATCGTCAGATAACAGTTCCCAGGTGACAGGAGTACAGCTTAGTCCGTCGACTTGACACTGCTACTTCGCCTCGAGTGTGTTCCCACTGTACTTTGATTACTACCCTACCACGGCTCAAAGGAGTCGTGCAAACAGATAGTAGTTGGGTGCAGTCCCGAAGCACTTGGAGGCAGTAGCGGTTAGATAGGATTCGTCTCTCCTGGTATTGGGGGTTGATATCGCGCTGTGTCTAGGAGAGCTATTACACAAAGTCCCTGGCCAGGGCAAGCGAGATTTTCTGGTAGTGTTTCCAGTAGTTTCTCAGGGTGTTCTGGGCTACACTCCGGCATGACTTGTACCGCTATTAGGGGTCTGACGTTTACCGCCCCCTAGGCCCGACATGCGATACTCATAGACGAACAGACCGGACTGTACGGAGATTGTTACATTCAGGCTCAGTAGGAGTTCGGATGGGTTCACCTCATCGGTCTTCTTATCGGCATCTACCTGGGGACCGTTACGTACAGCTAGTACCGCTTGCGGCCTGTGGTTAAACCCACTGCCAGCGTAGTGTCGAGTCTTTAGAATCCCACACAGAGGGTTGTTCACCTTTGGGCAAAACAGAGTAGAGGTCGTATGGCTTTACGACGGGGTTCGTTCACATACGCGCACTTGTGCACGTTTGGTGTCCGAGCCGTTATTACTAGCGGGCTTTGATTTAAGCCAGATCCTAGTATTTATTTTGGGATTGGTCTTGTCTCATAGTGTTCGTGTTCCTCGGAACACGGATGCGGGTGTGTATACACAGTTGACAGAGGCAGAGGAACCTCATTAGGGTTTTGACCATTGACTTGATTAAAACCATAATGAGATTGAGGAAATTGATTAATGAGTTTTAATTAGTGATAATTGTATCATGGTTAATTAGGTTTGACTCTTTGACCAAGTTGACCCATGTTGACTTGGATATTTTTGTGAGCATGCTTAGCATTAATTATGATATGATAAGGGTCAAATCAACATCAACCGTGACAATTTATCCTAATTAAAATTATCATTATTCTTTCTGTTCATATGAGAGCAAAGTTCATTTTATTCTCATTCTCTCATGCTCTTTCTCTCTCTTGAAAAGCTCTTTCCTCTTCCTCTCTCAAAGCTCTCTTGTTTCATGAGTTGAAAAACATGAGCTTCATGAGATCAAACCATCAAAACACCTCTCTACTCACTCTAGGGTTCTTAGTCTAGCAAACCAAGCACTCTAGTTACTTCTTTGTTGAGGTAGGAGCTCAAGGTAGAGGCATTCGGGTGGATCTTTCTTCGGCAAAGAGAAGATGAAGAGGAGGAGCCGTCTACACCACTCAAAGGAGCACATAAGAAAAGGAAGCAACATAAGAAGAGAAGGAGTTCAAGCTTTTGGTATAACCTCTTAACCTGGTAGATAAAGCTTCTTGTATGTTTGTTAGTTTTTGTTTAGCAAAGATCCTTCATGGTTAGTCTATATTTCCTTGTGATAAAAATTCATTTTTTATTCTTTCCGCCTCCCCGTAAGTACCGGGGTGGGTAACATAGACTTAGAAGCGTCCCCACAATCAAAAACTCCTCGCAGACGAGGGGGAATCTGACGAAGTCTGCTACAACGGCCGCATCCGTCCAAACCTCCGATATACGACGCCATAAATCAACTTGGCATCTTCAGAGAGGTGGACGGATAAATTCAAATAGCATCTGCCCCCAAATTCAGGCTAGACGATCCATCCTGGATCCGTCTCCCGTTTTCGGCGGTAAACAGAGCCGAGTCGAGCTCGAGCTTGTCCATGTCCGTGGTCGTTCGTTTAATTCCTCAAGCTTAAATTTGTGTTCAAGCTTAGCTCATTTAGTTAACAAATGAGCTTGAGCGAGCTTTTAACGAGCCAAGCTTTGAGCTTTTTCAACAGCTTTACCCCTGCAAAGTAATTTTGCACGTGCGAAACACGAAGTTCGAAAATAAAATAGAAATGATACCATTATAGAAATTATTAAAAATAGAATGTGTGAGACGTATTTTAAAAAAAAATTAAACGGTTTAAATGTTTCGTAATTTCCGCATGATAATTTTCGTGTCCATGACCCGATCCACTACGGGCGCGGGTATGAAGATAACCTGCGAATAGATAAACGGATCATCCATCTATAAGTTAGCAGGTAACTAAGAGCATCATAAAATAATTTTCGCAATTTAAATAATAAAAAAGTTGCCTCTATAAGTTTATGGTGCTCGTATACATTAACAACCTTAATTAAGCACAATATGTACATTCAAATTTACATTCTCACAAAAATTCTCAATAGTATTCATATATTAGCAAAATTAATGAAAAGTCGTTGACTTTGTTCGATACGGGACGGGTAAAACACACGAACCCATGGGCCGGGTCGACCCAGCGACGGGTCGGTTAAAAACTAAAGAACCTGCGGGCCGGGTTGACCCGGTGATATCTGTAAACGGGCGGGCCGAGTACGGGTAATATTTGAACAGGTGGTACAATTTTGACCCGTTGTCTATATTTTACGGTCGATCTACGGGCTAAACGAGTAATGAGCCATTTTTGACACTTAGTTTTAGAGATAAAGATAGTTACCACAAAAGCCACGGATGCAATTAGGTATCTTTTCCTTTTTCTTTTTTCCTAATATTTAATTTGGTAGTTTAATAATATTTTTAACCGTAAATCTCAAATCCTATATGACATGAAAACGGAGACTCAATTTCAAGGTCAGTGACTAGCCCTTTTTAATTTTAGGCCGAACCTGGCCTTTTAATTTTGCACTATAATAGCAGAGAAACTAAATTGTGGGAACAAAGGAAAAGTCTTTCCAGTTTTGGGTCCCATACGTGAAACCCCAAATATTCAGGGTCCCATACGTGAAACCCCAAATATTCAAAACACAGGCCTGTTTGGTTTGAAGTATTTTATAGGATTCTTGAGTTTTGGATTTGTGGATCATACGATTCACAAATTTTGTGTTTGGTTAGCTTAGATTACAAACATAGATTTGTATGGATTGTGTGATGGGCCTACAAAAAAGATTGATCTCAAAATCCTTGAAAAATGAATGGATTCTTAAGGATTTCTCAATGTTTGGTGGCCCCCATATATACTTTATTATTAAAAAATTCCTTGTCTCTCCATCTCTCTCTAAAATTCTCAAATCCAAATCCCACTTTATTTTCACTAACCAAATAAAAATTACAACAATCTATAAATCCAATACTAGAAATCCAATACCAAGCAAACAGCAAATTACCAAATCCAAAAATTTTCAAGCTCACTATTTTGGAATCCAAATTTCATAATCCCCTTAGGGCCTGTTTGGTTGTAGGATTATTAGTTTGGATTTGGATTTTGGATTGTGGAATCCTAGGATTCCACAATTTTGTGTTTGGTTGCAGGATTAGGATTTCTAGGATTCCTTTGTTTTGTATGAGGGGCCCACCACAAAAGAAGGATTCATGAATCCTACAAATTTTCAAGAATTCTCAAGGATTTGGCACTATTCATTGTACTTTTAGATGGGGCCCATGTACTTTATTTATTTAACAATCCCCTCTCCATCTATCTCTCTCTAAAATCCTCAAATCCAAATCCTATTTTTTTCCATCAACCAAACAAAAATTATAAGGATCTACAAATCCAATACTAGGAATCCAAAACCAACCAAACAACAAATTACCAAATCCAGAAATTTCAACCGTACTATTTTTGGAATCCAAATTCCATAATCCTGCAACCAAACAGCCCCTAACCAAACAGGGAAGCGCTTCCAACCCCCATCTGCGAACTGCTCTGTTCATTACCCACGACTCTCAAGATCTCTTTTCCGACAACAAAAATTCGAATCCGATCGCTCGGGAAAATCGATGGAGAAATCGATTAATCCCGACGCTCTGTCGATTACAGTAAATGACGTCGAGTGCGTATATGAGTTCGTTCTCTTCGAAGGCGACACCGTCATCGGAAACTTCGTGGTTGTGGATTATGATATTTTTTGGAGCTCAGACCACCCTGGCATCGATCTAGTTGCAAGTCTTTTTCCTTTTCGGGTGTTTTTTTGGTTAATTTTAGATGTTGTGAGTTACTATCGCGTTTTGATTGATCAAAACCGTTTAAATAAATGGGGATGATTGATGATTTGTGAGTTAGTGAAGAAAGTTTCTTTCTTTATTTTACAATCTTACCAATATGTTATGCAAAAGTTTCAAACTTGGAGGTATATGCTGTCGCTGAATTATATCCTTATCTTTGCCATTGAGGTTCTGTTTTGCTAGGCGGCTCCTAGAGCCGGTTTGGTTGAACTTGAAGTTTGAATTCATAGATATATTGTCGCTAAGGAATCATTCATGTGTTTTGGGGTTTGGGAGGGGGGGGGGGGGGGGGGGTTGTTCTTCTCTCCCAGAGTACCTATTCTTTTAAAGTCAATTGTTTGATTGGGAGGGGTTGAGAAAAGAAAAAGGAATGGCAGTGTGCATCTGTCAATTGATGAGTGGTCTAAAAATAAAAAAAGTAGGTCAGTTTAATAGAATAATCAGACGTTTAAAATTTTCTCCCAACTCCACCCAAATCTTTAAATAACCTCAAACTTTGAATTCTCATATTTGCTCATGTCTCATGACTTTAAGCCCAATACTTGCCCCCTAGAAGTCATGGTAACAAACAGTGTGCTTGATGTGGAATTGTACTTCTCAAGCCTTGATCCCTCTATTCCATGGAAATCTCGCAATCAAACAAGCCTATAGGAGCTTTTGCTATTTTGAACAAGACTCGACTTTTTATGACATTGTGGATATTCCAATTTTTAGGCCAGAATTTCTAACCCCTAATCAAAGGAAAACAACTAAGTTTCTTGAAGCTAAGTTAGATAACTTTATAATTATCATGAATTAACTCAAAGGCGAAATATGACATAAGAGCAAATCCTTATGGTTTTTCCCCCAAGGGGAAAAATATTGTTTCGTTAAATAATTTAATTCATAACAATATGTGATAATTGATGGGTTAAACAAAGAGTGTAGACAACTTCCAATGTAGAATCATAGATTGCAACTTAGAATCTAAAGAATTTGGAATGATCAAGCCAAAGTTGAATATAAAAATGTAAAATTGATATAATATAAGAAGAAATGTGCATACGATGTAGATCTGATGGCTAGAAGATGCATGGAAGTGATCATTTTCATTAATTATTTGCAATCTTTCATCGTGATGATATCACAGAGATTGTGATTGATATAATCAATTGAATCAAAGAGTTATAGTTAAAGTAAAGTGCTTATGCGGTAACATGTCATAATGGTACGTCCCTATTGAGAAGTGAATGGGTATAAAAGTATAAGATGGACCAAACCTCAATAAGGCTTGAGTCTTATTGATGGAGTCCGTCTATGTTAAAAGCCTGTATACACTCATATATATAAAATATATAATCGCCTCTTCTCGTTCGTGTATAATTAAATTTAATATGGTATCAGAGCTAGGTTGATAATATCCGTGAATTTGTGCTTTAATAATACCTCTGTGAGAGAGCCGTCTACATGCCCTTGATAGTTGCACATTTCCTTGTGCCATAGTTGCACATTTCCTTCTCCTTATGCCATAATTGCACCTTTCCTTATGCGGTCTACTTGTTTCTGAGAGACTCGCCTCTACACATATTTATACGATCCACATGACAACCACGTTGTACATGAAGGGAGTGTTGAGATGTGTGGATTAAAATAGTTTCACATTAGAAAAACTATGAGAAATATATGGATATAAAAACATAAGACGTGCAAATCTCAGTAAGACATGAGTCTTATTGATGGAGCCCGTCTATGTTAAAAGTCTGTGTGTGTGTGTGTGTGTGTGTGTGTGTGTGTGTATAGATAACCGTCCCCTCATTCGTGTATAATTAAATTTAATAGCATCCATAAGATGTTAGAGGCAATTCTTGTAGATGGTGAGTTTTGGAATAACCAATTGAGATGGTTTGGACAACGGAGCAGAGGTTGTTTAGCGCACTATATACAGCGAGTGATAAAATCGCAGTTGATGAACCAACAGAAACTATATGAAGCTTTTTTCTTCTTCTTGAATATAACCCCCTCGGCATCGAACTTGTGACATCTGATATTGAAGAGAAAATTGGTATCAACCGAGCTAAGCCCAATTGGTAACTATATGAAGCTTGTTGTCTACCATGAAGTTTTAATTAAGGTAGCCAGTCACAACATACATGTGCTGTCTCTTCACTTCACTATTCATACATTTAATCAATTTGGACTCCTCTCAGTCTCATTTGTGCATTTGCTTACATTTCACGACTGAAAGCTCATTTATTTATATTCCTGTGTGTATCCTATGTGATTTATTTGACCCAGTGATTCTCCTATTTGCAGTATATATGCTTATGCATTAACTTTTAGAAATATCTACAATGTATTTTATATATTCTCACTAATATGCAGACTTTTGTTGAGGTAAGGTACATCACACAGTTGTTTGATCCAGCCACACATAGAGGCGGCCTTTATTTCTTCTTAACTGAGTGCGACCTTATGGGCATGCATCCACGTAATGTTGATTATTGACGACTCTTGCATTGATTTGTAGGTGTCTTCACCAGGAGGCAATACATACAGTCGAAGGAACTTCTGGTGACAAGTTTGAGTTCAAGGCTCCCAGAAGCAGAATGTACAAATTTTGCTTTCCATAATCCACAGAAAACACCAGAAACTGTATCTTTCTACAGACATAGTGGCCAGTTTCCTAATGAAAATAACGTTGCTAAAGATGGCAACTCCCATGAGCCTTTTTCCATAATGCCATGATCCGATTTGTCTCCTTATGCATGCATTCCTTCTTGTGCTTGATCTCTTATTTTTTCCTGTGTCCTTGGAGAGGGGTCAAATGTATAGGGTAGTGTGGATTCAAAGTTGATAATCTTTTTCCATGACTCATATTCTATGCCATGCTTGCCATTCCCTTGTGGTGGCCATTTCTTTTCCAAATTTTATATGTTTGAGTTCTTCTCAGGCGTGCATGATATGCATGTGCGCATAATAGATTCAAGTTGCAACCAATGAAGTGCATAATAGATTCGAGTTGCAACCTATGAGGCATGAGCACAGACACAACATGCATACATCGACACATGAAGTTCCTTAGAACACAGACATAGGGACATGACTATATTACAATTTTAGAATACTGGTGTGTTTATTTATTTGTTTGTTTTTATAGATAATAACTATCAGCTACAAAACTATTACAATAATCTGCATTCATCCATAATAAATAACTAGTAAACCTTATCTATGAATTTAGGACTAGAAAATATAAACCGATACTTATATTACATGAACATAACAAATACAGAAAATTGGGGGGAAAATCACAAAGTCAAAAAGACATACATTCATCCAAGAATAGACTCCTATCAAAAAAGGACATTAATTTTTAAAAATGACTAACAAATTGATAATAAGAATGAATTATTATCTAATTTAACAGAATCAAATTCAACTTGTGTATATGAATAAAGTAAGAAACATCAACTAGATTTATACACGAATCAAGTTTTTAAGTTTCAACACATAAACTATGATGCTAGCATGTTATTTTATTAGAATCACATATACGGCATTATGACATGCAGAGGGCACACATATGACGTGCCCGATCATATATGATGGCATTTCTGATACATGTTGGAAAATTCGGTCTATGTAGGACGCACACATCCCCCATTGGAAGTGTTCATGCTTAATTTGGCTGCAACTGCCCCTCAGCAAGACAGCAACACAGCCGATGTAGATGCGCGCGCGCTTGTTATGCCTTTTCCAATCCAGTCACAGAATATTGATTAAATAAGCTTTCGCTCTTTTCTCATAACTATATAATAAAATATATTATAGTGCATTTGCTTTTTCCTATTTTCGTTAACTCTACTAATTTTTATTTCTTTTGGCAGAGCATTTGGATCCTATAAATGTGAAAATCGCTGAGCTTAGAGAGGCACTGGAGTCTGTTACGGCAGAACAAAAATATCTGAAAGCACGTGAAGTGCGCCACCGCCACAGTAAGTAAACTCATAAATCTTTACTGGCGAATGACTTGATGGAATTTATAGCTGATTGTTTCTGGCACATTCAAATCAATTTGTCAAATAAACCGTAATATACATTGTATTTACACTATTGCTGAGCCACATAAAAAAGGTCACGAAATATTGCGAGCTACGCTACAACAACAACAACAACAACAACTGAGCCATTTATCCCAAACATATGGGGAGGCTACATGAGCCAACAAGAGAATCACGCCGGGTCCAGCACATGAATCCTCTGCCTCCACTCACTCCTATCGAACAATATACATTCATTGAGGTCTTTGACAACCATATCTTTTCGTATCACCTCCATCCTTGTTTTCTTCCTTCTCCCTGTCGTCCTTTTGACATTGCCTATATCGAGAATATCCATTCGTCGAATCGGTGCTTCCATAGGTTTGCGTCGTATATGACCAAACCATCTTAGCCGGTTTTCCTGCATCTTCTCCTCCACAGGTGCTACACCAACTTTTGCACGAATATCCTCATTCGCGCCTTATCTTTTCTAGTGTTACCATCCATCCAACGAAGCATGCGCATCTCCGCTACGTGCATCTTCTGTGGATGATATTTCTTAGGAGCCCAGCATTCTGTACTATATAATAAGGTAAGCCGAATAGTGCTCCGATAAAACTTCCTTTTCAATTTTAACAGAAAGTTATAACCGAAAAAATATCCATGTTGCACTCTTCCATTTCAACCAACCTGCTTGGATCCTTTGATTAACATCGCTATCCATCTCTCCATCCTTTTGGATGATGGAACCTAAATATCTAAACTGATCGCTCGGTGATATCTCTTGCCCTTCCAGTATTATACCAATATGGTCTTGACTTCTCTGTTTGCTATATTTGCAATGCATATATACTATCTTGGACCTGTTCAATCTGAACCACCGAAATTCCAACGTTTGCCTCCATAACTCTAGTTTGGCATTAACCCCTGCTTTCGTGTCATTTACTAGAACAATATCGTTAACGAATAGCATACACCAAGATATCTCATCTTGGATAGTTCTAGTAAGCCCATCCATCACGATGGTAAACAGGAATGGACTTAATGCAGATTCTTGATGTAAACCAATTGTAATCGGAAAATCACTCGTTAGGCCACCGCAAGTTCTGACATTTGCCACTACTCCATCGTATATGTCCTTAATTATGTCAATATACTTGACGAGAATCCCCTTCTTCATCATTGTCCCCCGTAATATCTTTCTAGGTATCTTGTCGTACTCTTTCGCTAAATCAATAAATATCATATGCAAATCTCTTCTCCTCTCTTGAAAACGCTCGATAAGTTGACAAAGCAGATAAATAGCCTCTGTCGTCGATCGTCTAGGCATGAACCCAAACTGGTTCTCTATTATTTTAACATCCTTTCTTAGCCTGTGTTCAATCACTCACTCCCAAGCCTTCATGGTGTGACACATAAGTTTTATTTCACGGTAATTTGAGCAATTTTGAATGTCTTGTTCTTATAGATAGGTACAAGGGTATTTTTTCTCCATTCATTTGGTATCTTTTTGGTCTGCCAAATCTTATTAAACAGATCTGTCAGCCATTTAGCGTCTATTTCTTCTAAGTATCTCCAAATCTCGATAGGAATCCAGTCTGGACTAACCGCTTTTTTTGATCTCATTCCCTTCAAACCTCTTTTAACCTCAGATATTCTTATTTTACGCATGAAATCACGGTTTATATCTTGAAATTGAATGACAAGTCCATCCGAATTCTCAGTAAAGCTCTCATTGAACAATTTGTCAAAATAATCTCTTCACCTTTCCTTGATATTCTCATCTCGAACTAAAACCTTCCGATCGTTATTTTTGACACGCTTCACCATACATAAGTCTCCGGTCCTCCTTTCCCGCTTCCGAGCAATCCAGTATATATTATTTTCAGCCTTCTCCTATTTCTTGTACACCTTCTTATAGACCTTAATTTAGCTTCACGAACAACTTTCTTAACTTCCTTTTTAGCCATTTTATACTTCTCAAATCTCTCCGTATCTTTGCTTTTCTTCAAATTTTTATAAGAATCCCTTTTGATTTTAATAGCAGCATTTACTTCTTCGTTTCATCATGATGTGTCCTTAGATGGTGGAGCACCACTTCTCGACTCACCAAGTAGATCTCTAGTTACTCTCTTGATACAACTAGTCATCTTATTCCATGTTCTGTCTGAATCATCTTCAGACTGCCAATCCGTCTTTTGGGTTACACGATCTATAAAAACCTACTAAATCGTTAAAAGATTCAAGCTACATAGCGCAAAATAGCAAGCTACATAGTGCTATGGTCAACATCGTTAAAAGTTCTCTACAGCAAAGCTAAAGTTACTAACTCCCAGAACATGGATGAATAAGAAGTACTGAAGAAGGATTGATCACGTGTTTGAATTCTTGACTCAATTAATTATGTGAAAATATTTGCAGAATCTGTTATTAGAATATTTTAAGTGCTTGAGTGCATCCTGATCCCCCTCATGGGCTATTTACATAGATATGGAATAAGAAGAGTCATTTAAGGTAGCTTGAACAAGTTACAAGTATATTGGAATTAGGCAACATGCAATGGGGTTTGGATTCTGAAACATAAGCTTTGTTTTGTGTTATTGGTATTCATCAATCAGCTTTACTAGATAGTTGTATTGCAATCCCGGAAATGATATGTATGGGTTTTTTTTATATTCATATTGGAAAAACTGCTTGAAGCAAGTGCTTCAATGGTGTTGTAGGATCAGAACATACTTTGTCATTGTACAAAGGATGTGAAATATGGCTACGCTTGACGATGGATGTTTCCTGCACTGGATATATTGATCTCCCATAATCAACTCTAACTGGGAGGAGCTTGACAGTTTTTTTTTATATATTTAATATCGGTTCCGATGTTTTTATGACCTTATGCTGCAATTGTCTTCTATGTTCTAAGTACCATAGCTATATTATTCATATTGGAAAACTTTATTTTCTCACTTACATACACAAGTTGGATGGTCTTGCCTCAAATTTTCATCAAAGTGCCATCAAAGTTGCAAGGACACAACACGAAAATCTCTATATGTGGTATACGATGACACGACTAATATATATATATATATATATATATATATATATATATATATGGGATTAATGGAGGAAAGTCCCCTCCTATGGCGTGGAAAAAATACAACCTCCACCATTTTTTCCGACGATCGGCACCCATCTTCATCATCGTTATCATCTAAGATGTGCGTACACCAAATTTCATGTGATTCCACAACTTTTTCACCGTTGATTTAGTGGGTTCAAAATTAACGGTTTACCGACAATAGAACTTTTTACATTGCTAAATCAACGGTGACAAAGTTGTAGAATCACATGAAATTTGGTGTACCCATATCTTAGATGATAACGATGAAGATGATGGGGGCCGATCGTCGAAAAAAATGATGGAGGTTGTATTTTTTCCACGCCATAGGAAGAAAATTTCCTCTTTTCTCCATTTCTCTCTCTCTCTCTCTCTCTCTCTCTCTATATATATATATATATATATATATATATATATATATATATTAAATCTCAATATGTAGTATACGAGGACACTACTAATAGAGAGGAGAGAGAAAAGAGAGAGAGAGGCATGTGGCGTCGAAAAAGTCTATCCTCCACCGTTTGTTTCGACGATCGGTATCCACCATTTTCATCTTCATCGGTTAAGATGTAGATATACCAAATTTCATATGGTTCTAACATTTTCTCCGTAGATTTAGTGAGAGCAAAATCAATAGTTTTTCGATGATAGAACATTTTTAGAATTTTCACATCACTTACTTGATCAAAGGTGAATAGGTGTTTGAATCACATGAAAATTTAGGGTATCTACATCTTAGATGGTAAGATTCAAGATGGGTTGCGCTGGATGTGGAAAAAGTAGTGGAGGGTCTACTTTTTTCGATGCCATAGATGAGTTTCCTTCCTATGGCCTCTGCCCTCCATTATTCTTGTGTGCCACGCAGACTATGCTCCACTCGATAGGATTTGGACCTAAATCTTATCGAGTTTTTAGCAATGACATTTGCTTTAAGATTTTTGATATCATGATTGAAATAATTGAGAGCTTTTCTTCATAATGGATTGTACAAATCTTAAAGTGAATCCAATGGCTAAAAAGGGATCTGTTTCAAAATCCTATGGTTGGAGCCTAGTTGGACTATACACACACATATATTAAAATAATAATAGAGGTTAACGTGGCTGTGAAGTTCACAGTTAAGTTGAGTGTGAACTTCACTCACATGTCCGCCCCAACTTAAAAAGCGAGATCGATTCAAACAGTAAAATGTGAGTGGAGTTCGCAGTCAACTTTGGCCATGAATTTCATTGCCACATTTTTTGGCATAATAATAATAGTAATAATAAAACAATAAAATTAATAAGAGAGAAGTGTTGAATTCGAGAAAAAGCACTGGAGTTGAAGTCAAAGTTAAGGGAAAGAGGAAATGTTGAAATCGATGGCTTAATTGAAGTCGAGTTGAGGAGAAAGAGGATGTGTCGAGGTCACAGCTGCTGAAGTCACTGATGTCGAGTTGTGGAGAAAGAATAGCAAAGTCGATGAAATCGAAGTCGCTACCTCCGCACGAGTGAATACTGTGATAGAATTGGGTTAATACTTAATAGTGGGTAGGCAATTAGTAGTAGGTTTAAACTCGTAAAACCTTAACAAAATGTGTCTCGCTGTATCCAAAACGTGTCCATCCCGTGTTCCCACTTGATGCGATCTGATTTTCTAGCAGACACGGAAATTTCATGCCCGACACTTGTCGAGCATGTGTCGGGCACGAATCCATGTCTAATTCGAGTCCGACACGGACATAGGTGCTATTTAGAAGTGTCGGTACAACTAGAGCACCATTGAACTTTGCAAAATACAACACCCTTGATCGTTTGTTATTATGTTTAATAGCATTACATTAGAAAGGAGATTTTACTAAATTTCCTCCCGGTCATACTTCTCCCAACTTTCCACAAGTATATTTTGGAGTTTAATAACGTCACATGAGAGGCACATGGTGCCTATGTAAGTCGATGTCGCACACCCCACTATGATTTGTGAGGAGGCGGAATTAGTAAACAACGATTTTTAAAGCAAACAACATCGACCTAAAATCCAGATCTTATCGGAAATCCTAACTAGCATAACTAAAGAAGGTTTTAATCTATTATGAAGTGATTTATACCTTCTTGATCAAGTCCTTCGGGTCTTCGTTGTCCTTCTTTGCTCCTCTTCTTTGGCTCCTCGGTGGCTTAAAAAGAACTCGGTCGTCCGTATCCTCTTTGTCGAAGAAGATTCACCCGAGGGCCTATGATCCAAGCTTCGCCTTCAAGTATGAGGTAACCTATATGTTTAATTTGCTAGACTAGCCAACTAAGAAGATGTAGAGAGGGATGTATGGAGTATTTTATCTCAAAAGCCTTAGGGTTCACAACTCATGTGAGGGCTAGGGCTTGAGGATGAAGGAGAGGGAAAACTTGGAGAGAGAGTGAGCAAGTGAAAATGAGCAAGTATTGTGAAGGATGAGAGAATGGCCAAGTGTTAGCAATCATCAAGCATGGATTATTTTGCATAGAAAATAATCAACCATGCTTCAATAATGAAGCCGAATGAATAAACAATTAACCTTGCCATGCTTTCACCCACGCCTCAAATATCTCCAAATTCCACCTTATTAATCTATTTGTATAAATAGATAAATCTAATAATGAGGTGTCTCGTTTTAGAAGCATGTCTTGTAAAATTACAAGAATGTCCCTCACCGTATATACATACCCGTATTCGTATTCCGAAAAATACGAATACAACGAGATAACAATAATCCAATAATATAATACTAGAATCTGGTTTAAACCAAAGCTCACTAGTATTATCCGTCCGAACATCATCCGTGTAGCCAGTACACGTATATGATCGAAACCCTGCCGTAAGACTATACGGCCTCTACATCGTTTCTCCTGAATCAGGAAAAACCCTATGCGTGGGATTCTAAAAACTCGACAGTACGTTGACGGTGGGTTTAACCACAAGTCCGTTAGCGGCACTAGCTGTACGTAACGGCTACCCAAATACATGTGGAAAAGAAGGCCGACAAGCGAACTCATCCGAACCCCTACTGAGCCTGTCCGTGACAATCTCTGTGCAGTCCGGTCTGTTTGTCTGAGAGTATCGCATGTAAGGTCTAGGGACGTGGTAAATATCAGACCCCTAATAACCAGATAAGTCGTGTCAATGTGGCTCAAGACCATCCGAGAATCTACTAGTCTAACCACCAGTAATTCTCAATCCGCCCTGGCCAGGAATTTATGGTATTGACCAACCGATCATAGCGCGACATCGACTCTCTATACCGGGAGTGACGAATCCCTAACAATCGCTCACTGGCTCCATGTGGCTCGGGACTGTTCCCAACTAAAACCCGTTTGCACGATTCAGTAGAGCCGTGGTATGGTAGTAATCAAAACACGGTGGGAACTCACACGAGACAAATGACGACCTCAGGTCGACAGACTATCTGCACTCATGTCACCAGAAAACTGCTATCTGACGCTAGGTATAATACCATCTAACCAGTCCTCGGCAAGTCCTGTACAGTGTACTCACACCCTGTGAGCACCTGTATACAATCTTAGGTGCACCTCACCAATGGCTGCGGGACTAATCCATCGCTCCTCGTCAGGGTCTAGATATGTATACACTAGTCTACTCTGGAGTATCGATACCCAGTCTCGATACTCCTGCGCCTAGGGACACTTTAAGGATATGCCTATCGACTACCCAGCTCCCACAAGTATGATTGCCATCACAACGCTGGTAGTCAGGCATAGATCCTACGAGTTTTATCAACATGTATACAAGATATGATACAAAGTAAAACACATCACATGTTAAGATAAAGATAAACCAAATAGCGTACTATCATATCGAGTAAGATTGTCATGTACATACATATCCCTAGCATTCTATACAATGAAGGCCTCTAGGGCATACATATTCAACAATCTCCCACTTGCACTAAGGCCTGTAATTGGCGCAATAAGTACCCACTGTCTGCACTAGAGCCAGTTGCTAGCGTACCGTATGCCCAACATCTCGAACAGTCTCTCGAACTGGACTTGAGGTATGGCCTTGATGAATGGATCTGCCGTGTTGTCTTTTGTGTCCACTTTCCGCACCTCGATCTCCTGGCGATCCACAATCTCCCTGATCAGGTGATACCGCCTCAAGATATGTCTGGATTTCTGATGGGACCGTGGTTCCTTTGCCAAAGCGATGGCTCCGTTGTTATCACAATACAAAGGTACTGGATTAACAATGGATGGAACCACCTGAAGTTCAGAAACGAACTTCCTCATCCAGACTGCTTCTTTTGTGGCATCGTTAGCAGTTATATACTCATCTTCTATCGTTGAGTCTGCGACGGTATCTTGTTTGGAACTCTTCCAACATACCGTCCCTCCATTGAGGGTGAACACATAACCCGAGACGGATTTAGAGTCATCCTTGTCACTTTTGAAGCTGGAGTCGGTAAAAACCTCGATCTGGAGGTCCACATTACCGTATACCAAGAACATCTCATTAGTCCTTCTTAGGTACTTGAGAATGTTCTTTACCTCTATCCAATGCTTCTCACCTGGGTTTGACTGATATCTGCTTACCACACTAAGCGAGTAAGCTACGTCTGGTCGGGTACATAATATCGCATACATTATAGATCCTACTGCCGAAGCGTAGGATATAATGCTTATGCGAGCCCTCTCTTCATCAGTCTTTAGGGACGTCTCTTTGGAAATGGTGATCCCGTGACAAGCGGGTAAATTACCACGCTTGGAATCTTACATACTAAGCATCTTTAGTATGGTGTCAATATATCTGTACTGTGAAAGTCCCAACATTCTTTTAAACCTATCACGATAGATCTTAATTCCCAGAATGTAGGAGGCATCACCCAAGTCTTTCATGGAGAACTTCTGTGACAAGAAGAGCTTGACTGATTGTAGCATAAGGATGTCATTCCCTATCAGGAGTATGTCGTCAACGTACTGTAGGGTTACTAGGCACTCTCACAAGGGTCTATAAGGCATCAACAATGCCCGATTCAAAATTTAGACGTGCCGAACAACCATAACCAAGATCTTTAAACTAGAGATTAGGCGAAACAAAGCATGTTAAACACTTTAACATCTAAGAGTTTGGGATTACAACATTTGTAGTCCGGTCCTTCACTTCTAAAGATCCGTGTTGAGGTCCCTTCGCTGCGATCATCGAGTATCCGGACTCTAGAAAGGCTCCACGAAGAGAAAGATGCAAGTTTGCTTCCGATCTTCGATAACAAAGATGATCTACCTTGAAGTTTCTTTAACACAATCTCTCACTCACTAATGAAGTGAACACCCTAATCTAAATGGCTAGAATAGATTAGGATGATGAAGTAGGATTTTAGCTCTCATTTGTTTTCTTAATCTCACTCAAAATCATCACTTATGAAAAATCTAGAAAGCTTTTCCATTAAAGAAGAAGAAGGAAGAAAAATATCTAATTCTTTTGTGATGAATAATGAAAGTCAAGTGTGAGGTTAGAAATGCAACCATGGTATATGTAACCCTTGTAGAGATTTAACTAAGGTTAAAGGGTTGGGTTGGGTTAAACAAATATCTTGCAAAATATCAAAACAAATATCTTTGCACAAAACAAAATCTTCTAGAAGGTTCTAGAAAAGATTAACCCAAATCAAACCCTAACCATGTTTAATCTCCACTAAACATGTTGCATTAATAACCCTAACATATTACAATATTATATATCACATATACAATATTTATTGTAACAAAATAAAATAATACAATTAACATATATCGCATATATATCAATGTATTACCCGAGTGAGAAAAAGAATCTTTTAGTGAGCTTATATCAGTTAATGTAATTTAATATATCAAATATATAATTATATATTAAATTATCGAATCAACATTTGATTCGATAATCCGGCTATTTCACAAATAACCGACTAATATAATTTGTATCAGTTCATCGAATCAACACTTGATCCGATGACCCGGCTATATCACATATATCCGGCCGATATCTCATATCGCAAGAATCTAATACGGTATCACATACACGTATTGTTCTCGGTCCCGCACATATCATATATGTGCTCCTACTCCGTTTTGCCTGAGCCAAGAAACCTCTGTGTAGGACTCTAAAGAATCGTCAATACGCCGGCAGTAGGTGATGATCATATCAAACACCCACAAGCTGCAAGCGGTCAGCTAAACGTAACAGCCACCCAGGTATTGAGCGATCAGAAGATCAACAAGCAAGCCTGTACATTCTCTGTAAGTCTACGGTAGCGCTCCGGCCGTCAATCTGACACCAAATGCGGAACAAAAACTTTTATAACTGGCGCCATCGCATACTATAACCCGGATCTGCCATTAACGCTAAACTAACAATCTACAAAGAGGGTAGAAAGGTTATACCAACGATCCGAGTCCTTCGTTCTTTAACCATCATCCCACGCTCCGTTGCGGCTGCTCCGATCTCGTCGATCTCCGATCCCCTCGTCCAGGTGGCACCACGTCATCGGATCTTTAAACGGGCTCCCGCCTCTGATCCGAGGCAACTCGGTCACCAAGTTTGCTAAAAGAAATGACCAAGAGTGATGTAGAGAATGAGTAGAACACTTTGTCTCGCTTCGTCCAAAGCCATGGACGAACGGTTAATGAAGTTACCATTTGAGTCGGGTGGTGGAATGAAATGAGCTATTAAATATCCATACACCAAAACTATCATAATCTTTTAACCAAGTCAAGTGAGAGTGAGGGGAGGGGTCGGCCATATATGAGGAGGGGGGTGATGGTAGGAGCAAGTGGTGATCATAAAAAAGCTTCTCACAAAAATATCAAGAAGAAATATCTTAAGCTTAAAAAAATGCATTAATGAAAACAATGACTCATATCCTTAGTCATCCTTTCATTAAATGCAACCAATGAAACAATAACACCACTCTAACCTAGTCACCTCTTCTAGAAACTTCTAGAACCTTCCACACTCATCAAGAAAAGATAAATCCGTATTTAACCGAATGTTAAATACTGCTGATAGAAAACTGGAAACTGGCAACTTCCAAAAGTGATCCTGAAATGAATTTTAGGATAACCCCGTAACTGTATAAATATACCCGCATTTGTATCACGACCGAATACAAATGCAACTGAGACAAAGATATTATATCTACTCTGTATAATACATGGATCCGGCTTAAACCAAAGCCCACCAGTATTATCTGTCCGAAAAATAACACGTGCGTAAACGCACGTGCATTTTCAGAACCCTGCCATAAAACCATACGGCCTCTACAACGTTTCGCCCGAACTTGGGAAACTATCTGTGGGGGACTCTAATGACTCGTCAGTACCCTGGCAGTGGGTTTGACCACAAGCCGTCAGCGGCACTAGCTATGCGTAACGGCTACCCATGGACTGACCTCAAGGGAGGCCGATAAGTGAACTCATCTGGAAACCCTACTGAGCCTAACAGTGACAATGTATATACATTCCGGTTCGTTCGTCTATGAGTATCGCATATCCAGCCTAGGGGGCTAGTAACGTCAGACCCCCAATAGCGGTATAAGTCGTGTCGGAGACAAACCCTGAACACCCTGAGAAACTACCGGAGTACCTACCAGTAATTCTCACCTGCCTTGGCCAAGGACTTGGTGTAATGGCTTTCCTAGACACTGCGCGATCTCCACCCCCAATACCAGGAGAGACGAATCCTTTGCCGATCCGCTCACGTGCCTCCATGTGGCTCGGGACTGTACCCAAAAACTACCTGTTTGCACGACTCCTTTGAGCCGTGGTAGGGTAGAAATCAAAGCACAGTGGGAACTCACACGAGATAAATGACGACCTCAGGTCGATGAACTAACCTGTACACATGTTACCAGGGAACTGCTATCTGACGATAGGTATAATACCAACTAGCAGATTCCCGGCGAGTCCTGTCCGGTGTACTCATAACCCAATGTGCACCTGTATACATCTTAGGTGATCCAACTGACACCAGTGGCTTGTGAGACCGGACACCGCCCCTCGTCGGGTCTCGACTGTATACACTAGTCTACTCCGGAGTATCGATGCCCTGTCTCGAAACTCCCACGACCAGGGACCACTATTAAGGATGTGCTTATGGACTACCCAACTCTCACGTATATGATCGCCCTCATATTGTTGGTAGTTAAGCAAGATCCTAAGGGCTCTATCATCGTGTAATCATGATCAGTCACCTGAACCTATACACGACTGATAAAGACAAACCAGATAGCATACTATCATCTCGAGTAAGACTGTCCTACCGGCATAGGTCCTTCTCAATCATTGCAATCACGTACCTGCGATCCAATAATTGACTTTGAGGACACTATATCCAACAATCTCCCACTTGCACTTAAGACTAATTATTGCGATGTCGCGTACTCACAGCCCGTGTGAAACCAACACCCAACTCCTCTACTAATCAGTTTCACAAAGCCTGTTTGTAAAACTATTGTGTTCGAGAAATAGCCTCAGTGAGTGGATCCGCCATGATGTTTTTTTCTATGTCTCTCTTATTCTCAAGTTTGCGGAGAAAGCCATCTCCCGAATTGAGTAATATCTGTCTTAGAATATGTCTGGATATCTGATGGGACCTAGTTCATAAATGAACTCCAAATCCAAACTTCTTAGACTGTATCGATAACTGAACCTAATCAGTACCCAGCACCATGCCTCCCACAGTATCCTCTTGGACCACATGTCCATAATACTGTCCCTCTTCGTCAGAGGGAAAACTATAACTCTGACAATCACTCTGTCATCCATGTCACCTTTGAAGCCAGGAATGATAATCGTCTCCCGAAGGAGGCTGCCGTTATCAAATCCTTAGAAAATGCACTTATGTTCTAAAACTGCTTCTTTATGTTTCTCCAGGATTGGATTAATACAAACTTATCGCATCTAGTGCAAAAACAACATCTGGTGTGGTACTTGACATCTCACGATCGACTCAATTGTCTAAGCAAGTGATCTGCCAATCATGCACTTCCCTCTCCCCTTTAGTCTGTAAGACACCTTTAGAGAGGGTGACTCCATCACCTGCAGGTACACCACCATGCCAGGAGTCATTTATTCTAAAAACCATTAGAATACTGTCAAAGTACCCACATTGGGAAACTACCCAAATCCAGATCTAAAACCATAGATCTAGAAACCAGAATGTCAGATATTATATCCATATCCTGTCTGGAGAAACAACTGTGTGACGACCACAGTACAACCGATCGTAGTATAGGAATTTTACTTCCTACTCTGTGTATGTCATCCAAATACCAGGACATCACACCCTACTACCTTCTTAACAGATCCATCTCCTATTCTGATGAAGTCAAACCTATGACTGTCAAATCAAAATTAGATGATCTATCTCCGCTATAACTGCTCTAGTCTATAAATAGACATAAGCTACTTGCCCACTATGCTTCCGCTGCTCCCACTGACCACAACAACCTTCCTACCGGGTCTCATAGCCTGAAACAACAGTAGTGTCAGGTCTGGGTGGATAAGAACCTCCCTGTCACCGTCCTTGAGGCTACCAGAGTACCTCTCGGGTGTATGAGATAATCCACCATATCTGCGGAGTGGCTATTGGAATGTCAAATCTGATTGAATCTTTAGGTCCTATTAAATTTTCCGTAATCGTTTGCGGTTCTGGAATCACTTCCAGTTCTACCATACTCGCACTATATTTTCTGAAAAAAAACCATTTTACTAAAACTGTGGCGAGTCAAGAACAATATCACTATTGATCTTCCAGATGGTAGAAAGTCAACCCTCGACATAGCCCAGGTCAACCTACAAACTGCCATTACAGAAACGTGCCCTGAGTTATCCAGAGTCTGGTTTTAAGCATAAGCTGGACAACTCACCTATATCCAATATAGAAACTTTGGCACTAATTTAATTGGAACCAGATTCTAACCATGCAGCTGTCTCCAGTGCATATCTTAATGGAGAGAGGGTAATCAGCATTACTCAACTTAGGAGTCCATCCAATTATGAATAACCTGAAAGAGAAACAAGTTTCTCAAAACCATTACTATCATCTGAATACCAATCACAAGAATCTACATCTTCGATCTCTTTGAAGAATCCCGATACTTGCGATATCTGGTTCTCTACTTTATTCTTATACCCACAACTTCTCAAAACATAGACCTTGTATTTCTACGAAACACTTGTCTAAAAACTAGAGAAGTCATAAGTAAACAGAACATAGTACGAGGACCTACCCCTTTGTCCTGATGGACACTGGACAACATACAATACTCTGTATAAGTCCCCTGAGTTGAATAACTCAAAACCTGTGCATCGTAGGTTGAAAACTGTATTTATAGTTAAGAACTACTCTGTTGTTCAATGCTCCTTACCCAATCGTCAACCGATATAGGTAAATGTCATCGACATAATATCAAAAAAGTTATATCTCACTTTATGAAAATAAAGGTACAGATATATCATTTTGAAATTGGTGCACAACAGCGGATACTCAAAACCAAATACATGCCTGCCGGCAATAACCCAGGCGACTTCCTCAAATATCACCAATTTCAACGAATTCCGATATAATGAGGATGATCACCTAATTCCCAATAACTTCCTCCCACTCATCATCTGTAAAACCATACAGATATGAGAATGAAACCTGGTAAATACATACCCTAGAGTAAGTGTCTAATCGGGAAATCAGTTTTCCTTTAACAATGCACTGAAACATGAAAATGTTTCGTAGGGGTATCCTGGTATTCATAGTAATGCCTCTTCCATAATCTAATTCATGACTATAACCGTATATTTCTTTGTCATCTCTCCAAATCCCTTTATTTGTCTTTATTCATTTCCTTCTGTACACCATCGTTAGGCTAAATGGTTTTCTTCCTTCCCTACCGTTCGGCACCAGCCTATGGTTTGGAAGAAGACTATCCAGTAAGCATAATAGGTGTACCCTCCTAAACCAAGGAGTACTCACATCTTGAGAGAAGGTGATGATAAAAGACAATTGAATAATACCTTATTCTTTTAAAGGTGAAATAGTAGTGGCGATGAAGTACGCGGTTTGGTCGTGAATGATAACAGTCGCAATTTACTTTGCTCTATTTCTAATCCCTTTATTTTGTCTTTACATATTACCTTCTGTACACTCTATTTAGGCTAATTGGTTTTCTTCATTCCCTACCTTTCGGCACCTGCCTATGGTTTGGAAGAAGACTATCCAATAAGCGTAATAGGTGTACTCTCCTAAACCAAGGAGCCCTCGCAACCTGAGAGAAGATGATAATAAAAGACAACTGAATAAACCAATTCTTTTTCTCCTGAACCTTGATCCATCCTCGAAGAAGTCCCTTCGAATTCGTATATAACCATACGATGGATCTATCCAATGGAAGTGGATGTCCGTAGCAAATACGGGTGTTCTGAGAAAAGCAAAGGGTAAAAGAAGGAGTGGCAATGGCTTATGCAACTCGGACAATCCAAAAGCCGGTATTTTAAGAAGGTTCGGTCAACTTGGTTACTGAGTCATAGTCTAGGGTCGGTCAAAGGTCGCTGCCAAAGAGAGAGAAAAAGGAAACACTCTGCGTGCACTCTAACCTAGATCAGAATGGTTATCACTTTATCTAATCCGGAAACCTCCCACTGTACTGTTAAATTCTCCTCCAAACCTGAAAGAAGAATCAATCAGGATCACCCGAAGAGTAAACTAACTCATCAGTGGGAATCGGGATCCAACTCTCATCGCATGATAATGTGACGGAATCCACTCACGTTATCACACTCCAGAAGGTATGCGCATGCCTGGCAAGTTTCAGTTTCTTTAGAAACTCCCGATATGATTTTTATCCCATGTTCTTATGATCTTGACGAAAGCCAACAAATCATAAGTCACATGTCAAGTTCTACCCGTCATATTCTTGTCAATTTGAACCCACCCGTACATACCCTTGACGAAAGCCAACAAGGTAATACGACTGTCCCAAACCAACACATCTATCTATGCAACAAATGAATACCCCAGCAGCTACCAAACACTATGCCTTGACGAAAGCCAACAAACATAGCTTGGATACTACTGACCATCCATAAGACACGACGGAGGGCTACGGCTGGTTTTTGGCGAAAAACCTTTAACGTAATGAACTTGATCTCGTTGAAGGAACCTGATAGTTTTTTATAAAAAATATAGCGGCGAAAACCTTTGCTAAAGAGGTCATTCCCGGTGAAGGGATCTCGGCTCTTTCCTCGTGGAATGAGGTGCAGGATATTCCACTGAATACCGCGATGCAAAGCAACATGTAATCGACTATAGTGAAGTTATTACCCTGACGCAAACTTCTGCCCAAGGGGTCACTCCCGATGAAGGGATATCGGCCCTTGTCTCGTCGAATGAGGTGCAGGATATTCCAACCGAATACCTTTATGCAAAACAAAAGGAAACATCTTTGTAATAATACTTTTTAAATTTGTTCCAACAACATCCAAACAGGTTTGCTTTCCTTTGCATTGATCAAAATCAACGCAGTCCCATCAATTAATCACACCAGAAAAGAACGAAAATAAAATGTACGTATATGCCATCCGCATTCGTCACTGGGTCCCGTCATCACCCGTTAGGTTACTTAACTAACGACAGAGCGGGGACTGGAATAGCGCGGGTGCAAAACATATACAACATCTAATAGTATATATACCAATATACAATAATCGCTCCAGGCGTGATAAAATGCAACATTACAGAAAAGTAATCAGCATCACAGAACAATACAGATAATCTGGGATCCCCAGGTTTCACAGAGCCGCTGCTGAAACCCGACGTTCCCCTGGTCGTGTGGATAGCCTGTGCAATGAAACCTAGACCCCTACGGGTGCGGCAAGTTACCCGTCAAAACCTGAAGCGAGGCAGCCCCTACAGCAAAGTGAATGGACCACCCTGCACTTCACGGAATCCGGTAACATGAGCACCCCTCCTTGGATCAACCTGTACCCCCTACGAGTGTGGCGAATAGTCTGCCAATACTAGAGTGAGGCCCCTCTGCCTCTCAAAGCCATGAGATGCGGACCCGTTGCCCTCCAGAACCCGGCTATCC
Source organism: Agapanthus africanus (assembly GCA_030015575.1). NCBI lineage: Eukaryota > Viridiplantae > Streptophyta > Magnoliopsida > Asparagales > Amaryllidaceae > Agapanthus > Agapanthus africanus. Next base: position 751,110,703 of record CM057339.1, read on the forward strand.
GTGCACTCCGTCGCGGGGTAAAACCTAGTACAGAAATGAAAAATATGTACAACTGGTACATCGACCTCGACCCGGTCGTGCCCCAAAAGAATATTATACAAACTGGCAGTGACGGCAGTCCATATGTTGGACGCTCGCCCCGCAATATCAACTGTACAAATAAACTCAAACTGCACTACCATTGCACACTGCTATCCACCACGACATATCCGCAACATCACAGCACAACACAGAAGATCAACGCGAATGTCACGTTCGCAAATCCGTCTAAAAGGACTATAGCAATTAGATGCAATTTACCGCTCAAATGACATTCCCGGTCGGAGATATAATGTAAGTACTATAAACTAACACGTTTAAATTTCGATCGACAAAATTTCCCGAAGTGGACCCCAGGCAAATCTGCTGCACAGTAACAAAATCTGGGCCCAAATGAAATATGCCAAAACCACAATTTACCAAGCCAAGCACACTGAAGAAATTTGCACCACTGTTCTTATATACTGGCCGCGGATGCGCGGTCAAACCCTAGGTTTGACCGCGGATCCGCGGCGGTACAGTAAGCTCACGTGACCGAATTTTTAGGGTGTGCTTAGAAAACCCTGCTCAATTTTCTGGGATCATCAAAATAATATTTAAACCATATTTAAAATCGACAGAAACATTGAACTGAAAAATTGTAGTTTTCGAAATCCGGTTCGATCGATATTTTAAACGCGTTAGCACAAGTTAGTAAAGGTTAATGGCGTGGCTCTGATACCATGTAAGTTTACAGTAGCGCCTCGGCCGTCAATCTGACGCCAAATGCGGAACAAAACTTTTATAACTGGCGCTATCGCATACTATAACCCGGATCTGCCATTAACGCTAAACTAACAATCTACAAAGAAGGTAGAAAGGTTATACCGAACGATCCGAGTCCTTCGTTCTTTAACCATCATCCCACGCTCCGTCGCGGCTGCTCCGATCTCGTCGATCTCCGATCTCCTCGTCCAGGTGGCACCACGTCATCGGATCTTTAAACGGGCTCCCGCCTCTGACCCGAGGCAACTCGGTCACCAAGTTTGCTAAAAGAGATGACCAAGAGTGATGTAGAGAATGGGTAGAACACTTTGTCTCGCTTCGTCTAAAGCCATGGACGAACGGTTAATGAAGTTGCCATTTGAGTCGGGTGATGGAATGAAATGAGCTATCAAATATCCATACACCAAAACTATCATAATTTTTTAAACAAGTCAAGTGAGAGTGAGAGTGAGGGGAGGGGCCGGCCATATATGAGGAGGGGGGTGATGGTAGGAGCAAGTGGTGATCATAAAAAAGCTTCTCACAAAAATATCAAGAAGAAATATCTTAAGCTTAACAAAATGCATTAATGAAAACAATGACTCATATCCTTAGTCATCCTTTCATTAAATGCAACCAATGAAACAATAACACCACTCTAACCTAGTCACCTCTTCTAGAAACTTCTAGAAACTTCCACACTCATCAAGAAAAGATAAATCCGTATTTAACCGAATGTTAAATACGGCTGATAGAAAACTGGAAACTGGCAACTTCCAAAAGTGATCCTGAAACGAATTTCAGGATAACCCCGTAACTGTATAAATATACCCGCATTTGTATTACGACCGAATACAAATGCAACTGAGACAAAGATATTATATCTACTTTGTATAATACATGGATCCGACTTAAACCAAAGCCCACCAGTATTATCTGTCCGAAAAATAACACATGCGTAAACGCACGTGCATTTTCCGAACCCTGCCATAAAACCATACGGCCTCTACAACGTTTCGCCCGAACTTGGGAAACTATCTGTGGGGGACTCTAATGACTCGTCAGTACCCTGGCAGTGGGTTTGACCACAAGCCGTCAGCGGCACTAGCTGTGCGTAACGGCTGCCCATGGACTGACCTCAAGGGAGGCCGATGAGTGAACTCATCCGGAAACCCTACTGAGCCTAACAGTGACAATGTATATACAGTCCGGTCCGTTCGTCTATGAGTATCGCATATCCAACCTAGGGGGCTAGTAACATCAGACCCCCAATAGCGGTATAAGTCGTGTCGGAGATAAGCCCTGAACACCCTGAGAAACTACCGGAGTACCTACCAGTAATTCTCACCTGCCTTGGCCAAGGACTTGGTGTAATGGCTTTCCTAGACACTGCGCGATCTCCACCCCCAATACCAGGAGAGACGAATCCTTTGCCGATCCGCTCAGGTGCCTCCATGTGGCTCGGGACTGTACCCAAAATCTACCTGTTTGCACGACTCCTTTGAGCCGTGGTAGGGTAGAAATCAAAGCACAGTGGGAACTCACACGAGACAAATGACGACCTCAGGTCGATGAACTAATCTGTACACATGTCACCAGGGAACTGCTATCTGACGATAGGTATAATACCAACTAGCAGATTCCCGGCGAGTCCTGTCCGGTGTACTCATAACCCAATGAGCACCTGTATACATCTTAGGTGATCCAACTGACACCACTGGCTTGTGAGACCGGCCACCACCCCTCGTCAGGGTCTCGACTGTATACACTAGTCTACTCCTGAGTATCGATGCCCTGTCTCGAAACTCCCACGACCAGGGACCACTATTAAGGATGTGCTTATGGACTACCCAACTCTCACGTATATGATCGCCCTCATACTGTTGGTAGTCAAGCAAGATCCTAAGGGCTCTATCATCGTGTAATCGTGATCAGTCACCTGAACCTATACACGACTGATAAAGGCAAACCAGATAGCATACTATCATCTCGAGTAAGACTGTCCTACCGGCATAGGTCCTCCTAAATCATTGCAATCACGTACCTGCGATCCAATAATTGACTTTGAGGGCACTATATCCAACATTCTCCTGCGAATCCAGTCAGTAACACTCCTGTACAGTCCGGTCTCTTCGTCTGATATGTCGCATATCTCGCCTAGAGGTGGAAAACGTCAGACCCCAGTAGCTTGATAAGTCGTGTTGATATGAGGTTCATAACAGTTCGAGAAACTACTGATAACACTTACCAGTAAATCTCAGCAACCCTGGCCAGGGATTTCCAGTTATAGCCAATCGAACATAGCGCAACATCAACTCCCTATACCGGGAGAGACGAATCCCCTCCTATCGTTCATTGCCTCCATATGATTCGGGACTGTACCCAAAAGCCACCATTTTGCACGCCCTCTTGGACGTGGTATGATGGAAATCAAAGCACAGTGGGAATCACACAAGACTCTATGACGATCTCGGATCTACAGACTACTCTGTACCAGTGTCACCAGAGAACTGCCATCTGACATGAGGTATGATACCATCTGGGAGTTCTCGGCGAGTCCGTACAGTGTACCCAGTCTCCACTGAGCACCCGTATACCTTCTCTGATGTCAAACACCAATGGATATGGGATCATTCATCGCCCATCATATGGGTCAAGAAGCGCATACGCTAGTCTACTCTGGTATATCGATGCCCTGTCTCGATACACCTACGACTAGGAACATTTGAAGGATGTACTTGGCGACTACACTGTCCCCACTAGTATGATGCGCATCATAGTCCTGGTAGTCAAGTACTCATCCTAAGGGCTTTATCAACATGTAACATAGAGACAATCAGAGTACATGTTAAGATAAAGAGCAACCAGATAGCGTACTATCATGTCGAGCAAGAAAGTCCTCCCTATATATGTCCAAGCATCCACTACAATATACATCGTATGTACAGTAATGGCTTCTAGGGCATATATATAACTAACACGTACAGTACGAGGAGTACTACTGCTCCTCCTACAATCTTCTTATAAATGCATGGTTCATCTACATTTTTGATAAAGTAGAATTAAGAATAGTCTTGTGCTTATATTTTGTGATAAAGTAGAATTAAGAATAGTCTTGTGCTTATATTTTGTCATTCTTAAGACGATGTTGGGATAATCGAAAGTAGAGGGGATTAGGAGGACATAGGAATGTGATTTGCGAGTTTAAGCTAGTTTTCCAACGCTAAATCCATTCCTATTGCCCCCTTGTCCGTCCGCTAAATACGCTTATCTCAACCCTCGGTCAAACACCCGCAACCATGTATCCAACTAAGTCACAACTACATGTCACGTTGTAGTGCGCTTAAAGGACTTCTCGACTTAGGTCGCGTCTATATGTCGTGTATAGCGAGCCTAAGTGAGGGGGTTGTGTTTATTTGGTTGGGGTCCGTTTCAAGATATTTGGCGAAGAGAAATACAAGGGTTTTTCCGTCCCTCATACCACCTTCCTTAGCCTTAACAAGTGTGGATTTATTCACACCTTATAAAAGAAAAGAAAACAAGAAAAGAAGAGAGGAATGAAAGTAAAATACGGTTTTACAAATATGCAAGCTAACTACTTGAGTCCTCACCTAAGCAAGGAACTCCGTCAAGTATCACGGCTTGAAAAATACGGATAAGAGAAGAAAAGTAAAGAGAACAAGCAAAGAAATATCAACAACTACTTAACAACAAGAATAAAATTACACTAGAAATTAAAAGACAATACAAGAATTAAAAGATACAAGTTAAAAAATAACAAACCCTCATCTTCATTTCATCATCCACTCAATACTCTCACTACATTTTAATGGAGAATACATGAAGAAGAAGAAGAACTATAACTAAACTAAATCCAAACAAAAAGAAGCCTCCTTGGCTTGGCACAAAACTGGGCTATTTATAGGCTGAGTGCTGAAACCCTAGGGCAATATTCTCTGCCCAAATGAAGCTACCAAACTACCCCAAAAATTCAAGTTGACACTGAGTCAACTCGGCCGCGGATCCGCCGCCGAGTCGCCATATTGGCGCCGCGGATCCGCGGCTCTTTGGTGAAATTGGTATGCCGTTTTTTCTGGGGTTTCTTGTGTTGCTTTCTTCTGTTGTTCGACATGTTCCAAATTGCAAATTGCATCTACAATTTCTTCAGATCTGCAACAGTCCAAAATGGCATCAAAAATAATTCCTTTGACCTCATCTCCCTCGAGCTCCGCGCACCCATTGATTCTTGTGATGCCCCTCTCGTGCTCTGTGCTTGTCCGAGACACGAAAGACCACTGTCATTTATTTTGTCTCTGGAACTGGTAAGTGGCACTGGACGAATACGGATGACCGGAACCCGGCTTTTATCTGTTGGCAACAGATGTTCTGGATTTTGGCGTAACGGTGGAGATTTTGTATCATTTGCGTTATTTTGGACTAGGAACTTATACCTGTAAATAGATAGCAAAACACGGATTAAAAGCACCTGCCTATAAACAAACGAGCATAAGAATGGGCGGTATTAAATGCAATATTCTGGTATGAACAAATATCCCCAAACTTAACTTTTGCTCGTCCCGAGCAAAACCAATTATTCACAAAAAGTCCTAACCTCACTTTCGCAGGGAACGCCATTGCACTGAGCTTGTGCAACAAGCCGTTAAACCTCCAGGTGTCCCTAGTAGGAAGAGTGTTGTCTCCTGAGGGTTTTCAGCGGAAACTACCCACAAAATCCCGTCAAGCTAGTTTCATAAGTTAACATCGATTCTACTCTTACAGCTTAGTATCTAGATTAGAAATTCTATCATCCTAAATTAGAAATATTCAACCCTTATGTTTCACGCCTCATATTTGTTAAACCCAAGATCCTATACGTTTTACAGTTTAGAAAGATTTTGGTCTCTTCTGAGTTTTCTTTCTAAAGTGTGGTCTTCAATCAGGGATTTTTATCAACTATACAGAAAACATAAGTCTTATTCTTTATTTCTATTTTTCCTCCAAACATCGATTGTATACCCCTACACGTGTGTATTATTTCACCCCTACACTTTGTAAGTCGACGTTAGGCACCCCACAAGATGCGGGGAAGCGGAATAGGTAAAACAATCATTTTGTTTAAGTTAACATCGACTAACTTTACAGATCTTTGCTAAACCCTAACTAACAAACTATCTAAAAGTGCTAAACTACTATGATAGATGATTATACCTCAAGATACTAGTCCTTCTTGTTCTTGTTGTTCACCTCCTCATCGGCCTCCTCGATGTGATAGAAGATCCACCCGAGAGTTCCTTCTCTAAGCTTTAACCTCTCACTTGAGGTAACTAAGTGGCTAGGATTGCTAATCCAAGTGACCTAGAAGATATAGAAGTGGATTAAGGATCTAATAGTCTTTCTAACCCTTGGGATCTCAACACATGAGAGGATTAGGGTTAGGTTGAAGAAGTGGAGAACTTGAGAAGAGAGAATGTGTATGTGAGAATGAGATGAATAATAACTCATTTCTATATTATATGAAGCATAAAGATTATCAAATAAATCATATATGATAATTACAACCATACTTCATTAAATACAATTAATGAATCATCACATGAGTCATTAAGCAATAAATGCTTCATTAACTCATTTGGATGAATCATCTCATGAGTCACTAATTCATTTAATGCAAATTACACATAAGCTCTCCACCTCACCTTTCTTCTAGAAGCTTCTCGACTAATTACGAGAATGCCCCTCCCATCCGTAAAACACGGATATTCTGAGACTGCATAAATCCAATAATCCAATACTAGAATCTGGCTTAAACTAAATCCCGCTAGTATAATCTGTCCGAACATCATACGTACACAAGTACACGTATATGTCTGAACCCTGTCGTAAAACCATACGACATCTATATCATTTCGTCTGAAGCAGAGAAACTCTCTGTGTGGGACTCTAAAGACTCGACACTACGCTGACAGTGGGTTTAACCACAGGCCGCAAGCGGTACTAGCTGTATGTAACGGTCCCCAGGTAGATGTCGATAAGAAGGCCGATGAGGAAACCCATCCGAACTCCTACTGAGCCTGATGTGACAATCTCCGTACAGTCTGGTCTGTTCATCTAAGACTATCGCATATCGGGCCTAGGGGCGGCAAGCGTCAGTCCCTTAAATGGAGGTATAAGTCGTGGCGGAGCGAAGCCCATTACACCTTGAGAAGCTACTGGAAATCCTACCAGTAAATCTCGTTTGCCCTGCCCAGGGACTTTGCGTAATGGCTCTCCAAACACAGTGCGATATCAACTCCCAATACCAGGAGAGACGAATCCTTTCTAACTGCCACTGCCTCCAAGTACTTCGGGACTGCACCCAACTGCTACCTGTTTGCACGACTCCTTTGAGCCGTGGTAGGGTAGCAATCTAAGAACGGTGGGAACACACTCGAGGCGAAGCAGCAGTGTCAAGTCTACGGACTATGCTGTACTCATGTCACTTGGGAACTGTTAACTGACGACGGGTATAATACCAACCAACAGTTCCCTGCGAGTCCTGTCCGGTGTACCCGTAACCCAACGAGCACCTGCATACTATTTCCAGTACAACGTACTAATGGCTGTGGAACAGACCATCTCCCCTGCTGGGATGAGAAGCGTATACATTAGTCTACTCCGGAGTATCGATGCCCTGTCTCGATAATCCTACGACTAGGGACCTGAAAAAGGATGTGCTTTTATAGACTACCCAGCTCCCACTAGTGTGACTGCCATCACAACGCTGACAGTCAAGTAAGATCCTAAGGGCTCTATCAATATGTATTCGCGATATGCTAAAAGAAACATATACACATATTAAGATAGATATAAACTAAGTAGCATACTACTACGTTGAGCAAGACTGTTAATACAACTGTGAATATCCCAAGCTTCCATTAAGTAATATACAAACTAGTATGATACAATAATGGCCCCTAGGGCATATACGCTAACAATCTCCCACTTGCACTAGGGCCATATACTGGCATATCGAAGACCTATCATCTTGAATAGCCTCTCGAAATGTGTCTGAGGTAAGGCTTTTGTGAATGGATCTGCAGTGTTCTCCTCTGTAGCAACTCTTCGGACCTCGATCTCCTGGCGATCTATGATCTCCCTGATCAGATGATACCGCCTTAAGATGTGTCTGGACTTCTGATGGGACCTGGGTTCCTTCGCTAAAGCTATAGCGTCGTTGTTGTCACAATACAGCGGTATTGGATCAACAATGGTAGGAACCACTTGAAGTTCTGTTAGGAACTTCTTCATCCAGACCGCTTCTTTTGCGGCATCGCAAGCAGCGATATACTCCGCTTCCATCGTCGAGTCAGCAACGGTGTTCTGCTTGGAACTCTTCCAGCACACCGCCCCTCCATTGAGGGTAAAGACATAACCTGACATGGACTTGGAGTCATCCTTGTCACTCTGGAAGCTGGAGTCGGCAAAAGCCTCGATCTTGAGGTCTTTTCCGTCGTAAACCAAGAACATGTCCTTAGTCCTTCTCAGGTACTTGAGAATGTTCTTTACTGCTATCCAGTGCTTCTCCTCTGGGTCTGACTGATACCGGCTTACCACGCTCAATGCGTAAGCTACATCTGGTCTGGTGCACAACATCGCATACATTATAGAGCCTACCGCAGAAGTGTAGGGTATAATCGACATGCGATCCCTTTCCAAATCAGTCTTGGGAGATATCTCTTTTGAGAGGGTGATTCCGTGACAAGCCGGTAAATTACCGCGCTTAGAATCTTCCATACTGAATCTTTTCAGTATAGTGTTGATATACCTGGACTGCGAAAGTCCCAACATCTTCTTAGATCTATCACGACAGATCCAGATCCCCAAAATATAAGAGCCATCACCCAGGTCTTTCATGGAGAACCTGTGTGACAAGAATCCTTTGACAGATTGTAGCATAGGAATGTCATTTCCTATCAAGAGAATGTCATCCACGTACAAGACGAGGAATACGACAGTTCGTGCTACAATTTTACTATATATACATGGTTCATCTGGATTTTTGATAAAGTCATATTGTTTGACCGTTTCATCAAAACAGATGTTCCAACTCCGTGATGCCTGCTTTAGTCCATAAATGGACTTAAGCAACTTACACACTTTCCCGCTGCTCCCACTCTGATTGAAACCTTCTGGCTGATCCATATAGACGCATTCTTCTAAATTACCATTTAAAAAAGCAGTCTTTACGTCTATCTGCTAGATCTCATAATCATGGAAGGTGGAAATGGCAAGAAGGATCCGAATGGATTTGAGCATAGCCACTGGAGAAAAAGTTTCGTCATAGTCCAAACCAGGTCTTTGACGAAAACCCTTTGCAACAAGTCTAGCCTTATAGGTTTCCACTTGTCCATCTACACCAATCTTTTTCTTGAAGATCCACTTGCATCCTATGGGTTTTACCCCATCTGGAGCAAAGTCCAAAGTCCATACTTTGTTGGTGTACATGGACTCCATCTCGTTCCGTATTGCATTCAGCCATCTTACTGAGTCGCCGCTCTGGATGGCCTGTTGGAAGCTAGTAGGTTCATCATTATTAATGATGCAACCCTCTCTATCCCCGTCTATGAGAAAACCGTAGTATCTCTCAGGCGGATGAGATGACCTACTACTCCTGCGGAGAGGTACGGGAATGTCCTGTTCTTCTTGAACTTCTGGTTCTACCAAACTTTCGGTAGTAGTTTGTGGTTCTGGAATTTCTTCCAGTTCTATTGCGCTCCCACTTGTTTCCTTTTCTAAAAACTGTTGTTCTAGAAAATGAGCATTACGAGAAACAAAAACCTTTTGTTCCTTTGCGTAATAGAAAAAATATCCCTTAGAGTTCTTTGGATATCCCACAAACTTATACTGTACTGATCGTGCCTCGAGTTTGTCCGCATGCTGCTTGTTAACAAAAGCTGGACATCCCCATTGTAGGGTGTTTTTCGTCACCCCATTGAGATGGGAATACACGCGCGCTTGTCAGGCGTACTACAGATTCCCTCTGCCTAGGGTAGGCCGAGGTTTATTGATTGTGGGATCCGAATCTCCGGCAGCCGCGGACTAAGCTGCCGTTAATTACCCCTTGCCTTTGGAGCGAGGGAGCCTCCGATTGACGGGTTAAACTGGTCATGCGAACTCAATGTGCAGTGTACGTGTGTTTTGTTTTGGAGGGGGGCTTGGATATATCGGGAGCCACGCAGAGTTTTTACGGAGGTCCCGCTACCCGGATAGCGGACTGGGGGTCAAGGGGGCTAGCAGCCCCCTTGTGGGGTGCGGGGCAGCGTCCCGGCCCAATTTTTTAAGAGGGACAGTGTTGCAGAGTATGTGTGTGTGTGTGTCTATATATATATAATAAAAAAAAAAGAAAGGGCATCCAAAGGATGCGTGGGAAAAGCGCCAGCGCTTTTGGGGGCTAGCGCTTTGAGCGCTGGCGCACCACGTGGGCGCTCGAGCGCTAGCGCTTTGAGCGCAAGGACGCTAGCGCCCCACATTAATGCACAAAAATTACATCAAAATTATTTGTTACGTGATTTTTTTTATTTTGGTATGGCGGAAGGCCGGACGCTTCATGTTCGGGCTCGACCTGGGCATTGGCCCACGGGTTGCTGACTTGTGTGGTTAAGGCAGAATGCCATCATGGAACGCATCGCGTACGTTAACCTTCCTTTATAGGGCACCAAGCAAGGGATGTTTGGGCTTGGGCCCACCTGGCCTGGGGTTGACCTTGACTTTGACTTGGTTAACCGGGGTGCAAATTTTGACTTCAACAAAGTGCCCCCCATCAATAAATGCACACCACATATGTGAGTCGTGTGCATGAAATTGATGGATTTTCTTTTGCGTGGAGGCGACTTGCTTTGGTTCCCACATTTTGGGATGCACTGCCCTTTTTACGACGTGGACAGTCGACGCTTGACGCGTCTCCGAGACGGAGTGTCCGTGATAGACGTTTCCCTGGTCCGGAGTGATTTGGTTCCCACTTTGTAGGAAGCCTGCACTGCCATTTTTGCGACATGGCGGTCGACGCTCTGATACGGAGCGATTTGGTTCCCTGCTTTGTAGGAAGCCTGCACTGCCCTTTTTGCGACATGGACGGTTGACGGCACTGAGTGTCGCTGGTTGTTCAACTTGTCCCCGGCACGGAGTGTCGCAGATCGACTTGTCCTTGGCACGGAGTGTCGCTGATGTTCGACTTACCCCCGGCAAGGAGTGTCGCTGGTCGACTTGTCCCAGGCACGGAGTGTCGCTGATCGTCTTGTCCCCGGCACGGAGTGTCTCTGTTTGAATTGTCCCCAGCACGGAGTGTCGCTGTTCGACTTGTCCCCCGCACGGAGTGTCGCTGACGTTCGACTTGTCCCCCGCACGGAGTGTCGCTGACGTTCGACTTGTCCCCAGCACGGAGTGTCGCTGGTCGACTTGTCCCTGGCACGGAGTGTCGTTGGTGTTCGACCTGTCCCCGGCACGGAGTGTCGCTGATCGACTTTTCCCCGGCACAGAGTGTCGCTGATGTTCGACTTGTCCCCGGCGCGGAGTGTCGCTGATCGACTTTTCCCCGGCGCGAAGTGTCGCTGTTCAACTTGCCCCCGGCACGGAGTGTCGCTGATGTTCGTCCCCGGCACGGAGTGTCGCTGATCGACCTTTCCCCGGCGCGGAGTGTCGCTGGTCGACTTGTCCCCGGCACGGAGTGTCGCTGTTCGACTTGTCCCCGGCACGGAGTGTCGCTGGTCGACTTTTCCCCGGCACGGAGTGTCTTTGTTCGACTTTTCCCCGACACGGAGTGTCGCTGACGTTCGACTTGTCCCCAGCACGGAGTGTCGCTGGTCGACTTGTCCCCGGCACGGAGTGTCGCTGGTCGACTTGTCCCCGGCACGGAGTGTCGTTGGTGTTCGACTTGTCCCCGGCACGGAGTGTCGCTGATCAACTTTTCCCCGGCACGGAGTGTCGCTGATGTTGGACTTGTCCCCAGCGCAGAGTGTCGCTGATCGATTTTTCCCCCGCGCGGAGTGTCGCTGTTCGACTTTCCCCAGGCATGGAATGTCGCTGATGTTCGACTTGTCCCCGGCACGGAGTGTCGCTGATCGGCTTTTCCCCGGCGCGGAGTGTCGCTGTTCGACTTGTCCCCGGCACGGAGTGTCGCTGGTCGACTTCCCGGCGCGGAGTGTCGCTGTTCGACCTTTCCCCGGCGCGGAGTGTCGCTGGTCGACCTTTCCCCGACGCGGAGTGTCGCTGTTCGACTTGTCCCCGGTACGGAGTGTCGCTGGTCGACTTTTCCCCGGCACGGAGTGTCGCTGGTCGACTTTTCCCCGGCACGGAGTGTCGCTGGTCGACCTGTCCCCGGCACGGAGTGTCGTTGGTGTTGGACTTGTCCCCGGCACGGAATGTCGCTGATCGACTTTTTCTCGGCACGGAGTATCGCTGGTCGACTTGTCCCCGGTACGGAGTGTCGCTGATCGACTTTTCCCCGGCGCGGAGTGTCGCTGGTCGACTTGTCCCCGGCACGGAGTGTCGCTGGTCGACTTGTCCCCGGCACGGAGTGTCGCTGATCGACTTTTCCCCAGCACGGAGTGTCGCTGATGTTTGACTTGTCCCCGGCACGGAGTGTCGCTGATCAACTTTTCCCCGGCACGGAGTGTCGCTGATCGACTTTTCCCCGGCACGGAGTGTCGCTGGTTGATTCCGAATCGAAGCATAATTCCGACATGGAAGGCAGATACGCCTGAGGCGAAGCATGATTTCGACACGGGGTATATTCTGGGACGAAGCATGATTTCGCCGCAGAGATTGTTGGTTTGATTTGTTTGATTTGAGTTGACATCAGCATCGCTACACTGGAATATGGTACCAGGAGCGAATCATCATCTGTCTTTGAGAGGATTTGGGAATTATTTTTTTTTTTGTTTAGCATCTGCATTGCTGCACTGGAATAATGCGAGAAGCAACTCATAATTTGCCCCGGGAGGATTTGGGAAATTTTTTTTTTGGTCGGCATCTGCATTGCTACACTGGAATAATGCCAGGAGCAACTCATCATTTGCCCCGGAAGGATTTGGGAATTGATTTTTTTTTTTGCCGGCATCTGCATTATTGCACTGGAATAATGCCAGGAGCAACTCATCTTTTGCCCCGGAAGGATTTGGGAATTGATTTTTTTTTTTGCCGGCATCTGCATTGCTGCACTGGAATAATGCCAGGAGCAACTCATCATTTGCCCCGGAAGGATTTGGGAATCGTTTTTTTTCTGACATCTGCATTGCTGCACTGGAATAATGCCAGAAGAAACTCATCATTTGCCCCGGAAGGATTTGAGAATTGGTGGCTTAGGAAACAGGTTTAGATCCCTATCACCTAAGGCTTTTCAACTTTATGGGCTGTAAGGGTCCCATAAAAGCATTTTCACCCTACGAGTCGAAAGGATCTCGTAGGTGTATTTTCTCTTTAGGAGTCGTGGGGACTCCTAAGGGTGTTACTCCTTTGTGAGTCGTAAAGATTTCACGCGGGAATTTTCTCCTCACAAAGTCGAAAGGACTTTGCGAGTGCATTTCATCTCTTTTTTTCACGAGTTTGCGCTCTTTCAGGTTTTCACAAACTCGCCGGCAGTCCTGCTGTTTTACTCACGGAGCCCTTTCGGGTTTTCATCCGTGCCCATTTTGCTTGTAGACCTTTTTTTTGACTTTAAAAGTAGTCTCACCGGCAGGACTTGGGAGAGATTTGGATTATTTTACGCCCGTGGATTGTATACGATTTTGCAGGATGTATGATCCAGTCCGTAGGGCCAAAAAAATTTCGGGACTTTGTTGGCGTCTGCATCGCTGCACTGGAATATGATACCAGGAGCGACTCATCATTCGCCGTTGGGGTATGGGAGTTAGAATTTGGTTGGCGTCTGCATCGCTGCACTGGAATATGGTACCAGGAGCGACTCATCATTCGCCACTTGGGGTATGGGAGTTGGAATTTGGTTGGCGTCTGCATCGCTGCACTGGAATATGGTACCAGGAGCGACTCATCATTCGCCACTTGGGAATTGGAGAGCGATGGCTTAGGAGACAGGTTTGGATCCCTATCACCTAAGACTTTTCAATTTTATGGGCCGTGAGGATCCCATAAAAGCATTTCCTCCCTACGAGTCGTAAGGATCCCGCAGGTGCATTTTCTCCTTAGGAGTCGTGAGGACCCCCAAGTGTGTTTTTCCTTTGTGAGTCGTAAGGATCTCACGAAGGTTTGTTCTCCTTATGTATCGTGAGGACGCATAAGTGGGTCTTCCCAATGGAGCATAATTCCGAGGGCGGAGACCAGCCACGTAATTGGTGATTACGGTGGGGCATGGGTATGATGAGAATTATTTGAGCCCGTGGATTGTATACGGTAGTCAATTTGGGGACCAACCGTAGGGCCGGGAGAATTTTGGGAAATTGGATTTTGGTTGGCGTCTGCATCGCTGCACTGGAATATGCTACCAGGAGCGACTCATCATTCGCCGTTGTTTTTTTTTGTTTTGTTTTGTTTTTGTTTTTGTTGTTTTTTTTACCGCGATTGCTCTATCATTTCAGCTTTTCTTATCGCGAAGATCGCGATTGCCCTTTCATTTCGGCTTTTATTCGCGGTTGCCCAATCATTTCGGCTTTATTTTCATCTTTATTTTACTCGCTGATTTTTATTGCGAGTTGTCCCATCATTTCGGCTTTTCTTTATTTCTCTTTTATTTACACATTTTTTTTTGTTTATTTACATATATATATTTTTTTACATTCCCAGTTTAACGGCATAGAGGTCGGTTATTCCCAGTTTAATGACGTGTTGGTCGATTGTTCCCAGTTTAATGATGTGGTGGTCCTGTCATTCCCAGTTTAACGCCGTGGCGGTCAATTATTCCTAGTTTAATGATGTGGTGGTCGATTGTTCCCAGTTTAACGACGTGGCGGTCCTGTCATTCCCAGTTTAACGACGTCGCGGTCAGTTATTCCCAGCTCCTTGAACTTTAATCTTGGCGGAGTTGTGTTGATGACCGTAGCTCTGTGGCTTGTCGGTACATCTGACGATTGTGGGGTTTTCCCAAGTTTGTATTGATTCTCCACCCAATCTTTGAAAATATAGCAGTCTTCGATGGTATGACTCACCATTCTATGATATGGGCACTATATGGGATTGCCGGTCATGTTCATTTCATGTGGCCTCTTTGGAACGGACAGTTGCAGACCGTTGTTCAAGGCGTCCACAAATATTTTGCGGACTTCATCCCTCCTGAAGGAGTATACCTTCTTCTTTCTCTCCATTGGAGTAGGTGCCTTTACTGATGCTGATCCTCGAGGCCGATCAGTCTTTGGTTCGCCCTTTTCAGATAATGGCACATGTCTGGGAGGATTAGGCTCCCGAGAGGCTTCGGTCTCCATTTATATAAAATCGGCGGTCGTAGCTTGACTGTTTGCTAATACGCCTTTAGACAGTTCTATCTCTCCCGTCTTGTATTGCCTTTTGACCCAATCTTTGAAGACGAAGCAGTCTTCAATGGCATGACCTATCACTCTATGATAGGGGCAATATTTTGGGCCGTCGGTCATATTCGCTTCTTGCGGTCTCTTTGATTCTAGCAGTTGTAGACCGTTTCTTAGGGCGTCCTTGAATATCTTGTGGACTTTGTCCCTTTAGAAGGAATAGACCTTATCCAGTTTCTCTTTCAGAAGTGATTCCCCTTCGGTGTATGTATCGGAGGGACTGGAGGCTGATCGCGGCCGTTTTTCGCGAAGGCGCTCCGCTCTTAGGTTGATGGGGGTATCAGTCGGCTGCCTCCGGGTATTAGTCCCTGGCTCATGAACCAAAATTTGATTCTGCTATAATTGCAATCGGGCGACTTGGGTCGCGAGATCTGCCGCGACGTTTGCCAATTCGTCGACCTTGAACTGTACCTTGGCTAACTTCTCATCCCTATCCTGAAACTGCCTCTGAAGCTATCGGAATAACGCTTGTTCTGTAGTTCCGGCTTGTTGAAGTCAAAATTTGCACCCCCGTTGACTAAGTCAAACTCAAGGTCAACCCCAAGCCAGATGGGCCCAAGCCCAAGCAAGTGGGCCAATGCCCAAGTCGAGCCCGAACACGAAGCGTCCGGCCTTCCGCCATGCCAAAATAAATATATATCACGTAATAAATAATTTTTATGTAATTTTTTATGCATGAATGTATACAAAATGGACATAAAGCCAAATTTTTTGTAAGCCCGTGGCTTATGTGCAAAAAGAAATGGCACATGAGCCATGGGATAGGCAAAATGCCATTGTGTAAAGCCCAAGGGGTTATATGTAAATATGTAAGCCTATATAAGGCAACATGATGATGAATAAAAAAAAGACACTTTTCATTTTCTCAAAAACCTAGGGTTTGTGCCTCTTTCTCCTTCCTCAAGGTTCTAAACCTTCCTCTTTTTTTTTAATTAAATCAAGAGTTTTACACTTCCTTTTCCAAAACTAAATAGTTTTTCACCACAAAACCTACAAAGGGGAACTCAAATCTGTCATCAGATCTCAGAAAGGAGAGATTTTTAGAATCTCATATTTCTTGATCTTCAAGATCTGACCAACAAAGGAAGAAGAAGGAGACCCATCTCCAGAAACCCCACTTTGGAGAAGAACTAGGGCTCAAGGGGAGAAGCCCTTCATCAGTTTCAAAACATCTTAGGAGTTTAACTCATATATATATATACACACACACAGAATAATAAGTGCTCCTTTCTGGGAGTACAACTCCCATTGCAGGGACCAAGTCTCTTTTGCTGCTCGAGCGCCCACGTGCTGACACGTGGCGCGCTAGCGCTCATAGCGCTAGCGCACTTGCGCTCAGAGTGCTAGCGCCCAAAGCGCTAGCGCTCACGTGTTGACACGTGGCGCGCTAGCGCTAGCGCCCGAGCATCCACGTGCTGACACGTGGCGCGTTTGTGCTCAGTGCGCTAGCGCTCTTGCGCTCAGTGCGCTGGCGCCCGAGCGCCCACGTGCTGACACGTGGCGCGCTCGCGCTCAGTGCGCCAGCGCTCTTGCGCTCAGTGCGCTGGTGCCCGAGCGCCCACGTGCTGACACGTGGCGCGCTAATGCCCGAGCGCCCACGTGCTGACACGTGGTGCGCTAGCGCTCAAAGCGCTAGTGCTCTTGCGCTCAAAGCGCTGGCTCCACGCATCTTTTGGATGCCTTTTCCCCCTTTTTTTTATATTTATACATATATGTATACATATGTACACACACACATACTCTGCGGGGCTCCCGAAATATCCAAGCCCCCTCCAAAACAAAACACACGTACACTGCACATTGAGTTCGCATGACCAGTTTAACCCGTCAATCGGAGATTCCCTCGCCCCAAAGGCGAGGGGTAATTAACGGCAGCTTAGTCCGCGGCTGCCGGAGATTCGGATCCCCACAATCAATAAACCCCGGCCTATCCTAGGCAGGGGGAATCTGTAGTACGCCTGACAAGTGTGCGCGTATTCCCATCTCAATGGGGTGACGAAAAACACCCTACAGATTCTGGCACGCCCGGTGGGACCTTTCTCTCCTCCCATATTTCGGGTTAAACGTTCATGCGAACTCAATCAATATACATATCGACTGCCTGTACTAAAATCATGCTTCTTTGTACAGGTTAACAAATTTCAAATTGCAATCTCCGATCGCAGCGAAAATGTCTCCAAGGACAAGCTTAGCTCTCGACACAACTCCCGTCTCCTACACGATGAAGATGGACTCCAGGACGGTCCTTCCGGCCAGTCTCGGGCGACAATGGGAGGAAGAGCCGCTACCATTTGGCTCTATTATGTTCGTGTCAGCTAATGCCGTCCCAGCTCCTCAAGCTCCGGTAACAGTCAAACCGGTCTCAAAGGGGAAAAGGCCGAATGTCATGGTCGCGAGGGCGCCCCAACACAAATGCAAGTCGATGTTTGAACGACTTTCCTTGGCCCCAGCTGGGGGCAAGGCCATCAACACCAACAAAGCAATAAGGCATCTCGGGCATGCTCCAGCGGCGTCTCTGACAACTGCTCGATTGGGTGTTTTCTCAAGCCTCCCCATCACTCAGCCTATGGCGGCTTCCCGAAGAGCAGAAGCCTGCCAAGCGCTCAAGGCAGAGAAGCTGAGGCAGAAGCGGCTCAGATATAGAGCCAACAAAAGGGCTTGGGCTCTGGCCATGTTAAAATTTATGAATTTCCAAAGCCCGGACCGCTCTGCGAAACCAGCTACCGGTGATGAAAGAATGGCTGAATATGTTATCCACACTATCTACATGGCCGGACATGAAGAAACGAACCCTCCTCTTCTTCACAGCCATGGTGATGATATGGTTGACGCTACCCAGCATCGGCTCGATCTAAATGATGAAGAGCCTGCTCAGGCCGATAAGCCAGAGGAGCCCGTGGTTCTTGCGGAATTGTGCTCAGGCAATAAAGATGACCCGGTTGTCATAACCGGAACTACAGAACAAGCATTATTCCGATAGCTTCAGAGGCAGCTTCAGGACAGGGATGAGAAGTTAGCCAGGGTACAGTCCAAGGTCGACGAATTGGCAAACGTCGCGGCAGATCTCGCGACCCAAGCGCCCTATTGCAATTACAGCAGAATCAAGTTTTGGTTCATGAGCCAGGGATTGATACCCGGAGGCAGTCAACTGACACCCTCTTCAACCTAAGAGCGGAGCGCCTTCATGAAAAACGGCCGCGATCAGCCTCCAGTCCCTCCGATGCATACACCGAAGGGGAATCGCCTCTGAAAGAGAAGCTGGAAAATGTCTATTCCTTCAAAAGGGACAAAGTCCACAAGATATTCAGGGACGCCCTAAGAAACGGTCTACAACTGCCAGAATCAAAGAGGCCGCAAGAAGCGAATATGACCGACGACCCAAAATATTGCCCCTATCACAGAGTGATAGGTCATGCCATTGAGGACTGCTTCGTCTTCAAAGATTGGGTCGAAAGGCAATACAAGATGAGAGAGATAGAACTGTCTAAAGGCGTGTTAGCAAACAGTCAATCTACGACCGCCGATTCCATACAAATGGACACCGAAGCTTTTCGGGAACCTAATCCTCTCAGACATGTGCCACTATCTGAAAAGGGCGAACCAAAGACTGATCGGCCTCAAGAACCAGCATCAGTAAGGGCACCTACTCTAATGGAGAGAAAGAAGAAGGTATACTCCTTCAGGAGGGAGGATGTCCGCAATATATTCAAGAAAGCCTTGAACAACGGTCTGCAATTGCCTATTCCAAAAAGGCCACATGAAATGAATATGACCGGCAATCCCGTATACTGCCCCTATCATAGGGTGATAGGTCATGCCCTTGAAGACTGCTGTGTTTTTAAAGATTGGGCAGAGGACCAATACAAGCTTGGAAAAACCTCACAATTCTCGGATGTATCGGCAAGCCACAGAGCTAGGTCATCAACACAGCTCCGCCAAGATCAAAGTTCAAGGAGCTGGGATAAGCAAAAAGGACCACCACATCGTTAAACTGGGAACACCAGAGGACCACCACGTCGTTAAACTGGGAATGATAGACCTCTAAGTCTTTAAACTGGAAACAGATGACCACTATGTCGTTAAACTGGAAGCAGCTAACCACCATGTCATTAAACTGGGAATAATCGACCTCTAAGTCGTCAAACTGGAAATGTAAAAAAAAATGTGTAAATAAAAAAAGGAATGTGTAAATAAAAATAAAAAAAAGAAAAGCCGAAATGATGGGGCAACTCGCAATAAAAATCAGCGAGTAAAAATAAAAATGAAAATAAAGCCGAAATGATGGGGCAACCGCGAATAAAAGCCGAAATGATAGGGCAATCGCGATCTTCGCGATAAGAAAAGCTGAAATGATAGAGCAATCGCGGTAAAACAAAAAAAAACAAAACAAAACAACGGCGAATGATGAGTCGCTCCTGGTACCATATTCCAGTGCAGCAATGCAGACGCCAACCAAAATCCAGTTTCCCAAAATTCTTCCGGCCCTACGGCCAGTCCCCAAATTGACTACCGTATACAATCCACGGGTTTAAATAATTCTCACCATGCCCATGCCCCACCGCATCACCAGTTACGCGGCTGGTCTCCGCCCTCGGAATTATGCTCCATTGAGAAGACTTACTCATGTGTCCTCACGATATATGAGGAGAACAAACCTTCGTGGGATCCTTACGACTCACAAAGGAAAAACACACTTGGGGGTCCTCACGACTCCTAAGGAGAAAATACACCTACGGGATCCTTACGACCCGTAGGGAGAAAATGCTTTTATGGGACCCTTACAGCCCATAAAATCGAAAAGCCTTAGGTGATAGGGATCTAAACCTGTCTCCTAAGCCATCGCTTCCCGAATCCCAAGTGGCGAATGATGAGTCGCTCCTGGTACCATATTCCAGTGTAGCGATGCAGACGCCAACCAAATTCCAAATCCTAAAATGGCGAATGATGAGTTGCTCCTAGTACCATATTCCTGTGCAGCGATGCAGACGCCAACCAAATTCTAAATCTCATACCCCAACGGTGAATGATAAGTCGCTCCTGGTACCATATTCCAGTGCAGCGATGCAGACGCCGACAAAGTCCCGAAATTTTTCCGGCCCTACGGTCTGGATCATACATCTTGCAAAACCGTATACAATCCACGGGCGTAAAACAGTCCCAATCTCTCCCAAGTCCTACCGGTGGGACCACATTCAAAGTCCCACCAAAAATAAAAAATAAAAAAAAGGTATGTCCACAAGCAAAATGGGCATGGATGAAAACCCGAAAGGGCTCCGTGAGTAAAAATAGCAGGACTGCCGGCGAGTTTGTGAAAACCCGAAAGGGCGCAAACTCGTAAAAAAGAGATGAAATACACTCGCAAAGTCCTCTCGACTTTGTGAGGAGAAAATTCCCGTGTGAGATCCTTACGACTCACAAAGGAGCAACACACTTAGGAGTCCCTATGACTCCTAAGGAGAAAATACACCTACGAGATCCTTTCGACTCGTAGGGAGAAAACGCTTTTATGGGACCCTTACGGCCCATAAATTGAAAAGCCTTAGGTGATAGGGATCTAAACCTGTCTTCTAAGCCACCAATTCCCAAATCCTCTCGGGGCAAATGATGAGTTGCTCCTGGCATTATTCCAGTGCAGCAATGCAGATACCAAACAAAAACCAAAATCCTAAAATCCTCTCAGTGACAGATGATGATTAGCTCCCGGTACCATATTCCAGTATAGCGATGCTGATGTTAACCCAAATCACAATCAATAAGTCAACTTCAACTCCGACACCGCAGAAAGCGGAGCGAGTCAGAATCCAACCTCGACACCGCAAGAAGCGGAGCAAGTCAAGTTCACCCCTGACACTGCAGGAAGCAGAGCAAGCAACACATTAACCGACATACTAAGCACTTCAAAGATATTACGACTCACAAAGGAAAAACACACTTGGGGTCCTCACGACTCCTAAGGAGAAAATACACCTACGGGATCCTTACGACCCGTAGGGAGAAAATGCTTTTATGGGACCCTTACAACCCATAAAATTGAAAAGCCTTAGGTGATAGGGATCTAAACCTGTCTCCTAAGCCATCGCTTCCCGAATCCCAAGTGGCGAATGATGAGTCGCTCCTGGTACCATATTCCAGTGTAGCGATGCAGACGCCAACCAAATTCCAAATCCTAAAATGGTGAATGATGAGTCGCTCCTAGTACCATATTCCTGTGCAGCGATGCAGACGCCAACCAAATTCTAAATCCCATACCCCAACGGTGAATGATGAGTCGCTCCTGGTACCATATTCCAGTGCAGCGATGCAGACGCCGACAAAGTCCCGAAATTTTTTCGGCCCTACGGTCTGGATCATACATCTTGCAAAACCCTATACAATCCACAGGCGTAAAACAGTCCCAATCTCTCCCAAGTCCTACCGGTGGGACCACATTCAAAGTCCCACCAAAAATAAAAAATAAAAAAAGGGTATGTCCACAAGCAAAATGGGCATGGATGAAAACCCGAAAGGGCTCCGTGAGTAAAAATAGCAGGACTGCCGGCGAGTTTGTGAAAACCCGAAAGGGCGCAAACTCGTAAAAAAGAGATGAAATACACTCGCAAAGTCCTCTCGACTTTGTGAGGAGAAAATTCCCGTTTGAGATCCTTACGACTCACAAAGGAGCAACACACTTAGGAGTCCCTACGACTCCTAAGGAGAAAATACACCTACGAGATCCTTTTGACTCGTAGGGAGAAAACGCTTTTATGGGACCCTTACGGCCCATAAATTGAAAAGCCTTAGGTGATAGGGATCTAAACCTGTCTTCTAAGCCACCAATTCCCAAATCCTCTCGGGGCAAATGATGAGTTGCTCCTGGCATTATTCCAGTGCAGCAATGCAGATACCAAACAAAAACCAAAATCCTAAAATCCTCTCAGTGACAGATGATGATTAGCTCCCGGTACCATATTCCAGTATAGCGATGCTGATGTTAACCCAAATCACAATCAACAAGTCAACTTCAACTCCGACACCGCAGAAAGCGGAGCGAGTCAGAATCCAACCTCGACACCGCAAGAAGCGGAGCAAGTCAAGTTCACCCCTGACACTGCAGGAAGCAGAGCAAGTCAAATAGAGCGTCGACCGTCCATGTCATAAAATGGGCAGTGCAGGCTTCCCACAAACCGGGAACCAAATCGCTCCGGATCAGAACGTCGACCGTCCATGTCGCAAAACAGGCAGTGCAGGCTTCCCACAAATCGGCAGTGCAGGCTTCCCACAAACCGGGAACCAAATCGCTCCGGATCAGAACGTCGACCGTCCATGTCGCAAAACGGGCAGTGCAGGCTTCCCACAAATCGGGAACCAAATCACTCCGGATCAGAGCGTCGACCGTCCATGTCGCGAAAAGGGCAGTGCAGGCTTCCCACAAATCGGGAACCAAATCGCTCCGGATCAGAGCGTCGACCGTCCATGTCGCAAAACGGGCAGTGCAGGCTTCCCACAAATCGGGAACCAAATCGCTCCGGAAAACGGGCAATGCAGGCTTCCCACAAATCGGGAACCAAATCGCTCCGGATCAGAGCGTCGACCGTCCATGTCGCAAAACGGGCAGTGCAGGCTTCCTACAAATCGGGAACCAAATCGCTCCGAATCAGAGCGTCGACTGTCCATATCGCAAAACGGGCAGTGCAGGCTTCCCACAAATCGGGAACCAAATCGCTCCGGATCAGAGCGTCGACCGTCCATGTCGCAAAATGGGCAGTGCAGGCTTCCCACAAATCGGGAACCAGATCATTCCGAGCAAGGGAAAAGTCTACCACGGACACTCCGTCTCGGAGACGCGTCAAGCGTCGACTGTCCATGTCGCAAAAAGGGTAGTGCAGGTTTCCTACAAAGCAGGAACCAAATCACTCCGGGCCAGGGAAACGTCTACCACGGACACTCCGTCTCGGAGACGCATCAAGCGTCGACCGTCCACGTCGTAAAAAGGGCAGTGCATCCCAAAAAGTGGGAACCGAAGCAAGTCGCCTCCACGCAAAAGAAGATCTATCAATTTCATGCACACGACTCACATATGTGGTGTGCATTTATTGATGGGGGCACTTTGTTGAAGTCAAAATTTGCACCCCGGTTGACCAAGTCAAAGTCAAGGTCAACCCCAAGCCAGGTGGGCCCAAGCCCAAGCAATTGGGCCAATGCCCAGGTCGAGCCCGAACACGAAGCGTCCAGCCTTCCGCCATGCCAAAATAAATATAGATCATATAATAAATAATTTTTATGTAATTTTTTATGCATGAATGTATACAAAATGGGCATAAAGCCAAATTTTTTGTAAGCCCGTGGCTTATGTGCAAGAAGAAATAGCACATGAGCCATGGGATAGGCAAAATGCCATTGTGTAAAGCCCAAGGGGCTATATGTAAATATGTAAGCCTATATAAGGCAACATGATGATGAATAAAAAAAAGACACTTTTCATTCTCTCAAAAATCTAGGATTTGTGCCTCTTTCTCCTTCCTCAAGATTCTAAACCTTCCTCTCTTTTTTAATTAAATCAAGAGTTTTACTCTTCCTTTTCCAAAACTAAATAGTTTTTCACCACAAAACCTACAAAGGGGAACTCAAATCTGCCATCAAATCTCAGAAAGGAGAGATTTTTAGAATCTCATATTTCTTGATCTTCAAGATCCGGCCAACAAAGGAAGAAGAAGGAGACTCATCTCCAGAAACCCCACTTTAGGGAAGAACTAGGGCTCAAGGGGAGAAGCCCTTCATCAGCTTCAAAACATCTTAGGAGTTTAACTCCTCATATATATAGACACACACACACGCGCACACAGAGAGAGAGAGAGAGAGAATAATAAGTGCTCCTTTCTGGGAGTACAACACCCATTGCAGGGACCAAGTCCCTTTTGCTGCTCAAGCGCCCACGTGCTGACACGTAGCGCGCTAGCGCTCGAGCGCCCACGTGCTGACACGTGGCGCGCTAGCGCTCAGAGCGCTAGCGCCCAAAGTGCTAGCGCTCGAGCGCCCACGTATTGACACGTGGCGCGCTAGCGCTCAAAACGCTAGCGCTCTTGCGCTCAGAGCGCTAGCGCCCGAGCGTCAGTGCGCCGGCACGTGGCGCGCTAGCGCTCAGTGCGCCGGCACGTGGCGCGCTAGCGCTCTTGCGCTCAGAGCGCCAGCGCTTAGTGCACTAACGCCCACGTGCTGACACGTGGCGCGCTAGTGTCCGAGCGCCCACGTGCTGACACGTGGCGCGCCAGCGCTCTTGCACTCAGAGCGCTAGCGTCCGAGCGTTCACGTGTTGACACGTGGCGCGCTAGCGCTCAAAGCGCCGGCGCTCTTGCGCTCAAAGCGCTGGCGCTGGCCCCACGCATCATTTGGATGCCTTTTTCCTCTTTTTATATATATATATATATATATACATATGTGTATACATATGTACACACATACATACTCCACGACACTGTCCCTGTTAGAAAAAAAAATTCTAACGGGGCGCTGCCCCGCACCCCGCAAGGGGGCTGCTAGCCCCCTTGACCCCCAGTCCGCTATCCGGGTTGAGGGACCCCCGTAAAAACTCTGCGGGGCTCCCGATATATCCAAGCCCCCTCCAAAACAAAACACACGTACGCTGCACATTGAGCTCGCATGACCAGTTTAACCCGTCAATCAGAGGTTCCCTCACCCCAAAGGCGAGGGGTAATTAACGGCAGCTTAGTCCGCGGCTGCCGGAGATTCGAATCCCCACAATCAATAAACCCCGGCCTACCTTAGACAGGGGGAATCTGTAGTACGCCTGACAAGCGCGCGCGTATTCCCATCTCAATGGGGTGACGAAAAACACCCTACACGGTTATGACAACCGGATCATCTTTATTGCCTGAGCTCAATTCTGCAGGAACCACGGGTTCCTCTGGCTTATCGGCCTAAGAGGGCTCTTCATCACTTAGATCGAGCCGATGCTGGGTAGCGTCAATCATATCATCACCATGGCTGTGAAGAAGAGGAGGATTCGTTTCTTCATGTCCGACCATGTAGACAGTGCGGACCACATACCCAGCCATCTCTTTATCTCGGGCGGCTGATTTCGCGGAGCGGTCCGGGCTCATAAATTTTAACATGGCCAGAGCCCTAGCCCTTTTGTTGGCTCTGTATCTGAGCCGCTTCTGCCTCAGCTTCTCTGCCTTGAGCGCTTGGCAGGCTTCTGCTCTTCGGGAAGCCGCCATGGGCTGAGTGATGGGGAGACTTGAGAAGACACCCAATCGAGCAGTTATCAGGGGCGCCGCTGGAGCTTTCCCGAGATGCCTCGTTGCCTTGTTGACGTTAATGGCCTTGCCCCCAGCTGGAGCGACGGAGAGACGTTCGGAAACGGATTTGCGTTTAGGTTGGGGCGCCCTCGAGACCACCACATTTGGCCTCCTGCCCTTCGAGATCGGTTTGTCTGTCACCGGGGCTTGAGGAGCTGGGATGGCGTTAGCTGACACAAACAGAATATAGCCGAATGGTAGCGGCGGCTCTTCCCATTGTCACCCGAGACTTGCCGGGAGGACCTTCCTGGCGTCCATCTTCATCGTGTAGGAGATGGGAGCCTTGCTGAGAGCTAAGATCGTCCTTGGAGACATTGTTGAAAAGTGATTGCTTGAAGACCTGCATGAAAAAAGCATTATTTTAGTATAAATATATATATATATGTATACTGATTGAGTTCGCATGAACGTTTAACTCGAAATATGGGAGGAGCGATTAGTCCCACCGGGCGTGCCAGAATCTGTAGGGTGTTTTTCGTCACCCCATTGAGATGGGAATACGTGCGCGCTTGTCAGGCGCATTACAGATTCCCCCTGCCTAAGGTAGGCTGGGGTTTATTGATTGTGGGGATCCGAATCTCCGGCAGCCGCGGACTAAGCCGTCGTTAATTACCCCTCGCCTTTGGAACAAGAGAACCTCCAATTGACGGGTTAAACTGGCCATGCGAACTCAATGTGCAGTGTACGTGTGTTGTGTTTTGAAAAAGGGTTTTGGATATATCAGGAGCTACGCAGAGTTTTTACGGGGGTCCCGCTACCCGGATAGCAGGCTGGGGGTCAAGGGGGCTAGCAGCCCCCTTGCGGGGTGCGGGGCAGCGCCCCGGCCCAATTTTTTTTTAAGAGGGATAGTGTTGTAGAGTATGTGTGTGCGCGTGTGTGTGTATACGTGAGCGCCAGCGCTTTTGGGTGCTAGCGCTTTGAGCGTAAGAGCGCTAGCGCACCACGTGTCAACACGTGAGCGCTCGAGCGCTAGCGCTTTTAGGCGCTAGCGCACCACATGGGCGCTCGGGCGCTAGCGCTTTGGGCGCTAGCGCTTTGGGCGCTAGCGCTCTGAGCGCAAGAGCGCTAGCGCACCACGTGTCAGCACATGGGCACTCGGGCGCTAGCGCTTTGGGCGCTAGTTCTCTGAGCGCAAGAGCGCTAGCGCCACACGTGCCAGCACGTGGGCGCTCGAGCGGCAAAAGGGACTTGGTCCCTGCAATGGGAGTTGTACTCCCAGAAAGGAGCACTTATTATTCTCTCTCTCTCTCTCTCTATATATATATATATATATATATATATATATATATATATATATATATATGAGGAGTTAAACTCCCAGGATGTTTTGAAGCTGATGAAGGGCTTCTTCCCTTGATCCCTAGTTCTTCCCCAAAGTGGGGTCTCTGGAGATGGGTCTCCTTCTTTCTCCTCTGTTGGCAGGATCTTGAAGATCAAGAGATGTGAGATTTTTAAAATCTCTTCTTTTTGAGATCTAATGGTAGATTCAAGTTCCCCTTTGTGGGTTTTGTGGTGAAAAACTATTTAGTTTTGAAAAAGGAAGAGTAAAACTCTTGATTTAATTCAAAATAAATGAGAAGGTTTAGAACCTTGGAGAAGGAGCAGGAGGCACAAAAAACCCTAGTTTTTGGGGGAATGAAAAAGTATCTTAGATATTTTCATCATGTTGCCTCTTATAGGCTTACATATTTACATATAGCCCCTTGGGCTTTACAAAATGACATTTTGCCCATCCCATGGCTCATGTGCCATTTCTTTTTGCACATAAGCCATGGGCTTACAAAAAATTGGCTTTATGCCCATTTTGCATACATTCATGCACAAAAATTACATCAAAATTATTTGTTACGTGATTTTTTTTATTTTGGTATGGCGGAAGGCCGGACGCTTCATGTTCGGGCTCGACCTGGGCATTGGCCCACTGGTTTAGGCTTGGGCCCACCTGGCTTGGGGTTGACCTTGATTTTGACTTGGTCAACCGGGGTGCAAATTTTGACTTCAACACCCATATCTTCAGATACTGAAGATAGGGTTTCTTCCCACTCCACATCTGAAATGGTGTGGTAGGCATAGTCTTGGTAGGAACCCTGTTCAAAACATATGCAGCTGATTCTAGTGCATAACCCCAGAAATATCGCGGTAACTCACCATTACTCATCATGGAACATACCATATCCAATAGGGTTCGGTTCCGTCTTTCCAATACACCGTTATGTTGTGAAGTGTATGGAGGAGTAAGCTGAGAGAGAATTCCATTCTCTTTTAGGAAACCCAGGAACTCGGCACTTAAGTATTCACCGCCTCGATCAGATCTCAGTGTCTTGATACTTTTGCCGGTTTGGTTCTCTACTTCATTCTTATATTCTCGGAATTTCTCAAAGGCCTCGGATTTATGTTTCATCAAGAAAATGAATCCATACCTAGAGTAATCATCCGTAAAAGTAATGAAATATGAAAAACCACCTCTTGCATGTGTGGACATTGGACCACACTGTGTATGAGTCCTAAGAGCTTGCTCGCTCTTACTCCATGTCCAGTGAATGGAGTCTTTGTCATCTTTCCTTTGAGACATGATTGACAAGTGGCATAAGATTGATATTCGAACGGATCTAAATATCCTTCTCTATGTAACTTAGTTAACCTTGTCTCATTGATGTAACCTAGTCTACAATGCCATAAGAAAGCCTGATTTATATCTGGAGACTTTCTTTTTAGTGTGTTTTGGACATTAAAAATCTGTAATTGGTTTAACACGTATATACCGTTATCTAGTGTACTGGACCCAATCAAACCATGATTAAGGTGGATGTTAACATCGCTTACAAACGTGAAATCATAACCTTCTTTTGATAACAACGATACTGATATGATATTACACGTTAAACTAGGTACACAAAAACAGTTGCGCAAAACCAAAATATGTCCACTCGTCAATCCAAGGTGATAATCCCCTACGGACACAGCATTCACGCTAGCTCCATTAGCAACCAGGAAGGTCATATCACCAACCTTCAGCACTCTACGGTTTCTCAGTGCCTGCAATGAATTGCATATATGAGATCCTGATCCGGTATCCAATACCCAGGAAGTAAAGTTGATTGACAGACAATTTTCAATTACAAACACACCTGAAGCCGAAGCCACAACTTGCCTCGGATCCTGGTTCTTGGCAATCCAAGCTTTGCAATCTTTCTTCCAATGGCTTTTCCTACGACAGTGGAAGCACTCGTCTTATTCCATTACCGGCTCCGCAACCTTTGCCTTTCCCTTGACTCCCACCTTACCAACACCACCTCTCGGTTTGGTAGCGACCTTCTTCTTCCTTCCTTTGGCCCTTGCCTTGGACCTAGAAGAGGAAGCACCATGAACAAACATAGTGGGTGTTTCCCTTGCTTTCTGCAAGGTGCCCTCTGAACTCCTCAACATATTAAGGAGTTCTGGAAGCTCAACTTCCTTACCTTGAATGTTGAAATTCAAGATAAATTGGGCGTAGGTGGAAGGAAGGGACTGAAGAACCAAGTCTGTATACAGCTCGTTCTCTAATGTTGTCCCGAGGTCTGCGAGCTCTTCAATATAGCCAATCATCTTAAGCACATGTTCTCCTACAGATGATCCGACGGCCAGCCTCGACTGAAACAAGTTCTTCGAGGTCTCGTATCTAGCTATACGAGATTGCTCTCCATACAGTTCCTTGGTGTGGAGAAATATGGATTCAAGATCCATATTCTCGTGCCTCCTCTGATGTTCATTATTCATAGAAGCAAGCATGATGCATTTGGCCTTCACGCGGTCTAACTCCCAGGTCTTGCGGATTTCCTTATCCGCGACACTGGATTCAGGACTTGGGACGGCAGGGGCCTTAGTAGTAAGGACATACCCCAATTTGTCATAGGTAATTACCATCTTAACATTCCGGAACCAGTCTTTATAGTTTGGCCATGTCAAAATATTTTAATCTAATAATAACTTCAGGCCTGTCATGTTCTGGGTCGCTGCAATTAGGAGAGAGAGAGGACACACTTTAGCATGATGCTCTTGCAAGTTTAGAGTGGTTTTTAGTTTATCTAAACAGGATGGCTCCCACTGTTTCTCGAATCTCTCCTCAAACCAAAAAGGAAGAACTAGTCAGGACTATTCTCACCGTACAATACTTGCTTAACCGTTCAGCCAGGCCGGTGTCGGTACTTCGAGGGAGGTTTTACGACGCTTTCGCGAAGTTCCTTAATTAAATAACCTCTTTTCTCCGGGGGCGTAGCCCCGCTGACACCTACTTGGTTTATAACATTGATCGTTAAATGAAAGAATCTCCTGATGAGTAGCATATACTCACAGTAGGATCGGGATCCAAATATCATCGTGTGATAAAGCTGAAGGAATCCTACCAAAATTATCACACTCCAAATGGTATGCAATCTCTTAGCAAGTTTCAGTTTCTTTAGAAACTCCCGATATGGATTTCTGCCCCATGCTCTTATGACCTTGGCGTTGGTCAAAATGTCATAAGTCACATGTCAAGTTATACCCATCATTATCTTGTTAATTTGAACCCATCCGTACATACCTCTGACATTGGCCAAATGGTAGTACGACTGTCCCAAACATCATTTTTAGACCCCGTTTTAAAATCGGCAGAAACTTAGTGAAAACATCATTTTTTCGGGTTCGTTTTGCGATCGAATTTCTAAAGACTTTGCTAACATATTAGTTATGGTTTAGCTAGGCTCTGATACCACTGTAAGTCGACGTTAGACACCCCACAAGATGCGGGGAGGCGGAATAGGTAAAACAATAATTTTGTTTAAGTTAATATCGACTAACTTTACGGATCTTTGCTAAACCCTAACTAACAAACTATCTAGAAGTGTTAAACTACTATGATAGATGATTATACCTCAAGATACTAATCCTTCTTGTTCTTGTTGTTCACCTCCTCGTCGGCCTCCTCGATGTGATAGAAGATCCACCCGAGAGTTCCTTCTCTAAGCTTTAACCTCTCACTTGAGGTAACTAAGTGGTTAGGATTGCTAATCCAAGTGACCTAGAAGATATAGAAGTGGATTAAGGATCTAATAGTCTTTCTAACCCTTGGGATCTCAACACATGAGAGGATTAGGGTTAGGTTGAAGAAGAGGAGAGCTTGAGGAGAGAGAATGTGTATGTGAGAATGAGATGAATAATAACTCGTTTCTATATTATATGAAGCATAAATATTATCAAATAAATCATATATGATAATTACAACCATGCTTCATTTAATACAATCAATGAATCATCACATGAGTCATTAAGCATTAAATGCTTCATTAACTCATTTGGATGAATCATCTCATGAGTCACTAATTCATTTAATACAAATTAAACATAAGCTCTCCACCTCACCTTTCTTCTAGAATCTTCTCGACTAATTACGAGAATGCCTCTCCCATCCGTAAAACACGGATATTCTGAGACCGCATAAATCCAATAATCCAATACTAGAATCTGGCTTAAACTAAAGCTCGCTAGTATAATCTGTCCGAACATCATACGTGCACAAGTACATGTATATGTCTGAACCCTGTCGTAAAACCATACGACCTCTATATCGTTTCGCCTGAAGCAGGGAAACTCTCTGTGTGGGACTCTAAAGACTCGACACTACGCTGACAGTGGGTTTAACCACAGGGCGCAAGCGATACTAGCTGTACGTAACGGTCCCCAGGTAGATGTCGATAAGAAGGCCGATGAGGAAACCCATCCGAACTCCTACTGAGCCTGATGTGACAATCTCCGTACAGTCCGGTCTGTTCGTCTAAGACAATCGCATATCGGGCCTAGGGGGCGGCAAGCGTCAGTTCCCTAAAAGGCGGTATAAGTCGTGTCGGAGCGAAGCCCATTACACCTTGAGAAGCTACTGGAAATCCTACCAGTAAATCTCGTTTGCCCTGCCCAGGGACTTTGCGTAATGGCTCTCCAATCACAGTGCGATATCAACTCCGAATACCGGGAGAGACGAATCCTTTCTAACTGCCACTGCCTCCAAGTGCTTCGGGACTGCACCCAACTGCTACTTGTTTGCACGACTCCTTTGAGCCGTGGTAGGGTAGCAATCTAAGAACAATGGGAACACACTCGAGGCGAAGCAGCAGTGTCAAGTCTACGGACTATGCTGTACTTATGTCACTTGGGAACTGTTAACTGACGACGGGTATAATACCAACCAACAGTTCCTTGCGAGTCCTATCCGGTATACCCGTAACCCAACGAGCACCTGCATACTATTTCCAGTACAACGTACTAATGGCTGTGGAACAGACCATCTCCCCTACTGGGATGAGAAGCGTATACACTAGTCTACTCTGGAGTATCGATGCCCTGTCTCGATAATCCTACGACTAGGGACCTGAAAAAGGATGTGCTTGTAGACTACCCAGCTCTCACTAGTGTGACTGCCATCACAACGCTGGTAGTCAAGCAAGATCCTAAGGGTTCTATCAATATGTATTCGCGATATGCTAAAAGAAACATATACACATTAAGATAGATATAAACCAAGTAGCATACTACTATATTGAGCAAGACTGTTAATACAACTGTGAATATCCCAAGCTTCCATAAAGTAATATACAAACTAGTATGATACAATAATGGCCCCTAGGGCATATACACTAACACACTTGAGAATTCAATTCAAGTTATAGTACCCTTGCCCTAAAACCTAATACTACTTCTTTTCGTTAATGATGGATGGATTTGCTCGCACACCTTTCATGCGACTATTAATGCATCTTGAGGCACCTACAGCCGATTACTGAATGTGTGAGCTTAAAGCGTAAATAGCAGTTTTCAGGTCTTGACTTTATTTATTTTTTTCTTTTTCTTTTTCTTTTTCTTTCTTTTCCAAGACCTGATATATTTTTCAATGATGCTCTTTTGGTGGTTAGCTTTAAGTACCGTTTTTTCCCTTTCATACTAGGTTTTCAGGTAAGAGTATTTCTAGGTATCCTCTGCTATCCCAAGTTTCAAGGTGTGTGAGTGCGATTTGTAGGGTATATACTTTCTGAATTTGGACTCAAGAATATGAACTATTTTTCAGACTTATCCTTCAATAAAGCTTTCAATACTTTCCCTTTATCTCCACTTAACTCAAGAACTGAACTCAAGATTACCTACTTCTCAAAAAAAATGCAATGACGTATATTTACCAAGGTTAAACAGAAGGAGGGTTATTTTTAGGGGTTTCAATTCCTAAGCCTAAAATTTAGTTATTTCTAACGTATCAACAAAACTTTCGGAATAAAACATCTAAGTTACCCTATTAGCTAACTTGACGACAAAGTTTTTTATATTTTTGTAAAATTTTCGATTTTTATGGGTTTTTTATAAGTATGCAAATGCAAAATATACAAATGAATGCGAAGGGAGAAAGCTTACCGAGCACACCCCAAACTTAAACTTGACAGTGCCCTCACTGTCAGGCTACACTAAGAGGGTCAAAATTGTCGGCGCTCCCTAAAAAATTTTTATACAAAACAAAAAAATATACACAAAAAGATCTCCCCCAAACTTTTGGCGTGTCGCGTATTCAAAATTCTAGATAACCGCGATCAAGGACGGTGTCGCTTTGAAGCTAGCCGGTTGAGCACGGGTCGATCCGCAGGGAGATAGTTGTATGTTCATTCGTGTTTTAGACGAGTCAATAAAGAATGTATATGTGTATGTTCAAGTCTATCCTAAGTGTTCGTATTTTATGTTCAAGTAAGCTTGTTAAGGTTAAGATTGGTTAGTAGAGTTAGTAATAGTCTTGTGCTTATTTTTTGCCATTCTTAAGACGATGTTGGGATAATCGAAAGTAGCAGGGATTAGGAGGACATAGGAATGGGATTTGCGAGTTTAAGCGAGCTTTTCAACGCTAAATCCATTCCTAGTGCCTCTTGTCCGTCCGCTAAATACGCTTATCCCAACCCTCGGCCAAACACCCGTAACCATGTATCCAACTAAGTCATAACTACATGTCACGTTGTTGTGCGCTTAAAAGACTTCTCGACTTAGGTCGCGGCTATATGTTACGTATAGTGCGCCTAAGTGAGGGGGTTGCGTTTGTTTGGTCGGGGTTCGTTTCAAGATGTTTGGCGAAAAGAAGCATAAGGGTTTTTCCTGTTGGATATAGTGCCCTTAGAGTCAATTATTGGATCACAGGCACGTGATTGCAATGAATGAGGGAGGACCTATGCCGGTAGGACAGTCTTACTCGAGATGATAGTATGCTATCTGGTTTGTCTTTATCATCATGTATATGTTGATAAAGCCCATAGGATTCATGCTTGACTACCAGCAGTATGATGGCGATCATATATGTGGGAGCTGGGGTCTATAAGCACATCCTTAAAGTGTCCCTAGTCGTAGGAGTTTCGAGACAGGGCATCGATACTCCAGAGTAGACTAGTGTATACAGTCGAGACCCCGACGAGGGACGGTGGCCGGTCTCACAAGCCACTGGTGTCAGTTGGATCACCTAAGATGTATACATGTGCTCATTGGGTTGTGAGTACACCAGACAGGACTCGCCGGGAACATGCTAGTTGGTATTATACATATCGTCAGATAGCAGTTCTCTGGTGACATGTGTACAGGTTAGTTCATCGACCTGAGGTCGTCATTTGTCTCGTGTGAGTTCCCACTGTGCTTTGATTTATACCCTACCACAGGTCAAAGGAGTCGTGCAAACAGGTATATTTTGGGTACAGTCCCGAGCCACATTGGAGGCAAGTGAGCGGATCTTCGGGGATTCGTCTCTCCCGGTATTGGGGGTGAGATCACGCTGTGTTTAGGAGAGCCATTACACGAAATCCCTGGCCAGGGTAATCGAGATATACTGGTAGGTATACCAGTAGTATCTCAGGGTGTTCTGGGCTGCTCTCTGACACGACTTATGCAACTATTGGGGGTCTGACGTTTACCGACCCCCTAGGCCTAATATGCGATACTCATAGACGAATGTTCTGGACTGTACGGATATTGTCACTGTCAGGCTCAGTAGGGTTTATAGATGAGTTCGCTCGTCAGCTTCCCTTCCAATCAATACATAGGCAAACCGTTACGTACAGCTTGTACCTCTAACGTGCTAGTGGTTATACCCAGTGCCAATGTGTTGATGAGTCATTAGAGTCCCCCACATACACTTTCCCAAGTTCGGACGAAACGTTGTAGATGCCGTATGGTGTTATGGCAAGGTTCGGAAAATGCACGTGCGTTTTCGCACGTGTCATTTTTCGGGCAGTTGATACCGGTGGGCTTTGGTTTAAGCCGGATCGGAGTATTATGCTGTGTAGATATAATATCTTTATCTCAGTTGCATTTGTATTCGGTCGTAATACAAATGCGGGTATGTTTATAACGATACGGGGTTATCCTGAAATTCGTTTCGGGATGATTTTTGGAAGTTGTCAGTTTCCAGTTTTCTATCAGCCGTATTTAACATTCGGTTAAATACGGATTTATCTTTTATTCCATGGGGTGAGTCAGTATTCTAGAAGGTTCTAGAGAGGGTGACAAGGCTTGTGAGTCATTAGTTCATTAATGGTGCTTTTAATGAAGGATGATGACTAGTTAGATGATTCATGGTTTGCATTTAATGCTTTTTAGTAATTCATTCTTTGTTGATAAGTATCCTTGTTGTGGTCACCCTCTTGCTAGCTCCTACACTCACCCTCCTCTTCATAAAAAGTGGCCGGCCCCTCTTGTGGCAAGAGAGATTCATTTTGATTAAAAACATTATGGTTTTGGCTTCATGAAAATTAGATTGCTCATTTCTCAATTCGATCGATCCAAATGGCAACTTCTATTAACCGTTCGTCCATAGCATTGGACGTAACGAGACAAAGTATTCTACTCATTCTCTACATCAATCTTGGTCGTCTCTTTTAGCAAACTTAATGATCGAGTTGCCTCGGTTCAGAGGCGGGAGCCCGTTTAAAGATCCGTCGACGTGGTGCCACCTGGACGACGAGACCGGAGATCGCGCAAGTTCAGATCAGTTGCAACAACGCGTGGGATGATGGTTGAAGACCGATGGACTCGGATCGTTCGGTATAACATTTCTACCCTCTTTACAATTTGTTAGTTTAGCTTTAATGGCAGATCCGGGTTATAGTATGCGATAGCGCCAGTCGTAAAAGTTTTGTTCCGCATATTGGCGTCTGTTAGACGGCCGGGGCGCTACCGTATACTCACAGTGGTATTAGAGCCTCACGATTAAGCTATACTAACTTGTGTTAACGCGTTTAAAAGATCGATCGAACGGATTTTCGAAAACCGCAAAATTCCAGTTCAAAGTTTCTGTTGATTTTTAAACTGTTCTAAAAATTATTTTGCATATCACAGAAAAACAAGCAGGGATTTTTAAGCAAACGTAGAAATTTTGAACACGTGATCCCACGTGACCGCCGCGGATCCGCGGTCAAACCTAAGGTTTGACCGCGGAAACGCGGCAGTACTTTGGGAACAGTGCTTCAAAATTCTCCTGTAGGCTTATCTTGGGAAGTTGTGTTTTCTGAAATGTTTCTTTTGGGCCCTGTATTGGTTACTGTACAGCAGATATTTGTGGGGCCCACTTCGGGAAATTTAGTCGATCGAAATTTTAAACGTGTTATTTTTCAGCACTGACTTTATATCTCCGACCGGGAATGTCATTTGATCGGTAAACCGCGTCTGATTGCTATAGTTCTTTTAGACGGGTTTGCGAACGTGACATTCGCGTTGATGTTCTGTGTTGTGCTGTGATGTTGCGGATTTGTCGTGGTGAATAGCAGGGTGCAATGATGGTGCAGTTTGGATTTATTTGTACATTTGATATTGCGGGGCGAGCGTCCGACTTGTAGACTGCCGTCACTGCCTGTTGTATAATATTCTTTTGGGGCACGACCGGGTTGAAGTCGATGTACCCGTTGTATATATTTTTATTTCTGTACTAGGTTTATCCCGCGAAGGAGTGCACGGATAGCCGGGTTCTGGAGGGCAACGGGTCCGTATCTCATGGCTTTGAGAGGCAAAGGGGCCTCACTCAAAAATTGGCAGACTATTCGCCGCACTCGTAGGGGGTACAGGTTGACCCAAGGAGGGGTGCTCAATTTACCGGATTCCGTGAAGTGCCGGGTGTTCCATTCACTATGCTGTGGGGACCACCTCGCTTCATGTTTTGGCGGGTAACTTGCCGCACCCGTAGGGGTCTAGGTTTTATTGCACAGGCTATCCACGCGACCAGGGGAACGTCGGGTTTCAGTAGCGGCTCTGTGAAACCCGGGGATCCCAGAACATCTGTATTGTTCTGTGATGCTTATTACTTTTCTGTAATGTTGCATATTATCACGCCTGGAGCGATTATTGTATATTAGTATATATACTATTAGATGTTGTATATGTTTTACACCCGCGCTAGTCCAGCCCCCGCTCTGTCGTTAGTTAAGTAACCTAACGGGTGATGACGGGACCCAATGGCGAATGCGGATGGCATATACGTACATTATATTTTCGTTCTTTTCTGGTGTGATTGATTGATGGGACTGCATTGATTCTTATCAATGCAAGAATAAAACAAACCTATATTTGATGTTGTTGGAACAAATTTTAAAATGAGTTATTACAAAGACATCTCCTTTTGTTTTGCATAGCGGTATTCAGTTAGAATATCCAGCACCTCATTCGACGAGGCAAGGGCCGAGATCCCTTCACCGGGAGTGACCCCTTGGGCAGAAATTTTCGTCAGGGTAATAACTTAAATATAGTCGATTACAAGTTGCTTTGCATCGCGGTATTCAGTTAGAATATCCTGCACCTCATTCCACGAGGAAAGAGACGAGATCCCTTCACCGGGAGTGACCTCTTTAGCAAAACGTTTTTGCCACTATATTTTTATAAAAAGCTATCATTTTCCTTCAACGAGATCAAGTTCATTACGTTAAAGGTTTTTTGCCAAAAACCAGCCGTAATCCTCCGTCATTTCTTATGAATGATCAGTAGTATTCAAGCTATGTTTGTTGGCCTACGTCAAGGCATAGTGTTTGGTAGCTGCTGAGCATTCGTTTGTTGCATAGATAGATGCATTAATTTTAGGACAGACGTACAGCCTTGTTGGCCTACGTCAAGGGCTTGTACGATGTACTAAATTAATCAGGACAACGAAGGGTAGAACTTGACATGTGGCTTATGATTTGTTGGCCTACGTCAAGGTCATAAGAGCATGAGATAAAATTTTTATCGGGAGTTTCAAACATACAGGAAACTTGCCAGGCATGCGCATACCTTCTGGAGTGTGATAACTTGAGTGGCTTCCTTCACGTTATCATGCGATGAGAGTTGGATCCCGATTCCCACTGATGAGTTAGTTTACTCTTCGGGTGACCCCGACTAATTCTTCTTTCAGGTTTGGAGGAGAATTTAAGATTACAGTGGGAGGTTTTCTAATTAGATAAAGTGATAACCATTCTGATCTAGGTTAGAGTGCACGCAGAGTGTTTCTTTTCTCTCTCTCTTTGGCAGCGATTTTTTGACCGACCCTAGATTATGACTCAATGACCAAGTTGACCAAACCTTCTTAAAATACTGGATTTTAGATTGTCTAAAGTTGCATAAGTCATTGCCGCTTCTTTTTTTACCCTTTGTATTTCTCAGAACAACCCGTATTACTACGGACATCCACTTCCATTGGATAGATCCATCGTATGGTTATATACGAACTCGAAGGGACTTCTTCGAGGATGGATCCAGGTTCAAGAGAAATAGAATTGGTTTATTCAATTGTCTTTTATTATCACCTTCTCTCAGGTTGCGAGGGCTCCTTGGTTTAGGAGAGTACACCTATTACGCCTATTGGATAGTCTTCTTCCAAACCATAGGCAGGTGCCGAAAGGTAGGGAATGAAGAAAACCAATTAGCGTAAGTAGGGTGTGCAGAAGGTAATATGTAAAGACAAGATAAAGGAACTAGAAAGAGGGCAAAGTAAATTGCGACTACTAACATTCACGACCAAACCACGTATTTCATCGCCACTCCTACTTCACCTTTCATTTCTCCAGAACAACCCGTATCATTACGAACATCCAATTCGATTGGATAAATCCATCGTATGATTATATACGAACTCGAAGGATATTTTTTCGAGGATGGATTCCGGTTCAGGAGAAATAGGAATAAGGTTTATTCAGTTGTCTTTTATCATCACCTTCTCTCAAGTTGCGAGTACTCCTAGGTTTAGGAGGGTACACCTATTATGCTTACTGGATAGTCTTCTTCCAAACCATAGGCTGGTGCCGAACGGTAGGGAAAGAAGAAAACCATTTAGCCTAATGATGGTGTACAGAAGGTAACGACTAAAGACAAATAAAGGGATTTGGAAAGGTGGCAAAGAAATATACGGTTAAAATCATGATTTGGATTATGGAAGAGGCATTACTAGGAATACCAGGATACCCCTACGAAACATTTTCATGTTTCATATTCACTGTGCATTGTTAATAGAAAACTGATTTCCCGATTGGATATTTACTCCAGGGTATGTATTTACTAGGTATGATTCTCACATCTGTATAGTTTTACAGATAATGAGTGGGAGTAAGTTATTGGAAATTAGGTGATCATCCTCATTATATCGGAATTCGTTGTAATTGGTAATATTTGAGGAAATCGTCTGGGTACAGTTTTCAACCTACGATGCATAGGTTTAGAGTTATTCAACTCAGCGGACTTATGCAGAGTATTGTATGTTGTCCAATGTCCATCAGGACAAAGGGGTAGGTACTCGTACTCTGTTCTGTTTACTTATGACTTCTCTAGTTTTTAGACAAGTGTTTCGTAGAAATACAATGTCTAAGTTTTGAGAAGTTGTGGGTATAGGATTAAAGTAGAGAACCAAGTGTCACAAGTATCAGGATTCTTCAAAGAAATCGAAGATGTAGATTCTTGTGATTGGTATTCAGTTGATAGTAATGGTTTTGAGAAACTTGTTTCTCTTTCAGGTTACTCATAATTGGATGGATTCCTAAGTTGAGTAATACTGATTAGCCTCTCTTCATTAAGTTATTATGCACTGGAGACAGCTGCATAATTTGAATCCGGTTCCAATTAAATAAGTGCCAAAGTTTCTATATTGGATATAGAATGCTTCATATCTTAACGATGTTAAGGTAAAGAGAGTTGTCCAGCTTATGCTTAAAACCAGACACTGGATGACTCAAGGCACGTTTCTGTAATGGCAGTTTGTGGGTTGACCCTGACTTTGACGAGGGTTGATATTCTACCATCTGGAAGATCAATAGTGATATTGTTCTAGACTCGCCACAGTTTTAGTAAAATTGATTTTTTCAGAAAACACTAGTGGGAGTATGGTAGAACTGGAAGTGATTCCAGAACCGCAAACGATTACGGAAAGTTTAATAGGACCTATATATTCAATCAGGTTTGACATTCCATTAGCCACTCCGCAGATATGGTGGGTAACCTCAGACACCCGAGTGGTACTTCGGTAGCCTCAAAGACGGTGACAGGGAGGTTCTTGTTTACCTAGACTTGACACTACTGTTGTTCCAGACTATGAGACCCGGCAGGAGGATATGTATAGCGTCGTTCTAAACTAGTTTTAGAAGTGTACGTATATATATTATTCTGCCAGAGGGTTGTCGTAGTCAGTGGGAGCAGCGGAAGTATAGTGGGAAACTAGCTTAAGTATATTTATAGACTAGAGCAAAAATAGCGGAGATAGATCATCTATTTTTGATGTGACAGTCATGGTTTTGACTTCATCAGAATAGGGGATGGATCTGTTAAGAAGGTAGTAAGGTGTGATGTCCTGGTATATGGCTGACATACACAAAGTAGGAAGTAAAATTCCTATACTACGATCGGTTGTACTGTGGTCGTCACACAGTTGTTTCTCCATAAAGGACATGGATGTAATATCTGACATTCTGGATACAAGATCTATAGTTTTAGATCTAGATTTGGGTAGTTTCCCAATGTGGGTACTTTGACAGTATTCTAATAGTATTTTAGAATGGACGACTCCTGGCACGGTAGTATACCTGCAGGAGATGGAGTCGCCCTCTCTAAAGAAGTCTTACAGACTAAAGGGGAGAGGGATGTGCATGATTGGCAGAT
The DNA here is from genome assembly GCA_030015575.1 of Agapanthus africanus. NCBI lineage: Eukaryota > Viridiplantae > Streptophyta > Magnoliopsida > Asparagales > Amaryllidaceae > Agapanthus > Agapanthus africanus. The sequence goes on from CM057339.1 coordinate 751,151,420, forward strand.
CACTTGCTTAGGCAATTGAGTCAATCATGAGATGTCAAGTACCACACCAGATGTTTTTGCAGTAGGTGCAATAAGTTGATATTAATCCAATCCTGGAGAAATATTAGGAAGCAGTTTTAGAACATAAGTGAATGTTCTACGGATTTGATGACGGCGGCCTCATTTGGGAGACGGTTATCATTCCAGGCTTCAGTGGTGACATGGATGACAGAGTGACTGTCAGAGTTATAGTTTTCCCTCTGACGAGGGGCAGTATTTTGTCCAGGTGGATACTGAGGGAGGCATGGCGCGGGATACTGATTAAGTTCAGTTGACGATACAGTCTAAGAAGTTTGGATTTGGAGTTCATTTATGAGCTAGGTCCCATCAGATATCCAGACATATTCTAAGACAGGTATTGCTCATTTCGGGAGATGGCTTTCTCCGCGAACTTGAGATAAAGAGAGACATAGAAAGAAACATCTGAGCGGATCCACTCACTGAGGCTATTCCTCGAACGCAATAGTTTCACAAATGAGCTTTGTGAGAATGACTAGCAGAGGAGTTGGGTGTTCGGTATCACACGGGCTGTGAGTATGCGACTTCGCAATAATTAGCCTTGAGTGCAAGTGGGAGATTGTTGGATATAGTGCCCTCAGAGTCAATTATTGGATCACAGGCACGTGATTGCAATGAATGAGGGAGGATCTATGTCGGTAGGACAGTCTTACTCGAGATGATAGTATGCTATCTGGTTTGTCTTTATCATGATATGTTGATAAAGCCCATAGGATTCATGCTTGACTACCAGCAGTATGATGGCGATCATATATGTGGGAGCTGGGGTCTATAAGCACATCCTTAAAGTGTCCCTAGTCGTAGGAGTTTCGAGACAGGGGATCGATACTCCAGAATAGACTAGTGTATACAGTCGAGACCCCGACGAGGGACGGTGGCCGGTCTCACAAGCCACTGGTGTCAGTTGGATCACCTAAGATGTATACATGTGCTCATTGGGTTATGAGTACACCAGACAGGACTCGCCGGGAACATGCTAGTTGGTATTATACATATCGTCAGATAGCAGTTCTCTGGTGACATGTGTACAGGTTAGTTCATCGACCTGAGGTCGTCATTTGTCTCGTGTGAGTTCCCACTGTGCTTTGATTTATACCCTACCACAGGTCAAAGGAGTCGTGCAAACAGGTATATTTTGGGTACAGTCCCGAGCCACATTGGAGGCAAGTGAGCGGATCTTCGGGGATTCGTCTTTCCCGGTATTGGGGTGAGATCACGCTGTGTTTAGGAGAGCCATTACACGAAATCCCTGGCCAGGGAAATCGAGATATACTGGTAGGTATACCAGTAGTATCTCAGGGTGTTCTGGGCTGCTCTCTGACACGACTTATGCAACTATTGGGGGTCTGACGTTTACCGACCCCCTAGGCCTAATATGCGATACTCATAGACGAATGTTCTGGACTGTACGGATATTGTCACTGTCAGGCTCAGTAGGGTTTATAGATGAGTTCGCTCGTCAGCTTCCCTTCCAATCAATACATAGGCAAACCGTTACGTACAGCTTGTACCTCTAACGTGCTAGTGGTTATACCCAGTGCCAATGTGTTGATGAGTCATTAGAGTCCCCCACATACACTTTCCCAAGTTCGGGCGAAACGTTGTAGATGTCGTATGGTGTTATGGTAAGGTTCGGAAAATGCACGTGCGTTTTCGCACGTGTCATTTTTCGGGCAGTTAATACCGATGGGCTTTGGTTTAAGCCGGATCGGAGTATTATACTGTGTAGATATAATATCTTTATCTCAGTTGCATTTGTATTCGGTCGTAATACAAATGCGGGTATGTTTATACCGATACGGGGTTATCCCGAAATTCGTTTCGGGATGATTTTTGGAAGTTGCCAGTTTCCAGTTTTCTATCAGCCGTATTTAACATTCGGTTAAATACGGATTTATCTTTTATTCCATGGGGTGAGTCAGTATTCTAGAAGGTTCTAGAGAGGGTGACAAGGCTTGTGAGTCATTAGTTCATTAATGGTGCTTTTAATAAAGGATGATGACTAGTTAGATGATTCATGGTTTGCATTTAATGCTTTTTAGTGATTCATTCTTTGTTGATAAGTATCCTTGTTGTGGTCACCCTCTTGCTAGCTCCTACACTCACCCTCCTCTTCATAAAAAGTGGTCGGCCCCTCTTGTGGCAAGAGAGATTCATTTTTGATTAAAAACTTTATGGTTTTGGGTTCATGAAAATTAGATTGCTCATTTCTCAATTCGATCGATCCAAATGGCAACTTCTATTAACCGTTCGTCCATAGGCTTGGACGTAACGAGACAAAGTATTCTACTCATTCTCTACATCAATCTTGGTCGTCTCTTTTAGCAAACTTAATGATCGAGTTGCCTCGGTTCAGAGGCGGGAGCCCGTTTAAAGATCCGTCGACGTGGTGCCACCTGGACGACGAGACCGGAGATCGCGCAAGTTCGGATCAGTTGCAACAACGCGTAGGATGATGGTTGAAGACCGATGGACTCGGATCGTTCGGTATAACATTTCTACCCTCTTTACAATTTGTTAGTTTAGCTTTAATGGCAGATCCGGGTTATAGTATGCGATAGCGCCAGTCGTAAAAGTTTTGTTCCGCATATTGACGTCTGTTAGACGGCCGGGGCGCTACCGTATACTCACATTTCCGTCCCTCATACCACCTTCCTTAGCCTTAACAAGTGTGGATTTATTCACACATTACAAAAGAAAAGAAAACAAGAGAAGAAGAGAGGAATGAAAGTAAAATACGGTTTTACAAATGTGCAAGCTAACTACTTAGGTCCTCACCTAAGCAAGGAACTCTGTCAAGTATCAACAACAACTGAGCCTTTTATCCCAAGCATATGGGGTAGGCTACATGAACCAACATAAGAATCACGCCGGGTCCAGCACATGAATCCTCTGTCTCCACTCACTTCTATCGAACAATATACTTTCATTGAGTCCTTTGGCAACCATATCGTTTCGTATCACCTCCATCCATGTTTTCTTCGGTCTCCCTTTTGCCCTTTTGCCATTACCCATATCGAGAGTATCTATTCGTCGAACCGGTGCTTCCATAGGTCTGCGTCGCACATGACCAAACCATCTAAGCCGGTTTTCCCGCATCTTCTCCTCCACAGGTGCTACACCAACTTTTGCACGAATATCCTCATTTCGCACCTTGTCTTTTCTAGTGTTACCGCACATCCAACGAAGCATGCGCATCTCCGCTACGTGCATCTTCTGTGTATGATGCTTCTTAGGAGCCCAGCATTCTGTACCATATAATAAGGCAGGCCGAATAGCGCTCCGATAAAACCTCCTTTTCAATTTTAACGGAAAGTTACGATCACACAAAATCCCTGTTGCACTCCTCCATTTCAACCAACCAGCTTGGATCCTTTGATTAACATCACTATCGATCTCCCCATTCCTTTGGATGATGGAACCTAGATATCTAAACTGGTCGCTCGGTGATATCTCTTGCCCTTCCAATGTTATATCAATATGGTTTTGACTTCTCTGGCTACTAAATTTGCAGTGCATATATGCTGTCTTGGACCTGCTCAATCTGAATCCCCGAGATTCCAATGTTTGTCTCCATAATTCCAATTTGGCATTAACCCCTGCTTTCGTCTCATTTACTAGAACAATATCATCAGCGAATAGCATACACCAAGGGACCTCATCTTGGATAGTTCTAGTAAGCTCATCCATCACGATGGTAAACAGGAAAGGACTTAATGCAGATCCTTGATGTAAACCAATAGTAATCGGAAAATCACTTGTTAAGCCACCGCAAGTTCTGACATTTGCCACTACTCCGTCGTACATATCCTTGATTATGTCAATATACTTGACGGGGACCCCCTTTTTCATCATTGTCCCCCATAATACCTCTCTAGGTACCTTGTCGTACGCTTTTTCTAAATCAATAAATATCATATGCAAATCTCTTCTCCTCTCTCGAAAGCGCTCGACAAGTTGACGAAGCAAATGAATCGCCTCTGTCGTCGATCGTCCAGGCATGAACCCAAATTGGTTCTCTGTTATCTTAATATCCTTCCTTAGCCTGTGTTCAATCACTCTCTCCCAAAGTTTCATGGTGTGACACATTAGTTTTATTCCACGGTAGTTTGAGCAACTTTGAATGTCACCCTTATTCTTGTAGATAGGTACAAGGATACTTTTCCTCCATTCATTTGGCATCTTTTTTGTCTGCCAAATCTTATTAAACAGATCTGTCAGCCATTTAACGCCTATTTCTCCTAAGCATCTCCAAATCTCGATAGGAATCCCGTCAGGACCAACCGCTTTTCTTAAACCCATTCTGTTCAAAGCTTCTTTAACCTCAGTAAGTCTTATTTTACGCATGAAATCACGATTTATATCTTGAGATTGAATGACAAGTCCATCCAAATTCTTAGTAAAGCTCTCATTGAACAATTTGTCAAAATAATCTCTCCATCTTTCCTTGATATCCTCATCTCGAACTAAAACCTTCTGATTTTCATTTTTGATACACTTCACCGCACATAAGTCTCTAGTCTTCCTTTCCCGCATTCGAGCAATCCGGTATATATCATTTGCAGCCTCTTTAGTATCTAATTTCTCGTACACCTCCTTGTAGACCTTAGATTTAGCTTCCCGAACAGCTTTCTTAACTTCCTTTTTAGCCATTTTGTACTTCTCAAATCTCTCCACATCTCTACTTTTCTTCAAATCTTTATAAGAATCCCTTTTAATTTTAATAGCAGCCTTTACATCTTCATTCCACCATGATATGTCCTTAGATGGTGGAGCACCACCTCTCGACTCACCAAGTAGATCTCTAGCTACTTTCTTGATACAACTAGCCATTTTGTTCCAGGTTTTGTCTGGATCATCTTTCGACTGCCAATCCGCTTCTTGTACTACACGATCTATAAAAGTCTTTTGATTACCTTCTTTCAATCGCCACCATTTAATTTTAGGCTCTACCTTACGTCTAATCTTCCTAGGTTCTCTTCTAAATCGAAAATCTAGAACTAAAAGTCTATGTTGAGTAGTTACACTCTCACCTAGCACTACCTTACAGTCGATACAACAACCTCTATCTGTTCTTCTCGTCAGAAAAAAGTCTATTTGACTAGCATTTGATCCGCTCCTAAAAGTGATAAGGTGGGACTCTCTTTTCCTAAACCAGGTGTTTGCTAAGATCAAGTCATAAGATAAAGCAAAATCTAGAATCGAGTCACCTACTTCATTCCTTTGTCCGAAACCAAAACCTCCATGGATAGTATCAAACCCACTACGACTAGTACCTACATGTCCATTAAGATCACCACCAATAAATAACTTCTCTCCACTAGGTATACTTTGCACCACCTCGTCTAAATCCTCCCAGAATAGACGCTTACTAGCGTCATCAAGACCTATCTGTGGTGCATAAGCACTAATAACATTAAAGATCTCTCCACCTAAAATAAGCTTAACCAGTAAAATTCTATCACCTTTTCTCCTAATCTCAACTACATCCTCAAGCAACCGTCTATCTATGATTATACCTACCCCATTACGATTTTTATCTCTACCCGTATACCAAAGCTTATAACCCCAAGGCTCTATGACTCTACTCTTTTCACCTACCCACTTAGTTTCTTGCAAACACATAATACCAACTCTCCTCCTAATCATCACATCCACTAATTCTATTAGTCTACCCGTAAGGGAACCTATGTTCTAGGAAGCTAGACGGATCCTATGAAACCCTTGCTTATTTGTCACTACACCCGGGGTCCGATGTAGCGCGCCGTCTCTGGACGACGACCCTTGCTTATTTGTCACTACACCCGGGGTCCGATGTAGCGCGCCGTCTGTAGACGACGACCCTTGCTTATTTGTCACTACACCCGGGGTCTGATGTAGCGCGCCGTCTCTGGACGACGACCCTTGCTTATTTGTCACTACACCCGGGGTCCGATGTAGCGCGCCGCATCTGGACGACGACCAAGCCCTTGCATATTTAACACTACACCCGGGATCCGATGTAGCGCGTCGCTGAGTAGGGGACGCCCCAACGATATTCTTATTATGGTTCATGTCATAGAATGTGACAAAGTTTTCCGTTGGCTGTCACAAGCCTACCACAACCCTCACCCTTTCTCATCCGGACTTGGGACCGGCAACGGTGGGTTTAACTCTGTCAAGTATCACGGCTTGAAAAATACGGATAACAGAAGAAAAGAAAAGAGAGCAAGCAAAAAAATATCAACAACTACTTAACAACAAGAATAAAATTATACTAGAAATTAAAAGACAATGCAAGAATTAAAAGATACAAGTTAAAAAAATAACAAACCCTCATCTTCATTTCATCATCCACTCAATGCTCTCACTACATTTTAATGGAGAATACATGAAGAAGAAGAAGAACTAGAACTAAATTAAATCCTAACAAAAAAGAAGCATCCTTGGTTTGGCACAAAACTGGGCTATTTATAGGCTGAGTGCTGAAACCGTAGGGCAATATTCTCTGTCCAAATGAAGTTACCAAACTACCCCAAAAATCCGAGTTGACACTGAGTCAACTCGGCCGCGGATCCGCCGCCGAGTCGCGATATTGGCCGTGGATCCGCGGCTCTTTAGTGAAATTGATATGTCGTTTTTTCTGGGGTTTCTTGTGTTGCTCTCTTCTATTGTTCTACATATTCCAAATTGTAAATTGTATCCACAATTTCGTCAGATCTGTAACAGTCCAAAATGGCATAAAAAATAATTCCTTTGACCTCATCTCCCTCGAGCTCCGCGCACCCATTGATTCTTGTGCTTCCCCTCTCGTGCTTGTCCGAGACACGAATGACCACTGTCATTTTTCTTGTCTCTGGAACTGGTAAGCGGTACTGGACGGATACTGGTGACCGGAACCCGGCTTTTATCTGTGGCAACAGATGTTCTGGATTTTGGCGTAACGGTGGAGATTTTGTATCATTTGCGTTATTTTGGACTAGGAACCTGTACCTGTAAATAGATAGCAAAACACGGATTAAAAGCACCTGCCTATAAAAAAACGAGCATAAGAATGAGCGGTATTAAATGCAATATTCTGGTATGAACTTTACCCCCCAAACTTAACTTTTGCTCGTCCCGAGCAAAATCAATTATTCACAAAAAGTCCTAACCTCACTTTCGCAGGGAACGCGATTGCACTGAGCTCGTGCAACAAGCCGTTAAATCTTTAGGTGTCCTTAGTAGGAGGAGCGTTGTCTCCTGAGGGTTTTCAACGGATACTACCCACAAAATCCCGTCAAGCTAGTTTCATAAGTTAATATCGATTCTACTCTTATAGTTTAGTATCTAGGTTAGAAATTCTATTATCCTAAGTTAGAAATATTCAATCCTTATGTTTTACACCTCATATTTGTTAAACCCCAGATCCTATACGTTTTACTGTTTAGAAAGATCTTGGTATCTCCTGAGTTTTCCTTCTAAAGTGTGCTCTACAATCAGGGATTTTTATCAACTATACAGAAAACATAAGTCTTATTCTTTATTTCTATCTTTCCTCCAAACATCGATTGTATACCCCTACGTGTGTGTATTATTTCACCCCTACACTTGAGAATTCAATTCAGGCTATAGTACCCTTGCCCTAAAACCTAATACTACTTCTTTTCGTTAATGATGGACGGATTTGCTCGCACACCTTTCATGCGACTATTAATGCATCTTGAGGCACTAACAAGCGTAAATAGCAGTTTCCAGGTCTTGACTTTGTTTATTTTTTTTCTTTTTCTTTCTTTTTCTTTTTCAAGGCCTGATATATTTTTTAATGATGTTCTTTTGGTGGTTAGCTTTAAATACCGTTTTTTCCTTTCATACTAGGTTTTCAGGCAAGAGTATTTCTAGGTATTCTCTACTATCCCAAGTTTCAAGGTGTGTGTAAGTGCGATTTGTAGGGTATATAATTTCTGAATTTGGACTCAAGAATAGGAACTATTTTTCAGACTTATCATTCAATAAAGCTTTCAATACTTTCCCTTCATCTCGACTTAACTCTAGAACTGAACTCAAGATTACCTACTTCTAAAAAAAACTGCAAGGACGTATATTTACCAAGGTTAAACAGAAGGAGGGTTATTTTTAGGGTTTTCAATTCCTAAGCCTAAGATTTAGTTATTTCTAACGTGTCAACTAAACTTTCGGAATAAAACATCTAAGTTACCCTATTAACTAACTTGACGACAAAGTTTTTTATATTTTTGTAAAATTTTCGATTTTTATGGGTTTTTTATAAGTATGCAAATGCAAAATATACAAATGAATGTGAAGGGAGAAAGCTTACCGAGCACACCCCCAAACTTAAACTTGACAGTGCCCTCACTGTCAGGCTACACCAAAAGGGTTAAAATTATCGGCGCTCCCTAAATTTTTTTATACAAAATAAAAAAACAAAACAAAAATATATACACAAAAAGATCCCCCCAAACTTAAGTGAAACAGTGTTTCCACTGTTTAAGCGTTAAAATTCAGAGTTAGGGGGGAACACAATATTAAGCTATACAAGGCCTTACAAAGGCCAAAAGTGAGCACCAACCATTCAAAGATTTTATCGTTATAAAACAGCGGTTGGTGAAAGAATGGAGTGTAGAGAAAAGAAATGGAGAATACGCGAGACCGTATGCAGAGAGAAGCGGGATACGGTCTCAGTGGAGGAGAAGAATGGCGGAAGGGAGAAAGAAGTGGAATACGAACTTGAGGGTGGAAATGGATTGAACAAATTAGTACAATCTGTAATGATCGATGTGAAAAGATGGATTGTACTAATCTATCAATATGTCGAGAAATTGGATCAAATCCCTCAAGAGTCGTGAGAAAACATGGGTATGCTGAACTTGGTAATCCAGACACAAGAAATGAAAGTGATACGGTGTCTTGCAAGGTCGGAACGACGGAAAGGATGGGGGGAAGTGATCGAGGAAGGGAATCTGTTAAAGGTTCTTGAGGGTGTGCACAATCGGTGGAAGGGACAGGATGAATTGGAAAATCTGCCTCATCAATTAAAACTGGTTCATCCTCAAAAAATTTCTCAATATTCTTCTCAAAAATTAGCTCATCCATGCATTTATCATCAAATTCCAGATGCATATGGGGTTCAGGAAAAACATTTAATGACTCAGGATGATGTCCACATGGAAGTGAAAGTAAATGATGAATTTGATAGACAAACTCATCCAAAGCTGTGGGTTCATCATCCGAAATATTCCCAGCGTCGATATCCTCAATCAAGTGAAAATCAATATTCTGAGACACCTCATCAAAAGTATGGAGTTCAATCAATTGTGGTTCTAAGATGGAGGTGTAGAGGTCAAAAGGATTGGTGTTGGTTTCACTCGAAAGGGACCCTTCACAATCAGGTAAATCAAACACTACAAAATCGCACAACTAATGAAACGTTCTATCTTCAACTGGTGAATCATTTGGAACACTTGATAGACATTCAAAACCGGAGTTGTGGGATTCAAGTTGAAATGGGTAGGTTTGATTTAGAAGGGTATACAGCTCACTCTCTCCACTTAAATTCTCAACTTGTCCAACCGTCTCATCATACATTGGAAAATTGGGAGCTAGTTGGAAAGTAGCTACCAGGTCACTAGGTTGTATGAGCGTGGCCATGGACGCATTCAAATCCATCATCTGTTGACACGAATCTACCCGAAAGTCTTTCAATGACTGTTCCAGACTAAACATGGGTTGTGAAGGGGTTTCAGTAAAAAAATCAAAATTGTTTGGATACTGAAAACTCCCAAATGACGGTTTAGAAGCAATGTCTAGGGAATGTGCAAAGGTCGCGTAGGACTGGTAGGAATTTAATGTTTGGATAGGAATAAGATCAACATTTGGATAAGAAGGTGATTGAAATTGTTGATCAAAAGAATTGGCAGCGGTGAAAGAAGTGAAAGATCGGTTACGGAATTGTTCAATACGTTCAGCAAGGGACATGGGTCTTGGAGTTACAACAGGACTCTCAAAAGGGGTATCAACGTAAGAAGGTGGTGGAAGTTGAAACGATTAATACAAAGTGGATTGCGGGGTCCAGTTGTTCATCCTAGACGCGTCTATCAGATCTTTCAAAGAAATTTTTGGCATGGAGGGATCGTTCAAAGTTCGACCAAAGCAAAAACCGTAGGATGTAATGTCTGGTTGTGGGTACCAAAGTTCGGCAAGAGTTTTGCGAGGTGGGGTACTCATGTTAGAAGAGTGAAAAGGTAGGTAGGGAGGGAAGATATATTTTTTTAATTTTTTAATTTTTAATTTTTTATTTAAAAAAAAGTTGTTTGTTTTTGGAATTTTGAAATTGTTTGTTTTTGAAAGAATACGGAATTATGGGACTAACTTTTTACAAGCACAATCACAATCACAATATGCACAAACAATATCTAGAGCTAGGGACTTCAAAGTCCAATTAGACTGTTCCTAAACTTCCAAGTGACAAGTTGCAGGATAACTCTCGAATCGCCTCTTCACTGCCAATTGTGGTCAGATAAGTACAAGTGAGGTAAGGAGGGTTCCGCTCACGAATCACCGTGAGATAGGCCTTTTCAAATTACCTCCTCACTTGTCTAGCCTAGGCACCACAAAGTCAAGTTTAGATAAACGACCAATTCCCCGCAACCTTCTGTTAGTTATATGTATACCATAGAGGCCATTATTATACATGAGATGTATATTGTAGTGGATGCTTGGACATATATAGGGAGGACTTTCTTGCTTGACATGATAGTATGTTATCTGGTTACTCTTTACCTTAACATGTACACTGATTGTCTCTCTGTTACATGTTGGTAAAGCCCTTAGGATGTGTACTTGACTACCTGGACTATGATGCGGATCATACTAGTGGGGACATGGTAGTCCATAAGTATCCTTCAAGGTCCCTAGTCGTGGGTGTATCGAGACGGGGCATCGATATACCAGAGTAGACTAGCGTATACCTTCTCAACCCATACAGATGGGCGATGGATGATCCCATATCCATTGGTGTTTGACATCAGAGATGATATACGGGTGCTCAGTGGAGACTGGGTACACTGGACGGACTCGCCGAGAACTCCCAGATGGTATTATACCTTACGTCAGATGGCAGTTCTCTGGTGACACTGGTACAGGTTAGTCTGTACACCCGAGATCGTCATAGAGTCTTGTGTGATTCCCACTGTGCTTTGATTTCCACCTTACCACGTCCAAGAGGGCGTGCAAAACGGTGGTTTGGGTACAGTCCCGAGTCACATGGAGGCAATGAGCGATGGGAGGGGTTTCGTCTCTCCCGGTATTGGGGGTTGATGTTGCGCTATGCTCGATTAGCCATAACAGGGAAGTCCCTGGCCAGGGCTGGTTTAGAGATATACTGGTAAGTGTTACCAGTAGTTTCTCGACCCGTTATGAGCCTCGCATCGGCATGACTTATCGGTTATTGGGGTCTGACGTTTACCACCCCTAGACTTGATATGCGACATATCAGACGAGGAGACCGAACTGTACGGTAGTGTCACTGTCAGGCTTTTTGCAGGAGTTGGAGCGGGCTTGCTCGCTGATCTTCTGATCGCTCAATACCCGGGTAGCCGTTACGTCCAGCTAGTACCGCTGACGGCTTGTGGGTGCTTGATATGATCATCACCTACTGCCGGCGTATTGACGAGTCTTTAGAGTCCTACATAGAGGTTTTACTGGCTCAGGCAAAACGAAATAGGACCGCATATGTGATATGTGCGGGACCGAGAATAATGCGAGTATGTGATACCGTATTCTATTCTCGCGATGTTTATGTCGATCGGTTATATGCGATATAACCAAGTTATCGAATCAAGGGTTGATTCGATAAGTCGATACATTGAATGTTAGTCGGTATATGTGATATAACCGGATTATTAAGTCAAGTATTGATTTAATAATTTAGTGTATAATTGTATATGTGATATACTAATTTACATTAACTAGCATTGGTTCACTTAAGCATTTGTTTTTCTCACTTTTGCACAAGTTAATATATATGTGATATATATTTATTTGTGTTCTTTTTTGTATCATGGTTGTTGATACAAATATCATGGATGTATAAGACTTATACCATACTTATTATAGTATTAGGTTTTTATATTTAAAGTAATTCTAAAATTAGTGAATAATGAGTTTAATTGCATGAAGCTTCATGAAGCTTATGTTGCATTGACTTGGTCTACTAGTTTTGTTTTACTTAAGATATTAATTAACCTAACCACTATTATTAGCCATGGTAAAGTCTCTACATGAGTTAGTATATGATATTCACTCACCATGGTTAGCTCTCTCTATCTCTTGATCATTTTTCCATTCTCATTTTTGAGCTCATCTTCTTCCTCCTTCATATTCATGCTAGGGTTTGAAAAAGAGAGAGAACCAAAGTGAGAAATCAAATTCTAAAGAGTACCCATTTCCTATTTCATCATCCTCTACTAAACTAGCACTTTAGTTTAGGGTGTTTGCTTCACTAATTCTCTAGTTAGTGAAGTAGAAGCTTGAGTCCGTATTCTCTCGACGTAGATCATCTTCGGTCTCGAAGACTTCAAGCAATACCGTTGCAATTTTCTCTTAGAACCGTCCGAGAGTCCGGGAGTCCGATGATCGCAGCGAAGGGACTACATCAAGGAGCTCTAGAAATGAAGGACCGATCTACAAAGGTTGTATTTCGTATTCCCTTAGTGATAATTGTTATCTACTAGTATATGTTGCCCTAATTATCTAGCGAAGATCTTGTTTAGAGTTATTCGGCACGGCTAAAATTTTAATCCGGCATAGTTGATGCCTTGTAGAACCTTATTAGAGTGCCTAGTAACCCTACAGTGGTATCAGAGCCTAGCTAGAGCATTAGGCGATGTGTTTACGAAGTTAAAACTCCGAACGAACTCCGGATCGTCAAATTAAACCCCTCTCTGGAAATTTTTTCAAAACTGTGATTTTTCTGAATTAAAAATGCTTAAAAAATCAGCAGGCAATTATATGGAAAACTGTGCAAAACGACAACGTTTGGCGCCCAAAGCGCCGCGGAACCGCGGCACGAGCATGGCTCCTGCGGCGGTTCCGCGGCCATAAGGTGACGTCACCCTTATCGTTTTGCACAGTAATGTTCCTATATAATTTCCTGATATTTTCTGGGTATTTTTATCTGACTCAAGTGTTGAGTGTTCAGAGGTTTATTTTGTATTCGTTGATTCGATCAGAAAATTTAATTTCGTTGTGTTTTCCGTATATTTAGAAAGTATTAAAAAGTTCGAACGGATATCAATAACTCACTTTTTCCCGACCCTGAAAATTTCCAAGTGTTGGATTTTTCCGTTTGTTTAAGAACGTCTAGATCGTGCAAGTTACGCGATGGACCCTCTAGAAGACAACAAACGTTAACTCGATTATGTGACCGTCTTGAACTGCCCTTTGAACCTTAGGGTTTGGGGTAGTACGGCATGACACATGTGAGGCGTTGGCTTGACCCTTCTACGGCTGGACCGTTGATACTGTGGCATGAAGTGGATGTTTTTAAACTTATTTCAAGTGTTGAACTATTTGGGAAAACTTAGATGTTTGATTATTCGATCGGAAAGTTTAACATTGTCTATTTATCTGGAATGTGATACAATATTTGGAATCCACAAATAGTTATGAGATAACTAATCTGAATGTTATAAATCTAGCAGTTTAGTCTCACTTGATCGGTTGCCACGGGATTTTGATGCGATCAAAAGTCCGTCGCAATCACGTAGCGTACGCGGATACTCGCCGGATAAACTTAATAGACAGCCATGCCCCATAGCCCCGACCAAGTGACTGTAGGAGAACCCCGTCGCCGAAAGCATCCGTTCGGGTGCTCGCGGCAGCGGTGTTCCGCCTTAGTGCACTTCGTCGACGGCGTCCGGAGGTGCGGCCGTCTACTAAAGTTTGCGACGAGCATTCGATCAAATATCGGGAATCTTGTTGAATTGCCCGACTAAATATTGAAAAGTGTTTTCGATATAGAGACTAAAATGCGGGGTTTATAATTGTTAGGCATGCGATGTCTAAAGTGGTTGCGGATTCCAACTGTTGTAGTTTTACACTTTCTTTTCTGTGACCGTAAGTGTAGTATGTAGTTGTATCGTCGGTTTTCGTTGTTATACGTCGACGACAATCGGTGTATGCATACTTACTTACGTTGATGACATGTGATGTTATGTGTTGCTGGATATGTTATATTGGATCGTCGCGTTTTGAATAGCTGGGGGTTTATGTGAGATGAGGGTTTTTATTTTCATTCATGTAAAATTAAATGTATGTAATATTCTTTTATTGGGGCACTTCCGGGATGAGGTTGATGTCACCATTTGTATATTATTTACTTTTCCGCACTAGGATAGACCCAAGGAGGAGAGCACAAGCATAAGTAACCGGGTTCTAGAGTCCAGTGGGAGACCAACTTGAGGAGTCGAGTCCGGGTCTCCTAACTCTAGAATTGGTAGGGTTGCTTGCCGCTCTCATAGGGGTCTAGGGGTGTGGGTTTGACTATTCATCGCGACCGTGGAATCCGTGTTTTATAGAGTCTCAAAATAAAACACGGACGTCCTAGTATATCCAATGTTTCATATGTTTCTTCTGCTGCGATATCTGTGATGTGATCATTTGATATGCTGTGATAGATACTGTATATAGTATATATGATATATTATATAGGCGTTACTTATGTTTTACACCCGCGCTAGCCCTGCCCCGCTCTGCCGTTAGTTACCTAACCTAACGGTGCACGACAGGACATCGAGGCGAATGCGGATGGCATAAGTGTACGTCGTATTTATTTGTGATATTTAGGTGATTTAAATGATGGGACTTCATTAATGTGATTAATGAAAGAAAAGAAACCTAAAAGATGTTGTGGAATCGAATTTTCAAAAATAGGTAGCTACAGTTCTTGCTTTGCATCGCGGTGTTCCTTGTAGAACATCCTGCACCTTATTCGATAAGGAAAGGGCCGAGATCCCTTCACCGGAAGTGACCCCTTTAGCAATGACTGGCAGATGCTACACCTTTCGGTTTTGTCTTTTGATAGCTTTTTTAGTTCTTGCTTTGCACAGTGATGTATATGATATATCATGCACCTCATTCGACGAGCAAAGAGCCGAGATCCCTTCACCGGGAGTGACCTCTTTAGCGAAACTAGTAAAAACCTCAAAACACTCCATTTTAAAATCATTTGATTCTACAACGATATCAAGTTCATTACGCAATAGGTTTTCTGAAAAACCTGTCGTAGCCCTCCGTCATTTCAGATAAGTTGTATATAGTATTCGTGCTATATTTGTTGGCTTTCGTCAAGGTGTAGTGTGCGGTAGCTATATGCTGCTTATCTGCTGCATACGATGCGATTGGATTAGGGTAGTCGTACGGCTTTGTTGGCTTTCGTCAAGGGTCGTGTGGGTGGGATTAATTCAGTCAAGAAATGTACGGGTTGAACTTGACTAGCGGGCTATGGTTTGTTGGCTTTCGTCAAGGTCATAGCACGTTGGGGGCAAAATATTATCGGGAATTTCAAGTATTGAAATTTGCAATAAGATTGTATACCTTCTATGAGATAGTTGGATCCCGATACCCACTGCGAGTAATTGTTACTCCTGGGAGAGTTTTACACATTACAATTAGCCGATCAAGTAGGTGTCCAGAAAGGTGTCAACGGGGTTACGCCTCTGGGAAAACAATGTTTATTTTAATTAGGTCCGTGCGAAAGCACGGGGAACCTCCCTCAAAGTACCGACACTGGCATGGCTGAAAGATTGGCGAAGTTGTAGGGTGTAATTAATCCCGGCTAGTCTTTCCTTTTAGGGTTTGAAGGAAAATTTGATAAAAACAGTGGGAGCCATCCTGATTAGATAAAATAATAACCAATCTGATCTTGCAAGAGCGCACGCAGAGTGTTTTCTTCTCTCTCTCTCCAGGTAGCGACCATATCACGCCTTAATCAAGATAATAATACGGATGTATCAACCAAACCCGCTTGTTATACTGAGGTGGGGAACGTTGGTCCCGCTCCAACTTATAATTGTTATAAGACAGAGCAGGAAATTGGGGATTACCAGAATTCCCATGCCGCCCAAACGAAGAAAGTGCATGCCGATGCATCATCTTCGGGTGTGTTCATTACAAAGAACTATTTCTCAGTATCCTTTATGTCCTGGGTACGAGATACCGGATCAGGATCCCGCATATGTAATTTGTTACATGGGCTACAGATAGGTAGAGAACTGAGAACGAATGATAAGTTTCATGAGACAGAAAACGGTGCAAGTGTTGCAGCCAAGTCTGTTGGTCACTGTCACCCTGTATTACCAGAATACATTGATTCTGAACGAATGTTATTAGGTACCGAACCTGATATACATCATATCAGTCTCTTTATTAGTAAATAAAGGATATAATTTTGTATTGTTGGATAATGTTTTGAACATTTCCTATATCAAGAGTTGATCGGTTCAGGCACGTTATCTAAAAGCATTAACGTTCTAAATCAAACTACAGTTCTTAGTATACAGAACACACACAAGAGAAAGAGTTCAGAAATGAACGAATCCTTCTTGAGGTATTGTAGACTAGGTCATATCAATGCGACCCGACTAGCTGAAGTTACATAAAGATGCATATTTAATTTAGTTTGAATTTACATCTTGTGAAACTTGCCGGTCATGTCACAGAGATAAGATGACCATAGCTCTGTTTATTGGAAGCAGAGAAAGAGTTAGTGAACTCTTGGGATGATACATGTCGATGTATGAAGGTCCCCTGTCTACACATACCAAGACCGGTTCTTTATACCTCATTACATTCTCTGATGATCTCTCAAGATTCAGACATATGTTCCTGTTGAAACATAAGTCCGAGCCTTTTGAGATATTCACAGAATATAAGTTAGAAGTCGAGAACCAAAAACGGGTATAAGTATTATGTCCTTTGATGTGATCAGGGAGGAGAATACTTGCGCACGAGATCCCTGGACTATTCTAAAGGAGAATGAGATTCTCTCTCAGCATTACTCCTCCGTATACACCACAGCACGTCGGTGTATCGGGACGGAGCAACCACACCCTATTTGATATGGTGCGCTCTATGATGAGTACTACTGAGTTTCCTATTTCCTTATAGGGAGTTATGCACTTGTGAAGTTGCATACCTATTGAATAGGGTTCCGATCAAATCAGCTGCCTACCACTTCATATATGATATGGAAAGGGAAGAGCCTATATCTTAAGTTTGTTAAGATTTGGGGTTGTCCGGCCTATGTCTAAAAAGCATAATCCGGACAAGCTCGAGGCAAAGTCAGTTCTGTAGAAGTTTGTTGGATATCCTAAGCATTCGCAAGGGAATATCTTCTACCTAACCGAGGAACAAAAGATGTTTTGTTTCTCAACATGCCACCTTTGTGAAAGGGAATTTCTTGTGAAGAAATTAATGGTCATGAGGTAGAACTGGAAGGAGTTCCAGCCATACAAACTACGGCTGATGATTTGGTAGAACCAAAGGATTCAATAGTTTCCGACAAACCTCAGCCGCTCCGCCGATCTAGTAGGGTTCCTCACCCACCTGAGAGATACTTCGGTTTCTCTATGACAGTGGGAGCGAGGAATGCATCATGAGATGATAACCCAACTAGCTTCGAGCAGGCCATCAGGAGTGGGACTCTGTAAGAATGGCTGGATGCTTAGCGATCTGAAATGGAATCCTTATACACCAACAAAATATGGACTTTGGTTGCTTTATCTGAAGGGTTAAATCCCCATCAGGAGCAAGTATATCTTGAGAAGATTTCTTGGTGTACATGGAAAAGTTAAGACTTTCAAAGCTAGACTTGTTAATGGTTTGCATCATTGACCAGGTATGGATTATGATGAAACCTTTTCTAAGTAGCTATGCTTAAGTCCATCCAGATCCTACTTGCCACGGCTACATACCATGACTACGATATCTGGCAGTTGGGTGTCATGACTGCTTTTCTAAATGTTGATTTGGAAGGGAGCGTCTATAAGTACACAGCCAGAGGGCTTCGTAGACAGTGGGAGCAGCGGAAGCGTGTACAAGATGTTTTATGTGATAAAGCAGGTATCGCGGAGTTGGAACATCTGTTTTGATGAGTTAGTCAAAGAGTTTGACATCATCAAAATGGTAGATGAACCTTGTATAGACAAAAAGGTAGTAGGGAGTATGGTGGTGATCCTCGTAGAGTACGTGGATGACACGCTCTTGATGGGGAAGGGGTTTCCTATGCTACGCTCGGTCAATCTCCGCTTATCACAATGATTCTCCATATAGGATCAAAGTGATACCTACTAAATCCTGGGTTTTGGATCTATGAGATAGATCTAATTGGATATTAGGATACTCACTAGTTGTAGTGAGATGGTATCAATTGATCCTGGGGAGAATCACTGGAAAAGTTCCAGGGTGATAAGGACGACTGAAAGTCAGTCACAGGCATTGTCTTCACCCTCAGTAAAGGGACGGTATGTTGGAAGAGTTCCAAGCTAGATACCGTGGCATACTAGACGATAAAGGCTGGATACATCGCTACCAAAGATGCTACCAAAGAGGAAGTCTGGGTGTATATTAGTTCATGAGATGAACTTCGTTCCTACCATTGTATGACAATGGAGTTGTGGCTTATGCCTAGGAACGCCCGTCCCATCAGTGATCCAGACATATTCTAAGGCAGTGTCACCTGATCATGGAGATGGTTGATCTCCAGGGGATCGAGGTTAGGAGAGTAGACTCAGAGGACAACACGGCGGATCCACTCACAAAGGCCTTTTCCCAGAGAGAGACTATTAAGGGATGGTTGAGTATGAGGTACTACAACCACTGTTGTCAGATGGCCCTAATGCAATTGGGAGATTGTTAGTTATATGTATGCCCTAGAGGCCATTACTATACATGAGATGTATATTGTAGTGGATGCTTGGACATATATATGGAGGACTTTCTTGCTCGACATGATAGTATGCTATCTGGTTACTCTTTACCTTAACATATACACTGATTGTCTCTCTGTTACATGTTGGTAAAGCCCTTAGGATGTGTACTTGACTACCTGGACTATGATGCGGATCATACTAGTGGGGACATGGTAGTCCATAAGTACATCCTTCAAGGTCCCTAGTCGTGGGTGTATCGAGACGGGGCATCGATATACCAGAGTAGACTAGCGTATACCTTCTCGACCCATATAGATGGGCGATGGATGATCCCATATCCATTGGTGTTTGACATCAGAGATGATATACGGATGCTCAGTGGAGACTTGGTACACTGGACGGACTCGCCGAGAACTCCCAGATGGTATTATACCTTACGTCAGATGGCAGTTCTCTGGTGACACTGGTACAGGTTAGTCTGTACACCCGAGATCGTCATAGAGTCTTGTGTGATTCCCACTGTGCTTTGATTTCCACCTTACCACGTCCAAGAGGGCGTGCAAAACGGTGGTTTTTGGGTACAGTCCCGAGTCACATGGAGGCAATGAGCGATAGGAGGGGTTTCGTCTCTCCCGGTATTGGGGGTTGATGTTGCGCTATGCTCGATTGGCCATAACAGGGAAGTCCCTGGCCAGGGCTGGTTTAGAGATATACTGGTAAGTGTTACCAGTAGTTTCTCGACCCGTTATGAGCCTCGCATCGGCATGACTTATCGGTTATTGGGGTCTGGCGTTTACCACCCCTAGACTTGATATGCGACATATCAGACGAGGAGACCGGACTGTACGGTAGTGTCACTGTCAGGCTTTTTGCAGGAGTTGGAGCGGGCTTGCTTGCTGATCTTCTGATCGCTCAATACCCGGGTAGCCGTTACGTCCAGCTAGTACCGCTGACGGCTTGTGGGTGCTTGATATGATCATCACCTACTGCCGGCGTATTGACGAGTCTTTAGAGTCCTACATAGAGGTTTTACTGGCTCAGGCAAAACGAAATAGGAGCGCATATGTGATATGTGCGGGACCGAGAATAATGCGAGTATGTGATACCGTATTCTATTCTCGCGATGTTTATGTCGATCGGTTATATGCGATATAACCAAGTTATCGAATCAATGGTTGATTCGATAAGTCGATACATTGAATGTTAGTCGGTTATATGTGATATAACCGGATTATTAAGTCAAGTATTGATTTAATAATTTAGTGTATAATTGTATATGTGATATACTAATTTATATTAACTAACATTGGCTCACTTAAGCATTTGTTTTTCTCACTTTTGCACAAGTTAATATATATGTGATATATATTTATTTGTGTTCTTTTTTGTATCATGGTTGTTGATACAAATATCATGGATGTATAAGACTTATACCATACTTATTATAGTATTAGCTTTTTATATTTAAAGTAATTCTAAAATTAGTGAATAATGAGTTTAAATGCATGAAGCTTCATGAAGCTTATGTTGCATTGACTTGGTCCACTAGTTTTGTTTTACTTAAGATATTAATTAACCTAACCACTATTATTAGCCATGGTAAAGTCTCTACATGAGTTAGTATATGATACTCACTCACCATGGTTAGCTCTCTCTCTCTCTCTCTTGATCATTTTTCTATTCTCATTTTTGAGCTCATCTTCTTCCTCCTTCATATTCATGCTAGGGTTTGAAAAAGAGAGAGAACCAAAGTGAGAAATCAAATTCTAAAGAGTACCCATTTCCTATTTCATCATCCTCTAGTAGACTAGCACTTTAGTTTAGGGTGTTTGCTTCACTAATTCTCTAGTTAGTGAAGTAGAAGCTTGAGTCCGTATTCTCTCGACGTAGATCATCTTCGGCCTCGAAGACTTCAAGCAATACCGTTGCAATTTTCTCTTGGAGCCGTCCGAGAGTCCGAGAGTCCGGGAGTCCGATGATCGCAGCGAAGGGACTACATCAAGGAGCTTTAGAAGTGAAGGACCGATCTACAAAGGTTGTATTTCGTATTCCCTTAGTGATAATTGTTATCTACTAGCATATGTTGCCCTAATTATCTAGCGAAGATCTTGTTTAGAGTTATTCGGCACGGCTAAAATTTTAATCCGGCATGGTTGATGCCTTGTAGAACCTTATTAGAGTGCCTAGTTACCCTACACCTTCACTTGTCCTAAATGAGCACGACAAGTCCTTATAAGTTTGGTCTAAATATTTTTTATTAACTCAAGATGATGCGTATGCATTTAGTGATTTGTGGGGTCTTAGGAAGGGTGATGAAATCCCCACCCAATCTGAATTGGTGTTATAGCCTCTTAATGTCCGTATTATTATATGCAAAGCGTATAAACAAACAAAATCTAAAACAAAAAAAAAAATTATTTGGCGGCGGCAAAATCTGTGTAAAGACACCTGCAGAAAATACAGTTAAGTGGAATTTACAGAAACATAAAAGGAAAGAGAGTAGGTGAAAAAAATTGAGGCTAAGAAGCCTCAATTGAGCCGCGGAACCGCCGCACAACTCAAGGTTTGACCGCGGTTCCGCGGTCAAACATTGGACTTAGGGCCTGAAAATTTGTCCCTACACTCCCCTTGCTCTTTACTCCAAAATAAAATGCTATGTTTTCTTTTTTGATTACTGTACTTGATCCAGATAGCCTGCACACTTGCACACAAAAAATATCAAGAATAACAAAAAGATTTCTTTTTATATTATATTTATAATTTTATATATACACAAAAAAATTAACCCGAATAATAAGAAGGAAAATACGTTACCGTCTCCCCGGCAACGGCGCCATTTGATCGCACGGTTTTGGCATGTCGCGTATTCAAAATTTTAAAGATAACCGTGATCAAGGACGATGTCGCTTTGCAGCTAGCCGGTTGAGCACAGGTCGATCCGCAGGGAGATGGTTGTATGTTCGTTCGTGTTTTAGACGAGTCAATAAAGAATGTATATGTGTATGTTCAAGTCTATCCAAAATGTTCGTATTTTATGTTCAAGTAAGTTTGTTAAGGTTAAGGTTGGTTAGTAGAGTTAGGAATAGTCTTGTGTTTATATTTTGCCATTCTTAAGACGATATTGGGATAATCGAAAGTAGCGGGGATTAGAAGGACATAGGAATGAGATTTTCGAGTTTAAGCGAGCTTTCCAATGCTAATTCTATTCCTAGTGCCCCTTGTCCGTCCGCTAAATACGCTTATCCCAACTCTCGGCCAAACACCCGCAACCATGTATCCAACTAAGTCACGACTACATGTCACGTTGTAGTGCGCTTAAAGGACTTCTCGACTTAGGTCACGGCTATATGTCACGTATAGCGCGCCTAAGTGAGGGGGTTGCGTTTGTTTGGTCGGGGTTTGTTTCAAGATGTTTGGCGAAGAGAAGCATAAGGGATTTTTCCGTCCCTCATACCACCTTCCTTAGCCTTAACAAGCGTGGATTTATTTACACATTATAAAAGAAAAGAAAACAAGAGAAGAAGAGAGGAATGAAAGTAAAATACGGTTTTACAAATGTGCAAGCTAACTACTTAGGTCCTCACCTAAGCAAGGAACTCTGTCAAGTATCACGGCTTGAAAAATACGGATAAGAGAAGAAAAGAAAAGAGAGCAAGCAAAGAAATATCAACAACTACTTAACAACAAGAATAAAATTACACTAGAAATTAAAAGACAATGCAAGAATTAAAAGATACAATTTAAAAATTAATAAACTCTCGTCTTCATTTCATCATCCACTCAATACTCTCACTACATTTTAATGGAGAATACATGAAGAAGAAGAAGAAGAACTAGAACTAAACTAAATCCTAACAAAAAGAAGCATCCTTGCCTTGGCACAAAACTTGGCTATTTATAGGCAGAGTGCTGAAACCGTAGGACAATATTCTCTGCCCAAATGAAGTTACCAAATTACCCCAAAAATCCAAGTTGATACTGAGTCAACTCGGCCGTGGATCCGCCGCCGAGTCGCCATATTGGCCGCGGATCCGCGGCTCTTTGGTGAAATTGGTATGTCGTTTTTTTCTGGGTTTCTTGTGTTACTCTCTTCCGTTGTTCTACATTTTCCAAATTGCAAATTGCATCCACAATTTCTTCAGATCTGCAACAATCCAAAATGACATCAAAAATAATTCCTTTGACCTTATCTCCCTCGAGCTCCGCGCACCCATTGATTCGTGTGCTGCCCCTCTCGTGCTCTGTGCTTGTCCGAGACACGAATGACCACTGTCATTTGTCTTGTCTCTGGAACTGGTAAGCGGCACTGGACGGATACGGATGACCAGAACCCGGCTTTTATCTGTTGGCAACAGATGTTCTGGATTTTGGCGTAACGATGGAGATTTTGTATCATTTGCGTTATTTTGGACTAGGAACCTGTACCTGTAAATAGATAGCAAAACGCGGATTAAAAGCACCTGCCTATAAACAAACGAGCATAAGAATGGGCGGTATTAAATGCAATATTCTGGTATGAACACTACCCCATGCACAAACCAGTACACAAACAATTCTGGATAGAAACCACATATGCCAAAAATCACAATTCCACAAATAAGACCCACAGAAGAAAATTAGACCGAGTTGGCCTTAACTCGGCCGCGGAACGGTGGCAAAACACACTGTTTTGCCACGGTTCCGCGGCGGTCTTAGGAATCTACGATCTTGTTTTTCTTCTGTGTTCTTAGAAAAGCATGCTTGTATTTTTAAGCCCACTGAAATAATTTTTAGACTAGTTTTAAAAAACGACAGCAAGCATGGTTTTGGATCGTGATTTCGTGCAATTTTCATCGATTGAATTTCTAACTACTTGCTAATTATCTAGTTAAGGTTTAGTAGGCTCTAATACTATGTAAGTCGATGTCGCACACCCCACTATGGTTTGTGAGGAGGCGGAATTAGTAAACTACGATTTTTGAAGCAAGCAATATCGACCTAAAGCCCGGATCTTATCGGAAACCCTAACTAGCATAACTAAGGAAGGTTTTAATCTACTATGAAGTGATTTATACTTTCTTGATCAAGTCCTTCAGGTCTTCGTTGTCCTTCTTTGCTCCTCTTCTTGGCTCTTTGGTGGCTTAAAAAGAACTCGGTCGTCGGTCTCCTTTTTGTCGAAGAAGATCCATCCGAGGGCCTATGATCCAAGCTTCAACCTCAAGTATGAGGTAACCTAGATGTTTAGTTTGCTAGATTAGTCAACTAAGAAGATATAGAGATAGATGTATGGGGTATTTTATCTCAAAAGCCCTAGGGTTCACAACTCATGTGAGGGTTAGGGCTTGAGGAAGAAGGAGAGGGAAAACTTGAAAAGAGAGCGAGCAAGTGAAAATGAGCAAGTATTGTGATGGATGAGAGAATGGA
Source organism: Agapanthus africanus (assembly GCA_030015575.1). Lineage (NCBI taxonomy): Eukaryota > Viridiplantae > Streptophyta > Magnoliopsida > Asparagales > Amaryllidaceae > Agapanthus > Agapanthus africanus. The sequence continues at coordinate 751,175,788 of CM057339.1, forward strand.
TTAGTGTTAGCAATCATCAAGCATGGATTATTTTGCATAGAAAATAATCAAGCATGCTTCAATAATGAAACCAAATGAATAAACAATTAACCTAGCCATGTTTTCACCCATGCCTCAAATATCTCCAAATTCCACCTTATTAATCTATTTGTATAAATAGATAAATCTAATAATGCGGTGTCTCTTTCTAGATGCATGTCTTGTAAAATTACAAGAATGCCCTCACCGTATATACATACCCGTATTCGTATTCCGAAAAATACGAATACAACGAGATAACAATAATCCAATAATATAATACTAGGATCCGGCTTAAACCAAAGCCCACTATTATTACCTGTCCGAACATCATCCATGTAGCCAGTACACGTATATGATCGAAACCCTGCCGTAAGACCATACGGCCTCTACATCGTTTCATCTGAACCAGGGAAAACCCTATATATGGGACTCTAAAGACTCGACAGTACGCTGGCAGTGGGTTTAACCACAAGTCCGTCAGCGGCACTAGCTGTACGTAACGGCTATCCAAATACATGTCGAAAAGAAGGCCGACAAGTGAACTCATCCGAACCCGTACTGAGTCAGTCCGTGACAATCTTCGTGCAGTCTGGTCTGTTCGTCTGAGAGTATCACATGTAAGGTCTAGGGGCGTGATAAATATCAGACCCCTAATAACCAGATAAGTCGTGTCAGTGTGGCTCAAGACCATCCGAGAATCTACTGGTCCAACCACCAGTAATTCTCAATCCTCCCTTGCCAGGAACTTATGGTGTTGACCAACCGATCACAGCGCGACATCAACTCTCTATACCGGGAGTGACGAATCCCTAACAGTCGCTCACTGCCTCCATGTGGCTCGGGACTGTACCCAACTAAAACCTGTTTACACGCCTCAGTAGAGCCGTGGTAGGGTAGTAATCAAAGCACAGTGGGAACTCACACAAGACAAATAACGACCTCAGGTCGACAGACTATCTGCACTCATGTCACCAAAGAACTGCTATCTGACGTTAGGTATAATACCATCTAGCTAGTCCTCGGTGAGTCCTGTCCGGTGTACTCACACCCTGTGAGCATCTGTATACAATCTTCGGTGCACCTCACCAATGGCTATGGGACCAATCCATCGCCCCTCGTCAGGGTTTAGATATGTATACACTAGTCTACTCTGAAGTATTGATGCCCAGTCTCGATACTCCTGCGATTAGGGACACTTTAAGGACGTGCCTATCGACTACCCAGCTCCCACAAGTATGATTGCCATCACAACGCTGGTAGTCAGGTAATAATCCTACGTGCTTTGTTAACATATATACAAGATATGAAATACAAAGTAAAACACATCACATGTTAAGATAAAGACAAACCAAATAACGTACTATAATATCGAGCAAGACTGTCCTGTATATACATATACCTAGCATCCTATACAATTAAGGCCTCTAGGGCATACATAACCAACAGCCTATCACGGAATAGTAGCTTAATATGGTTTTAGGGCGTGTTTGGTTACTTATAGTTGGAGAAACAATGCATTTCCAACTACATGTTCTAAAACTTAAGTTGGAACCTGACGCGGGTGGAATCACGTCAAGATGTTACCTTCCGTTGATCTGCTGACGGCGGCGATGGACGGCTGAGATTGGATCTGGAGGTAGGATCCTGAAGCATGTGGATCTCAATGGGTTTGAGGTTGTTGTTGCCGAGCTAGCTGCAAGGAAGTCCCGGGGGTGGTTGTACCACCGAGGACCCTCCGACGGTCAAGTTAGAGAGGAAATCCGAGCAGAGTAACGGCTTGGTGGAGTAAAAATGGCTTACTTGAACCGTCTGAAGAAGGGGTTTATATAGCGGTGGCAGCAGGTAGGGCAGGCGCGAGAATCATGCTGGCCGTTACGCTCCCGATGTCACGCCCGCGTGATGAGCGGGATCTTTCATTAATGGCGAGACATGCTCGTTAATGGGGGATCGTGATGGCGTGGAACGTGGGATGCGGTCGACGGATATCTCGCGCATGGCGAGATTCGCAGGATGTCGGTTGCGCCTGTGAGTGGTGTCGTTGGTCGGTCGATGAGACCGAGGAAGATGACCTCGGCGGGAGAGCTCGCGGACGAGCGGGAGAGCCGAGGTATCTTAGTTCCGCGGTAGCCCGGAGACGAGCTGGGAGGCCGAGGAGGCCAATCATGCAGGGGGCTCGGAGGTGAGCCAGCATTTGTTCGTAGGACGAGCATAGGAGTGGTCTTGTCGGCCACTGTAGGTCCTTTCTTGTGAGCCTTGGGACACAGCATCTGCCACGTGTCATGATCTGGGAGATCGCCGATATCGAGCATCATCATTATCCCCCTACCCCCATCCCGACCAGCTGACGGGTCGGGTCGAGAGTGGTCTGCCAGGTCACCCGAGGTGAGCTCCTTTCCGAAGATATCGTCGGGGCGTGTTCCTGGGCAATCTGCTATATTTTCTGGATGACACCAGCTGATCAGGGGAAAGATCTCTGCATTAAAGAGGGTGCGCCGGATCGTGTGTGTGTTTATTGAAGCGACAATCCACGTGTCGGGCACTGGTTGGCTGACGCGACGGGCCGCAGACCTCTGGCGTCTGATGGGATATGCCAATGTGCGTGCGACAGGTGGAGCGATCGCGACCGTCGAGTGTACTGAACCGTTTCGGCGGGAGATGACTGTCACCGTTGGATGAGGACGCCGGTGGCAATAAGTAGAGGTGGGGTCCACGTGGGGGCCCATATCTCTTCATATTTCCCTCGTTCTGAGTCTTGTTAGTTCGACGCTCTCCTTTTTAGGTCGGATCTCTGTGTTCCCGAGGATTTCTTTCCATCAGGTTAGATGTCTCCCTTTTCTTTCTTCTGCTTCTTCTGCTTCTGAGTCGAGTCTGCCTTTCCCTTTGGCAGGAAATATGGATCGATCCAGGGCTCTTGGTGCCCTTGGTGCTCTGTCCCGGAGGGAGGCTAGCGGTGCGGCCATGCCTCTGGCTGACCCGAGCCCCGCACCAAATGTGCCGCCGGCGGCGGGGCCGTCTGTCTCGTCACGAGCTCCCGATGATTATCCCGGCGGCGGCCAAAGGTGTCCACGGGTTCCCGAGCCCCATACGAGGGATGCAGGAGAGGACGAAGATGGGGTTCCTCTTAAGAGGAAGAGGACGGTCTCTCGTGCACCACCGTCGGAGATTCCTGAGGGAATTCCTGTGCAGGAGGGGGACGTCCATTTCATGGTCCCATCTGGGCTTTCTGTTGCTGCCGGCCTGCTTGCTGGTATGGAAGAGTCGGCCCGAGGCAAGATTCCGCGGGGGACCCTGAGGGCCCAAATGGCGGCTATAGCTCAGGAGGCGGTGCAGGTATGTAACTCCCTCATGTGTTGTTTTGAACGCCCTTTCTTTAGTTCGAGTGTTTCTAAGTCTCTCTGCTGTTTATCGTCAGGTCCTTCAGCGCTACGCCCTTGTTACTCGCATGGAGGCCGAGGGGGCTATCCATGCTACGAGGCCGGCGAGGGTGTCTTCTTCAGAGGCCGAGGATCTGCGACTTGAGCTGCGTCTGGAGAGGGAGAGGATGGTTGTCCTGAAAGCCCGATCGGCCGCCGCGGAGCTCGCCGTCTCAAAGTGCCGGGAGTCCTATCACCGCCTAAGTGAGTCCCACCGAGTCGTCGAGGCGAAGTTGATGGAACTGGCCGATCACTTTGCAGCCATGAAGAGGGCGAGGGATGCCAGCAGGCAGGATGCCGAGGCGGCGCTTCAGGCGGCGGAGGTTGCCGAGATTCGGGCTAGGAAGGCAGAGACTGATTACAAGGGGCCGGACCAGTTTTACGTTGACTTCGGCGAGGCCTCCGCCATTGCATGGAACAAAGCTCTTGATGCCATTAAGGAGCAGTTTCCAGAGTTTGCCGATGGTGAGCTCCGTGCTTGGGTCCCACTTTCGGTGGTCATGCCTCCGGTCGACGGTGATGAGGGAGGTGAGGCCTAGGGGGGGCTTGCGGCTTGAACTTTTTGGCTTTCCCTCCTCTCTCTTTTGTAAGCTTCCGGGTAATTTGATAAGGCTGGGGAGCCCACAATACCCTTGTAAAGACTTTTGGATTTGTGAATAAAAACTTTTTGCAGTCGTATTTGCACGCTTATTTTCCTTTGTTGGTAAACACTTGTATTTGCGCAGTACTGCCTTCGTTTTATGTCGGTTCTTCGTCTAGCGATCACACGTCGAGTTGCATCTGTTCGTTTGTCAATTGTGCAAAGACTAGTGGGGTGACGGTGTCTCCATGGCCCCGAAGTCGAGGTGGAGATCGCTCGGACGTAGATAGACCAGATGCCTCTTGGTGAGGGCTTTGTTCTTCAGTTGTTGGAGGGGTCGTCAGAGGCCTCCTAAGGACGGGCCGAGCAGGGTAGCTGCCCGGTGCCTCATGGTGAGGGCTTTGATCCCTGGTGTATTGGGGTAGGGAGTTACCAGCCAGGGATAACCGAGCAAGGGCGGGCCCGGATTCCTCTTTCGAGGGCTTTTGATCCGTAAGGACATGCCGTCAGTGGCCTACTAAGGACGGACCGGGCAGGGTTACTGCCCGGTGCCTCTTGGCAAGGGCTTTGATCCTTAAGGATGGTCGAGCAGGGTTGCTTCCCGGTGGCTCTTGGCCAGAGCTTTGATCCCTGGCGTTGTGGGGTAGGAAACTACCAGCCAGGGATAGACGAGCGGGGTAGCCGCTCGGCTGCCTCTTGTGAGGGCTTTTGATCCTGAGCGCGGGAGGGGCCGTAAGTGGCCTACTAAGGACGGGCCGAGCAGGGTTACTGCCCGGTGCCTCTTGGCGAGGGCTTTGATCCCTGGTTTGTTGGGGTAGGGAGCTACCAGCCAGGGATAACCGAGCAAGGGCTGGCCCGGATGCCTCTTTCAAGGGCTTTTGATCCTTAAGGACGGGCCGGGCAGGGTTGCTGCCCGGTGCCTCTTGGCGAGGACTTTGATCCCTGGTTTGTTGGGGTAGGGAGCTACTAGCCAGGGATAACCGAGCAAGGGCGGGCCCGGTTGCCTCTTGAGAGGGCTTTTGATCCTTAGCACGGGAGAGGCCGTAAGTGGCCCACTAAGGGCGGGCCGAGCAGGGTTACTGCCCGGTGCCTCTTGGCGAGGGCTTTGATCCTTAAGGATGGCCGAGCAGGGTTGTTGCCCGGTGCCTCTTGACGAGGGCTTTGATCCTTAGCACGGGAAGGTCCGTAAGTGGCCTACTAAGAATGGACCGAGCAGTGAAGTTGCCCGGCCGCCTCTCGGCGAGGGTTTTGATCCCTGGCGTTGTGGGGAAGGGAACTACCATCCCGGGATAGCCGAGCAGGGTAGCCGCTCGGCTGCCTCTTGGTGAGGGCTTAGATCCCTGGCGTTGTGGGGTAGGGGAGCTACCAGCTAGGGATAGCCGAGCAGGGTAGCCGCCCGACCGTCTCTTGTTGAGGGCTTTGATCACAAAGACAGAACTCTTCTTTTTGCAATGTTCCAACGTTCCATTCTTGTTATTTGAATGGAAAGGACTTTTTAGAAAAGCTTACATTATCTTTGTGAAAGGAGAGGTACACACTCGTAGGCATTGATTTCACTGGTACAGCTTGAGCTTCTCGGCGTTGTAGGGCCGCGGAAACTTGTGCCCGTCCACGTCCTGTAAGCGGTAGGCTCCGCCGGGAAGTACCTCGGAGACGAGGAAAGGACCGTCCCATTTTGGGGAAAACTTATGCAGCCTGCCTTGATCGACGAACTCGTTTCGTCGTAGGATTAGATCTCCGGTCCTGAAGGAGCGACGCTTGACCCGTGCGTTGTAGTATCGGGCAGTTTGCTGCTGATAGGCGGCAGCCCTGATCTGAGCCCGGTCTCGTTTCTCCAGCAAGATGTTCAGGTTGGTCCGTAGTGCCGTGGTGTTTGCTTCATGGTCGAAGTGTTCAACCCGATGACTGGGTAGCCCGATCTCCGCCGGGACCATTGCCTCGGTCCCGTAGCAGAGGCTGAAAGGGGTTTCCCCGGTGGGGGTCTTCTTTGACGTGCGCAGGTCCCATAAGACCCGAGGCAGTTCCTCGACCCAACTGCCTTGGCGTCTTTCTAGGCGGGTCCGGAGACCTCGTAGGACGTCCCGGTTAGCAACTTCGGCCTACCCGTTGCATTGGGATGTGCGACCGCGGCAAACTTTATAAGGATATGATATTCATTGCAGAAATCCTTCACTTTCTCGCTTTCGAAGTTTGTCCCGTGGTCGGTGATGATACACATCGGGATACCGAACCGGAGTATCAGGTTGTTCTGCAGGAACTTGATGGTCGTGGCGGCATCCGGTTTCCTGATGGGGATGGCCTCGATCCACTTTGTGAAGTAATCTACTGCGACAAGGACATATTTGCGCCCGCCCGCACCAGTAGGGAACTGGCCTATCATGTCCAATCCCCACTGGGCGAACGGCCACGGGGAGGTTAAAGCGGTCAGCTCGGTAGCCGGAAGGCGGGGTATGCTTCCGTGGATTGCATCTCTTGACGAGCTTCTGGGCGTCTTCGTGAACAGTTAGCCAGTAGTACCCCTAGAGCAATGCCTTCCGGATTAAGATTCGGGCCCCTTAGTACGTGCCGCCGACCCCTTCATGGATTTCATGGAGGACGTAGTCGGCTTCGTGGGGGTCGACGCACCGGAGCAGGGGCTGAGTGAAGGATTTCTTATAAAAGTTCCCATTGCTCCAGACGAAGTGGCGGGCTTTGGCCCGGAGACGGCGGGCTGCTCCCCTATCTTCTGGGAGCGTACCATCCCTTAGGAATTCCATGAGGGGCTTCCTCCAGTCTTGGTCATCTTCCTGCGTCGTATATACATGAAGTATTGTCGCTCCAACTTCCATGCTGGGCCGTGGCAAGGTCTCGAAGAGGATAGATCGCTTGTTGTTGGCCGAGTAGGATGAAGCCAGCTTGCTCAGGGTGTCAGCTTGGGCATTGAGCTGCCTGGGTATTTGCTCTACTTGGACTTCGTCAAAGTTCTTCCGAAGTTTTCTTACTTCGGCCAGATACTTCACATTAGAGGTTCCCGAGCCTCGAAGTGGCCGGTCACTTGGCCGACGACTAGGGCCGAGTCACTGCGGATTCGAACTGTTTTCAGCCCCAGCCCGGAGGCCATGTGCAGTCCAGCCAGCAGGGCCTCGTACTCTGCCGCGTTGTTTGAGGCCTTGAATCCGAGCTTTAGAGAATACTCCATTTCTGCCTCGTTCGGGCCCCGAATGATGAGGCCAGCACCACAGCCTTCCTCGGTTGAAGACCCATCGACGTAAATGATCCACTCAGGGACTGAGTCGGGCCTCCCCACGATTGGGTGTAGAGCTGCGAGGGTCGGCGTGGACTCCGGTTCCTTACTGGGGATGGTGCATTCGACGATAAAATCAACCAGGGCCTATGCTTTGATGGCCTGCCTCGGGCGATATTTTATGTCAAATTGGGACAGCTCCCACCTCCACTTCTCTAAGCGGCCTAAGGATTCCGGTGACGCGAGGATAGCCCCCAGCGGGCGCTCGGTAAGAACGAGGATAGTTTGTACCTAGAAGTAGTGTTGTAGCTTCCTTGAGGCCACAATGAGTGCCAAGATGATCTTCTATATGGTTGGATACCTCGTTTCTGCGTCTTTGAAGACGTAGCTCACGTAGTTGTTAGTTATGTATATGCCCTAGAGGCCATTGTTGTACATATGATGTATATTATGATGGATGCTTGGATATATACAGAGAGGACTTTCTTGCTCGTCATGATAGTATGCTATTTGGTTTCACTTTATCTTAACATGTTGACTTGTATTGGTTTACTGTTTTCTCTCACATGTTGATAAAGCCCTTAGGATCTGTACTCGACTACTGGGACTATGATGAGATCATACTAGTGGGGCCACGGTAGTCGATGGGTACATCCTATAACTGTTCCTAGTCGAGAGTATATCGAGACAGGGCATCGATACACCAGAGTAGACTAGCGTATACGCATCTTGACCCATATGATGGGCGATGGATGATCCCATATCCATCGGTGTTTGACATCAAGGATGGTGTACGGGTGCTCAGTGGAGACTGGGTACACAGGACGGACTCGCCGAGAACTCCCAGATGGTGATATACCACACGTCAGATGGCAGTTCTCCGGTGACACTGGTACAGGGTAGTCTGTAGACCCGAGATCGTCATGGAGTCTTGTGTGATTCCCACTGTGTTTTGATTTCCACCTTACCACGTCCAAGAGGGCGTGCAAAACGGTGGCTTTTGGGTACAGTCCCGAATCACATGGAGGCAATGAGCGATAGGAGGGGATTCGTCTCTCCCGGTATAAAGAGTTGATGTTGTGCTGTGTTCGATTGGCTATAACTGGAAGTCCCTGGGCAGGGATGATATAGAGATTTACTGGTAAGTGTTACCAGTAGTTTCTCGACCTATTATAAGCCTCACATCGACACGACTTATCGGTTACTGGGGTCTGACGTATACCACCCCTAGACTTGATATGCGACATATCAGACGAATAGACCGGACTATACGGGAGTGTTACTGATTGGATTCACAGGAGAACGGACAGGCTAGCTTGTTGATCTTCTGATCGCTCAATACCTGGGTGGCTGTTACGTTTAGCTGACCGCTTGCAGCTTATGGGTGTTTGATATGATCATCACCTGCTACCGGCGTATTGACGATTCTTTAGAGTCCTACACAGAGGTTTCTTGGCTCAGGCAAAACGGAGTAGAGGCACATATGTGATATGTGCAGGACCGAGGATAATACGATATGTGATACCGTACTTTATTCTCGCGATATTTAGTTATGAACCGGGTCATCAGATCAAGTGTTGATTCGATGAATCGGTACATGAGATATTAGTCGGTTATATTCGATATAGCCGGATCGTCGGATCAAGTGTCGATTCGATGATTTAATGTATAATGATATATTGTATTACATTATCTAATATTGGCTCGTTTTATTATTTCATTTTCTCACCGGATTAATACATTGATATATATGCGATATATGTTAATTGTATTATTTTCATTTGTTGCAAATATATATAATATATATGTGATATATATTATTGTGACATGATGTGATTTATTATGAGACATGTTTAGTGATGATAAAAAGTGATTAGGGTTTGATTAGGGTTAGCTCCTTCTTGTTCATTCTAGAAGGATTTCCTTTTGTCTTGGTTAAGATATTATGGTTGATACTTATCCATGACTCATTCTTTACCTAAACCAAACCCTAGCTCTAGTTTATTCTCTACAAAGGTTAAGCTTCTTATCCTTGACCATGGTTCCATAATCAATCATATATTCTTATCTACTATTCATCACAAAAGGAATTATCTCATTATTCTTCATCTTCTTCTCTCTTGAGTTTTTGAAAGAGCTCACTGGTGATTTCTTTTGTGATGATTTCTTGTGAGAAAATGATATAAAAAGAAAGCATAAATACTACTCCATCATCCTCATCTAATCTTGCCCATTAGATTAGGGTGTTCACCTCATTAGAGTGAGAGAGCTTGAGTTATAGCAACTTCGACGTAGATCATCGGAGAAACGGAACACTACAAGCTAGCATGGATCGTTCGAGTCGTGGAGCCTCTCTTGAGTCCGGGAGATCGTGGATCGCGGCAAAGAGACTTCTACTCGGAGCTTGCGAAGCGAAGGAGCGGACTACAAATGTTGTAATCGCTCACACTTAGTAGTAAAGATGTTTACTTGCATGTTAAACCCTAATAATCTAGCAAAGGTCCCGGCTTTGGGTTGTTCGGCACGTCTAAAATTTTATTCGGGCATGTTTGATGCCTTATGAACCTTCACAAGAGAGCCTAGGAAGCCTACAGTGGTATCAGAGCCTAGCTAGAGCATTAGGCGATGTGTTAACGAAGTTAAAATTCCGAACGAACCCGAATACGTCGATTTAACCCCCTCTCTGGACATTTTTTCAAATCTGTGATTTTTCTGAATTAAAAATACCTAAAAAAATCAGCAGGTAAATATAAACATTACTGTAGAAAACGAGCCCATGAACAGTAAAACCCACCGCGGAACCGCGGCCAAACCTCTCTTGGGCCGCGGATCCGCGGCCGTACTGTAGCTATGGGCTTTGAATTTTCTACAGTAATGTCTATTTCTGTGAGTATATCTTTCTGGGTATTTTTTATTCTGACTCAAGTGTTGAGTATTTTGGGGTTTATTTTGAAATCGTCGATTCGATCGGAGAATTTAATTTTGTTCTGTTATTCCGGATAATTTAGAAAGTATTAAAATGTTCGAACGGATATCATTAAACTCATTTTTTCTCGGCACGAAAAACTTTCAAGTGTTGAATTTTTATCGGATTTAAATCTTTCGGAAAAATGTCCAAGTAACACGGTGGACTCTCTAGAAGACAACAAACCTTAACTCGATTATGTGACCGTCTTGAACTGCCTCTAAATCTTAGGGTTTGGGGCAGTACGGCGTGCCACATGTGAGGCGTTGGCTTGACCCTTCTACGGCTGGATCACTGGTACTGTGACATATTCTGGGATTATTTGAACTCCACTCAAGTGTTGAGCTGTTTAGGAAATTTTGGGTATTTGATTATCTGTTCGAAAAGTTTAATACTGTCTATTTATCTGGAATGTGATACAATATGTGGAATTCATAGAGTTAGGCATGAAATGCGAAGTATGTGATATTTCGGATTTACGATGTCTAAAGTGATTGTGGATTCCAAATATTGTAGTTTTACAATTTCTTTTCTGTGACCGTAAGTGTAGTATGTAGTTGTATTGCCGGTTATTGTTGCTATACATCAACGACGAACGGTGTATGCATACTTACTTACGTTGATGATATGTGATATTATGTGTTGTTGTGATATGTTATATTGGATCGTCGTGTTCTGAATAGCCGGGGGTTTTATGTGAGATGAGGATTTTTATTTTCATTCATGTAAAATTCATTTGTATGTAATATTCTTTTATTAGGTCACTTCCGGGTTGAGGTTGATGTCACCAGTGTATATTATTTACTTTTCCGCATTAGGTAGACCCAAGGAGGGGAGCGCAAGTAACCGGGTTCTAGAGTCCAGTGGGAGGCCATCTCGAGGAGTCGAGATCGGGTCTCCTAACCCTAGAATTGGCAGTGTTACTTGCCGCTCTCGTAAGGGTCTTGGGATGTGGGTTTGGCTATTCATCGCGACCGTGGAATCCGTGTTTTATACAGGCTCGTATTGAAAACACGGGCGTCCTAGTATATCCAATATTTCATATATGTTCTTCGGTTGCAATGTTCTGTGATGAGATCATATTACTGCCTGAGACGAATGCTTATACTATATATATATATATATATATATATATATGCTGATATATAAATATTACTGCTTTCGTTTCTTCTGTGATGCTTAGGAAGCATAAGCTGATGGGATTTTATTAATGAGATTAATAAAAAGAAAAGAAACCTAAAAGATGTTGTAGAATCAAAACTTTATAAAAAGAGTAGCTACAGTCTTGCTTTGCATAGCGGTATATATGATATACCCTGCACCTTATTCGATGAGGAAAGAGACGAAATCCCTTCACTGGGAGTGACCTCTTTAGCGAAACTGGCAGATGCTACAAAAACTCGGTTTGTCTTTTGATTGCTTTTAGAGCTTTGCTTTGCACAGCGATATATATGATATGTTCTACACCTTATTCGATGAGGAAAGAGCCGAGATCCCTTCACCGGGAGTGACCTCTTTAGCAAAACTGATGAAAGCCTCAAAATCACTCCATTTCAAAATTTCACTTGATTCTACAACGATATCAAGTTCATTACGCTCATGGTTTTCTGAAAAACCTGTGTATCCCTCCGTCATTTCAGATAAGTACTACTTAGTATTCGTGCTGCGGTAGTTTGGCCTCCGTCAAGGCATAGTGTACGGTAGCTAACTAGTGCTTATCTGCTAGCATACGATGTGATTGGATTAGGGTATCCGTACGGCGTAGTTTGGCCTCCATCAAGGATCGTACGGGTGGGTTTAATTCAATCAAGAAATGACGGGTTGAACTTGACTAGCGCCCTATGGGTAGTTTGGCCTCCGTCAAGGTCATGGGACTCTAGGGGCAAAAGCATTATCGGGAATTTCAAGTGTTGAAATTTGCAATGAGATTGCATACCTACTATGAGATAGTTGGATCCCGATACCCACTGCGAGTAAGAGTTACTCCTGGAAGAGTTTTACACAGGACAATTAGCCGATCAAGTAGGTGTCTAGAAAAGTGTTAACGGGGTTATGCCTCTGGGAAAATGAGGTTTACTTTAATTAGGTCCGTGCGAAAGCACGGGGAACCTCCCTCAAGTACCGACACTGATCTGACTGAAAAATTGACGAAATTGTAGGGTGTAATTAATCCCGGCTAATCTTACCTTTTAGGGTTTGAAGGAAGATTTGATAAAAACAGTGGGAGACATCCTGATTAGATAAGATAATAACCAATCTAATCTTGCAAGAGCATATGCTAAAGTGTTTTCTTCTCTCTCTCTCCAGGTAGCGACCATGTCAGGCCATAATCAAGATAATAATATGGATGTATTGATTGAACCCGCTTATTATACTGAGCAGGGGAACGTTGGACCCGTTCTTTCTTATAAGAGTTATAAGACTGAACAGGGAATAGGAGAATATCTGGATTCTCACGCCGTCCAAAAGAACATGCATGTTGATGCATCTTCTTCAGGTGTGTTAGTTATTGAGAACTGTTTCTCGGTTCACCCTACATCCTGGGTATTAGATACCGGATCAAGATCCCACATATGTAAATTGTTACATGGGCTACGTAAAGGTAGAGAACAGGGAAAAGGTGATCATTCCGTTCAAGTAGGGAATGGGGCAAATGTTGCAGCCAAAGCAGTTGGCGAATATCACCTAGTATTACCAAGTGGTGATACACTGATTCTGAATGAGTGCTATTATATACCGAACATGATGTGCAACATTATATCAGTTTCTTTATTAAGTAAAGAAGGATATAATTTTATAGCACAGGATAATGTTATGAACATATTCCTAGATCAAAAGTTGATTGCATCAGGCTCGTTACATAATGGCATATTCATTCTAAATCAAAATACAGTCCTCAATATACAAAACACACACAAGAGGAAGAGTTCAGAAATGAACGAATCCTTCTTGTGGCATTGTAGACTTGGTCATATCAATGCGACACGACTGGCTAAGTTATATAAGGGATGGATATTTGAATCCGTTCGAATTATCATCTTATGATACTTGCCATTCATGTCTCAAAGGAAAAATGACCAAAGCTCCGTTTAGTGGACACGGAGAAAGAGTTACCGAACTCTTAGAACTGGTACATAGTGATGTATGCGGTCCTATGTCTACGCATGCCAGGAACGGTTCTTCCTACTTCATTACATTCACTGACGATCTCTCAAGATTCGGATATGTGTTCCAGATGAAACACAAGTCTGAAGCTTTTGAGAAATTCAGAGAATATAAGAACGAAGTAGAGAACCAAACGGGCAAAAGTATTAAGATCCTTCGATCTGATCGAGGAGGAGAATACTTGAGCAATGATTTTCTAGATTATCTAAAAGAGAATGGGATTCTCTCTCAGCTTACTCCTCCTTATACACCACAGCACAACGGTGTATCGGAACGAAGAAATCACACTCTATTAGATATGGTGCGCTCTATGATGAGCACTGCTGAGTTACCTATTTTCTTCTGGGGATATGCACTGGAGACAGCTGCATACCTATTGAATAGAGTTCCAACCAAATCTGTGCCTACCACTCCATATGAGATATGGAATGGTAAGAGACCATGTCTTAATTTTATTCAGATATGGGGTTGTCCGGCCTATGTTAAAACACGCAATCCGGACAAGCTCGAGGCAAGGTCTGTCCTATGTAAGTTTATTGGATATCCCAAACATTCGCGAGGGTATATCTTCTACCACTCCGAGGAACAAAAGGTGTTTGTTTCTCGACATGCCACTTTCTTAGAAAAAGGTTTTCTTATGAAACAGATTAGTGGCATTGAGGTAGAACTGGAAGAAGTTCCAGCAGAACAAACTACAACAGATGATTTGGTAGAACCAGAGGATTCAGTAGTACCCGACGAACCCCAGCCTCTCCGCCGATCTAGCAGGGTTTCTCATCCGCCTGAGAGATACTACGGTTTTCTCATTGATGGTGGAAGTGAGGATTGCATCATGGAAGATGATGACCCAACTAGTTTCGAGTAGGCCATCACGAGTGGTGACTCTGTGAAATGGCTGGATGCAATGCGATCTGAGATGGAATCCATATACACCAACAAAGTATGGACTTTGGAAAATGCTCCTGAAGGGGTAAAACCCATTGGGAGCAAGTGGATTTTTAAAAAGAAATTTGGTGTAGATGGAAAAGTTGAGACTTTCAAAACTAGACTTGTAGCAAAGGGTTTTCGTCAACGACCAGGTGTGGATTATGACGAAACCTTTTCTCCAGTGGCTATGCTTAAGTCCATCCGGATCTTACTTGCCATTGCTGCATACCATGACTACGAAATCTGGCAAATGGATGTTAAGACCGCCTTTCTAAACGGTGATTTGGAAGAGTGCGTGTACATGACTCAGCCAGAGGGCTTCGTAGATAGTGGGAGCAGCGGAAAGGTGTGCAAGCTGCTTAAATCCATTTATGGATTAAAGCAAGCATCGCGGAGTTGGAACATCTATTTTGATGTTGTGGTCAAAGAGTTTGACTTCATCAAAAATATAGATGAACCTTGTATCTATAAGAAGGTAGCAGAGAGTAAGGTTGTCTTCCTCGTATTGTACGTGGATGACATACTCTTGATAGGAAATGATATTCCTATGCTGCAATCAGTCAAGCTCTTCTTATCACAAAGATTCTCAATGAAAGATCTAGGTGATGCCTCCTGCATATTGGGGATTAGGATCTATAGAGATAGATCCAAAAGGATACTGGGATTGTCCCAATCCAGATACATTGACACCATACTAAAGAGGTTTAGTATGGAAGAATCCAAGCGTGGGAACCAACCCATGATCTCTGGACTCACTCTCTCTTAAGAGATGTCTCCCAAGACTTATTTGGAGAGAGCTCGCATGCAAGGGATACCCTATGCTTCGGCAGTAGGCTCTATCATGTATGCGATGCTATGTACCAGACCCGATGTAGCATACTCACTAAGTGTAGTGAGTCGGTATCAAGCAGATCCTGGAGAGAGTCACTGGACAGCTGTGAAGAACATTCTCAAGTACTTGCGAAGGACTAGAGACATGTTCTTGGTGTATGGTAACGGAGAACTCCGGGTGGAGTCCTTTACCGATTCCAGCTTCCAAAGTGATAAGGACGACTCTAAGTCGCACTCGGGATTTGTCTTTACCCTCAATGGAGGGGCGGTATGTTGGAAGAGTTCCAAACAGAATACCGTTGCAGACTCGACGATGGAGGCTGAATACATCGCTGCCAACGATGCTGCCAAGAGGCTGTCTGGATGAAGAAGTTCATTAGTGAACTTGGTGTGGTTCCATCCAATGAGCATCCAATACCCTCTGTATTGCGATAACAACGGAGCTGTGGCTTTGGCCAAGGAACTCAGGTCCCATCAGAAGTTCAGACATATTCCGAGGCGGTATCACCTGATCAGGGAGATAGTTGATCGCCGGGAGATCGAGGTCAGGAGAGTAGATACGAAAGACAACACTGCGGATCCACTCACGAAGGCCATTCCCCAGATACAGTTTGAGAGATTATTCGGGATGCTAGGTATGAGATACTACAGCAGCTGGCCTTAGTTCTAGTGGGAGATTGTTAGTTATGTATATGCCCTAGAGGCCATTGTTGTACATATGATGTATATTATGATGGATGCTTGGATATATACAGAGAGGACTTTCTTGCTCGTCATGATAGTATGCTATTTGGTTTCACTTTATCTTAACATGTTGACTTGTATTGGTTTACTGTTTTTCTCTCACATGTTGATAAAGCCCTTAGGATCTGTACTCGACTACTAGGACTATGATGAGATCATACTAGTGGGGCCACAGTAGTCGATGAGTACATCCTATAACTGTTCTTAGTCGAGGGTATATCAAGACAGGGCATCGATACACCAGAGTAGACTAGCGTATACGCATCTTAACCCATATGATGGGCGATGGATGATCCCATATCCATCGGTGTTTGACATCAAGGATGGTGTACGAGTGCTCAGTGGAGACTGGGTACACTGGACAGACTCGCCGAGAACTCCCAGATGGTGATATACCACACGTCAGATGGCAGTTCTCCGGTGACACTGGTACAGGGTAGTCTGTAGACCCGAGATCGTCATGGAGTCTTGTGTGATTCCCACTGTGTTTTGATTTCCACCTTACCACGTCCAAGAGGGCGTGCAAAACGGTGGCTTTTGGGTACAGTCCCGAATCACATGGAGGCAATAAGCGATAGGGGGGGTTCGTCTCTCCCGGTATAGGAAGTTGATGTTGTGCTGTGTTCGATTGGCTATAACTGGAAGTCCCTGGCCAAGGCTGATATAAAGATTTACTGGTAAGTGTTACCAGTAGTTTCTCGACCTGTTATAAGCCTCACATCGACACGACTTATCGGTTACTGGAGTCTGACGTATACCACCCCTAGACTTGATATGCGACATATCAGACGAACAGACCGGACTGTACAGGAGTGTTACTGATTGGATTCACAGGAGAACGGACAGGCTAGCTTGTTGATCTTTTGATCACTCAATATCTGGGTGGCTGTTACGTTTAGCTGACCGCTTGCAGCTTGTGGGTGTTTGATATGATCATCACCTGCTACCGGCGTATTGACGATTCTTTAGAGTCCTACACAGAGGTTTCTTGGCTCAGGCAAAACGGAGTAGAGGCACATATGTGATATGTGCAGGACCGAGGATAATACGATATGTGATACCGTATTTTATTCTCGCGATATTTAGTTATGAACGTGGTCATCGGATCATGTGTTGATTCGATGAATCGGTACATGAGATATTAGTCGGTTATATTCGATATAGCCGGATCGTCGGATCAAGTGTTGATTCGATGATTTAATGTATAATGATATATATGATATATTGTATTACATTATCTAATATTGGCTCGCTTTATTATTTCATTTTCTCACCTGATTAATACATTGATATATATGCGATATATGTTAATTGTATTATTTTCATTTGTTGCAAATATATATAATATATATGTGATATATATTATTGTGACATGATATGATTTATTATGAGAGATGTTTAGTGATGATAAAAAGAGATTAGGGTTTGATTAGGGTTAGCTCCTTCTTGTTCATTCTAGAAGGATTTCCTTTTGTCTTGGTTAAGATATTATGGTTGATACTTATCCATGACTCATTCTTTACCTAAACCAAACCCTAGCTCTAGTTTATTCTCTACAAAGGTTAAGCTTCTCATCCTTGACCATGGTTCCATAATCAATCATATATTCTTATCTACTATTCATCACAAAAGGAATTATCTCATTATTCTTCATCTTCTTCTCTCTTGAGTTTTTGAAAGAGCTCACTAGTGATTTCTTTTGTGATGATTTCTTGTGAGAAAATGATATAAAAAGAAAGCATAAATACTACTCCATCATCCTCATCTAATCTTGCCCATTAGATTAGGGTGTTCACCTCATTAGAGTGAGAGAGCTTGAGTTATAGCAACTTCGACGTAGATCATCGGAGAAGCGGAACACTACAAGCTAGCATGGATCGTTCGAGTCGTGGAGCCTCTTTTGAGTCCGGGAGATCGTGGATCGCGGCAAAGGGACTTCTACTCGGAGCTTGTGAAGCGAAGGAGCGGACTACAAAGGTTTTAATCCCTCACACTTAGTAGCAAAGATGTTTACTTGCATGTTAAACCCTAATAATCTAGCAAAGATCCCGGCTTTGGGTTGTTCGGCACGTCTAAATTTTTATTCGGGCATGTTTGATGCCTTATGAACCTTCACAAGAGTGCCTAGGAACCCTACAGTAGTATACCAGCTTCTGCACTCCGTCGACCTCCCGGACGAGCACTGAGCCTGCTGCTTGGTTGGATACCACCAGATACGGTGATAGCTCGTCTCCTTCAACTGGTCGGGTGAGCAGCAGTTGCGTCGCAAGGTACCTTTTTAATTGGTCAAAGGCGGTCTGGCACTCTTCTGACCACTCGAACCTCGGGATTT
This sequence comes from Agapanthus africanus, assembly GCA_030015575.1. Taxonomy (NCBI): domain Eukaryota; kingdom Viridiplantae; phylum Streptophyta; class Magnoliopsida; order Asparagales; family Amaryllidaceae; genus Agapanthus; species Agapanthus africanus. The sequence goes on from CM057339.1 coordinate 751,193,989, forward strand.
TCCTTAGAGCTTTGAAGAATGAGAGGCACTTTTCCCCAGACCTCGACATGAAGCGGCTCAGAACGACTACCCGCCCTGTCAGTCGCATGATCTCAACGTTGGTCTTGGGCGCGTTCATGTTGAGGATAGCGTCGATTTTTTCTGGGTTAGCCTCGATCCTACGGTGGGTGACCATGAAACCGAGGAACTTTCCCCCGGTGATCCCGAATGCGCACTTGGCGGGGTTCAGCTTCATCTTGAACTTGCGGAGTACCTCGAAGGCCTCGCCCAGGTCCTTGAAGTGGTCGGTCGACGAAACTGATTTGACGAGCATATCGTGGACATAAACTTCCATGTTCCTGCCAATCTGTGGCTTGAACATGCGGTTGACCAGCCGCTGGTACGTGGCCCCGGCGTTCTTGAGGCCGAAGGGCATCACCTTGTAGCAGTATACCCCCCGATCCGTCGTGAATGCGGTAAGTTCTTCGTCTGCCGGATTCATACAGATCTGATTGTAGCCAGAGAAGGCATCCATGAAGCTCAATAGTTCGTAGCCTGCCGAGCTATCGACGAGCTGATCTATCCGAGGTAGAGGATAGTTGTCCTTAGGGCAAGCCTTGTTGACGTCGGTGAAGTCGACGTACATGCGCCATTTCCCGCTCGACTTCTTCACCAGGACTACGTTCGCTAGCCATTCCGAATAGGGCACATTACGAATGAATTTGGCGGCGAAGAGACGATCTACTTCGTCCTCGATAGCCTTCTGTTTGACCGGGGCGAAGCTTCGCTTTTTCTGTCTGACGGGTCGGGCTGTAGGATCTACCCCGAGCTTGTGAGATATAACTTTGGGGTCGATCCCATGCATGTCAGCAGGTGCCCAGGCAAACATGTCAGAGTTGTTCCTAAGGAAGTGAACCAAGTCGTCTTGCCGAGTTCCTGTCAGAAGCGATCCGATCTGGACGACCTTTTCGTCGTCCCCTTCTACCGGGGGGACCTCTGTCAGAGGTTCGACCGGGGTTCTCGGATCTCTTTTTGCTCGTCTCGAGTGTCTAGAGAACCCCTGATATCGCCTTCACCCTTGACATCGTCGGTCGGCTGCTTAGACGAAGATGTCGCTGTGAAGCATACCTTTGCAATCCGTTGGTCCCCATAGACCTGACCTATCCCTCCCTGATCGAGAGGGAACTTCATCGCCAGGTGATAGGTCGATATCCGGGCTTGGAGGGAGTTCAGCGTCGGGCGGCCGAAAAGGATGTTGTAGGCCGATGGGATTCTTGCTATGATGAATTCCACAGGCACTGTTCGCGTGCGGCCGGCCTCCCCGATGTTAAACTGCAGAGTGACTACCCCTTCCGTCGGGATGGAGTGGTTGGTGAATCCTGAAAGGACGTGAGAGGTCGGCCTTAGGTCTGCTGAGGTTAGCCCCATGCGCAGAAAGCGGTCGTAGAAGAGAATGTCCGCCGAGCTACCTGAGTCGACCAGTATCTTGTGCACCTTGTATTGGTGGACCCGAGCTGTAATCACCAGAGGGTCGTTGTGGGGCAAGGATATGCCGTGGAAGTCCCCGTCGTAAAAAATGATTAGCTCGGTCTTCCTGGCCTTCTTCCTCGGGCGGCTGTCGGCCTCCACGGTTGGCGCGGTGCGCTGAGTCTCGTAGGAGCTCGACGGACCCCCCGCTGACATGACCATGATTTTTTATGAGCCTCGGTTCCTTTCGGTGAGGTTCCTTATGCCCTCCGGTGAGGTTGTTTTTGAGCTGTCGTGGCAAGTCTCGCATGCGCGACCCCGTCGAGGGAGGGGGTGCCGGTCATGCCTGCGAACAGACGAGCTGACCGCCACCGCCTCGGGAGGGACAAGGGTGCGACGAGACTCGGGACGAAGCTCTCTGGCGTAAGATCTCGGAGCCAAACGAAGCGGTGCCCACCGGGTTCTTGAATATGTCGGCCCAGGGGACCTGTGGCTGTCGGAAACAGTGAGGCGACGATCGGCCGGGCCTGCACGAGCGGAGCCTTCTCTCCCTCTGTAGGGGCCCCGGTCCTGAGGCAGAGGAGCGGCGACCTGGGGATCTTGCCCTGCCGTCGGGACGCGGATGAGCGCCTCCACGACGGACGCGAGTCGGTTTATCTGGCCGGCAAGGGCGTTGATGGAATTCGGCGGAGGAGGTTCGTTCGCGCCTCCGTTGAGGGGGAGGCGGCGGCCAGTGCTTGGATCGTCATGATGATCGCTCGCCATTAGATTGAGATCGGAAGATGAAGTTTTGTTTTTATGGAATCAAGGATTTCCCATAGACGGCGCCAGCTGACGCGGGTCCAATCGCGTCAAGATGTTACCTTTCGTTGATCTGCTGATGGCGATGGACGGCTGAGATCGGATCTGGAGGCAGGCTCCTGAAGCGTGTGGATCTCAATGGGTTTGAGATTGTTGTTGCCGAGCTACCTGCAAGGAAGTCCCGGGGTGGTTGTACCACCGAGGACCCTCCGACGGTCAAGTTAGAGAGAAAATCCGAGCAGAGTAACGACTTAGTGGAGTAAAAATGGCTTACTTGAACCGTCTGAAGAAGGGGTTTATATAGCGGTGGCAGCAGACAGGACAGGAGCGAGAATCACGCCGGCCATTACGCTCCCGACGTCACACCCGCGTGATGAGCGGGATCTCCCATTAGTGGCGAGGCAGGCTCGTTAATGGGGGATCGTGATGGCGTGAAACGTGAGATGTGGCCGGCGCATATCTCGCGCATGGTGAGATTCGCGGGATGGCGGTTGCGCCTGTGAGCGGTGCCGTTGGTCGGTCAATGAGACCGAGGAAGATGATCTCGGCGGGAGAGCTCGCGGACAAGCGGGAGAGCCGAGGTATCTTGGTTCCGCGGTAGCCCGGATACGAGCTGGGAGAGCCGAGGTATCTTGGTTCCGCGGTAGCCCGGAGACGAGCTGGGAGGCCGAGGAGGCCAATCATGTAGGGGGCTCGGAGGTGAGGCAGCGTTTGTTCGTAGGACGGGCATAGGAGTAGTCCGGTCGGCCACTGTAGGTCCTTTCTTGTGAGCCCTGGGACACGTCATCTGCCACGTGTCATGATCCGGAAGATCACCGATATCGAGCATCATCAACAAGAAAAGCCACCATTTTGCTTTTGCAATTACATGGTGTTGCACCAAAAACATCTAACCAAACACTAGATTTGACCAATTATATATTGTAGTTGGAACGGCATGTTGCTCCAACTACAAGCAACCAAACGATCCTTTTCCGTGGTTAAGTTAATTGGTGTTTCTTTGAAAGTGCAGAAATGTAATTGGTAGTTTATGTAATTTAGCCTATAATGAATGAGGTTTGCAGTTTTGAAGTTGTTTTAGCTCGCTTGAATGACCTGTGGTATCTTCCTAATTAAGAGGAAAACAAAAAGCAGAAAATTTCAATTTAAAAAAAATTATCCACATTACCTTTTTTTACAGGTGGTCCATTAATATAATGCATTTACACATGATTTTTTTAAAAAAAGAATTAAAGATTATTTTTGTTACTTGGTTATTTTGCAGCAAATGAGAGCACGAGAAGGTGCATGATATTCTACACCGTAATGGCGTACATCGTGTTGGCTTGTGCAAGCATTCTTCAAGTTGTATATATCCGCCAACTCTTTAGCAAGTCTGTGGCCTACAACAGAGTATAATCTGATGCTTATCATTTGTAAGTGCGGAATTGGTTTACATCCTCAGATATCTAATGGCTTTTCATCATTTGTATTTTTTCCCTCGTGTTTAATTTTAAAATTAAACATGTTGTGGCCATCAGCTTGCTAGTCTTGTAATCACAAAAGGGCCAATATATTTATTTTGGGACGAATTTAGACATTTGTTTAGAGATTGTTGAATTAATTTCCCAGCATTGTACTATAAGTTTCTCTTGGGCACAGTAGTTTCAGGTTGAGTATTTTGAGTTTTTAGACTGATTGTACTGCTCTAAGTGTTTGCCGAGCTTGACTCATCAGATGGTCTATATAAAAATCGCGAGCTTAATATATTACTGAATTACATGAATCATTTTTTGTTGAAACAAAAGTAGATGATAATTAAATTGAGAGTTTTCTTGTCTAAATCGTGTTTTCAAAAAATGTAATGCTTAAACGAAGATCTGACGAACAACAATCTGAGTAAATTAGTACTGGCTATGATTCCCAAACACAACGTCCGTATGTATAATCACTTGTAGGCTTTCATGGGAGGAAGAAGAGACTACTAATAGTAATGTTTTTATTGAAGAATGCTATTTAATACTGACGTGTCTTCTCTCTTATCGGCATTTTCTTAAGAAAATTTATATTATTCCGAAGATATTGCTATATAAAAAAGTTGTTCAGTGGTTATGTCATTTTGATAATAAGACTCCTATGTCAATGCAATACCTTTAAAAAATGTCATTAGCATTCTCTTAAGATAATTTATATTATTCAATAGGCAGTAGCGATTGTTATATAAAATTGTCGTTTGATTGTTATATCATTCCGGTATAAAATGGCTCCTACGTGGATGTAATGCCTTGGAGGGTTTTTATTATTTTTTTGAGGAATTTTCTTTGTCTAGGAAAAAAAAATCAATTAATTAAGTTTTTCCAAATATTTTCTTTTGAGATAATAATTCTACAAATTTGACTACAATTTTGTCATTACCACATAGTCAATGGGCCCACTCTGGAATATCAGGAATCATGTGATTGGCCCACCACAAACTTTCACCTTTTTATCCAAATTTCTCTCGAATTTAGATAAGGCTTGCTGACGTGTACCGATTCTTTTTGGGAAACGGTTTTTATATAAAAGCACCAGTTGTAACGAAACCAGAACGTGCTCCTCACAGTCGTGGGACCCACGCCCTTGTCCAGAAATTTTTACTGAATTAACCCAAATTTAAAAAATAATTCCAAAAATAATACTGGCCCAGAAATAATTCTGAGAATAGACCTCTATACATCCACATAGGATTGGCCCTGGCACGAGCAATTGTGTGAAAGAAAAAAAAAACGTTTTCTTCTTGATGTAGCGTTTTCATCAAAGTGAAAACGCCGGCAATAGCGTTTTCGCTTTGACTTATTGCTGATGCAGCAAGATGCTGATTTTTATTTTGATTTTGTTAAAGCTTTATTAGATTTTGATTTTTTTCAATTATAATAAAATTGACATATTGCAGATGAAAAAAAATTCATGGTGTTGCGATAATAGAATAAATTTAGTAACTGTATAGATTTCTATTATGTTTTTTTCTTTATATTTCTATAGAAAAAAGCTTAATAGAAATCTGCTAGCATTTTGCACGTGCGTTGCACGTTTGCAGCGTTATCCTATTTTCCCCAGCTTGCCGGGGCCGCTTGGCGCAGACGAAACAAAACATGGGTCAATATCCTCCGCAGCCGAATCAATAAGAATCCTCCAACCATTCGCTGCTGTTTAGGAGTGCACGACTGGGGCGCAGCCCCGCTTTTTTGTTGGAGAGATAGAACGGAGTTCTTCACGAAGTTCGAGACAAAGGAAAGAACTCCTCGATACAAGTATACTTATGCATTTGAGTCTGTTTAGTCGTGCCTATCCCCGATAGTGACTCCTTCACTCACTTTATTTCCTTATTTTATTTATGTGGTTATGTGATGGCCCTACGCCGGACGAGCGAACAACGGAAGGTCAACCGTTGCGCCTGAACAAAACCAACGAAATCAATGAGAAACAATCCCAACAACCAATCCCCGCCAGCTTTGATTGTCCATTTTCGAAGAGAGTGCTACTCCCACGTCTTTTCGGCATGAAGTCCATTTCCCATTTCACCCCGACTGAAAGTAGCTACATCTGGTTCTTTTTCTCTCGTTTCGGACGAGAGTTCTCCAGCAAGCTTTGTTTGCCTGCCTGTTTTATTTCCGGACCCTAAGGCCCTATTACTCCGTAAGTCAGCGGTGAGTTCTTGAGCCCATGTATAAATATAAAACATGGACTTCGGGTTTAAAATTATTTTTAATATTAATAAGTGAATAAAATAATCATTTTAGTAACTTGGATCAAGAGTATTCTAGAAGATATTATAATATGTTATTTATCTTATTTAAGTAAAAGAATGCAGTTATAAGTAAATGAAAGCAGAATTTGAAAAATAATAAGATTAAAGTAAATTTTAGAAAGGTTTTTTTGTCTTAAGTTTGCGTAGAATGTAGATTGAATTAGGAATTCAAACTGATTTCTACAAATTTTTTTTTGTCCCGGGTTCTAGAAAGTTTCTTTTTTGTTTGTATTTCAAAAAATGGAAAAGCTTAATTATTTTTATCTTTTTATTTGATGACGTGGAGGCTCTAATTTTTTTAAAATATAATAATTAATTATTTTTGTGTCATGATGATGCGGATGCGTAAGAATGTAGGATTTTTCTCCCTTTTTTTGTTTAAAAAAAAATAGTGGGTGGCTTCTAACCAAGTCCATTTGCATTATATAGTAAGTACAAATATACTAACTAAATTTATTCTATTTTCAAAAAACCATAAGATTTTCTTCATCTGCTCTCTGTCAATTTTGTTACAATTTCAATAAAATCAAAATCAAAATCTAAAATAATCTTAACAAAATCAAAATCTTACTGGACCTAATAAAATCAAAATCAGTATAAGAAATAGCGTTTTCACTTAAGCTTTCACATAAGGCCAATCTTACGTGGATGCATGGAGGTCTATTCTCAGAATTGTTTTTGGATCGGTATTATTTTTGGAATTATTTTTTAAATTAGGTCTACGGCGAAAATCTGTCCAAATCGCCTACAATTTGCCTGAAGCCACGTGTATTCCCCATATTAACTCTACTACTTCTTACATATTTCCCTCATCAACTCGCTTCATGTCCGTAAATCTGTATTTCAAGCGAGGGTATATCTGGGAACATGAGATTTATAAATTATTAACTCTGTTCACTGTAAGAAAAAGCGAATGATTTAAGAAATTACAAAGAGAGAAGAGGACGAAGATTGAGATCGAGATCGAGATCTGAAAAATCAACCGTTGAAGATGCTGGCGGTGTTCGATCGGACGGTAGCGAAGAGACCGGAGGGGCTGAGATCGGAGGCGGAGGAGGCCGGCGACGGAGCTGCGTCGCTAGTGAGCCATTTCTCGTCGACGAAGCAAGGGGCGGTGACCATAAGCCTCGGATCTTGCGGATCCTTAGCTTACTCCGCAGAGGACCAGAACCCTTTCCTCCCAAGGTGAAATTTTTAATCGAATCCTTAATTAATGAGTTTCATTAATGCATGATTGTTGTTTGTTATCCATTTTTACTGCTGATGTTTGGGTGTTGGATCCAGTCAACAAAGGTACACTACAGTAAATAAATACTTATTTCGACGGGAATTTACCGTTGAGGGACACCCCAAATAGCCACGAAGGAACGCCGACGCAATAGGGTGTGTTGCAATAGGTTATTGGCTAACGTTCGTCGCAACAAGTTAATCTATTTCGACAGCTATTTCGTAATTTTCTCGACAGACGTAACATGTCGAAATATATAAGGTTTTTAAGTTAAAAAAATGGTTTCTGAAATCATTTAAAAATAGTTTTTTCTATTTCGACGGAACTGGCATGTCGAAATAAGTCTATTTCGACGGAAATTACTCGTCGAAATAGAATGCATTACAATTTTTTTATAAAAAAAACCAAGAAAATCTCAAATCCAATCTATTTCAATTTAATATCGATTTCATTCTATTTGAATAACGATTTTAATATAAAATCCATTCTGTTCAAATATCGATTATCTAAATACGATCACAATACATACTACGCGTTCCATTACAATCTTAACATTATAAATTTACAAAAATGGGAAATGAAAAATCAACGGAGGACGAACACGGGAGAGAGAGTCAATCACGAAGGAGGCTCTCATGGATTTTGGGGTAAATCCCTTCCGATTAAAAATTTAAAATACACGAATTAGTATGGATATTTTATATTAATTAAACGTGTGTGCGTGTGCGCTTGTTTGTGTGCGTGTGTGCATGTATGCTTGCGCGCGTGTTTGTTTGTGTGTATGCTTGTGTGCACGCACACGCCTATTTGTGTCTGTGTGTATGTATGCTTGTGTGTGTACACATGTATGTGATTTGTGCATGTGTGTATGTGATATGCTTTTGTATGTGCACGCGTGCGTGTATGTATGCTCGTGCGTGTGTATGTATGTGTGTTTGTGTATGTATGGTTGTGTGTGTATGTGATATGTGCGTATGTGTGTATATATGTAAGGGTTATCGAACATACCGGAGGTACTGGCCTCCCAGCCTGGACGTACGCGTCGATAAGATTTAACCTCTGCTTGAGAGTCCAACCAGCAAATAGATTGGCAGCGGGAGCGGGAGCGGCAGTCGATCGGCGTGAGGAACCACCGTATTCCGGTGTCCGCTCCTTGAGCTATCCATGAAACATAGATGTCCTGGTCTGTATCGGCATCTCAGATGCCGATTCGTCTGCCTGCTGAAACTTAAGAGGTGGATGCTCGGTCGGCTGGAAAGAAGTGTTATACTGACGCGGAGTGATCTTGGATGACACACTGGCTTAAACGTCGTGAAAGCCTTATCTACGATTATAATTTATGCACGTGCGTTGCACGTGTTAGTTTAAAAAAATTGAGAAGGGAGAAGAAGGGGAGAGAGATGTGGAGAGTTCTAGAGTTTTATTTATTTATTTATTTTTAAAAAAAGGGGATTGATGATGTGGAGGGTTCTAGATAAACAATAAATTGTTTTTTGGGAGGAGAGAGATGGCATGGAGGGCTTAACAAGTGAGAGAGATGATGTGGATGGCTTGAGAGGTGAGAATTTTTCTCATTTTTCTTTTTTTGTAGAAAAAAGAAGAAAGGTGGATTTCTAACCATGGGTATTTGCATTATATATAGAGATGAATGTTCTCTGCGTGTCATCAACCGGGTGTCCCTGCTCCGCCTACATCGCTTGGATCAACCGGAGTGTTATACTGCCGATTTGTCTCGCTCGCTCTTCTTCTGCAGTTATATCAAATATTGTTTACTGAGTTGCTACAAAATAGTAAAAATGTATCGTTAAAGACATACCCTAAACTCTCTGGACAAGAAATGATCGACCAAGACATGCTAGTATTCGTCGGACCAATCTGGATCCGGCTTAATCGAATACACCTCAACCGGTGAAGCGTAGTTTTCAAGCTTTTTAAAGATTTTGTTTTTATGGCCTCTTCAATTCTTCGTCATATAACTACACATCTTATTATAAACTGCGCGTTCATCGCAAACCTTCTGGGGGCCCTTTACGCTAACCTACCGGAACTCGAACCGAGCCTGTGAAACGGGATAATTCATTATCGTATGGGTATTTTATAGTAATTTAGTAAATGTGTATGTGTATATATGTAACACCCGAGCCCAATAATACTATTTATATCACTAGTTGAGGGTCATATATTGCTCCTTTCCAATTATTCTGTTTTTCTGGGGTTTATTGCTAAATTTTAACCGGTTAAGTCATTTTGGCACATAACAAATTTTAACTCCTAAAATGAAATTTAAAATGTCCATGTTGGCCTACTCGTCGCCACTAGTCGCGTGGTAGCGTCCGTGTGTCGAGATTCCGTTCCGTTTGGCTAAACGGGCAAGTTTGGACGACTACGCGCGCGTGCAAGTGTCCGACTTGGGGGCATGCATTTTAATTGTTAAACACCTCTTTTCAAAATTTGGAACCCGCTTAAAATCCTATAATTTGAATTTGGAACATTTGGGCGCAACCCGGGCTCGATTTGGAAATGTTTCATTTCGCGCCAAAAAGGCCCATTTTAATTTAATATCTTAAACTATATATATATTTTTTCCTTACTGTATAATCATCTCAAATCCCTACTAAATCCTTTAACTTGATTTTCTAAACACCCGTAATCTTTCCCAGCCAATCACATTGGCCTTTTCACTCTCGTGGGTCCCACCGTTTCCCACTCTCTCTGTGTCTCTCTCCTCATTCTCCTTCTCTCTCTATCTCATCAAATCTCTCTCTCTCTCCAATCTCTCTCTCTCTTCCTATAATATTAACCCATGCAGCCGCCTCCCCACTCATCCTCTACCGTCGCGAGAAACCCACACGAAACCCTAACCCTAGCCCTCGCAACCTCACCGCCGACCTCCTCACGACTTCGCCGTCGCCGTCACCACCTCGTCGACCTCACCGCACCTTCCTCCCCTCGTTCTCCCGCTCTTTCCCGCACCTGCACCCAACCCCGACGTCGCCTCCAACCCCCGCAGACCTTGCCGTCGACGCGACCTCCCGTCGCCGACGACCCCCGCGACACCCTCTCATCCTCCTCGTCACTACCTCGTCGTCGCCTTCCCTCTCCCCTCGCCAGACCACCTTCAAACCCAAACCCGACCCTGTACCAATCTCCAGGTCGCCGGAAATCGCGCCGACGACTCTCGTCGACGTCTCCCCCGCGCCACCTCCTTTCCCCCTCGATCACCTGGGCCGACCACCACCCTCCTCCACTCGTCGCACCCCCTCTCCAGTAAGCCCAGCGGCTGTTCCAGACCTTCGCAGCCGTCGTCGCTGCCTCGCCGGCGTTCCAGCGCCGTCGAGCCCGCCGTGGTCGCCCCCTGGTACCTCTCTGTAAGCACCCTTCATCTTTCCTTTGTGCAAAATCCCCCCCGCTGATCTTATTGCCTGTATCATTGTTGCTAACCTCGTTGCCGATGACTTTGCCGGAATCCGACCGTGCCGTCTTTGAACCCGACACTCCAGCGAAGTACCCTGATCCGTGTGATCCCGTTGTTCTCCGTTGGGACTCGATCCGTGGCCCGTGCTATCATATCGTGTTTTCTGCCGACATCGCATCCGTGTTCCAGTTTGCAGACCGTCGAGGCAAGTATCTGAATACTTGCTTAAACATGCTAGCGTGCGAGATCTAGTCTTGCCACGCAATTGAATTCATACTATATAATACAACAACTTAATGATGGTAATTGATATCATGTTATAAGTTAGAATTGACAGTTGCGGTTATCTTTAACATGGAATCGTTATAATAGTTCTCGTAATTAATCAACCCACTATCAATCCATAATTCAACTAAACAAGACCTTTGGATCATATCCGCTTTAATTGTTAAATCACCCATGAGACAATTATTATATTTAGTTTAATTTCATGTAGCTTCATCAATTTATGATTGTGGATATTGCTTCACCTTGTGGCTATTGCACCCCAAGAGTGCTTGAACCTGTTAATAAGAGAATACAAAATATCATTGTGTTTACATGGAATATTATTGTTATTTACTGTTTCCTGCTACTGTTCATTACTTGATTGTACACCTGTTGTGAGCACATGCTCGATTGCACTACATATTGGCCTGACCCTGCTACACATGACATACATACATACCGACTCATCCTGTTGTACCGTGACATGACGTGTTTCCTGATCTCATGCCTAATGCCGACAAACCTGACCATTCCTGCTGTCGATCCAGACAGACCTACTCTTACCGGATTTTGTGTTGGCATTAGTCCTTGACTACTGAATACCTGACCTGACATACATAGCTTGGGGGTATGGGGAAATCAAAGGTGAAACCGACTTGTAACTCAACAGTTCGATACATTGTTCTGATCAGTCTTACGGGCTTGGCCAGCTTCGGAGTGTTGATGCTGACATCACTCGTCCATCCTACTACCTTTTACTGCTTAGCGGCACGTCTCGGATTCAGCCCCGAGGGTTTTGACCGTGGTCCCGGGCACGCACGGGATACTATTGAGTTACATCGACGATTCATCAATTGATTTCAAAGACTATAGAGTAGAAAACCTGATAGAACAGTTTAGTCACCATTGCACATTACCCTGTTTTTCATTTCTTATTACTGTTTTATTCATGTTCATACTTGCATTGCTTATTACCATGTTTATACTATATAATTGATGTCATGACGCGCTGACGTCCGGGTTTTGCATGGCCCAGATTCCGTACCACTGTCTACGACCGAGCAGGAGTATTTCAGCCAGCAGGCTGAACTGTGAGTTCCTTAGGGTTTAATTTATTTATTGCATTTCATTTCCAGATGTGAGCCCGCATTATGGGACGTACTGTTTATTCATTGTATTGGATCATTAGCTTCTGCACTTATTGTTTATTGATTCTTGTTATTATGGATTTGGACATGTATTAGATTAGTTTTTATCTTGTTCTTGATATCCTTACAACCGTAATGTGACTGTGGAGGGATACTTCCTACCCACAGGTAGCATGGTTGGCTATGTCACGTGCCCAATCTTGCGTACTCTGGGAAGCGGGGCGTGACATGGTTCTTTTGATATCAGAGCCATAGGTTAATTGGGTTGATTCTTTGTAGTTGGGTATTGCACCCGATACACGAATCAGGATACCCGTGATTAGGAAACATGTCCTGCCACTTTGACCGTTTTACCATCCTTGAATCATTCTTCCGGATCATGTCGACATGCAAACTTACTTTGCATTGTTAACTCGAAAACCTAACTTCTTGTTATCTCTAGGACTTAGGCGACTTGGGTGGAGTTAAGTAATTGCGGCTATGATACCGCGGCATAGCTACAATGCAGCACTCTATTTAAGTATCTTGGAGTTCTAGCCTTGATCTATACTCGAAAACTATCATCATGCTAATGTTGGGTACTTTGATTTCCAGGAATATGGCCGGTCAGAATTTGAAGATGGACCCAGGGCGTGCGGTCTTAGCCGCCAGGCGTAGAGTGATAAGGGGATTGCTGGAGAAACTAAAGGAACAAATCGAGCTAGAACCAGCATTTGCACTGAACCACACGTCCGTACGTAGAAGTATTCCGGTGAACAGGCGCAGCGTAGCACCAATGAAGAAAACAAGTGTGGGTGATCGGAAGGGGAGCGTGATCTGTAGCTACTGCCATAAACCCGGACATGTGCGAAAGAAGTGTCGTATGAGGCTGGGACTCTGTTTTAGATGTGGAGCGGCAGATCACACCGTTGATACTTGTCCGTCGAAGCATCGCACGAAAGATGATGTTCAGAAGCCTCCGCAGCGACCGTTCCAAGGGCAGAGACAGTTGAATCAAGGATCTAATCAGGCTCGAGCGTTCACGTTGACAGCTGAGGAAGCTAGGGCATCGGGAGAAGTGGTTTCAGGTAATTTACTCGTTCATGGTTTTCCCGCTTTGGCATTACTTAATTTCGGAGCATCCCTTTGTTTATGTCATCCAAATTTATAACTACACACTCGATTACCTGCACGACCCTGTCTAGTTTCTGGGATATACACACTGGGAATGGGAAAATCATAGCTAGTAAGGAATGTAGAGATTGTACAGTTGTTGTTTGCGGACGGGAGATTTTGCAGATTTCTTGGTGATAGATACGGGCAGTTATGAGGTTGTCTTGGGGATGGATTTTCTTGGCACTTTCCACGCCCACATTGGCTGTAGGGCAAGGAAGGTAATTTTCCAGATTTCCGGACATCCTAAGTTTACTTTCATTGGAGGAAGCAGTTCTGTCGGGCCAGTCGAGTTTAGGGCTAGGCCGACGAACAATGTTCTTGCGGCTATGGTAGTGGAGAGTAATGAAGAGCCGGCAGTTGTCCGCGACTTTATGGATGTGTTTGAAGATATTTCGGGCTTACCGCCGAAGCGAGATGTGGAGGTTGTGATTGACCTTATTCCTGGTACAGCGCCAGTATCAAAATCTTATTATCCGATGGCACCGGTGGAATTGGAAGAAGTTAAGAAACAAGTTGGTGAATTACTCGAGAAGGGATGGATTCGAAGCAGCAACTCATCTTGGGGAGCTCCAGTTCTTTTAGTAAAGAAGAAGGATGGCACGAGAAGGATGTGCATTGATTATCGAGAACTGAACCGGGTGACTATTAAGAACAAGTACCCGATCCCTCGCGTTGGAGAGCTTTTTGAGCAGCTTTGTGGCGCGAGGGTATTCTCGAAACTGGACTTGCGATCAGGATATCATCAAGTCCGGGTGAAAGCAGAAGACATTTGCAAGACGGCGTTTCGAACTCGGTATGGACATTTCGAGTATCTAGTGATGCCCTTCGGGTGACTAGTGCGCCAGCAATATTTATGGATTTTATGAACAAGATCTTTTCACCGTTCTTGGACCAGTTTATTGTGGTATTCATTGACGATATTCTGGTGTACTCGAAGAGTCCGGAGGAGCATGCTGAGCACTTAAGGATCGCACTGCAGACGCTGAGACAAGAGAAGTTATGTGCGAAGATGAGTAAGTGCGAATTCTGGCTGGAAGAAGTGAAGTTTCTGGGGCATGTTGTGTCGGGCGATGGAATCGCCGTTGATCCCGAGAAGATTGCAGCAGTTCGAGATTGGCCTATTCCAAAGAATGTTGCGGAGATAAGAAGTTTTCTTGGACTCGCCGGTTACTACAGAAGATTTGTGGAGAACTTCGCTCGTTTAGCTGAGCCGTTAACCAAGCTTACGCGTAAGGAGGTACCGTTTGTTTGGGCGGATGGATGTGCATTGGCCTTCGAGACGTTGAAGCAGAAGTTGATAACCACCCCGATCCTGACCGTACCGGATAATTCAGGAGGACTGGTGATTCATAGCGACGCATCTGGAAAAGGATTGGGATGTGTTTTAATGCAGAATGGGAAAGTCGTCGCTTACGCATCGAGACAACTGAAGACTCATGAGAAGAACTATCCGACTCATGACTTAGAGCTTGCAGCCGTGATCTTCGCCCTGAAGATTTGGAGACACTACCTTTTGGGCGAGAGAGTTGAAGTCTTTACAGATCACAAGAGTTTGAAATATGTGTTCACTCAGAAGGAGTTGAACATGAGGTAACGCGGATGGTTGGAGCTGATGGCCGACTATGACCTCGATCTTAAGTACCATCCGGGAAAGGTCAACGTCGTGCCGGATGCGCTGAGCCGGTTACCAGCAATTCAGATATTGACTGCACAGAGAGAGATCATTGAGGATTTTCGGAGATTTGACTTGGAGGTTGTGCTACCACATGCTACAGGACAGTTGATGCAGTTGCAAGTACAGTCGTCCTTAGTGGAGAAGATTAAAGCGGCACCATCGCAGGATCCTAGACTGCAAAAGTTTCGAGAACAGGTTGGAGCTGGACTACGAACCGATTTACTGACCCATGAAGATGGTTCGTTGAGATATGGTAGCCGTGTGTGTGTGCCAAAAGGAGATGTGCGTGAAGAGCTTATGAGGGAGGCACACAGTTCAGCTTACTCTGTACATCCAGGAGGGACAAAGATGTACCGAGATATTCGACAACATTTCTGGTGGGAAGGTATGAAACGGGAAATTGCTCGCTTCGTGGCTAAGTGCTTGGTGTGTCAGCAAGTCAAGGCTGAACACCAAAGGGTTGCTGGTTTGTTGCAACCACTTCCGATTCCTCAGTGGAAGTGGGAACATATAACCATGGATTTCGTGACGGCTTTACCGCGGAGTCCAAAGGGCAACAATGCAATATGGGTGATTGTCGATCGGTTGACCAAGGCAGCTCACTTTATTCCTTTTCGGGTTGGTCAATCGACAGAGACTTTGGCAGAGCGATACATGCAGGAGATTGTGAGATTGCATGGAGTACCGGTAAGCATCGTGTCCGATCGGGACACTCGGTTCTTGTCGCACTTTTGGAGGAGTTTACAAGAAAGTTTGGGGACTCGATTGAAGTTTAGCACAGCTTATCATCCTCAGACTGATGGACAATCGGAGAGAACGATCCGGACCCTTGAAGATATGTTGAGAGCTTGCATGTTGGACTTCAAAGGTTCTTGGGAAGATCATCTACACCTGGTGGAGTTTTCGTACAACAATAGCTTCCAAGCAACTATTCAGATGGCTCCGTTTGAAGAGTTGTATGGTCGTAAATGTCGTTCGCCTGTTGGTTGGGATGATGTTGGTGAACGAAAGTTAATAGGACCAGATTTGGTGGTACAGACAGTCGAGAAGGTGAATACAATCAGAAAGCATATGAAGGCAGCTCAAGACAGACAGAAGAGTTGGGCCGACACGTCAAGAAGACCTCTAGAGTTCGCCGTGGGTGATTTGGTATTCCTGAAGATATCACCGCCTAGAGGGGTGATTCGCTTTGGAAGTCGGGGAAAGCTTAGTCCCCGATTCGTCGGACCCTTCGAGATATTGGAGCGTGTTGGAGAGGTAGCGTACCGTTTGGCGTTACCACAGTCATTAGCAGGAGTTCACGATGTGTTTCATGTGTCTCAACTACGGAGGTATGTTCGTGATGAGACTCATGTCTTGGATCATTCGGAGTTGACCGTATGGGAGGACCTGACTTTTGAAGAGCGACCAGTTGGAATCAAGGATCGGAGAGAAAAGGTTCTTAAGAACAAGGTTATCCCTCTTGTACTAGTTTCTTGGGGTAATCGATCGCATGGAGAATCCACTTGGGAGCGAGAAGACGAGATCCGGCAGAAATCCCCTCACCTTTTCCAGTAGTTAGCTATCTTGTATTCTTGGAATTTCGAGGACGAAATTCTTTTTGTAGTTGGGTATGATGTAACACCCGAGCCCAATAATACTATTTATATCACTAGTTGAGGGTCATATATTGCTCCTTTCCAATTATTCTGTTTTTCTGGGGTTTATTGCTAAATTTTAACCGGTTAAGTCATTTTGGCACATAACAAATTTTAACTCCTAAAATGAAATTTAAAATGTCCATGTTGGCCTACTCGTCGCCACTAGTCGCGTGGTAGCGTCCGTGTGTCGAGATTCCGTTCCGTTTGGCTAAACGGGCAAGTTTGGACGACTACGCGCGCGTGCAAGTGTCCGACTTGGGGGCATGCATTTTAATTGTTAAACACCTCTTTTCAAAATTTGGAACCCGCTTAAAATCCTATAATTTGAATTTGGAACATTTGGGCGCAACCCGGGCTCGATTTGGAAATGTTTCATTTCGCGCCAAAAAGGCCCATTTTAATTTAATATCTTAAACTATATATATATTTTTTCCTTACTGTATAATCATCTCAAATCCCTACTAAATCCTTTAACTTGATTTTCTAAACACCCGTAATCTTTCCCAGCCAATCACATTGGCCTTTTCACTCTCGTGGGTCCCACCGTTTCCCACTCTCTCTCTGTCTCTTTCCTCATTCTCCTTCTCTCTCTATCTCATCAAATCTCTCTCTCTCCAATCTCTCTCTCTCTCTTCCTATAATATTAACCCATGCAGCCGCCTCCCCACTCATCCTCTACCATCGCGAGAAACCCACACGAAACCCTAACCCTAGCCCTCGCAACCTCACCGCCGACCTCCTCACGACTTCGCCGTCGCCGTCACCACCTCGTCGACCTCACCACACCTTCCTCCCCTCGTTCTCCCGCTCTTTCCCGCACCTGGACCCAACCCCGACGTCGCCTCCGACCCCCGCAGACCTCGCCGTCGACGCGACCTCCCGTCGCCGACGACCCCCGCGACACCCTCTCATCCTCCTCGTCACTACCTCGTCGTCGCCTTCCCTCTCCCCTCGCCAGACCACCTTCAAACCCAAACCCGACCCTGTACCAATCTCCAGGTCGCCGGAAATCGCGCCGACGACTCTCGTCGACGTCTCCCGCGCCACCTCCTTTCCCCCTCGATCACCTGGGCCGACCACCACCCTCCTCCACTCGTCGCACCCCCTCTCCAGTAAGCCCAGCGGCTGTTCCAGACCTTCGCAGCCGTCGTCGCTGCCTCGCCGGCGTTCCAGCGCCGTCGAGCCCGCCGTGGTCGCCCCCTGGTACCTCTCTGTAAGCACCCTTCATCTTTCCTTTGTGCAAAATCCCCCCCGCTGATCTTATTGCCTGTATCATTGTTGCTAACCTCGTTGCCGATGACTTTGCCGGAATCCGACCGTGCCGTCTTTGAACCCGACACTCCAGCGAAGTACCCTGGTCCGTGTGATCCCGTTGTTCTCCGTTGGGACTCGATCCGTGGCCCGTGCTATCATATCGTGTTTTCTGCCGACATCGCATCCGTGTTCCAGTTTGCAGACCGTCGAGGCAAGTATCTGAATACTTGCTTAAACATGCTAGCGTGCGAGATCTAGTCTTGCCACGCAATTGAATTCATACTATATAATACAACAACTTAATGATGGTAATTGATATCATGTTATAAGTTAGAATTGACAGTTGCGGTTATCTTTAACATGGAATCGTTATAATAGTTCTCGTAATTAATCAACCCACTATCAATCCATAATTCAACTAAACAAGACCTTTGGATCATATCCGCTTTAATTGTTAAATCACCCATGAGACAATTATTATATTTAGTTTAATTTCATGTAGCTTCATCAATTTATGATTGTGGATATTGCTTCACCTTGTGGCTATTGCACCCCAAGAGTGCTTGAACCTGTTAATAAGAGAATACAAAATATCATTGTGTTTACATGGAATATTATTGTTATTTACTGTTTCCTGCTACTGTTCATTACTTGATTGTACACCTGTTGTGAGCACATGCTCGATTGCACTGCATATTGGCCTGACCCTGCTACACATGACATACATAAATACCGACTCATCCTGTTGTACCGTGACATGACGTGTTTCCTGATCTCATGCCTAATGCCGACAAACCTGACCATTCCTGCTGTCGATCCAGACAGACCTACTCTTACCGGATTTTGTGTTGGCATTAGTCCTTGACTACTGAATACCTGACCTGACATACATAGCTTGGGGGTATGGGGAAATCAAAGGTGAAACCGACTTGTAACTCAACAGTTCGATACATTGTTCTGATCAGTCTTACGGGCTTGGCCAGCTCCGGAGTGTTGATGCTGACATCACTCGTCCATCCTACTACCTTTTACTGCTTAGCGGCACGTCTCGGATTCAGCCCCGAGGGCTTTGACCGTGGTCCCGGGCACGCACGGGATACTATTGAGTTACATCGACGATTCATCAATTGATTTCAAAGACTATAGAGTAGAAAACCTGATAGGACAGTTTAGTCACCATTGCACATTACCCTGTTTGTCATTTCTTATTACTGCTTTATTCATGTTCATACTTGCATTGCTTATTACCATGTTTATACTATATAATTGATGTCATGACGCGCTGACGTCCGGGTTTTGCATGGCCCAGATTCCGTACCACTGTCTACGACCGAGCAGGAGTATTTCAGCCAGCAGGCTGAACTGTGAGTTCCTTAGGGTTTAGTTTATTTATTGCATTTCATTTCCAGATGTGAGCCCGCATTATGGGACGTACTGTTTATTCATTGTATTGGATCATTAGCTTCCGCACTTATTGTTTATTGATTCTTGTTATTATGGATTTGGACATGTATTAGATTAGTTTTTATCTTGTTCTTGATATCCTTACAACCGTAATGTGACTGTGGAGGGATACTTCCTACCCACAGGTAGCATGGTTGGCTATGTCACGTGCCCAATCTTGCGTACTCTGGGAAGCGGGGCGTGACAATATATGTGTGTGTGATATATGCGTATGTATGTGTACATGTATGCATATAAAAAAAGTGTAGTATTGAATTGTATAAAGAAATTTGACCATCATCTCCCATATAGCGACTTGTTTCTTTAGCCTTAACGCTTTGCTGCCCCATTCTAGGACCTCCCACCCGTCATCTTTGTCCTTCAACAAATGAGGCATATGGTTCTCGCTGTTCACTATTGACGACATCACTTTCTTCACTTCTTTGCTGGCTTCCGTTACAACGGTCTCTATGAATACAAGGTATACAATCGGCTTAGCAGAAGCATGCGATATCCTCCTCCATATATCACTGGCCTGTGTGGGTCCTCTCCCAGTCCGTTTCTTTTTCTGAGAGGACCGTCTCTTGTCCCTGGTAGGCTGATCAGTCCTGCTATCTGAATCTGATATATCTAAAACAACTTCACGGAAAATAGTTTAATATGTTAGATAAAAAAATAATAGTGAAAATTATTGCTGAAAAGAATATCATACATGAGCAATAAATGGTGGAAATAATATACGGGGAAAAAGATGAAATGTAGGATATTGGAATTCTGGCCCAAGATCGGAATAGATATAACTAGCTTATATAATCTCATATATAAATTAACTTGAAAATCTCTATACATTAGAATTCGAAACTGTAGAAGATAATATGCGGAAAGAAAGATGCAATAAATTGTAAGTTTCACATTACTTAAGTTATGAGTATCATACATGAGCGACTTAATATATCAAGATATTTAAAGTCTTAATTAGACTTCTGGTTCTATTACCGCCGAAGGCATATCAAAGATTATTTCCGCCTCTCTGTGTATTCTTGATAAACCGCTGTTGAATTCGAGAGGAATAGTATCATCTTGTATAACCGGGGTTGTAGAACAATTAATCTTGCTCACATCACTTTCACCCACATTGTAATATTCTCATGGATTCGTCACAGCAGCAACATCCCACTGAGCAACCTTAGGGTCTGCGACATAAAAGTATTGGCGGGTTTGGTTGGAGATAGTATAAAGCTCTTCACCAAAAGCGAGTTTCGATGAATTGAGTAAAAGTAGGTCATTTTAACTTTGAATTCAGTATGCTCATGATGGATATCGTACCAACACTTGAACATGACAATCGTCCGTTCATGATAACACACCCTAAATATTTTTTAAGCACCCCGTAATAGTCAAATTTTCCTGTGGTTGGATTTGAATCTCTAGAAGATGAATATCCAGTAACGGTGGATGTGACAAAGATGCCGCAATTCTGAAAATTTTCATTTTGATTTCTTTTTCTGGTATGAAATCTAAACCCGTTAACAACGTAACCGGAGAGGTACTCGGCTTGTTCATCTGGACCATACGCTAGCATTTTTATATCTTCCGAAACATGTCTATCATTGGGATTTATTTCAACCTATTAGGGTAAAACGGGTTAAATTATGTGTGTATATATATTAACATGAGTTGCGGTTTGGTTTTTATAGTTTACAACTTACACGTGCTTCAACCAAGCTGGAAAGTGTTTGTCACTCCTTATCGATATCCTGTTGCCGAGTTTGTTTAGCAGGTGGATGATATTGAGCATTCCAAACGCTTTATATATCGCAAATAAACATTTAATTTTGACTTGAATATTTTCTATAATTATGTTAAGAAAAAGTAATAAATACTTTTTCGATAAAACTATTCTCATTTGAACAGTTAAATAAAACGCAACGATGAACATGCCGAGTTGCTCAGATGCAGTGTGACCCGACTTCACTTTATCCAGTTCCTTTCTTTGGGTCTGGAAGACGGATATTGCAGGTCTATTGTCTACCATGTCCTCATTACGTCTCGGTTTATTAAATGCAGTCTCAACACCCTCTAAATATATAGAACAACACGTCATATATTCCTCCGTGAGAAACCCTTCAGCGATCTACCTTCAGGCTGACTCCTGTTATGGATATACAATTTTGTTTTGTTCATGAACCTGACGGATAATTTATTATGAACGGTAAAGAGTTATGTTTGTTTTACCTCTCGAACGGATATATTCACTGATAATTTACGGGATCACCTAAACGTGCCTCTTGAGTAAGGTGAACCGTGAGATACAACATTACGGTGAAAATAGAAGGCGGAAACATCTCTATTCTACAAAGTATGCGAGGTATTTTATTCTCCAGGGTTCTAAAATCGTTTTCTGAGTAATTTTTGGAGCATATCTCTTTGAAGAAATGACACAAATCAGTCATAACTGATACAACATCGTTATCTGGCAACGTCAGCAATAGGAAGCAATTGCTACATGATCTCATGACAGTCGTGTCTTTTCAGGCCGACGAGAATTTTCTTTTTCAAGTTTACGCATTTACTGACGTTCGCAGAATATGCATTCGGTACCCTTGTTTAAGTATCTTAAGGAAACACAGCTTCTCATTATCAGACATCGTGTGCTTTGCTGATGGAATAGCTCATTTACCATTCTCTTTCGGAGTTGGATGCAATTCTGACCGCAAATTATTTATAGCAAACCATTGTTGTATCGCTAGTGTATCTCTGTTCTTGAATTTGGTATTCAACAGGGTACCCAACAAAAGCTCACAGACATTCTTCTCGAAGATTAAGAAAATGCCAATACGACAAATCATAAAATATAGAACTCTTTCTCCAGTTATTTGATATCTCATTCGGAATAATATGCTTATGTTTCTTACCAAAAACAACATTGATGTGCTTTACGTGCATAAACGCCTTTATCCTATTTGGCTCATGAGGAGGGGGCCGATTCTTTTGCTCACCATTAAATTTGATTTCATTGCGTCGATAAGGATGATCAATATCTAACCAACGACGATGTCCAGTATAACAGGAAATCCGATTTACTGACGTTTTACAGACGGTGTTCTCTTGACAACATGGGCAAACATGATGACCTTTCGTACTCCATCCTGACAACATGGCATATGCCGGGAAATCGTTTATTGTCCAAAGCTACGCCGCGCGCAGTGTGAATCTCTTCTTTCTATGGTCATCATAAGCAACGATGCCGGTCTCCTACAGCTTATTCAACTCATCGATCAACGGATTCAAATAAACATCGATATCAATACCAGGAGAGTTGCTTCCCGGGATCAATAGAGACATTTAGATGTAAGATTGTTTCATACTTATCCACGGCGGGATGTTATAAACTACTAGTGTAACGGGCCATACACTGTGAGACGCACCTCCTTTAAACGGTTCCAATTCATCAGCCGATAATCCAAGTCTCATATTACGAGCTTCGGCAGCGCACGCGGTAAATTGAGCGTCAAATCCTGCCACTCTTCACCATCAGAGGGATGCCGTAAGACTCCATCCTTCCCGCGATCATCTATGCCATGTCATATGTTCGGCGGTTTTAGACGACAGAAATAGTCTATGTAGTCTTTTCTTAATAGAAAAAAGCGTAACACCTTCATAGGAATTTTCGAAATTGACTCATCCCTCGGGGGCCTTTTAGGTAATATCCATCTCGATTCTCCACAGGCTCTACACTTCGGTCATCATCTGTCGTGAATAACATGCAGTCATTTGGACATGTATCGATTTTTTGATAACTGAAACCGATGTCGGCAATAATCTTCTTCATCTCTTGAAAATTTGCAGGGAGATCGGAATTCGGGTAAGCCTCCTCTATCCTTAGAAAGTCATCGACCGACCTGTTGCTCCATAAACTTTTGCATTTAAGATGAAACATATGAACCATCCAATCCAATTTCGTCATTGCCGCACCTTCGTAAAGAGATTTCTTAGCATCCTCCATATACTTAAAAAAACTTTTGGCGTGTCGCGTATTCAAAATTCTAGATAACCGCGATCAAGGACGGTGTCACTTTGAAGCTAGCCGGTTGAGCACGGGTCGATCCGCAGGGAGATAGTTGTATGTTCATTCGTGTTTTAGACGAGTCAATAAAGAATGTATATGTGTATGTTCAAGTCTATCCTAAGTGTTCGTATTTTATGTTCAAGTAAGCTTGTTAAGGTTAAGATTGGTTAGTAGAGTTAGTAATAGTCTTGTGCTTATTTTTTGCCATTCTTAAGACGATGTTGGGATAATCGAAAGTAGCAGGGATTAGGAGGACATAGGAATGGGATTTACGAGTTTAAGCGAGCTTTTCAACGCTAAATCCATTCCTAGTGCCTCTTGTCCGTCCGCTAAATACGCTTATCCCAACCCTCGGCCAAACACCCATAACCATGTATCCAACTAAGTCATAACTACATGTCACGTTGTTGTGCGCTTAAAAGACTTCTCGACTTAGGTCGTGGCTATATGTTACGTATAGTGCGCCTAAGTGAGGGGGTTGCGTTTGTTTGGTCGGGGTTCGTTTCAAGATGTTTGGCGAAAAGAAGCATAAGGGTTTTTCCTGTTGGATATAGTGCCCTTAGAGTCAATTATTGGATCACAGGCACGTGATTGCAATGAATGAGGGAGGACCTATGCCGGTAGGACAGTCTTACTCGAGATGATAGTATGCTATCTGGTTTGTCTTTATCATCATGTATATGTTGATAAAGCCCATATGATTCATGCTTGACTACCAGCAGTATGATGGCGATCATATATGTGGGAGCTGGGGTCTATAAGCACATCCTTAAAGTGTCCCTAGTCGTAGGAGTTTCGAGACAGGGCATCGATACTCCAGAGTAGACTAGTGTATACAGTCGAGACCCCGACGAGGGACGATGGCCGGTCTCACAAGCCACTGGTGTCAGTTGGATCACCTAAGATGTATACATGTGCTCATTGGGTTATGAGTACACCGGACAGGACTCGCCGGGAACATGCTAGTTGGTATTATACATATCGTCAGATAGCAGTTCTCTGGTGACATGTGTACAGGTTAGTTCATCGACCTGAAGTCGTCATTTGTCTCGTGTGAGTTCCCACTGTGCTTTGATTTATACCCTACCACAGGTCAAAGGAGTCGTGCAAACAGGTATATTTTGGGTACAGTCCCGAGCCACATTGGAGGCAAGTGAGCGGATCTTCGGGGATTCGTCTCTCCCGGTATTGGGGGTGAGATCACGCTGTGTTTAGGAGAGCCATTACACGAAATCCCTGGCCAGGGTAATCGAGATATACTGGTAGGTATACCAGTAGTATCTCAGGGTGTTCTGGGCTGCTCTCTGACACGACTTATGCAACTATTGGGGGTCTGACGTTTACCGACCCCCTAGGCCTAATATGCGATACTCATAGACGAATGTTCTAGACTGTACGGATATTGTCACTGTCAGGCTCAGTAGGGTTTATAGATGAGTTCGCTCGTCAGCTTCCCTTCCAATCAATACATAGGCAAACCGTTATGTACAGCTTGTACCTCTAACGTGCTAGTGGTTATATCCAGTGCCAATATGTTGATGAGTCATTAGATTCCCCCACATACACTTTCCCAAGTTCGGGCGAAACGTTGTAGATGCCGTATGGTGTTATGGCAAGGTTCGGAAAATGCACGTGCGTTTTCGCACGTGCCATTTTTCGGGCAGTTGATACCGGTGGGCTTTGGTTTAAGCCGGATCGGAGTATTATGCTGTGTAGATATAATATCTTTGTCTCAGTTGCATTTGTATTCGGTCGTAATACAAATGCGGGTATGTTTATACCGATACGGGGTTATCCTGAAATTCGTTTCGGGATGGTTTTTGGAAGTTGCCAGTTTCCAGTTTTCTATCAGCCGTATTTAACATTCGGTTAAATACGGATTTATCTTTTATTCCATGGGGTGAGTCAGTATTCTAGAAGGTTCTAGAGAGGGTGACAAGGCTTGTGAGTCATTAGTTCATTAATGGTGCTTTTAATGAAGGATGATGACTAGTTAGATGATTCATGGTTTGCATTTAATGCTTTTTAGTGATTCATTCTTTGTTGATAAGTATCCTTGTTGTGGTCACCCTCTTGCTAGCTCCTACACTCACCCTCCTCTTCATAAAAAGTGGCCGGCCCCTCTTGTGGCAAGAGAGATTCATTTTTGATTAAAAACATTATGGTTTTGGGTTCATGAAAATTAGATTGCTCATTTCTCAATTCGATCGATCCAAATGGCAACTTCTATTAACCGTTCGTCCATAGCCTTGGACGTAATGAGACAAAGTATTCTACTCATTCTCTACATCAATCTTGGTTGTCTCTTTTAGCAAACTTGACGATCGAGTTGCCTCGGTTCAGAGGCGGGAGCCCGTTTAAAGATCCGTCGACATGGTGCCACCTGGACGACGAGACCGGAGATCGAGCAAGTTCGGATCAGTTGCAACAACGCGTGGGATGATGGTTGAAGACCGAAGGACTCGGATCGTTCGGTATAACATTTCTACCATCTTTACAATTTGTTAGTTTAGCTTTAATGGTAGATCCGGTTTATAGTATGCGATAGCGCCAGTCGTAAAGATTTTGTTCCGCATATTGGCGTCTGTTAGACGGCCGGGGCGCTACCGTATACTCACAGTGGTATTAGAGCCTCACCATTAAGCTATACTAACTTGTGTTAACGCGTTTAAAAGATCGATCGAACGGATTTTCGAAAACCGCAAAATTCCAGTTCAAAGTTTCTGTTGATTTTTAAACTGTTCTAAAAATTATTTTGCATATCACAGAAAAACAAGCAGGGTTTTTTAAGCAAACGTAGAAATTTTGAACACGTGATCCTACGTGACCGCCGCGGATCCGCGGTCAAACCTAAGGTTTGACCGCGGAAACGCGGCAGTACTGTGGGAACAGTGCTTCAAAATTCTCCTGTAGGCTTATCTTGGGAAGTTGTGTTTTCTGAAATGTTTCTTTTGGGCCCTGTATTGGTTACTGTACAGCAGATATTTGTGGGGCCCACTTCGGGAAATTTAGTCGATCGAAATTTTAAACGTGTTATTTTTCAGCACTTACTTTATATCTCCGACCGGGAATGTCATTTGATCGGTAAACCGAGTCTGATTGCTATAGTTCTTTTAGACGGGTTTGCGAACGTGACATTCGCGTTGATGTTCTGTGTTGTGCTGTGATGTTGCGGATTTGTCGTGGTGGATAGCAGGGTGCAATGATAGTGCAGTTTGGATTTATTTGTACATTTGATATTGCGGGGCGAGCGTCCGACTTATAGACTGCCGTCACTGCCTGTTGTATAATATTCTTTTGGGGCACGACCGGGATGAGGTCGATGTACCCGTTGTATATATTTTTATTTCTGTACTGGGTTTATCCCGCGAAGGAGTGCACGGATAGCCGGGTTCTGGAGGGCAACGGGTCCGTATCTCATGGCTTTGAGAGGCAAAGGGGCCTCACTCAAAAATTGGCAGACTATTCACCGCACTCGTAGGGGGTACAGGTTGACCTAAGGAGGGGTGCTCAATTTACCGGATTCCGTGAAGTGCCGGGTGTTTCATTCACTATGCTGTGGGGACCACCTCGCTTCAGGTTTTGGCGGGTAACTTGCCGCACCCGTAGGGGTCTAGGTTTCATTGCACAGGCTATCCACGCGACCAGGGGAACGTCGGGTTTCAGTAGCGGCTCTGTGAAACCCGGGGATCCCAGAATATCTGTATTGTTCTGTGATGCTTATTACTTTTCTGTAATGTTGCATATTATCACGCCTGGAGCGATTATTGTATATTAGTATATATACTATTAGATGTTGTATATGTTTTACACCCGCGCTAGTCCAGCCCCCGCTCTGTCGTTAGTTAAGTAACCTAACGGGTGATGACGGGACCCAGTGGCGAATGCGGATGGCATATACGTACATTATATTTTCGTTCTTTTCTGGTGTGATTGATTGATGGGACTGCATTGATTCTTATCAATGCAAGAATAAAACAAACCTATATTTGATGTTGTTGGAACAAATTTTAAAATGAGTTATTACAAAGACATCTCCTTTTGTTTTGCATAGCGGTATTCAGTTAGAATATCCAGCACCTCATTCGACGAGGTAAGGGCCGAGATCCCTTCACCGGGAGTGACCCCTTGGGCAGAAGTTTTCGTCAGGGTAATAACTTAAATATAGTCGATTACAAGTTGCTTTGCATCGCGGTATTCAGTTAGAATATCCTGCACCTCATTCCACGAGGAAAGAGACGAGATCCCTTCACCGGGAGTGACCTCTTTAGCAAAACATTTTCGCCACTATATTTTTATAAAAAGCTATCAGTTTCCTTCAACGAGATCAAGTTCATTACGTTAAAGGTTTTTCGCCAAAAACCAGCCGTAATCCTCCGTCATTTCTTATGAATGATCAGTAGTATTCAAGCTATGTTTGTTGGCCTACGTCAAGGCATAGTGTTTGGTAGCTGCTGAGCATTCGTTTGTTGCATAGATAGATGCATTAATTTTAGGACAGACGTACAGCCTTGTTGGCCTACGTCAAGGGCTTGTACGATGTACTAAATTAATCAGGACAACGACGGGTAGAACTTGACATGTGGCTTATGATTTGTTGGTCTACGTCAAGGTCATAAGAGCATGAGATAAAAATTTTATCGGGAGTTTCAAACATACAGGAAACTTGCCAGGCATGCGCATACCTTCTGGAGTGTGATAACTTGAGTGGCTTCCTTCACGTTATCATGCGATGAGAGTTGGATCCCGATTCCCACTGATGAGTTAGTTTACTCTTCGGGTGACCCCGACTAATACTTCTTTCAGGTTTGGAGGAGAATTTAAGATTACAGTGGGAGGTTTTCTAATTAGATAAAGTGATAACCATTCTGATCTAGGTTAGAGTGCACGCAGAGTGTTTCTTTTCTCTCTCTCTCTTTGGCAACGATTTTTTGACCGACCCTAGATTATGACTCAATGACCAAGTTGACCGAACCTTCTTAAAATACTGGATTTTAGATTGTCTAAAGTTGCATAAGTCATTACCGCTCCTTTTTTTACCCTTTGTATTTCTCAGAACAACCCGTATTACTACGGACATCCACTTCCATTGGATAGATCCATCGTATGGTTATATACGAACTCAAAGGGACTTCTTCGAGGATGGATCCAGGTTCAGGAGAAATAGAATTGGTTTATTCAATTGTCTTTTATTATCACCTTCTCTCAGGTTGCGAGGGCTCCTTGGTTTAGGAGAGTACACCTATTACGCCTATTGGATAGTCTTCTTCCAAACCATAGGCAGGTGCCGAAAGGTAGGGAATGAAGAAAACCAATTAGCGTAAGTAGGGTGTGCAGAAGGTAATATGTAAAGACAAGATAAAGGAACTAGAAAGAGGGCAAAGTAAATTGCGACTACTAACATTCACGACCAAACCACGTATTTCATCGCCACTCCTACTTCACCTTTCATTTCTCCAGAACAACCCGTATCATTACGAACATCCAATTCGATTGGATAAATCCATCGAATGATTATATACGAACTCGAAGGATATTTTTTTCGAGGATGGATTCCGGTTCAGGAGAAATAGGAATAAGGTTTATTCAGTTGTCTTTTATCATCACCTTCTCTCAAGTTGCGAGTACTCCTAGGTTTAGGAGGGTACACCTATTATGCTTACTGGATAGTCTTCTTCCAAACCATAGGCTGGTGCCGAACGGTAGGGAAGGAAGAAAACCATTTAGCCTAATGATGGTGTACAGAAGGTAACGACCAAAGACAAATAAAGGGATTTGGAAAGGTGGCAAAGAAATATACGGTTAAAATGATGATTTGGATTATGGAAGAGGCATTACTAGGAATACCAGGATACCCATACGAAACATTTTCATGTTTCATATTCACTGTGCATTGTTAATAGAAAACTGATTTCCCGATTGGATATTTACTCCAGGGTATGTATTTACTAGGTATGATTCTCACATCTGTATAGTTTTACAGATAATGAGTGGGAGTAAGTTATTGGAAATTAGGTGATCATCCTCATTATATCGGAATTCGTTGTAATTGGTGATATTTGAGGAAATCGTCTGGGTACAGTTTTCAACCTACGATGCACAGGTTTAGAGTTATTCAACTCAGCGGACTTATACAGAGTATTGTATGTTGTCCAATGTCCATCAGGACAAAGGGGTAGGTACTCGTACTCTGTTCTGTTTACTTATGACTTCTCTAGTTTTTAGACAAGTGTTTCGTAGAAATACAATGTCTAAGTTTTGAGAAGTTGTGGGTATAGGATTAAAGTAGAGAACCAAGTGTCACAAGTATCAGGATTCTTCAAAGAAATCGAAGATGTAGATTCTTGTGATTGGTATTCAGTTGATAGTAATGGTTTTGAGAAACTTGTTTCTCTTTCAGGTTACTCATAATTGGATGGATTCCTAAGTTGAGTAATATTGATTAGCCTCTCTTCATTAAGTTATTATGCACTGGAGACAGCTGCATAATTTGAATCCGGTTCCAATTAAATAAGTGCCAAAGTTTCTATATTGGATATAGAATGCTTCATATCTTAACAATGTTAAGGTAAAGAGAGTTGTCCAGCTTATGCTTAAAACCAGACACTGGATGACTCAAGGCACGTTTCTGTAATGGCAGTTTGTGGGTTGACCCTGACTTTGACGAGGGTTGATATTCTACCATCTGGAAGATCAATAGTGATATTGTTCTAGACTCGCCACAGTTTTAGTAAAATGGATTTTTTCAGAAAACACTAGTGGGAGTATGGTAGAACTGGAAGTGATTCCAGAACCGCAAACGATTACGGAAAGTTTAATAGGACCTATATATTCAATCAGGTTTGACATTCCATTAGCCACTCCGCAGATATGGTGGGTAACCTCAGACACCCGAGAGGTACTTCGGTAGCCTCAAAGACGGTGACAGGGAGGTTCTTGTTTACCTAGACTTGACACTACTGTTGTTCCAGACTATGAGACCCGGCAGGAGGATATGCATAGCGTCGTTCTAAACTAGTTTTAGAAGTGTACGTATATATATTATTCTGCCAGAGGGTTGTCGTAGTCAGTGGGAGCAGCGGAAGTATAGTGAGCAAGTAGCTTAAGTATATTTATAGACTAGAGCAAAAATAGCGGAGATAGATCATCTATTTTTGATGTGACAGTCATGGTTTTGACTTCATCAGAATAGGGGATGGATATGTTAAGAAGGTAGTAAGGTGTGATGTCCTGGTATATGGATGACATACACAGAGTAGGAAGTAAAATTCCTATACTACGATCGGTTGTACTGTGGTCGTCACACAGTTGTTTCTCCACAAAGGACATGGATGTAATATCTGACATTCTGGATACAAGATCTATAGTTTTAGATCTAGATTTGGGTAGTTTCCCAATGTGGGTACTTTGACAGTATTCTAATAGTATTTTAGAATGGACGACTCCTGGCACGGTAGTATACCTGCAGGAGATGGAGTCGCCCTCTCTAAAGAAGTCTTACAGACTAAAGGGGAGAGGGATGTGCATGATTGGCAGATCACTTGCTTAGGAAATTGAGTCAATCATGAGATGTTAAGTACCACACCAGATGTTGTTTTTGCAGTAGGTGCAATAAGTTGATATTAATTCAATCCTGGAGAAATATTAGGAAGCAGTTTTAGAACATAAGTGAATATTCTACGGATTTGATGACGACGGCCTCATTTGGGAGACGGTTATCATTCCAGGCTTCAGTGGTGACATGGATGACAGAGTGACTGTCAGGGTTATAGTTTTCCCTTTGACGAGGGGCAGTATTTTGTCCAGGTGGATACTGAGGGAGGCATGGCGCGGGATACTGATTAAGTTCAGTTGACGATACAGTCTAAGAAGTTTGGATTTGGAGTTCATTTATGAGCTAGGTCCCATCAGATATCCAGACATATTCTAAGACAGGTATTGCTCATTTCGGGAGATGGCTTTCTCCGCGAACTTGAGATAAAGAGAGACATAGAAAGAAACATCTGAGCGGATCCACTCACTGAGGCTATTCCTCAAATGCAATAGTTTCACAAACGAGCTTTGTGAGACTGACTAGCAGAGGAGTTGGGTGTTCGGTATCACACGGGCTGTGAGTATGCGACATCGCAATAATTAGCCTTGAGTGCAAGTGGGAGATTGTTGGATATAGTGCCCTCAGAGTCAATTATTGGATCACAGGCACGTGATTGCAATGAATGAGGGAGGACCTATGCCGGTAGGACAGTCTTACTCGAGATGATAGTATGCTATCTGGTTTGTCTTTATCATCATGTATATGTTGATAAAGCCCATAGGATTCATGCTTGACTACCAGCAGTATGATGGCGATCATATATGTGGGAGCCGGGGTCTATAAGCACATCCTTAAAGTGTCCCTAGTCGTAGGAGTTTCGAGACAGGGGATCGATACTCCAGAATAGATTAGTGTATACAGTCGAGACCCCGACGAGGGACGGTGGCCGGTCTCACAAGCCACTGGTGTCAGTTGGATCACCTAAGATGTATACATGTACACATTGGGTTATGAGTACACCGGACAGGACTCGCCGGGAACATGCTAGTTGGTATTATACATATCGTCAGATAGCAGTTCTCTGGTGACATGTGTACAGGTTAGTTCATCGACCTGAGGTCGTCATTTGTCTCGTGTGAGTTCCCACTGTGCTTTGATTTATACCCTACCACAGGTCAAAGGAGTCGTGCAAACAGGTATATTTTGGGTACAGTCCCGAGCCACATTGGAGGCAAGTGAGCGGATCTTCGGGGATTCGTCTCTCCCGGTATTGGGGGTGAGATCACGCTGTGTTTAGGAGAGCCATTACACGAAATTCCTGGCCAGGGTAATCGAGATATACTGGTAGGTATACCAGTAGTATCTCAGGGTGTTCTGGGCTGCTCTCTGACACGACTTATGCAACTATTGGGGGTCTGACGTTTACCGACCCCCTAGGCCTAATTTGCGATACTCATAGACGAATGTTCTGGACTGTACGGATATTGTCACTGTCAGGCTCAGTAGGGTTTATAGATAAGTTCGCTCGTCAGCTTCCCTTCCAATCAATACATAGGCAAACCGTTACGTACAGCTTGTACCTCTAACGTGCTAGTGGTTATACCCAGTGCCAATGTGTTGATGAGTCATTAGAGTCCCCCACATACACTTTCCCAAGTTCGGGCGAAACGTTGTAGATGTCGTATGGTGTTATGGTAAGGTTCGGAAAATGCACGTGCGTTTTCGCACGTGTCATTTTTCGGGCAGTTAATACCGGTGGGCTTTGGTTTAAGCCGGATCGGAGTATTATACTGTGTAGATATAATATCTTTGTCTCAGTTGCATTTGTATTCGGTCGTAATACAAATGCGGGTATGTTTATACCGATACGGGGTTATCCCGAAATTCGTTTCGGGATGATTTTTGGAAGTTGCCAGTTTCCAGTTTTCTATCAGCCGTATTTAACATTCGGTTAAATACGGATTTATCTTTTATTCCATGGGGTGAGTCAGTATTCTAGAAGGTTCTAGAGAGGGTGACAAGGCTTGTGAGTCATTAGTTCATTAATGGTGCTTTTAATGAAGGATGATGACTAGTTAGATGATTCATGGTTTGCATTTAATGCTTTTTAGTGATTCATTCTTTGTTGATAAGTATCCTTGTTGTGGTCACCCTCTTGCTAGCTCCTACACTCACCCTCCTCTTCATAAAAAGTGGCCGGCCCCTCTTGTGGCAAGAGAGATTCATTTTCGATTAAAAACATTATGGTTTTGGGTTCATGAAAATTAGATTGCTCATTTCTCAATTCGATCGATCCAAATGGCAACTTCTATTAACCGTTCGTCCATAGGCTTGGACGTAACGAGACAAAGTATTCTACTCATTCTCTACATCAATCTTGGTCGTCTCTTTTAGCAAACTTAATGATCGAGTTGCCTCGGTTCAGAGGCGGGAGCCCGTTTAAAGATCCGTCGACGTGGTGCCACCTGGACGACGAGACCGGAGATCGCGCAAGTTCGGATCAGTTGCAACAACGCGTGGGATGATGGTTGAAGACCGATGGACTCGGATCGTTCGGTATAACATTTCTACCCTCTTTACAATTTGTTAGTTTAGCTTTAATGGCAGATCCGAGTTATAGTATGCGATAGCGCCAGTCGTAAAAGTTTTGTTCCGCATATTGGCGTCTGTTAGACGGCCGGGGCGCTACCGTATACTCACATTTCCGTCCCTCATACCACCTTCTT
Organism: Agapanthus africanus; assembly: GCA_030015575.1. Classification (NCBI taxonomy): domain Eukaryota; kingdom Viridiplantae; phylum Streptophyta; class Magnoliopsida; order Asparagales; family Amaryllidaceae; genus Agapanthus; species Agapanthus africanus. The sequence goes on from CM057339.1 coordinate 751,227,556, forward strand.
TAGCCTTAACAAGTGTGGATTTATTCACACATTATAAAAGAAAAGAAAACAAGAGAAGAAGAGAGGAATGAAAGTAAAATACGGTTTTACAAATGTGCAAGCTAACTACTTAGGTCCTCACCTAAGCAAGGAACTCCGTCAAGTATCACGGCTTGAAAAATACGGATAAGAGAAGAAAAGAAAAGAGAGCAAGCAAAGAAATATCAACAACTACTTAACAACAAGAATAAAATTACACTAGAAATTAAAAGACAATGCAAGAATTAAAAGATACAGGTTAAAAAATAACAAACCCTCATCTTCATTTCATCATCCACTCAATGCTCTCACTACATTTTAATGGAGAATACATGAAGAAGAAGAAGAAGAAGAACTAGAACTAAATTAAATCCTAACAAAAAGAAGCATCCTTGGTTTGGCACAAAACTGGGCTATTTATAGGCTGAGTGCTGAAACCGTAGGGCAATATTCTCTGTCCAAATGAAGTTACCAAACTACCCCAAAAATCCGAGTTGACACTGAGTCAACTCGGCCGCGGATCCGCCGCCGAGTCGCCATATTGGCCGCGGATCCGCGGCTCTTTAGTGAAATTGATATGTCGTTTTTTCTGGGGTTTCTTGTGTTGCTCTCTTCTATTGTTCTACATATTCCAAATTGTAAATTGTATCCACAATTTCGTCAGATCTGTAACAGTCCAAAATGGCATAAAAAATAATTCCTTTGACCTCATCTCCCTCGAGCTCCGCGCACCCATTGATTCTTGTGCTTCCCCTATCGTGCTTGTCCGAGACACGAATGACCACTGTCATTTTTCTTGTCTCTGGAACTGGTAAGCGGCACTGGACGGATACTGGTGACCGGAACCCGGCTTTTATCTGTGGCAACAGATGTTCTGGATTTTGGCGTAACGGTGGAGATTTTGTATCATTTGCGTTATTTTGGACTAGGAACCTGTACCTGTAAATAGATAGCAAAACACAGATTAAAAGCACCTGCCTATAAACAAACGAGCATAAGAATGAGCGGTATTAAATGCAATATTCTGGTATGAACTTTACCCCCCAAACTTAACTTTTGCTCGTCCCGAGCAAAATCAATTATTCACAAAAAGTCCTAACCTCACTTTCGCAGGGAACGCGATTGCACTGAGCTCGTGCAACAAGCCGTTAAATCTTTAGGTGTCCTTAGTAGGAGGAGCGTTGTCTCCTAAGGGTTTTCAATGGATACTACCCACAAAATCCCGTCAAGCTAGTTTCATAAGTTAATATCGATTCTACTCTTACAGTTTAGTATCTAGGTTAGAAATTCTATTATCCTAAGTTAGAAATATTCAATCCTTATGTTTTACACCTCATATTTGTTAAACCCCAGATCCTATACGTTTTACTGTTTAGAAAGATCTTGGTCTCTCCTGAGTTTTCCTTCTAAAGTGTGCTCTTCAATCAGGGATTTTTATCAACTATACAGAAAACATAAGTCTTATTCTTTATTTCTATCTTTCCTCCAAACATCGATTGTATACCCCTACGTGTGTGTATTATTTCACCCCTACACTTGAGAATTCAATTCAGGCTATAGTACCCTTGCCATAAAACCTAATACTACTTCTTTTCGTTAATGATGGACGGATTTGCTCGCACACCTTTCATGCGACTATTAATGCATCTTGAGGCACTAACAAGCGTAAATAGCAGTTTCCAGGTCTTGACTTTGTTTATTTTTTTTTTTCTTTCTTTTTCTTTTTCAAGGCCTGATATATTTTTTAATGATGCTCTTTTGGTGGTTAGCTTTAAATACCGTTTTTTCCTTTCATACTAGGTTTTCAGGCAAGAGTATTTCTAGGTATCCTCTACTATCCCAAGTTTCAAGTTGTGTGTAAGTGCGATTTGTAGGGTATATAATTTCTGAATTTGGACTCAAGAATAGGAACTATTTTTCAGACTTATCATTCAATAAAGCTTTCAATACTTTCCCTTCATCTCGACTTAACTCTAGAACTGAACTCAAGATTACCTACTTCTCAAAAAAAACTGCAAGGACGTATATTTACCAAGGTTAAACAGAAAGAGGGTTATTTTTAGGGTTTTCAATTCCTAAGCCTAAGATTTAGTTATTTCTAACGTGTCAACTAAACTTTCGGAATAAAACATCTAAGTTACCCTATTAACTAACTTGACGACAAAGTTTTTTATATTTTTGTAAAATTTTCGATTTTTATGGGTTTTTTATAAGTATGCAAATGCAAAATATACAAATGAATGTGAAGGGAGAAAGCTTACCGAGCACACCCCCAAACTTAAACTTGACAGTGCCCTCACTGTCAGGCTACACCAAAAGGGTCAAAATTGTCGGCGCTCCCTAAAATTTTTTATACAAAATAAAAAACAAAACAAAAATATATACACAAAAAGATCCCCCCAAACTTAAGTGAAACAGTGTTTCCACTGTTTAAGCGTTAAAGTTCAGAGTTAGGGGGAACACAATATTAAGCTATACAAGGCCTTACAAAGGCCAAAAGTGAGCACCAACCATTCAAAGATTTTATCGTTATAAAACAGCGGTTGGTGAAAGAATGGAGTGTAGAGAAAAGAAATAGAGAATACGCGAGACCGTATGCGGAGAGAAGCGGGATACGGTCTCAGTGGAGGAGAAGAATGGCGGAAGGGAGAAAGAAGTGGAATACGAACTTGAGGGTGGAAATGGATTGAACAAATTAGTACAATCTGTAATGATCGATGTGAAAAGATGGATTGTACTAATCTATCAATAAGTCGAGAAATTGGATCAAATCCCTCAAGAGTCGTGAGAAAACATGGGTATGCTGAACTTGGTAATCCAGACACAAGAAATGAAAGTGATACGGTGTCTTGCAAGGTCGGAACGACGGAAAGGATGGGGGGAAGTGATCGAGGAAGGGAATCTGTTAAAGGTTCTTGAGGGTGTGCACAATCGGTGGAAGGGACAGGATGAATTGGAAAATCTGCCTCATCAATTAAAACTGGTTCATCCTCAAAAAATTTCTCAATATTCTTCTCAAAAATTAGCTCATCCATGCATTTATCATCAAATTCCAGATGCATATGGGGTTCAGGAAAAACATTTAATGACTCAGGATGATGTCCACATGGAAGTGAAAGTAAATGATGAATTTGATAGACAAACTCATCCAAAGCTGTGGGTTCATCATCCGAAATATTCCCAGCGTCGATATCCTCAATCAAGTGAAAATCAATATTCTGAGACACCTCATCAAAAGTATGGAGTTCAATCAACTGTGGTTCTAAGATGGAGGTGTAGAGGTCAAAAGGATTAGTGTTGGTTTCACTCGAAAGGGACCCTTCACAATCAGGTAAATCAAACACTACAAAATCGCACAACTAATGAAACGTTCTATCTTCAACTGGTGAATCATTTGGAACACTTGATAGACATTCAAAACCGGAGTTGTGGGATTCAAGTTGAAATGGGTAGGTTTGATTTAGAAGGGTATACAGCTCACTCTCTCCACTTAAATTCTCAACCTGTCCAACCGTCTCATCATACATTGGAAAATTGGGAGCTAGTTGGAAAGTAGCTACCAGGTCACTAGGTTGTATGAGCGTGGCCATGGACGCATTCAAATCCATCATCTGTTGACACAAATCTACCCGAAAGTCTTTCAATGACTGTTCCAGACTAAACATGGGTTGTGAAGGGGTTTCAGTAAAAAATTCAAAATTGTTTGGATACTGAAAACTCCCAAATGGCGGTTTAGAAGCAATGTCTAGGGAATGTGCAAAAGTCGCGTAGGACTGGTAGGAATTGAATGGTTGGACAGGAATAAGATCAACATTTGGATAAGAAGGTGATTGAAATTGTTGATCAAAAGAATTGGCAGCGGTGAAAGAAGTGAAAGATCGGTTACGGAATTGTTTAATACGTTCAGCAAGGGACATGGGTCTTGGAGTTACAACAGGACTCTCAAAAGGGGTATCAACGTAAGAAGGTGGTGGAAGTTGAAACGATTAATACAAAGTGGATTGCGGGGTCCAGTTGTTCATCCTAGACGCGTCTATCAGATCTTTCAAAGAAATTTTTGGCATGGAGGGATCGTTTAAAGTTCGACCAAAGCAAAAACCGTAGGAAGTAATGTCTGGTTGTGGGTACCAAAGTTCGGCAAGAGTTTTGCGAGGTGGGGTACTCATGTTAGAAGAGTGAAAATGTAGGTAGGGAGGGAAGATATATTTTTTTAATTTTTTAATTTTTAATTTTTTATTTAAAAAAAAGTTGTTTGTTTTTGGAGTTTTGAAATTGTTTGTTTTTGAAAGAATACGGAATTATGGGACTAACTTTTTACAAGCACAATCACAATCACAATATGCACAAACAATATCTAGAGCTAGGGACTTCAAAGTCCAATTAGACTGTTCCTAAACTTCCAAGTGACAAGTTGCAGGATAACTCTCGAATCGCCTCTTCACTGCCAATTGTGGTCAGATAAGTACAAGTGAGGTAAGGAGGGTTCCGCTCACGAATCACCGTGAGATGGGCCTTTTCAAATTACCTCCTCACTTGTCTAACCTAGGCACCACAAAGTCAAGTTTAGATAAACGACCAATTCCCCGCAACCTTCTGTTAGTTATATGTATACCCTAGAGGCCATTATTATACATGAGATGTATATTGTAGTGGATGCTTGGACATATATAGGGAGGACTTTCTTGCTTGACATGATAGTATGTTATCTGGTTACTCTTTACCTTAACATGTACACTGATTGTCTCTCTGTTACATGTTGGTAAAGCCCTTAGGATGTGTACTTGACTACCTGGACTATAATGCGGATCATACTAGTGGGGACATGGTAGTCCATAAGTACATCCTTCAAGGTCCCTAGTCGTGGGTGTATCGAGACGGGGCATCGATATACCAGAGTAGACTAGCGTATACCTTCTCGACCCATACAGATGGGCGATGGATGATCCCATATCCATTGGTGTTTGAAATCAGAGATGATATACGGGTGCTCAGTGGAGACTGGGTACACTGGACGGACTCGCCGAGAACTCCCAGATGGTATTATACCTTACGTCAGATGGCAGTTCTCTGGTGACACTGGTACAGGTTAGTCTGTAGACCCGAGATCGTCATAGAGTCTTGTGTGATTCCCACTGTGCTTTGATTTCCACCTTACCACGTTTGCGGTTCTGGAATCACTTCCAGTTCTACCATACTCGTACTATATTTTCTGGAAAAAAACCATTTTACTAAAACTGTGGCGAGTCAAGAACAATATCACTATTGATCTTCCAGATGGTAGAAAGTCAACCCTCGACATAGCCCAGGTCAACCTACAAACTGCCATTACAGAAACGTGCCCTGAGTTATCCAGAGTCTGGTTTTAAGCATAAGCTGGACAACTCACCTATATCCAATATAGAAACTTTGGCACTAATTTAATTGGAACCAGATTCTAACCATGCAGCTGTCTCCAGTGCATATCTTAATGGAGAGAGGGTAATCAGCATTACTCAACTTAGGAGTCCATCCAATTATGAATAACCTGAAAGAGAAACAAGTTTCTCAAAACCATTACTATCATCTGAATACCAATCACAAGAATATACATCTTCGATCTCTTTGAAGAATCCCGATACTTGCGATATCTGGTTCTCTACTTTATTCTTATACCCACAACTTCTCAAAACATAGACCTTGTATTTCTACGAAACACTTGTCTAAAAACTAGAGAAGTCATAAGTAAACAGAACATAGTACGAGGACCTACCCCTTTGTCCTGATGGACACTGGACAACATACAATACTCTGTATAAGTCCCCTGAGTTGAATAACTCAAAACCTGTGCATCGTAGGTTGAAAACTGTATTTATAGTTAAGAACTACTCTGTTGTTCAATGCTCCTTACCCAATCGTCAACCGATATAGGTAAATGTCATCGACATAATATCAAAAAAGTTATATCTCACTTTATGAAAATAAAGGTACAGATATATCATTTTGAAATTGGTGCACAACAGCGGATACTCAAAACCAAATACATGCCTGCCGGCAATAACCCAGGCGACTTCCTCAAATATCACCAATTTCAACGAATTCCGATATAATGAGGATGATCACCTAATTCCCAATAACTTCCTCCCACTCATCATCTGTAAAACCATACAGATATGAGAATGAAACCTGGTAAATACATACCCTAGAGTAAGTGTCTAATCGGGAAATCAGTTTTCCTTTAACAATGCACTGAAACATGAAAATGTTTCGTAGGGGTATCCTGGTATTCATAGTAATGCCTCTTCCATAATCCAATTCATGACTATAACCGTATATTTCTTTGTCATCTCTCCAAATCCCTTTATTTGTCTTTATTCATTTCCTTCTGTACACCATCGTTAGGCTAAATGGTTTTCTTCCTTCCCTACCGTTCGGCACCAGCCTATGGTTTGGAAGAAGACTATCCAGTAAGCATAATAGGTGTACCCTCCTAAACCAAGGAGTACTCACATCATGAGAGAAGGTGATGATAAAAGACAATTGAATAATACCTTATTCTTTTAAAGGTGAAATAGTAGTGGCGATGAAGTACGCGGTTTGGTCGTGAATGATAACAGTCGCAATTTACTTTGCTCTATTTCTAATCCCTTTATTTTGTCTTTACATATTACCTTCTGTACACTCTATTTAGGCTAATTGGTTTTCTTCATTCCCTACCTTTCGGCACCTGCCTATGGTTTGGAAGAAGACTATCCAATAAGCGTAATAGGTGTACTCTCCTAAACCAAGGAGCCCTCGCAACCTGAGAGAAGATGATAATAAAAGACAACTGAATAAACCAATTCTTTTTCTCCTGAACCTTGATCCATCCTCGAAGAAGTCCCTTCGAATTCGTATATAACCATACGATGGATCTATCCAATGGAAGTGGATGTCCGTAGCAAATACGGGTGTTCTGAGAAAAGCAAAGGGTAAAAGAAGGAGTGGCAATGGCTTATGCAACTCGGACAATCCAAAAGCCGGTATTTTAAGAAGGTTCGGTCAACTTGGTTACTGAGTCATAGTCTAGGGTCGGTCAAAGGTCGCTGCCAAAGAGAGAGAAAAAGGAAACACTCTGCGTGCACTCTAACCTAGATCAGAATGGTTATCACTTTATCTAATCCGGAAACCTCCCACTGTACTGTTAAATTCTCCTCCAAACCTGAAAGAAGAATCAATCAGGATCACCCGAAGAGTAAACTAACTCATCAGTGGGAATCGGGATCCAACTCTCATCGCATGATAATGTGACGGAATCCACTCACGTTATCACACTCCAGAAGGTATGCGCATGCCTGGCAAGTTTCAGTTTCTTTAGAAACTCCCGATATGATTTTTATCCCATGTTCTTATGATCTTGACGAAAGCCAACAAATCATAAGTCACATGTCAAGTTCTACCCGTCATATTCTTGTCAATTTGAACCCACCCGTACATACCCTTGACGAAAGCCAACAAGGTAATACGACTGTCCCAAACCAACACATCTATCTATGCAACAAATGAATACCCCAGCAGCTACCAAACACTATGCCTTGACGAAAGCCAACAAACATAGCTTGGATACTACTGACCATCCATAAGACACGACGGAGGGCTACGGCTGGTTTTTGGCGAAAAACCTTTAACGTAATGAACTTGATCTCGTTGAAGGAACCTGATAGTTTTTTATAAAAAATATAGCGGCGAAAACCTTTGCTAAAGAGGTCATTCCCGGTGAAGGGATCTCGGCTCTTTCCTCGTGGAATGAGGTGCAGGATATTCCACTGAATACCGCGATGCAAAGCAACATGTAATCGACTATAGTGAAGTTATTACCCTGACGCAAACTTCTGCCCAAGGGGTCACTCCCGATGAAGGGATATCGGCCCTTGTCTCGTCGAATGAGGTGCAGGATATTCCAACCGAATACCTTTATGCAAAACAAAAGGAAACATCTTTGTAATAATACTTTTTAAATTTGTTCCAACAACATCCAAACAGGTTTGCTTTCCTTTGCATTGATCAAAATCAACGCAGTCCCATCAATTAATCACACCAGAAAAGAACGAAAATAAAATGTACGTATATGCCATCCGCATTCGTCACTGGGTCCCGTCATCACCCGTTAGGTTACTTAACTAACGACAGAGCGGGGACTGGAATAGCGCGGGTGCAAAACATATACAACATCTAATAGTATATATACCAATATACAATAATCGCTCCAGGCGTGATAAAATGCAACATTACAGAAAAGTAATCAGCATCACAGAACAATACAGATAATCTGGGATCCCCAGGTTTCACAGAGCCGCTGCTGAAACCCGACGTTCCCCTGGTCGTGTGGATAGCCTGTGCAATGAAACCTAGACCCCTACGGGTGCGGCAAGTTACCCGTCAAAACCTGAAGCGAGGCAGCCCCTACAGCAAAGTGAATGGACCACCCTGCACTTCACGGAATCCGGTAACATGAGCACCCCTCCTTGGATCAACCTGTACCCCCTACGAGTGTGGCGAATAGTCTGCCAATACTAGAGTGAGGCCCCTCTGCCTCTCAAAGCCATGAGATGCGGACCCGTTGCCCTCCAGAACCCGGCTATCCGTGCACTCCGTCGCGGGGTAAAACCTAGTACAGAAATGAAAAATATGTACAACTGGTACATCGACCTCGACCCGGTCGTGCCCCAAAAGAATATTATACAAACTGGCAGTGACGGCAGTCCATATGTTGGACGCTCGCCCCGCAATATCAACTGTACAAATAAACTCAAACTGCACTACCATTGCACACTGCTATCCACCACGACATATCCGCAACATCACAGCACAACACAGAAGATCAACGCGAATGTCACGTTCGCAAATCCGTCTAAAAGGACTATAGCAATTAGATGCAATTTACCGCTCAAATGACATTCCCGGTCGGAGATATAATGTAAGTACTATAAACTAACACGTTTAAATTTCGATCGACAAAATTTCCCGAAGTGGACCCCAGGCAAATCTGCTGCACAGTAACAAAATCTGGGCCCAAATGAAATATGCCAAAACCACAATTTACCAAGCCAAGCACACTGAAGAAATTTGCACCACTGTTCTTATATACTGGCCGCGGATGCGCGGTCAAACCCTAGGTTTGACCGCGGATCCGCGGCGGTACAGTAAGCTCACGTGACCGAATTTTTAGGGTGTGCTTAGAAAACCCTGCTCAATTTTCTGGGATCATCAAAATAATATTTAAACCATATTTAAAATCGACAGAAACATTGAACTGAAAAATTGTAGTTTTCGAAATCCGGTTCGATCGATATTTTAAACGCGTTAGCACAAGTTAGTAAAGGTTAATGGCGTGGCTCTGATACCATGTAAGTTTACAGTAGCGCCTCGGCCGTCAATCTGACGCCAAATGCGGAACAAAACTTTTATAACTGGCGCTATCGCATACTATAACCCGGATCTGCCATTAACGCTAAACTAACAATCTACAAAGAAGGTAGAAAGGTTATACCGAACGATCCGAGTCCTTCGTTCTTTAACCATCATCCCACGCTCCGTCGCGGCTGCTCCGATCTCGTCGATCTCCGATCTCCTCGTCCAGGTGGCACCACGTCATCGGATCTTTAAACGGGCTCCCGCCTCTGACCCGAGGCAACTCGGTCACCAAGTTTGCTAAAAGAGATGACCAAGAGTGATGTAGAGAATGGGTAGAACACTTTGTCTCGCTTCGTCTAAAGCCATGGACGAACGGTTAATGAAGTTGCCATTTGAGTCGGGTGATGGAATGAAATGAGCTATCAAATATCCATACACCAAAACTATCATAATTTTTTAAACAAGTCAAGTGAGAGTGAGAGTGAGGGGAGGGGCCGGCCATATATGAGGAGGGGGGTGATGGTAGGAGCAAGTGGTGATCATAAAAAAGCTTCTCACAAAAATATCAAGAAGAAATATCTTAAGCTTAACAAAATGCATTAATGAAAACAATGACTCATATCCTTAGTCATCCTTTCATTAAATGCAACCAATGAAACAATAACACCACTCTAACCTAGTCACCTCTTCTAGAAACTTCTAGAAACTTCCACACTCATCAAGAAAAGATAAATCCGTATTTAACCGAATGTTAAATACGGCTGATAGAAAACTGGAAACTGGCAACTTCCAAAAGTGATCCTGAAACGAATTTCAGGATAACCCCGTAACTGTATAAATATACCCGCATTTGTATTACGACCGAATACAAATGCAACTGAGACAAAGATATTATATCTACTTTGTATAATACATGGATCCGACTTAAACCAAAGCCCACCAGTATTATCTGTCCGAAAAATAACACATGCGTAAACGCACGTGCATTTTCCGAACCCTGCCATAAAACCATACGGCCTCTACAACGTTTCGCCCGAACTTGGGAAACTATCTGTGGGGGACTCTAATGACTCGTCAGTACCCTGGCAGTGGGTTTGACCACAAGCCGTCAGCGGCACTAGCTGTGCGTAACGGCTGCCCATGGACTGACCTCAAGGGAGGCCGATGAGTGAACTCATCCGGAAACCCTACTGAGCCTAACAGTGACAATGTATATACAGTCCGGTCCGTTCGTCTATGAGTATCGCATATCCAACCTAGGGGGCTAGTAACATCAGACCCCCAATAGCGGTATAAGTCGTGTCGGAGATAAGCCCTGAACACCCTGAGAAACTACCGGAGTACCTACCAGTAATTCTCACCTGCCTTGGCCAAGGACTTGGTGTAATGGCTTTCCTAGACACTGCGCGATCTCCACCCCCAATACCAGGAGAGACGAATCCTTTGCCGATCCGCTCAGGTGCCTCCATGTGGCTCGGGACTGTACCCAAAATCTACCTGTTTGCACGACTCCTTTGAGCCGTGGTAGGGTAGAAATCAAAGCACAGTGGGAACTCACACGAGACAAATGACGACCTCAGGTCGATGAACTAATCTGTACACATGTCACCAGGGAACTGCTATCTGACGATAGGTATAATACCAACTAGCAGATTCCCGGCGAGTCCTGTCCGGTGTACTCATAACCCAATGAGCACCTGTATACATCTTAGGTGATCCAACTGACACCACTGGCTTGTGAGACCGGCCACCACCCCTCGTCAGGGTCTCGACTGTATACACTAGTCTACTCCTGAGTATCGATGCCCTGTCTCGAAACTCCCACGACCAGGGACCACTATTAAGGATGTGCTTATGGACTACCCAACTCTCACGTATATGATCGCCCTCATACTGTTGGTAGTCAAGCAAGATCCTAAGGGCTCTATCATCGTGTAATCGTGATCAGTCACCTGAACCTATACACGACTGATAAAGGCAAACCAGATAGCATACTATCATCTCGAGTAAGACTGTCCTACCGGCATAGGTCCTCCTAAATCATTGCAATCACGTACCTGCGATCCAATAATTGACTTTGAGGGCACTATATCCAACATTCTCCTGCGAATCCAGTCAGTAACACTCCTGTACAGTCCGGTCTCTTCGTCTGATATGTCGCATATCTCGCCTAGAGGTGGAAAACGTCAGACCCCAGTAGCTTGATAAGTCGTGTTGATATGAGGTTCATAACAGTTCGAGAAACTACTGATAACACTTACCAGTAAATCTCAGCAACCCTGGCCAGGGATTTCCAGTTATAGCCAATCGAACATAGCGCAACATCAACTCCCTATACCGGGAGAGACGAATCCCCTCCTATCGTTCATTGCCTCCATATGATTCGGGACTGTACCCAAAAGCCACCATTTTGCACGCCCTCTTGGACGTGGTATGATGGAAATCAAAGCACAGTGGGAATCACACAAGACTCTATGACGATCTCGGATCTACAGACTACTCTGTACCAGTGTCACCAGAGAACTGCCATCTGACATGAGGTATGATACCATCTGGGAGTTCTCGGCGAGTCCGTACAGTGTACCCAGTCTCCACTGAGCACCCGTATACCTTCTCTGATGTCAAACACCAATGGATATGGGATCATTCATCGCCCATCATATGGGTCAAGAAGCGCATACGCTAGTCTACTCTGGTATATCGATGCCCTGTCTCGATACACCTACGACTAGGAACATTTGAAGGATGTACTTGGCGACTACACTGTCCCCACTAGTATGATGCGCATCATAGTCCTGGTAGTCAAGTACTCATCCTAAGGGCTTTATCAACATGTAACATAGAGACAATCAGAGTACATGTTAAGATAAAGAGCAACCAGATAGCGTACTATCATGTCGAGCAAGAAAGTCCTCCCTATATATGTCCAAGCATCCACTACAATATACATCGTATGTACAGTAATGGCTTCTAGGGCATATATATAACTAACACGTACAGTACGAGGAGTACTACTGCTCCTCCTACAATCTTCTTATAAATGCATGGTTCATCTACATTTTTGATAAAGTAGAATTAAGAATAGTCTTGTGCTTATATTTTGTGATAAAGTAGAATTAAGAATAGTCTTGTGCTTATATTTTGTCATTCTTAAGACGATGTTGGGATAATCGAAAGTAGAGGGGATTAGGAGGACATAGGAATGTGATTTGCGAGTTTAAGCTAGTTTTCCAACGCTAAATCCATTCCTATTGCCCCCTTGTCCGTCCGCTAAATACGCTTATCTCAACCCTCGGTCAAACACCCGCAACCATGTATCCAACTAAGTCACAACTACATGTCACGTTGTAGTGCGCTTAAAGGACTTCTCGACTTAGGTCGCGTCTATATGTCGTGTATAGCGAGCCTAAGTGAGGGGGTTGTGTTTATTTGGTTGGGGTCCGTTTCAAGATATTTGGCGAAGAGAAATACAAGGGTTTTTCCGTCCCTCATACCACCTTCCTTAGCCTTAACAAGTGTGGATTTATTCACACCTTATAAAAGAAAAGAAAACAAGAAAAGAAGAGAGGAATGAAAGTAAAATACGGTTTTACAAATATGCAAGCTAACTACTTGAGTCCTCACCTAAGCAAGGAACTCCGTCAAGTATCACGGCTTGAAAAATACGGATAAGAGAAGAAAAGTAAAGAGAACAAGCAAAGAAATATCAACAACTACTTAACAACAAGAATAAAATTACACTAGAAATTAAAAGACAATACAAGAATTAAAAGATACAAGTTAAAAAATAACAAACCCTCATCTTCATTTCATCATCCACTCAATACTCTCACTACATTTTAATGGAGAATACATGAAGAAGAAGAAGAACTATAACTAAACTAAATCCAAACAAAAAGAAGCCTCCTTGGCTTGGCACAAAACTGGGCTATTTATAGGCTGAGTGCTGAAACCCTAGGGCAATATTCTCTGCCCAAATGAAGCTACCAAACTACCCCAAAAATTCAAGTTGACACTGAGTCAACTCGGCCGCGGATCCGCCGCCGAGTCGCCATATTGGCGCCGCGGATCCGCGGCTCTTTGGTGAAATTGGTATGCCGTTTTTTCTGGGGTTTCTTGTGTTGCTTTCTTCTGTTGTTCGACATGTTCCAAATTGCAAATTGCATCTACAATTTCTTCAGATCTGCAACAGTCCAAAATGGCATCAAAAATAATTCCTTTGACCTCATCTCCCTCGAGCTCCGCGCACCCATTGATTCTTGTGATGCCCCTCTCGTGCTCTGTGCTTGTCCGAGACACGAAAGACCACTGTCATTTATTTTGTCTCTGGAACTGGTAAGTGGCACTGGACGAATACGGATGACCGGAACCCGGCTTTTATCTGTTGGCAACAGATGTTCTGGATTTTGGCGTAACGGTGGAGATTTTGTATCATTTGCGTTATTTTGGACTAGGAACTTATACCTGTAAATAGATAGCAAAACACGGATTAAAAGCACCTGCCTATAAACAAACGAGCATAAGAATGGGCGGTATTAAATGCAATATTCTGGTATGAACAAATATCCCCAAACTTAACTTTTGCTCGTCCCGAGCAAAACCAATTATTCACAAAAAGTCCTAACCTCACTTTCGCAGGGAACGCCATTGCACTGAGCTTGTGCAACAAGCCGTTAAACCTCTAGGTGTCCCTAGTAGGAAGAGTGTTGTCTCCTGAGGGTTTTCAGCGGAAACTACCCACAAAATCCCGTCAAGCTAGTTTCATAAGTTAACATCGATTCTACTCTTACAGCTTAGTATCTAGATTAGAAATTCTATCATCCTAAATTAGAAATATTCAACCCTTATGTTTCACGCCTCATATTTGTTAAACCCAAGATCCTATACGTTTTACAGTTTAGAAAGATTTTGGTCTCTTCTGAGTTTTCTTTCTAAAGTGTGGTCTTCAATCAGGGATTTTTATCAACTATACAGAAAACATAAGTCTTATTCTTTATTTCTATTTTTCCTCCAAACATCGATTGTATACCCCTACACGTGTGTATTATTTCACCCCTACACTTTGTAAGTCGACGTTAGGCACCCCACAAGATGCGGGGAAGCGGAATAGGTAAAACAATCATTTTGTTTAAGTTAACATCGACTAACTTTACAGATCTTTGCTAAACCCTAACTAACAAACTATCTAAAAGTGCTAAACTACTATGATAGATGATTATACCTCAAGATACTAGTCCTTCTTGTTCTTGTTGTTCACCTCCTCATCGGCCTCCTCGATGTGATAGAAGATCCACCCGAGAGTTCCTTCTCTAAGCTTTAACCTCTCACTTGAGGTAACTAAGTGGCTAGGATTGCTAATCCAAGTGACCTAGAAGATATAGAAGTGGATTAAGGATCTAATAGTCTTTCTAACCCTTGGGATCTCAACACATGAGAGGATTAGGGTTAGGTTGAAGAAGTGGAGAACTTGAGAAGAGAGAATGTGTATGTGAGAATGAGATGAATAATAACTCATTTCTATATTATATGAAGCATAAAGATTATCAAATAAATCATATATGATAATTACAACCATACTTCATTAAATACAATTAATGAATCATCACATGAGTCATTAAGCAATAAATGCTTCATTAACTCATTTGGATGAATCATCTCATGAGTCACTAATTCATTTAATGCAAATTACACATAAGCTCTCCACCTCACCTTTCTTCTAGAAGCTTCTCGACTAATTACGAGAATGCCCCTCCCATCCGTAAAACACGGATATTCTGAGACTGCATAAATCCAATAATCCAATACTAGAATCTGGCTTAAACTAAATCCCGCTAGTATAATCTGTCCGAACATCATACGTACACAAGTACACGTATATGTCTGAACCCTGTCGTAAAACCATACGACATCTATATCATTTCGTCTGAAGCAGAGAAACTCTCTGTGTGGGACTCTAAAGACTCGACACTACGCTGACAGTGGGTTTAACCACAGGCCGCAAGCGGTACTAGCTGTATGTAACGGTCCCCAGGTAGATGTCGATAAGAAGGCCGATGAGGAAACCCATCCGAACTCCTACTGAGCCTGATGTGACAATCTCCGTACAGTCTGGTCTGTTCATCTAAGACTATCGCATATCGGGCCTAGGGGCGGCAAGCGTCAGTCCCTTAAATGGAGGTATAAGTCGTGGCGGAGCGAAGCCCATTACACCTTGAGAAGCTACTGGAAATCCTACCAGTAAATCTCGTTTGCCCTGCCCAGGGACTTTGCGTAATGGCTCTCCAAACACAGTGCGATATCAACTCCCAATACCAGGAGAGACGAATCCTTTCTAACTGCCACTGCCTCCAAGTACTTCGGGACTGCACCCAACTGCTACCTGTTTGCACGACTCCTTTGAGCCGTGGTAGGGTAGCAATCTAAGAACGGTGGGAACACACTCGAGGCGAAGCAGCAGTGTCAAGTCTACGGACTATGCTGTACTCATGTCACTTGGGAACTGTTAACTGACGACGGGTATAATACCAACCAACAGTTCCCTGCGAGTCCTGTCCGGTGTACCCGTAACCCAACGAGCACCTGCATACTATTTCCAGTACAACGTACTAATGGCTGTGGAACAGACCATCTCCCCTGCTGGGATGAGAAGCGTATACATTAGTCTACTCCGGAGTATCGATGCCCTGTCTCGATAATCCTACGACTAGGGACCTGAAAAAGGATGTGCTTTTATAGACTACCCAGCTCCCACTAGTGTGACTGCCATCACAACGCTGACAGTCAAGTAAGATCCTAAGGGCTCTATCAATATGTATTCGCGATATGCTAAAAGAAACATATACACATATTAAGATAGATATAAACCAAGTAGCATACTACTACGTTGAGCAAGACTGTTAATACAACTGTGAATATCCCAAGCTTCCATTAAGTAATATACAAACTAGTATGATACAATAATGGCCCCTAGGGCATATACGCTAACAATCTCCCACTTGCACTAGGGCCATATACTGGCATATCGAAGACCTATCATCTTGAATAGCCTCTCGAAATGTGTCTGAGGTAAGGCTTTTGTGAATGGATCTGCAGTGTTCTCCTCTGTAGCAACTCTTCGGACCTCGATCTCCTGGCGATCTATGATCTCCCTGATCAGATGATACCGCCTTAAGATGTGTCTGGACTTCTGATGGGACCTGGGTTCCTTCGCTAAAGCTATAGCGTCGTTGTTGTCACAATACAGCGGTATTGGATCAACAATGGTAGGAACCACTTGAAGTTCTGTTAGGAACTTCTTCATCCAGACCGCTTCTTTTGCGGCATCGCAAGCAGCGATATACTCCGCTTCCATCGTCGAGTCAGCAACGGTGTTCTGCTTGGAACTCTTCCAGCACACCGCCCCTCCATTGAGGGTAAAGACATAACCTGACATGGACTTGGAGTCATCCTTGTCACTCTGGAAGCTGGAGTCGGCAAAAGCCTCGATCTTGAGGTCTTTTCCGTCGTAAACCAAGAACATGTCCTTAGTCCTTCTCAGGTACTTGAGAATGTTCTTTACTGCTATCCAGTGCTTCTCCTCTGGGTCTGACTGATACCGGCTTACCACGCTCAATGCGTAAGCTACATCTGGTCTGGTGCACAACATCGCATACATTATAGAGCCTACCGCAGAAGTGTAGGGTATAATCGACATGCGATCCCTTTCCAAATCAGTCTTGGGAGATATCTCTTTTGAGAGGGTGATTCCGTGACAAGCCGGTAAATTACCGCGCTTAGAATCTTCCATACTGAATCTTTTCAGTATAGTGTTGATATACCTGGACTGCGAAAGTCCCAACATCTTCTTAGATCTATCACGACAGATCCAGATCCCCAAAATATAAGAGCCATCACCCAGGTCTTTCATGGAGAACCTGTGTGACAAGAATCCTTTGACAGATTGTAGCATAGGAATGTCATTTCCTATCAAGAGAATGTCATCCACGTACAAGACGAGGAATACGACAGTTCGTGCTACAATTTTACTATATATACATGGTTCATCTGGATTTTTGATAAAGTCATATTGTTTGACCGTTTCATCAAAACAGATGTTCCAACTCCGTGATGCCTGCTTTAGTCCATAAATGGACTTAAGCAACTTACACACTTTCCCGCTGCTCCCACTCTGATTGAAACCTTCTGGCTGATCCATATAGACGCATTCTTCTAAATTACCATTTAAAAAAGCAGTCTTTACGTCTATCTGCTAGATCTCATAATCATGGAAGGTGGAAATGGCAAGAAGGATCCGAATGGATTTGAGCATAGCCACTGGAGAAAAAGTTTCGTCATAGTCCAAACCAGGTCTTTGACGAAAACCCTTTGCAACAAGTCTAGCCTTATAGGTTTCCACTTGTCCATCTACACCAATCTTTTTCTTGAAGATCCACTTGCATCCTATGGGTTTTACCCCATCTGGAGCAAAGTCCAAAGTCCATACTTTGTTGGTGTACATGGACTCCATCTCGTTCCGTATTGCATTCAGCCATCTTACTGAGTCGCCGCTCTGGATGGCCTGTTGGAAGCTAGTAGGTTCATCATTATTAATGATGCAACCCTCTCTATCCCCGTCTATGAGAAAACCGTAGTATCTCTCAGGCGGATGAGATGACCTACTACTCCTGCGGAGAGGTACGGGAATGTCCTGTTCTTCTTGAACTTCTGGTTCTACCAAACTTTCGGTAGTAGTTTGTGGTTCTGGAATTTCTTCCAGTTCTATTGCGCTCCCACTTGTTTCCTTTTCTAAAAACTGTTGTTCTAGAAAATGAGCATTACGAGAAACAAAAACCTTTTGTTCCTTTGCGTAATAGAAAAAATATCCCTTAGAGTTCTTTGGATATCCCACAAACTTATACTGTACTGATCGTGCCTCGAGTTTGTCCGCATGCTGCTTGTTAACAAAAGCTGGACATCCCCATTGTAGGGTGTTTTTCGTCACCCCATTGAGATGGGAATACACGCGCGCTTGTCAGGCGTACTACAGATTCCCTCTGCCTAGGGTAGGCCGAGGTTTATTGATTGTGGGATCCGAATCTCCGGCAGCCGCGGACTAAGCTGCCGTTAATTACCCCTTGCCTTTGGAGCGAGGGAGCCTCCGATTGACGGGTTAAACTGGTCATGCGAACTCAATGTGCAGTGTACGTGTGTTTTGTTTTGGAGGGGGGCTTGGATATATCGGGAGCCACGCAGAGTTTTTACGGAGGTCCCGCTACCCGGATAGCGGACTGGGGGTCAAGGGGGCTAGCAGCCCCCTTGTGGGGTGCGGGGCAGCGTCCCGGCCCAATTTTTTAAGAGGGATAGTGTTGCAGAGTATGTGTGTGTGTGTGTCTATATATATATAATAAAAAAAAAGAAAGGGCATCCAAAGGATGCGTGGGAAAAGCGCCAGCGCTTTTGGGGGCTAGCGCTTTGAGCGCTGGCGCACCACGTGGGCGCTCGAGCGCTAGCGCTTTGAGCGCAAGGACGCTAGCGCCCCACATTAATGCACAAAAATTACATCAAAATTATTTGTTACGTGATTTTTTTTATTTTGGTATGGCGGAAGGCCGGACGCTTCATGTTCGGGCTCGACCTGGGCATTGGCCCACGGGTTGCTGACTTGTGTGGTTAAGGCAGAATGCCATCATGGAACGCATCGCGTACGTTAACCTTCCTTTATAGGGCACCAAGCAAGGGATGTTTGGGCTTGGGCCCACCTGGCCTGGGGTTGACCTTGACTTTGACTTGGTTAACCGGGGTGCAAATTTTGACTTCAACAAAGTGCCCCCCATCAATAAATGCACACCACATATGTGAGTCGTGTGCATGAAATTGATGGATTTTCTTTTGCGTGGAGGCGACTTGCTTTGGTTCCCACATTTTGGGATGCACTGCCCTTTTTACGACGTGGACAGTCGACGCTTGACGCGTCTCCGAGACGGAGTGTCCGTGATAGACGTTTCCCTGGTCCGGAGTGATTTGGTTCCCACTTTGTAGGAAGCCTGCACTGCCATTTTTGCGACATGGCGGTCGACGCTCTGATACGGAGCGATTTGGTTCCCTGCTTTGTAGGAAGCCTGCACTGCCCTTTTTGCGACATGGACGGTTGACGGCACTGAGTGTCGCTGGTTGTTCAACTTGTCCCCGGCACGGAGTGTCGCAGATCGACTTGTCCTTGGCACGGAGTGTCGCTGATGTTCGACTTACCCCCGGCAAGGAGTGTCGCTGGTCGACTTGTCCCAGGCACGGAGTGTCGCTGATCGTCTTGTCCCCGGCACGGAGTGTCTCTGTTTGAATTGTCCCCAGCACGGAGTGTCGCTGTTCGACTTGTCCCCCGCACGGAGTGTCGCTGACGTTCGACTTGTCCCCCGCACGGAGTGTCGCTGACGTTCGACTTGTCCCCAGCACGGAGTGTCGCTGGTCGACTTGTCCCTGGCACGGAGTGTCGTTGGTGTTCGACCTGTCCCCGGCACGGAGTGTCGCTGATCGACTTTTCCCCGGCACAGAGTGTCGCTGATGTTCGACTTGTCCCCGGCGCGGAGTGTCGCTGATCGACTTTTCCCCGGCGCGAAGTGTCGCTGTTCAACTTGCCCCCGGCACGGAGTGTCGCTGATGTTCGTCCCCGGCACGGAGTGTCGCTGATCGACCTTTCCCCGGCGCGGAGTGTCGCTGGTCGACTTGTCCCCGGCACGGAGTGTCGCTGTTCGACTTGTCCCCGGCACGGAGTGTCGCTGGTCGACTTTTCCCCGGCACGGAGTGTCTTTGTTCGACTTTTCCCCGACACGGAGTGTCGCTGACGTTCGACTTGTCCCCAGCACGGAGTGTCGCTGGTCGACTTGTCCCCGGCACGGAGTGTCGCTGGTCGACTTGTCCCCGGCACGGAGTGTCGTTGGTGTTCGACTTGTCCCCGGCACGGAGTGTCGCTGATCAACTTTTCCCCGGCACGGAGTGTCGCTGATGTTGGACTTGTCCCCAGCGCAGAGTGTCGCTGATCGATTTTTCCCCCGCGCGGAGTGTCGCTGTTCGACTTTCCCCAGGCATGGAATGTCGCTGATGTTCGACTTGTCCCCGGCACGGAGTGTCGCTGATCGGCTTTTCCCCGGCGCGGAGTGTCGCTGTTCGACTTGTCCCCGGCACGGAGTGTCGCTGGTCGACTTCCCGGCGCGGAGTGTCGCTGTTCGACCTTTCCCCGGCGCGGAGTGTCGCTGGTCGACCTTTCCCCGACGCGGAGTGTCGCTGTTCGACTTGTCCCCGGTACGGAGTGTCGCTGGTCGACTTTTCCCCGGCACGGAGTGTCGCTGGTCGACTTTTCCCCGGCACGGAGTGTCGCTGGTCGACCTGTCCCCGGCACGGAGTGTCGTTGGTGTTGGACTTGTCCCCGGCACGGAATGTCGCTGATCGACTTTTTCTCGGCACGGAGTATCGCTGGTCGACTTGTCCCCGGTACGGAGTGTCGCTGATCGACTTTTCCCCGGCGCGGAGTGTCGCTGGTCGACTTGTCCCCGGCACGGAGTGTCGCTGGTCGACTTGTCCCCGGCACGGAGTGTCGCTGATCGACTTTTCCCCAGCACGGAGTGTCGCTGATGTTTGACTTGTCCCCGGCACGGAGTGTCGCTGATCAACTTTTCCCCGGCACGGAGTGTCGCTGATCGACTTTTCCCCGGCACGGAGTGTCGCTGGTTGATTCCGAATCGAAGCATAATTCCGACATGGAAGGCAGATACGCCTGAGGCGAAGCATGATTTCGACACGGGGTATATTCTGGGACGAAGCATGATTTCGCCGCAGAGATTGTTGGTTTGATTTGTTTGATTTGAGTTGACATCAGCATCGCTACACTGGAATATGGTACCAGGAGCGAATCATCATCTGTCTTTGAGAGGATTTGGGAATTATTTTTTTTTTGTTTAGCATCTGCATTGCTGCACTGGAATAATGCGAGAAGCAACTCATAATTTGCCCCGGGAGGATTTGGGAAATTTTTTTTTTGGTCGGCATCTGCATTGCTACACTGGAATAATGCCAGGAGCAACTCATCATTTGCCCCGGAAGGATTTGGGAATTGATTTTTTTTTTTGCCGGCATCTGCATTATTGCACTGGAATAATGCCAGGAGCAACTCATCTTTTGCCCCGGAAGGATTTGGGAATTGATTTTTTTTTTTGCCGGCATCTGCATTGCTGCACTGGAATAATGCCAGGAGCAACTCATCATTTGCCCCGGAAGGATTTGGGAATCGTTTTTTTTCTGACATCTGCATTGCTGCACTGGAATAATGCCAGAAGAAACTCATCATTTGCCCCGGAAGGATTTGAGAATTGGTGGCTTAGGAAACAGGTTTAGATCCCTATCACCTAAGGCTTTTCAACTTTATGGGCTGTAAGGGTCCCATAAAAGCATTTTCACCCTACGAGTCGAAAGGATCTCGTAGGTGTATTTTCTCTTTAGGAGTCGTGGGGACTCCTAAGGGTGTTACTCCTTTGTGAGTCGTAAAGATTTCACGCGGGAATTTTCTCCTCACAAAGTCGAAAGGACTTTGCGAGTGCATTTCATCTCTTTTTTTCACGAGTTTGCGCTCTTTCAGGTTTTCACAAACTCGCCGGCAGTCCTGCTGTTTTACTCACGGAGCCCTTTCGGGTTTTCATCCGTGCCCATTTTGCTTGTAGACCTTTTTTTTGACTTTAAAAGTAGTCTCACCGGCAGGACTTGGGAGAGATTTGGATTGTTTTACGCCCGTGGATTGTATACGATTTTGCAGGATGTATGATCCAGTCCGTAGGGCCAAAAAAATTTCGGGACTTTGTTGGCGTCTGCATCGCTGCACTGGAATATGATACCAGGAGCGACTCATCATTCGCCGTTGGGGTATGGGAGTTAGAATTTGGTTGGCGTCTGCATCGCTGCACTGGAATATGGTACCAGGAGCGACTCATCATTCGCCACTTGGGGTATGGGAGTTGGAATTTGGTTGGCGTCTGCATCGCTGCACTGGAATATGGTACCAGGAGCGACTCATCATTCGCCACTTGGGAATTGGAGAGCGATGGCTTAGGAGACAGGTTTGGATCCCTATCACCTAAGACTTTTCAATTTTATGGGCCGTGAGGATCCCATAAAAGCATTTCCTCCCTACGAGTCGTAAGGATCCCGCAGGTGCATTTTCTCCTTAGGAGTCGTGAGGACCCCCAAGTGTGTTTTTCCTTTGTGAGTCGTAAGGATCTCACGAAGGTTTGTTCTCCTTATGTATCGTGAGGACGCATAAGTGGGTCTTCCCAATGGAGCATAATTCCGAGGGCGGAGACCAGCCACGTAATTGGTGATTACGGTGGGGCATGGGTATGATGAGAATTATTTGAGCCCGTGGATTGTATACGGTAGTCAATTTGGGGACCAACCGTAGGGCCGGGAGAATTTTGGGAAATTGGATTTTGGTTGGCGTCTGCATCGCTGCACTGGAATATGCTACCAGGAGCGACTCATCATTCGCCGTTGTTTTTTTTTGTTTTGTTTTGTTTTTGTTTTTGTTGTTTTTTTTACCGCGATTGCTCTATCATTTCAGCTTTTCTTATCGCGAAGATCGCGATTGCCCTTTCATTTCGGCTTTTATTCGCGGTTGCCCAATCATTTCGGCTTTATTTTCATCTTTATTTTACTCGCTGATTTTTATTGCGAGTTGTCCCATCATTTCGGCTTTTCTTTATTTCTCTTTTATTTACACATTTTTTTTGTTTATTTACATATATATATTTTTTTACATTCCCAGTTTAACGGCATAAAGGTCGGTTATTCCCAGTTTAATGACGTGTTGGTCGATTGTTCCCAGTTTAATGATGTGGTGGTCCTGTCATTCCCAGTTTAACGCCGTGGCGGTCAATTATTCCTAGTTTAATGATGTGGTGGTCGATTGTTCCCAGTTTAACGACGTGGCGGTCCTGTCATTCCCAGTTTAACGACGTCGCGGTCAGTTATTCCCAGCTCCTTGAACTTTAATCTTGGCGGAGTTGTGTTGATGACCGTAGCTCTGTGGCTTGTCGGTACATCTGACGATTGTGGGGTTTTCCCAAGTTTGTATTGATTCTCCACCCAATCTTTGAAAATATAGCAGTCTTCGATGGTATGACTCACCATTCTATGATATGGGCACTATATGGGATTGCCGGTCATGTTCATTTCATGTGGCCTCTTTGGAACGGACAGTTGCAGACCGTTGTTCAAGGCGTCCACAAATATTTTGCGGACTTCATCCCTCCTGAAGGAGTATACCTTCTTCTTTCTCTCCATTGGAGTAGGTGCCTTTACTGATGCTGATCCTCGAGGCCGATCAGTCTTTGGTTCGCCCTTTTCAGATAATGGCACATGTCTGGGAGGATTAGGCTCCCGAGAGGCTTCGGTCTCCATTTATATAAAATCGGCGGTCGTAGCTTGACTGTTTGCTAATACGCCTTTAGACAGTTCTATCTCTCCCGTCTTGTATTGCCTTTTGACCCAATCTTTGAAGACGAAGCAGTCTTCAATGGCATGACCTATCACTCTATGATAGGGGCAATATTTTGGGCCGTCGGTCATATTCGCTTCTTGCGGTCTCTTTGATTCTAGCAGTTGTAGACCGTTTCTTAGGGCGTCCTTGAATATCTTGTGGACTTTGTCCCTTTAGAAGGAATAGACCTTATCCAGTTTCTCTTTCAGAAGTGATTCCCCTTCGGTGTATGTATCGGAGGGACTGGAGGCTGATCGCGGCCGTTTTTCGCGAAGGCGCTCCGCTCTTAGGTTGATGGGGGTATCAGTCGGCTGCCTCCGGGTATTAGTCCCTGGCTCATGAACCAAAATTTGATTCTGCTATAATTGCAATCGGGCGACTTGGGTCGCGAGATCTGCCGCGACGTTTGCCAATTCGTCGACCTTGAACTGTACCTTGGCTAACTTCTCATCCCTATCCTGAAACTGCCTCTGAAGCTATCGGAATAACGCTTGTTCTGTAGTTCCGGCTTGTTGAAGTCAAAATTTGCACCCCCGTTGACTAAGTCAAACTCAAGGTCAACCCCAAGCCAGATGGGCCCAAGCCCAAGCAAGTGGGCCAATGCCCAAGTCGAGCCCGAACACGAAGCGTCCGGCCTTCCGCCATGCCAAAATAAATATATATCACGTAATAAATAATTTTTATGTAATTTTTTATGCATGAATGTATACAAAATGGACATAAAGCCAAATTTTTTGTAAGCCCGTGGCTTATGTGCAAAAAGAAATGGCACATGAGCCATGGGATAGGCAAAATGCCATTGTGTAAAGCCCAAGGGGTTATATGTAAATATGTAAGCCTATATAAGGCAACATGATGATGAATAAAAAAAAGACACTTTTCATTTTCTCAAAAACCTAGGGTTTGTGCCTCTTTCTCCTTCCTCAAGGTTCTAAACCTTCCTCTTTTTTTTTAATTAAATCAAGAGTTTTACACTTCCTTTTCCAAAACTAAATAGTTTTTCACCACAAAACCTACAAAGGGGAACTCAAATCTGTCATCAGATCTCAGAAAGGAGAGATTTTTAGAATCTCATATTTCTTGATCTTCAAGATCTGACCAACAAAGGAAGAAGAAGGAGACCCATCTCCAGAAACCCCACTTTGGAGAAGAACTAGGGCTCAAGGGGAGAAGCCCTTCATCAGTTTCAAAACATCTTAGGAGTTTAACTCATATATATATATACACACACACAGAATAATAAGTGCTCCTTTCTGGGAGTACAACTCCCATTGCAGGGACCAAGTCTCTTTTGCTGCTCGAGCGCCCACGTGCTGACACGTGGCGCGCTAGCGCTCATAGCGCTAGCGCACTTGCGCTCAGAGTGCTAGCGCCCAAAGCGCTAGCGCTCACGTGTTGACACGTGGCGCGCTAGCGCTAGCGCCCGAGCATCCACGTGCTGACACGTGGCGCGTTTGTGCTCAGTGCGCTAGCGCTCTTGCGCTCAGTACGCTGGCGCCCGAGCGCCCACGTGCTGACACGTGGCGCGCTCGCGCTCAGTGCGCCAGCGCTCTTGCGCTCAGTGCGCTGGTGCCCGAGCGCCCACGTGCTGACACGTGGCGCGCTAATGCCCGAGCGCCCACGTGCTGACACGTGGTGCGCTAGCGCTCAAAGCGCTAGTGCTCTTGCGCTCAAAGCGCTGGCTCCACGCATCTTTTGGATGCCTTTTCCCCCTTTTTTTTATATTTATACATATATGTATACATATGTACACACACACATACTCTGCGGGGCTCCCGAAATATCCAAGCCCCCTCCAAAACAAAACACACGTACACTGCACATTGAGTTCGCATGACCAGTTTAACCCGTCAATCGGAGATTCCCTCGCCCCAAAGGCGAGGGGTAATTAACGGCAGCTTAGTCCGCGGCTGCCGGAGATTCGGATCCCCACAATCAATAAACCCCGGCCTATCCTAGGCAGGGGGAATCTGTAGTACGCCTGACAAGTGTGCGCGTATTCCCATCTCAATGGGGTGACGAAAAACACCCTACAGATTCTGGCACGCCCGGTGGGACCTTTCTCTCCTCCCATATTTCGGGTTAAACGTTCATGCGAACTCAATCAATATACATATCGACTGCCTGTACTAAAATCATGCTTCTTTGTACAGGTTAACAAATTTCAAATTGCAATCTCCGATCGCAGCGAAAATGTCTCCAAGGACAAGCTTAGCTCTCGACACAACTCCCGTCTCCTACACGATGAAGATGGACTCCAGGACGGTCCTTCCGGCCAGTCTCGGGCGACAATGGGAGGAAGAGCCGCTACCATTTGGCTCTATTATGTTCGTGTCAGCTAATGCCGTCCCAGCTCCTCAAGCTCCGGTAACAGTCAAACCGGTCTCAAAGGGGAAAAGGCCGAATGTCATGGTCGCGAGGGCGCCCCAACACAAATGCAAGTCGATGTTTGAACGACTTTCCTTGGCCCCAGCTGGGGGCAAGGCCATCAACACCAACAAAGCAATAAGGCATCTCGGGCATGCTCCAGCGGCGTCTCTGACAACTGCTCGATTGGGTGTTTTCTCAAGCCTCCCCATCACTCAGCCTATGGCGGCTTCCCGAAGAGCAGAAGCCTGCCAAGCGCTCAAGGCAGAGAAGCTGAGGCAGAAGCGGCTCAGATATAGAGCCAACAAAAGGGCTTGGGCTCTGGCCATGTTAAAATTTATGAATTTCCAAAGCCCGGACCGCTCTGCGAAACCAGCTACCGGTGATGAAAGAATGGCTGAATATGTTATCCACACTATCTACATGGCCGGACATGAAGAAACGAACCCTCCTCTTCTTCACAGCCATGGTGATGATATGGTTGACGCTACCCAGCATCGGCTCGATCTAAATGATGAAGAGCCTGCTCAGGCCGATAAGCCAGAGGAGCCCGTGGTTCTTGCGGAATTGTGCTCAGGCAATAAAGATGACCCGGTTGTCATAACCGGAACTACAGAACAAGCATTATTCCGATGGCTTCAGAGGCAGCTTCAGGACAGGGATGAGAAGTTAGCCAGGGTACAGTCCAAGGTCGACGAATTGGCAAACGTCGCGGCAGATCTCGCGACCCAAGCGCCCTATTGCAATTACAGCAGAATCAAGTTTTGGTTCATGAGCCAGGGATTGATACCCGGAGGCAGTCAACTGACACCCTCTTCAACCTAAGAGCGGAGCGCCTTCATGAAAAACGGCCGCGATCAGCCTCCAGTCCCTCCGATGCATACACCGAAGGGGAATCGCCTCTGAAAGAGAAGCTGGAAAATGTCTATTCCTTCAAAAGGGACAAAGTCCACAAGATATTCAGGGACGCCCTAAGAAACGGTCTACAACTGCCAGAATCAAAGAGGCCGCAAGAAGCGAATATGACCGACGACCCAAAATATTGCCCCTATCACAGAGTGATAGGTCATGCCATTGAGGACTGCTTCGTCTTCAAAGATTGGGTCGAAAGGCAATACAAGATGAGAGAGATAGAACTGTCTAAAGGCGTGTTAGCAAACAGTCAATCTACGACCGCCGATTCCATACAAATGGACACCGAAGCTTTTCGGGAACCTAATCCTCTCAGACATGTGCCACTATCTGAAAAGGGCGAACCAAAGACTGATCGGCCTCAAGAACCAGCATCAGTAAGGGCACCTACTCTAATGGAGAGAAAGAAGAAGGTATACTCCTTCAGGAGGGAGGATGTCCGCAATATATTCAAGAAAGCCTTGAACAACGGTCTGCAATTGCCTATTCCAAAAAGGCCACATGAAATGAATATGACCGGCAATCCCGTATACTGCCCCTATCATAGGGTGATAGGTCATGCCCTTGAAGACTGCTGTGTTTTTAAAGATTGGGCAGAGGACCAATACAAGCTTGGAAAAACCTCACAATTCTCGGATGTATCGGCAAGCCACAGAGCTAGGTCATCAACACAGCTCCGCCAAGATCAAAGTTCAAGGAGCTGGGATAAGCAAAAAGGACCACCACATCGTTAAACTGGGAACACCAGAGGACCACCACGTCGTTAAACTGGGAATGATAGACCTCTAAGTCTTTAAACTGGAAACAGATGACCACTATGTCGTTAAACTGGAAGCAGCTAACCACCATGTCATTAAACTGGGAATAATCGACCTCTAAGTCGTCAAACTGGAAATGTAAAAAAAAATGTGTAAATAAAAAAAGGAATGTGTAAATAAAAATAAAAAAAAGAAAAGCCGAAATGATGGGGCAACTCGCAATAAAAATCAGCGAGTAAAAATAAAAATGAAAATAAAGCCGAAATGATGGGGCAACCGCGAATAAAAGCCGAAATGATAGGGCAATCGCGATCTTCGCGATAAGAAAAGCTGAAATGATAGAGCAATCGCGGTAAAACAAAAAAAAACAAAACAAAACAACGGCGAATGATGAGTCGCTCCTGGTACCATATTCCAGTGCAGCAATGCAGACGCCAACCAAAATCCAGTTTCCCAAAATTCTTCCGGCCCTACGGCCAGTCCCCAAATTGACTACCGTATACAATCCACGGGTTTAAATAATTCTCACCATGCCCATGCCCCACCGCATCACCAGTTACGCGGCTGGTCTCCGCCCTCGGAATTATGCTCCATTGAGAAGACTTACTCATGTGTCCTCACGATATATGAGGAGAACAAACCTTCGTGGGATCCTTACGACTCACAAAGGAAAAACACACTTGGGGGTCCTCACGACTCCTAAGGAGAAAATACACCTACGGGATCCTTACGACCCGTAGGGAGAAAATGCTTTTATGGGACCCTTACAGCCCATAAAATCGAAAAGCCTTAGGTGATAGGGATCTAAACCTGTCTCCTAAGCCATCGCTTCCCGAATCCCAAGTGGCGAATGATGAGTCGCTCCTGGTACCATATTCCAGTGTAGCGATGCAGACGCCAACCAAATTCCAAATCCTAAAATGGCGAATGATGAGTTGCTCCTAGTACCATATTCCTGTGCAGCGATGCAGACGCCAACCAAATTCTAAATCTCATACCCCAACGGTGAATGATAAGTCGCTCCTGGTACCATATTCCAGTGCAGCGATGCAGACGCCGACAAAGTCCCGAAATTTTTCCGGCCCTACGGTCTGGATCATACATCTTGCAAAACCGTATACAATCCACGGGCGTAAAACAGTCCCAATCTCTCCCAAGTCCTACCGGTGGGACCACATTCAAAGTCCCACCAAAAATAAAAAATAAAAAAAAGGTATGTCCACAAGCAAAATGGGCATGGATGAAAACCCGAAAGGGCTCCGTGAGTAAAAATAGCAGGACTGCCGGCGAGTTTGTGAAAACCCGAAAGGGCGCAAACTCGTAAAAAAGAGATGAAATACACTCGCAAAGTCCTCTCGACTTTGTGAGGAGAAAATTCCCGTGTGAGATCCTTACGACTCACAAAGGAGCAACACACTTAGGAGTCCCTATGACTCCTAAGGAGAAAATACACCTACGAGATCCTTTCGACTCGTAGGGAGAAAACGCTTTTATGGGACCCTTACGGCCCATAAATTGAAAAGCCTTAGGTGATAGGGATCTAAACCTGTCTTCTAAGCCACCAATTCCCAAATCCTCTCGGGGCAAATGATGAGTTGCTCCTGGCATTATTCCAGTGCAGCAATGCAGATACCAAACAAAAACCAAAATCCTAAAATCCTCTCAGTGACAGATGATGATTAGCTCCCGGTACCATATTCCAGTATAGCGATGCTGATGTTAACCCAAATCACAATCAATAAGTCAACTTCAACTCCGACACCGCAGAAAGCGGAGCGAGTCAGAATCCAACCTCGACACCGCAAGAAGCGGAGCAAGTCAAGTTCACCCCTGACACTGCAGGAAGCAGAGCAAGCAACACATTAACCGACATACTAAGCACTTCAAAGATATTACGACTCACAAAGGAAAAACACACTTGGGGTCCTCACGACTCCTAAGGAGAAAATACACCTACGGGATCCTTACGACCCGTAGGGAGAAAATGCTTTTATGGGACCCTTACAACCCATAAAATTGAAAAGCCTTAGGTGATAGGGATCTAAACCTGTCTCCTAAGCCATCGCTTCCCGAATCCCAAGTGGCGAATGATGAGTCGCTCCTGGTACCATATTCCAGTGTAGCGATGCAGACGCCAACCAAATTCCAAATCCTAAAATGGTGAATGATGAGTCGCTCCTAGTACCATATTCCTGTGCAGCGATGCAGACGCCAACCAAATTCTAAATCCCATACCCCAACGGTGAATGATGAGTCGCTCCTGGTACCATATTCCAGTGCAGCGATGCAGACGCCGACAAAGTCCCGAAATTTTTTCGGCCCTACGGTCTGGATCATACATCTTGCAAAACCCTATACAATCCACAGGCGTAAAACAGTCCCAATCTCTCCCAAGTCCTACCGGTGGGACCACATTCAAAGTCCCACCAAAAATAAAAAATAAAAAAAGGGTATGTCCACAAGCAAAATGGGCATGGATGAAAACCCGAAAGGGCTCCGTGAGTAAAAATAGCAGGACTGCCGGCGAGTTTGTGAAAACCCGAAAGGGCGCAAACTCGTAAAAAAGAGATGAAATACACTCGCAAAGTCCTCTCGACTTTGTGAGGAGAAAATTCCCGTTTGAGATCCTTACGACTCACAAAGGAGCAACACACTTAGGAGTCCCTACGACTCCTAAGGAGAAAATACACCTACGAGATCCTTTTGACTCGTAGGGAGAAAACGCTTTTATGGGACCCTTACGGCCCATAAATTGAAAAGCCTTAGGTGATAGGGATCTAAACCTGTCTTCTAAGCCACCAATTCCCAAATCCTCTCGGGGCAAATGATGAGTTGCTCCTGGCATTATTCCAGTGCAGCAATGCAGATACCAAACAAAAACCAAAATCCTAAAATCCTCTCAGTGACAGATGATGATTAGCTCCCGGTACCATATTCCAGTATAGCGATGCTGATGTTAACCCAAATCACAATCAACAAGTCAACTTCAACTCCGACACCGCAGAAAGCGGAGCGAGTCAGAATCCAACCTCGACACCGCAAGAAGCGGAGCAAGTCAAGTTCACCCCTGACACTGCAGGAAGCAGAGCAAGTCAAATAGAGCGTCGACCGTCCATGTCATAAAATGGGCAGTGCAGGCTTCCCACAAACCGGGAACCAAATCGCTCCGGATCAGAACGTCGACCGTCCATGTCGCAAAACAGGCAGTGCAGGCTTCCCACAAATCGGCAGTGCAGGCTTCCCACAAACCGGGAACCAAATCGCTCCGGATCAGAACGTCGACCGTCCATGTCGCAAAACGGGCAGTGCAGGCTTCCCACAAATCGGGAACCAAATCACTCCGGATCAGAGCGTCGACCGTCCATGTCGCGAAAAGGGCAGTGCAGGCTTCCCACAAATCGGGAACCAAATCGCTCCGGATCAGAGCGTCGACCGTCCATGTCGCAAAACGGGCAGTGCAGGCTTCCCACAAATCGGGAACCAAATCGCTCCGGAAAACGGGCAATGCAGGCTTCCCACAAATCGGGAACCAAATCGCTCCGGATCAGAGCGTCGACCGTCCATGTCGCAAAACGGGCAGTGCAGGCTTCCTACAAATCGGGAACCAAATCGCTCCGAATCAGAGCGTCGACTGTCCATATCGCAAAACGGGCAGTGCAGGCTTCCCACAAATCGGGAACCAAATCGCTCCGGATCAGAGCGTCGACCGTCCATGTCGCAAAATGGGCAGTGCAGGCTTCCCACAAATCGGGAACCAGATCATTCCGAGCAAGGGAAAAGTCTACCACGGACACTCCGTCTCGGAGACGCGTCAAGCGTCGACTGTCCATGTCGCAAAAAGGGTAGTGCAGGTTTCCTACAAAGCAGGAACCAAATCACTCCGGGCCAGGGAAACGTCTACCACGGACACTCCGTCTCGGAGACGCATCAAGCGTCGACCGTCCACGTCGTAAAAAGGGCAGTGCATCCCAAAAAGTGGGAACCGAAGCAAGTCGCCTCCACGCAAAAGAAGATCTATCAATTTCATGCACACGACTCACATATGTGGTGTGCATTTATTGATGGGGGCACTTTGTTGAAGTCAAAATTTGCACCCCGGTTGACCAAGTCAAAGTCAAGGTCAACCCCAAGCCAGGTGGGCCCAAGCCCAAGCAATTGGGCCAATGCCCAGGTCGAGCCCGAACACGAAGCGTCCAGCCTTCCGCCATGCCAAAATAAATATAGATCATATAATAAATAATTTTTATGTAATTTTTTATGCATGAATGTATACAAAATGGGCATAAAGCCAAATTTTTTGTAAGCCCGTGGCTTATGTGCAAGAAGAAATAGCACATGAGCCATGGGATAGGCAAAATGCCATTGTGTAAAGCCCAAGGGGCTATATGTAAATATGTAAGCCTATATAAGGCAACATGATGATGAATAAAAAAAAGACACTTTTCATTCTCTCAAAAATCTAGGATTTGTGCCTCTTTCTCCTTCCTCAAGATTCTAAACCTTCCTCTCTTTTTTAATTAAATCAAGAGTTTTACTCTTCCTTTTCCAAAACTAAATAGTTTTTCACCACAAAACCTACAAAGGGGAACTCAAATCTGCCATCAAATCTCAGAAAGGAGAGATTTTTAGAATCTCATATTTCTTGATCTTCAAGATCCGGCCAACAAAGGAAGAAGAAGGAGACTCATCTCCAGAAACCCCACTTTAGGGAAGAACTAGGGCTCAAGGGGAGAAGCCCTTCATCAGCTTCAAAACATCTTAGGAGTTTAACTCCTCATATATATAGACACACACACACGCGCACACAGAGAGAGAGAGAGAGAGAATAATAAGTGCTCCTTTCTGGGAGTACAACACCCATTGCAGGGACCAAGTCCCTTTTGCTGCTCAAGCGCCCACGTGCTGACACGTAGCGCGCTAGCGCTCGAGCGCCCACGTGCTGACACGTGGCGCGCTAGCGCTCAGAGCGCTAGCGCCCAAAGTGCTAGCGCTCGAGCGCCCACGTATTGACACGTGGCGCGCTAGCGCTCAAAACGCTAGCGCTCTTGCGCTCAGAGCGCTAGCGCCCGAGCGTCAGTGCGCCGGCACGTGGCGCGCTAGCGCTCAGTGCGCCGGCACGTGGCGCGCTAGCGCTCTTGCGCTCAGAGCGCCAGCGCTTAGTGCACTAACGCCCACGTGCTGACACGTGGCGCGCTAGTGTCCGAGCGCCCACGTGCTGACACGTGGCGCGCCAGCGCTCTTGCACTCAGAGCGCTAGCGTCCGAGCGTTCACGTGTTGACACGTGGCGCGCTAGCGCTCAAAGCGCCGGCGCTCTTGCGCTCAAAGCGCTGGCGCTGGCCCCACGCATCATTTGGATGCCTTTTTCCTCTTTTTATATATATATATATATACATATGTGTATACATATGTACACACATACATACTCCACGACACTGTCCCTGTTAGAAAAAAAAATTCTAACGGGGCGCTGCCCCGCACCCCGCAAGGGGGCTGCTAGCCCCCTTGACCCCCAGTCCGCTATCCGGGTTGCGGGACCCCCGTAAAAACTCTGCGGGGCTCCCGATATATCCAAGCCCCCTCCAAAACAAAACACACGTACGCTGCACATTGAGCTCGCATGACCAGTTTAACCCGTCAATCAGAGGTTCCCTCACCCCAAAGGCGAGGGGTAATTAACGGCAGCTTAGTCCGCGGCTGCCGGAGATTCGAATCCCCACAATCAATAAACCCCGGCCTACCTTAGACAGGGGGAATCTGTAGTACGCCTGACAAGCGCGCGCGTATTCCCATCTCAATGGGGTGACGAAAAACACCCTACACGGTTATGACAACCGGATCATCTTTATTGCCTGAGCTCAATTCTGCAGGAACCACGGGTTCCTCTGGCTTATCGGCCTAAGAGGGCTCTTCATCACTTAGATCGAGCCGATGCTGGGTAGCGTCAATCATATCATCACCATGGCTGTGAAGAAGAGGAGGATTCGTTTCTTCATGTCCGACCATGTAGACAGTGCGGACCACATACCCAGCCATCTCTTTATCTCGGGCGGCTGATTTCGCGGAGCGGTCCGGGCTCATAAATTTTAACATGGCCAGAGCCCTAGCCCTTTTGTTGGCTCTGTATCTGAGCCGCTTCTGCCTCAGCTTCTCTGCCTTGAGCGCTTGGCAGGCTTCTGCTCTTCGGGAAGCCGCCATGGGCTGAGTGATGGGGAGACTTGAGAAGACACCCAATCGAGCAGTTATCAGGGGCGCCGCTGGAGCTTTCCCGAGATGCCTCGTTGCCTTGTTGACGTTAATGGCCTTGCCCCCAGCTGGAGCGACGGAGAGACGTTCGGAAACGGATTTGCGTTTAGGTTGGGGCGCCCTCGAGACCACCACATTTGGCCTCCTGCCCTTCGAGATCGGTTTGTCTGTCACCGGGGCTTGAGGAGCTGGGATGGCGTTAGCTGACACAAACAGAATATAGCCGAATGGTAGCGGCGGCTCTTCCCATTGTCACCCGAGACTTGCCGGGAGGACCTTCCTGGCGTCCATCTTCATCGTGTAGGAGATGGGAGCCTTGCTGAGAGCTAAGATCGTCCTTGGAGACATTGTTGAAAAGTGATTGCTTGAAGACCTGCATGAAAAAAGCATTATTTTAGTATAAATATATATATATATGTATACTGATTGAGTTCGCATGAACGTTTAACTCGAAATATGGGAGGAGCGATTAGTCCCACCGGGCGTGCCAGAATCTGTAGGGTGTTTTTCGTCACCCCATTGAGATGGGAATACGTGCGCGCTTGTCAGGCGCATTACAGATTCCCCCTGCCTAAGGTAGGCTGGGGTTTATTGATTGTGGGGATCCGAATCTCCGGCAGCCGCGGACTAAGCCGTCGTTAATTACCCCTCGCCTTTGGAACAAGAGAACCTCCAATTGACGGGTTAAACTGGCCATGCGAACTCAATGTGCAGTGTACGTGTGTTGTGTTTTGAAAAAGGGTTTTGGATATATCAGGAGCTACGCAGAGTTTTTACGGGGGTCCCGCTACCCGGATAGCAGGCTGGGGGTCAAGGGGGCTAGCAGCCCCCTTGCGGGGTGCGGGGCAGCGCCCCGGCCCAATTTTTTTTTAAGAGGGATAGTGTTGTAGAGTATGTGTGTGCGCGTGTGTGTGTATACGTGAGCGCCAGCGCTTTTGGGTGCTAGCGCTTTGAGCGTAAGAGCGCTAGCGCACCACGTGTCAACACGTGAGCGCTCGAGCGCTAGCGCTTTTAGGCGCTAGCGCACCACATGGGCGCTCGGGCGCTAGCGCTTTGGGCGCTAGCGCTTTGGGCGCTAGCGCTCTGAGCGCAAGAGCGCTAGCGCACCACGTGTCAGCACATGGGCACTCGGGCGCTAGCGCTTTGGGCGCTAGTTCTCTGAGCGCAAGAGCGCTAGCGCCACACGTGCCAGCACGTGGGCGCTCGAGCGGCAAAAGGGACTTGGTCCCTGCAATGGGAGTTGTACTCCCAGAAAGGAGCACTTATTATTCTCTCTCTCTCTCTCTCTCTCTATATATATATATATATATATATATATATATATATATATATATATATATGAGGAGTTAAACTCCCAGGATGTTTTGAAGCTGATGAAGGGCTTCTTCCCTTGATCCCTAGTTCTTCCCCAAAGTGGGGTCTCTGGAGATGGGTCTCCTTCTTTCTCCTCTGTTGGCAGGATCTTGAAGATCAAGAGATGTGAGATTTTTAAAATCTCTTCTTTTTGAGATCTAATGGTAGATTCAAGTTCCCCTTTGTGGGTTTTGTGGTGAAAAACTATTTAGTTTTGAAAAAGGAAGAGTAAAACTCTTGATTTAATTCAAAATAAATGAGAAGGTTTAGAACCTTGGAGAAGGAGCAGGAGGCACAAAAAACCCTAGTTTTTGGGGGAATGAAAAAGTATCTTAGATATTTTCATCATGTTGCCTCTTATAGGCTTACATATTTACATATAGCCCCTTGGGCTTTACAAAATGACATTTTGCCCATCCCATGGCTCATGTGCCATTTCTTTTTGCACATAAGCCATGGGCTTACAAAAAATTGGCTTTATGCCCATTTTGCATACATTCATGCACAAAAATTACATCAAAATTATTTGTTACGTGATTTTTTTTATTTTGGTATGGCGGAAGGCCGGACGCTTCATGTTCGGGCTCGACCTGGGCATTGGCCCACTGGTTTAGGCTTGGGCCCACCTGGCTTGGGGTTGACCTTGATTTTGACTTGGTCAACCGGGGTGCAAATTTTGACTTCAACACCCATATCTTCAGATACTGAAGATAGGGTTTCTTCCCACTCCACATCTGAAATGGTGTGGTAGGCATAGTCTTGGTAGGAACCCTGTTCAAAACATATGCAGCTGATTCTAGTGCATAACCCCAGAAATATCGCGGTAACTCACCATTACTCATCATGGAACATACCATATCCAATAGGGTTCGGTTCCGTCTTTCCAATACACCGTTATGTTGTGAAGTGTATGGAGGAGTAAGCTGAGAGAGAATTCCATTCTCTTTTAGGAAACCCAGGAACTCGGCACTTAAGTATTCACCGCCTCGATCAGATCTCAGTGTCTTGATACTTTTGCCGGTTTGGTTCTCTACTTCATTCTTATATTCTCGGAATTTCTCAAAGGCCTCGGATTTATGTTTCATCAAGAAAATGAATCCATACCTAGAGTAATCATCCGTAAAAGTAATGAAATATGAAAAACCACCTCTTGCATGTGTGGACATTGGACCACACTGTGTATGAGTCCTAAGAGCTTGCTCGCTCTTACTCCATGTCCAGTGAATGGAGTCTTTGTCATCTTTCCTTTGAGACATGATTGACAAGTGGCATAAGATTGATATTCGAACGGATCTAAATATCCTTCTCTATGTAACTTAGTTAACCTTGTCTCATTGATGTAACCTAGTCTACAATGCCATAAGAAAGCCTGATTTATATCTGGAGACTTTCTTTTTAGTGTGTTTTGGACATTAAAAATCTGTAATTGGTTTAACACGTATATACCGTTATCTAGTGTACTGGACCCAATCAAACCATGATTAAGGTGGATGTTAACATCGCTTACAAACGTGAAATCATAACCTTCTTTTGATAACAACGATACTGATATGATATTACAC
Organism: Agapanthus africanus; assembly: GCA_030015575.1. Taxonomy (NCBI): domain Eukaryota; kingdom Viridiplantae; phylum Streptophyta; class Magnoliopsida; order Asparagales; family Amaryllidaceae; genus Agapanthus; species Agapanthus africanus. The sequence goes on from CM057339.1 coordinate 751,264,636, forward strand.
GTTAAACTAGGTACACAAAAACAGTTGCGCAAAACCAAAATATGTCCACTCGTCAATCCAAGGTGATAATCCCCTACGGACACAGCATTCACGCTAGCTCCATTAGCAACCAGGAAGGTCATATCACCAACCTTCAGCACTCTACGGTTTCTCAGTGCCTGCAATGAATTGCATATATGAGATCCTGATCCGGTATCCAATACCCAGGAAGTAAAGTTGATTGACAGACAATTTTCAATTACAAACACACCTGAAGCCGAAGCCACAACTTGCCTCGGATCCTGGTTCTTGGCAATCCAAGCTTTGCAATCTTTCTTCCAATGGCTTTTCCTACGACAGTGGAAGCACTCGTCTTATTCCATTACCGGCTCCGCAACCTTTGCCTTTCCCTTGACTCCCACCTTACCAACACCACCTCTCGGTTTGGTAGCGACCTTCTTCTTCCTTCCTTTGGCCCTTGCCTTGGACCTAGAAGAGGAAGCACCATGAACAAACATAGTGGGTGTTTCCCTTGCTTTCTGCAAGGTGCCCTCTGAACTCCTCAACATATTAAGGAGTTCTGGAAGCTCAACTTCCTTACCTTGAATGTTGAAATTCAAGATAAATTGGGCGTAGGTGGAAGGAAGGGACTGAAGAACCAAGTCTGTATACAGCTCGTTCTCTAATGTTGTCCCGAGGTCTGCGAGCTCTTCAATATAGCCAATCATCTTAAGCACATGTTCTCCTACAGATGATCCGACGGCCAGCCTCGACTGAAACAAGTTCTTCGAGGTCTCGTATCTAGCTATACGAGATTGCTCTCCATACAGTTCCTTGGTGTGGAGAAATATGGATTCAAGATCCATATTCTCGTGCCTCCTCTGATGTTCATTATTCATAGAAGCAAGCATGATGCATTTGGCCTTCACGCGGTCTAACTCCCAGGTCTTGCGGATTTCCTTATCCGCGACACTGGATTCAGGACTTGGGACGGCAGGGGCCTTAGTAGTAAGGACATACCCCAATTTGTCATAGGTAATTACCATCTTAACATTCCGGAACCAGTCTTTATAGTTTGGCCATGTCAAAATATTTTAATCTAATAATAACTTCAGGCCTGTCATGTTCTGGGTCGCTGCAATTAGGAGAGAGAGAGGACACACTTTAGCATGATGCTCTTGCAAGTTTAGAGTGGTTTTTAGTTTATCTAAACAGGATGGCTCCCACTGTTTCTCGAATCTCTCCTCAAACCAAAAAGGAAGAACTAGTCAGGACTATTCTCACCGTACAATACTTGCTTAACCGTTCAGCCAGGCCGGTGTCGGTACTTCGAGGGAGGTTTTACGACGCTTTCGCGAAGTTCCTTAATTAAATAACCTCTTTTCTCCGGGGGCGTAGCCCCGCTGACACCTACTTGGTTTATAACATTGATCGTTAAATGAAAGAATCTCCTGATGAGTAGCATATACTCACAGTAGGATCGGGATCCAAATATCATCGTGTGATAAAGCTGAAGGAATCCTACCAAAATTATCACACTCCAAATGGTATGCAATCTCTTAGCAAGTTTCAGTTTCTTTAGAAACTCCCGATATGGATTTCTGCCCCATGCTCTTATGACCTTGGCGTTGGTCAAAATGTCATAAGTCACATGTCAAGTTATACCCATCATTATCTTGTTAATTTGAACCCATCCGTACATACCTCTGACATTGGCCAAATGGTAGTACGACTGTCCCAAACATCATTTTTAGACCCCGTTTTAAAATCGGCAGAAACTTAGTGAAAACATCATTTTTTCGGGTTCGTTTTGCGATCGAATTTCTAAAGACTTTGCTAACATATTAGTTATGGTTTAGCTAGGCTCTGATACCACTGTAAGTCGACGTTAGACACCCCACAAGATGCGGGGAGGCGGAATAGGTAAAACAATAATTTTGTTTAAGTTAATATCGACTAACTTTACGGATCTTTGCTAAACCCTAACTAACAAACTATCTAGAAGTGTTAAACTACTATGATAGATGATTATACCTCAAGATACTAATCCTTCTTGTTCTTGTTGTTCACCTCCTCGTCGGCCTCCTCGATGTGATAGAAGATCCACCCGAGAGTTCCTTCTCTAAGCTTTAACCTCTCACTTGAGGTAACTAAGTGGTTAGGATTGCTAATCCAAGTGACCTAGAAGATATAGAAGTGGATTAAGGATCTAATAGTCTTTCTAACCCTTGGGATCTCAACACATGAGAGGATTAGGGTTAGGTTGAAGAAGAGGAGAGCTTGAGGAGAGAGAATGTGTATGTGAGAATGAGATGAATAATAACTCGTTTCTATATTATATGAAGCATAAATATTATCAAATAAATCATATATGATAATTACAACCATGCTTCATTTAATACAATCAATGAATCATCACATGAGTCATTAAGCATTAAATGCTTCATTAACTCATTTGGATGAATCATCTCATGAGTCACTAATTCATTTAATACAAATTAAACATAAGCTCTCCACCTCACCTTTCTTCTAGAAGCTTCTCGACTAATTACGAGAATGCCTCTCCCATCCGTAAAACACGGATATTCTGAGACCGCATAAATCCAATAATCCCATACTAGAATCTGGCTTAAACTAAAGCTCGCTAGTATAATCTGTCCGAACATCATACGTGCACAAGTACATGTATATGTCTGAACCCTGTCGTAAAACCATACGACCTCTATATCGTTTCGCCTGAAGCAGGGAAACTCTCTGTGTGGGACTCTAAAGACTCGACACTACGCTGACAGTGGGTTTAACCACAGGGCGCAAGCGATACTAGCTGTACGTAACGGTCCCCAGGTAGATGTCGATAAGAAGGCCGATGAGGAAACCCATCCGAACTCCTACTGAGCCTGATGTGACAATCTCCGTACAGTCCGGTCTGTTCGTCTAAGACAATCGCATATCGGGCCTAGGGGGCGGCAAGCGTCAGTTCCCTAAAAGGCGGTATAAGTCGTGTCGGAGCGAAGCCCATTACACCTTGAGAAGCTACTGGAAATCCTACCAGTAAATCTCGTTTGCCCTGCCCAGGGACTTTGCGTAATGGCTCTCCAATCACAGTGCGATATCAACTCCGAATACCGGGAGAGACGAATCCTTTCTAACTGCCACTGCCTCCAAGTGCTTCGGGACTGCACCCAACTGCTACTTGTTTGCACGACTCCTTTGAGCCGTGGTAGGGTAGCAATCTAAGAACAATGGGAACACACTCGAGGCGAAGCAGCAGTGTCAAGTCTACGGACTATGCTGTACTTATGTCACTTGGGAACTGTTAACTGACGACGGGTATAATACCAACCAACAGTTCCTTGCGAGTCCTATCCGGTATACCCGTAACCCAACGAGCACCTGCATACTATTTCCAGTACAACGTACTAATGGCTGTGGAACAGACCATCTCCCCTACTGGGATGAGAAGCGTATACACTAGTCTACTCTGGAGTATCGATGCCCTGTCTCGATAATCCTACGACTAGGGACCTGAAAAAGGATGTGCTTGTAGACTACCCAGCTCTCACTAGTGTGACTGCCATCACAACGCTGGTAGTCAAGCAAGATCCTAAGGGTTCTATCAATATGTATTCGCGATATGCTAAAAGAAACATATACACATTAAGATAGATATAAACCAAGTAGCATACTACTATATTGAGCAAGACTGTTAATACAACTGTGAATATCCCAAGCTTCCATAAAGTAATATACAAACTAGTATGATACAATAATGGCCCCTAGGGCATATACACTAACACACTTGAGAATTCAATTCAAGTTATAGTACCCTTGCCCTAAAACCTAATACTTCTTTTCGTTAATGATGGATGGATTTGCTCGCACACCTTTCATGCGACTATTAATGCATCTTGAGGCACCTACAGCCGATTACTGAATGTGTGAGCTTAAAGCGTAAATAGCAGTTTTCAGGTCTTGACTTTATTTATTTTTTTTCTTTTTCTTTTTCTTTTTCTTTCTTTTCCAAGACCTGATATATTTTTCAATGATGCTCTTTTGGTGGTTAGCTTTAAGTACCGTTTTTTCCCTTTCATACTAGGTTTTCAGGTAAGAGTATTTCTAGGTATCCTCTGCTATCCCAAGTTTCAAGGTGTGTGAGTGCGATTTGTAGGGTATATACTTTCTGAATTTGGACTCAAGAATATGAACTATTTTTCAGACTTATCCTTCAATAAAGCTTTCAATACTTTCCCTTTATCTCCACTTAACTCAAGAACTGAACTCAAGATTACCTACTTCTCAAAAAAAATGCAATGACGTATATTTACCAAGGTTAAACAGAAGGAGGGTTATTTTTAGGGGTTTCAATTCCTAAGCCTAAAATTTAGTTATTTCTAACGTATCAACAAAACTTTCGGAATAAAACATCTAAGTTACCCTATTAGCTAACTTGACGACAAAGTTTTTTATATTTTTGTAAAATTTTCGATTTTTATGGGTTTTTTATAAGTATGCAAATGCAAAATATACAAATGAATGCGAAGGGAGAAAGCTTACCGAGCACACCCCAAACTTAAACTTGACAGTGCCCTCACTGTCAGGCTACACTAAGAGGGTCAAAATTGTCGGCGCTCCCTAAAAATTTTTTATACAAAACAAAAAAATATACACAAAAAGATCTCCCCCAAACTTTTGGCGTGTCGCGTATTCAAAATTCTAGATAACCGCGATCAAGGACGGTGTCGCTTTGAAGCTAGCCGGTTGAGCACGGGTCGATCCGCAGGGAGATAGTTGTATGTTCATTCGTGTTTTAGACGAGTCAATAAAGAATGTATATGTGTATGTTCAAGTCTATCCTAAGTGTTCGTATTTTATGTTCAAGTAAGCTTGTTAAGGTTAAGATTGGTTAGTAGAGTTAGTAATAGTCTTGTGCTTATTTTTTGCCATTCTTAAGACGATGTTGGGATAATCGAAAGTAGCAGGGATTAGGAGGACATAGGAATGGGATTTGCGAGTTTAAGCGAGCTTTTCAACGCTAAATCCATTCCTAGTGCCTCTTGTCCGTCCGCTAAATACGCTTATCCCAACCCTCGGCCAAACACCCGTAACCATGTATCCAACTAAGTCATAACTACATGTCACGTTGTTGTGCGCTTAAAAGACTTCTCGACTTAGGTCGCGGCTATATGTTACGTATAGTGCGCCTAAGTGAGGGGGTTGCGTTTGTTTGGTCGGGGTTCGTTTCAAGATGTTTGGCGAAAAGAAGCATAAGGGTTTTTCCTGTTGGATATAGTGCCCTTAGAGTCAATTATTGGATCACAGGCACGTGATTGCAATGAATGAGGGAGGACCTATGCCGGTAGGACAGTCTTACTCGAGATGATAGTATGCTATCTGGTTTGTCTTTATCATCATGTATATGTTGATAAAGCCCATAGGATTCATGCTTGACTACCAGCAGTATGATGGCGATCATATATGTGGGAGCTGGGGTCTATAAGCACATCCTTAAAGTGTCCCTAGTCGTAGGAGTTTCGAGACAGGGCATCGATACTCCAGAGTAGACTAGTGTATACAGTCGAGACCCCGACGAGGGACGGTGGCCGGTCTCACAAGCCACTGGTGTCAGTTGGATCACCTAAGATGTATACATGTGCTCATTGGGTTGTGAGTACACCAGACAGGACTCGCCGGGAACATGCTAGTTGGTATTATACATATCGTCAGATAGCAGTTCTCTGGTGACATGTGTACAGGTTAGTTCATCGACCTGAGGTCGTCATTTGTCTCGTGTGAGTTCCCACTGTGCTTTGATTTATACCCTACCACAGGTCAAAGGAGTCGTGCAAACAGGTATATTTTGGGTACAGTCCCGAGCCACATTGGAGGCAAGTGAGCGGATCTTCGGGGATTCGTCTCTCCCGGTATTGGGGGTGAGATCACGCTGTGTTTAGGAGAGCCATTACACGAAATCCCTGGCCAGGGTAATCGAGATATACTGGTAGGTATACCAGTAGTATCTCAGGGTGTTCTGGGCTGCTCTCTGACACGACTTATGCAACTATTGGGGGTCTGACGTTTACCGACCCCCTAGGCCTAATATGCGATACTCATAGACGAATGTTCTGGACTGTACGGATATTGTCACTGTCAGGCTCAGTAGGGTTTATAGATGAGTTCGCTCGTCAGCTTCCCTTCCAATCAATACATAGGCAAACCGTTACGTACAGCTTGTACCTCTAACGTGCTAGTGGTTATACCCAGTGCCAATGTGTTGATGAGTCATTAGAGTCCCCCACATACACTTTCCCAAGTTCGGACGAAACGTTGTAGATGCCGTATGGTGTTATGGCAAGGTTCGGAAAATGCACGTGCGTTTTCGCACGTGTCATTTTTCGGGCAGTTGATACCGGTGGGCTTTGGTTTAAGCCGGATCGGAGTATTATGCTGTGTAGATATAATATCTTTATCTCAGTTGCATTTGTATTCGGTCGTAATACAAATGCGGGTATGTTTATAACGATACGGGGTTATCCTGAAATTCGTTTCGGGATGATTTTTGGAAGTTGTCAGTTTCCAGTTTTCTATCAGCCGTATTTAACATTCGGTTAAATACGGATTTATCTTTTATTCCATGGGGTGAGTCAGTATTCTAGAAGGTTCTAGAGAGGGTGACAAGGCTTGTGAGTCATTAGTTCATTAATGGTGCTTTTAATGAAGGATGATGACTAGTTAGATGATTCATGGTTTGCATTTAATGCTTTTTAGTAATTCATTCTTTGTTGATAAGTATCCTTGTTGTGGTCACCCTCTTGCTAGCTCCTACACTCACCCTCCTCTTCATAAAAAGTGGCCGGCCCCTCTTGTGGCAAGAGAGATTCATTTTGATTAAAAACATTATGGTTTTGGCTTCATGAAAATTAGATTGCTCATTTCTCAATTCGATCGATCCAAATGGCAACTTCTATTAACCGTTCGTCCATAGCATTGGACGTAACGAGACAAAGTATTCTACTCATTCTCTACATCAATCTTGGTCGTCTCTTTTAGCAAACTTAATGATCGAGTTGCCTCGGTTCAGAGGCGGGAGCCCGTTTAAAGATCCGTCGACGTGGTGCCACCTGGACGACGAGACCGGAGATCGCGCAAGTTCAGATCAGTTGCAACAACGCGTGGGATGATGGTTGAAGACCGATGGACTCGGATCGTTCGGTATAACATTTCTACCCTCTTTACAATTTGTTAGTTTAGCTTTAATGGCAGATCCGGGTTATAGTATGCGATAGCGCCAGTCGTAAAAGTTTTGTTCCGCATATTGGCGTCTGTTAGACGGCCGGGGCGCTACCGTATACTCACAGTGGTATTAGAGCCTCACGATTAAGCTATACTAACTTGTGTTAACGCGTTTAAAAGATCGATCGAACGGATTTTCGAAAACCGCAAAATTCCAGTTCAAAGTTTCTGTTGATTTTTAAACTGTTCTAAAAATTATTTTGCATATCACAGAAAAACAAGCAGGGATTTTTAAGCAAACGTAGAAATTTTGAACACGTGATCCCACGTGACCGCCGCGGATCCGCGGTCAAACCTAAGGTTTGACCGCGGAAACGCGGCAGTACTTTGGGAACAGTGCTTCAAAATTCTCCTGTAGGCTTATCTTGGGAAGTTGTGTTTTCTGAAATGTTTCTTTTGGGCCCTGTATTGGTTACTGTACAGCAGATATTTGTGGGGCCCACTTCGGGAAATTTAGTCGATCGAAATTTTAAACGTGTTATTTTTCAGCACTGACTTTATATCTCCGACCGGGAATGTCATTTGATCGGTAAACCGCGTCTGATTGCTATAGTTCTTTTAGACGGGTTTGCGAACGTGACATTCGCGTTGATGTTCTGTGTTGTGCTGTGATGTTGCGGATTTGTCGTGGTGAATAGCAGGGTGCAATGATGGTGCAGTTTGGATTTATTTGTACATTTGATATTGCGGGGCGAGCGTCCGACTTGTAGACTGCCGTCACTGCCTGTTGTATAATATTCTTTTGGGGCACGACCGGGTTGAAGTCGATGTACCCGTTGTATATATTTTTATTTCTGTACTAGGTTTATCCCGCGAAGGAGTGCACGGATAGCCGGGTTCTGGAGGGCAACGGGTCCGTATCTCATGGCTTTGAGAGGCAAAGGGGCCTCACTCAAAAATTGGCAGACTATTCGCCGCACTCGTAGGGGGTACAGGTTGACCCAAGGAGGGGTGCTCAATTTACCGGATTCCGTGAAGTGCCGGGTGTTCCATTCACTATGCTGTGGGGACCACCTCGCTTCATGTTTTGGCGGGTAACTTGCCGCACCCGTAGGGGTCTAGGTTTTATTGCACAGGCTATCCACGCGACCAGGGGAACGTCGGGTTTCAGTAGCGGCTCTGTGAAACCCGGGGATCCCAGAACATCTGTATTGTTCTGTGATGCTTATTACTTTTCTGTAATGTTGCATATTATCACGCCTGGAGCGATTATTGTATATTAGTATATATACTATTAGATGTTGTATATGTTTTACACCCGCGCTAGTCCAGCCCCCGCTCTGTCGTTAGTTAAGTAACCTAACGGGTGATGACGGGACCCAATGGCGAATGCGGATGGCATATACGTACATTATATTTTCGTTCTTTTCTGGTGTGATTGATTGATGGGACTGCATTGATTCTTATCAATGCAAGAATAAAACAAACCTATATTTGATGTTGTTGGAACAAATTTTAAAATGAGTTATTACAAAGACATCTCCTTTTGTTTTGCATAGCGGTATTCAGTTAGAATATCCAGCACCTCATTCGACGAGGCAAGGGCCGAGATCCCTTCACCGGGAGTGACCCCTTGGGCAGAAATTTTCGTCAGGGTAATAACTTAAATATAGTCGATTACAAGTTGCTTTGCATCGCGGTATTCAGTTAGAATATCCTGCACCTCATTCCACGAGGAAAGAGACGAGATCCCTTCACCGGGAGTGACCTCTTTAGCAAAACGTTTTTGCCACTATATTTTTATAAAAAGCTATCATTTTCCTTCAACGAGATCAAGTTCATTACGTTAAAGGTTTTTTGCCAAAAACCAGCCGTAATCCTCCGTCATTTCTTATGAATGATCAGTAGTATTCAAGCTATGTTTGTTGGCCTACGTCAAGGCATAGTGTTTGGTAGCTGCTGAGCATTCGTTTGTTGCATAGATAGATGCATTAATTTTAGGACAGACGTACAGCCTTGTTGGCCTACGTCAAGGGCTTGTACGATGTACTAAATTAATCAGGACAACGAAGGGTAGAACTTGACATGTGGCTTATGATTTGTTGGCCTACGTCAAGGTCATAAGAGCATGAGATAAAATTTTTATCGGGAGTTTCAAACATACAGGAAACTTGCCAGGCATGCGCATACCTTCTGGAGTGTGATAACTTGAGTGGCTTCCTTCACGTTATCATGCGATGAGAGTTGGATCCCGATTCCCACTGATGAGTTAGTTTACTCTTCGGGTGACCCCGACTAATTCTTCTTTCAGGTTTGGAGGAGAATTTAAGATTACAGTGGGAGGTTTTCTAATTAGATAAAGTGATAACCATTCTGATCTAGGTTAGAGTGCACGCAGAGTGTTTCTTTTCTCTCTCTCTTTGGCAGCGATTTTTTGACCGACCCTAGATTATGACTCAATGACCAAGTTGACCAAACCTTCTTAAAATACTGGATTTTAGATTGTCTAAAGTTGCATAAGTCATTGCCGCTTCTTTTTTTACCCTTTGTATTTCTCAGAACAACCCGTATTACTACGGACATCCACTTCCATTGGATAGATCCATCGTATGGTTATATACGAACTCGAAGGGACTTCTTCGAGGATGGATCCAGGTTCAAGAGAAATAGAATTGGTTTATTCAATTGTCTTTTATTATCACCTTCTCTCAGGTTGCGAGGGCTCCTTGGTTTAGGAGAGTACACCTATTACGCCTATTGGATAGTCTTCTTCCAAACCATAGGCAGGTGCCGAAAGGTAGGGAATGAAGAAAACCAATTAGCGTAAGTAGGGTGTGCAGAAGGTAATATGTAAAGACAAGATAAAGGAACTAGAAAGAGGGCAAAGTAAATTGCGACTACTAACATTCACGACCAAACCACGTATTTCATCGCCACTCCTACTTCACCTTTCATTTCTCCAGAACAACCCGTATCATTACGAACATCCAATTCGATTGGATAAATCCATCGTATGATTATATACGAACTCGAAGGATATTTTTTCGAGGATGGATTCCGGTTCAGGAGAAATAGGAATAAGGTTTATTCAGTTGTCTTTTATCATCACCTTCTCTCAAGTTGCGAGTACTCCTAGGTTTAGGAGGGTACACCTATTATGCTTACTGGATAGTCTTCTTCCAAACCATAGGCTGGTGCCGAACGGTAGGGAAAGAAGAAAACCATTTAGCCTAATGATGGTGTACAGAAGGTAACGACTAAAGACAAATAAAGGGATTTGGAAAGGTGGCAAAGAAATATACGGTTAAAATCATGATTTGGATTATGGAAGAGGCATTACTAGGAATACCAGGATACCCCTACGAAACATTTTCATGTTTCATATTCACTGTGCATTGTTAATAGAAAACTGATTTCCCGATTGGATATTTACTCCAGGGTATGTATTTACTAGGTATGATTCTCACATCTGTATAGTTTTACAGATAATGAGTGGGAGTAAGTTATTGGAAATTAGGTGATCATCCTCATTATATCGGAATTCGTTGTAATTGGTAATATTTGAGGAAATCGTCTGGGTACAGTTTTCAACCTACGATGCATAGGTTTAGAGTTATTCAACTCAGCGGACTTATGCAGAGTATTGTATGTTGTCCAATGTCCATCAGGACAAAGGGGTAGGTACTCGTACTCTGTTCTGTTTACTTATGACTTCTCTAGTTTTTAGACAAGTGTTTCGTAGAAATACAATGTCTAAGTTTTGAGAAGTTGTGGGTATAGGATTAAAGTAGAGAACCAAGTGTCACAAGTATCAGGATTCTTCAAAGAAATCGAAGATGTAGATTCTTGTGATTGGTATTCAGTTGATAGTAATGGTTTTGAGAAACTTGTTTCTCTTTCAGGTTACTCATAATTGGATGGATTCCTAAGTTGAGTAATACTGATTAGCCTCTCTTCATTAAGTTATTATGCACTGGAGACAGCTGCATAATTTGAATCCGGTTCCAATTAAATAAGTGCCAAAGTTTCTATATTGGATATAGAATGCTTCATATCTTAACGATGTTAAGGTAAAGAGAGTTGTCCAGCTTATGCTTAAAACCAGACACTGGATGACTCAAGGCACGTTTCTGTAATGGCAGTTTGTGGGTTGACCCTGACTTTGACGAGGGTTGATATTCTACCATCTGGAAGATCAATAGTGATATTGTTCTAGACTCGCCACAGTTTTAGTAAAATTGATTTTTTCAGAAAACACTAGTGGGAGTATGGTAGAACTGGAAGTGATTCCAGAACCGCAAACGATTACGGAAAGTTTAATAGGACCTATATATTCAATCAGGTTTGACATTCCATTAGCCACTCCGCAGATATGGTGGGTAACCTCAGACACCCGAGTGGTACTTCGGTAGCCTCAAAGACGGTGACAGGGAGGTTCTTGTTTACCTAGACTTGACACTACTGTTGTTCCAGACTATGAGACCCGGCAGGAGGATATGTATAGCGTCGTTCTAAACTAGTTTTAGAAGTGTACGTATATATATTATTCTGCCAGAGGGTTGTCGTAGTCAGTGGGAGCAGCGGAAGTATAGTGGGAAACTAGCTTAAGTATATTTATAGACTAGAGCAAAAATAGCGGAGATAGATCATCTATTTTTGATGTGACAGTCATGGTTTTGACTTCATCAGAATAGGGGATGGATCTGTTAAGAAGGTAGTAAGGTGTGATGTCCTGGTATATGGCTGACATACACAGAGTAGGAAGTAAAATTCCTATACTACGATCGGTTGTACTGTGGTCGTCACACAGTTGTTTCTCCATAAAGGACATGGATGTAATATCTGACGTTCTGGATACAAGATCTATAGTTTTAGATCTAGATTTGGGTAGTTTCCCAATGTGGGTACTTTGACAGTATTCTAATAGTATTTTAGAATGGACGACTCCTGGCACGGTAGTATACCTGCAGGAGATGGAGTCGCCCTCTCTAAAGAAGTCTTACAGACTAAAGGGGAGAGGGATGTGCATGATTGGCAGATCACTTGCTTAGGCAATTGAGTCAATCATGAGATGTCAAGTACCACACCAGATGTTTTTGCAGTAGGTGCAATAAGTTGATATTAATCCAATCCTGGAGAAATATTAGGAAGCAGTTTTAGAACATAAGTGAATGTTCTACGGATTTGATGACGGCGGCCTCATTTGGGAGACGGTTATCATTCCAGGCTTCAGTGGTGACATGGATGACAGAGTGACTGTCAGAGTTATAGTTTTCCCTCTGACGAGGGGCAGTATTTTGTCCAGGTGGATACTGAGGGAGGCATGGCGCGGGATACTGATTAAGTTCAGTTGACGATACAGTCTAAGAAGTTTGGATTTGGAGTTCATTTATGAGCTAGGTCCCATCAGATATCCAGACATATTCTAAGACAGGTATTGCTCATTTCGGGAGATGGCTTTCTCCGCGAACTTGAGATAAAGAGAGACATAGAAAGAAACATCTGAGTGGATCCACTCACTGAGGCTATTCCTCGAACGCAATAGTTTCACAAATGAGCTTTGTGAGAATGACTAGCAGAGGAGTTGGGTGTTCGGTATCACACGGGCTGTGAGTATGCGACTTCGCAATAATTAGTCTTGAGTGCAAGTGGGAGATTGTTGGATATAGTGCCCTCAGAGTCAATTATTGGATCACAGGCACGTGATTGCAATGAATGAGGGAGGATCTATGTCGGTAGGACAGTCTTACTCGAGATGATAGTATGCTATCTGGTTTGTCTTTATCATGATATGTTGATAAAGCCCATAGGATTCATGCTTGACTACCAGCAGTATGATGGCGATCATATATGTGGGAGCTGGGGTCTATAAGCACATCCTTAAAGTGTCCCTAGTCGTAGGAGTTTCGAGACAGGGGATCGATACTCCAGAATAGACTAGTGTATACAGTCGAGACCCCGACGAGGGACGGTGGCCGGTCTCACAAGCCACTGGTGTCAGTTGGATCACCTAAGATGTATACATGTGCTCATTGGGTTATGAGTACACCAGACAGGACTCGCCGGGAACATGCTAGTTGGTATTATACATATCGTCAGATAGCAGTTCTCTGGTGACATGTGTACAGGTTAGTTCATCGACCTGAGGTCGTCATTTGTCTCGTGTGAGTTCCCACTGTGCTTTGATTTATACCCTACCACAGGTCAAAGGAGTCGTGCAAACAGGTATATTTTGGGTACAGTCCCGAGCCACATTGGAGGCAAGTGAGCGGATCTTCGGGGATTCGTCTTTCCCGGTATTGGGGTGAGATCACGCTGTGTTTAGGAGAGCCATTACACGAAATCCCTGGCCAGGGAAATCGAGATATACTGGTAGGTATACCAGTAGTATCTCAGGGTGTTCTGGGCTGCTCTCTGACACGACTTATGCAACTATTGGGGGTCTGACGTTTACCGACCCCCTAGGCCTAATATGCGATACTCATAGACGAATGTTCTGGACTGTACGGATATTGTCACTGTCAGGCTCAGTAGGGTTTATAGATGAGTTCGCTCGTCAGCTTCCCTTCCAATCAATACATAGGCAAACCGTTACGTACAGCTTGTACCTCTAACGTGCTAGTGGTTATACCCAGTGCCAATGTGTTGATGAGTCATTAGAGTCCCCCACATACACTTTCCCAAGTTCGGGCGAAACGTTGTAGATGTCGTATGGTGTTATGGTAAGGTTCGGAAAATGCACGTGCGTTTTCGCACGTGTCATTTTTCGGGCAGTTAATACCGATGGGCTTTGGTTTAAGCCGGATCGGAGTATTATACTGTGTAGATATAATATCTTTATCTCAGTTGCATTTGTATTCGGTCGTAATACAAATGCGGGTATGTTTATACCGATACGGGGTTATCCCGAAATTCGTTTCGGGATGATTTTTGGAAGTTGCCAGTTTCCAGTTTTCTATCAGCCGTATTTAACATTCGGTTAAATACGGATTTATCTTTTATTCCATGGGGTGAGTCAGTATTCTAGAAGGTTCTAGAGAGGGTGACAAGGCTTGTGAGTCATTAGTTCATTAATGGTGCTTTTAATAAAGGATGATGACTAGTTAGATGATTCATGGTTTGCATTTAATGCTTTTTAGTGATTCATTCTTTGTTGATAAGTATCCTTGTTGTGGTCACCCTCTTGCTAGCTCCTACACTCACCCTCCTCTTCATAAAAAGTGGTCGGCCCCTCTTGTGGCAAGAGAGATTCATTTTTGATTAAAAACTTTATGGTTTTGGGTTCATGAAAATTAGATTGCTCATTTCTCAATTCGATCGATCCAAATGGCAACTTCTATTAACCGTTCGTCCATAGGCTTGGACGTAACGAGACAAAGTATTCTACTCATTCTCTACATCAATCTTGGTCGTCTCTTTTAGCAAACTTAATGATCGAGTTGCCTCGGTTCAGAGGCGGGAGCCCGTTTAAAGATCCGTCGACGTGGTGCCACCTGGACGACGAGACCGGAGATCGCGCAAGTTCGGATCAGTTGCAACAACGCGTAGGATGATGGTTGAAGACCGATGGACTCGGATCGTTCGGTATAACATTTCTACCCTCTTTACAATTTGTTAGTTTAGCTTTAATGGCAGATCCGGGTTATAGTATGCGATAGCGCCAGTCGTAAAAGTTTTGTTCCGCATATTGACGTCTGTTAGACGGCCGGGGCGCTACCGTATACTCACATTTCCGTCCCTCATACCACCTTCCTTAGCCTTAACAAGTGTGGATTTATTCACACATTACAAAAGAAAAGAAAACAAGAGAAGAAGAGAGGAATGAAAGTAAAATACGGTTTTACAAATGTGCAAGCTAACTACTTAGGTCCTCACCTAAGCAAGGAACTCTGTCAAGTATCAACAACAACTGAGCCTTTTATCCCAAGCATATGGGGTAGGCTACATGAACCAACATAAGAATCACGCCGGGTCCAGCACATGAATCCTCTGTCTCCACTCACTTCTATCGAACAATATACTTTCATTGAGTCCTTTGGCAACCATATCGTTTCGTATCACCTCCATCCATGTTTTCTTCGGTCTCCCTTTTGCCCTTTTGCCATTACCCATATCGAGAGTATCTATTCGTCGAACCGGTGCTTCCATAGGTCTGCGTCGCACATGACCAAACCATCTAAGCCGGTTTTCCCGCATCTTCTCCTCCACAGGTGCTACACCAACTTTTGCACGAATATCCTCATTTCGCACCTTGTCTTTTCTAGTGTTACCGCACATCCAACGAAGCATGCGCATCTCCGCTACGTGCATCTTCTGTGTATGATGCTTCTTAGGAGCCCAGCATTCTGTACCATATAATAAGGCAGGCCGAATAGCGCTCCGATAAAACCTCCTTTTCAATTTTAACGGAAAGTTACGATCACACAAAATCCCTGTTGCACTCCTCCATTTCAACCAACCAGCTTGGATCCTTTGATTAACATCACTATCGATCTCCCCATTCCTTTGGATGATGGAACCTAGATATCTAAACTGGTCGCTCGGTGATATCTCTTGCCCTTCCAATGTTATATCAATATGGTTTTGACTTCTCTGGCTACTAAATTTGCAGTGCATATATGCTGTCTTGGACCTGCTCAATCTGAATCCCCGAGATTCCAATGTTTGTCTCCATAATTCCAATTTGGCATTAACCCCTGCTTTCGTCTCATTTACTAGAACAATATCATCAGCGAATAGCATACACCAAGGGACCTCATCTTGGATAGTTCTAGTAAGCTCATCCATCACGATGGTAAACAGGAAAGGACTTAATGCAGATCCTTGATGTAAACCAATAGTAATCGGAAAATCACTTGTTAAGCCACCGCAAGTTCTGACATTTGCCACTACTCCGTCGTACATATCCTTGATTATGTCAATATACTTGACGGGGACCCCCTTTTTCATCATTGTCCCCCATAATACCTCTCTAGGTACCTTGTCGTACGCTTTTTCTAAATCAATAAATATCATATGCAAATCTCTTCTCCTCTCTCGAAAGCGCTCGACAAGTTGACGAAGCAAATGAATCGCCTCTGTCGTCGATCGTCCAGGCATGAACCCAAATTGGTTCTCTGTTATCTTAATATCCTTCCTTAGCCTGTGTTCAATCACTCTCTCCCAAAGTTTCATGGTGTGACACATTAGTTTTATTCCACGGTAGTTTGAGCAACTTTGAATGTCACCCTTATTCTTGTAGATAGGTACAAGGATACTTTTCCTCCATTCATTTGGCATCTTTTTTGTCTGCCAAATCTTATTAAACAGATCTGTCAGCCATTTAACGCCTATTTCTCCTAAGCATCTCCAAATCTCGATAGGAATCCCGTCAGGACCAACCGCTTTTCTTAAACCCATTCTGTTCAAAGCTTCTTTAACCTCAGTAAGTCTTATTTTACGCATGAAATCACGATTTATATCTTGAGATTGAATGACAAGTCCATCCAAATTCTTAGTAAAGCTCTCATTGAACAATTTGTCAAAATAATCTCTCCATCTTTCCTTGATATCCTCATCTCGAACTAAAACCTTCTGATTTTCATTTTTGATACACTTCACCGCACATAAGTCTCTAGTCTTCCTTTCCCGCATTCGAGCAATCCGGTATATATCATTTGCAGCCTCTTTAGTATCTAATTTCTCGTACACCTCCTTGTAGACCTTAGATTTAGCTTCCCGAACAGCTTTCTTAACTTCCTTTTTAGCCATTTTGTACTTCTCAAATCTCTCCACATCTCTACTTTTCTTCAAATCTTTATAAGAATCCCTTTTAATTTTAATAGCAGCCTTTACATCTTCATTCCACCATGATATGTCCTTAGATGGTGGAGCACCACCTCTCGACTCACCAAGTAGATCTCTAGCTACTTTCTTGATACAACTAGCCATTTTGTTCCAGGTTTTGTCTGGATCATCTTTCGACTGCCAATCCGCTTCTTGTACTACACGATCTATAAAAGTCTTTTGATTACCTTCTTTCAATCGCCACCATTTAATTTTAGGCTCTACCTTACGTCTAATCTTCCTAGGTTCTCTTCTAAATCGAAAATCTAGAACTAAAAGTCTATGTTGAGTAGTTACACTCTCACCTAGCACTACCTTACAGTCGATACAACAACCTCTATCTGTTCTTCTCGTCAGAAAAAAGTCTATTTGACTAGCATTTGATCCGCTCCTAAAAGTGATAAGGTGGGACTCTCTTTTCCTAAACCAGGTGTTTGCTAAGATCAAGTCATAAGATAAAGCAAAATCTAGAATCGAGTCACCTACTTCATTCCTTTGTCCGAAACCAAAACCTCCATGGATAGTATCAAACCCACTACGACTAGTACCTACATGTCCATTAAGATCACCACCAATAAATAACTTCTCTCCACTAGGTATACTTTGCACCACCTCGTCTAAATCCTCCCAGAATAGACGCTTACTAGCGTCATCAAGACCTATCTGTGGTGCATAAGCACTAATAACATTAAAGATCTCTCCACCTAAAATAAGCTTAACCAGTAAAATTCTATCACCTTTTCTCCTAATCTCAACTACATCCTCAAGCAACCGTCTATCTATGATTATACCTACCCCATTACGATTTTTATCTCTACCCGTATACCAAAGCTTATAACCCCAAGGCTCTATGACTCTACTCTTTTCACCTACCCACTTAGTTTCTTGCAAACACATAATACCAACTCTCCTCCTAATCATCACATCCACTAATTCTATTAGTCTACCCGTAAGGGAACCTATGTTCTAGGAAGCTAGACGGATCCTATGAAACCCTTGCTTATTTGTCACTACACCCGGGGTCCGATGTAGCGCGCCGTCTCTGGACGACGACCCTTGCTTATTTGTCACTACACCCGGGGTCCGATGTAGCGCGCCGTCTGTAGACGACGACCCTTGCTTATTTGTCACTACACCCGGGGTCTGATGTAGCGCGCCGTCTCTGGACGACGACCCTTGCTTATTTGTCACTACACCCGGGGTCCGATGTAGCGTGCCGCATCTGGACGACGACCAAGCCCTTGCATATTTAACACTACACCCGGGATCCGATGTAGCGCGTCGCTGAGTAGGGGACGCCCCAACGATATTCTTATTATGGTTCATGTCATAGAATGTGACAAAGTTTTCCGTTGGCTGTCACAAGCCTACCACAACCCTCACCCTTTCTCATCCGGACTTGGGACCGGCAACGGTGGGTTTAACTCTGTCAAGTATCACGGCTTGAAAAATACGGATAACAGAAGAAAAGAAAAGAGAGCAAGCAAAAAAATATCAACAACTACTTAACAACAAGAATAAAATTATACTAGAAATTAAAAGACAATGCAAGAATTAAAAGATACAAGTTAAAAAAATAACAAACCCTCATCTTCATTTCATCATCCACTCAATGCTCTCACTACATTTTAATGGAGAATACATGAAGAAGAAGAAGAACTAGAACTAAATTAAATCCTAACAAAAAAGAAGCATCCTTGGTTTGGCACAAAACTGGGCTATTTATAGGCTGAGTGCTGAAACCGTAGGGCAATATTCTCTGTCCAAATGAAGTTACCAAACTACCCCAAAAATCCGAGTTGACACTGAGTCAACTCGGCCGCGGATCCGCCGCCGAGTCGCGATATTGGCCGTGGATCCGCGGCTCTTTAGTGAAATTGATATGTCGTTTTTTCTGGGGTTTCTTGTGTTGCTCTCTTCTATTGTTCTACATATTCCAAATTGTAAATTGTATCCACAATTTCGTCAGATCTGTAACAGTCCAAAATGGCATAAAAAATAATTCCTTTGACCTCATCTCCCTCGAGCTCCGCGCACCCATTGATTCTTGTGCTTCCCCTCTCGTGCTTGTCCGAGACACGAATGACCACTGTCATTTTTCTTGTCTCTGGAACTGGTAAGCGGTACTGGACGGATACTGGTGACCGGAACCCGGCTTTTATCTGTGGCAACAGATGTTCTGGATTTTGGCGTAACGGTGGAGATTTTGTATCATTTGCGTTATTTTGGACTAGGAACCTGTACCTGTAAATAGATAGCAAAACACGGATTAAAAGCACCTGCCTATAAAAACCGAGCATAAGAATGAGCGGTATTAAATGCAATATTCTGGTATGAACTTTACCCCCCAAACTTAACTTTTGCTCGTCCCGAGCAAAATCAATTATTCACAAAAAGTCCTAACCTCACTTTCGCAGGGAACGCGATTGCACTGAGCTCGTGCAACAAGCCGTTAAATCTTTAGGTGTCCTTAGTAGGAGGAGCGTTGTCTCCTGAGGGTTTTCAACGGATACTACCCACAAAATCCCGTCAAGCTAGTTTCATAAGTTAATATCGATTCTACTCTTATAGTTTAGTATCTAGGTTAGAAATTCTATTATCCTAAGTTAGAAATATTCAATCCTTATGTTTTACACCTCATATTTGTTAAACCCCAGATCCTATACGTTTTACTGTTTAGAAAGATCTTGGTATCTCCTGAGTTTTCCTTCTAAAGTGTGCTCTACAATCAGGGATTTTTATCAACTATACAGAAAACATAAGTCTTATTCTTTATTTCTATCTTTCCTCCAAACATCGATTGTATACCCCTACGTGTGTGTATTATTTCACCCCTACACTTGAGAATTCAATTCAGGCTATAGTACCCTTGCCCTAAAACCTAATACTACTTCTTTTCGTTAATGATGGACGGATTTGCTCGCACACCTTTCATGCGACTATTAATGCATCTTGAGGCACTAACAAGCGTAAATAGCAGTTTCCAGGTCTTGACTTTGTTTATTTTTTTTCTTTTTCTTTCTTTTTCTTTTTCAAGGCCTGATATATTTTTTAATGATGTTCTTTTGGTGGTTAGCTTTAAATACCGTTTTTTCCTTTCATACTAGGTTTTCAGGCAAGAGTATTTCTAGGTATTCTCTACTATCCCAAGTTTCAAGGTGTGTGTAAGTGCGATTTGTAGGGTATATAATTTCTGAATTTGGACTCAAGAATAGGAACTATTTTTCAGACTTAAAATTCAATAAAGCTTTCAATACTTTCCCTTCATCTCGACTTAACTCTAGAACTGAACTCAAGATTACCTACTTCTAAAAAAAACTGCAAGGACGTATATTTACCAAGGTTAAACAGAAGGAGGGTTATTTTTAGGGTTTTCAATTCCTAAGCCTAAGATTTAGTTATTTCTAACGTGTCAACTAAACTTTCGGAATAAAACATCTAAGTTACCCTATTAACTAACTTGACGACAAAGTTTTTTATATTTTTGTAAAATTTTCGATTTTTATGGGTTTTTTATAAGTATGCAAATGCAAAATATACAAATGAATGTGAAGGGAGAAAGCTTACCGAGCACACCCCCAAACTTAAACTTGACAGTGCCCTCACTGTCAGGCTACACCAAAAGGGTTAAAATTATCGGCGCTCCCTAAATTTTTTTATACAAAATAAAAAAACAAAACAAAAATATATACACAAAAAGATCCCCCCAAACTTAAGTGAAACAGTGTTTCCACTGTTTAAGCGTTAAAATTCAGAGTTAGGGGGGAACACAATATTAAGCTATACAAGGCCTTACAAAGGCCAAAAGTGAGCACCAACCATTCAAAGATTTTATCGTTATAAAACAGCGGTTGGTGAAAGAATGGAGTGTAGAGAAAAGAAATGGAGAATACGCGAGACCGTATGCAGAGAGAAGCGGGATACGGTCTCAGTGGAGGAGAAGAATGGCGGAAGGGAGAAAGAAGTGGAATACGAACTTGAGGGTGGAAATGGATTGAACAAATTAGTACAATCTGTAATGATCGATGTGAAAAGATGGATTGTACTAATCTATCAATATGTCGAGAAATTGGATCAAATCCCTCAAGAGTCGTGAGAAAACATGGGTATGCTGAACTTGGTAATCCAGACACAAGAAATGAAAGTGATACGGTGTCTTGCAAGGTCGGAACGACGGAAAGGATGGGGGGAAGTGATCGAGGAAGGGAATCTGTTAAAGGTTCTTGAGGGTGTGCACAATCGGTGGAAGGGACAGGATGAATTGGAAAATCTGCCTCATCAATTAAAACTGGTTCATCCTCAAAAAATTTCTCAATATTCTTCTCAAAAATTAGCTCATCCATGCATTTATCATCAAATTCCAGATGCATATGGGGTTCAGGAAAAACATTTAATGACTCAGGATGATGTCCACATGGAAGTGAAAGTAAATGATGAATTTGATAGACAAACTCATCCAAAGCTGTGGGTTCATCATCCGAAATATTCCCAGCGTCGATATCCTCAATCAAGTGAAAATCAATATTCTGAGACACCTCATCAAAAGTATGGAGTTCAATCAATTGTGGTTCTAAGATGGAGGTGTAGAGGTCAAAAGGATTGGTGTTGGTTTCACTCGAAAGGGACCCTTCACAATCAGGTAAATCAAACACTACAAAATCGCACAACTAATGAAACGTTCTATCTTCAACTGGTGAATCATTTGGAACACTTGATAGACATTCAAAACCGGAGTTGTGGGATTCAAGTTGAAATGGGTAGGTTTGATTTAGAAGGGTATACAGCTCACTCTCTCCACTTAAATTCTCAACTTGTCCAACCGTCTCATCATACATTGGAAAATTGGGAGCTAGTTGGAAAGTAGCTACCAGGTCACTAGGTTGTATGAGCGTGGCCATGGACGCATTCAAATCCATCATCTGTTGACACGAATCTACCCGAAAGTCTTTCAATGACTGTTCCAGACTAAACATGGGTTGTGAAGGGGTTTCAGTAAAAAAATCAAAATTGTTTGGATACTGAAAACTCCCAAATGACGGTTTAGAAGCAATGTCTAGGGAATGTGCAAAGGTCGCGTAGGACTGGTAGGAATTTAATGTTTGGATAGGAATAAGATCAACATTTGGATAAGAAGGTGATTGAAATTGTTGATCAAAAGAATTGGCAGCGGTGAAAGAAGTGAAAGATCGGTTACGGAATTGTTCAATACGTTCAGCAAGGGACATGGGTCTTGGAGTTACAACAGGACTCTCAAAAGGGGTATCAACGTAAGAAGGTGGTGGAAGTTGAAACGATTAATACAAAGTGGATTGCGGGGTCCAGTTGTTCATCCTAGACGCGTCTATCAGATCTTTCAAAGAAATTTTTGGCATGGAGGGATCGTTCAAAGTTCGACCAAAGCAAAAACCGTAGGATGTAATGTCTGGTTGTGGGTACCAAAGTTCGGCAAGAGTTTTGCGAGGTGGGGTACTCATGTTAGAAGAGTGAAAAGGTAGGTAGGGAGGGAAGATATATTTTTTTAATTTTTTAATTTTTAATTTTTTATTTAAAAAAAAGTTGTTTGTTTTTGGAATTTTGAAATTGTTTGTTTTTGAAAGAATACGGAATTATGGGACTAACTTTTTACAAGCACAATCACAATCACAATATGCACAAACAATATCTAGAGCTAGGGACTTCAAAGTCCAATTAGACTGTTCCTAAACTTCCAAGTGACAAGTTGCAGGATAACTCTCGAATCGCCTCTTCACTGCCAATTGTGGTCAGATAAGTACAAGTGAGGTAAGGAGGGTTCCGCTCACGAATCACCGTGAGATAGGCCTTTTCAAATTACCTCCTCACTTGTCTAGCCTAGGCACCACAAAGTCAAGTTTAGATAAACGACCAATTCCCCGCAACCTTCTGTTAGTTATATGTATACCATAGAGGCCATTATTATACATGAGATGTATATTGTAGTGGATGCTTGGACATATATAGGGAGGACTTTCTTGCTTGACATGATAGTATGTTATCTGGTTACTCTTTACCTTAACATGTACACTGATTGTCTCTCTGTTACATGTTGGTAAAGCCCTTAGGATGTGTACTTGACTACCTGGACTATGATGCGGATCATACTAGTGGGGACATGGTAGTCCATAAGTATCCTTCAAGGTCCCTAGTCGTGGGTGTATCGAGACGGGGCATCGATATACCAGAGTAGACTAGCGTATACCTTCTCAACCCATACAGATGGGCGATGGATGATCCCATATCCATTGGTGTTTGACATCAGAGATGATATACGGGTGCTCAGTGGAGACTGGGTACACTGGACGGACTCGCCGAGAACTCCCAGATGGTATTATACCTTACGTCAGATGGCAGTTCTCTGGTGACACTGGTACAGGTTAGTCTGTACACCCGAGATCGTCATAGAGTCTTGTGTGATTCCCACTGTGCTTTGATTTCCACCTTACCACGTCCAAGAGGGCGTGCAAAACGGTGGTTTGGGTACAGTCCCGAGTCACATGGAGGCAATGAGCGATGGGAGGGGTTTCGTCTCTCCCGGTATTGGGGGTTGATGTTGCGCTATGCTCGATTAGCCATAACAGGGAAGTCCCTGGCCAGGGCTGGTTTAGAGATATACTGGTAAGTGTTACCAGTAGTTTCTCGACCCGTTATGAGCCTCGCATCGGCATGACTTATCGGTTATTGGGGTCTGACGTTTACCACCCCTAGACTTGATATGCGACATATCAGACGAGGAGACCGAACTGTACGGTAGTGTCACTGTCAGGCTTTTTGCAGGAGTTGGAGCGGGCTTGCTCGCTGATCTTCTGATCGCTCAATACCCGGGTAGCCGTTACGTCCAGCTAGTACCGCTGACGGCTTGTGGGTGCTTGATATGATCATCACCTACTGCCGGCGTATTGACGAGTCTTTAGAGTCCTACATAGAGGTTTTACTGGCTCAGGCAAAACGAAATAGGACCGCATATGTGATATGTGCGGGACCGAGAATAATGCGAGTATGTGATACCGTATTCTATTCTCGCGATGTTTATGTCGATCGGTTATATGCGATATAACCAAGTTATCGAATCAAGGGTTGATTCGATAAGTCGATACATTGAATGTTAGTCGGTATATGTGATATAACCGGATTATTAAGTCAAGTATTGATTTAATAATTTAGTGTATAATTGTATATGTGATATACTAATTTACATTAACTAGCATTGGTTCACTTAAGCATTTGTTTTTCTCACTTTTGCACAAGTTAATATATATGTGATATATATTTATTTGTGTTCTTTTTTGTATCATGGTTGTTGATACAAATATCATGGATGTATAAGACTTATACCATACTTATTATAGTATTAGGTTTTTATATTTAAAGTAATTCTAAAATTAGTGAATAATGAGTTTAATTGCATGAAGCTTCATGAAGCTTATGTTGCATTGACTTGGTCTACTAGTTTTGTTTTACTTAAGATATTAATTAACCTAACCACTATTATTAGCCATGGTAAAGTCTCTACATGAGTTAGTATATGATATTCACTCACCATGGTTAGCTCTCTCTATCTCTTGATCATTTTTCCATTCTCATTTTTGAGCTCATCTTCTTCCTCCTTCATATTCATGCTAGGGTTTGAAAAAGAGAGAGAACCAAAGTGAGAAATCAAATTCTAAAGAGTACCCATTTCCTATTTCATCATCCTCTACTAAACTAGCACTTTAGTTTAGGGTGTTTGCTTCACTAATTCTCTAGTTAGTGAAGTAGAAGCTTGAGTCCGTATTCTCTCGACGTAGATCATCTTCGGTCTCGAAGACTTCAAGCAATACCGTTGCAATTTTCTCTTAGAACCGTCCGAGAGTCCGGGAGTCCGATGATCGCAGCGAAGGGACTACATCAAGGAGCTCTAGAAATGAAGGACCGATCTACAAAGGTTGTATTTCGTATTCCCTTAGTGATAATTGTTATCTACTAGTATATGTTGCCCTAATTATCTAGCGAAGATCTTGTTTAGAGTTATTCGGCACGGCTAAAATTTTAATCCGGCATAGTTGATGCCTTGTAGAACCTTATTAGAGTGCCTAGTAACCCTACAGTGGTATCAGAGCCTAGCTAGAGCATTAGGCGATGTGTTTACGAAGTTAAAACTCCGAACGAACTCCGGATCGTCAAATTAAACCCCTCTCTGGAAATTTTTTCAAAACTGTGATTTTTCTGAATTAAAAATGCTTAAAAAATCAGCAGGCAATTATATGGAAAACTGTGCAAAACGACAACGTTTGGCGCCCAAAGCGCCGCGGAACCGCGGCACGAGCATGGCTCCTGCGGCGGTTCCGCGGCCATAAGGTGACGTCACCCTTATCGTTTTGCACAGTAATGTTCCTATATAATTTCCTGATATTTTCTGGGTATTTTTATCTGACTCAAGTGTTGAGTGTTCAGAGATTTATTTTGTATTCGTTGATTCGATCAGAAAATTTAATTTCGTTGTGTTTTCCGTATATTTAGAAAGTATTAAAAAGTTCGAACGGATATCAATAACTCACTTTTTCCCGACCCTGAAAATTTCCAAGTGTTGGATTTTTCCGTTTGTTTAAGAACGTCTAGATCGTGCAAGTTACGCGATGGACCCTCTAGAAGACAACAAACGTTAACTCGATTATGTGACCGTCTTGAACTGCCCTTTGAACCTTAGGGTTTGGGGTAGTACGGCATGACACATGTGAGGCGTTGGCTTGACCCTTCTACGGCTGGACCGTTGATACTGTGGCATGAAGTGGATGTTTTTAAACTTATTTCAAGTGTTGAACTATTTGGGAAAACTTAGATGTTTGATTATTCGATCGGAAAGTTTAACATTGTCTATTTATCTGGAATGTGATACAATATTTGGAATCCACAAATAGTTATGAGATAACTAATCTGAATGTTATAAATCTAGCAGTTTAGTCTCACTTGATCGGTTGCCACGGGATTTTGATGCGATCAAAAGTCCGTCGCAATCACGTAGCGTACGCGGATACTCGCCGGATAAACTTAATAGACAGCCATGCCCCATAGCCCCGACCAAGTGACTGTAGGAGAACCCCGTCGCCGAAAGCATCCGTTCGGGTGCTCGCGGCAGCGGTGTTCCGCCTTAGTGCACTTCGTCGACGGCGTCCGGAGGTGCGGCCGTCTACTAAAGTTTGCGACGAGCATTCGATCAAATATCGGGAATCTTGTTGAATTGCCCGACTAAATATTGAAAAGTGTTTTCGATATAGAGACTAAAATGCGGGGTTTATAATTGTTAGGCATGCGATGTCTAAAGTGGTTGCGGATTCCAACTGTTGTAGTTTTACACTTTCTTTTCTGTGACCGTAAGTGTAGTATGTAGTTGTATCGTCGGTTTTCGTTGTTATACGTCGACGACAATCGGTGTATGCATACTTACTTACGTTGATGACATGTGATGTTATGTGTTGCTGGATATGTTATATTGGATCGTCGCGTTTTGAATAGCTGGGGGTTTATGTGAGATGAGGGTTTTTATTTTCATTCATGTAAAATTAAATGTATGTAATATTCTTTTATTGGGGCACTTCCGGGATGAGGTTGATGTCACCATTTGTATATTATTTACTTTTCCGCACTAGGATAGACCCAAGGAGGAGAGCACAAGCATAAGTAACCGGGTTCTAGAGTCCAGTGGGAGACCAACTTGAGGAGTCGAGTCCGGGTCTCCTAACTCTAGAATTGGTAGGGTTGCTTGCCGCTCTCATAGGGGTCTAGGGGTGTGGGTTTGACTATTCATCGCGACCGTGGAATCCGTGTTTTATAGAGTCTCAAAATAAAACACGGACGTCCTAGTATATCCAATGTTTCATATGTTTCTTCTGCTGCGATATCTGTGATGTGATCATTTGATATGCTGTGATAGATACTGTATATAGTATATATGATATATTATATAGGCGTTACTTATGTTTTACACCCGCGCTAGCCCTGCCCCGCTCTGCCGTTAGTTACCTAACCTAACGGTGCACGACAGGACATCGAGGCGAATGCGGATGGCATAAGTGTACGTCGTATTTATTTGTGATATTTAGGTGATTTAAATGATGGGACTTCATTAATGTGATTAATGAAAGAAAAGAAACCTAAAAGATGTTGTGGAATCGAATTTTCAAAAATAGGTAGCTACAGTTCTTGCTTTGCATCGCGGTGTTCCTTGTAGAACATCCTGCACCTTATTCGATAAGGAAAGGGCCGAGATCCCTTCACCGGGAGTGACCCCTTTAGCAATGACTGGCAGATGCTACACCTTTCGGTTTTGTCTTTTGATAGCTTTTTTAGTTCTTGCTTTGCACAGTGATGTATATGATATATCATGCACCTCATTCGACGAGCAAAGAGCCGAGATCCCTTCACCGGGAGTGACCTCTTTAGCGAAACTAGTAAAAACCTCAAAACACTCCATTTTAAAATCATTTGATTCTACAACGATATCAAGTTCATTACGCAATAGGTTTTCTGAAAAACCTGTCGTAGCCCTCCGTCATTTCAGATAAGTTGTATATAGTATTCGTGCTATATTTGTTGGCTTTCGTCAAGGTGTAGTGTGCGGTAGCTATATGCTGCTTATCTGCTGCATACGATGCGATTGGATTAGGGTAGTCGTACGGCTTTGTTGGCTTTCGTCAAGGGTCGTGTGGGTGGGATTAATTCAGTCAAGAAATGTACGGGTTGAACTTGACTAGCGGGCTATGGTTTGTTGGCTTTCGTCAAGGTCATAGCACGTTGGGGGCAAAATATTATCGGGAATTTCAAGTATTGAAATTTGCAATAAGATTGTATACCTTCTATGAGATAGTTGGATCCCGATACCCACTGCGAGTAATTGTTACTCCTGGGAGAGTTTTACACATTACAATTAGCCGATCAAGTAGGTGTCCAGAAAGGTGTCAACGGGGTTACGCCTCTGGGAAAACAATGTTTATTTTAATTAGGTCCGTGCGAAAGCACGGGAAACCTCCCTCAAAGTACCGACACTGGCATGGCTGAAAGATTGGCGAAGTTGTAGGGTGTAATTAATCCCGGCTAGTCTTTCCTTTTAGGGTTTGAAGGAAAATTTGATAAAAACAGTGGGAGCCATCCTGATTAGATAAAATAATAACCAATCTGATCTTGCAAGAGCGCACGCAGAGTGTTTTCTTCTCTCTCTCTCCAGGTAGCGACCATATCACGCCTTAATCAAGATAATAATACGGATGTATCAACCAAACCCGCTTGTTATACTGAGGTGGGGAACGTTGGTCCCGCTCCAACTTATAATTGTTATAAGACAGAGCAGGAAATTGGGGATTACCAGAATTCCCATGCCGCCCAAACGAAGAAAGTGCATGCCGATGCATCATCTTCGGGTGTGTTCATTACAAAGAACTATTTCTCAGTATCCTTTATGTCCTGGGTACGAGATACCGGATCAGGATCCCGCATATGTAATTTGTTACATGGGCTACAGATAGGTAGAGAACTGAGAACGAATGATAAGTTTCATGAGACAGAAAACGGTGCAAGTGTTGCAGCCAAGTCTGTTGGTCACTGTCACCCTGTATTACCAGAATACATTGATTCTGAACGAATGTTATTAGGTACCGAACCTGATATACATCATATCAGTCTCTTTATTAGTAAATAAAGGATATAATTTTGTATTGTTGGATAATGTTTTGAACATTTCCTATATCAAGAGTTGATCGGTTCAGGCACGTTATCTAAAAGCATTAACGTTCTAAATCAAACTACAGTTCTTAGTATACAGAACACACACAAGAGAAAGAGTTCAGAAATGAACGAATCCTTCTTGAGGTATTGTAGACTAGGTCATATCAATGCGACCCGACTAGCTGAAGTTACATAAAGATGCATATTTAATTTAGTTTGAATTTACATCTTGTGAAACTTGCCGGTCATGTCACAGAGATAAGATGACCATAGCTCTGTTTATTGGAAGCAGAGAAAGAGTTAGTGAACTCTTGGGATGATACATGTCGATGTATGAAGGTCCCCTGTCTACACATACCAAGACCGGTTCTTTATACCTCATTACATTCTCTGATGATCTCTCAAGATTCAGACATATGTTCCTGTTGAAACATAAGTCCGAGCCTTTTGAGATATTCACAGAATATAAGTTAGAAGTCGAGAACCAAAAACGGGTATAAGTATTATGTCCTTTGATGTGATCAGGGAGGAGAATACTTGCGCACGAGATCCCTGGACTATTCTAAAGGAGAATGAGATTCTCTCTCAGCATTACTCCTCCGTATACACCACAGCACGTCGGTGTATCGGGACGGAGCAACCACACCCTATTTGATATGGTGCGCTCTATGATGAGTACTACTGAGTTTCCTATTTCCTTATAGGGAGTTATGCACTTGTGAAGTTGCATACCTATTGAATAGGGTTCCGATCAAATCAGCTGCCTACCACTTCATATATGATATGGAAAGGGAAGAGCCTATATCTTAAGTTTGTTAAGATTTGGGGTTGTCCGGCCTATGTCTAAAAAGCATAATCCGGACAAGCTCGAGGCAAAGTCAGTTCTGTAGAAGTTTGTTGGATATCCTAAGCATTCGCAAGGGAATATCTTCTACCTAACCGAGGAACAAAAGATGTTTTGTTTCTCAACATGCCACCTTTGTGAAAGGGAATTTCTTGTGAAGAAATTAATGGTCATGAGGTAGAACTGGAAGGAGTTCCAGCCATACAAACTACGGCTGATGATTTGGTAGAACCAAAGGATTCAATAGTTTCCGACAAACCTCAGCCGCTCCGCCGATCTAGTAGGGTTCCTCACCCACCTGAGAGATACTTCGGTTTCTCTATGACAGTGGGAGCGAGGAATGCATCATGAGATGATAACCCAACTAGCTTCGAGCAGGCCATCAGGAGTGGGACTCTGTAAGAATGGCTGGATGCTTAGCGATCTGAAATGGAATCCTTATACACCAACAAAATATGGACTTTGGTTGCTTTATCTGAAGGGTTAAATCCCCATCAGGAGCAAGTATATCTTGAGAAGATTTCTTGGTGTACATGGAAAAGTTAAGACTTTCAAAGCTAGACTTGTTAATGGTTTGCATCATTGACCAGGTATGGATTATGATGAAACCTTTTCTAAGTAGCTATGCTTAAGTCCATCCAGATCCTACTTGCCACGGCTACATACCATGACTACGATATCTGGCAGTTGGGTGTCATGACTGCTTTTCTAAATGTTGATTTGGAAGGGAGCGTCTATAAGTACACAGCCAGAGGGCTTCGTAGACAGTGGGAGCAGCGGAAGCGTGTACAAGATGTTTTATGTGATAAAGCAGGTATCGCGGAGTTGGAACATCTGTTTTGATGAGTTAGTCAAAGAGTTTGACATCATCAAAATGGTAGATGAACCTTGTATAGACAAAAAGGTAGTAGGGAGTATGGTGGTGATCCTCGTAGAGTACGTGGATGACACGCTCTTGATGGGGAAGGGGTTTCCTATGCTACGCTCGGTCAATCTCCGCTTATCACAATGATTCTCCATATAGGATCAAAGTGATACCTACTAAATCCTGGGTTTTGGATCTATGAGATAGATCTAATTGGATATTAGGATACTCACTAGTTGTAGTGAGATGGTATCAATTGATCCTGGGGAGAATCACTGGAAAAGTTCCAGGGTGATAAGGACGACTGAAAGTCAGTCACAGGCATTGTCTTCACCCTCAGTAAAGGGACGGTATGTTGGAAGAGTTCCAAGCTAGATACCGTGGCATACTAGACGATAAAGGCTGGATACATCGCTACCAAAGATGCTACCAAAGAGGAAGTCTGGGTGTATATTAGTTCATGAGATGAACTTCGTTCCTACCATTGTATGACAATGGAGTTGTGGCTTATGCCTAGGAACGCCCGTCCCATCAGTGATCCAGACATATTCTAAGGCAGTGTCACCTGATCATGGAGATGGTTGATCTCCAGGGGATCGAGGTTAGGAGAGTAGACTCAGAGGACAACACGGCGGATCCACTCACAAAGGCCTTTTCCCAGAGAGAGACTATTAAGGGATGGTTGAGTATGAGGTACTACAACCACTGTTGTCAGATGGCCCTAATGCAATTGGGAGATTGTTAGTTATATGTATGCCCTAGAGGCCATTACTATACATGAGATGTATATTGTAGTGGATGCTTGGACATATATATGGAGGACTTTCTTGCTCGACATGATAGTATGCTATCTGGTTACTCTTTACCTTAACATATACACTGATTGTCTCTCTGTTACATGTTGGTAAAGCCCTTAGGATGTGTACTTGACTACCTGGACTATGATGCGGATCATACTAGTGGGGACATGGTAGTCCATAAGTACATCCTTCAAGGTCCCTAGTCGTGGGTGTATCGAGACGGGGCATCGATATACCAGAGTAGACTAGCGTATACCTTCTCGACCCATATAGATGGGCGATGGATGATCCCATATCCATTGGTGTTTGACATCAGAGATGATATACGGATGCTCAGTGGAGACTTGGTACACTGGACGGACTCGCCGAGAACTCCCAGATGGTATTATACCTTACGTCAGATGGCAGTTCTCTGGTGACACTGGTACAGGTTAGTCTGTACACCCGAGATCGTCATAGAGTCTTGTGTGATTCCCACTGTGCTTTGATTTCCACCTTACCACGTCCAAGAGGGCGTGCAAAACGGTGGTTTTTGGGTACAGTCCCGAGTCACATGGAGGCAATGAGCGATAGGAGGGGTTTCGTCTCTCCCGGTATTGGGGGTTGATGTTGCGCTATGCTCGATTGGCCATAACAGGGAAGTCCCTGGCCAGGGCTGGTTTAGAGATATACTGGTAAGTGTTACCAGTAGTTTCTCGACCCGTTATGAGCCTCGCATCGGCATGACTTATCGGTTATTGGGGTCTGGCGTTTACCACCCCTAGACTTGATATGCGACATATCAGACGAGGAGACCGGACTGTACGGTAGTGTCACTGTCAGGCTTTTTGCAGGAGTTGGAGCGGGCTTGCTTGCTGATCTTCTGATCGCTCAATACCCGGGTAGCCGTTACGTCCAGCTAGTACCGCTGACGGCTTGTGGGTGCTTGATATGATCATCACCTACTGCCGGCGTATTGACGAGTCTTTAGAGTCCTACATAGAGGTTTTACTGGCTCAGGCAAAACGAAATAGGAGCGCATATGTGATATGTGCGGGACCGAGAATAATGCGAGTATGTGATACCGTATTCTATTCTCGCGATGTTTATGTCGATCGGTTATATGCGATATAACCAAGTTATCGAATCAATGGTTGATTCGATAAGTCGATACATTGAATGTTAGTCGGTTATATGTGATATAACCGGATTATTAAGTCAAGTATTGATTTAATAATTTAGTGTATAATTGTATATGTGATATACTAATTTATATTAACTAACATTGGCTCACTTAAGCATTTGTTTTTCTCACTTTTGCACAAGTTAATATATATGTGATATATATTTATTTGTGTTCTTTTTTGTATCATGGTTGTTGATACAAATATCATGGATGTATAAGACTTATACCATACTTATTATAGTATTAGCTTTTTATATTTAAAGTAATTCTAAAATTAGTGAATAATGAGTTTAAATGCATGAAGCTTCATGAAGCTTATGTTGCATTGACTTGGTCCACTAGTTTTGTTTTACTTAAGATATTAATTAACCTAACCACTATTATTAGCCATGGTAAAGTCTCTACATGAGTTAGTATATGATACTCACTCACCATGGTTAGCTCTCTCTCTCTCTCTCTTGATCATTTTTCTATTCTCATTTTTGAGCTCATCTTCTTCCTCCTTCATATTCATGCTAGGGTTTGAAAAAGAGAGAGAACCAAAGTGAGAAATCAAATTCTAAAGAGTACCCATTTCCTATTTCATCATCCTCTAGTAGACTAGCACTTTAGTTTAGGGTGTTTGCTTCACTAATTCTCTAGTTAGTGAAGTAGAAGCTTGAGTCCGTATTCTCTCGACGTAGATCATCTTCGGCCTCGAAGACTTCAAGCAATACCGTTGCAATTTTCTCTTGGAGCCGTCCGAGAGTCCGAGAGTCCGGGAGTCCGATGATCGCAGCGAAGGGACTACATCAAGGAGCTTTAGAAGTGAAGGACCGATCTACAAAGGTTGTATTTCGTATTCCCTTAGTGATAATTGTTATCTACTAGCATATGTTGCCCTAATTATCTAGCGAAGATCTTGTTTAGAGTTATTCGGCACGGCTAAAATTTTAATCCGGCATGGTTGATGCCTTGTAGAACCTTATTAGAGTGCCTAGTTACCCTACACCTTCACTTGTCCTAAATGAGCACGACAAGTCCTTATAAGTTTGGTCTAAATATTTTTTATTAACTCAAGATGATGCGTATGCATTTAGTGATTTGTGGGGTCTTAGGAAGGGTGATGAAATCCCCACCCAATCTGAATTGGTGTTATAGCCTCTTAATGTCCGTATTATTATATGCAAAGCGTATAAACAAACAAAATCTAAAACAAAAAAAAAAATTATTTGGCGGCGGCAAAATCTGTGTAAAGACACCTGCAGAAAATACAGTTAAGTGGAATTTACAGAAACATAAAAGGAAAGAGAGTAGGTGAAAAAAATTGAGGCTAAGAAGCCTCAATTGAGCCGCGGAACCGCCGCACAACTCAAGGTTTGACCGCGGTTCCGCGGTCAAACATTGGACTTAGGGCCTGAAAATTTGTCCCTACACTCCCCTTGCTCTTTACTCCAAAATAAAATGCTATGTTTTCTTTTTTGATTACTGTACTTGATCCAGATAGCCTGCACACTTGCACACAAAAAATATCAAGAATAACAAAAAGATTTCTTTTTATATTATATTTATAATTTTATATATACACAAAAAAATTAACCCGAATAATAAGAAGGAAAATACGTTACCGTCTCCCCGGCAACGGCGCCATTTGATCGCACGGTTTTGGCATGTCGCGTATTCAAAATTTTAAAGATAACCGTGATCAAGGACGATGTCGCTTTGCAGCTAGCCGGTTGAGCACAGGTCGATCCGCAGGGAGATGGTTGTATGTTCGTTCGTGTTTTAGACGAGTCAATAAAGAATGTATATGTGTATGTTCAAGTCTATCCAAAATGTTCGTATTTTATGTTCAAGTAAGTTTGTTAAGGTTAAGGTTGGTTAGTAGAGTTAGGAATAGTCTTGTGTTTATATTTTGCCATTCTTAAGACGATATTGGGATAATCGAAAGTAGCGGGGATTAGAAGGACATAGGAATGAGATTTTCGAGTTTAAGCGAGCTTTCCAATGCTAATTCTATTCCTAGTGCCCCTTGTCCGTCCGCTAAATACGCTTATCCCAACTCTCGGCCAAACACCCGCAACCATGTATCCAACTAAGTCACGACTACATGTCACGTTGTAGTGCGCTTAAAGGACTTCTCGACTTAGGTCACGGCTATATGTCACGTATAGCGCGCCTAAGTGAGGGGGTTGCGTTTGTTTGGTCGGGGTTTGTTTCAAGATGTTTGGCGAAGAGAAGCATAAGGGATTTTTCCGTCCCTCATACCACCTTCCTTAGCCTTAACAAGCGTGGATTTATTTACACATTATAAAAGAAAAGAAAACAAGAGAAGAAGAGAGGAATGAAAGTAAAATACGGTTTTACAAATGTGCAAGCTAACTACTTAGGTCCTCACCTAAGCAAGGAACTCTGTCAAGTATCACGGCTTGAAAAATACGGATAAGAGAAGAAAAGAAAAGAGAGCAAGCAAAGAAATATCAACAACTACTTAACAACAAGAATAAAATTACACTAGAAATTAAAAGACAATGCAAGAATTAAAAGATACAATTTAAAAATTAATAAACTCTCGTCTTCATTTCATCATCCACTCAATACTCTCACTACATTTTAATGGAGAATACATGAAGAAGAAGAAGAAGAACTAGAACTAAACTAAATCCTAACAAAAAGAAGCATCCTTGCCTTGGCACAAAACTTGGCTATTTATAGGCAGAGTGCTGAAACCGTAGGACAATATTCTCTGCCCAAATGAAGTTACCAAATTACCCCAAAAATCCAAGTTGATACTGAGTCAACTCGGCCGTGGATCCGCCGCCGAGTCGCCATATTGGCCGCGGATCCGCGGCTCTTTGGTGAAATTGGTATGTCGTTTTTTCTGGGTTTCTTGTGTTACTCTCTTCCGTTGTTCTACATTTTCCAAATTGCAAATTGCATCCACAATTTCTTCAGATCTGCAACAATCCAAAATGACATCAAAAATAATTCCTTTGACCTTATCTCCCTCGAGCTCCGCGCACCCATTGATTCGTGTGCTGCCCCTCTCGTGCTCTGTGCTTGTCCGAGACACGAATGACCACTGTCATTTGTCTTGTCTCTGGAACTGGTAAGCGGCACTGGACGGATACGGATGACCAGAACCCGGCTTTTATCTGTTGGCAACAGATGTTCTGGATTTTGGCGTAACGATGGAGATTTTGTATCATTTGCGTTATTTTGGACTAGGAACCTGTACCTGTAAATAGATAGCAAAACGCGGATTAAAAGCACCTGCCTATAAACAAACGAGCATAAGAATGGGCGGTATTAAATGCAATATTCTGGTATGAACACTACCCCATGCACAAACCAGTACACAAACAATTCTGGATAGAAACCACATATGCCAAAAATCACAATTCCACAAATAAGACCCACAGAAGAAAATTAGACCGAGTTGGCCTTAACTCGGCCGCGGAACGGTGGCAAAACACACTGTTTTGCCACGGTTCCGCGGCGGTCTTAGGAATCTACGATCTTGTTTTTCTTCTGTGTTCTTAGAAAAGCATGCTTGTATTTTTAAGCCCACTGAAATAATTTTTAGACTAGTTTTAAAAAACGACAGCAAGCATGGTTTTGGATCGTGATTTCGTGCAATTTTCATCGATTGAATTTCTAACTACTTGCTAATTATCTAGTTAAGGTTTAGTAGGCTCTAATACTATGTAAGTCGATGTCGCACACCCCACTATGGTTTGTGAGGAGGCGGAATTAGTAAACTACGATTTTTGAAGCAAGCAATATCGACCTAAAGCCCGGATCTTATCGGAAACCCTAACTAGCATAACTAAGGAAGGTTTTAATCTACTATGAAGTGATTTATACTTTCTTGATCAAGTCCTTCAGGTCTTCGTTGTCCTTCTTTGCTCCTCTTCTTGGCTCTTTGGTGGCTTAAAAAGAACTCGGTCGTCGGTCTCCTTTTTGTCGAAGAAGATCCATCCGAGGGCCTATGATCCAAGCTTCAACCTCAAGTATGAGGTAACCTAGATGTTTAGTTTGCTAGATTAGTCAACTAAGAAGATATAGAGATAGATGTATGGGGTATTTTATCTCAAAAGCCCTAGGGTTCACAACTCATGTGAGGGTTAGGGCTTGAGGAAGAAGGAGAGGGAAAACTTGAAAAGAGAGCGAGCAAGTGAAAATGAGCAAGTATTGTGATGGATGAGAGAATGGATTAGTGTTAGCAATCATCAAGCATGGATTATTTTGCATAGAAAATAATCAAGCATGCTTCAATAATGAAACCAAATGAATAAACAATTAACCTAGCCATGTTTTCACCCATGCCTCAAATATCTCCAAATTCCACCTTATTAATCTATTTGTATAAATAGATAAATCTAATAATGCGGTGTCTCTTTCTAGATGCATGTCTTGTAAAATTACAAGAATGCCCTCACCGTATATACATACCCGTATTCGTATTCCGAAAAATACGAATACAACGAGATAACAATAATCCAATAATATAATACTAGGATCCGGCTTAAACCAAAGCCCACTATTATTACCTGTCCGAACATCATCCATGTAGCCAGTACACGTATATGATCGAAACCCTGCCGTAAGACCATACGGCCTCTACATCGTTTCATCTGAACCAGGGAAAACCCTATATATGGGACTCTAAAGACTCGACAGTACGCTGGCAGTGGGTTTAACCACAAGTCCGTCAGCGGCACTAGCTGTACGTAACGGCTATCCAAATACATGTCGAAAAGAAGGCCGACAAGTGAACTCATCCGAACCCGTACTGAGTCAGTCCGTGACAATCTTCGTGCAGTCTGGTCTGTTCGTCTGAGAGTATCACATGTAAGGTCTAGGGGCGTGATAAATATCAGACCCCTAATAACCAGATAAGTCGTGTCAGTGTGGCTCAAGACCATCCGAGAATCTACTGGTCCAACCACCAGTAATTCTCAATCCTCCCTTGCCAGGAACTTATGGTGTTGACCAACCGATCACAGCGCGACATCAACTCTCTATACCGGGAGTGACGAATCCCTAACAGTCGCTCACTGCCTCCATGTGGCTCGGGACTGTACCCAACTAAAACCTGTTTACACGCCTCAGTAGAGCCGTGGTAGGGTAGTAATCAAAGCACAGTGGGAACTCACACAAGACAAATAACGACCTCAGGTCGACAGACTATCTGCACTCATGTCACCAAAGAACTGCTATCTGACGTTAGGTATAATACCATCTAGCTAGTCCTCGGTGAGTCCTGTCCGGTGTACTCACACCCTGTGAGCATCTGTATACAATCTTCGGTGCACCTCACCAATGGCTATGGGACCAATCCATCGCCCCTCGTCAGGGTTTAGATATGTATACACTAGTCTACTCTGAAGTATTGATGCCCAGTCTCGATACTCCTGCGATTAGGGACACTTTAAGGACGTGCCTATCGACTACCCAGCTCCCACAAGTATGATTGCCATCACAACGCTGGTAGTCAGGTAATAATCCTACGTGCTTTGTTAACATATATACAAGATATGAAATACAAAGTAAAACACATCACATGTTAAGATAAAGACAAACCAAATAACGTACTATAATATCGAGCAAGACTGTCCTGTATATACATATACCTAGCATCCTATACAATTAAGGCCTCTAGGGCATACATAACCAACAGCCTATCACGGAATAGTAGCTTAATATGGTTTTAGGGCGTGTTTGGTTACTTATAGTTGGAGAAACAATGCATTTCCAACTACATGTTCTAAAACTTAAGTTGGAACCTGACGCGGGTGGAATCACGTCAAGATGTTACCTTCCGTTGATCTGCTGACGGCGGCGATGGACGGCTGAGATTGGATCTGGAGGTAGGATCCTGAAGCATGTGGATCTCAATGGGTTTGAGGTTGTTGTTGCCGAGCTAGCTGCAAGGAAGTCCCGGGGGTGGTTGTACCACCGAGGACCCTCCGACGGTCAAGTTAGAGAGGAAATCCGAGCAGAGTAACGGCTTGGTGGAGTAAAAATGGCTTACTTGAACCGTCTGAAGAAGGGGTTTATATAGCGGTGGCAGCAGGTAGGGCAGGCGCGAGAATCATGCTGGCCGTTACGCTCCCGATGTCACGCCCGCGTGATGAGCGGGATCTTTCATTAATGGCGAGACATGCTCGTTAATGGGGGATCGTGATGGCGTGGAACGTGGGATGCGGTCGACGGATATCTCGCGCATGGCGAGATTCGCAGGATGTCGGTTGCGCCTGTGAGTGGTGTCGTTGGTCGGTCGATGAGACCGAGGAAGATGACCTCGGCGGGAGAGCTCGCGGACGAGCGGGAGAGCCGAGGTATCTTAGTTCCGCGGTAGCCCGGAGACGAGCTGGGAGGCCGAGGAGGCCAATCATGCAGGGGGCTCGGAGGTGAGCCAGCATTTGTTCGTAGGACGAGCATAGGAGTGGTCTTGTCGGCCACTGTAGGTCCTTTCTTGTGAGCCTTGGGACACAGCATCTGCCACGTGTCATGATCTGGGAGATCGCCGATATCGAGCATCATCATTATCCCCCTACCCCCATCCCGACCAGCTGACGGGTCGGGTCGAGAGTGGTCTGCCAGGTCACCCGAGGTGAGCTCCTTTCCGAAGATATCGTCGGGGCGTGTTCCTGGGCAATCTGCTATATTTTCTGGATGACACCAGCTGATCAGGGGAAAGATCTCTGCATTAAAGAGGGTGTGCCGGATCGTGTGTGTGTTTATTGAAGCGACAATCCACGTGTCGGGCACTGGTTGGCTGACGCGACGGGCCGCAGACCTCTGGCGTCTGATGGGATATGCCAATGTGCGTGCGACAGGTGGAGCGATCGCGACCGTCGAGTGTACTGAACCGTTTCGGCGGGAGATGACTGTCACCGTTGGATGAGGACGCCGGTGGCAATAAGTAGAGGTGGGGTCCACGTGGGGGCCCATATCTCTTCATATTTCCCTCGTTCTGAGTCTTGTTAGTTCGACGCTCTCCTTTTTAGGTCGGATCTCTGTGTTCCCGAGGATTTCTTTCCATCAGGTTAGATGTCTCCCTTTTCTTTCTTCTGCTTCTTCTGCTTCTGAGTCGAGTCTGCCTTTCCCTTTGGCAGGAAATATGGATCGATCCAGGGCTCTTGGTGCCCTTGGTGCTCTGTCCCGGAGGGAGGCTAGCGGTGCGGCCATGCCTCTGGCTGACCCGAGCCCCGCACCAAATGTGCCGCCGGCGGCGGGGCCGTCTGTCTCGTCACGAGCTCCCGATGATTATCCCGGCGGCAGCCAAAGGTGTCCACGGGTTCCCGAGCCCCATACGAGGGATGCAGGAGAGGACGAAGATGGGGTTCCTCTTAAGAGGAAGAGGACGGTCTCTCGTGCACCACCGTCGGAGATTCCTGAGGGAATTCCTGTGCAGGAGGGGGACGTCCATTTCATGGTCCCATCTGGGCTTTCTGTTGCTGCCGGCCTGCTTGCTGGTATGGAAGAGTCGGCCCGAGGCAAGATTCCGCGGGGGACCCTGAGGGCCCAAATGGCGGCTATAGCTCAGGAGGCGGTGCAGGTATGTAACTCCCTCATGTGTTGTTTTGAACGCCCTTTCTTTAGTTCGAGTGTTTCTAAGTCTCTCTGCTGTTTATCGTCAGGTCCTTCAGCGCTACGCCCTTGTTACTGGCATGGAGGCCGAGGGGGCTATCCATGCTACGAGGCCGGCGAGGGTGTCTTCTTCAGAGGCCGAGGATCTGCGACTTGAGCTGCGTCTGGAGAGGGAGAGGATGGTTGTCCTGAAAGCCCGATCAGCCGCCGCGGAGCTCGCCGTCTCAAAGTGCCGGGAGTCCTATCACCGCCTAAGTGAGTCCCACCGAGTCGTCGAGGCGAAGTTGATGGAACTGGCCGATCACTTTGCAGCCATGAAGAGGGCGAGGGATGCCAGCAGGCAGGATGCCGAGGCGGCGCTTCAGGCGGCGGAGGTTGCCGAGATTCGGGCTAGGAAGGCAGAGACTGATTACAAGGGGCTGGACCAGTTTTACGTTGACTTCGGCGAGGCCTCCGCCATTGCATGGAACAAAGCTCTTGATGCCATTAAGGAGCAGTTTCCAGAGTTTGCCGATGGTGAGCTCCGTGCTTGGGTCCCACTTTCGGTGGTCATGCCTCCGGTCGACGGTGATGAGGGAGGTGAGGCCTAGGGGGGGCTTGCGGCTTGAACTTTTTGGCTTTCCCTCCTCTCTCTTTTGTAAGCTTCCGGGTAATTTGATAAGGCTGGGGAGCCCACAATACCCTTGTAAAGACTTTTGGATTTGTGAATAAAAACTTTTTGCAGTCGTATTTGCACGCTTATTTTCCTTTGTTGGTAAACACTTGTATTTGCGCAGTACTGCCTTCGTTTTATGTCGGTTCTTCGTCTAGCGATCACACGTCGAGTTGCATCTGTTCGTTTGTCAATTGTGCAAAGACTAGTGGGGTGACGGTGTCTCCATGGCCCCGAAGTCGAGGTGGAGATCGCTCGGACGTAGATAGACCAGATGCCTCTTGGTGAGGGCTTTGTTCTTCAGTTGTTGGAGGGGTCGTCAGAGGCCTCCTAAGGACGGGCCGAGCAGGGTAGCTGCCCGGTGCCTCATGGTGAGGGCTTTGATCCCTGGTGTATTGGGGTAGGGAGTTACCAGCCAGGGATAACCGAGCAAGGGCGGGCCCGGATTCCTCTTTCGAGGGCTTTTGATCCGTAAGGACATGCCGTCAGTGGCCTACTAAGGACGGACCGGGCAGGGTTACTGCCCGGTGCCTCTTGGCAAGGGCTTTGATCCTTAAGGATGGTCGAGCAGGGTTGCTTCCCGGTGGCTCTTGGCCAGAGCTTTGATCCCTGGCGTTGTGGGGTAGGAAACTACCAGCCAGGGATAGACGAGCGGGGTAGCCGCTCGGCTGCCTCTTGTGAGGGCTTTTGATCCTGAGCGCGGGAGGGGCCGTAAGTGGCCTACTAAGGACGGGCCGAGCAGGGTTACTGCCCGGTGCCTCTTGGCGAGGGCTTTGATCCCTGGTTTGTTGGGGTAGGGAGCTACCAGCCAGGGATAACCGAGCAAGGGCTGGCCCGGATGCCTCTTTCAAGGGCTTTTGATCCTTAAGGACGGGCCGGGCAGGGTTGCTGCCCGGTGCCTCTTGGCGAGGACTTTGATCCCTGGTTTGTTGGGGTAGGGAGCTACTAGCCAGGGATAACCGAGCAAGGGCGGGCCCGGTTGCCTCTTGAGAGGGCTTTTGATCCTTAGCACGGGAGAGGCCGTAAGTGGCCCACTAAGGGCGGGCCGAGCAGGGTTACTGCCCGGTGCCTCTTGGCGAGGGCTTTGATCCTTAAGGATGGCCGAGCAGGGTTGTTGCCCGGTGCCTCTTGACGAGGGCTTTGATCCTTAGCACGGGAAGGTCCGTAAGTGGCCTACTAAGAATGGACCGAGCAGTGAAGTTGCCCGGCCGCCTCTCGGCGAGGGTTTTGATCCCTGGCGTTGTGGGGAAGGGAACTACCATCCCGGGATAGCCGAGCAGGGTAGCCGCTCGGCTGCCTCTTGGTGAGGGCTTAGATCCCTGGCGTTGTGGGGTAGGGGAGCTACCAGCTAGGGATAGCCGAGCAGGGTAGCCGCCCGACCGTCTCTTGTTGAGGGCTTTGATCACAAAGACAGAACTCTTCTTTTTGCAATGTTCCAACGTTCCATTCTTGTTATTTGAATGGAAAGGACTTTTTAGAAAAGCTTACATTATCTTTGTGAAAGGAGAGGTACACACTCGTAGGCATTGATTTCACTGGTACAGCTTGAGCTTCTCGGCGTTGTAGGGCCGCGGAAACTTGTGCCCGTCCACGTCCTGTAAGCGGTAGGCTCCGCCGGGAAGTACCTCGGAGACGAGGAAAGGACCGTCCCATTTTGGGGAAAACTTATGCAGCCTGCCTTGATCGACGAACTCGTTTCGTCGTAGGATTAGATCTCCGGTCCTGAAGGAGCGACGCTTGACCCGTGCGTTGTAGTATCGGGCAGTTTGCTGCTGATAGGCGGCAGCCCTGATCTGAGCCCGGTCTCGTTTCTCCAGCAAGATGTTCAGGTTGGTCCGTAGTGCCGTGGTGTTTGCTTCATGGTCGAAGTGTTCAACCCGATGACTGGGTAGCCCGATCTCCGCCGGGACCATTGCCTCGGTCCCGTAGCAGAGGCTGAAAGGGGTTTCCCCGGTGGGGGTCTTCTTTGACGTGCGCAGGTCCCATAAGACCCGAGGCAGTTCCTCGACCCAACTGCCTTGGCGTCTTTCTAGGCGGGTCCGGAGACCTCGTAGGACGTCCCGGTTAGCAACTTCGGCCTACCCGTTGCATTGGGATGTGCGACCGCGGCAAACTTTATAAGGATATGATATTCATTGCAGAAATCCTTCACTTTCTCGCTTTCGAAGTTTGTCCCGTGGTCGGTGATGATACACATCGGGATACCGAACCGGAGTATCAGGTTGTTCTGCAGGAACTTGATGGTCGTGGCGGCATCCGGTTTCCTGATGGGGATGGCCTCGATCCACTTTGTGAAGTAATCTACTGCGACAAGGACATATTTGCGCCCGCCCGCACCAGTAGGGAACTGGCCTATCATGTCCAATCCCCACTGGGCGAACGGCCACGGGGAGGTTAAAGCGGTCAGCTCGGTAGCCGGAAGGCGGGGTATGCTTCCGTGGATTGCATCTCTTGACGAGCTTCTGGGCGTCTTCGTGAACAGTTAGCCAGTAGTACCCCTAGAGCAATGCCTTCCGGATTAAGATTCGGGCCCCTTAGTACGTGCCGCCGACCCCTTCATGGATTTCATGGAGGACGTAGTCGGCTTCGTGGGGGTCGACGCACCGGAGCAGGGGCTGAGTGAAGGATTTCTTATAAAAGTTCCCATTGCTCCAGACGAAGTGGCGGGCTTTGGCCCGGAGACGGCGGGCTGCTCCCCTATCTTCTGGGAGCGTACCATCCCTTAGGAATTCCATGAGGGGCTTCCTCCAGTCTTGGTCATCTTCCTGCGTCGTATATACATGAAGTATTGTCGCTCCAACTTCCATGCTGGGCCGTGGCAAGGTCTCGAAGAGGATAGATCGCTTGTTGTTGGCCGAGTAGGATGAAGCCAGCTTGCTCAGGGTGTCAGCTTGGGCATTGAGCTGCCTGGGTATTTGCTCTACTTGGACTTCGTCAAAGTTCTTCCGAAGTTTTCTTACTTCGGCCAGATACTTCACATTAGAGGTTCCCGAGCCTCGAAGTGGCCGGTCACTTGGCCGACGACTAGGGCCGAGTCACTGCGGATTCGAACTGTTTTCAGCCCCAGCCCGGAGGCCATGTGCAGTCCAGCCAGCAGGGCCTCGTACTCTGCCGCGTTGTTTGAGGCCTTGAATCCGAGCTTTAGAGAATACTCCATTTCTGCCTCGTTCGGGCCCCGAATGATGAGGCCAGCACCACAGCCTTCCTCGGTTGAAGACCCATCGACGTAAATGATCCACTCAGGGACTGAGTCGGGCCTCCCCACGATTGGGTGTAGAGCTGCGAGGGTCGGCGTGGACTCCGGTTCCTTACTGGGGATGGTGCATTCGACGATAAAATCGACCAGGGCCTATGCTTTGATGGCCTGCCTCGGGCGATATTTTATGTCAAATTGGGACAGCTCCCACCTCCACTTCTCTAAGCGGCCTAAGGATTCCGGTGACGCGAGGATAGCCCCCAGCGGGCGCTCGGTAAGAACGAGGATAGTTTGTACCTAGAAGTAGTGTTGTAGCTTCCTTGAGGCCACAATGAGTGCCAAGATGATCTTCTATATG
Organism: Agapanthus africanus; assembly: GCA_030015575.1. Taxonomy (NCBI): domain Eukaryota; kingdom Viridiplantae; phylum Streptophyta; class Magnoliopsida; order Asparagales; family Amaryllidaceae; genus Agapanthus; species Agapanthus africanus. Next base: position 751,308,840 of record CM057339.1, read on the forward strand.
GTTGGATACCTCGTTTCTGCGTCTTTGAAGACGTAGCTCACGTAGTTGTTAGTTATGTATATGCCCTAGAGGCCATTGTTGTACATATGATGTATATTATGATGGATGCTTGGATATATACAGAGAGGACTTTCTTGCTCGTCATGATAGTATGCTATTTGGTTTCACTTTATCTTAACATGTTGACTTGTATTGGTTTACTGTTTTCTCTCACATGTTGATAAAGCCCTTAGGATCTGTACTCGACTACTGGGACTATGATGAGATCATACTAGTGGGGCCACGGTAGTCGATGGGTACATCCTATAACTGTTCCTAGTCGAGAGTATATCGAGACAGGGCATCGATACACCAGAGTAGACTAGCGTATACGCATCTTGACCCATATGATGGGCGATGGATGATCCCATATCCATCGGTGTTTGACATCAAGGATGGTGTACGGGTGCTCAGTGGAGACTGGGTACACAGGACGGACTCGCCGAGAACTCCCAGATGGTGATATACCACACGTCAGATGGCAGTTCTCCGGTGACACTGGTACAGGATAGTCTGTAGACCCGAGATCGTCATGGAGTCTTGTGTGATTCCCACTGTGTTTTGATTTCCACCTTACCACGTCCAAGAGGGCGTGCAAAACGGTGGCTTTTGGGTACAGTCCCGAATCACATGGAGGCAATGAGCGATAGGAGGGGATTCGTCTCTCCCGGTATAAAGAGTTGATGTTGTGCTGTGTTCGATTGGCTATAACTGGAAGTCCCTGGGCAGGGATGATATAGAGATTTACTGGTAAGTGTTACCAGTAGTTTCTCGACCTATTATAAGCCTCACATCGACACGACTTATCGGTTACTGGGGTCTGACGTATACCACCCCTAGACTTGATATGCGACATATCAGACGAATAGACCGGACTATACGGGAGTGTTACTGATTGGATTCACAGGAGAACGGACAGGCTAGCTTGTTGATCTTCTGATCGCTCAATACCTGGGTGGCTGTTACGTTTAGCTGACCGCTTGCAGCTTATGGGTGTTTGATATGATCATCACCTGCTACCGGCGTATTGACGATTCTTTAGAGTCCTACACAGAGGTTTCTTGGCTCAGGCAAAACGGAGTAGAGGCACATATGTGATATGTGCAGGACCGAGGATAATACGATATGTGATACCGTACTTTATTCTCGCGATATTTAGTTATGAACCGGGTCATCAGATCAAGTGTTGATTCGATGAATCGGTACATGAGATATTAGTCGGTTATATTCGATATAGCCGGATCGTCGGATCAAGTGTCGATTCGATGATTTAATGTATAATGATATATTGTATTACATTATCTAATATTGGCTCGTTTTATTATTTCATTTTCTCACCGGATTAATACATTGATATATATGCGATATATGTTAATTGTATTATTTTCATTTGTTGCAAATATATATAATATATATGTGATATATATTATTGTGACATGATGTGATTTATTATGAGACATGTTTAGTGATGATAAAAAGTGATTAAGGTTTGATTAGGGTTAGCTCCTTCTTGTTCATTCTAGAAGGATTTCCTTTTGTCTTGGTTAAGATATTATGGTTGATACTTATCCATGACTCATTCTTTACCTAAACCAAACCCTAGCTCTAGTTTATTCTCTACAAAGGTTAAGCTTCTTATCCTTGACCATGGTTCCATAATCAATCATATATTCTTATCTACTATTCATCACAAAAGGAATTATCTCATTATTCTTCATCTTCTTCTCTCTTGAGTTTTTGAAAGAGCTCACTGGTGATTTCTTTTGTGATGATTTCTTGTGAGAAAATGATATAAAAAGAAAGCATAAATACTACTCCATCATCCTCATCTAATCTTGCCCATTAGATTAGGGTGTTCACCTCATTAGAGTGAGAGAGCTTGAGTTATAGCAACTTCGACGTAGATCATCGGAGAAACGGAACACTACAAGCTAGCATGGATCGTTCGAGTCGTGGAGCCTCTCTTGAGTCCGGGAGATCGTGGATCGCGGCAAAGAGACTTCTACTCGGAGCTTGCGAAGCGAAGGAGCGGACTACAAATGTTGTAATCGCTCACACTTAGTAGTAAAGATGTTTACTTGCATGTTAAACCCTAATAATCTAGCAAAGGTCCCGGCTTTGGGTTGTTCGGCACGTCTAAAATTTTATTCGGGCATGTTTGATGCCTTATGAACCTTCACAAGAGAGCCTAGGAAGCCTACAGTGGTATCAGAGCCTAGCTAGAGCATTAGGCGATGTGTTAACGAAGTTAAAATTCCGAACGAACCCGAATACGTCGATTTAACCCCCTCTCTGGACATTTTTTCAAATCTGTGATTTTTCTGAATTAAAAATACCTAAAAAAATCAGCAGGTAAATATAAACATTACTGTAGAAAACGAGCCCATGAACAGTAAAACCCACCGCGGAACCGCGGCCAAACCTCTCTTGGGCCGCGGATCCGCGGCCGTACTGTAGCTATGGGCTTTGAATTTTCTACAGTAATGTCTATTTCTGTGAGTATATCTTTCTGGGTATTTTTTATTCTGACTCAAGTGTTGAGTATTTTGGGGTTTATTTTGAAATCGTCGATTCGATCGGAGAATTTAATTTTGTTCTGTTATTCCGGATAATTTAGAAAGTATTAAAATGTTCGAACGGATATCATTAAACTCATTTTTTCTCGGCACGAAAAACTTTCAAGTGTTGAATTTTTATCGGATTTAAATCTTTCGGAAAAATGTCCAAGTAACACGGTGGACTCTCTAGAAGACAACAAACCTTAACTCGATTATGTGACCGTCTTGAACTGCCTCTAAATCTTAGGGTTTGGGGCAGTACGGCGTGCCACATGTGAGGCGTTGGCTTGACCCTTCTACGGCTGGATCACTGGTACTGTGACATATTCTGGGATTATTTGAACTCCACTCAAGTGTTGAGCTGTTTAGGAAATTTTGGGTATTTGATTATCTGTTCGAAAAGTTTAATACTGTCTATTTATCTGGAATGTGATACAATATGTGGAATTCATAGAGTTAGGCATGAAATGCGAAGTATGTGATATTTCGGATTTACGATGTCTAAAGTGATTGTGGATTCCAAATATTGTAGTTTTACAATTTCTTTTCTGTGACCGTAAGTGTAGTATGTAGTTGTATTGCCGGTTATTGTTGCTATACATCAACGACGAACGGTGTATGCATACTTACTTACGTTGATGATATGTGATATTATGTGTTGTTGTGATATGTTATATTGGATCGTCGTGTTCTGAATAGCCGGGGGTTTTATGTGAGATGAGGATTTTTATTTTCATTCATGTAAAATTCATTTGTATGTAATATTCTTTTATTAGGTCACTTCCGGGTTGAGGTTGATGTCACCAGTGTATATTATTTACTTTTCCGCATTAGGTAGACCCAAGGAGGGGAGCGCAAGTAACCGGGTTCTAGAGTCCAGTGGGAGGCCATCTCGAGGAGTCGAGATCGGGTCTCCTAACCCTAGAATTGGCAGTGTTACTTGCCGCTCTCGTAAGGGTCTTAGGATGTGGGTTTGGCTATTCATCGCGACCGTGGAATCCGTGTTTTATACAGGCTCGTATTGAAAACACGGGCGTCCTAGTATATCCAATATTTCATATATGTTCTTCGGTTGCAATGTTCTGTGATGAGATCATATTACTGCCTGAGACGAATGCTTATACTATATATATATATATATATATATATGCTGATATATAAATATTACTGCTTTCGTTTCTTCTGTGATGCTTAGGAAGCATAAGCTGATGGGATTTTATTAATGAGATTAATAAAAAGAAAAGAAACCTAAAAGATGTTGTAGAATCAAAACTTTATAAAAAGAGTAGCTACAGTCTTGCTTTGCATAGCGGTATATATGATATACCCTGCACCTTATTCGATGAGGAAAGAGACGAAATCCCTTCACTGGGAGTGACCTCTTTAGCGAAACTGGCAGATGCTACAAAAACTCGGTTTGTCTTTTGATTGCTTTTAGAGCTTTGCTTTGCACAGCGATATATATGATATGTTCTACACCTTATTCGATGAGGAAAGAGCCGAGATCCCTTCACCGGGAGTGACCTCTTTAGCAAAACTGATGAAAGCCTCAAAATCACTCCATTTCAAAATTTCACTTGATTCTACAACGATATCAAGTTCATTACGCTCATGGTTTTCTGAAAAACCTGTGTATCCCTCCGTCATTTCAGATAAGTACTACTTAGTATTCGTGCTGCGGTAGTTTGGCCTCCGTCAAGGCATAGTGTACGGTAGCTAACTAGTGCTTATCTGCTAGCATACGATGTGATTGGATTAGGGTATTCGTACGGCGTAGTTTGGCCTCCATCAAGGATCGTACGGGTGGGTTTAATTCAATCAAGAAATGACGGGTTGAACTTGACTAGCGCCCTATGGGTAGTTTGGCCTCCGTCAAGGTCATGGGACTCTAGGGGCAAAAGCATTATCGGGAATTTCAAGTGTTGAAATTTGCAATGAGATTGCATACCTACTATGAGATAGTTGGATCCCGATACCCACTGCGAGTAAGAGTTACTCCTGGAAGAGTTTTACACAGGACAATTAGCCGATCAAGTAGGTGTCTAGAAAAGTGTTAACGGGGTTATGCCTCTGGGAAAATGAGGTTTACTTTAATTAGGTCCGTGCGAAAGCACGGGGAACCTCCCTCAAGTACCGACACTGATCTGACTGAAAAATTGACGAAATTGTAGGGTGTAATTAATCCCGGCTAATCTTACCTTTTAGGGTTTGAAGGAAGATTTGATAAAAACAGTGGGAGACATCCTGATTAGATAAGATAATAACCAATCTAATCTTGCAAGAGCATATGCTAAAGTGTTTTCTTCTCTCTCTCTCCAGGTAGCGACCATGTCAGGCCATAATCAAGATAATAATATGGATGTATTGATTGAACCCGCTTATTATACTGAGCAGGGGAACGTTGGACCCGTTCTTTCTTATAAGAGTTATAAGACTGAACAGGGAATAGGAGAATATCTGGATTCTCACGCCGTCCAAAAGAACATGCATGTTGATGCATCTTCTTCAGGTGTGTTAGTTATTGAGAACTGTTTCTCGGTTCACCCTACATCCTGGGTATTAGATACCGGATCAAGATCCCACATATGTAAATTGTTACATGGGCTACGTAAAGGTAGAGAACAGGGAAAAGGTGATCATTCCGTTCAAGTAGGGAATGGGGCAAATGTTGCAGCCAAAGCAGTTGGCGAATATCACCTAGTATTACCAAGTGGTGATACACTGATTCTGAATGAGTGCTATTATATACCGAACATGATGTGCAACATTATATCAGTTTCTTTATTAAGTAAAGAAGGATATAATTTTATAGCACAGGATAATGTTATGAACATATTCCTAGATCAAAAGTTGATTGCATCAGGCTCGTTACATAATGGCATATTCATTCTAAATCAAAATACAGTCCTCAATATACAAAACACACACAAGAGGAAGAGTTCAGAAATGAACGAATCCTTCTTGTGGTATTGTAGACTTGGTCATATCAATGCGACACGACTGGCTAAGTTATATAAGGATGGATATTTGAATCCGTTCGAATTATCATCTTATGATACTTGCCATTCATGTCTCAAAGGAAAAATGACCAAAGCTCCGTTTAGTGGACACGGAGAAAGAGTTACCGAACTCTTAGAACTGGTACATAGTGATGTATGCGGTCCTATGTCTACGCATGCCAGGAACGGTTCTTCCTACTTCATTACATTCACTGACGATCTCTCAAGATTCGGATATGTGTTCCAGATGAAACACAAGTCTGAAGCTTTTGAGAAATTCAGAGAATATAAGAACGAAGTAGAGAACCAAACGGGCAAAAGTATTAAGATCCTTCGATCTGATCGAGGAGGAGAATACTTGAGCAATGATTTTCTAGATTATCTAAAAGAGAATGGGATTCTCTCTCAGCTTACTCCTCCTTATACACCACAGCACAACGGTGTATCGGAACGAAGAAATCACACTCTATTAGATATGGTGCGCTCTATGATGAGCACTGCTGAGTTACCTATTTTCTTCTGGGGATATGCACTGGAGACAGCTGCATACCTATTGAATAGAGTTCCAACCAAATCTGTGCCTACCACTCCATATGAGATATGGAATGGTAAGAGACCATGTCTTAATTTTATTCAGATATGGGGTTGTCCGGCCTATGTTAAAACACGCAATCCGGACAAGCTCGAGGCAAGGTCTGTCCTATGTAAGTTTATTGGATATCCCAAACATTCGCGAGGGTATATCTTCTACCACTCCGAGGAACAAAAGGTGTTTGTTTCTCGACATGCCACTTTCTTAGAAAAAGGTTTTCTTATGAAACAGATTAGTGGCATTGAGGTAGAACTGGAAGAAGTTCCAGCAGAACAAACTACAACAGATGATTTGGTAGAACCAGAGGATTCAGTAGTACCCGACGAACCCCAGCCTCTCCGCCGATCTAGCAGGGTTTCTCATCCGCCTGAGAGATACTACGGTTTTCTCATTGATGGTGGAAGTGAGGATTGCATCATGGAAGATGATGACCCAACTAGTTTCGAGTAGGCCATCACGAGTGGTGACTCTGTGAAATGGCTGGATGCAATGCGATCTGAGATGGAATCCATATACACCAACAAAGTATGGACTTTGGAAAATGCTCCTGAAGGGGTAAAACCCATTGGGAGCAAGTGGATTTTTAAAAAGAAATTTGGTGTAGATGGAAAAGTTGAGACTTTCAAAACTAGACTTGTAGCAAAGGGTTTTCGTCAACGACCAGGTGTGGATTATGACGAAACCTTTTCTCCAGTGGCTATGCTTAAGTCCATCCGGATCTTACTTGCCATTGCTGCATACCATGACTACGAAATCTGGCAAATGGATGTTAAGACCGCCTTTCTAAACGGTGATTTGGAAGAGTGCGTGTACATGACTCAGCCAGAGGGCTTCGTAGATAGTGGGAGCAGCGGAAAGGTGTGCAAGCTGCTTAAATCCATTTATGGATTAAAGCAAGCATCGCGGAGTTGGAACATCTATTTTGATGTTGTGGTCAAAGAGTTTGACTTCATCAAAAATATAGATGAACCTTGTATCTATAAGAAGGTAGCAGAGAGTAAGGTTGTCTTCCTCGTATTGTACGTGGATGACATACTCTTGATAGGAAATGATATTCCTATGCTGCAATCAGTCAAGCTCTTCTTATCACAAAGATTCTCAATGAAAGATCTAGGTGATGCCTCCTGCATATTGGGGATTAGGATCTATAGAGATAGATCCAAAAGGATACTGGGATTGTCCCAATCCAGATACATTGACACCATACTAAAGAGGTTTAGTATGGAAGAATCCAAGCGTGGGAACCAACCCATGATCTCTGGACTCACTCTCTCTTAAGAGATGTCTCCCAAGACTTATTTGGAGAGAGCTCGCATGCAAGGGATACCCTATGCTTCGGCAGTAGGCTCTATCATGTATGCGATGCTATGTACCAGACCCGATGTAGCATACTCACTAAGTGTAGTGAGTCGGTATCAAGCAGATCCTGGAGAGAGTCACTGGACAGCTGTGAAGAACATTCTCAAGTACTTGCGAAGGACTAGAGACATGTTCTTGGTGTATGGTAACGGAGAACTCCGGGTGGAGTCCTTTACCGATTCCAGCTTCCAAAGTGATAAGGACGACTCTAAGTCGCACTCGGGATTTGTCTTTACCCTCAATGGAGGGGCGGTATGTTGGAAGAGTTCCAAACAGAATACCGTTGCAGACTCGACGATGGAGGCTGAATACATCGCTGCCAACGATGCTGCCAAAGAGGCTGTCTGGATGAAGAAGTTCATTAGTGAACTTGGTGTGGTTCCATCCAATGAGCATCCAATACCCTCTGTATTGCGATAACAACGGAGCTGTGGCTTTGGCCAAGGAACTCAGGTCCCATCAGAAGTTCAGACATATTCCGAGGCGGTATCACCTGATCAGGGAGATAGTTGATCGCCGGGAGATCGAGGTCAGGAGAGTAGATACGAAAGACAACACTGCGGATCCACTCACGAAGGCCATTCCCCAGATACAGTTTGAGAGATTATTCGGGATGCTAGGTATGAGATACTACAGCAGCTGGCCTTAGTTCTAGTGGGAGATTGTTAGTTATGTATATGCCCTAGAGGCCATTGTTGTACATATGATGTATATTATGATGGATGCTTGGATATATACAGAGAGGACTTTCTTGCTCGTCATGATAGTATGCTATTTGGTTTCACTTTATCTTAACATGTTGACTTGTATTGGTTTACTGTTTTTCTCTCACATGTTGATAAAGCCCTTAGGATCTGTACTCGACTACTAGGACTATGATGAGATCATACTAGTGGGGCCACAGTAGTCGATGAGTACATCCTATAACTGTTCTTAGTCGAGGGTATATCAAGACAGGGCATCGATACACCAGAGTAGACTAGCGTATACGCATCTTAACCCATATGATGGGCGATGGATGATCCCATATCCATCGGTGTTTGACATCAAGGATGGTGTACGAGTGCTCAGTGGAGACTGGGTACACTGGACAGACTCGCCGAGAACTCCCAGATGGTGATATACCACACGTCAGATGGCAGTTCTCCGGTGACACTGGTACAGGGTAGTCTGTAGACCCGAGATCGTCATGGAGTCTTGTGTGATTCCCACTGTGTTTTGATTTCCACCTTACCACGTCCAAGAGGGCGTGCAAAACGGTGGCTTTTGGGTACAGTCCCGAATCACATGGAGGCAATAAGCGATAGGGGGGATTCGTCTCTCCCGGTATAGGAAGTTGATGTTGTGCTGTGTTCGATTGGCTATAACTGGAAGTCCCTGGCCAAGGCTGATATAAAGATTTACTGGTAAGTGTTACCAGTAGTTTCTCGACCTGTTATAAGCCTCACATCGACACGACTTATCGGTTACTGGGGTCTGACGTATACCACCCCTAGACTTGATATGCGACATATCAGACGAACAGACCGGACTGTACAGGAGTGTTACTGATTGGATTCACAGGAGAACGGACAGGCTAGCTTGTTGATCTTTTGATCGCTCAATATCTGGGTGGCTGTTACGTTTAGCTGACCGCTTGCAGCTTGTGGGTGTTTGATATGATCATCACCTGCTACCGGCGTATTGACGATTCTTTAGAGTCCTACACAGAGGTTTCTTGGCTCAGGCAAAACGGAGTAGAGGCACATATGTGATATGTGCAGGACCGAGGATAATACGATATGTGATACCGTATTTTATTCTCGCGATATTTAGTTATGAACGTGGTCATCGGATCATGTGTTGATTCGATGAATCGGTACATGAGATATTAGTCGGTTATATTCGATATAGCCGGATCGTCGGATCAAGTGTTGATTCGATGATTTAATGTATAATGATATATATGATATATTGTATTACATTATCTAATATTGGCTCGCTTTATTATTTCATTTTCTCACCTGATTAATACATTGATATATATGCGATATATGTTAATTGTATTATTTTCATTTGTTGCAAATATATATAATATATATGTGATATATATTATTGTGACATGATATGATTTATTATGAGAGATGTTTAGTGATGATAAAAAGAGATTAGGGTTTGATTAGGGTTAGCTCCTTCTTGTTCATTCTAGAAGGATTTCCTTTTGTCTTGGTTAAGATATTATGGTTGATACTTATCCATGACTCATTCTTTACCTAAACCAAACCCTAGCTCTAGTTTATTCTCTACAAAGGTTAAGCTTCTCATCCTTGACCATGGTTCCATAATCAATCATATATTCTTATCTACTATTCATCACAAAAGGAATTATCTCATTATTCTTCATCTTCTTCTCTCTTGAGTTTTTGAAAGAGCTCACTAGTGATTTCTTTTGTGATGATTTCTTGTGAGAAAATGATATAAAAAGAAAGCATAAATACTACTCCATCATCCTCATCTAATCTTGCCCATTAGATTAGGGTGTTCACCTCATTAGAGTGAGAGAGCTTGAGTTATAGCAACTTCGACGTAGATCATCGGAGAAGCGGAACACTACAAGCTAGCATGGATCGTTCGAGTCGTGGAGCCTCTTTTGAGTCCGGGAGATCGTGGATCGCGGCAAAGGGACTTCTACTCGGAGCTTGTGAAGCGAAGGAGCGGACTACAAAGGTTTTAATCCCTCACACTTAGTAGCAAAGATGTTTACTTGCATGTTAAACCCTAATAATCTAGCAAAGATCCCGGCTTTGGGTTGTTCGGCACGTCTAAATTTTTATTCGGGCATGTTTGATGCCTTATGAACCTTCACAAGAGTGCCTAGGAACCCTACAGTAGTATACCAGCTTCTGCACTCCGTCGACCTCCCGGACGAGCACTGAGCCTGCTGCTTGGTTGGATACCACCAGATACGGTGATAGCTCGTCTCCTTCAACTGGTCGGGTGAGCAGCAGTTGCGTCGCAAGGTACCTTTTTAATTGGTCAAAGGCGGTCTGGCACTCTTCTGACCACTCGAACCTCGGGATTTTCCTTAGAGCTTTGAAGAATGAGAGGCACTTTTCCCCAGACCTCGACATGAAGCGGCTCAGAACGACTACCCGCCCTGTCAGTCGCATGATCTCAACGTTGGTCTTGGGCGCGTTCATGTTGAGGATAGCGTCGATTTTTTCTGGGTTAGCCTCGATCCTACGGTGGGTGACCATGAAACCGAGGAACTTTCCCCCGGTGATCCCGAATGCGCACTTGGCGGGGTTCAGCTTCATCTTGAACTTGCGGAGTACCTCGAAGGCCTCGCCCAGGTCCTTGAAGTGGTCGGTCGACGAAACTGATTTGACGAGCATATCGTGGACATAAACTTCCATGTTCCTGCCAATCTGTGGCTTGAACATGCGGTTGACCAGCCGCTGGTACGTGGCCCCGGCGTTCTTGAGGCCGAAGGGCATCACCTTGTAGCAGTATACCCCCCGATCCGTCGTGAATGCGGTAAGTTCTTCGTCTGCCGGATTCATACAGATCTGATTGTAGCCAGAGAAGGCATCCATGAAGCTCAATAGTTCGTAGCCTGCCGAGCTATCGACGAGCTGATCTATCCGAGGTAGAGGATAGTTGTCCTTAGGGCAAGCCTTGTTGACGTCGGTGAAGTCGACGTACATGCGCCATTTCCCGCTCGACTTCTTCACCAGGACTACGTTCGCTAGCCATTCCGAATAGGGCACATTACGAATGAATTTGGCGGCGAAGAGACGATCTACTTCGTCCTCGATAGCCTTCTGTTTGACCGGGGCGAAGCTTCGCTTTTTCTGTCTGACGGGTCGGGCTGTAGGATCTACCCCGAGCTTGTGAGATATAACTTTGGGGTCGATCCCATGCATGTCAGCAGGTGCCCAGGCAAACATGTCAGAGTTGTTCCTAAGGAAGTGAACCAAGTCGTCTTGCCGAGTTCCTGTCAGAAGCGATCCGATCTGGACGACCTTTTCGTCGTCCCCTTCTACCGGGGGGACCTCTGTCAGAGGTTCGACCGGGGTTCTCGGATCTCTTTTTGCTCGTCTCGAGTGTCTAGAGAACCCCTGATATCGCCTTCACCCTTGACATCGTCGGTCGGCTGCTTAGACGAAGATGTCGCTGTGAAGCATACCTTTGCAATCCGTTGGTCCCCATAGACCTGACCTATCCCTCCCTGATCGAGAAGGAACTTCATCGCCAGGTGATAGGTCGATATCCGGGCTTGGAGGGAGTTCAGCGTCGGGCGGCCGAAAAGGATGTTGTAGGCCGATGGGATTCTTGCTATGATGAATTCCACAGGCACTGTTCGCGTGCGGCCGGCCTCCCCGATGTTAAACTGCAGAGTGACTACCCCTTCCGTCGGGATGGAGTGGTTGGTGAATCCTGAAAGGACGTGAGAGGTCGGCCTTAGGTCTGCTGAGGTTAGCCCCATGCGCAGAAAGCGGTCGTAGAAGAGAATGTCCGCCGAGCTACCTGAGTCGACCAGTATCTTGTGCACCTTGTATTGGTGGACCCGAGCTGTAATCACCAGAGGGTCGTTGTGGGGCAAGGATATGCCGTGGAAGTCCCCGTCGTAAAAAATGATTAGCTCGGTCTTCCTGGCCTTCTTCCTCGGGCGGCTGTCGGCCTCCACGGTTGGCGCGGTGCGCTGAGTCTCGTAGGAGCTCGACGGACCCCCCGCTGACATGACCATGATTTTTTATGAGCCTCGGTTCCTTTCGGTGAGGTTCCTTATGCCCTCCGGTGAGGTTGTTTTTGAGCTGTCGTGGCAAGTCTCGCATGCGCGACCCCGTCGAGGGAGGGGGTGCCGGTCATGCCTGCGAACAGACGAGCTGACCGCCACCGCCTCGGGAGGGACAAGGGTGCGACGAGACTCGGGACGAAGCTCTCTGGCGTAAGATCTCGGAGCCAAACGAAGCGGTGCCCACCGGGTTCTTGAATATGTCGGCCCAGGGGACCTGTGGCTGTCGGAAACAGTGAGGCGACGATCGGCCGGGCCTGCACGAGCGGAGCCTTCTCTCCCTCTGTAGGGGCCCCGGTCCTGAGGCAGAGGAGCGGCGACCTGGGGATCTTGCCCTGCCGTCGGGACGCGGATGAGCGCCTCCACGACGGACGCGAGTCGGTTTATCTGGCCGGCAAGGGCGTTGATGGAATTCGGCGGAGGAGGTTCGTTCGCGCCTCCGTTGAGGGGGAGGCGGCGGCCAGTGCTTGGATCGTCATGATGATCGCTCGCCATTAGATTGAGATCGGAAGATGAAGTTTTGTTTTTATGGAATCAAGGATTTCCCATAGACGGCGCCAGCTGACGCGGGTCCAATCGCGTCAAGATGTTACCTTTCGTTGATCTGCTGATGGCGATGGACGGCTGAGATCGGATCTGGAGGCAGGCTCCTGAAGCGTGTGGATCTCAATGGGTTTGAGATTGTTGTTGCCGAGCTACCTGCAAGGAAGTCCCGGGGTGGTTGTACCACCGAGGACCCTCCGACGGTCAAGTTAGAGAGAAAATCCGAGCAGAGTAACGACTTAGTGGAGTAAAAATGGCTTACTTGAACCGTCTGAAGAAGGGGTTTATATAGCGGTGGCAGCAGACAGGACAGGAGCGAGAATCACGCCGGCCATTACGCTCCCGACGTCACACCCGCGTGATGAGCGGGATCTCCCATTAGTGGCGAGGCAGGCTCGTTAATGGGGGATCGTGATGGCGTGAAACGTGAGATGTGGCCGGCGCATATCTCGCGCATGGTGAGATTCGCGGGATGGCGGTTGCGCCTGTGAGCGGTGCCGTTGGTCGGTCAATGAGACCGAGGAAGATGATCTCGGCGGGAGAGCTCGCGGACAAGCGGGAGAGCCGAGGTATCTTGGTTCCGCGGTAGCCCGGATACGAGCTGGGAGAGCCGAGGTATCTTGGTTCCGCGGTAGCCCGGAGACGAGCTGGGAGGCCGAGGAGGCCAATCATGTAGGGGGCTCGGAGGTGAGGCAGCGTTTGTTCGTAGGACGGGCATAGGAGTAGTCCGGTCGGCCACTGTAGGTCCTTTCTTGTGAGCCCTGGGACACGTCATCTGCCACGTGTCATGATCCGGAAGATCACCGATATCGAGCATCATCAACAAGAAAAGCCACCATTTTGCTTTTGCAATTACATGGTGTTGCACCAAAAACATCTAACCAAACACTAGATTTGACCAATTATATATTGTAGTTGGAACGGCATGTTGCTCCAACTACAAGCAACCAACCGATCCTTTTCCGTGGTTAAGTTAATTGGTGTTTCTTTGAAAGTGCAGAAATGTAATTGGTAGTTTATGTAATTTAGCCTATAATGAATGAGGTTTGCAGTTTTGAAGTTGTTTTAGCTCGCTTGAATGACCTGTGGTATCTTCCTAATTAAGAGGAAAACAAAAAGCAGAAAATTTCAATTTAAAAAAAATTATCCACATTACCTTTTTTTACAGGTGGTCCATTAATATAATGCATTTACACATGATTTTTTTAAAAAAAGAATTAAAGATTATTTTTGTTACTTGGTTATTTTGCAGCAAATGAGAGCACGAGAAGGTGCATGATATTCTACACCGTAATGGCGTACATCGTGTTGGCTTGTGCAAGCATTCTTCAAGTTGTATATATCCGCCAACTCTTTAGCAAGTCTGTGGCCTACAACAGAGTATAATCTGATGCTTATCATTTGTAAGTGCGGAATTGGTTTACATCCTCAGATATCTAATGGCTTTTCATCATTTGTATTTTTTCCCTCGTGTTTAATTTTAAAATTAAACATGTTGTGGCCATCAGCTTGCTAGTCTTGTAATCACAAAAGGGCCAATATATTTATTTTGGGACGAATTTAGACATTTGTTTAGAGATTGTTGAATTAATTTCCCAGCATTGTACTATAAGTTTCTCTTGGGCACAGTAGTTTCAGGTTGAGTATTTTGAGTTTTTAGACTGATTGTACTGCTCTAAGTGTTTGCCGAGCTTGACTCATCAGATGGTCTATATAAAAATCGCGAGCTTAATATATTACTGAATTACATGAATCATTTTTTGTTGAAACAAAAGTAGATGATAATTAAATTGAGAGTTTTCTTGTCTAAATCGTGTTTTCAAAAAATGTAATGCTTAAACGAAGATCTGACGAACAACAATCTGAGTAAATTAGTACTGGCTATGATTCCCAAACACAACGTCCGTATGTTTAATCACTTGTAGGCTTTCATGGGAGGAAGAAGAGACTACTAATAGTAATGTTTTTATTGAAGAATGCTATTTAATACTGACGTGTCTTCTCTCTTATCGGCATTTTCTTAAGAAAATTTATATTATTCCGAAGATATTGCTATATAAAAAAGTTGTTCAGTGGTTATGTCATTTTGATAATAAGACTCCTATGTCAATGCAATACCTTTAAAAAATGTCATTAGCATTCTCTTAAGATAATTTATATTATTCAATAGGCAGTAGCGATTGTTATATAAAATTGTCGTTTGATTGTTATATCATTCCGGTATAAAATGGCTCCTACGTGGATGTAATGCCTTGGAGGGTTTTTATTATTTTTTTGAGGAATTTTCTTTGTCTAGGAAAAAAAAATCAATTAATTAAGTTTTTCCAAATATTTTCTTTTGAGATAATAATTCTACAAATTTGACTACAATTTTGTCATTACCACATAGTCAATGGGCCCACTCTGGAATATCAGGAATCATGTGATTGGCCCACCACAAACTTTCACCTTTTTATCCAAATTTCTCTCGAATTTAGATAAGGCTTGCTGACGTGTACCGATTCTTTTTGGGAAACGGTTTTTATATAAAAGCACCAGTTGTAACGAAACCAGAACGTGCTCCTCACAGTCGTGGGACCCACGCCCTTGTCCAGAAATTTTTACTGAATTAACCCAAATTTAAAAAATAATTCCAAAAATAATACTGGCCCAGAAATAATTCTGAGAATAGACCTCTATACATCCACATAGGATTGGCCCTGGCACGAGCAATTGTGTGAAAGAAAAAAAAAACGTTTTCTTCTTGATGTAGCGTTTTCATCAAAGTGAAAACGCCGGCAATAGCGTTTTCGCTTTGACTTATTGCTGATGCAGCAAGATGCTGATTTTTATTTTGATTTTGTTAAAGCTTTATTAGATTTTGATTTTTTTCAATTATAATAAAATTGACATATTGCAGATGAAAAAAAATTCATGGTGTTGCGATAATAGAATAAATTTAGTAACTGTATAGATTTCTATTATGTTTTTTTCTTTATATTTCTATAGAAAAAAGCTTAATAGAAATCTGCTAGCATTTTGCACGTGCGTTGCACGTTTGCAGCGTTATCCTATTTTCCCCAGCTTGCCGGGGCCGCTTGGCGCAGACGAAACAAAACATGGGTCAATATCCTCCGCAGCCGAATCAATAAGAATCCTCCAACCATTCGCTGCTGTTTAGGAGTGCACGACTGGGGCGCAGCCCCGCTTTTTTGTTGGAGAGATAGAACGGAGTTCTTCACGAAGTTCGAGACAAAGGAAAGAACTCCTCGATACAAGTATACTTATGCATTTGAGTCTGTTTAGTCGTGCCTATCCCCGATAGTGACTCCTTCACTCACTTTATTTCCTTATTTTATTTATGTGGTTATGTGATGGCCCTACGCCGGACGAGCGAACAACGGAAGGTCAACCGTTGCGCCTGAACAAAACCAACGAAATCAATGAGAAACAATCCCAACAACCAATCCCCGCCAGCTTTGATTGTCCATTTTCGAAGAGAGTGCTACTCCCACGTCTTTTCGGCATGAAGTCCATTTCCCATTTCACCCCGACTGAAAGTAGCTACATCTGGTTCTTTTTCTCTCGTTTCGGACGAGAGTTCTCCAGCAAGCTTTGTTTGCCTGCCTGTTTTATTTCCGGACCCTAAGGCCCTATTACTCCGTAAGTCAGCGGTGAGTTCTTGAGCCCATGTATAAATATAAAACATGGACTTCGGGTTTAAAATTATTTTTAATATTAATAAGTGAATAAAATAATCATTTTAGTAACTTGGATCAAGAGTATTCTAGAAGATATTATAATATGTTATTTATCTTATTTAAGTAAAAGAATGCAGTTATAAGTAAATGAAAGCAGAATTTGAAAAATAATAAGATTAAAGTAAATTTTAGAAAGGTTTTTTTGTCTTAAGTTTGCGTAGAATGTAGATTGAATTAGGAATTCAAACTGATTTCTACAAATTTTTTTTTGTCCCGGGTTCTAGAAAGTTTCTTTTTTGTTTGTATTTCAAAAAATGGAAAAGCTTAATTATTTTTATCTTTTTATTTGATGACGTGGAGGCTCTAATTTTTTTAAAATATAATAATTAATTATTTTTGTGTCATGATGATGCGGATGCGTAAGAATGTAGGATTTTTCTCCCTTTTTTTGTTTAAAAAAAAATAGTGGGTGGCTTCTAACCAAGTCCATTTGCATTATATAGTAAGTACAAATATACTAACTAAATTTATTCTATTTTCAAAAAACCATAAGATTTTCTTCATCTGCTCTCTGTCAATTTTGTTACAATTTCAATAAAATCAAAATCAAAATCTAAAATAATCTTAACAAAATCAAAATCTTACTGGACCTAATAAAATCAAAATCAGTATAAGAAATAGCGTTTTCACTTAAGCTTTCACATAAGGCCAATCTTACGTGGATGCATGGAGGTCTATTCTCAGAATTGTTTTTGGATCGGTATTATTTTTGGAATTATTTTTTAAATTAGGTCTACGGCGAAAATCTGTCCAAATCGCCTACAATTTGCCTGAAGCCACGTGTATTCCCCATATTAACTCTACTACTTCTTACATATTTCCCTCATCAACTCGCTTCATGTCCGTAAATCTGTATTTCAAGCGAGGGTATATCTGGGAACATGAGATTTATAAATTATTAACTCTGTTCACTGTAAGAAAAAGCGAATGATTTAAGAAATTACAAAGAGAGAAGAGGACGAAGATTGAGATCGAGATCGAGATCTGAAAAATCAACCGTTGAAGATGCTGGCGGTGTTCGATCGGACGGTAGCGAAGAGACCGGAGGGGCTGAGATCGGAGGCGGAGGAGGCCGGCGACGGAGCTGCGTCGCTAGTGAGCCATTTCTCGTCGACGAAGCAAGGGGCGGTGACCATAAGCCTCGGATCTTGCGGATCCTTAGCTTACTCCGCAGAGGACCAGAACCCTTTCCTCCCAAGGTGAAATTTTTAATCGAATCCTTAATTAATGAGTTTCATTAATGCATGATTGTTGTTTGTTAT
Source organism: Agapanthus africanus (assembly GCA_030015575.1). NCBI lineage: Eukaryota > Viridiplantae > Streptophyta > Magnoliopsida > Asparagales > Amaryllidaceae > Agapanthus > Agapanthus africanus. The sequence goes on from CM057339.1 coordinate 751,326,709, forward strand.
CCATTTTTACTGCTGATGTTTGGGTGTTGGATCCAGTCAACAAAGGTACACTACAGTAAATAAATACTTATTTCGACGGGAATTTACCGTTGAGGGACACCCCAAATAGCCACGAAGGAACGCCGACGCAATAGGGTGTGTTGCAATAGGTTATTGGCTAACGTTCGTCGCAACAAGTTAATCTATTTCGACAGCTATTTCGTAATTTTCTCGACAGACGTAACATGTCGAAATATATAAGGTTTTTAAGTTAAAAAAATGGTTTCTGAAATCATTTAAAAATAGTTTTTTCTATTTCGACGGAACTGGCATGTCGAAATAAGTCTATTTCGACGGAAATTACTCGTCGAAATAGAATGCATTACAATTTTTTTATAAAAAAAACCAAGAAAATCTCAAATCCAATCTATTTCAATTTAATATCGATTTCATTCTATTTGAATAACGATTTTAATATAAAATCCATTCTGTTCAAATATCGATTATCTAAATACGATCACAATACATACTACGCGTTCCATTACAATCTTAACATTATAAATTTACAAAAATGGGAAATGAAAAATCAACGGAGGACGAACACGGGAGAGAGAGTCAATCACGAAGGAGGCTCTCATGGATTTTGGGGTAAATCCCTTCCGATTAAAAATTTAAAATACACGAATTAGTATGGATATTTTATATTAATTAAACGTGTGTGCGTGTGCGCTTGTTTGTGTGCGTGTGTGCATGTATGCTTGCGCGCGTGTTTGTTTGTGTGTATGCTTGTGTGTACGCACACGCCTATTTGTGTCTGTGTGTATGTATGCTTGTGTGTGTACACATGTATGTGATTTGTGCATGTGTGTATGTGATATGCTTTTGTATGTGCACGCGTGCGTGTATGTATGCTCGTGCGTGTGTATGTATGTGTGTTTGTGTATGTATGGTTGTGTGTGTATGTGATATGTGCGTATGTGTGTATATATGTAAGGGTTATCGAACATACCGGAGGTACTGGCCTCCCAGCCTGGACGTACGCGTCGATAAGATTTAACCTCTGCTTGAGAGTCCAACCAGCAAATAGATTGGCAGCGGGAGCGGGAGCGGCAGTCGATCGGCGTGAGGAACCACCGTATTCCGGTGTCCGCTCCTTGAGCTATCCATGAAACATAGATGTCCTGGTCTGTATCGGCATCTCAGATGCCGATTCGTCTGCCTGCTGAAACTTAAGAGGTGGATGCTCGGTCGGCTGGAAAGAAGTGTTATACTGACGCGGAGTGATCTTGGATGACACACTGGCTTAAACGTCGTGAAAGCCTTATCTACGATTATAATTTATGCACGTGCGTTGCACGTGTTAGTTTAAAAAAATTGAGAAGGGAGAAGAAGGGGAGAGAGATGTGGAGAGTTCTAGAGTTTTATTTATTTATTTATTTTTAAAAAAAGGGGATTGATGATGTGGAGGGTTCTAGATAAACAATAAATTGTTTTTTGGGAGGAGAGAGATGGCATGGAGGGCTTAACAAGTGAGAGAGATGATGTGGATGGCTTGAGAGGTGAGAATTTTTCTCATTTTTCTTTTTTTGTAGAAAAAAGAAGAAAGGTGGATTTCTAACCATGGGTATTTGCATTATATATAGAGATGAATGTTCTCTGCGTGTCATCAACCGGGTGTCCCTGCTCCGCCTACATCGCTTGGATCAACCGGAGTGTTATACTGCCGATTTGTCTCGCTCGCTCTTCTTCTGCAGTTATATCAAATATTGTTTACTGAGTTGCTACAAAATAGTAAAAATGTATCGTTAAAGACATACCCTAAACTCTCTGGACAAGAAATGATCGACCAAGACATGCTAGTATTCGTCGGACCAATCTGGATCCGGCTTAATCGAATACACCTCAACCGGTGAAGCGTAGTTTTCAAGCTTTTTAAAGATTTTGTTTTTATGGCCTCTTCAATTCTTCGTCATATAACTACACATCTTATTATAAACTGCGCGTTCATCGCAAACCTTCTGGGGGCCCTTTACGCTAACCTACCGGAACTCGAACCGAGCCTGTGAAACGGGATAATTCATTATCGTATGGGTATTTTATAGTAATTTAGTAAATGTGTATGTGTATATATGTAACACCCGAGCCCAATAATACTATTTATATCACTAGTTGAGGGTCATATATTGCTCCTTTCCAATTATTCTGTTTTTCTGGGGTTTATTGCTAAATTTTAACCGGTTAAGTCATTTTGGCACATAACAAATTTTAACTCCTAAAATGAAATTTAAAATGTCCATGTTGGCCTACTCGTCGCCACTAGTCGCGTGGTAGCGTCCGTGTGTCGAGATTCCGTTCCGTTTGGCTAAACGGGCAAGTTTGGACGACTACGCGCGCGTGCAAGTGTCCGACTTGGGGGCATGCATTTTAATTGTTAAACACCTCTTTTCAAAATTTGGAACCCGCTTAAAATCCTATAATTTGAATTTGGAACATTTGGGCGCAACCCGGGCTCGATTTGGAAATGTTTCATTTCGCGCCAAAAAGGCCCATTTTAATTTAATATCTTAAACTATATATATATTTTTTCCTTACTGTATAATCATCTCAAATCCCTACTAAATCCTTTAACTTGATTTTCTAAACACCCGTAATCTTTCCCAGCCAATCACATTGGCCTTTTCACTCTCGTGGGTCCCACCGTTTCCCACTCTCTCTGTGTCTCTCTCCTCATTCTCCTTCTCTCTCTATCTCATCAAATCTCTCTCTCTCTCCAATCTCTCTCTCTCTTCCTATAATATTAACCCATGCAGCCGCCTCCCCACTCATCCTCTACCGTCGCGAGAAACCCACACGAAACCCTAACCCTAGCCCTCGCAACCTCACCGCCGACCTCCTCACGACTTCGCCGTCGCCGTCACCACCTCGTCGACCTCACCGCACCTTCCTCCCCTCGTTCTCCCGCTCTTTCCCGCACCTGCACCCAACCCCGACGTCGCCTCCAACCCCCGCAGACCTTGCCGTCGACGCGACCTCCCGTCGCCGACGACCCCCGCGACACCCTCTCATCCTCCTCGTCACTACCTCGTCGTCGCCTTCCCTCTCCCCTCGCCAGACCACCTTCAAACCCAAACCCGACCCTGTACCAATCTCCAGGTCGCCGGAAATCGCGCCGACGACTCTCGTCGACGTCTCCCCCGCGCCACCTCCTTTCCCCCTCGATCACCTGGGCCGACCACCACCCTCCTCCACTCGTCGCACCCCCTCTCCAGTAAGCCCAGCGGCTGTTCCAGACCTTCGCAGCCGTCGTCGCTGCCTCGCCGGCGTTCCAGCGCCGTCGAGCCCGCCGTGGTCGCCCCCTGGTACCTCTCTGTAAGCACCCTTCATCTTTCCTTTGTGCAAAATCCCCCCCGCTGATCTTATTGCCTGTATCATTGTTGCTAACCTCGTTGCCGATGACTTTGCCGGAATCCGACCGTGCCGTCTTTGAACCCGACACTCCAGCGAAGTACCCTGATCCGTGTGATCCCGTTGTTCTCCGTTGGGACTCGATCCGTGGCCCGTGCTATCATATCGTGTTTTCTGCCGACATCGCATCCGTGTTCCAGTTTGCAGACCGTCGAGGCAAGTATCTGAATACTTGCTTAAACATGCTAGCGTGCGAGATCTAGTCTTGCCACGCAATTGAATTCATACTATATAATACAACAACTTAATGATGGTAATTGATATCATGTTATAAGTTAGAATTGACAGTTGCGGTTATCTTTAACATGGAATCGTTATAATAGTTCTCGTAATTAATCAACCCACTATCAATCCATAATTCAACTAAACAAGACCTTTGGATCATATCCGCTTTAATTGTTAAATCACCCATGAGACAATTATTATATTTAGTTTAATTTCATGTAGCTTCATCAATTTATGATTGTGGATATTGCTTCACCTTGTGGCTATTGCACCCCAAGAGTGCTTGAACCTGTTAATAAGAGAATACAAAATATCATTGTGTTTACATGGAATATTATTGTTATTTACTGTTTCCTGCTACTGTTCATTACTTGATTGTACACCTGTTGTGAGCACATGCTCGATTGCACTACATATTGGCCTGACCCTGCTACACATGACATACATACATACCGACTCATCCTGTTGTACCGTGACATGACGTGTTTCCTGATCTCATGCCTAATGCCGACAAACCTGACCATTCCTGCTGTCGATCCAGACAGACCTACTCTTACCGGATTTTGTGTTGGCATTAGTCCTTGACTACTGAATACCTGACCTGACATACATAGCTTGGGGGTATGGGGAAATCAAAGGTGAAACCGACTTGTAACTCAACAGTTCGATACATTGTTCTGATCAGTCTTACGGGCTTGGCCAGCTTCGGAGTGTTGATGCTGACATCACTCGTCCATCCTACTACCTTTTACTGCTTAGCGGCACGTCTCGGATTCAGCCCCGAGGGTTTTGACCGTGGTCCCGGGCACGCACGGGATACTATTGAGTTACATCGACGATTCATCAATTGATTTCAAAGACTATAGAGTAGAAAACCTGATAGAACAGTTTAGTCACCATTGCACATTACCCTGTTTTTCATTTCTTATTACTGTTTTATTCATGTTCATACTTGCATTGCTTATTACCATGTTTATACTATATAATTGATGTCATGACGCGCTGACGTCCGGGTTTTGCATGGCCCAGATTCCGTACCACTGTCTACGACCGAGCAGGAGTATTTCAGCCAGCAGGCTGAACTGTGAGTTCCTTAGGGTTTAATTTATTTATTGCATTTCATTTCCAGATGTGAGCCCGCATTATGGGACGTACTGTTTATTCATTGTATTGGATCATTAGCTTCTGCACTTATTGTTTATTGATTCTTGTTATTATGGATTTGGACATGTATTAGATTAGTTTTTATCTTGTTCTTGATATCCTTACAACCGTAATGTGACTGTGGAGGGATACTTCCTACCCACAGGTAGCATGGTTGGCTATGTCACGTGCCCAATCTTGCGTACTCTGGGAAGCGGGGCGTGACATGGTTCTTTTGATATCAGAGTCATAGGTTAATTGGGTTGATTCTTTGTAGTTGGGTATTGCACCCGATACACGAATCAGGATACCCGTGATTAGGAAACATGTCCTGCCACTTTGACCGTTTTACCATCCTTGAATCATTCTTCCGGATCATGTCGACATGCAAACTTACTTTGCATTGTTAACTCGAAAACCTAACTTCTTGTTATCTCTAGGACTTAGGCGACTTGGGTGGAGTTAAGTAATTGCGGCTATGATACCGCGGCATAGCTACAATGCAGCACTCTATTTAAGTATCTTGGAGTTCTAGCCTTGATCTATACTCGAAAACTATCATCATGCTAATGTTGGGTACTTTGATTTCCAGGAATATGGCCGGTCAGAATTTGAAGATGGACCCAGGGCGTGCGGTCTTAGCCGCCAGGCGTAGAGTGATAAGGGGATTGCTGGAGAAACTAAAGGAACAAATCGAGCTAGAACCAGCATTTGCACTGAACCACACGTCCGTACGTAGAAGTATTCCGGTGAACAGGCGCAGCGTAGCACCAATGAAGAAAACAAGTGTGGGTGATCGGAAGGGGAGCGTGATCTGTAGCTACTGCCATAAACCCGGACATGTGCGAAAGAAGTGTCGTATGAGGCTGGGACTCTGTTTTAGATGTGGAGCGGCAGATCACACCGTTGATACTTGTCCGTCGAAGCATCGCACGAAAGATGATGTTCAGAAGCCTCCGCAGCGACCGTTCCAAGGGCAGAGACAGTTGAATCAAGGATCTAATCAGGCTCGAGCGTTCACGTTGACAGCTGAGGAAGCTAGGGCATCGGGAGAAGTGGTTTCAGGTAATTTACTCGTTCATGGTTTTCCCGCTTTGGCATTACTTAATTTCGGAGCATCCCTTTGTTTATGTCATCCAAATTTATAACTACACACTCGATTACCTGCACGACCCTGTCTAGTTTCTGGGATATACACACTGGGAATGGGAAAATCATAGCTAGTAAGGAATGTAGAGATTGTACAGTTGTTGTTTGCGGACGGGAGATTTTGCAGATTTCTTGGTGATAGATACGGGCAGTTATGAGGTTGTCTTGGGGATGGATTTTCTTGGCACTTTCCACGCCCACATTGGCTGTAGGGCAAGGAAGGTAATTTTCCAGATTTCCGGACATCCTAAGTTTACTTTCATTGGAGGAAGCAGTTCTGTCGGGCCAGTCGAGTTTAGGGCTAGGCCGACGAACAATGTTCTTGCGGCTATGGTAGTGGAGAGTAATGAAGAGCCGGCAGTTGTCCGCGACTTTATGGATGTGTTTGAAGATATTTCGGGCTTACCGCCGAAGCGAGATGTGGAGGTTGTGATTGACCTTATTCCTGGTACAGCGCCAGTATCAAAATCTTATTATCCGATGGCACCGGTGGAATTGGAAGAAGTTAAGAAACAAGTTGGTGAATTACTCGAGAAGGGATGGATTCGAAGCAGCAACTCATCTTGGGGAGCTCCAGTTCTTTTAGTAAAGAAGAAGGATGGCACGAGAAGGATGTGCATTGATTATCGAGAACTGAACCGGGTGACTATTAAGAACAAGTACCCGATCCCTCGCGTTGGAGAGCTTTTTGAGCAGCTTTGTGGCGCGAGGGTATTCTCGAAACTGGACTTGCGATCAGGATATCATCAAGTCCGGGTGAAAGCAGAAGACATTTGCAAGACGGCGTTTCGAACTCGGTATGGACATTTCGAGTATCTAGTGATGCCCTTCGGGTGACTAGTGCGCCAGCAATATTTATGGATTTTATGAACAAGATCTTTTCACCGTTCTTGGACCAGTTTATTGTGGTATTCATTGACGATATTCTGGTGTACTCGAAGAGTCCGGAGGAGCATGCTGAGCACTTAAGGATCGCACTGCAGACGCTGAGACAAGAGAAGTTATGTGCGAAGATGAGTAAGTGCGAATTCTGGCTGGAAGAAGTGAAGTTTCTGGGGCATGTTGTGTCGGGCGATGGAATCGCCGTTGATCCCGAGAAGATTGCAGCAGTTCGAGATTGGCCTATTCCAAAGAATGTTGCGGAGATAAGAAGTTTTCTTGGACTCGCCGGTTACTACAGAAGATTTGTGGAGAACTTCGCTCGTTTAGCTGAGCCGTTAACCAAGCTTACGCGTAAGGAGGTACCGTTTGTTTGGGCGGATGGATGTGCATTGGCCTTCGAGACGTTGAAGCAGAAGTTGATAACCACCCCGATCCTGACCGTACCGGATAATTCAGGAGGACTGGTGATTCATAGCGACGCATCTGGAAAAGGATTGGGATGTGTTTTAATGCAGAATGGGAAAGTCGTCGCTTACGCATCGAGACAACTGAAGACTCATGAGAAGAACTATCCGACTCATGACTTAGAGCTTGCAGCCGTGATCTTCGCCCTGAAGATTTGGAGACACTACCTTTTGGGCGAGAGAGTTGAAGTCTTTACAGATCACAAGAGTTTGAAATATGTGTTCACTCAGAAGGAGTTGAACATGAGGTAACGCGGATGGTTGGAGCTGATGGCCGACTATGACCTCGATCTTAAGTACCATCCGGGAAAGGTCAACGTCGTGCCGGATGCGCTGAGCCGGTTACCAGCAATTCAGATATTGACTGCACAGAGAGAGATCATTGAGGATTTTCGGAGATTTGACTTGGAGGTTGTGCTACCACATGCTACAGGACAGTTGATGCAGTTGCAAGTACAGTCGTCCTTAGTGGAGAAGATTAAAGCGGCACCATCGCAGGATCCTAGACTGCAAAAGTTTCGAGAACAGGTTGGAGCTGGACTACGAACCGATTTACTGACCCATGAAGATGGTTCGTTGAGATATGGTAGCCGTGTGTGTGTGCCAAAAGGAGATGTGCGTGAAGAGCTTATGAGGGAGGCACACAGTTCAGCTTACTCTGTACATCCAGGAGGGACAAAGATGTACCGAGATATTCGACAACATTTCTGGTGGGAAGGTATGAAACGGGAAATTGCTCGCTTCGTGGCTAAGTGCTTGGTGTGTCAGCAAGTCAAGGCTGAACACCAAAGGGTTGCTGGTTTGTTGCAACCACTTCCGATTCCTCAGTGGAAGTGGGAACATATAACCATGGATTTCGTGACGGCTTTACCGCGGAGTCCAAAGGGCAACAATGCAATATGGGTGATTGTCGATCGGTTGACCAAGGCAGCTCACTTTATTCCTTTTCGGGTTGGTCAATCGACAGAGACTTTGGCAGAGCGATACATGCAGGAGATTGTGAGATTGCATGGAGTACCGGTAAGCATCGTGTCCGATCGGGACACTCGGTTCTTGTCGCACTTTTGGAGGAGTTTACAAGAAAGTTTGGGGACTCGATTGAAGTTTAGCACAGCTTATCATCCTCAGACTGATGGACAATCGGAGAGAACGATCCGGACCCTTGAAGATATGTTGAGAGCTTGCATGTTGGACTTCAAAGGTTCTTGGGAAGATCATCTACACCTGGTGGAGTTTTCGTACAACAATAGCTTCCAAGCAACTATTCAGATGGCTCCGTTTGAAGAGTTGTATGGTCGTAAATGTCGTTCGCCTGTTGGTTGGGATGATGTTGGTGAACGAAAGTTAATAGGACCAGATTTGGTGGTACAGACAGTCGAGAAGGTGAATACAATCAGAAAGCATATGAAGGCAGCTCAAGACAGACAGAAGAGTTGGGCCGACACGTCAAGAAGACCTCTAGAGTTCGCCGTGGGTGATTTGGTATTCCTGAAGATATCACCGCCTAGAGGGGTGATTCGCTTTGGAAGTCGGGGAAAGCTTAGTCCCCGATTCGTCGGACCCTTCGAGATATTGGAGCGTGTTGGAGAGGTAGCGTACCGTTTGGCGTTACCACAGTCATTAGCAGGAGTTCACGATGTGTTTCATGTGTCTCAACTACGGAGGTATGTTCGTGATGAGACTCATGTCTTGGATCATTCGGAGTTGACCGTATGGGAGGACCTGACTTTTGAAGAGCGACCAGTTGGAATCAAGGATCGGAGAGAAAAGGTTCTTAAGAACAAGGTTATCCCTCTTGTACTAGTTTCTTGGGGTAATCGATCGCATGGAGAATCCACTTGGGAGCGAGAAGACGAGATCCGGCAGAAATTCCCTCACCTTTTCCAGTAGTTAGCTATCTTGTATTCTTGGAATTTCGAGGACGAAATTCTTTTTGTAGTTGGGTATGATGTAACACCCGAGCCCAATAATACTATTTATATCACTAGTTGAGGGTCATATATTGCTCCTTTCCAATTATTCTGTTTTTCTGGGGTTTATTGCTAAATTTTAACCGGTTAAGTCATTTTGGCACATAACAAATTTTAACTCCTAAAATGAAATTTAAAATGTCCATGTTGGCCTACTCGTCGCCACTAGTCGCGTGGTAGCGTCCGTGTGTCGAGATTCCGTTCCGTTTGGCTAAACGGGCAAGTTTGGACGACTACGCGCGCGTGCAAGTGTCCGACTTGGGGGCATGCATTTTAATTGTTAAACACCTCTTTTCAAAATTTGGAACCCGCTTAAAATCCTATAATTTGAATTTGGAACATTTGGGCGCAACCCGGGCTCGATTTGGAAATGTTTCATTTCGCGCCAAAAAGGCCCATTTTAATTTAATATCTTAAACTATATATATATTTTTTCCTTACTGTATAATCATCTCAAATCCCTACTAAATCCTTTAACTTGATTTTCTAAACACCCGTAATCTTTCCCAGCCAATCACATTGGCCTTTTCACTCTCGTGGGTCCCACCGTTTCCCACTCTCTCTCTGTCTCTTTCCTCATTCTCCTTCTCTCTCTATCTCATCAAATCTCTCTCTCTCCAATCTCTCTCTCTCTCTTCCTATAATATTAACCCATGCAGCCGCCTCCCCACTCATCCTCTACCATCGCGAGAAACCCACACGAAACCCTAACCCTAGCCCTCGCAACCTCACCGCCGACCTCCTCATGACTTCGCCGTCGCCGTCACCACCTCGTCGACCTCACCACACCTTCCTCCCCTCGTTCTCCCGCTCTTTCCCGCACCTGGACCCAACCCCGACGTCGCCTCCGACCCCCGCAGACCTCGCCGTCGACGCGACCTCCCGTCGCCGACGACCCCCGCGACACCCTCTCATCCTCCTCGTCACTACCTCGTCGTCGCCTTCCCTCTCCCCTCGCCAGACCACCTTCAAACCCAAACCCGACCCTGTACCAATCTCCAGGTCGCCGGAAATCGCGCCGACGACTCTCGTCGACGTCTCCCGCGCCACCTCCTTTCCCCCTCGATCACCTGGGCCGACCACCACCCTCCTCCACTCGTCGCACCCCCTCTCCAGTAAGCCCAGCGGCTGTTCCAGACCTTCGCAGCCGTCGTCGCTGCCTCGCCGGCGTTCCAGCGCCGTCGAGCCCGCCGTGGTCGCCCCCTGGTACCTCTCTGTAAGCACCCTTCATCTTTCCTTTGTGCAAAATCCCCCCCGCTGATCTTATTGCCTGTATCATTGTTGCTAACCTCGTTGCCGATGACTTTGCCGGAATCCGACCGTGCCGTCTTTGAACCCGACACTCCAGCGAAGTACCCTGGTCCGTGTGATCCCGTTGTTCTCCGTTGGGACTCGATCCGTGGCCCGTGCTATCATATCGTGTTTTCTGCCGACATCGCATCCGTGTTCCAGTTTGCAGACCGTCGAGGCAAGTATCTGAATACTTGCTTAAACATGCTAGCGTGCGAGATCTAGTCTTGCCACGCAATTGAATTCATACTATATAATACAACAACTTAATGATGGTAATTGATATCATGTTATAAGTTAGAATTGACAGTTGCGGTTATCTTTAACATGGAATCGTTATAATAGTTCTCGTAATTAATCAACCCACTATCAATCCATAATTCAACTAAACAAGACCTTTGGATCATATCCGCTTTAATTGTTAAATCACCCATGAGACAATTATTATATTTAGTTTAATTTCATGTAGCTTCATCAATTTATGATTGTGGATATTGCTTCACCTTGTGGCTATTGCACCCCAAGAGTGCTTGAACCTGTTAATAAGAGAATACAAAATATCATTGTGTTTACATGGAATATTATTGTTATTTACTGTTTCCTGCTACTGTTCATTACTTGATTGTACACCTGTTGTGAGCACATGCTCGATTGCACTGCATATTGGCCTGACCCTGCTACACATGACATACATAAATACCGACTCATCCTGTTGTACCGTGACATGACGTGTTTCCTGATCTCATGCCTAATGCCGACAAACCTGACCATTCCTGCTGTCGATCCAGACAGACCTACTCTTACCGGATTTTGTGTTGGCATTAGTCCTTGACTACTGAATACCTGACCTGACATACATAGCTTGGGGGTATGGGGAAATCAAAGGTGAAACCGACTTGTAACTCAACAGTTCGATACATTGTTCTGATCAGTCTTACGGGCTTGGCCAGCTCCGGAGTGTTGATGCTGACATCACTCGTCCATCCTACTACCTTTTACTGCTTAGCGGCACGTCTCGGATTCAGCCCCGAGGGCTTTGACCGTGGTCCCGGGCACGCACGGGATACTATTGAGTTACATCGACGATTCATCAATTGATTTCAAAGACTATAGAGTAGAAAACCTGATAGGACAGTTTAGTCACCATTGCACATTACCCTGTTTGTCATTTCTTATTACTGCTTTATTCATGTTCATACTTGCATTGCTTATTACCATGTTTATACTATATAATTGATGTCATGACGCGCTGACGTCCGGGTTTTGCATGGCCCAGATTCCGTACCACTGTCTACGACCGAGCAGGAGTATTTCAGCCAGCAGGCTGAACTGTGAGTTCCTTAGGGTTTAGTTTATTTATTGCATTTCATTTCCAGATGTGAGCCCGCATTATGGGACGTACTGTTTATTCATTGTATTGGATCATTAGCTTCCGCACTTATTGTTTATTGATTCTTGTTATTATGGATTTGGACATGTATTAGATTAGTTTTTATCTTGTTCTTGATATCCTTACAACCGTAATGTGACTGTGGAGGGATACTTCCTACCCACAGGTAGCATGGTTGGCTATGTCACGTGCCCAATCTTGCGTACTCTGGGAAGCGGGGCGTGACAATATATGTGTGTGTGATATATGCGTATGTATGTGTACATGTATGCATATAAAAAAAGTGTAGTATTGAATTGTATAAAGAAATTTGACCATCATCTCCCATATAGCGACTTGTTTCTTTAGCCTTAACGCTTTGCTGCCCCATTCTAGGACCTCCCACCCGTCATCTTTGTCCTTCAACAAATGAGGCATATGGTTCTCGCTGTTCACTATTGACGACATCACTTTCTTCACTTCTTTGCTGGCTTCCGTTACAACGGTCTCTATGAATACAAGGTATACAATCGGCTTAGCAGAAGCATGCGATATCCTCCTCCATATATCACTGGCCTGTGTGGGTCCTCTCCCAGTCCGTTTCTTTTTCTGAGAGGACCGTCTCTTGTCCCTGGTAGGCTGATCAGTCCTGCTATCTGAATCTGATATATCTAAAACAACTTCACGGAAAATAGTTTAATATGTTAGATAAAAAAATAATAGTGAAAATTATTGCTGAAAAGAATATCATACATGAGCAATAAATGGTGGAAATAATATACGGGGAAAAAGATGAAATGTAGGATATTGGAATTCTGGCCCAAGATCGGAATAGATATAACTAGCTTATATAATCTCATATATAAATTAACTTGAAAATCTCTATACATTAGAATTCGAAACTGTAGAAGATAATATGCGGAAAGAAAGATGCAATAAATTGTAAGTTTCACATTACTTAAGTTATGAGTATCATACATGAGCGACTTAATATATCAAGATATTTAAAGTCTTAATTAGACTTCTGGTTCTATTACCGCCGAAGGCATATCAAAGATTATTTCCGCCTCTCTGTGTATTCTTGATAAACCGCTGTTGAATTCGAGAGGAATAGTATCATCTTGTATAACCGGGGTTGTAGAACAATTAATCTTGCTCACATCACTTTCACCCACATTGTAATATTCTCATGGATTCGTCACAGCAGCAACATCCCACTGAGCAACCTTAGGGTCTGCGACATAAAAGTATTGGCGGGTTTGGTTGGAGATAGTATAAAGCTCTTCACCAAAAGCGAGTTTCGATGAATTGAGTAAAAGTAGGTCATTTTAACTTTGAATTCAGTATGCTCATGATGGATATCGTACCAACACTTGAACATGACAATCGTCCGTTCATGATAACACACCCTAAATATTTTTTAAGCACCCCGTAATAGTCAAATTTTCCTGTGGTTGGATTTGAATCTCTAGAAGATGAATATCCAGTAACGGTGGATGTGACAAAGATGCCGCAATTCTGAAAATTTTCATTTTGATTTCTTTTTCTGGTATGAAATCTAAACCCGTTAACAACGTAACCGGAGAGGTACTCGGCTTGTTCATCTGGACCATACGCTAGCATTTTTATATCTTCCGAAACATGTCTATCATTGGGATTTATTTCAACCTATTAGGGTAAAACGGGTTAAATTATGTGTGTATATATATTAACATGAGTTGCGGTTTGGTTTTTATAGTTTACAACTTACACGTGCTTCAACCAAGCTGGAAAGTGTTTGTCACTCCTTATCGATATCCTGTTGCCGAGTTTGTTTAGCAGGTGGATGATATTGAGCATTCCAAACGCTTTATATATCGCAAATAAACATTTAATTTTGACTTGAATATTTTCTATAATTATGTTAAGAAAAAGTAATAAATACTTTTTCGATAAAACTATTCTCATTTGAACAGTTAAATAAAACGCAACGATGAACATGCCGAGTTGCTCAGATGCAGTGTGACCCGACTTCACTTTATCCAGTTCCTTTCTTTGGGTCTGGAAGACGGATATTGCAGGTCTATTGTCTACCATGTCCTCATTACGTCTCGGTTTATTAAATGCAGTCTCAACACCCTCTAAATATATAGAACAACACGTCATATATTCCTCCGTGAGAAACCCTTCAGCGATCTACCTTCAGGCTGACTCCTGTTATGGATATACAATTTTGTTTTGTTCATGAACCTGACGGATAATTTATTATGAACGGTAAAGAGTTATGTTTGTTTTACCTCTCGAACGGATATATTCACTGATAATTTACGGGATCACCTAAACGTGCCTCTTGAGTAAGGTGAACCGTGAGATACAACATTACGGTGAAAATAGAAGGCGGAAACATCTCTATTCTACAAAGTATGCGAGGTATTTTATTCTCCAGGGTTCTAAAATCGTTTTCTGAGTAATTTTTGGAGCATATCTCTTTGAAGAAATGACACAAATCAGTCATAACTGATACAACATCGTTATCTGGCAACGTCAGCAATAGGAAGCAATTGCTACATGATCTCATGACAGTCGTGTCTTTTCAGGCCGACGAGAATTTTCTTTTTCAAGTTTACGCATTTACTGACGTTCGCAGAATATGCATTCGGTACCCTTGTTTAAGTATCTTAAGGAAACACAGCTTCTCATTATCAGACATCGTGTGCTTTGCTGATGGAATAGCTCATTTACCATTCTCTTTCGGAGTTGGATGCAATTCTGACCGCAAATTATTTATAGCAAACCATTGTTGTATCGCTAGTGTATCTCTGTTCTTGAATTTGGTATTCAACAGGGTACCCAACAAAAGCTCACAGACATTCTTCTCGAAGATTAAGAAAATGCCAATACGACAAATCATAAAATATAGAACTCTTTCTCCAGTTATTTGATATCTCATTCGGAATAATATGCTTATGTTTCTTACCAAAAACAACATTGATGTGCTTTACGTGCATAAACGCCTTTATCCTATTTGGCTCATGAGGAGGGGGCCGATTCTTTTGCTCACCATTAAATTTGATTTCATTGCGTCGATAAGGATGATCAATATCTAACCAATGACGATGTCCAGTATAACAGGAAATCCGATTTACTGACGTTTTACAGACGGTGTTCTCTTGACAACATGGGCAAACATGATGACCTTTCGTACTCCATCCTGACAACATGGCATATGCCGGGAAATCGTTTATTGTCCAAAGCTACGCCGCGCGCAGTGTGAATCTCTTCTTTCTATGGTCATCATAAGCAACGATGCCGGTCTCCTACAGCTTATTCAACTCATCGATCAACGGATTCAAATAAACATCGATATCAATACCAGGAGAGTTGCTTCCCGGGATCAATAGAGACATTTAGATGTAAGATTGTTTCATACTTATCCACGGCGGGATGTTATAAACTACTAGTGTAACGGGCCATACACTGTGAGACGCACCTCCTTTAAACGGTTCCAATTCATCAGCCGATAATCCAAGTCTTATATTACGAGCTTCGGCAGCGCACGCGGTAAATTGAGCGTCAAATCCTGCCACTCTTCACCATCAGAGGGATGCCGTAAGACTCCATCCTTCCCGCGATCATCTATGCCATGTCATATGTTCGGCGGTTTTAGACGACAGAAATAGTCTATGTAGTCTTTTCTTAATAGAAAAAAGCGTAACACCTTCATAGGAATTTTCGAAATTGACTCATCCCTCGGGGGCCTTTTAGGTAATATCCATCTCGATTCTCCACAGGCTCTACACTTCGGTCATCATCTGTCGTGAATAACATGCAGTCATTTGGACATGTATCGATTTTTTGATAACTGAAACCGATGTCGGCAATAATCTTCTTCATCTCTTGAAAATTTGCAGGGAGATCGGAATTCGGGTAAGCCTCCTCTATCCTTAGAAAGTCATCGACCGACCTGTTGCTCCATAAACTTTTGCATTTAAGATGAAACATATGAACCATCCAATCCAATTTCGTCATTGCCGCACCTTCGTAAAGAGATTTCTTAGCATCCTCCATATACTTAAAAAAACTAGCAGATTCGGAATCTGGAACCGCATCATCCGTAGGGGTATCGTCGTTCATGCCATCATATAACTCGCCCATCATATCATTTAAACCGGTGGTTGTTGGGGTTCTCATAGAAGGCGGTAACAAACGATGTGCACCGATTCTATAGTCCACAATCTCTCCATGTAAGTCTTAGATAGTAACTTTCATAGAATCTGTTAGCAAGTATATGCAGTCGAACTGCCTCTCGACTATCACTTACGCCGTTACAACATTTTCTATAGGGACGGGATCCGACTACCATCCACTCTTGACGAGAATTGCATAAACTCCTCTACACTGATTTTAAATTCAGAGCCAAACTTGTTTTTATTTATCCAAGTCTTATCCATTTTGTCCGATACGTAAAACCTAATACAGTTCACAATTAATTATTATATCATAACAAACATTTTAAAATTATACACGATATTAATAATTTTATACCGCAGTGAGAAAGCTAAGAACGAGATGGCTATAGACAAAGAAAAGAATGACAACAGTGTCTCGAAAATACATTTGAGTGATTTGTCATGACCGGAAAAAATATTAAGGCTTCTCTCTTGGATGTCAATGGGTAACGGCTGTCGGGGGTAAAACTTCTATCCCATTAAGAATGTATACCACATACACCCTCTGGACTTATGTTTTCATTCGTTTCGAGAAAATTTCGGCAGCACCTCACCGCTGTTATCCGAGTACACTGCAATAGAAGAGATAAACATCTCAACTATATTTGTACACGGAGAACAAACGGAAAGATACTGACGAAACTCATCTAGAAACGAATGAAAATCATAAGTATGCAGTGAAGTGTATACGTTATACATTCTTAACTTGTTCAAAACGGGACAAATCTATTGGTTATAGTGCGACTAGCATTCTCATCGTATAAACTATAAGATTGTTGTCAACGAAGAACGATTAACATTCGAGGTTGACAACGCACGTGTAGTTTTATGTCACGAAAATAACTGTACGCATATAAGTGATAGACGGGTTCTAAATCGCGATATTTTTTCAATATGAGATACTCGATGACGATATATATTAGATTGGTTTATTTTTTTCATCATCGAGTATCATGCACTTAATTAGATTGGTTTTGATGGTTATCATTTCAGTATCGTCGGTTATTTAACTATTTTGTTTAAGATTTTGGAATTTTCAGTTTGAATGGTAAGTTCTTAAACAATTGATATTATTAACGAAGTATTTGCATTGATTAAAATAAACACACATTCATACAACGAAAATTACATAAAAGTAAGTCTCACACTCTCCCTCTCACACAACTACATTTCCATAAACAATATACACACACAGTACACACACATCCACATTAGATCCCGACATTGACTATTTGTTTAAGGAATGATGATTAATTGATTTTAAACTCGTGAAAGAAAGCATGTATATAGATAATTGGTTTGTGGCATGTCAAGTATCAATATTTTCGGTTTAATTAATATTTAATTGGTGACTTAATTTAGATATGGCGACTTAGGCTAATTTTAGCACTTAAGAATTAAAAGTGATAAAGTCGTGTACCGAAAACCGACGTATATAGAAAGCGAAGAAATAGAAGCAATCACGTCCACGTCAACCCTACAATCACACAAATTTTTAGTTACATATGTTTCCACTCTCTATCAATAACAACAATATATACACATACTCCTAACTATAATTAACTAAAATTAACAATCTAACCCAAGCTTTAAACCAATTTTTTTTAACAAATAAACTAACTTAACTTTAACCCCAAAATTAACTCCAATCCTAACGCCAAAATTATTAACCCTAACACTAACCCCAAAATTATTAACCCTAAAACTAACCATAAAATTAAGCCTAACCCTAAACCTAAAATTAATCCTTATTCTAAACCTAAAATTAACCCTAACACTAAATTATTCCTAAAATTAACCATAACCCTAAAATTACTTAAATTTAACAAAATTTCAAACAACCTAAATAAATTAATAAACCAACCCACCGATTGGCGTTGGAGGCGGAGGCCAGAGGTGCTTGGAGAGGAGGAGGTTAGGAGGCGGCCGAGGTAGATCTTAGATGAAGAAAAGCCTAGGAGGCGGCCGGGGGAGATCGTCGGAGAGGAGGCTAGGAGCCGGCCAGGGAAGATCGTCGATCGTCGATGAAGGGGCTTGGATGATCGAGGAAGCGGGTGGAGGGCTGATCGAAGGCCGGTGGAGATTTTTTGGACGGCCGGGAGAGTATTTTGGGTGGCTTGGAATGGTAGAGAAGGAGGGGGATCAGAGGAGAGAGGCCACGGGAAATGAAAAAAATGGGGAAAAAGATATTTAGTTTAAGGGGAAAGAGGGGAAGGTCACGAGAAAATTTTGTTGACTTCGGTCAACTATGTTTCGACGGTATTTAGCCATTGAAATAACTGTTGACCGAAGTCAACAAAATTTCAATTTTTTAGCCTATTTCGACCGGCATATGCCATCAAAATAAATCGTAAAAATATTTTTGTTGAAATTACACCCATTTTACTGGAGTGGTACCATCATTATGAACATGATAATAGAGATTATGATGCGTATTTTGCAAGAAATCGTTTTAGTATCTATAGTGTTATACTTGTATATTAAATAATTGGAATGGAAGATCGTTGAAGCAAAAGTAAAACCGTGATTACCTTCAATAAAGAAATCATGGTAGTATATTTAATGACCAATTTACATATCATTTAGCCATACCAAATTTGTAATTAATCTATATTCATCGAGGGATTGCTAGTTAGTGGAAAACTTCTTCTATGTGCCCATCACATGTGCCCAGACATGAAAGAGAAAGAAATGAGATCATGGGCCCACAAAGCCGCCCGAAGGGTGCTTAGAAAAATCCCCATATCTTTCTCTCCCTCCTGCCCGGGTGTATGCTGAACAATTTTTCTTGTTAGTGAGGTTTTAGTTGCATGTGTAAAATGACATTTGAAATTCTATGGTACGTAAGGAATTCTTAAAGAAAGAAAAAGGAAAGAGTAATTAGGTCAAGGCCTCGACTAAGGCAATTTACACATAGCCTTACCCCTACTCTTGATATCTCGGTTCCTTATTTAGTTAGCGATTAGATAAAAACTCGTGATACTAGGTTGAGAAAAAATGTGTATGTATTAATCTTATATGATTGAGGCATCAACTTAGGACCTTTAACATCTCAACGAAGCTTTTTATCATTTCTTATTGTTAGAATAGATGATGTAATGGACGTTTGTGATGTAGAGATATATTATCATTTCTATCCATCATATTTTCATCCCCAAACCCATTCTCTTATTTTCTCATGGTATCAGAGCAGATCTGTCATCAATGGCCTTTGTAGAGGACTCAAAAACATTATCAGTCATGGCAGAGGGGAATGCAATCAGGATGACTCTATAGGTATCTGCAAGAGTCGGAATATGCGAGCCTCCTAAGATCTGTGGACGAATAGTCAAAAACTTTGTGCCAATCGCCCTCAGAAATGCCATCACCATCATCTGCGCATGTTGCCTTCTCTTTCATTGTATCAACTGCATAAGGGAAAATGGAGAGCAAATCAGTCTCCATCCGCTTGAGCTCATTATACACTGCGGATATAGATCAGCTTTTACGATGCAACTCGTGAAGAGACTCAACAATCTCGAAAGCTCCATTAACACTCTCCTTTCCTTCATAGAACCCTTTCAAGTACGCCCAAATAGAAGCAGCGTTATCATACTTGTACACCATCTCGGTGGTTGTCCTCCATCGCCTCGGTCATCAATCGATGCAATATCGCATCCTTCGACATCCACCCATCGGTGGGACATAATGGAGGCTCCTTAATTACATGCTTCATAAGCATTCGCTCCCTTATGAACATTTCGACAGACTGCTTCCATCGTGTGATTTGTTCCATTTAACCAAATACAGGTGATATGAGTAGGAACCATGTGAGGATTATAGACTTCTCCTTCAAGGAGGTAGCAGACTCAGCCATAGAAAAACAACAACCGCTAACAACCCCACAAAAATATCACAACCTTCAACGCAAACAACCCCTGATCACAACCACAAACACTTAGAAGGGTGATAGCAACGACAATAACAATCAACAAAGACTAGCACATCATAGGGTGTATAAAAAACCCATCAATCTCGAGTTCTAGTACGATCACTAGCATCAATCCATTCACAAACAACCATGACATCACTTTACGCAAGTGAAAATACACATCGTCCATTCGTCCTAGATCTTGTTAAGAAAAGGGGTTAGATTTCACCTTAGTCGATCTTCAGGATCGAAGATTCGATCTCGATCTTGATAACGAAGAAGAGACTCGGTTTGAAGAAACCCGAGATCTAGATCTAGTTGATGAAGCCTCACGAATCTACAAGCCTCACTGATCTATGGTGGCGGCGGGTACTTGGTGGTGGTGAAGATGGTGGCTCGGTGAAGATCTGGTGGCTCGGGTGGTAGAGAGGTGGCAGCGAGATCTGGGTGATCAGGTGGCAGCGAGGTGGCGGCTAGGTGCAGGCGGCGGCGGCGAGATCTTGGTGCCCGAGGTGCTCTCGAGTGGGCTCAGGCAAATCGAAGAAGAAGGGAAGAAGACGAGAAGGGATGGTCGTGGTTGTGGTGGTGGGCTAGACGGCGATGGAGAGTCCAAGCTCTAATACCATGAGAGAACGAGAGAATGGATTTGGGGATGAAAATGCGGCGGATAGAATACCCCATCCCATCATCTTTTTATATAGGCATATTATTTATTACAAATATACTCCTATATCACAACCGTCCATTACATCATCTATTCCAACACTTATTATGCCTTCTGCAATATCAAGCAATTTGGCTACCTGCAGTTTTACTAGTGGGAGGAAAAGGATGAGGAATGGCCAACATCATCTATGTAAAGAGTACAAATGATCATTATATGTGGTTTGTGTCACGATTATGATTTCTTTTTCTTTTTTTAAATATAAAACAGATGCACATAGCATCTATTGTTGGGTGAGCGTTGAACTAATCTCTTGAGTTCAGTTGAGCTTTCCATTCACAAGCCATAATTGTCAACTACTTGGTATGTTAGTTTAATGCACATGGGAAACACAAGCAAGAGCGAAACATTGTTTTGCTATTACGCACATAAACAAATTGGCTAACCTTTGGGTTGTAACTAGTTTCATGAAGACTTTATGAGACTGCTGCTTTACTTTCTACAGTGACAACATTTAATACCGTTGTCTTGAAGTACAGGCAAAAGGGTTGGGTGTGGTCTTGTAGGATTGCTACCTGGCAATTTTAGACTAACATGTGAATGTCTAGGATGTTAAAGTAGGTGTAAGAAGAGGCTGACATGAAACTCTGAACATATTTTATGGAGTAGTTTCTCAGGTCTAAGCTCTTAGAATCCCTTGTAGGCTCAAATTGACCATAATTTGTCAAAATAGTAGATTATTAAAAATATATTTAATCATGATAAGCCTTTAGTGAGTGCTATCAGAATTGTTGCTTGGATACACCATAAGAACCTCTATGTTGTTTCTTTCGAGCAATTTGAGTTCTTGTAAAGCCATGAACTTATCAGATCACATACTTATAATAGACTAATTATATTATGTTGTCACTCGGTAAACGAGTCCAATAATTTCAAATGCCAATTCCATATAAATTGTCTAAGTATCCATGTGAAATCTGAACAGGCAATGGATTCATTATTGCGTGCATTACCCAAGCTGTAAGGAATATTGCACAATAATTGCCATTCATAATTTAGACCAAATTATTATTTTGCCTAATGTACATATATTGAAAATACACAAACAATACGCAATATAGAAGTTAAATGGACAGGCCTGATGAAGCGAGTTATTCATATACCTGTGCTTTCTTAAGAACATATTGTCGACCTCATACGGATTTTTCCTATAAATGCGTTCCCAAGGTACAAAACTCCTGGTCCTTTTCAGTTCCTCAGCTGAGTACAGATCACATAGAGAGCCTGGTTTTGATCTTGTTGTCTAATTGTGCTTGACAAGAAAGATAAGCAAAAAATATCTTCGAATACCGAGTTAAAATGAGAATGTTATTAATGAATTTGTGAATCTTTGTTTGCAGAGAAAGGATTTTGGAGTTTGCAGATGTGGTTTATGTTTCTATTTAGGGAGTAGAATAGCTACGCTTTCCAGAAATCAGATTAGCTAGCAACTGTCCTAGCTCATAGATGGCAACTGCACTGCTTTTATAGATATTAGCAACGTTAATAAAGATCTCCTTGTTGTTAGCTGGTTCTTCGAGCTCGCCTCTACTCTAACGGAAAGACTCTTCTTCATCTTTAGAAATAACTTCAACGGATGAGTCAATCTTGTGAATTAATGATTTGGGTCTAGGTTAGTTGATAGTTGATACGTGTTATCAAGTGAAAGCATTTGACGCTAGGTCCGAGTTGTTGGAGATAATGCCCTCAGAGTCAATTATTGGATCACAGGCACGTGATTGCAGTGATTGAGGGAGGACCTATCCCGGTAGGACAGTCTTACTCGAGATGATAGTATGCTATCTGGTTTACCTTTATCATCGTGTACTGCTTTAGGTGACCTGACAAGTCGCTATTACACGTTGATAGAGCCCCTAGGATTCTTGCTTGACCACCAGCAGTATGAGGGCGATCATATACGTGGGAGCTGGCAGTCTATAAGCATATCCTTAAATGGTCCCTAGTCGTGTGAGTTTCGAGACAGGGCATCGATACTCCATAGTAGACTAGTGTATACAGTCGAGACCCCGACGAGGGGCGGTGGCCGGTCTCACAAGCCACTGGTGTCAGTTGGATCATCTAAGATGTATACAGGTGCTCATTGGGTTATGAGTACACCGGACAGGACTCGCCGGGAACATGCCAGTTGGTCATATACCAGACGTCAGATGGCAGTTCCCTGGTGACATGTGTGCAGGTTAGTTCATCGACCTGGGGATCGTCATTTGTCTCGTGTGAGTTCCCACTGTACTTTGATTACTACCCTACCACGGCTCAAAGGAGTCGTGCAAACAGGTTTTAGTTGGGTACAGTCCCGAGCCACATGGAGGCAGTGAGCGTATCTTCAGGGGTTCGTCTCTCCCGGTATTGGGGGTGAGGTCGTGCTGTGTCTAGGAGAGCCATTACACGAAGCCCTCGGCCGAGGCAAGGAGATTTACTGGTAGGTATTCCAGTAGTATCTCAGGGTGTTCTGGGCTACACTCCGACACGACTTGTACCGCTTTTGGGGGTCTGACTTTTACCAACCCCCTAGGCCCGCCATGCGATGCTCATAGACGAACAGACCGGACTGTACGGATATTGTCACTGACAGGCTCAGTAGGGTTGTCTGGCTGAGTTCACTCACAGACGTCCTTTTTAGTCAATACCTGGTAGCCCGTTACGTATTGGCTTATACCTCTGACGTGCTAGTGGTTAAATCCACAACCAAGGTGTTGACGAGTCTTTAGAGTCCCCCACATTCAGTTACTCAGCTTTCGGGCGAAAGGTTGTAGAGGCCGTATGGAGATATGGCAAGGTCCGATCAGATACGTGCGGTATTGCACGGATCAGGATTGGACAGTTTGTACTATTGGCCGTATGGTTATATGGCAGGGTTCGATCAGATACGTGCGGTATTGCACGGATCAGGATCGAACAGATATTACTAGCCGGTTTTGGTATAAGCCGGATCCTAGTATAGTACAGTGTAGATTTTGTCTCATTGCATTTGTATTTCGGTCGAAATACAGATGCGGGTGTGTATGCACAGTATCGGGGTTTTCCTGTAATTTATTACGGGACCAGTTTTATGGAGTTGCCAGTTTGCTTTCCGTTTCGGCCGATTTCCATTGTTCCGTTCATTAGCCGAAGATTGGTGGAGGAGGGCTTATTTGCATTGTTGCAAATAAGCATTTGTGGAGGGGGTCTTTGCATATTATCATGTCATGATACTTGTCCCATCATTTGACTTCATAAACTCATGATTGCTTGACTTTGTAAATCATCATGGTTGTTGATGATGAGGTTGGTGGTTGAGTGTGGGTTTTGATTTGGTGATCATTTTTTTTTGCATGATAGCCTTCTCTCTCTCTCCATTGTATTATTGGATGGCTCTCTCATTCTATCACTTCTCCTCTCATTCTCACTCTCCTCTCTCTTGATGGCCGGCCAAGCATGGAGGAGGGGTGGCCCATTTTTGTAGTAGGGATTTTTGC
Organism: Agapanthus africanus; assembly: GCA_030015575.1. Taxonomy (NCBI): domain Eukaryota; kingdom Viridiplantae; phylum Streptophyta; class Magnoliopsida; order Asparagales; family Amaryllidaceae; genus Agapanthus; species Agapanthus africanus. The sequence continues at coordinate 751,350,942 of CM057339.1, forward strand.
TCTCTAGTTGCTAGAAAAATCCCCAAGTTCCTCCACATAATTCTTGTATCATCCCTCCACCAAAATGGCACCTCCATGAACCCCAAATGAGACACAAGTTCTATTATACATTCTACAGCAAATCTTGGGCACGTCGAGTAGCCGGCTTCGTGCCCGAGTTGCCTCGGCATTAAGGTGGGAGCCCGTAAACGATGTAGGCGATGTGGTGCACTTCCGGCGACGAGGAGGAGACGGGACATTCCGCAGGAGATCGGGACGATGACGAGAAGACCGGAGGACTCGGATCTGTCGGTATACTTCTCTTCCCTATCTTGTTAGTAGCTTAGACTTGTTAATGGTTACGATCCGGATGTTTAGTGCGCGGTGGTGCCGGTTTGCTAAGTCCGCAAAATTAAAGTTTTTCACCGCTTCCGCATTCCGGCGTCGGATTGACGGCCGGGGCGCCGCCGTGCACTTACAGTGGTATCAGAGCCTCGCCATTAACTTAGTCTAGCTTGGTGTAATGTGTTTTTCTGTTTCGATCGATCGAATGTTCCAAAACTGCATTTTAGTTCGCATCAGTTTCTGTTGAAAATTTTTGGTCTCGAAAAATTTTTCAGGTTGTAAAATATTGATGTACTGGAAAATTTAAGAGCTCTGTAAAAATTCGATGAAGTGACTCCACAGTTGGAGCGCGGAACCGCCGCGAAAACCCCCTTCCCGCCGCTGTTCCGCCGCGCACTTTGGAGATCACTGCACCAATTTTTTACAGAGGCTTTCTGGGGTGAAAAGTGGGGTTTTGGAATATTAATTTTGGGCCCAGGATTTCTTGATCTGCTACAGTTTTGATTGGGGGCCCACTTGTTAAAATTTGATTGATCGAAAATTTTAAACACATATTTCACAGTATTTACATTATATCTGCGACCGTGAATGTCACTCGATCGGTAAATCCGGTCTAACTGCTATAGCCCGGTTAGACGGATTTGCGAACGTGACTTTCACGTTGATGTTCTGTTTTTGCTGTGATGTTGCGGATCGGTCGTGGGGGATAGCCTAGATGCAATGCTAGTACAGTTGTGGTTGTATTATGTACATTTGATATTGCGGGGCAAGCGTCCGACATGTGGACTGCCGTCACTGCCTGATTGTATTATTATTTTGGGGCACGGCCAGGTTGCGGTCGTTGTACCCGGTGTATGTATATTTTACTTTCTGTACTAGGATTACCCCGCGGTGGGGTGCACGGATAGCCGGGTTCTGGAGGGCAACAAACCCGCATCTCATGGCATTGAGACGGAGGGGGCTTCACTCTAGAATTGGCGGGCTATTCGCCGCACTCGTAGGGGGTACAGGTTGACCCAGGAGGGGTGCCCAAGTTACCGGATTCCGTGAAGTGCTGGGTGGTCCATTCACGGCGCTGAAGGGGGCTGCCTCGCTTCAGGTTTTGGCGGGTAACTTGCCGCGCCCGTAGGGGTCTAGGATTTCATTGCACAGGCTATCCACATGACCAGGGGAACGTCGGGTTTCAGCAGTGGCTCTGTGAAACCCGGGGATCCCAGATATCTGTATTGTTTCTGTGATGCTGTTCATTCTCTGTGATGTTGCATTTTTTATCACGCCTTGAGCGAATATAATATATTGATATATATATTAGTAGATGTTGTATATGTTTCGCATCCGCGCTAGTCCAGTCCCCGCTCTGTCGTTAGTTAGCTAACCTAACGGGTAATGACGGGACCCAGTGGCGAATGCGGATGGCATATACGTACATCAGTATATTTTCGTCCTTTTTGGTGTGATCAATTGATGAGACTGCGTTGATTCGGATCAATGCAAGTTTAAAAACAAACCTAATCTGATGTTGTTGGAACACTTTTCAAAAAGCTGTTATTGCAAGGACGTTCACTTTTGTTTTGCATCGTGATATTCAGTTGGAATATCCTGCTCCTCAGTCGACGAGGCAAGGGCCGAGATCCCTTCACCGGGAGTGACCCCTTGGACAAAAGTTTGCGTCGGGGCATTAACTTCACTATAGCCGATTACTTTTGCTTTGCATCGTGGTATTCATTTGGAATATCCTGCATCCCATTCTACGGGGAAAGAGCCGAGATCCCTTCACCGGGAGTGACCTCTTTAGCAACGGTTTTCGTCACTATATTTTTAAAAAAAAGCTATCCCTTCCTTCGACGATATCAAGTTCTTTACGTTAAAAGGTTTTCGCCAGAAACCATTCGTAGCCCTCCGTCGTTTCATATGAGTGGTCAATAGTATTCAAGCTGTGTATGTTGGCCAAAGTCAAGGCACAGTGATTGGTAGCTATTGGGGCATTCATATGCAGCATAAATAGATGCGTTGGTTTGGGACAGTCGTACTGCCATTTTGGCCAAAGTCAAGGGTATGTACGGGTGGATTCAAATTAACCTGGAGAATGACGGGTAGAACTTGACATGTGACTTATGATATGTTGGCCAAAGTCAAGGTCATAAGAGCATGGGGCAGAAATCACATCGGGAGTTTCAAAAGAACTGAAACTTGCCAGATATGCGCATACCTTCTGGAGTGTGATACCGTGAGCGGATTCCGTCACGTTGTCATGCGATGAGAGTTGGATCCCGATTCCCACTGATGAATTAGTTTACTCCTCGGGTGATCCCGACTAATTCTTCTTTCAGGTTTGGAGGAGAATTTGACGGTACAGTGGGAGGTTTCCAGATTAGATAAATTGGTAACCATTCTGATCTAGGCTAGAGTGCACGCTGAGTGTTTCTTTTCTCGCTCTCTTTGGCAGCGACCATTGACCCGACCCCAAGACTTTGACTCAGTGACCAAGTTGACCGAACCTTCTTAACACTGGCTTTTGGATTGTCATAGTTGCAGACCTCATTGCCACTCCTACTTTTACCCTTTTCTCCAGGACACCCCGTACTATTACGAACGTCCACTTCCATTGGACAAAACCATCGTATGGTTAGATACGAACTCGAAGGGATTTATTCGAGGATGGTTTCCGGTTCTGGAGAAAACGGATAGGACTATTCAGTTGTTTTTTCCTTTTACCCTCTCTCAGGTTACGAGTACTCCTTGGTTTAGGGGTAGTACACCTATTACGCAAATTGGATTGTCTTCTTCCAAACCTTAGGCTGGTGCCGACCGGTAGGGAATGAAGAAAACCAATTAGCATAACGATGGTGTGCAGAAGGTATTAAGTTAAGACAAAGCAAGGGATTAGTAAGAGGGCAAAGTAAATTGCAACAGATATTCACGACCAAACCAAGTATTTCTTCGCCAATCCTAAATCACCTTTGCATTTCTCCAGGACACTCCGTATCACTACGAAGATCCACAGTTTACAGGATACTCCATCGTATGGTTATATACGAACTCGAAAGGAACTTGTTCCAGTTCGGGGATGGATTTTGGTTCAGGAGAAATAGGAATAAGATTTATTCGGTTGTCTTTTATTTTCACCCTCTCTCATTGCGAGTGTTCCTAGGATTGGGACAGTACACCCATTATGCTTATTGGATAGTCTTCTTCCAAACCATAGGCTGATGCCGAACGGTAAGGAAGGAAGAAAACCATTTGGCCTAAAGGGGTGTGCAGAAGGTAATGACTAAAGACATATGAAGGGATTTGGAGAGGTGGCAAGGAATTACACGGTTACAGTTGTAAATCTGGATAATGGAAGAGGCATTACTAGGAATACCAGAATACCCCTACGAAACATTTCAATGTTTCAGTCTCACTGTGTACTGTTAAAGGAAAACTGATTTCCCGACTAGATACTTACTCCAGGGCATGTATTTAACAGGTAAGATTCTCACATCTGTATGGTTTTACAGATGATGAGTGGGAGTAAGTTGTTGGGAATTGGGTGACTATCCTCATTATATCGGGATTCGTTGCAATCGGTGATATTTGAGGAAATCACCTGGGTTGTTTGCCGGTCGGCAAATATTTGGTTTTGAATATCCGCTGTTATGCACCAATTTCAAATCGATATATCTGTACGTCTATTTTCATAGAGTGAGATATACTTTTTGAAATTATGTCGATAACATTTACCTATACCAGTGGATGGTTAGGTAAGGAGCATTAAACAGCGGTGTAATTCTTCTTAACCATAAGTACAGTTTTCAACCTACGACACACAGTGAATGAGTTATCAGACTCAAGGGACTTATACAGAGTATTGTATGTTGTCCAGGGTCCATCAGGACAGAGGGGTTGGTCCTCGTACTATATTCGGTTTACTTATGACTTCTCTAGTTTTTAGACAAGTGTTTCGCGGAAACACAGGGTCTGAATTTTGAGAAGTTGTAGGTATTTGAATAGAGTAGAGAACCAGGTGTTGCAAGTATCGGGATTCTTCATGTTGATCGAAGATGTAGATACTTGAGTATGGTATTCAGTTGATAGTAATGATTAAAGAGATTTTGCTTCTCTTTCAGGTTACTCATAATTGGAAGCATTCCTAAGTTGAGTAACGCTGATCGGCCTCCTTCCATTTTAGTTAACATGCACTGGAGACAGCTGCATGATTTGAATCTGATTCAATTAAATCAGTGCCTCTGGTCCTATATGGGATATAGAACAGTTCGTATCTTAACGATGTTAAGGTACGGGAAGTTATCCGGCTTATAATTAAAACCAGACACTGGACAACTCAAGGCACGATTCTGTAATGGCTGTTTGTGGGTTGACCCAGGCTATGACGAGGGTTGACTTTCTACCATCTGGATGAACAATAGCAATATTGTTCTAGACTCGCCACAGTTTTATTAAAAAATGGATTTTTTCAGAAAAACAGTAGTGGGAGTATGGTAGAAGTGGAAGTGATTCCAGAACCACAAACGATTACTGAAGATTTGATAAGGAACCTAAAGATTCAATCTGGATTGACATTCCATTGGCCACTCCGCAGATAATGTGGGTAACTTCAGGTACCCGAGAGGTACTACGGTAGCCTCAAGGACGGTGACAGGGAAGTTTTTGTTTACTCACAATTACCATTGCTGTTGTTCCAGGCTGCGAGACCCGGCAGGAGGATGAGTATAGCGTCGTTCTAAACTAGTTTTAGAAGTGGACGTCTGTATGACTCTGCCAGAGGGTTGTCGTAGTCAGTGGGAGCAGCGGAAGCATTGGTGGACAGGTGGCTTATGTCTATTTATAGACTAGAGCAGATGTAGCGGAGATAGATCATCTATTTCTGACGTGACAGTCATAGGTTTGACTTCATCAGAATAAGGGATGGATCTGTTGAGAAGATAGTAGGGTGTGATATCCTGGTATTTGGATGACATACACAAAGTAGGAAAAGAAACTCCTATACTACAATCGGTTATATTTTGGTTGTCACACAGTGATTTCTCCACCAAGGACTTGGATTTTATATCAGACATACTGGTTACTAGATCTATGGTTTTAGATCTAGATTTGGGTAGTTTCCCAATATGGGTACTTAGACAGCATTCTAAGAGTATTTAGAATGGACGACTCCTGGCACGGTAGTGTACCTGCAGGTGATGGAGTCACCCTCTCTAAAGGTGTCTTACAGACTAAAGTAGAGAGGGATGTGCATGATTGGCAGATCACTTGCTCAGGCAATTGAGTCAATCATGAGATGTCAAGTACCACACCAGATGTTGTTCTTGCACTAGATGCAATAAGTTGACATTGATCCAATCCTGGAGAAACAGTCGGAAGCAGTTTTAGAACATAAGTGGATGTTCTAGGGATATGATAACGACAGCCTTATTCATGAGACAGTTATCATTCCAGGCTTCCAAGGTGACCTGGACGACAAGGAGGTTGTCAGAGTTATAGTTTTCCCTCTGACGAGGGGCAGTATTTTGGACAGGTGGTCCAAGGCAATACTGAGGGTGGCATGGCGCAGGATACTGATTAAGTTCAGTTGACGATACAGTCTAAGAAGTTTGGATTTGGAGTTCATTTATGAGCTGTGTCCCATCAGACATCCAGATACATTCTAAGACAGGTATTGCTCATTTCGGGAGATGGGTTTCTCCGCGAACTTGAGATATAGAGAGACATGGAAAGTGACAACAAAGCGGATCCACTCACTAAGGCTATTCCTCGAACGCAATAGTTTCGCAATCGAGCTTTGTGAGACTGACTAGTAGAGGAGTTGGGTGTTCGGTATCACACGGGCTGTGAGTATGCGACATCGCAATAATTAGCCTTGAGTGCAAGTGGGAGATTGTTGGAGATAATGCCCTCAGAGTCAATTATTGGATCACAGGCACGTGATTGCAGTGATTGAGGGAGGACCTATCCCGGTAGGACAGTCTTACTCGAGATGATAGTATGCTATCTGGTTTACCTTTATCATCGTGTACTGCTTTAGGTGACCTGACAAGTCGCTATTACACGTTGATAGAGCCCCTAGAATTCTTGCTTGACCACCAGCAGTATGAAGGCGATCATATACGTGGGAGCTGGCAGTCTATAAGCATATCCTTAAATGGTCCCTAGTCGTGTGAGTTTCGAGATAGGGCATCGATACTCCATAGTAGACTAGTGTATACAGTCGAGACCCCGACGAGGGGCGGTGGCCGGTCTCACAAGCCACTGGTGTCAGTTGGATCACCTAAGATGTATACAGGTGCTCATTGGGTTATGAGTACACCGGACAGGACTCGCCGGGAACATGCCAGTTGGTCATATACCAGACGTCAGATGGCAGTTCCCTGGTGACATGTGTGCAGGTTAGTTCATCGACCTGGGGATCGTCATTTGTCTCGTGTGAGTTCCCACTGTACTTTGATTACTACCCTACCACGGCTCAAAGGAGTCGTGCAAACAGGTTTTAGTTGGGTACAGTCCCGAGCCACATGGAGGCAGTGAGTGTATCTTCAGGGGTTCGTCTCTCCCGGTATTGGGGGTGAGGTCGTGCTGTGTCTAGGAGAGCCATTACACGAAGCCCTCGGCCGAGGCAAGGAGATTTACTGGTAGGTATTCCAGTAGTATCTCAGGGTGTTCTGGGCTATACTCCGACACGACTTGTACCGCTTTTAGGGGTCTGACTTTTACCAACCCCCTAGGCCCGCCATGCGATGCTCATAGACGAACGGACCGGACTGTACGGATATTGTCACTGACAGGCTCAGTAGGGTTGTCTGGCTGAGTTCACTCACAGACGTCCTTTTTAGTCAATACCTGGTAGCCCGTTACGTATTAGCTTATACCTCTGACGTGCTAGTGGTTAAATCCACAACCAAGGTGTTGACGAGTCTTTAGAGTCCCCCATATTCAGTTACTCAGCTTTCGGACGAAAGGTTGTAGAGGCCGTATGGAGATATGGCAAGGTCCGATCAGATACGTGCGGTATTGCACGGATCAGGATTGGACAGTTTGTACTATTGGCCGTATGGTTATATGGCAGGGTTCGATCAGATACGTGCGGTATTGCACGGATCAGGATCGAACAGATATTACTAGCCGGTTTTGGTATAAGCCGGATCCTAGTATAGTACAGTGTAGATTTTGTCTCATTGCATTTGTATTTCGGTCGAAATACAGATGCGGGTGTGTATGCACAGTATCGGGGTTTTCCTGTAATTTATTACGGGACCAGTTTTATGGAGTTGCCAGTTTGCTTTCCGTTTCGGCCGATTTCCATTGTTCCGTTCATTGGCCGAAGATTGGTGGAGGAGGGCTTATTTGCATTGTTGCAAATAAGCATTTGTGGAGGGGGTCTTTGCATATTATCATGTCATGATACTTGTCCCATCATTTGACTTCATAAACTCATGATTGCTTGACTTTGTAAATCATCATGGTTGTTGATGATGAGGTTGGTGGTTGAGTGTGGGTTTTGATTTGGTGATCATTTCTTTTTGCATGATAGCCTTCTCTCTCTCTCCATTGTATTATTGGATGGCTTTCTCATTCTATCACTTCTCCTCTCATTCTCACTCTCCTCTCTCTTGATGGCCGGCCAAGCATGGAGGAGGGGTGGCCCATTTTTGTAGTAGGGATTTTTGCTCTCTAGTTGCTAGAAAAATCCCCAAGTTCCTCCACATAATTCTTGTATCATCCCTCCACCAAAATGGCACCTCCATGAACCCCAAATGAGACACAAGTTCTATTATACATTCTACAGCAAATCTTGGGCACGTCGAGTAGCCGGCTTCGTGCTCGAGTTGCCTCGGCATTGAGGTGGGAGCCCGTAAACGATGTAGGCGATGTGGTGCACTTCCGGCGACGAGGAGGAGACGGGACATTCCGCAGGAGATCGGGACGATGACGAGAAGACCGGAGGACTCGGATCTGTCGGTATACTTCTCTTCCCTATCTTGTTAGTAGCTTAGACTTGTTAATGGTTACGATCCGGATGTTTAGTGCGCGGTGGTGCCGGTTTGCTAAGTCCGCAAAATTAAAGTTTTTCACCGCTTCCGCATTCCGGCGTCGGATTGACGGCCGGGGCGCCGCCGTGCACTTACACGAGTCTCACAGCTGTGTTATTTTGGTATCAAGTAAGGCAGGGCCCGGACTCTTTAGGCTTCTAATTATAGACTTCGGTCCTGTTGTCAACAGTTATGCCCAACACCAAAAGAGTTGAGAGGATTAGTCGCATACATTCATTAATGGGTGATACTTGAGATTTAAATTATCATCCAACATGATTCTATGGGTTCAAGAAAATTAATAATAAAACGCTAAAAAATAAAACCCATAGGATTTCAATAGGTTGCTTGCCTCTTTATTAGGCATTAATTTAATCAAATTGGGTGTTTAAGGACTGGCCTGTGAACCTGATTAATTCCCTCATATAAATGTGCAATCTTTGGCTTTAGAGTCGACTACTTAGTCAGGTCCATACATTGGTTAATTCTGTACTTGATTAAATTACTATTTAATAAAGAGGCAAACATCTAGTTGGAATCCCATTGACTCCATTATTTAGCCTCATATTTTTTATTTCTTAGGCTTGATAAGCCCCTCTTGATTGATGATAACTTGATTTTGACAGTGTCCATTCATTTCTATTCGTTGACGGATGCGAATTTTAGTTCTTAATGAGTAGTCATGACTAATCCCCTCGCCTCTTGTTTTGGTCATGACTGCTGACAACAGACTCCGAGTCTATACAAGGACTCTATCAATAAAAACGGACTCCGAGTCTATAAGGACTCTATTAATAGAAACACATCCCATAGCACCAAAAGTTAATTTTTTCTGCAAACAAAGAACACAAATTCCTCAATCTCTTTCTCATTGTAACTTGGTATTTTATTTTATTACCTTTCTTTTTCGGGCACTATTAGACAACAAGATCAAAATCATAGTTTCTTTATGATTCATACTCGATGTGGAATTCAGAAGGACCGAGGGTGTTGTACCTTGGGAATGTTTTTGTCGGAAAAATCCATATGAAGGTGGCCATACGTTTTCAGGGCAACTTAGCTATCTGCATGCCTTGCTTCGTCAAGCCTGTCATTTCAGAATTTTATTTTACTTCTTGTTTATGTGATTATTTTTGAAATTCAGAGATTAGAAAGAAAATAATGGTTTAACTTGTAAATAGCAGTTATTTCTGCAAAATTCCTAATACAAGCAAACATAGATAATAGGAATGACTATATTTAAACCAAAATCTAAACATGTATTGTTTTTCATATATTTTCAATTGTTGGTTCTGGTAACTATCATGTTGTGTCATTGCCATTTCATTTATTTATAGAAAAATGTTGCTGATTGTGCATCCCTAGGATTTGAACCAGGCTGATGCTGCCAACTTGCCATTCTTCTTTTGTTTTTTTGGTTAATATTTTTCCAATAGCTTGCTATCGTTTGCTTTGGTTTTGAATATCATCCACTCAACAAGTGTGATTTTTTAGCTGTTCTGTTTACATTTTTATTGCTCTTATAGTACAAAACTTAATCATTTGAGAAATTCTTTTCTTTCTCTTATACTGTTACTATTTATTTGCAGATTATTTGCTTCCGTGGATGATATATTTTGTTTGTTCCAAGGACACATTGGAAATATTCCACATTTGAAGCAACAATATGGATTAAGCAAGTCTGCCAATGAAGTTATCATTGTTATTGAGGCTTACAGGACATTAAGAGATAGAGGTCCTTATCCTGCAGATCAGGTTGTGAGGGACCTCAATGGAAAGTTCGCATTTATTCTGTTTGATAGCTCATCCAAAACAACCTTTGTTGCTGCTGTAAGTAAATTCTGAAGCCACCATTCTTTGTTTTCATTTATGCAAAAGGCAGTAAAGTAAGTTATTGAAGAATGAATGTCAAAAGAACAGGTTCATTGGGTTTTATAATTAGCAAGTAAAAAATAGCTGGGAAGTGAATCAAGCTAGTGGTTATGAATTTGATTTTAAGATTCAGCTTGGTCCTTAAACATCCCCTTCTGTCCACAAAAATTGATAGGGGATTTTGCACAATAATTTAATCTTTTGTTAGTCCCTTGAATATTTAATATAGATTTTATACTGGTTTCTAAGCTCCCCGAAGAGGGTACTAGGGTATTATTACAGTTCTATGAAATGTTTCTTATTTGGGTGCTGTGGGCATACCTGATGGTGTGTATGATATATTAAGCACAATGTGCACTCGCATGAAAATAAGGGAATTGCAGCCAGCTATTGCTGTAGTTTTTGTTCCTACAATATATATTGGGCCAACTTATGAGATCGTGTGACGAAATTAACTCTTTTAAAATTTTTATTTACAACACAGGATGCCGATGGTAGTGTTCCTTTCTTCTGGGGAACTGATTCAGAAGGCCACTTAGTTCTTTCTGATGATGCAGAAATTGTGAAAAAGGGCTGTGGGAAGTCATTTGCGCCATTCCCAAAAGGTACCACACTTGACTGAGTATTTTTTTATTAATCCCACTTGTGAAACTGTTGCTTACACATTCTCTCTGTAACATTTTTTGACCAGGTTGCTTCTTCACAACTTCCAAAGGGCTGCAGAGTTTTGAGCATCCCTTGAATGAAGTGAAGCCAGTTCCTAGGGTGGATAGCCAAGGGCAGGTTTGTGGTGCTAATTACAAGGTCGACGCAGAGTCAAAAAAGGATGGCTTAGGTATGCCAAGGGTTGGCAGCGCTGCCGATTGGTCCTCTCACTATTAACCAGCAAGTATAATCTTAACTTGGGCCTCCTTATGGGTTTTCCCTCATTTGCATTCTGCTATGTTATATTCAGTACTCTTCTGTTCTATTGTTTTCTATCCGAGCTAGCTTTGAAATATGTGCTTACTTAAACTGTGACCTGTTGTTGCATGTAACATCCAGCTCATTGTATGCTTTGCTTAAAAATAAGTTGAAAGCGTAGTTTACCGATCAAGTGTGCTTTTACTAGTGTGATTCCCCTCGAGTAATACAGTAGACCTGCACTAATTTAGATATTTTAAAATTTTGTGGTGAGAGTGGGCAAGACTAGTTCTATTAAAGGAAGTTGATTCGGTTTCTTGGTCATGGAAATTGATGTCTTAGGAATGTGTACCATATTCATTTTTTTTTATGTTACATGCTTACTTTCTTCTGTGAACTATATAAAAGAGGGGAACAGAAGGTAGTGAGACCTCAAAATGGTGGAAGAACTTGTATTTCTTTCTCAAACTAATGATGTCATTTGAGTATCTAGTCTAGTTAGAGGCAGATACTGGAAAAGGCACCTTATTGCATTTAGCTATGGGATTGATTCTGGACTAATGTATATGCTTCGTCACTGTTTTAAAAGTGTAGATATCATCTGGTTAGCAAACACTTTGAACTTTTTGTCCATGATTAGTATTAGCTAATAATTACATTAGTTTTTGAAAATATCATTATCTATCCAAGTTAGGTTACCTGATCTTATTTGGCAAAAGTAGCAAAGCTTGGAATTATTGATTTGCTTCCTGGAAAGAATTGAAGAAGGAAGAAGGAGAATTAGCATTTATATGTTTAGGCATTTAATTTTTCCATATCTTTACAGGAAAGCTCTTCCCATTTTTCTGAAAGGACAGGAGACCCATTAGTGAATTGTTTGCTTTACTGTTTTTTTCTGGTTTAATATCTTCTACGATGTGATTCTAAGTTGGATGTTCTAATATCATTATCTATAAATTCCTGTGATTCTCTAGGACCCTAGATTTCTTCTATTCTTCTTCTTTTTCCAATAAATACTCTCTAGAGGATATGTAGTAACTTAGCCATTATATTCTATGTTTTGACCTCCCATCTTTTTTGATTTAGGCTTTTTGACACTGTCCTCTCCGTCATCCGTTTCTCTGTCCAAGTCTCTTCCTCTCTCAGCTCCAACTTGTCATCTGCATTCGGCAACTTACATCCCATCTTTCTTGATTTATGCTTTTTGACACTGTCCTCTCCTTCATCCGTTTCCCTGTCCAAGTTTCTGCCGCTCTCAGCTCCCACTTGTCATTTACATGTGGCAACTTCATCTGGTTAATTGTCAATAACACACCCCTCCCCAAGCTCAATCTCTTCAACTCCCTCCTTTCTTGAAAACACACCACTCGCTAACCTTGCATGCGTAGTAACCTATCATGCATTCCAACTTTCCTTCTCCATTGACCTCTTCAACTCCCTCTTCCTCAATCGACATTAGGGAGTTTAAGCTCACTCAAGTCTATATTAGGCAGATATTTTCTAAAAATTAAATCGTATATTTTTATATTATAAATATCATAAATGTAACTTAATATAAACAACTTTTTTAAATGAGTTTTTCCTTAATATTAATGGTAGAACGAGCATATTAAATGACCGGTTGACAGTTCTTTAGTTTTTTCTTCTTTTTTCTCTCATCTTCAAATGTAGAGCTCCCTTCTCTTCTCTAACGAATTTCTAAGAAATTCATGGTCGAATTTCTGAGAAATTGAGATCTAAATTTCTCAGAAATTAAGCTACGAAATTATGAATTTCAAAAAGAAAGCGAGTTACCTTCAACGACGAGAGAGAAAAAAGAGTTTGGGACTTCCTCTGCCTGCGGGGAGCTTCAAAGACAGGGATAGAAAAGCTTCGAAGTTGAAAGGCACATATTTAGGATTTTGTTAAAAAGTTTTATTTTGGATATAGTGATAAGAAGAGTTTTGATATGGATTTTTTATAGCTTTTTTGACTTAAAGTTGTCTTCCATTATGAGCTGCATCGATTAGGATCCTATCCCAATATTACCAAAAAACCTAATAATATTTTAAAGAAAAATCTTGATATTTCAGCCGATATCTTAGATCCGATATATCGGCGGCTTTTAAGATATATTGGCCGATATTTTCCTAAAACTATAAAAAGATATTAAATCAATATATCGTATCGTTTCCTTTCAAATTCCCATATATCAGATATATTAGTGATATTTAGAACACTACACCAATTTCCATCTCTTGGATTATAATTGCTAGAAAGGACATCTTTTGATATTTAGGGATAAAAGAATAATTCCCGACAAATCCTCTTTCACTCTTTCTAAATAAGTGTAATTATTATCTCTCCCCTATTTGTAGCACATTCCCCTCTCCTTTATTTTGTTCTCTTATTTACAATATTCCTTGTCTGAAAACCTTAAGCAGATCTCATCATTTTGCAAACTACTTTTTATAATGGTAGAAATATTTTGTTTTTAATCTAATTAGATTTTAGAAAAAGTTGAGATAGATTGTTTCATTCATTGGTCTTGCCTTGAAAGAGATGTCAAAATAAAGCTTTCTCTTGATAAATGTGAAAGATTATATTTTAATAGAGTTAGTTCTATAGCTTTCTAACAAAAACAAAATTTATGCCACCATTCATAAAAATTCCAAGCAAGCTTGATTGGAGTTCCGAAGGTAGTGGAAGAGAAAGGCATGAAGTGCATAGAAAGACATACCCACATGCTGCTTGGTTTGCTCAAAGTTGTCAAATCGTGATACTTATCATACATCGTTTTCGTAAGTACTGTATCACTTTTCGTGTAGTTATCAACTGTTTCTCCTGTGTTTCTCTTGTGCAATAATTAAGCATTTAAATATACATCAAATTAACAACATAATGCAATATGCAACTAAAAACAATTTAGAAGTTGTAACCTTGCATATATAAAAAAATGTAAAACTTACTAACTCAAGTAAAGAATAATCAAAAGATAACAAACTAAATTAAACAATATGATATACACATGAACTTCGTAAGTTTCATGAATAAAGCACTCAACTAAGTATATATAGCACTTCTCCTACTTAAAAAAAGGCCTACATATAATGAACAATCAATCATTTATGTTTGAACCATCATTAATTCACTATCATAATTTTTGTTACTTATCAAAATTCAATTGTTACTTAAAACTAGTTTGTGATTAAGCGATGAAGGAAATCGAGCGTTTTCAATAAAGAAGATGGACTAGTAAAGCATGCGCCTGATTGGATGGGCATCAAATAAATTTCGATAGAAAGAGTAAAGGCGAGTACCCGATGTCGGAGGAAATACAAGAAGCGTCCATTGTGAGATTGCAGTCACTGCGAGCCATGATTGAAATTAAAAAAAGATGAAATTTTAGCAATTTTTATGTTAGGATCAAGAGAGTGGTAATTCATACATAGGATAGCGTGTTTATTGATAAACAAGCAAATCCATTACCCACTCCTAGGATGAAGAGAAAAGTATTTCATATATAGGATAGCATGTTTATATATAAGCAAGTAACTCCATTATCCACAATTTAAAACCCAATAGAAGCTATATTAACATATTAGACCTATCATGCATCGATGATACGTAACTTATATTATGATAGGTTACACTAGCTGTATCTTACGATACATAAAAGGGTCCAATACATGATACATATCGAAATCCTTATGAATCGTATTGTATTATAAGATATGTATCGTGTATCATACGATGTTTAACACTAGTTTCGCAAGAAAGAGAGGAAGTGAGGCACATGATTGGAAAGATATAGAAATTTTGGACGCCTGAAATTTTAAGGAAAAAATTATTCTAAAACTATTTTTTTCAAATTAAATCCAACCATCAAAACAATAGTAATTTAATGGCTAAAACTTGGTGCTTGAATAGAAAAGCCAAGGCATAGAGGATCCTAACCACACACACACATGGATTTGGAAACAAATCCTATAAAGTTTTTAACCTCTTGATTTGCATTGGGACATGCTCTCAATTATGAAGAGAAGAATTCTCTTTTTCAAATAATCACATGATTAATAATAGACACCCTAATGAGAATCTAAAGGCTAAAATTAGGTAGGATTTGTTTGTAAATCCTACCGATAGCAATCTTATTCTCTCTTTATCTCTACATACGCACGTACGTACATACATACGTATGTACACACACACAGTTAACTCGAAAATATTCATATTTACCTGAAACTTTGTACACTTAATAGAATAGTCTATACATAGAAAATGTATATTAAATTGAGTTACTTAGAGGTGTCTATATTTAACAGAATAGTATTTATTCTTAACACAACTTTATATATCCAACTCAAAAATATCTACAATTACCTGAACATATTTACATTTTAGTAGAAGCAATGTTTACTTATGAGGGATTTATAATAGCATCTATACTTAGTACGTTATTGTTGATAGTTCACTTTTATATATCTATGTTTAACCAAAATATCTACATTTTACTAGAAACAATTCACAATTATGAAGCCTCTATATTTACTCCCAATCTGTCCAATATTTACGTTCACTTATAACACAGCTATACTTGGAAATCATCTATACTTAACTAGAAATGGTCTACATTAAATAATACATAGTTAATTCTATATGTGGTAGTTTTGAGCTATATTTATTTACGACATAAAAGCAGACAGTTCTGATATACTTCCAGTTTGAATTAAGGCTAAAGCGTAAAATAGACGTGGCTGATTCACAAAGGGAAGTATTGGTATATTATTATTTTAATAATACTGTATGCGGGTAATCATCAAGTTGGTACCAGGGAAAGAGGTGATGATTTTTTTCTTCATTTTTTTAAATTTTTGTGTGGTAGAGAGGCCAAGAAGGGGTGGGAGTAGGGGGAGTCTATGGACTTAGAGACATTTGTTTAAAATTCCATGGAGAGACATGTTCCGTTAAATAAATAATTAGGAAAGGAGGTCAGCATATAGTGGGAAGTGAGCAACAATTATTAATGTTATTTTTGCAATTCAAGTGCAGAGTAATGTAGAAACATTCGATCTAACGCATATGTCACACAGATTGTAATTTGAGTAGAGAGCTTGTCGTAAACTTCAGAATTCTTTAAGAAGGCTTGTCCATTTATCTGAAACCTTCCAACTGACATTATTTATTTCTGTATTTGAAGGCAGTAGCTTGGGATCCACAATTCTGACTTTCTTGATATGAGGAAAGCATAGTTATTTCTTTCTTCTCCTTGCCCCACTCTAGAAACCCTTCATCATTTATCTAGTTTTCTGAGAATTATATCAACCTACTGCATCATTGTCTCTTGTTCTCTGCATGTTTTTTTTGGCATTACCCTCTGACAAAAGTTTGCTATTATATATATATTTCTTAAAACTTATTTGGTTCATCTTGATAATTTTGTGTGTGTGACCACATGATTGTTAAGTGGTTCCCAGTTTTCGAATCATCTAGTAATTATCAAATTCCGATCTCTATTCATGAAATACTCACAAAATCCTTGACATGTATGCACTGGTGGCATAAATAGAGAAACCTGACATCTTTTTATAAGTTGACGGGTTTTAAAATTTTCTGAATGCGCTGCAGAAATTTTTTAGTATGATTCTGATGATTAATCATCTCTGCGTAATTATTAATTATTCCCGTTAGTATATTCTATAATTCCCTAAAAGTCCTCAAGTTATTCTGAGTTTCCCTCAATATGCATCATCCTCGATGACTAGTTTACACACAAACTAGTTGGAACCAGTGGATTTGTTTACAGCTTTAGTATTCCAAATTTGTTCATGTAATTCTAGTGGTTATCAACGAACTGTGTTGCTTGTTGTTTACACTTATCACTGTTATATCTTCAAAGTTGACAATTGTAAGCGCTTTCCTTTTAATTTGCATTCTTTACCAGAGAGCTCCCTTTTCAAGTTTCTTTTCCCCGGTATACCCCCTCTAGTTTTGAATTAAAACTCTGTTCCAATAATTTTCTGATGCTAAACTAATCATCAATGTATTAGAGGATCCTCTCAGCTACTAGAAAAATGTTTGACAGCCATCAACATTCTCCATTTGTCTTCAATGGCTATATTGATTGTTCATCGAAATTCAATATATATTAGACATAGTTTATTACATATCAAGGAGATTCTCTTTATTGGTGTAGTCTTATTGAACGATGAAGGAGGTGGAGATAGGACCACACTATAGGTCTAGGTCATGCATGGACCACTTATCGTGTGTTTCTGGTTCTAGGGTTTATTAGGGTTTCATGAGATTGCTGCTGCTCTGCAATCTCTTGCTTGGGATTTGGAAAACTGGCACCTGACATATGTGGTGGTTCTTATTTCAACATGTACATGCACACTAACATTAATGTCACATATATTGCACCAGGGACCACCGTAGACTCACACAGTTATCTTTTTATTTATTTATATTGTCTGTCGACGTCATTAGAAGCGTATCAAACAAATTTTTGATGCTGAAATTCGATCCTTCAAATAGGCAGATAGTATCATTTCACTCGTGACATGGTCCTTTAGATGGTTAAATGTGAGCCCGTAGCTATATTCATTTCTTCACCCTTAACTTGTGAGCATACATTGATTCCTTATCTAATCCACATAGCTCTGTGAGCGTGGGCGCTTTTACAACTATTCCATTATCATTCTGTCGGTATATATTCATATTACGGCTGATGCAGCAGTTTTATTGGTCCCTCACCAATTAGATCATATTCTTGTATCATTTATGATATATACTAGTGATTTGATTTGAACTTTCTTCCAATTATAGATTACATATTAATAATTGTTTGATTTGAACTTTCTTCCAATTATAGATTACATATTAATAATTGTTCTAAGAAAGCTATAACAATTATCGACAGTTTGGACATTAGAATATCTTCTCTCACCTTTACTTAAATTAAATGATGGCTAAGGCAGCATCTGATTGGTGTTTCTGCCCTTGAGACATAAGAGTGAAAGACACTTGCCAAGATTATTTTAAGTAATGATACAGGATGGGCATGTTCCATTGGTTCACATGGCTGTTAGAGGTGATAATGAAATGTCAATTTTTGTCGTGTCAACTTATAAGATATGTCCTCTCCCAAAATTATAATCATGAAACAGTTAGGCGCCCATGTGGAACAGTGTGCAGGTGTTTAAGATTACATGATTAGATTATAAGATTATTTAACCTACTGTATAGAAATTTAAATTTGTAGCCATACTCTTGTATGGTTGTGCCAGCTTGGAAGAATAATAGAATTAAAGTCAATAGGCAACAAAAATTAGAGGTAGATCTAGTGATATAAAGTTGTTAATAATTGATTCAAGGGATAGTTTACATGCTATTAGATGCAAACCATTGCTATTAGTACTTCTAACACTTATCTTAATTCAAATTTGTTCCGATGTAATTATTGCCAGTTTCTTGTTTCTGCTCGCATCCATCTCTATGTTCAATTTTATTCATATTTCTGTAATTTTTTTTAATCATCACAATAGTTTGTTATAAAACTGTATGATTTAATGTTACTTTTCCGAAAGTTTGTACTTCCACTGCTTTGCGCTCTGTATAACAATTTTGATCCATACCCATTGCATTCCATCATCGAATAAAAAAGAATGGTGCCTGATGCAAGGATGAACCAAAAAACACGGCGACGCACAAATTTTGATTCAGATGTTGTTATAATGTTATCAGTAAATACCTCAGTTGATTCAGATGTTGATTCAGATGGGGAATCTATTGAATCTGAGAATTTTATTCAAATTAATGGCGGTGCATTGATTTGTTGAAAATGGAGCAAACGAGAAAAAGGGGCAATCTCATAATCAAAGGGTCAATTTTCTCAACCTTATGCATAGGACACAATATCCAAACATCATTTTCTAGCTTTGCTTAGATGATGGGGATGGTGATGGAGATGCATGCAGATGTTACAATGTTTACTATATAGAAGCTCAAGCTCTTGTCTTGACCAACTTTATATGTATCAACGAACGGACACAAACTATAGGGCAAGTATCAGCCTGCTTTTAATGGAGGTGTGGACCAGTGCATAGAAAGAAAAGCAGTTACCTCCAGACAGAGAAAAGATGCCTTCATTAGGTGTGGCTTAGACGCGACCGCACCAAAATACAAGAGATCAAACTTCTTTTCTTGAATAATATTATGAGAATTCTAGGAAGTGATCTATATTTTATGATTAAAAAATCAACTTTTACAGCAGCAAGCTTTTATCCTGAACTTGGAGATGACTATATAAATCTTTTTTTCTACTGATTGGTTAAAGGTCGTCTGTTTTGTTAAATCAACAACTTAATACATAATTTTTTGCCGTCTCTATCCATTTTCATAGGTCTGCCCTTGGCCTAGTTCTAGTTGTAGAATTAACTATAACTTCCGATTTGCTCCATTATAGCGATATTGACATAGAGGTACGAGGAAGTAGAATTAACTATAACTTCCAATCTGCCCTTAGTTCTAGTTTTATTCTATGAGGGGCAACGCCAAGGGAACGAGGAAATAGTATCTAACATGTTTTGCTTGAATAAACAGTGCAATTCAAATTCAAATTGAATAATTCAGAAAAAAGTTTGCTTTCAAGAACCACAAAATTTTTAAACAATTTGGTTCGTTCAAAGGGAACATACAACACTGGCATGATCTGTATTATATCCGTTGTGAGTAATTGACTTTTGACCACTAATATGCAAAAGTTTTATAAAATTTTACTTCATATTTCATTTTATCTAATTTTAGTACGGAATTTGGTGTAATGAAATGATGTTGCTAATTGGATTTGGATGGATAGATCACTAGTATGACCTTTTCATTTATGTACTCAAATCTTAACTTTATTATCGTGGCCTAAATTTTTTTTATAGGTTTCACACTTTGTTTTACATTTTGAGTAAAGAAAACAGAAAAAAATGATATACTTTCTAAAACAAAGTCGATAATAACGAACCCACAATCATAGTTGGATGCAAATTACTCAAATCTTTCTCTATGTTTCAATTATATACTTGAAATATTTGTGAACTTTGTGATAAGATGTATTTTAGTGGCAAATGTCTTTATTATAAATTTTTTTATGAAGGCCTTTGTTAATTATTCTCATTCGAATATTTACTACTTTTTGTTATATAAAAAACTACAAGAACTCTTACAAAATATCTTGATAGATTCAAAGACTACGTTTGCTCTTAAAAATAATTTAACCTTTTATTATTTATTGAATCTTTCTTTTTATCCCCACAAGTATAGTGCATGTGCTCCATAGCTCCCATATGCAATGTCCCTATCCAATGGTTATTGAAGATGGTCCCCTCATGAACCACTGCTTTCCGTTTGCCAATTTAAGGTTTTGTTAATGCTAAGTGGGTCAATAAAATATTTGTTATCACCTAGTAAATTTGCGTTCCAAATTAATCCATTAATGATGGTTTCGGTTACTTGGATCAAAATATATTTTCTATGTAATAGTGCTAGGTATCAAATAATTCAAAATGGAAAATTGTTTCCGGTTTTGAGAAGTTACCTAATATTAAACCCACGGTTTCAAAATTATTAAAAAATCCAAATACTTGTTCCAAGCCCAGACATATTCTAATTGAGACATTTTTCGAAAATACCGAGGTTTGCTTTTCTCAAGGTACAAGCAACTCCAACAATATTTAACTAATCATAACACTAATTATCAACCCGTATTGTTTATCAAAATATAACATCATTTATCAAAATACAACATTGTTTACCAAAACATAACTTTATATCAACCGTAACATCGTATTGTTGGCAGAAATACCGGTTTTGTATGTGAATATGGCGAACAAGGAAGAAAAAAGAGGATATTGTTGGCGAAAGAAAACTTTACGCTATCATGGAGAAAGCTAGTTTTACAAAAGAATTTGAGTACTACAGAATTTACTACGGTTCTCAATCCTCGTTCTCTTACAATACCTTACTGTAACTCGCAATTGTTTGAGTTTTGCTTGATAGTCATCTTAAATGACCCCTAGAGTATTTATAGGACTCCAATCCATGGTTTTAGCGTCTAGAACCTTTAGACCATCTCTAGAACTTCTAGAGTACTTCAAAAATAACTCTAGAGCCGTTACAGCTCAATTTCTGGAAGAATTTAGCGTCATTCTAACTCAATTTCTTGACCATCTCTAGAGCTTTTAAACCGCGTCTAGAAGATGTCTAGAACTTAAGCCTGTGGTGGATTTTGCATCAAAAAACAACATTCTCCTCCTTGATTTAAAATCGCCAAATTTTCAAAGCTTTCTTTCTTCGGTGTGTTTTATGATACTTGTTGGGGTCAAAAATTACATCTCATGGCTATATCAAAAAGTCAAAGTCAAACCCAAAAAGTGGGCCTGGGCCCAAGCCCGATTCCTAGTCAAGCGTGCCCAAGCCCGAATTCAAGCCAAGTGAGCCCAAATCCGGCCCAAACCGGTCCAAGCTCAAGCATGAGGGTCGGCCCCGTGCCAAAAAAAGAATTAAAATGTAATATTGAACAAGTAAGAATAATATAAGAAAAATAGGAAAAAACCAATTTTGTAAAACCCAAGAGCTAATATGCAAATGTGTTAGGGTATTTAAATCTACCAAATGAATGAAATGATAAGTTTTTCTCCCCTCATAAAATTTGATAGGGATTTGAGCCTCCATTAACAAAGAGTATTTAAATCCACCAAATGAATAAAATGATAAGTTTTTCACCCTTCATAAAATTTGCTAGGGATTTGAGCCTCCATCTTTTTAAGGAATAAGATGAAGGAGAAAGAGACTCCTTCATCTTAATCCTCAAAGAGAGGGAAACTCAAAAGAAAAGAGAGTTCCTTTTGGGTTTCTCTCATCTCCTTCATCTTTTTCTACCAAAAAACAACCAATTAAAGAGAATTTGTCACGACCCGAAAGAGCACGTGACTGGCCCTTGAACCATATGAAGTCTATAGGACTCCATCTGATCCAAGTAAGCCAAAAGCCCAGAAATCTAAAACCATTTAAAGAGTAAATAAAGGAACTGGTTTTTAATAAGTAAAGAAAGCATGTTTGAAATCAAAGTTTTTGAAATAACTAAGCCGAAAATGCATTTTTAAAAATGTGTAGTCTTTTCTGGAAATTTCGGCAGAGTTTCCTTTGTAAAAACTGGCCCCGAACGGGGTACAACAAGAATAATATATATGAAATGATAAAAGGCATCCCCAAGCGGGAGCTAGCTCTTCGTCAATCGACGGTCACAACCACACAAGCAATAATAATATACAACGCCAAAGGGCGAGGATCAAAACCCAAGAAGAACTCAAAACAGCCAGAAAACCGTAATACCACGAGCGCGACTCTAAGGTCGAAATAATACATCACTGTGTCTAAGTCTGAAACAATATACAAGTTTTGTTTGATGGAATTTCTAGATACAACCGAAAAGTATATGTACAAGGGTGGTTCTGATGCAAAAGAACCCACCTACCAAAGCAAGTCACCCGTATGGAAGGATTGTGCCAGAAAAGCCGCTATGGAATCTGTACGGCAAAAACCTGCAAGAACTGTGGCACAACGGGGGTGAGTTGCCAATTCGTGAATAGAAAAATATCTACAAGTAGAGATCGAATGTATGACCCATCCTAGGTCAATACAATCAGATATAAATAAACCTCAATATGAATAAGTTTGAAGCATGCTAAACTGGCAATGTAATCTCTATACATGAGTGTAGTGCCAAGTGCTCGTGCCAGTGCCTCAGGTAATAGCATATCATAAATATGAGGTATGATCAATGTATCTGCATGTACGTGGATCCCGTCCACTCGTCACCCAATGACAATAACCATCATGCATGTAAATATTATCAGCATATGCATGGAAATATGAGGATATAAACCACCTGTGTCCCTCGCGACACGTCAAAATCATGGAACCGGAGTGTCCAGCATCGATACTCGAAAACATCATGAAAACTGTGCCCATCATCGGCACGTAAATCCTCATATATCGGGCTCCGTCTGCGGAATCGACCCTCGGCCCGAGCAGTACGCCTATATCCATCTATCGACTCTGGTCAGTATCCTCCGGATAACCGCCAGGTCCAACCAATCATCGGTAGGTACTCGCCCACCTCCAGGCTCAATCGGCAAAGTCCTTCGATTATCTTGCCGAGGGGAACCATATCGGGTCCACCATGTACCCGCAATCGGCTCGTCCACTCGAATCGGGTTTCACATGTCGCTCTCAGCACCGAGAAAACACATGGTGGACGCACTGAAATATCATATCAAGGGTAACCGGGTTTTTAAAGTAATGGAAGCCGGACCGGAAGACCAATAGCCGAGGAGGCTTTATAAGAAAAGACTCATATTCTCTTTTGAAATACCCACGGTTCCCAAAATCCAGAAATATCATGGAAACAACAACTCTCAATGCGTATAATCAGAAAGCATGATGTATATGACATATAAAAGAAATGTAAGCATATCAGTCTGTCATGCAAGAATCATATCTTGAATGCAACAGTACTACAGTGTAGTAACATGGCAATTATCGATGATGAAGTGTGTGAGCCGGCAAACAAGTGTACGTGGAACATACGCATCATCGATAATGGTGCTGGTGTCCTAGCAGCATAACTGTAATATATCAATAAACACAAGCAATGCAATACAAATAGCATGAGTATGCGGAATCGAATAATCAACGCAACAGTACAGACTCTATCTCAATAAATATATCATGCAGCCTTGCCTTTTGAAATAAGACGAATCAGGGTTTTTGGTAAAATAAGGGCTACGGTGTTTTAAGAAAAGATGTGTCGTTTGAAAATATCCGTAGAATCCCTTTTGCCTATCTTTAAAATATCCCCGATTCTTTAGTTTTGAAATAGGTATGACTCGGGTCTAGTCTAACGCTTACTATGCGAACTACGGACCCAACAATCAAGTCAATCGGGAGGGGTATGAAAACCACCTAAATCTGAGTCAATATATACATATATATACAATAGTCGGTGATCCCGCCTCAATAGTATCACGTACGATACAATATATCATATAACATCCTCGAGTCATGAGTGCAGATCTAACATCAATACAAAGCTCGTACGGTAAATCGTCGTACGGCATCCCAAATCTGGGGTACTGACCTAAGCCTAGTACAAACGACATCATCAATATATGTATGCACGAGTATGAAACACTTCGTCAAAGGACCAGCTAATTCATCATGTCGTATCTCGAATATGAACTCTGTCATATCGCCGAATCTCACGGCCTCAATCAAACCTCATCGACTCATCTCAATCCCATGTATCATCCTCAATCCCGTATATGAAAACATAGTCCCATACCCATGTGTAGATACACACACCTCCATGTGCACACAGGTAAAATAAAGAATGTATGCAAGTATATGTGTACGTGTATGTGTGGGTGCAACCACTACTCTAGGGCTTCGCACTATACTAAACCAATACATCCTTATCATCAATAATTCCATTATTACCATCAATAATCCTAAACAACACATAATAAATATATGTGTGTATATGTATTCGTATACATCACCACGGACTGCGGGGGTGCTATACGCCATCCACCCGACTTCTCCCCGTAGATATAAATCTACTCACCTTGCTTCTCGTGTGCCGATGCCGATGTCGCCATCTTCATCTTCTTCGCCTCAACATCACGTCGGGTACCTACACGTATATCACAAATGCTACACATGAAAATCACATCGGAAAGCCAAAACAGCACACGCTACTCGCATATGTAAAAACCTATCGTCTCGTATGTAGACACGATCAATACCCACTTGTCGTTGACGTCCAAACGCCACCCGACAGGAATGAATCAACAAATACCAAAATCCATGCTAAAACAAGTCGTAAATCATGCGCCAACATAGGAAAATCAACCCAGATTTTACCCTAGATGGAATCAGACAAAATTGCACATGCCATGGGTCAAGACTACTGGAAATAGGGCTACAGAACAAAAACAAGGGGGTTCCAACCTGCTCTGGCCGCAATTTGCGGCCAGAGGGATTAAATCTACGGTCTCAAGAAGGAGTTAGGGGCTAGGGCTTGGTGTGGTGGTTCCATGGTGCCTGCACATCTCACTGTCAACTCAGTTTTATTTTTGGGGTCTCGGGGTGATAGCAGATTCCTAAATACGATCACAGATTCACAGTTTTTCCCCGACATCGTCTCATAAATCCGTATTCTGTGTTTTAGCTTCAGGTTTGGTCCAATTTATCATCACACCAGGGGTTCTAAAGTCATCACAATCCTCAATTTCATCTTTAATTTCAGATCTCACATAAACCCTAACTTGAAGTTTCACAAATCCACCAAACGACACCATATCGACATGAAACTAGAATGGATGCAATAAGAAATGAAATACTACTCTAATAGGTCCAGAATTTACCTCCTTTGGCAACTCAAGAAAATTTTCTTGAGTTGCTCAAAGTCCTCCAAATCCAATCTTGCTAGGTTCAATATGTAGCTAGTGAGCTCGGGAACATTTTTTGTGAAATGGGAATAGGGTTTTGGGGTTGATTTCATGGTGGATCTAGGGTTTTTGTAAAGAGGGAGAGAGAGGGAGAGGGAGCAGGAGCAGCAGCAGCAGCAGCTCATGTAGAGGGGAGAGAGAAAATGAGAAGCAAAATGATGGGAGTATGGTTCAAAAAGATGAAGGTTGACTTGGTCTCGCTCTCTCTCATCATGAAACCTTTATCTTTTCTTTTTCTTTTCCTTTTCTCTTCCTTCTCACTCAAGGGAAAACCCTAAGCAACCATATCCCCAAAACATGTAACAAGTGTGGAAAATGATATGTGCACATTTTTTGCACAAAAATGCTAAAAATCTGATTAGCGATTTTTAATCGCGATTAGCACTAAATTAGCATATAACTAATCAAAAAAACTTAAAAATTGCATAATTCCATAAAATACCCTATTTTAGAATTTTCCATAATTTTTCCCCATTTATTTGTATTTAATTATGCCGGAATATTAAAATATTCATTAAAATAATATTAAATTATAAAAATTCCCAAAAATAATATTTTATTATTTTGAAACGTTATAGAATTCATCTATTTAAGGATGTTGGATATGTATGTCCTAAAGCCTATTATTGTATATATATAGTGGATACTTGGACATATGTATGTACATGACAATTTTACTCGATATGATAGTATGCTATTTGGTTTGTCTTTATCTTAATATGTTTATCTATTTTACTTATTATTACGTATTACTAATACATGTTGATAAAACCCGTAGGATTATTGCTTGATTACCAACGTTATGATTCATATATATAGGGGCTAGGTGGTCCATAAGCACATCCTTAAATGTCTCTGGTCGTAGGAGTATCGAGACCGGGAATCGATATTTCGGAGTAGACTGCTGTATACGTTTCTAGATCCCGATGAGGGGCGATGATTGGTCCCACAGTCATTGGTGTGTGACACCTAAGATCGTATACATGTGCTCACTAGGGGTGAGTACATTGGACGGACTCGCTGAGAACTTCTAGATGGTATTATACCTATCGTCAGATAACAGTTCTCAGGTGAGTACATGTTAGTCTTTAGACCTGGGATCGTCATTTATCTCGTGTGATTTACCACTGTACTTAGATTACTACCCTACCACGGCTCTGTTGAGTCGTGCAAACATGTTTTAGTTGGTACAATCCCGAGCTACATGGAGGAAGTAAGCGATTGTTAGGGATTCATCTCTTCCGATATAGGAAGTCAATATCATACTGTGTTCGGTTGGCCAGCACCATAAGACCTTGGTCAAGGTAGATGAGATTTACCGATGGTTAGATCAGTAGGTTCTCGGATTGGTCCTGAGCCACATCAACACGAATTATCGGATTATTAGTGTCTGACGTTTACCACCCCTAGATCCGGTATACGATACTTTTTAGATGAAGAGACCGGACTGTATGGAGATTGCCATAGATAGGCTCAGTAGGGGTTCGGATGTGCTTGCTCGTCGGCCTTCCATTTCGACAAATACTTGGGTAGTCGTTACGTACAGCTTATGCCGCTGACGTGCTTGTAGTTATGGATTTATCCAGTAACTCACTGCCAGTGTACCGTCGAGTCTTTAGAGTCCCACATAGAGGGTTTTCTTGGTTCAGGCGAAATGATGCAGTGGCCTATTTTGATACGTGCAGATTTCTGATTAAATACGTGTACTAGCTATACAAAATTTAAACGGACGGATGATAATACTAGCCGTTTTAGAATTAAACCGGATTATTAAATCAAGTATTGATTTAATAATTTACATATATATATTTCGATATGTATATTCTAGTATTATCTTCATTGTATTATTCTATCTCTTTGGGTATTCGTATTTTGATACGAATACGGGTATGTATATACGGGGAATGTATTTTGTATTTATACAAAGATATATTCTAGAAGGAGTGTAAGTGCACGGCGGCGTCCCGGCCGTCAATCCGACGCCGGAATGCGGAAACGAAACTTTTTACGAACTTGTAAACCGGCACCACCGCGCACTATAAACCCGGATCGTGCCATTAATCTAATCCTAGCTAACAAGAGAAGGGGTAGAGAGATATACCGAGCGATCCGTGTCCTTCGGTCTTCTCGTCGTCGCCCTGATCTCCCCGCGGAATCTCCGGTCTTCAACTCCTCGTCGGAAGGGCATCACTTCGCCGGGTTCTTTTACGGGCTCCCACCTCTGGACCGAGGCAACTCGGGCACGAAGTTGGCGAGCCGACGTGCCCAATGATTGCTGTAGAATACGTGTAGTGCTCTATGTCTCATTTGGGGTTACTAGAAGTTGCCTTTGGTGGAGGATTGATATGATAACATTTTGGAGATGAAGTCGGGGATTTTTGCAAGCACAAGAGAACCAAAAATCCCCACCCAAAAATTGGGTAGCCCCCTCCCTCTATGGCCGGCCATATCATGGTCAAGGGAGTGAGAATGAGAGATAGAGGTGTATGGATGATGGAGCCACAAGCATTATCCAAGAGAGAGAAAAGGTCATGATAATAAGCAATGATCACAATCAATATCCAACACTCCATCATCCATCATCACACCTAAAGTCAAGCAATCATGAAGTCATGGAGTCAATGAAAGCTACACTCATCATGAAAACTATCATGAAGCAAAAGAAAGTCAAGGGTGGGAGAAAACTCATGATACAACAATATGCAAAGACAACCCTCCAAAATGCTTATTCGCACAACTGCAAATAAGCCCTCCTCCACCAATTTTCAGCCAAGAAAAGATACAAAGGAAAATGGCCGAAACGGAAAACAAACTGGCAACTTCATAAAACTGATCCCGTAATAAATTACAGGAAAACCCCGCTACTGTATATACATACCCGTATTTGTATTGCGACCGAATACAAATGCAATGAGACAAATCTACATTGTACAATACTAGGATCCGGCTTAAACCAAAGCCCGCTAGTATTAACCATCCGATCATGATCCGTGCAATACCGCACGTATCTGATCGAACCCTGCCGTATCTCCATACGACCTCTACAGCGTTTCGCCCGAAACTTGAGAAACTGGTCAGGGGGGACTCTAAAGACTCGTCAATACTTTGGCTGTGGATTTAACCACTAGCACGTCAGAGGTATTAGCCATACGTGACGGGCTACCAGCAATTGACCAAAAGGGACGTCGATGAGCGAACTCATCC
Source organism: Agapanthus africanus (assembly GCA_030015575.1). NCBI lineage: Eukaryota > Viridiplantae > Streptophyta > Magnoliopsida > Asparagales > Amaryllidaceae > Agapanthus > Agapanthus africanus. The sequence goes on from CM057339.1 coordinate 751,379,815, forward strand.
TGACACCCTACTGAGCCTGTCAGTGACAATATCCGTACAGTCCGGTCCGTTCGTCTATGAGCATCGCATGGCGGGCCTAGGGGGTTGGTAAAAGTCAGACCCCCAAAAGCGGTACAAGTTGTGTCGGAGTGTAGCCCAGAACACCCTGAGATACTACTGGAATACCTACCAGTAAATCTCCTGCCTTGGCCAAGGACTTCGTGTAAGGGCTCTCCTAGACACAGCGCGACCTCACCCCCAATACCGGGAGAGACGAACCCCTGCAGATCCGCTCACTGCCTCCATGTGGCTCGGGACTGTACCCAACTAAAACCTGTTTGCACGTCTCCTTTGAGCGTGGTTGGGTAGTAATCAAAGCACAGTGAGAACTCACACGAGACAAATGACGATCTCAGGTCGATGAACTAACCTGTACACATGTCACCAGGGAACTGCTATCTGACGTCAGGTATAAGACCAACTAGCATGTTCCCGGCGAGTCCTGTCCGGTGTACTCATAACCCAATGAGCACCTGTATACATCTTAGGTGAACCAACTGACACCAGTGGCTTGTGAGACCGGCCATCGCCCCTCGTCGGGGTCTCGACTGTATACACTAGTCTACTCTGGAGTATCGATGCCCTGTCTCGAAACTCCCACGACTAGGGACCATTTAAGGATGCGCTTATAGACTGCCAGCTCCCACGTATATGATCGCCCTCATACTGCTGGCAGTCAAGCAAGAATCCTAGGGCTCTATCAAAGTGCAATAGTGATCTGTAAGGTCACCTAAAGTAGTACACGATGATAAAGATAAACCAGATAACATACTATCATCTTAAGTAAGACTGTCCTACCGGAATAGGTCCTCTCTCAATCATTGCAATCACGTGCCTGTGATCCAATAATTGACTCTGAGGGCACTATCTCCAACAATCTCCCACTTGCACTCAAGGAAAATTATTGCGATGTCGCATACTCACAGCCCGTGTGATATCAAACACCCAACTCCTCTACTAGTCAGTCTCACAAAACCCGTTTGTGAAACTATTGCGTTCGAGGAATAGCCTCAGTGAGTGGATCCGCTGTGATGTTTCTTTCTATGTCTCTCTATATCTCAAGTTCGCGGAGAAACCCATCTCCCGAAATGAGCAATACCTGTCTTAGAATGTGTCTGGATGTCTGATGGGACCTAGCTCATAAATGAACTCCAAATCCAAACTTCTTAGACTGTATCTTCAACTGAACTTAATCAGTATCCTGCGCCATGCTTCCCTCAGTATCGCCTTGGACCACCTGTCCAAAATACTGCCCCTCATCAGAAGGAAAACTATAACTTTGATAACCTCTCTGTCATCCAGGTCACCTTGGAAGCCTGGAGTGATAACTGTCTCCTAAAAGAGACTGTTGTTATCATATCCCTAGAACATCCACTTATGTTCTAAAACTGCTTCCAACCGTCTCTCCAGGATTTGATCAATATCAACTTATTGCATCTACTGCAAAAACAACATCTGGTGTGGTACTTGACATCTCATGATTGACTAAATTGCCTAAGCAAGTGATCTGCCAATCATGCACATCCCTCTCCTCTTTAGTCTGTAAGATACCTTTAGAGAGGGTGACTCCATCACCTGCAGGTACACCACCATGCCAGGAGTCGTCCATTCTAAATCACCTCTAGAATGCCGTCTAAGTACCCTGATTGGGAAACTACCCAAATCTAGATCTAAAACCATAGATCCAGTAACCAGAATGTCTGATATAATATCCAAGTCCCATGTGGAGAAACCACTGTGTGACAACCAAAATGTAACCGATTGTAGTATAGGAATATCACTTCCTACTCTGTGTATATCATACAAATATCAGGACATCACACCCTACTACCTTCTCAACAGATCCATCCCCTATTCTGATGAATTCAAACCTATGACTGTCACATCAGAAATAGATGATCTATCTCCGCTATATCTGCTTTAGTCCATAAATAGACATAAGCCACTTGTTCACCAATGCTTCCACTGCTCCCACTGACTACGACAATCCTCTGGCAGAGTCATATACACGTACACTTCTAAAGCTAGTTTAGAACGACGCTATACTCATCCTCCCGCCGGGTCTCACAGTCTGGAACAACAACAATGACAAGTCTGGGTAAACAAGAACCTCCCTGTCACCGTCCTTGAGGCTACCGGAGTACCTCTCGGGTGCCTAAGGCTACCAATCTTATCTGCGGAGTGGCCAATGGAATGTTAAACCATATTGAATCTTTAGGTTCTTATCAAATCTTCAGTAATCGTTTGCGGTTCTGGAATCACTTCCAGTTCTACCATACTCCCACTACTGTTTTCTGGAAAAAAAATCCATTTTTATTAAAACCGTGGCGAGTCTAGAACAATATCACTATTGATCTTCCAGATGGTAGAATGTCAACCCTCGTCATAGCCTGGGTCAACCCACAAACAGCCATTACAGAAACGCGCCTTGAGTTATCCAGAGTCTGGTTTTAAGCATAAGCCAGACAACTCCCCGTACCTTAACATCGTTAAGATATGAACTGTTTTATATCTAATACAGAAACAGAGGCACAGATTTAATTGAACCAGATTCAAATCATGCAGCTGTCTCCAGTGCATGTCAACTAAATGGAGAGAGGCCGATCAGCATTACTTAACTTAGGAGTGCTTCCAATTATGAGTAATCTGAAAGAGAAGCAAGTTCTCTTAACCATTACTATCAACTGAATACCATACACAAGTATCTATATCTTCGATCACTTTGAAGAATCCCGATACTTGCAATACCTGGTTCTCTACTTTATTCATATACCTATAACTTCTCAAAACTTGGACCTTGCGTTTCTCCGAAACACATGTCTAAGAACCAGAGAAGTCACAAGTAAACAGAATCTAGTACGAGTACCAACCCCTCTGTCCTAATGGACACTGGACAACATATAATACTCTGTATAAGTCCCTTGAGTCTGATAACTCAATCCATGTGTGTCGTAGGTTGAAAACTGTACTTATGGTTAAGAAGAATTACATCGCTGTTTAATGCTCCTTACCTAACCATCCACTGATATAGGTAAATGTCATCGACATAATTTCAAAAAAGTATATCTCACTCTATAAAAATAGATGTACATATATATCAATTTGAAATTGGTGCATGACAGCGGATATTCAAAACCAAATATTTGCCGACCGGCAAACAGCCCAGGTGATTTCCTCAAATATCACCAATTACAACGAATTCCGATATAATAAGGACAATCACCTAATTCCCAATAACTTACTCCCACCCATCATCTGTAAAACTATACAGATGTGAGAATCATACCTGATAAATACATACCCTGGAGCAAGATCTGATTGGGAAATCAGTTTTCCTTTAACGGTACACAGTGAAACTGAAACATTGAAATGTTTCGATGGGGTATCCCGGTATTCCTAGTAATGCCTCTTCCATTATTCAGATTCACAACTGTAACCGTGTAATTCTTTGCCATCTTTCCAAATCCTTTTATATGTCTTTAGTCATTACCTTCTGCACACCCTCTTAGGCTAAATGGTTTTCTTCCTTCCCTACCGTTCGGCACCATCCTATGGTTTGGAAGAAGACTATCCAATAAGCATAATGGGTGTACTGTCCTAATCCTAGGAGTACTGCAATGCGAGAGAAGGTGAAGATAAAAGACAACCGAATAAACCTTATTCCTATTTCTCCTGAACCAGAATCCATCCCCGAACTGGAACAAGTTCCTTTCGAGTTCGTATATAACCATACAATGGAGTATCCAATAAACTGTGGATCTTCATAGTGATACGGAGTGTCCTGGAGAAATACAAAAGGTGATTTAGGATTGGCGAAGAAATACTTGGTTTGGTCGTGAATAGCAGTCGCAATTTACTTTGCCCTCTTACTAATCCCTTGATATGTCTTTACTTAATACCTTCTGTACACCATCGTTATGCTAATTGGTTTTCTTCATTCCCTACCGGTCGGCACCTGCCTATGGTTTGGAAGAAGACTATCCAATTTGCGTAATAGGTGTACTATCTCCTAAACTAAGGAGTACTCGCAACCTGAGAGAAGGTAAAAGGAAAAGACAACTGAATAGTCCTATCCGTTTTCTCCAGAACCGGAAACCATCCTCGAATAAATTCTTTCGAGTTCGTATATAACCATACGATGGTTTTATCCAATGGAAGTGGACGTTCGTAGTAATACGGGGTGTCCTGGAGAAAAGGGTAAAAGTAGGAGTGGCAATGAGGTTTGCAACTCTGACAATCCAAAAGCCAGTGTTTAAGAAGGTTCGATTAATTTTGGTCACTGAGTCATAGTCTTAGGGTCGGGTCAATGGTCGCTGCCAAAGAGAGAGAGAAAAGAAACACTCAGCGTGCACTCTAACCTAGATCAGAATGGTTACCAATTTATCTAATCTGGAAACCTCCCACTGTACCGTCAAATTCTCCTCCAAACCTGAAAGAAGAATTAGTCGGGATCACCCGAGGAGTAAACTAACTCATCAGTGGGAATCGGGATCCAACTATTATCGCATGATAACATGATGGAATCCGCTCACGTCATCACACTCCAGAAGGTATGCGCATATCTGACAAGTTTCAGTTTCTTTAGAAACTCCCGATGTGGATTTTTACCCCATGCTCTTATGACCTTGATTTTGGCCAACAAATCATAAGTCACATGTCAAGTTCTACCCGTCATTCTCCAGGTTAATTTGAGCCCACCAGCACAAGCCCTTGACTTTGGCTAACAAGGCTATACGACTACCCCAAACCAACGCATCTATCTATGCTGCATATGAATACCCAATAGCTACCAATCACTGTGCCTTGACTTTGGCCAATAAACAAAGCTTGAATACTATTGACTATCCATATGAAACGACGGAGGGCTACGAATGGTTTCTGGCGAAAACCTTTAACGTAATGAACTTGATATCGTTGAAGGAACCGGATAGCTTTTAAAAATATAGTGACGAAAACCTTTGCTAAAGAGGTCACTCCCGGTGAAGGGATCTCGGCTCTTTCCCCGTAGAATGAGGTGCAAGATATTCCAACTGAATACCACGATGCAAAGCAAAGTAATCGGCTATAGTGAAGTTATTGCCCTGACGCAAACTTCTGTCCAAGGGGTCACTCCCGGTGAAGGGATCTCGGCCCCTGCCTCGTCGACTGAGGAGCAGGATATTCCAACTGAATACCACTGTGCAAAACAAAATTGAACGTCCTTGCAATAACAGCTTTTTGAAAAGTGTTCCAACAACATCAGAATAGGTTTGTTTAGCTTGCATTGATCCGAATCAATGCAGTCCCATCAATTGATCACACCAATAAAGAACGAAAATAATGATGTACGTATATGCCATCCGCATTCGCCGCTGGGTCCCGTCATTACCCGTTAGGTTACTTAACTAACGACAGAGCGGGGACTGGACTAGCGCGGATGCAAAACATATACAACATCTACTAGTATATATATCAATATATAATATTTCGCTCAAGGCGTGATAAAATGCAACATCACAGAAATGTAATAAGCATCACAGAATAATACAGATATCTGGGATCCCCGGGTTTCACAGAGCCGCTACTGAAACCCGACGTTCCCCTGGTCGTGTGGATAGCCTGTGCAATGAAATCCTAGACCCCTACGGGCGCGGCAAGTTACCCGCCAAAACCTGAAGCGAGGCAGCCCCCTTCAGCAACGTGAATGGACCACCCGACACTTTATGGAATCCGGTAACTTGGGCACCCCTCCTGGGTCAACCTGTACCCCCTACGAGTGCGGCGAATAGCCCGCCAATTCTAGAGTGAGCCCCCCTCCGTCTCAATGCCATGAGATGCGGGCCCGTTGCCCTCTAGAACCCGGCTATCCGTGCACCCCACCTTGGGGTAATCCTAGTACAGAAAGTAAAATATACATACAACGGGTACATCGACCTCACCCCGGTCGTGCCCGAAAAGAATAATATACAAACAGGCAGTGACGGCAGTCCACATGTCGGACGCTCGCCCCACAATATCAAATGTACATAATACAACCAAAACTGTACTAGAATTGCATCCAGGCTATCCCCACGACCAATCCGCAACATCACAACACAACATAAAACATCAACGTGAATGTCACGTTCGCAAATCCATCTAACCGGGCTATAGCAGTTAGACAGGATTTACCGATCAAGTGACATTCACGGTCGCAGATATAATGTAAATACTGTGAACTAACATGTTTAAAATATTCGATCGATCAAATTTTCCCAAGTGGGCCCCAAGCACTACTGTAGCACATAAAGAAATTCTGGGCCCAAAAAGAAATTCCAAAACCCCAATTTCACTGTAAAAGGATCACTGTGCAAAAATGGTGCAGTGAAGGCACTGTGCTGCGGCGGAACTGCGGCCGGAACAGGGGTTTGGCCGCGGTTCCGCGGTCGTTCTACAGTGTTACACCACCATTTTTCCACAGATGTCTTAGAATTTCCTGAACAGTATTCTGCAACAACCTGAAAAAATTTTCGAGCCAAAAATATTTCGACAGAAACTGATGTTTTTGAAAACGCAGGTTTTGGAATTTTGTTCGATCGAAAGTGTAAACACATTAGACCAAGCTAGACTAGGTTAATGTCCTAGCTCTGATACCATGTAAGTGTACGGCGGCGCCCGGCCGTCAATCCGACGCCGGAATGCGGAAACGGAACTTTTTACGAACTTGTAAACCGGCACCACCGCGCACTATAAACCCGGATCGTGCCATTAATCTAATCCTAGCTAACAATAGAAAGGGTAGAGAGATATATCGAGCGATCCGTGTCCTTCGGTCTTCTCGTCGTCGCCCCGATCTCCCCGCGGAATCTCCGGTCTTCAACTCCTCGTCGGAAGGGCGCCACTTCGCCGGGTTCTTTTACGGGCTCCCACCTCTGGACCGAGGCAACTCGGGCACGAAGTTGGCGAGCCGACGTGCCCAAGGATTGCTGTAGAATACGTGTAGTGCTCTATGTCTCATTTGGGGTTACTAGAAGTTGCCTTTGGTGGAGGATTGATATGATAACATTTTGGAGATGAAGTTGGGGATTTTTGCAAGCACAAGAGAACCAAAAATCCCCACCCAAAAATTGGGCAGCCCCCTCCCTCTATGGCCGGCCATATCATGGTCAAGGGAGTGAGAATGAGAGAGAGAGGTGTATGGATGATGGAGCCACAAGCATTATCCAAGAGAGAGAAAAGGTCATGATAATAAGCAATGATCACAATCAATATCCAACACTCCATCATCCATCATCACACCTAAAGTCAAGCAATCATGAAGTCATGGAGTCAATGAAAGCTACACCCATCATGAAAACTATCATGAAGCAAAAGAAAGTCAAGGGTGGGAGAAAACTCATGATACAACAATATGCAAAGACAACCCTCCAAAATGCTTATTCGCACAACTGCAAATAAGCCCTCCTCCATCAATTTTCAGTCAAGAAAAGATACAAAGGAAAATGGCCGAAACGGAAAACAAACTGGCAACTTCATAAAACTGATCCCGTAATAAATTACAGGAAAACCCCGCTACTGTATATACATACCCGCATTTGTATTGCGACCGAATACAAATGCAATGAGACAAATCTACACTGTACAATACTAGGATCCGGCTTAAACCAAAGCCCGCTAGTATTAACCGTCCGATCATGATCCGTGCAATACCGCATGTATCTGATCGAACCCTGCCATATCTCCATACGGCCTCTACAGCGTTTCGCCCGAAACTTGAGAAACTGGTCAGTGGGGGACTCTAAAGACTCGTCAATAGTTTGGCTGTGGATTTAACCACTAGCACGTCAGAGGTATTTGCCATACATGACGGGCTACCAGCAATTGACCAAAAGGGACGTCGATGAGCGAACTCATCCTGACACCCTACTGAGCCTGTCAGTGACAATATCCGTACAGTCCGGTCCGTTCATCTATGAGCATCGCATGGCGGGCCTAGGGGGTTGGTAAAAGTCAGACCCCTAAAAGCGGTACAAGTCGTGTCGGAGTGTAGCCCAGAACACCCTGAGATACTACTGGAATACCTACGAGTAAATCTCCTGCCTTGGCCAAGGACTTCGTGTAAGGGCTCTCCTAGACACAGCGCGACCTCACCCCCAATACCGGGAGAGACGAACCCCTGCAGATCCGCTCACTGCCTCCATGTGACTCGGGACTGTACCCAACTAAAACCTGTTTGCACGTCTCCTTTGAGCGTGGTAGGGTAGTAATCAAAGCACAGTGGGAACTCACACGAGACAAATGACGATCTCAGGTCGATGAACTAACCTGTACACATGTCATCAGGGAACTGCTATCTGATGTCAGGTATAAGACCAACTAGCATGTTCCCGGCGAGTCCTGTCCGGTGTACTCATAACCCAATGAGCACCTGCATACATCTTAGGTGAACCAACTGACACCAGTGGCTTGTGAGACCGGCCACCGCCCCTCGTCGGGGTCTCGACTGTATACACTAGTCTACTCTGGAGTATCGATGCCCTGTCTCGAAACTCCCACGACTAGGGACCTTTTAAGGATGTGCTTTTAGACTGCCAGCTCCCACGTATATGATCGCCCTCATACTGCTGGCAGTCAAGCAAGAATCCTAGGGGCTCTATCAACGTGCAATAGTGATATGTAAGGTCACCTAAAGCAGTACACGATGATAAAGATAAACCAGATAGCATACTATCATCTTTAGTAAGACTGTCCTACCGGAATAGGTCCTCCCTCAATCATTGCAATCACGTGCCTGTGATCCAATAATTGACTCTGAGGGCACTATCTCTAACAAGGAGGACATCGCATTTTGGTTTTTCCATTTATTTGTTCAAATGGAAATGAGGTGGAGGGGTGAGGTGGCATAAGAATGGTGAGAGGCATAGTTGAATAGGGTAGAAAAATGAATTATTAATTTATTTGTTTACACTATTCAAGTATGGTTGTTATTTTATTTTTGCTAAAATCATTTTACAAAACCATAGCTTGTATTTTCTCTCATCAAGATTTTTTTTAGTTCACCATTTCCTTTCTCTCTCTATCTCTTGAGCTCCTTTTTTTTTTCCATTTTTTCTATACTCTTATGTGTTGAGAATCAAAGGAAACATATAGAAAAATACTAGAACACATTACTACTTCTCTAAGCACCTTAGATTAGCAATCTCAGATCTTCAGTTGCTAGTTTGTGTGAAGCTAGAGGCTTGAACCATATCCCTCGGGTGGATCATCTAGGACCAAGAAAGACCGCCTACAAGCTTGATCCAGCAGTCTCGAATAGCTAAAGAATGAATAAAAGACCAAAGGACACGAATCCTTAGGTATAACTTTCTAACCTAGTAGTTAAAACTCTTTGTAGTTTACTAGTTTTAGTGTTTGGTTTAGATTCTAGGGTTTTAGTTTCTAGCGTCTCTTGAAATTTTTCGTTTTTCATTCCGCAAACGCCGAGCGACAAGGGTGCTAGGAACTTTATCATGGTATCAGATCCATCCAAACACTATAAACCAGTAGTAGATGATGCTTAAGTTTCGAAACCGAAAATTTTCGATTCTCAAAACCAAGTTTCTATTCGATATTTTTTCAGCTTTGAAATTTTTTTAAACAAGTGTAAAGGAGTTTTCTTGATGTGAAATTGACACAAGATGAAAATGAGGCATAACAAAGAAACCAAAACCGCCTAAAATCCAATATTTCCCGTTTCTGGCAGTTTTTTGTTCTCTGTTTGCCTTCGTTTTCATCCAGTGTCTTGGGTTTTAAGAATTGAGGTTTTTGGTTATTTTTGATTTGCCCAAGATTTTATTTAGTGTTATCTTTGTATTCGGGCAACTCAGAAAGTTTTAAAACTCGAAACTTATGCATCATTGATGTCTATGATGTTGTATATGTGTTTTCAAACGTCGTCTAATTGCTATATGTCATTTACACGGGATGCATATATTTGCTTGTGTTGCTGTGATGTTTATCTCTGTGATGATTTATACGGATTATCATGTTGGATAGTCCTTCGTGTGATGTTGGTTGTACAGTTGTGTCTTTTATATATATTCATTATTGCAGGGCGAGCGTCCGATATGTGGACAGCCGTTTCTGCCTGTTTGTATATTCTCTTATTGGGACACGGCCTGGTTGAGATCGATGTCACCATTGTATATTATTTCATTTCTGTACTAGGATAAACCCGTGGAGAGGTGCTCGAATAGTCGGGTTCTAGAGTGCGCTAGGTGGTCGTCCTGTAGTGGTGAGTTCGAGCTGCATCGCTTTAGAATTAGCAGGCTATTCGCCACACTTATAGGAGTTTTAGGATGACCTATGGTGGAGTGCTCAAGTTATCGGATTCCGTGAAGTGCTGGGAGGCCCACTTATGACCCAGAGTGCGGGTTGCCTTACTTCTAGAATTGGCGGGTAACTTGCCGTACTTGTAGGGGTTTTGGTCTGATGTTGTATGGGCTATCCACACGATTAGAGAACGTCGAGTTTCATTTGCGGCTCAAATGAAATGCGGGGCTCCTAGATTATCCGCTATTCCATATTTCTTATTGCATGCCTGTGATGTTTTTGTATCATGCCTGAGATATATATTTATATATATAGATAAATAAATGTTGTATATGTTTTGCATCCGCGCTAGCCCTGTCCATACACTGCCGTAAGTAACCTTACGGTGAAATCTCCGGACCTCGTGGCGAATGCAGATGGCATATACGTACATTCTATTTTCGTTATTTTCTGGTGTGATAGGATTTAATTGATGGGACCGCATTAATTTTGATTAATGCAAGAAAAAAAACCTAATATGATGTAGGAACAAATTTTTCGAAAAATTATAGTCGTATTCTTTTGCTTTGCATAGAGGTATTCGATTAGGAATATCCCACACCTTATTCGACGAGGGAAGAGCCTTAATCCCTTTACGGGGATTTCGCTTTTAAGAAAAAATTTGTGTTACTATAGATTACTCAGTTTTCTTCAAAACTACTCGTTTTAAAAACAGAGCCTAAACCACTCCTTTTCAAAACTATTCGGTTCCTTTTACGATATCAAGTTCATTACGTTAAAGGTTTTTCCCCAAAAACCAGCCGTAGCCTTCTGTCATTTCAGTTAAGCAGCACTTAGTATTCATGCTATGTTTGTTGACCTTCGCCAATGCATAGTGTATGGTAGCTTAGTGTTGCTTTTCTGCAGCATAGAGATACATTAATCTAGGACAATCGTATAGCCTTGTTGACCTTCGTCAAGGGCTTATGCGGGTGAGTCTAAATTAATCTGGACAATGATGGGTAAAACTTGATTTGTGACTTATGATTTGTTGACCTTCACCAAGGCCATAAGCCGTTTGGGGCAAAAACTAAATCGGGAGTTTCAAACATAAAGAAAACTTACCAAGTGTGTGCATAACTTCTGGAGTGTGGTGACTAGAGTGACTTCCATCTAGGTTATCACGCGATGATAGTTGGGTCCTGATTTCCACTGATAAGTAGGATTACTCTTGGGAGATATTTTTCACTTCACAATTAGCTAAACTATCAGGTGTCTAGAAACAACAACATACCTATTGAACATGGTTCCGACCAAATCCGTGCCTACCACTCCGTATGAACTATGGAGTGGGAAGAAACGATGTCTTAAGTATATTAAGATATGGGGTTGTCCTGCTTATGTAAAGAAGCATAATCTGACAAACTTGAGACACAGTCAGTTTTGTGCAAGTTTATAGAATATCCTAAGAATTCATGAGGATTCCTTATCTACCACACCGAGGAACATAAGGTGTTTGTTGCTCAACACGTATTTTGTTTAGAAAAGGATTTTCTTGAAAAAGAAATTAGTGAGAGCACGGTAGAACTGGAAGAAATTCCAGAAGCACAAACTGCAACTGAAGTTTTTGTAGAACCAAAGAATTCAATAAAACCCGACGAACCTCAGCCACTCCGCAGATCTAGCAGGAGTTCTCATCCAACCGAGAGATACTACGGTTTTCTTATAGATGGGATCGAGAGAATTGCATCTTGGAAGAAAGTGATCCTATTAGTTTCGAGCAATCCATTACTAGTAGGAACTTTGAGAAATGGCTGGACGCTATGCGATCCGAAATGGAGTCCATGTACACCAACAATGTTTGGACTTTGGATATTGCTCTTCCTGGGATAGAACCTGTTGGATGCAAATGGATCTTCAAGAAGAAAATTGGTGTAGATGGACAGGTGGAAACCTATAAGCTAGACTTGTTACAAAAGGTTTTCGTCAAAGACCCGGTGTGGACTATATCGAAACTTTTTCTCCAGTGGCCATGCTAAAATCCATTCGGATCCTACTTGCTATTGCTTCCTTTTATGACTATGATATTTGGCAGATGGACGTAAAAATAGCTTGTCTAAATGGAAGTGTGCATTTATATGGATCAGCCAGAGAGATTCATAGACAGTGGGAGCAGCAGGAAGGTGTGTAAGTTGCTTAAATTTATTTATGGATTAAAGCAGGCATCACGGATACATATACTCCATACTAAAGAGGTTTAGTATGGAATATTCTAAGGGCGGTAATATACCCGCTTTACACGGAATCACCCTCTCCAAAGAGATGTCTCCAAAGACTGATGAGGAGAAGGCTCGCATGAGTATTATATCCTACGCTTCGGAAGTAGGATCTATAATGTATGCGATGCTATGTTCCAGACCATATGTAGCTTACACACTTAGTGTGGTAAACCGGTATCAGTCAAACTCAGGGGAGAAGTACTGGATAGCCGTGAAGAACATTCTCAAGTAGTTGAGAAGAACTAAGGAGATGTTCTTAGTGTACGGTAATGGAGACCTCCAGGTGGAGTCGTTTACCGATTCAAGATTCCAAATTAACAAGGATGATAATAAGTCTGTCTTGGATTATGTGTTTACCCTCAACGGAGGGACGGTCTGTTGGAAGAGCTTCAAATAGGACATCGTCGTAGACTCGACGATGAAGTCTGAATACATTGCTGCCAACGATGCTGTAAAAGAAGCGGTTTGGATGAACAAGTTCATTACTGAACTTGAGGTGGTCCATCCATTGTTGATCCAATACCTTTGTATTGCGATAATAATGGGGCTATGGCTTTAGTGAAGGAACCACAGTTCCATTAGAGATCCAGACACATCTTGAGGTGGTATCACCTGATCAGGGAGATCGTAGATTGCCGGGAGATTGAAGTTCGGAGAGTAGATGTAGGGATGCGTAGCACGACAGCAAGGTTTCGGGAGGCATCGTCCATGCCATTTTCAAAAATTGCCATGCTAAATAACCCTAACCCTAAAATATTAACTAGAGAATTAGACAATAGAACATGTAAACATCTTTACATCTAAGTGAATAAGGAATACAACCTTTGTAGACCGGTCCTTCACTTCTATAGCTCCGTGTAGTAGTCCCTTCGCTCCAAGTAATGTATTCCCGGACTCTAGAAAGGCTCCACAAGATGAACGGAACAAGCTTGCTTGAAGTCTTCAAGGCCGAAGATGATCTACGTCGAGGAGACACCAACTCAAGCTACCTCTTCACTAATATGGAATTAGTGAAGCAAACACCCTAAACTAAATGGATAATCTAGTAGAGGATGATCAAGTAGGAATTTTGCTCACTTTAGATATATTTTTCTCACTCAATTTCTTCACCTCCCCAAAAGCTAGAGAGCTTGAGGAAGGAGATGAAGAAAAGCAACCATGGAAAAAGTCTCAAGTGTTGAATTACAACCATGGGTGAGTTAATATCATATAATAACTCATGTAGAGACTAAACCATGGCTAATCATAATGGTTGGGTTAATAAATATCTTAAGTAAAACAAAATTGTTGGACTTAGTCAATGATTCTACAAGCTTCCACTAGGTAACAACCATGACTAATTTCCACCCAATTTTGAATTACTTTAAATAAATAAAACCCTTGATTATGTTAAGCATGGTGTGAGTCTCATACACCCATGTCACATGTATCATCTAGCATGACACACAAAAATGTACATTAATATACATCACATATATACTAAATGCACAAGTGAGAAAAAAAATTCTTAAGTGAGCTAATATTAGTTAATGTAAGTTAATATATCAAATATATAATTATACATTAAAATATTAAATCAACACTTGATTTAATAATCTGGCTATATCACATATAACCGACCAATATCATATGTATCAACTTATCGAATCAACACTTGATTCGATAACCCGGCTATATCACATATAACCGACCGATATAACATATCGCGAGGATAGAATACGGTATCACATACACGTATTAATTTCGATCCCGCACATATCACATATGTGCTCCTACTTCGTTTCGCCTGAGCCAGGAAACCTCTGTGTAGGACTCTAAAAACTCGTCAATACGCCGGCAGTAGGTGGTGATCATATCAGCCACCCACAAGCCGCAAGCGGTCTGCTAAACGTAACGGCCACCCGGGTATTGAGCGATCAGAAGATCAATAAGCAAGCCTGCTCATACTCCTGCGAATCGAATCAGTAACACTACCGTACAGTCCGGTCTCTTCGTCTGATATGTCGCATATCACAGCCTGGGGGTGGTAAAACGTCAGACCCCAATAGCTTGATAAGTCATGCCGATGTGAGGCCCATAATGGTTTGAGAAACTACTGATAATACTTACCAGTAGATCTCCGTAATCCTGGCCAGGGATTTCCTGTTATGGTCAATCGAGCATAGCGCAACATCAACCCCCAATACCGGGAGAGACGAAATCCCCTCCTATTGCTCATTGCCTCCATGTGACTAGGGACTGTACCAAAAAACCACCGTTTTGCACGATCTCTTGAACGTGGTAAGGTGGAAATCAAAGCACAGTGCGATTCACACAAGACTCTATGACGATCTCGGGTCGACAGACTAACCTGTACCAGTGTCACCAGAGAACTGCAATCTGACGATAGGTATAATACCATCTAGGAGTTCTTGGCGAGTCCGTTTAGTGTACCCAATCTCTACTGAGCACCCGTATACCATCTCTGATGTCAAACACTAATGTATTTGAGGTCATCCATCGCCTATCATATGTGTCGAGAAGCGTATACGCTAGTCTACTCTGGAATATCGATGCCCCATCTCGATACTCCCACGACTAGGAACATTTGAAGGATGTACTTACCGACTACGTCTGCCCCACTAGTATGATCTGCATCATAATCCTGATAGTCAAGTACTCATCCTAAGGGCTTTATCAACATATAATAGAGAGACAATAAGTGTACATGTTAAGATAAAAAGCAACCAGATAGCATACTATCATGTCGAGCAAGAAAGTCCTCCCTATATATGTCCAAGCATCCACTATAATATACATCACATGTATAATAATGGCTTCTAGGGCATACATATAACTAATAATCTCCCACTTGCAATAAGGCCATTTGTTGTAGTATCTCATACTCAACGCCCCATAAAAGTTTCTCTAGGGAAACGCCTCTGTGTGTGGAACCTCCGTATTATCTTTCGCGTCAACTCTCCTAATCTCGATCTCTTGGAGATCAACCATCTCCCTGATCAGGTGATACTGTCATCAGAATATGTCTGGATTGCTGATGGGACCGGCATTCCTAGGCCAAAACCATAACTCCATTGTTGTCACAATAGCAGTTATTGGACGCTCAATGGTAGGAACCATGTTCATCTCATGAACAAGAAATATCCAGACATCCACTTTGGTAGCATCGTTGGTAGCGATGTATTCAACCTTTATCGTCTAGATTGCCACGGTATATAGCTTGGAACTCTTCCAACATACCGTCCCTCCACTGAGGGTAAAGACAAAGCCCGAGACTGATTTTCAATCGTCCTTATCACTCTGGGAGCTGGAATTGGTAAAGAACTCCCACTGGAGTTCACCGTTACTAAACACCAAGAACATTTCTTTAGTGCTTCTCAAGTTTTAAGAATGTTCTACGCAGCTGTTCAGTGATTCTCCCAAGATCCGATTGATTCCCGATCACTGCACCTAGTGAATTAGCTACATCTGGTCTGGTACATAACATCGCATACATGATAGAGCCTACTACTGAAGCATAGGGTATCTCTTGTACGCGAACTCTCTCCAAATCCGTCTTGGAAGACATCTTTTTAGAGAGAGTGATTCCTGAGTAAGTGGGTGAACCACCACGCTTAGAATCTTCCATACTAAACCCCTTTAGTATGGTGTTAATATACCTGGATTTGGGACACTCCCAACATCCACTTAGATCTATCACCATAGATTATAATCCACAAGATATAGTAGGTATCATCCAGATCTTCCTTGGAGAATCCTCGTGATAAGAGGAGCTTGACCGAATGTAGGAAACCATTTCCTATCAAGAGTATGTTATCTACGCATAATACGTGGAAGACAATCTTACTCTCTACAACCTTCTTGTATATACAAGGTTCATCTACCTTTTTGATGGAGTCAAACTCTTTGACTGCCACATCAAAACAGATGTTCCAACTCCGCGATGCATGCTTTAATCCTGATGGACTTAAGCATAGCCACTGGAGAAAAGGTTTCATCATAATCCACACTTGGTTGCATGACGAAAACCTTTTACTACAAGTCTAGCTTTGAAAGTCTTAACTTTTCCATCTACGCCAAGAATCTTCTCAAGATCCATTTGCTCCCGGTGGGTTTTACCCCTTCAGATGCAACGTTCAAAGTCATACTTTGTTTATGTACATGGATTCCATCTCTGATTGCATAGCATCCAGCCATTTCATAGAGTCCCCACTCATGATGGCATGCCTGATCCTAGTTGGGTCATCATCTACCATCATGCAATTCTCGCTCCCACCGTCACCGAGGAAACCGTAGTATCTCTTAGGTGAATGAGGAACCCTACCAGATTCGCGGAGAGGCTGAGGTTCGTTGGAGACTATTGAATCCTTTGGTTTCACCAAATCATCAGCTGTTAGTGTCACGCCCCGCTTCCTACAGTACGCTAAAATGGGCATGTGACATAGCCAACCATGCTACCTGTGGGTAGGAAGTATCCATCCACAGTCACATTACGGCTGTAGGGATGTCAAGAACAAAATAAAACTATCTAAAACATGTCCATAATCCAAAATAACATGAGTCGATAATAATAAAATGCGGAAGCGAAAGATCCAATACAAATAACTGGAATGTATGTCCCATAATGCGGGCTCGCATCAGGAATAAAATGCAGGAAATAAGGGACTAACTAAAACTGACACCTCACAGCTCAGCCTGCTGGCTGAAGTACTCCTGCTCGGACTGCAACAGCGGTACGGAATCTGGGCCATGCAAAACCCAGACGTCAGCGCATCATGTCATCAAGTAATATAATATGAACAGTGTGGCGGGCAATGCAATATAAACATGAATAAAACGAGAGTAACAATAATATGAATCAAGCAGTGCAGGGTAGTGTGCAGTGGGTAAACTAAACTGTTCTATCAGGTTTTCTATTCTAGAGTCTTTGAAATCAATTGATGAATCATCGATGTAACTCAAAAGTATCCCGTGCATGCCCGGGACCACGGTCTAAGACTCTCGGGCTGAAACCGAGACGTGCCGCTAGGCAGTAATAGGTAGCGGGTATAGACGAGTGATGTCAGCATCATCACTCCGGGGCTGGCCTAGCCCGTAAGACTGATCAGAACAGGTAATGAACTGTTGAGTTACAAGTCAGGTTTCACCTTTGATTTCCCCATACCCCCAAGTTATATATGTCAAGTCAGGTATTCAGTAATCAAGAACTAATGCCAACACAGGATCAGGTAAAAGCAGGTTTGTCTGGATAGACAACAGGAACGGTCCATGAGGACTACATGTCAGGTTTGTTGGCATTAGACACAAGATCAGGTAACGGGTCAGGTCATGGTACATCAGGTCAATTCAACAGTATACGGTACCATGTCAGGTATATCAATATATATGTGTAGCAAGTCAGGTCAAGATGTAAACAATATCGTGGGTGTACTCACAATCAGTTATATAATCAAACATGGGTATCAACAATCATGAGATAAGCAATGAATTAAGTAATAGGCAGTTTCATTCCATTAGCAATACAGTTATCAAATTTGTCACAGAGATGATTACAAGAGTGCGGTAAGACAAGTATAGCCGTTTAGTCATGTTAACAAGTTTAAGAACCCTTAGAGGTGCAATGATTTGTATAACGGTTCAGTACAGCTATTACAGGTTAAAATGCACACGAGATTCCGAATGGAACAGAACTATAAAGACAAACACCATAAGCTATGTTAACATTAAAATGTGATTAAACAGGTAAATATGGTTATTAGTTTCAATTTGCAACTGTAGGTTCCAAGTTTAACGGTAAAATGATATAATGCAATATTGTACACGAAAACGAGAAATGATCGTACCAAGTTAAATTTACAGGTTTAGGGTGTCATAATATATGTGTAAATATTGTATAGCATGTAGCAAGGGGTATTTGCCTCGACGGGTCGCGAACCGGGAAAAACGGAACGTAAAACGTCGGCGGGGAAACTCGCGACGGGCGCACGGTTCACGGAATGAACCCAAACAACGAACAATGGAACCACATGGGTCGGGGTACCTCGCTGGAATGTCGGGTCACATCGTCGGCATCGTCGGATTCCTGCGAAAATGTGAACAGTGAACCATTACTACATGCAAACAAGAATAGAAGAGAAAACAAAGAAGGAAGGAAGAATGGGATGGAGACAAAGGCTTACGGTGGTCTGCAGAGGGTCGTGAGGATCGACGGTCGTCGAAGAAATTCCGGCGATGGCCTACGACGGCGGTGACGAGATCTGCAGTTCAAGAAAATTTTCTACAGAGAAGGGAAAGAAGGAGGAAAGGAACGAGGAGGGGAGTTATCTCACCGAGGAGGGTTTGCGAGGCCGGGGCTACGGAGTCGAGGCCGTCGGCGGCGACGGATCCGGCGGTGTGTGCAGGGGTGCGCGGGGTTGCAGGTCGGAGATGCACAGGGAGAAGAGAAAAGGAGGTTGTGGATGGGACGAGGCTGAGGAGGCAAAGGTGGAGGTGGTGTTTACGTTGGCGTCGGGGCTGCGGCGGCGAAGGAGACGGCGGTGGTAGGGAACAGCGATGGGTTTGCGAGGTGAAGGTTTACGTTGTTGAGGGAAAAAAATAAAAGGAGGGGGGAAAGATTTGAATATATAGAGGAGAGAGAGAGAGATCGGGGGAGAGAGAGAGAGGGAGAGAGAGAGATATCAGGGAAGAGAGAGAGGGAGAGAGATATGAGGGATAGAGAGAGAGAGGAATAGAGGAGAGAGAAATAGAGATGGGGCCCACGGTGTTTGAAGGAGGGGACGTGATTGGCTGAGCGATAAGATTTGTGGGTTAAAGAAATTTTAGATAAAGATTTAAGCACAGTAAATTTTATATAGCTATGGAAATATACTCGATGGTTTAAATATTTGAATTTTGGGATTTTGGCGTAAAGTAAAACATTTCCAAATCGCGCCCGGGTCGGGTCCAAAAATTTGAAATTGAAATAATAGAATTTTAAGCGGGATCCAAACATTAAAATGAATTGTTTTATGATCAAAAAGCATACCCCCAAAACGGACACACGTACGTGCACGTAGCCGTCCAAACTCGCCCGTTTCACTGAACGGGACGAGAACACGATGCACGGACGCTACAATGGGGTTAGGGGTGTCAAGTAGGCCAAGATGAATATTTTTAGTTTTATTTTAGATGCTAAAATTTGTTATATGTAGAAATGAATTTGCCGGGTAAAATTTTACAGTAAGTAGCAATCAAGCAGGTTAAATGAAATGAGTACCACATTATGCTCAAACAGTAACTGAAAATAGTAGCATTGGGCTCGGGTGTTACATTATACCCAACTACAAAAAGAATTTCGTCCTCGAAATTCCAAGAATACAAAGATAGATAACTACAAGAAAAGGTGAGGAAACTTCTGCCGGATTACATCTTCTCGTTCCCAAGTGGACTCTCCATGCGAGCGATTACCCCAAGAAACAAACACAAGGGGGATAACCTTGTTCTTAAGAACCTTTTCCCTTCGATCCACAATTTCAATCGGCCGCTCTTCAAAAGTCAGGTCTTCCCGTACCATTAGCTCCGAATGATCCAATACATGCGTTTCATCACGAACATACTTACGGAGTTGAGATACATGAAACACATCATGCACATTCACCAAGGACTGCGGTAACGCCAAACGATACGCTATCTCACCAACACGCTCCAAGATCTCAAAGGGTCCAACGAATCGAGGACTAAGCTTTCCTCGACTTCCAAAACGAATCGCCCCTCTAGTCGGTGATATCTTCAAGAACACCAAATCACCCACGGCGAACTTTAGAGGTCTTCTTGACGTGTCTGCCCAACTCTTCTGTCGTTCTTGTGCCACCTTCATATGATTCCTGATAGTGTTAACCTTCTCAACGGTCTGCACAACCAAATCTGGTCCCAATAATCTTCGTTCACCGACATCATCCCAACAAACAGGTGAACGGCACTTACGACCATACAATACTTCAAATGGAGCCATCTGGATAGTTACCTGAAAACTGTTGTTGTAAGAAAACTCCACCAAATGTAGATGATCCTCCCAAGAGCCCTTGAAGTCCAACATGCATGCTCTCAACATATCTTCAAGAGTTTGGATCGTTCTCTCCGACTGACCATCAGTTTGAGGATGATAAGCTGTGCTAAACTTCAATCAAGTCCCCAAACTTTCCTGTAAACTCCGCCAAAAGTGTGATAAGAACCGAGTGTCACGATCGGACACGATGCTCATCGGTACTCCATGCAATCTTACAATCTCCTGCATGTACCGCTCCGCCAAGGTCTCTGTTGATTGACCAACCCGAAAAGGAATAAAGTGAGCTGCCTTGGTCAACCGATCGACAATCTCCCATACTGCATTGTTGCCTTTTGGACTCCGCGGTAAAGCCGTCACGAAATCCATGGTTATATGTTCCCACTTCTACTGAGGAATCGAAAGTGGTTGCAATAAACCAGCAACCCTTTGATGTTCAGCCTTAACTTGCTGACACACCAAGCACTTTGCCACAAAGCGAGCAATCTCCCGCTTCATGCCTTCCCACCAGAAATGCTGTCGAATATCTCGGTATATCTTTGTGCCTCCTAGATGTACAGAATAAGCTGAACTGTGTGCCTCCTTCATAAGATCTTCACGAACATCTCCCTTTGGCACACACAAACGGCTACCATACCTCAACGAACCATCTTCGTGGATCAATAAATCTGTTCGTAGTCCGGCTTCAACCTGTCCTCGAAACTTTTGCAGTCTAGGGTCCTGCGATTGTGCTGCTTTAATACTCTTGATCAATGATGACTGTACTTGTAGCTGCATCAACTGTCCCGTAGGATGCGGTAGCACAACCTCCAAGTCAAATTTTTGAAAATCTGCAACGATCTCCTTCTGCGTAGTCAACACCTGAATTGCTGGTAACCGACTAAGCGCATCCGGCACGACATTGACCTTCCCCGGATGGTACTTAAGATCAAGATCGTAGTCAGCCATCAGTTCCAACCATCTACGTTGCCTCATATTAAGCTCCTTCTGTGTGAACACATACTTCAAGCTCTTATGATCAGTAAAAACTTCGACTCTTTCACCCAAAAGGTAGTGTCTCCAAATCTTCAAAGCGAAAATCACAGCCGCAAGTTCCAAGTCATGAGTTGGGTAATTCTTCTCATGGGTCTTCAACTGTCTCGATGCGTACGCTACAACCTTCCCATGCTGCATCAAAACACATCCCAATCCTTTCCCAGATGCGTCGCTGTGAATCACCAATCCTCCGGAATTGTCTAGCACGGTCAGAATAGGGGCGGTTATCAACTTCTGCTTCAACGTCTCAAAAGCTAATGCACAGTTGTCCGTCCAAACAAAAGGTACCTCTTTGCGCGTAAGCTTGGTCAACGGCTCCGCCAGATGAGCAAAGTTCTCCACAAATCTCCTTTAATACCCGGCGAGTCCCAGAAAGCTTCTTATCTCCGCAATATTCTTTGGAATCGGCCAATCTCGAACTGCTGCAATCTTTTCTGGATCGACGACAATTCCATCGCCAGACACAACATGCCCCAAAAACTTCACTTCCTGCAGCCAAAACTCGCACTTACTCATCTTCGCGTACAACTTCTCTTGTCTCAACGTTTGCAGTATGATCTTCAAATGTTCAGCATGCTCCTCAAAACTCTTCGAGTAAACCAGAATATCGTCAATGAATACCACAATAAATTGGTCCAAGAAAGGTGAAAAGATTCGGTTCATCAAGTCCATGAATACTGCCGGCGCATTCGTTACTCCGAAGGGCATCACTAAGTACTCGTAATGTCCATACCGTGTTCGAAACGCCGTCTTGCAAATATCTTCTGTTTTCACTCGGACTTGGTGATATCCGGATCGCAAATCCAGGTTCGAGAATACCCTCGCGCCACTAAGCTGCTCAAAAAGTTCTCCAATGCGAGGGATAGGGTACTTGTTCTTAATAGTCACCCGGTTTAATTCTCGATAGTCGATGCACATCCTTCTTGTGCCATCCTTCTTCTTTACTAGAAGAACTGGAGCTCCCCAAGGCGAGTTACTGCTTCGAATCCAACCCTTTTCAAGCAATTCAGCAACCTGTTTCTTGACTTCTTCCAACTCTACTGGTGCCATTGGATAATATGCTTTGGATACTGGCGCTGCACCAGGAATAAGATCAATTGTGAACTCCACGTCTCGCTTCGGCGGTAAACCCGATATATCTTCAAACACATCCATAAAATCGCGAACAACCGCCGGCTCTTCACCATTATCAACTTCCATCGATGCAAGGATATCATTTGTCGGCCTAGCCCTAAACTCGACTGGCCCGACAGAACTGCTTCCTCCAGTGAAGGTAAACTCAGGATGTCCGGGAATCTGGAAAATTACTTTCTTTGCCCTACAGTCAATGTGAGCGTGGAAAATGCCAAGAAAATTCATTCCCAAGACGACTTCATAGCTGCCCGTATCAATCACCAAGAAATCTGCAAAAAGCTCCCGTCCGCACACAACAACTGTACAATCTTTACATTCCCTACTAGATATGATTTTCCCATTCCCAGTGTGTATGTCCCAGAAACTAGACAGGGTCGTGCATGTAATCGAGTGTGTAGCCACAAACTTGGATGACATAAAACAGTGGGATGCACCAGAATCAAATAATGCCAATGCGGGAAAACCATGAACGAGTAAAGTACCTGAAACAACTTCTCCTGACGCCTTAGCTTCCTCAGCTGTCAAGGTAAAAGCTCGAGCCTGATTAGGTCCTTGAGTCAGCTGTTTCTGCCCTTGGAACGGTCTCTGCGGAGGCTTCTGAATATCATCCCTCGTACGAAGCTTCGACGGACAAGCACCAACGGCGTGATTAGCCGCTCCACAAACCAAACAAAGTCCCAGCCTCCTTCGACACTCCTTCTGCACGTGCCCAGGTAAACGGCAGTAGTCACAAATCACGCTCCTTCTTCGATCAATGATCACCGGCTTCTTCATGGGTGCTACACCTCGACGGTCCACTGGAATACCCTTGCGACCACGAGCTCGGTTTGGTACAAATGCTGGCTTCCTTACCGCAACTGCTGTCTGCTGCAAGCTCCCTTTCATCCCAGATAAACTCTGCTGTTCCCGAGCTGCCGTAAGAACCTGTGAGAAAGTGGTCAAACCCAGGGAGACAATCTGCCTCTGGATGTCCACATCCAAGCTGCGCATGAACCTCCGTGCCCTGTTTGCATCGTTGGCAACTAAAGGTACAGCGAATCTGCTGAGTCTTGTCCATTCTGCTGCATGCACATCTACGGGTGCTCTATTCTGCTTTAGCCCGATGAACTTCTCTTCCATTTCCTCCCGTGCAGTCCACGGGAAGAACTTCTCTAGGAAACTCTTAGAAAAATCCGTCCACTTGATCGGCCTGGGCAAGCGGGTCTCCTCCACAATCCACCATTCTCGGGCGTAGTCCACTAACTGAATGCGTACCACATCCACTCTTTTCTCATCTGGAATCTGTGCCGCAATAAGCAAGTTCTCTGTGTCCACTAGCCACTGCTCTGCTGGCAATGGCTCCTCCAAACCAGTAAATGTAGACAGATCCAAACGTCTGAAATCTGCTACGGTCCCTACTCGGTCGACTGGTTTAGCTCCAACATTGTTTACAGACTGCTGAACGATCTGCAAACCTTCCTAAAACGAGTCTTCTTGCTGCTGGATCAGCTCGGTCTGTCTCTTTTGATTCTCTAGCATTCCTCTTATCACTACAAGCATGGCGGCTTCGTCCACACGCCTTTGGTACGTCTTCAAATTCTTATCTGCCATATTCCTGAAATCAAAACACCCAACATTAGCATGATAGATTAAATATATAGATCAAGGCTAGAACTCCAAGATACTTAAATAGAGTACCGCATTGTAACTATACCGCGGTATCATAGCCACAATTACTTAACTCCACCCAAGTCGCTTAAGTCCTAGAGATAACAAGGAATCAGGTTTCCGAGTCGATATGCAAAGGAAGTTTGCATATCGTAAAAGATATAATCAGGAAGAATGTGATTCAAGAATGGTAAACGGTAAAGTGGCAGGACATGTTTCCTAAACACGGGTATTCTGATTCGTGCATTGGGTACAATACCCAACTACAAAGAATCAACCCGACTAACCTATGGCTCTGATACCAAAAGAACCATGTCACGCCCCGCTTCCCAGAGTACGCTAAAATGGGCACGTGACATAGCCAACCATGCTACCTGTGGGTAGGAAGTATCCATCCACAGTCACATTACGGCTGTAGGGATATCAAGAACAAAATAAAACTATCTAAAACATGTCCATAATCCAAAATAACATGAGTCAATAATAATAAAATGCAGAAGCGAAAGATCCAATACAAATAACTGGAATGTATGTCCCATAATGCGGGCTCGCATCAGGAATAAAATGCAGGAAATAAGGGACTAACTAAAACTGACACCTCACAGCTCAGCCTGCTGGCTGAAGTACTCCTGCTCGGACTGCAACAGCGGTACGGAATCTGGGCCATGCAAAACCCAGACGTCAGCGCATCATGTCATCAAGTAATATAATATGAACAGTGTGGCAGGCAATGCAATATAAACATGAATAAAACGAGAGTAACAATAATATGAATCAAGCAGTGCAGGGTAGTGTGCAGTGGGTAAACTAAACTGTTCTATCAGGTTTTCTATTCTAGAGTCTTTGAAATCAATTGATGAATCATCGATGTAACTCAATAGTATCCCGTGCATGCCCGGGACCACGGTCTAAGACTCTCGGGCTGAAACCGAGACGTGCCGCTAGGCAGTAACAGGTAGCAGGTATAGACGAGTGATGTCAGCATCATCACTCCGGGGCTGGCCTAGCCCGTAAGACTGATCAGAACAGGTAATGAACTGTTGAGTTACAAGTCAGGTTTCACCTTTGATTTCCCCATACCCCAAGTTATATATGTCAAGTCAGGTATTCAGTAATTAAGAACTAATGCCAACACAGGATCATGTAAAAGCAGGTTTGTCTGGATAGACAACAGGAACGGTCCATGAGGACTACATGTCAGGTTTGTTGGCATTAGACACAAGATCAGGTAACGGGTCAGGTCATGGTACATCAGGTCAAGTCAACAGTATACGGTACCATGTCAGGTATATCAATATATATGTGTAGCAAGTCAGGTCAAGATGTAAACAATATCATGGGTGTACTCACAATCAGTTATATAATCAAACATGGGTATCAACAATCATGAGATAAGCAATGAATTAAGTAATAGGCAGTTTCATTCCATTAGCAATACAGTTATCAAATTTGTCACAGAGATGATTACAAGAGTGCGGTAAGACAAGTATAGCCGTTTAGTCATGTTAACAAGTTTAAGAACCCTTAGAGGTGCAATGATTTGTATAACGGTTCAGTACAGCTATTACAGGTTAAAATGCACACGAGATTCCGAATGGAACAGAACTATAAAGACAAACGCCATAAGCCATGTTAACATTAAAATGTGATTAAACAGGTAAATATGGTTATTAGGTTCAATTTGCAACTGTAGGTTCCAAGTTTAACGGTAAAATGATATAATGCAATATTGTACACGAAAACGAGAAATGATCGTACCAAGTTAAATTTATAGGTTTAGGGTGTCATAATATGTGTAAATATTGTATAGCATGTAGCAAGGGGTACTTGCCTCGATGGGTCACGAACCGGGAAAAATGGAACGTAAAACGTCGGCGGGGAAACTCGCGACGGGTGCACGGTTCACGGAATGAACCCAAACAACGAACAATGGAACCACACGGGTCGGGGTACCTCGCTGGAATGTCGGGTCACATCATCGGCATCGTCGGATTCCGGCGAAAATGTGAACAGTGAACCATTACTACATGCAAACAAGAATAGAAGAGAAAACAAAGAAGGAAGGAAGAATGAGATGGAGACAAAGGCTTACGGTGGTCTGCAGAGGGTCGTGAGGATCGACGATCGTCGAAGAAATTCCGGCGATGGCCTATGACGGCGGCGGCGAGATATGCAGTTCAAGAAAATTTTCTACAGAGAAGGGAAAGAAGGAGGAAAGGAACGAGGAGGGGAGTTATCTCACCGAGGAGTGTTTGCGAGGCCGGGGCTACGGAGTCGAGGCCGTCGGCGGCGACGGATCCGGCGGTGTGTGCAGGGGTGCGCGGGGTTGCAGGTCGGAGATGCACAGGGAGAAGAGAAAAGGAGGTTGTGGATGGGACGAGGCTGAGGAGGCGAAGGTGGAGGTGGTGTTTGCGTTGGCGTCGGGGCTGCGGCGGCGAAGGAGACGGCGGTGGTAGGGAACAGCGATGGGTTTGCGAGGTGAAGGTTTACGTTGTTGAGGGAAAAAAATAAAAGGAGGGGGGAAAGATTTGAATATATAGAGGGGAGAGAGAGAGAGAGATCGGGGGGGAGAGAGAGAGATATCAGGGAAGAGAGAGAGGGAGAGAGATATGAGGGATAGAGAGAGAGAGGAATAGAGGAGAGAGAAATAGAGATGAGGCCCACGATGTTTGAAGGAGGGGACGTGATTGGCTGAGCGATAAGATTTGTGGGTTAAAGAAATTTTAGATAAAGATTTAAGCACAGTAAATTTTATATAGTTATGGAAATATACTCGATGGTTTAAATATTTGAATTTTGGGATTTTGGCGTAAAGTAAAACATTTCCAAATCACGTCCGGCTTGGGTCCAAAAATTTGAAATTGAAATAATAGAATTTTAAGCGGGATCCAAACATTAAAATGAAGTGTTTTATGATCAAAAAGCATACCCCCAAAACGGACACACGTACGCGCACGTAGCCGTCCAAACTCGCCCGTTTCACTGAACGGGACGAGAACACGATGCGCGGACGCTACAATGGGGTTAGGGGTGTCAAGTAGGCCAAGATGAATATTTTTAGTTTTATTTTAGGTGCTAAAATTTGTTATATGTAGAAATGAATTTGCCGGGTAAAATTTTACAGTAAGTAGCAATCAAGCAGGTTAAATGAAATGAGTACCACATTATGCTCAAACAGTAACTGAAAATAGTAGCATTGGGCTCGGGTGTTACAGTTAGTTTGTCCAGCTGGAACTCCTTCCAGTTCTTCCTCATGACCACTAATTTCTTCACAAGAAATCCCTTTTCTAAAATGGTGGCATGCTGAGAAACAAAACATCTTTTGCTCCTCAGTGTGGTAGAAGATATACCCTCGCAAATACTTGGGATATCCAACAAACTTACAGAACTAACCTTGCCTCGAGTTTGTCCGGATTCTTCCTTTCAACATAGGCCAGACAACTCTATATCTTAACTCGTTTAAGAGACGGTCTCTTCCCATTCCATATCTCATATAGAGTGGTAGACACTGATTTGGTCGGAACCCCATTCAATAGGTATGCAACTTCTCAAGTGCATAACTCCAAAAGAAAACAGGTAACTCAGCAATACTCATCATAGAGCGCACCATATCTCATAGGGTGCGATACCTCCGTCCCGATACACCGTTGTGCTGTGGTGTATACGAAGGAGTGAGCTGAGAGAGAATCTCATTCTCCTTTTAGAAACTTCAGGAACTCCATGCGCAAGTATTCCCTTCTTCGATCACATCGAAAGACTTAATACTTTTACCCCTCTGGTTATCAACTTCAAGCTTATATTCCTTGAATTTATCAAAAGTTTCAGACTCGTGTTCCAACAGGAACACATGTCCGAATCTTGAGAGATCGTCGATGAATGTAATGAAGTACAAAGAACCAACCCTGGCATTTGTAGACATAGGACCGTATACATCATCATGTATCTGTCCCAAGAGTTTAGTAACTCTTTCTCTATTTCTAGTAAACAGAGTATTGGTCGTTTTATCTTTGAGACAAGACTGGCAAGTATCATAAGATGAAAATTTGAACAGATTCTAATATTCATCCTTATGTAAATTGGATAGTCGTGTAGCATTGATATGACCTAGTCTATAATACCACAAGAAGGATTCGTTCATTTTTGAACTACTCCTCTTGTGTGTGTTCTAGATACTTTGAACTGTGGTTTGATTTAGAACATATATGCTATTATATAACGTGCTTGATCCAATCAACTCTTAATTAAGGAAAATATTCACAACATTATCCTGCAATACAAAATTATATGCTTCTTTAACTTAATAAAGAAACTGATGTATGTTATATATCAGGTTCGGTATCTAATAACATTTGTTTAGAATCAATGTAATTACCATTTGGTAATACAGGGTGATATTTGCTAACTGATTTGGCTGCAACAATTGCACCATTCTCTAACACTTAGAGATATATCACCCAATCCCAGTTCTCTACCTGTCTGTAGCCCATGTAACATATTACATATATGGGATCCTGATCTGGTATCTCATACCTAGGACGTAGAGGATACTGAGAAACAGTTCTTGGTAACTAACACACCCGAAGAAGATGCATCAACATGCTTATTCTTCGTTTGGGCGGCGTGGGAATCCGGATATACCCCTATTTCCTGCTCGTACTTATAATAATTATAAGATAGAGCGGAACCAACGTTCCTCAGCTCAGTATAATAAGCAGGTTTGTTCAATGCATCCATATTATTATCTTGATTAAGGCGTGACATGGTCGCTACCGGGAGAGAGAGAGAGAGAAGAAAATACTCTGCGTATGCTCTTGCAAGATCAGATTGGTTATTATTTTATCTAATCAGGATGGCTCCCTCTGTTTTATCAAATCTTCCTTCAAACTCTAAAAGGTAAGACTAGTCGGGATTAATTATACCCTACAAGTTCGCCAATCTTTCGGCCAGGCCAGTGTCGGTACTTTGAGAGAGGTTCCCCGTGCTTTCGCACAGACCTAATTAAAATAAACCTCATTTTTCCAGGGGCGTAACCCCATTAACACCTTTCTAGACACCTACTTGATCGGCTAATTGTAATGTGCAAAACTCTTCCAGGAGTAACTCTTACTCCTAGTGGGTATCGGAATCCAACTATCTCATAGAAGGTATGCAATCTTATTGCAAATTTCAACACTTGAAATTCCCGATAATATTATTCCCCTAGCCTCCTATGACCTTGACAAAGGCCAACAAACCTTAGGATGCTAGTCAAGTTCAATCCGTACATTTCATGATTAAATTAAACTCACCCGCACGACCCATGACAAAGGCCAACAAGGTCGCATGACTACCCTAATCCAATCGCATCACATGCTCAAGCAGATAAGCACTAATCAGCTACCGCACACTACGCCTTGACAAAGGCCAACAAACGCAGTACGAATACTAAATAGTCCTTATCTGAAATGACGGAGGGCTACGACAGGTTTTTAAGAAAACCTTTTGCGTAATGAACTTGATATCGTCGCAGAATCGAGTGAATTTTAAAAGGAGCGTTTTTGAGGTTTTTACTAGTTTTGCTAAAGAGGTCACTCCTGGTGAAGGGATCTCGGCACTTTCCTCATCGAATGAGGTGTTGGATATTTCACAAATACCATTATGCAAAGCATGAACTAAAAAGCAATCAAAAACAAAACCGAGTGGGTTGTAGCATCTGCTAGTTTCGCTAAAGAGGTCACTCCCGGTGAAGGGATCTTGGCTCTTTCCTTATCGAATAGGGTGCTGGATATTCTACAAGGAATACCCCTATGCAAAGCAAAAACTAGAGCTACCGGTTTTTAAAACAAGATTCTGCAACATCTTTAGGTTTTTTTTATTTCATTAATCTTATTAATGAAATCCCATCAATTATGCTTCCTAAGCATCACAGAAGAAACGAAAGCAGCAATATTTATTATATATTATATATATAATATAAGCATTCGTCTCAGAATATCAAGTGATCACATCACAGAATATCAGCAGCAGAAGAACACATATGAAATATTTGATATACTAGGAATTCCATGTTTTAAATTAAGCCAGTAAAAAACACGGATTCCACGGTCGCGATGAATAGCCAAACCCACATCCTTAGACCCCTACGAGAGCGGCAACCAACCCTACCAATTCTAGAGTTAGGAGACCCGGTTTTGACTCCTCGAGTTGGTCTCCCACTGGACTCTAGAGCCCGGTTACTTGTGCTTTCCTCCTTGGGTCTATCCTAATGCGGAAAAGTAAATAATATACATCAATGGTGACATCATCCTCAACCTGGATGTGCCCCAATAAAAGAATATTACATACAAGTTTTTACATGAATGAAAATGAAAAACTCTCATCTCACATAAACCCCCCGGTTATTCAAAACACGACGATCCAATATAACATATCACAGCAACACATAACATCACATGTCATCAACGTAAGTAAATATGCGTATCCCAATTGTCGTTGACATATAGCAACGAAACCGGCGATACACTACATATTACACTAACAGTCGCAGAAAAGAAAGTGAAAAACTACAACAATTGGAATCCGCAACCACCTTAGACATCATAAACCCGATGTATCACATACTTTGGATTTCATGCCTAACCAAATGAATTCCTCAGACATCACATGACTAACAATTATAAATCCCGCATTTTAGTCTCTATATTGAAAACAATTTTCAATAACCAGTCGGGTAATTCAAAAAGATTCCCGACAACCTGATCGAATGCTCGTCGAAAACTTTAGTAGACGGCCGCACCCCCAATGCCATCGACGAAGTGCACTTAGGCGGAACATCGCGGCCGCGAGCACCCAAACTGATGCTTTTGGCGACAGGGTTCTCTTACAGTCACTTGGTCGGGGCTATAGGGCGTGGCTATCTAGTAAGGTTACCCGGCGAGTATCCGCGTACGCTATGTGATTGTGACGGACTTTTGATCCACATCAAAATCCCGTGGCAACCGATCAAATGGGACTGAATTGATAGATTTATAAAATTCAAATTAGTTTTCACAAAACTAAATATTGTGGATTCCAAGTATTGTATCACAATCACAGATAGCTAGACGATGTTAAACTTTTCTATTGAATCAACAAACACCTAAAATTTCCCAAAGAGCTCAACACTTGAGTGGAGTTTAAAAAGTACCCAGAACATGCTATAGCACCTATGGACCAACCGTAGAGGGGTCAACCCTTGCCTCACCTATGGTGCCTCGGAACTACCACAAACCCTAGGGTTTGGTGGCGGTTCTGACGGTCACAGAATCGAGTTAGGGTTTCGTTCTTCTAGAGGGTCTATAGAAAACACCTGCATGATTTTCTGAAGATTTTAAACATCGAAAAAATCCAACTTTTAGAAAATTTCCAGCGAGGGAGAAAGTGAGTTATTGATATCCTTCAAACTTTTTAACGTCGTCTAAATAACCTAAAACGATGTTAGAATTACGACTACGAAATACTCCGAATTGCTTTTACAGAAATATAACATCACATGCAATATCAGTAAAAACAAGCAACATCTGAAACACCAAAATCTAGAGACTGGAACACCATAAAAATTTGAAGCCAGAATCCCACTAAAAAACCGGCGAGCACGGATTTTTCAGACATGTCACCGGCCAAATTCCGTCGAGGAGGGTTCAAATTTCTATGGTGTTCATGTTACATCTCATACAACATTCTGCAAATGCTTAAAAAAATTTTAGACACCTTAAAAATTTCTACATAAACTTGGTTTTTATTTCGAGTATTTCGGAGTTGTTTCGGTTTCGTAATTATATAAATATCGTCTAATTCTCTAGCATGGCTCTGATACCACTGTAGGGATACGTAGCATGACAACAAGGTTTCGGGAGGCATCGTCCATGCCATTTTCAAAAATTACCATGCTAAACAACCCTAACCCTAGAATCTTAACTAGAGAATTAGACAATAGAACATGTAAACAACTTTACATTTAAGTGAACTAGGAATACAACCTTTGTAGACCGGTCCTTCACTTCAATAGCTCCGTGTAGTAGTCCCTTCGCTCCAAGTAGTGTACTTCCGGACTCTAGAAAGGCTCCACAAGATGAACGGAACAAGCTTGCTTGAAGTCTTCAAGGCCGAAGATGATCTATGTCGAGGAGACACCAACTCAAGCTACCTCTTCACTAATATGGAATTAGTGAAGCAAACACCCTAAACTAAATGGCTAATCTAGTAGAGGATGATGAAGTAGGAATTTTGCTTACTTTAGAAATATTTTTCTCACTCAATTTCTTCACCTCCCAAAAAGCTAGAGAGCTTGAGGAAGGAGATGAAGAAAAGCAACCATGGAAAAAGTCTCAAGTGTTGAATTACAACCATGGGTGAGTTAATATCATATACTAACTCATGTAGAGACTTAACCATGGCTAATCATAATGATTGGGTTAATAAACATCTTAAGTAAAACAAAATTGGTGGACTTAGTCAATGATTCTACAAGCTTCCACTAAGCAACAACCATGACTAATTTCCACCCAATTTTGAATTACTTTAAATAAATAAAACCCTTGATTATGTTAAGCATGGTGTGAGTCTCATACACCCATGTCACATGTATCATCTAGCATGACACACAAAAATGTACATTAATATATATCACATATATACTAAATGCACAAGTGAGAAAAAGAATTCTTAAGTGAGTTAATATTAGTTAATATAAGTTAATATATCAAATATATAATTATACATTAAACTATTAAATCAACACTTGATTTAATAATCCGGCTATATCACATATAACGACTAATATCATATGTATCAACTTATCGAATCAACACTTGATTCAATAACCCGGCTATATCACATATAACCGACCGATATCACATATCGCGAGAATAAAATACGGTATCATATACACGTATTAATATCGGTCCCGCACATATCACATATGTGCTTCTACTTCGTTTCGCCTGAGCCAGGAAACCTCTATGTAGGACTCTAAAGACTCGTCAATACGCCGGCAGTAGGTGGTGATCATATCAGTCACCCACAAGCCGCAAGCGGTCTGCTAAACGTAACGACCATCCGGGTATTGAGCGATCAGAAGATCAACAAGCAAGCCTGCTCTTACTCCTGCAAATCGAATCAGTAACACTACCGTACAGTCCGGTCTTTTCGTCTGATATGTCGCATATCACAGCCTGGGGGTGGTAAAACGTTAGACCCCAATATCCTGATAAGTCATGCCGATGTGAGGTCCATAACGGTTTGAGAAACTACTGTTAACATTTACCAGTAGATCTCAGCAACCCTGGCCAGGGATTTCCTGTTATGGCCAATCGAGCATAGCGCAACATCAACCCCCAATACCGGGAGAGACGAAATTCCCTCCTATTGCTCATTGCCTCCATGTGACTCGGGACTGTATCCAAAAACCACTGTTTTGCATGATCTCTTGAACGTGGTAAGGTGTAAATTAAAGCACAGTGGGCATCATACAAGACTCTATGATGATCTCGGGTCGACAGACTAACATGTACCAGTATCACCAGAGAACTGCTATCTGACGATAGGTATAATACCATCTAGGATTTCTCGACGAGTCCGTTCAGTATACCCAGTCTCCACTAAGCACCCGTATACCATCTCTGATGTCAAACACCAATGGATATGGGATCATCCATCGCCCATCATATGGATCGAGAAGCGTATTCGCTAGTCTACTCTGGAATATCGATGCCCCGTCTCGATACTCCCACAACTAGGAACATTTGAAGGATGTACTTACTGACTACGTCTGTCCCACTAGTATGATCTGCATCATAATCCTGGTAGTCAAGTACTCATCCTAAGGGCTTTATCAACATGTAATAGAGAGATAATAAGTGTACATGTTAAGATAAAGAGCAACCAGATAGCATACTATCATGTCGAGCAAGAAAATCCTCCCTATATATGTCCAAGCATCCACTACAATATACATCATATGTACAGTAATGGCCTATAGGGCATACATATAACTAACAGTAGATACAAAAGAAAACATGACGGATCTATTCACGAAGGCCCTCCCTCAGGTATAGTTCGAGCGACTATTTGAGATGTTGGGTATGCGGTACGCCAACAACTGGCCCTAGAGCAGAAGTTGGGTACTCAATACGCCAATATATGGTTTTAGTGCAAGTGGGAGATTGTTGGTTATATATGCCCTAGAGGCCATTATATATATATAGTGGATGCTTGGACATATGTATGTACATGATAATCTTGCCCGATATGATAATATGCTATTTGGTTTGTCTTTATCTTAACATATGTATGTTTTACTTGTTATTACGTATGCTAATACATATTGATAAAGCCCGTAGGATTATTGATTGACTACCAGTGTTATGATGACGATCATACATGTGGGGGCTAGGTAGTTCATAAGCACATCCTTAAATGTCCCTGGTCGTGGGAGTATCGAGACTGGGCATCGATGTTCCGGAGTAGACTGGTGTATATGTTTCTAGACCCCGAAGAGGGGCGATGATTAGTCCCATAGCCATTGGTGTGTGGCACCTAAGATCGTATACATGTGCTTACCGGGGGTGAGTACACTGGACGGAATCACCGGGAACTTCTAGATGGTATTGTACCTATCGTCAGATAGCAGTTCTCCGGTGACATGAGTACATGTTAGTCTTTAGACCTGAGATCGTCATTTGTCTTGTGTGAGTTCCTACTATACTTAGATTACTACCCTACCACGGCTCTACCGAGTCGTGCAAATATGTTTTAGTTGGGTACAGTCCCGAGCCACATGGAGGCAGTGATCGATTATTAGGGATTCGTCTCTCCTGGTTTAGGGAGTCGATATTGCACTGTGTTCGGTTTGCCAGCACCATATGACTTTGGCCAAGGCAGATGAGATTTATTAATGGTTAGATCAGTAGTTTCTCGGATCAGTCCTGAGCCACATCGGCATGAATTATAGGGTTATTAGGGTCTGACGTTTACCACCCCTAGACCCGGAATGCGATACTTTTAGACAAAGAGACTGGACTGTACGGAGATTGTCACAGATAGGCTCAGTAGGGGTTTAGATTAGCTTGCTCGTCGGCCTTCCTTTTCGACAGATATCTGGGTAGCCATTATGTACAGTTACTGCCATTGACGTGCTTGTGGTTATGGATTTATCTAGTAACTTACTGCCAGCGTACTATTGAGTTTTTAGAGTACCATATAGAGGGTTTCCCTGGTTCAGGCGAAATGATTTAGTGGCCGTATTTTGATATGTGCCGTGTTCCGATTAAATACGTGTACTAGCTACACAGACTTTAATCGGATGGATGGTCATACTAGCCGGCTTAGGATTAATCCGGATTATTAAATCAACCATTCATTTAATAATTTACATATATATATATTTCGATATGTATATTTTAGTATTATGTTCATTGTATTATTCTATATCTTTCGGTGTTCGTATTTTGATACGAATACGAGTATGTATTTACGGGAAATGTATTTTGTATTTATACAAAGATACATTCTAGAAGGATGACACCTCGTTTTGGTTTTTCCATTTATTTGTTTAAATGGAAATGAGGTGGAAGGGTGAGGTGGTATAAGAATGGTGAGAGGCATGGTTGAATAGGGTAGACAAATGAATTATTAATTCATTTGTCTATACTATTCAAGTATGGTTGCTATTTTATATTTGCTAAAATCATTTTACAAAACCATGGATTGTATTTTCTCTCACCAAGATTTTTTTCCTTTTCACCATTTCCTTTCTCTCTCCTTCTCTTGAGCTCCTTCTTCTTCATCTTCTCTACACTCTTATGTGTTGAGAATCAAGGGAAAGAGATAAAAAAAATACCATAATACATCACTACTTCTCTAAGTACCTTAGATTAGCAACCTAGGGCCTTTAATTGCTTCACTTGCTAGTTTGTGTAAAGCTAGAGCCTTGAACTATATCTCTCAGGTGGATCATCTAGGACCAAGGAAGGCCGGCCTACAAGCTTGATCCAGCAGCCTCGAGGAGCTAAAGGAGTGGATAGAAGACTGAAAGACACAAATCCTTAGGTATAACCTTCTAACCTAGTAGTTAAAATTCTTTATAATTTACTAGTTT
The DNA here is from genome assembly GCA_030015575.1 of Agapanthus africanus. NCBI lineage: Eukaryota > Viridiplantae > Streptophyta > Magnoliopsida > Asparagales > Amaryllidaceae > Agapanthus > Agapanthus africanus. The sequence goes on from CM057339.1 coordinate 751,416,353, forward strand.
TAGTGTTTGGTTTAGATTCTAGGGTTTTAGTTTCTAGCGCCTCTCGAAATTTTTCGTTTTTCATTTCGCAAAAGCCGCGGTTGAAGCGGCAAGGGCGCTAGGAACTTTATCAAAGAAAACCCCATTTCAAGAACTCAAGATCAAAAACCAAAACCAAAGAAAGGGGCGACCTTTTTTCATTAAATTGAATAATAAGGTAGAAGAAGGACCACCGGGGTGAAAGCTCATGGCTTTTACCCGTGCAAGCATATTTTCGAAAAAATAAACTCGGTGAAAGCCCATGGCTTTCACCACACCGGCGCCGGATCTCCCCACGAGAACCATGTGAACAAGGGTCGCAACCCATGTTCCCTATCGTGTGAACACATGACACACCCCGTACTCAGCCTCGGGATCCCTTTTGGAATTTCTGTTTCGGGACCCCCCACCTGGGGTCCCTATTTCGGAAACCCCCAAAAGGGGGTTCCTGCCTTCGGGACCCCCACCTTTGGGGTCCTTATTTCGGGAACCCCACAAAGGGTTCCCTGTTTCAGGACCCCCCTCGAGGGGTCCCGATTTCGGGACCCCCAGGGAGTCTCCCGACTTCGGGACCCCCTAAGGGAGTCTCCCGATTTTGGGACCCCCTAAAGGGGTTCATTGCTTTCCGGACCCCCCTTAAGGGGCCCCCTGCTTCTTTCTCTTCCTCTTTTTCCCATCTCGGAGCTCTATGATGCACTCAAGTTACCCCTCTCAAATAGAATTTTGATTTGGGGCACTTCCTCGAGCCCTGTAAGGGGGCTGTTAGCCCCTTAACCCCCAGCGCGTTGACCGGGCAGCGGGACTCATGTAATGGCCCTCGATATATTCAAAGAGGCCTAAAATTGTCTTCAAGCATGACACATATATCATAGAATGAGTGCGCATGATATGTATGACCCATCAATCGGAGGTTCCCTTGCGTCAAAGCAAGGGGGTAATTAACGATAGCTTTGTCCGCAGTTTCCAGAGATTAGAATCCCCACATCAATAAACCCCTTCCTGTCATGGGGGCATGGAGAATTTATACATGTCCGGAGCACGTGCGCAGCCATCTCAATAGGGTAACGAAAAACACTCTACATATTCTGGCACACCCGGTGGGACCTATCTCTCCTTCCATATCTCGGGTCAAGCAATCAAGCGAACTCGGCCAAAATATACGTTGTTGTCTGTACAGAACCATGATACTTCATTCAGATCATCTACTTTTAATAACAAACAATCCTCAACAACGATGACATTTTGAATACCTGTTAGTCGTAAGTAACGAATGACTACCAGGGTTCTATCGTCGTTCTTCGCTTCTATCTTGTGCTCGGATACTAACAGAGAACCGCTTCACATACTTGCTCCATAAGTTCACGTCCGAAATGACATTAAACTAAAATTTCTTAAGTTTTCAAGTTACGTTCGAAATGAATTTAAACTAATGTATGTTAAATTTTCAGGGAAACAAGCTCAGCTTCTGACGTGACCCTGGTCGCATACACAATCAAGACCACTGGCAGAGAGACTTCTTCACCAAATCACATGCTTCAGGGGGCAAGACATCCAATCCAATTCGGGTCTATCATAGTCTCTTCAATCTCCATCAGCGTCCCTAACATGGAGACTCTAATGAGCCAAATCAACAGACCAGCCTCAAGGGGAAAAAGGCCGAACATAAGAGTGCCCGAACTAAAGTGCAAGTCTGTGTTCGATCGTCTATCAGTCGCTCCGTCTGGGGCAAAGCCGTCAATTCAAAAGGGGGGGGACAAGACATCTTGAGAAAGTCCAAGCTGTAAGTGTAAGGTGCTCCTTACCATGATTACTACGGCTTTGCGAAATCAAAAACTTTAAAAAACATGAGCACAATACACTAAAACCCTAGAATACAAGCTCAAACACTAAACTAAACTATACTTTAACTACTAGGTTAGTGTAACAAGCTTTGTAGACGGTCCTTCGGGTCTTGAAATGTTCACTTCTCAAGCTCTTTGGGTTGATGGAACGAGCTCTCGAAGTCGAACTTCCCACGTCAAAGACGATCCACCCGAGAATGTCGATTTAAGCGATAGCTTCAACCGAAGCAACTAAAGATCGAGTCTTGCTAGGACAAGATACTTAGGAGGTGTAGTTTATAAAACAAGATGGTCTCTATACTTTCTCAAAACTCAAGAGAGCAAGTGAGGAAGAAGATGAAGAGAATGGCTACTAGAGAAAATATCTCAACTCAAGATGAAAACCATCATCAATCAAAATATCTCACACTCTCTCATCTTATCTCTTCATCTAAAGCAAAAAAGTGGGTGGGCTAATGACTCACTAGGGCGAGTCATAAGCCCACACACTTCTTCATTTATGATGAAGAAAAGAGTGAGAGAGTGTAGCCACCTCACTAGGTACACATATGCACACACATATATAAATGTGTATATAATCAAGTATACCCTAAACCCGTATTTATAATAAATACGTATACCGTATTTCTACCAAAATATGAATACCGTATTTATACCGAAATACGAAATACTCGTATTCATGTTTAGAAAGAAATAAATGTATTTGTATCAAAGCACAAATATCCGTATTTATACAAATACATGTATTCGTATAAATACCGTATTCGTGTTAAAATACAAATATCCAAAAGAGAGCAATATAATACTAGCATAAAAACTGGCTGTCTTTCAAATCTGCTAGTACTACTAAATAGTTTGATTAAAGCACGTGTATAAATACACGTGTTCAATCGAACACCCGAGCGTATCGAAATACACAAACTACACCGTTTCGCCTGAACCGGGAAACCCTCTGTGTGGGACTCTAAAAACTCGACAATACGCTGGCAGTGGGTTTAACCACAAGCACGCAAGTTTGTTGGATTTGGAGTTCATTTATGAACTTGGTCCCATCAGATACCTAGACAAATTTTAAGACATGTTTCGCTCATTTCAGGAGATAGTATTTCTCCGCGAAGTTGAGATATAGAGAGATAAAGATATAAACATTGGAGCGGATCCACTCACTGAGGCCATTTCTCGAACGCGATAGTTTCACGAACGTGCTTTGCGAGACTGATTAGTAGAGAAGTTGGGTGTTTGGTACACACAGACTGTGAGTATGCGACACCGCAATAATTAGCCTTAAGTACAAGTGGGAGATTGTTGGCTATAGTGCCATCAAGGCAATTATTGTAATCGCTGGCAGGTGATTATGATGATTGAAGGAGGACCTATACGGGTAGAACAGTCTTACTCGAGATGATAGTATGTTGTCTGATTTGTCTCTATCATCATGCACATGCATTATGTGGTATTACAGATCACTATTACATATTGATAGAGCCCATAGAATTCTTTCTTGATTACCAGCATTTTGATGGCGATCATATACGTGGGAGCTGGGTGGTCCATAAGCACATCCTTAAATGTCCCTAATCGAGGGAGTATAGAGACTGTGCATCGATACTCCGGAGTAGACTAGTGTATACTTTTCGAGACCCCGACGAGGGACGGTAGCCGGTCTCACAAGCCGTTGGTGTCAGTTAGTCACCTAGTGTATACTTTTCGAGACCCCGACGAGGTAGTATACAAGTGCTAATTGGGTTATGAGTTACACTGGACGAACTCGCCGGAAACATGCTAGATGGTTTTATACCTATTGTCAGATAGCAGTTCTCAGGTGACATGAGTACAGGTTAATCTATTAACTTGAGATCGTCATTTGTCTCATGTGAGTTTCCACTGTGTTTTGATTACTACCCTACCACGGCTCAAAGGAGTCGTGCAAACATGTTTTAGTTGGGTACAGTCCCGAGCCACATTGAGGCAGTGAGCGGATCGTCGGGAATTCATCTCTCCCGGTATTAGTGGTAGATGCCGCACTGTGCACGGGTGGCCATCACCAGAAATTCTTGGCCAAGGTGGACGCGAATTACTGATTTAGATCGGTAGTTTCTCAGTAGGTGATGAGCTTCACACTGACATGAAATATCGCGTTATTAGGGGTCTGACTTCATCCACCCCTAGACCCGATATGCGATACTCTTAGATGAACATACCGAACTGTACGGAGATTTTCACAGACAGGCTCAATAGGGGTACAGATGAGTTTACTCGCGGCCTTCCTTTCGCTCAATACCTGGGTAGCCATTACGTACAGCTAGTGCCGCTGACGTGCTTGTGGTTAAACCCACTGCCAGCGAATTGACGAGTCTTTAGAGTCCCATACAGAGAGTTTTCACGCTTCAGGTGGTATGATATAGATGACCTATGTTGGTACATACATGTGTCCGATTAAATATGTGTACAGGCTACGCGGACTTTTAATCGGACAGTTGATAATACTAGCGGCTTAGGATTAAGCCAGATTATTAAATCAAGTTTTGATTTAATAATTTATATATATATTTTTAATATATGTATTCTAGTATTATTGTTCTCTATTCATTTTCTCTCTTGGCTATTCGTATTTTTATACGAATACACGTATATGTATTTCGATACGTATACCAGGATGTATTCCGTATTTATACGGAATATCTTTAAGAAGATGGACACTTCAATATATGATTTTCTTTTTAGAAAATCATTTGCAAATGAGGTGGAGGGTGAGGTGGCATGAGCATGGTTGGAGGTATGTACAGAGGAATGAGCTTTATTGATGGGTTTTGTCGGCGCCCTGGCCATCTACCGTGGCCGATGTGGAACAAAAACCGGCATTTAAAATTTTTGGCGCAAACAAAACCTGCTCCGAGATCGAAACCATAAACTATACTAGCTAACAAAAGAGAGTTAAACTACAAGGTTAGAATTGGTTATACCTATTGAACCAAGTCCTTCGGTCTTCTACCATCTCCTAAGCTCCTAGTGGTCGTGGATCGAATTTGGTTGCCGGTCTTCCTCCATCTACGATGATCCATCCTAGGGAAACGGTGCAAGCTCCAGCCTCGCGTAGCGAGGCAACTGACGCTTCAAGGTTGCTAGAAATGGAGAGTGGAGGTGTATGATTATCTCACTATAATTTTCTCTCATATGAAATGCTCAAAAGAGCAACCATTGAAGATGAAGAAGGAGGTGAGGAAGACAATGGCATGGGCAACCATGGAAAAATGGCTAAGTCTCTCAAGAGAGAGAGAGAGAATGATCAAGTCAAGAAAGAATGAATGGATGGCATGTAAAGAATTGGCCTCCACAATTTACAACCATGCAACAAAAATATCTCTTTCAATTTTCCAATAAACAAATGGGAGCCATGATTCTCTACATGCCAAGCCATGCCCATGCCAACTCACCCCTCTACCTCATTTCCCAAATTGATTTTCTAAAATGAAAATCAAATAATGAGGTGGCCATCTTCTAGAAGCTATTCCGTATAAATATGGAATGCAATCTGGTACACGTATCGAAATACATATACGCGTATTCGTACAAAAATATGAATAGCCAAGAGAGAAAATGAATAGTGAACAATAATACTAGAATACATATATAAATTATTAAATCAAAACCTGATTTAATAATTCGGCTTAGTCCTAAGCCGCCAGTATTATCAACCGTCCGATTAAAATCTGTGCAACCTGTACATATATTTAATCGGACACCTGTATGTACCAACATACGTCATCTACACCATATCGCCTGAACCATGAAAACCCTCTGTGTGGGACTTTAAAGACTCGTCAATACGCTGGCAGTGGGTTTAACCACAAGCATGTCAGCGACATTAGCTGTACGTAACGGCTACCCAGGTATTGAGCGAAAAGAAGGTCGACGAGCAAACTCATCCGTACCCCTACTGAGCCTGACAGTGAAAACTCCATACAGTCCGGTCTGTTTGTCTTAGAGTATCGCATATCGAGTATAGGGGTGGATAAAGTCAGACCCCTAATAACGCGACATTTCGTGTCGGTATGAAGCCCATCACCACCTGAGAAACTACTGATCCTAGATCAGTAATTCTCGACTACCTTGGCCAAGGATTTCTGGTGATGGCCACCCATGCACAACGCGACATCAACCCCTAATACCGGGAGAGACGAATCCCCGACGATCCGCTCACTGCCTCCATGTGGCTCGGGATTGTACCCAACTAAAAGCTGTTTGCACGACTCCTTTGAGCCATGGTAGGGTAGTAATCAAAGCACAATTGGAACTCACTCAAGACAAATGACGATCTCAGGTCGACAGACTAACCTGTACTCATGTCACCTGGGAACTGCAATCTGACAATAGGTATTATACCATCTAGCAGGTTCCCGGCGAGTCCGTCCAGTATACTCATAACCCAATGACCACCTGCATACTATCTTAGGTGACTAACTGACACCAATAACTTGTGAGACCGGCCACCGCCCCTCGTCAGGGTCTCAATAAGTATACACCAGTCTACTCTGGAATATCGATGCCTAGTCTCGATTCTCCCCCGACTAGGGACATTTAAGGATGTGCTTATAGACCACCCAGCTCCCACTTATATGATCGCCATCATAATGCTGGTAGTCAAGCAAGAATCCTATGGGCTTTATCAACATGTAATAGTGATCTGTAATGTCACATAATGCTGTACATGATGATAAAGAAAAACTAAATAGCATATTATCATCTCGAGTAAGGCTGTTCTACCGGTATAGGTCCTCTCTCAATCATCACAATCGCGTGCCTGCGATTCAATAATTGACTTGAGGGTACTATAGCCAACAATCTTCCACTTGCACTTAAGGCTAATATTGCGGTGTCGCATACTCACAGCCCGTGTGATACCGAACATCCAACTTCTCTACTAATCAGTCTCGCAAAGCCCGTTTACGAAACTATTGCGTTTAAGAAATAGCCTCAGTGAGTGGATCCGCTCCAGTGTTTCTATCTTTATCTCTCTATATCTCAATTTCGCGGAGAAAGACTATCTCCCGAAATGAGCAATACCTGTCTTAGAATTTGTCTGGAAATCTGATGGGACCCAGTTCATAAATGAGCTCCAAATCCAACAAATTTCTTAGACTGTATCATCTACTGAATTTAATCAGTTCCTGCGCCATGCCTTCCATAGTATCCGCTTGGACCACCTGTCCAACATACTGCCCCTCAAAGGAGGGAAAACTATAACCCTGACAGTCACTTTGTCATCCAGGTCACCTTGGAAGCCTAAAATGATAATCGCTTTCCGAAGGAGGCTGTCGTTACTATATACCAAGAACATCCACTTATGTTCATAACTGCTTCCTACCATTTCTCCAGTATTGGATTAATAATATATGCTTATTGCAGCTAGTGTAAAAGCAATATCTGGTGTGGTACTTGACATTTCACGATTAACTCAATTGCCTAAGCAAATGATATGCTAATCATGTAGATCCCTCTCTTCATCAGTCTGAAAGACATCTCTTTAGAGAGGGTGACTCCATCACCTGTGGGTACACTACCACGCCATGAGTCGTCCATTCTAAAACACTTAGAATAGTGTCAAGTACCCAAATTAGGACACTTCCCAAATCTAGATCTAAAACCATAGATCTAGTGACCAGAAATCCTGATGTTTTATCCAGATCCTGTGTAGAGAAACATCTTGTGACAACCACAGTATAACCGATCGTAGTATAGAAATATCACTTCCTATCAAGAATATGTCATCCAAATAACATGACATCACTCCCTACTACCTTCTTATCAGGTCCATCTGTTATTCTGAGGAAGTCAAACTTTATGACTGTCATATCAAAAATAGACGACCTAACTCCGCTATACATGCTCTAGTTTATAAATAGACATAAGCTACTTGCCCACTATGCTTCTGCTGCTCCTACTGACTACGACGACCCTCTGGCAGAGTCATATACACGTGCACTTCTAAAGCTAGTTTAGAACGGCGTTATACTTATCCTCCTGCCAGATCTCATAGTTTAGAACAACAACATAGGCAAGTTTGGGTAAACAAGAACCTCCCTGTCACCATCTCTAAGAAGACCGAAGTCCCTCTCGGGTGCTTGAGGTTACCCACCATATCTGCTGAGTGACTAATGGAATGTCGAATCCAATTGAATCTTTAGGTTCTATTAAATTTTCAATAATCGTTTGTGGTTCTGGAATTACTTCCAGTTCTACTATACTCCCATTAATGTTTTCTGAAAAAGAATTCATTTTACTAAAACTGGTGGCGAGTCAAGAACAATATCACTATTGATCTTCCAGATGGTAGAATGTTAACCCTCGTCAAAGCCCGGGATAACCCACAAACTTCCATTACTGAAACGTGCCTAGAGTTTGTCCAGATTCTGGTTTTAAGCATCAGCCGGACAACTCCATATACCTTAACATCGTTAAGATATGAATCAATTCTATATATCCATATAAAAACAAAGGAACTGATTTAATTGGAACCAGATTCAAAATTATGCAGCTGTCTCCAGTACATATCAACTAAATGGAAGGAGGCCAAGCGTCATTACTCATTAACGAATGCACCTACGTATGAGTAACCTGAAAGAGAAGCTAGTTCTTAAAACTATTACTTACAACGGAATACCTAACACAAGTATCTATATCTTCGATCACCTTGAAGAATCCTGATACTTGCAACAAATGGTTCTCTACTTTATTCTTATACCTATAACTTCTCAAAATTTGGACCCTGTATTTCAACAAAACACTTGCCAAAAACTAGAGAAGTCATGAGTAAACAGAATATAGTACGAGTACCAACCCCTTTGTCCTAACGGACACTGGAAAATATACAATACTCTGTATAAGTCCACTGAGTTTAATAATTAGAGAAGTCATGAGTAAACAGAATATAGTACGAGTACCATATCGCCTGAACCGTGAAAACCCTCTGTGTGGGACTCTAAAGACTTGTCAATACGCTGGCAGTGGGTTTAACCACAAGCACGTCAGCGTCACTAGCTGTACGTAACGGCTACCCAGGTATTGAGCGAAAAGAAGGCCGACGAGCAAACTCATCCGTACCCCTACTGAGCCTGACAGTGACAATCTCCATACAGTCCGGTCTGTTCGTCTAAGAGTGTCGCATATCGAGTCTAGGGGGGTGGATAACGTCAGACCCCTAATAACGCGACATTTCGTGTCGGTATGAAGCCCATCACCACCTGAGAAACTACTGATCATATATCAGTAATTCTCGACTACCTTGGCCAAGGATTTCTGGTGATGGCCACCTGTGCATAACGCGACATCAACCCCCAATACCGGGAGAGACAAATCCCCGACGATCCGCTCACTGCCTCCATGTGGCTCGGGGCTGTACCCAACTAAAACCTATTTGCACGACTCTTTTGAGCTGTGGTAGGATAGTAATCAAAGCACGGTGGGAACTCACACGAGACAAATGACAATTTCAGGTCGACAGACTAACCTGTACTCATGTCACCTGGGAACTGCAATCTAACAATAGGTATAATACCATCTAGCAGGTTCCCGGAGAGTCCGTCCAGTGTACTCATAACCCAATGAGCACATGCATACTATCTTAGGTGACTAACTTACACCAATAGCTTGTAAGACCGGCCACCGCCCCTCGTTGGGGTCTCGATAAGTATACACCAGTCTACTCTGGAATTTCGATGCCCAGTCTCGATACTCCCATGACTAGGGACATTTAAGGATGTGCTTATAGACCACCCAGCTCTCACTTATATGATCGCCATCATAATGCTGGTAGTCAAGCAAGAGTCCTATGGGCTTTATCAACATATAATAGTGATCTGTAATGCCACCTAATGCTGTACATGATGATAAAGACAAACCAAATAGCATACTATCATCTCGAGTAAGACTGTTTTACCGGTATAGGTCCTCCCTCAGTCATCACAATCGCGTGCCTGCGATTCAATAATTGACTTGAGGGCACTATAGCCAACATTTATTTGTTTATTGTAAAATGTTGTGAGATATTTTCCTTGGTTGTAAAAAAATATTAGAAGCCATTCTATTCTACATACTACACTCTTCATTATATCATTCTTAATATCTCTTCTACACTCACTCATTTTTCTTGAATTGCTCATGCCCATGTTTCTTCACCTCTACCTCCTTCTTTAGTTGCTCACTTGAGCTTTGGAAATGAGAAAAAAAGACAGTGGAAAATTCCTACATCCTCACTCTCCATTACTAGCGACCTTGGAGCGTCGGTTGCTTTGCTAGGCAAAACTGGAGCTTGGATCGTTTCTCTCAGGTGGATCATCTTCGGCAAAGGAGGACCGGTTTGCAAGTGCGATCCGGAGAACTTGAAGAAAGCTTGAGGATGCGAGTATTCTACATATAGTAGATTAGTTTAGCTCACTTGGTTTTGTTTGCAAGTTCTAACTCTTTAGTTCGATTCTTGGTTTCGGAAGTTTAGCAAACTATAAATTTTTGAAATCCATGTTGCCATTTTCAAAAACTAATTTGCTAGTGTGCCTATGTTCCCAGCAGTGGTATCAGAGCCATGCTAAAAGCTATACTTGTTTGCACTAATTTAGAGTTTCGATCGACGAAATTTTCCGAATCGCATTTCCAAAATCCCTTGCTGTTCGAATTTTAAAGCTGTTCAATAAATTTTTCTGGTTGCATTAAAATTATGTGCAGGTAAAATTAGAGTTAGGAAAAAAATTTGGAGACCTAAACCCAAAATTCGACCGCGGAACAGAAGTCAAATGTGCCATTTGACCACTAAACCACGGTCCAATTTTGGCTACAGTGCCCAAAATTTTTTCTGGGGCTCTAATTCATGGAAATATGATTTTTGGAATATTTTGTTTTGGTCCAAATTTGTTTATGTACTAGTTTGTACTTGGGCGGCCAATGCGGAAAGTTTTAATCGATTGAAATTTTAAATTTGTGTTTTTCTGAGCATTTGTTTCTGCGACCGTGAATATCATAGAGCTGTATAATCCGACTGGTTGCTATATACACAATCAAACGGGTTTACGAACATGATATTCGTGTTGATGTTCTGTGTTGCTCTATGATTATGGTTATGTTGGATTTGTCGCGATGGATAGCCTGATGTACGTAATATTAGATGTAGTTCTCTGTGATGTAATGTAAATTCATATTGCATGGCGAGCGTTCGATATGTGGGCTGCCATCATCGCGGCTTGTATTATTCTTTGAGGCGTGTCCAGGTTGCAGATGTAGTCACCATTATATATTCAGTTTTTCATTACATGCACTTGGATTACCCCACGGCGGAGTGCTCGAATAACCGGGTTCTAGAGGGAAACGGGCCTCCATCTCATGGCGTTGAGACTGGGGTGCTTTACTCTAGAATTGGCGGGCTATTCGCCGCACTCGTAGGGGGTATAGGATTGACTCGTGGAGGGGTGTTCAAGTCACCGGATTTCAGAAGTTCTGGGTGGCCCACTCACTTCGTTGATTGGGGTTGCCTCGCTTCTAGGATTGGTGGGTGGCTTGCCGCACTCATAGGGGTCTAGGGTTTGATGCTATGGTCTATCCACACGACTAGGAAATTGCACTTCATATTTGGCTCCATTGAAACGTACATTTCCTTGTTTATCCGCATTTCTATATTGTATTTGCTTCCGCTGTGATTCTGCTGTGATGCTTCTGTGATACTTGATATCATGCGTGAGACGAATGTTCATATATTATATATATAGTAGACACTATATATGTTTTGCATCCGCACTAGTCCTGTTCCCGCCCTGCCATAAGTTAAGTAAGCTTACGGTGAAGACCCGGGACCCTGTGGCGAATGTGGATGGCATATATGTGCGTGATTATTTTTGTTTCTTTCTGGCATGATATGATTAATTGATGGGACTGTATTAATTCTGATTAATGCAAGGAAAACAAATCTAAATGATGTTGTTGGAACCAATTTTTAAAACTGACATTACAGGCGTTTCTTTTTTGCTTTGCACAACGGTATTTGGTTATGAATATCCAGCACCTCATTCGACGAGGAAAGAGCCTAGATCCCTTCTTGGGGAGTGACCTCTTGGGCAAAAGTTTGCATTATTGTAATAACTTCACTATAGTCGATTCTTTTGCTTTGTACAACGGTATTCGGTTAGGAATACCCAGTACCTCATTCGATGAGGAAAGAGCCTAGATTCCTTCACAGGAAGTGACCTCTTTGGTAAAAGTTTACGCCACTATATATTTATAAAACCACTCGAGTTCCTTCAACGATATCAAGTTCATTACGTTAAAAGTTTTTTGCCAAAAACTAGCCGTAGCCCTCCATCATTTCTTACAAGTATCACATAGTATTCATGTTATGTATGTTGGCCTACGTCAAGGTATAGTGAATGGTAGCTGGGTAATGCTTGTTTGCAGCATAGAGATGCGATTATTTAGGACAGTCGCACAGTTATTTTGGTCTACGTCAAGGACTCATAAGGGTGGGTCTAAATTAATTCAGGACAATGACAGGTTGAACTTGACCAACGACTTATGATATGTTGGCCCACGTCAAGGTCATGAAGTCGTTAGGGGTAAAAACTATATCGGGAGTTTCAAATATAAAAGAATCTTGCCAGGCATGCTCATACCTTCTGGAGTGTGGTGACTTGAGTGGCTTCCGTCAGGTTATCACGCGATGATAGTTGGGTCCTGATTCCCACTGATGAGTAGGTGTTACTCTTCGGGTGATTTTCAGATGATCCCGACCAATTCTCCTTTTAGGGTTTGAAGGAGAATTCGAGGAAACAATGGGAGCCATCCTGATTAGATCAAGTGATTAACCAATCTAATTTAGGTTAGAGTGCACGCTGAGTGTTTCTTTTCTCTCTCTCTTTGGCAACGACCATGACCTGACCTTAAACTAAAACTCATTAACCAAGTTAAGTGAACCTTCTTACACATTTTTGCTTTGGATTGTTATTATTCATGACGAAGTCGCATATATCCTTGCCACTCCTAATTCCCCTTTGCATTTCTCCAGAATAATTCGTATCACTATGAAAATCCATAATGCTTGGGTATTCCATTGTATAGTTACATACGAACTCGAAGAAACTTGTTTCAGTTCGAGGATGGATTCTGGTTCTGGAGAAATTGAATAGGATTATTCAGTTGTATTTTCTCTTTATATTCTCTCAGGTTGCGAGAGCTTCTAGTATATACACCTATTACGCTTATTGGATAGTCTTCTTCCAAATCTTAGGCATGTGTCGAAAGGTAGGGAAAGTAGAAAATCAATTAGCCTAAATGTGGTCTACAGAAGGTAAGAAGTAAAGACATATAAAGGGATTAGAGTGAGGACAAAGGAAATTACGACTAATGTCATGATTCACGAAAAAACTGCATATATCCTGCCACTCCTACTTCCCCTTTGCATTTCTCCAGAACACTCCGTATCACTACGAAGATCCATATTGCTTGGGTATGCCATCGTATAGTTACATACGAACTCGAAGAAACTTGTTTCTATTTGAGGATGGATTCCGGTTCTGGAGAAATTGAATAAGATTATTTGGTTGTCTTTCCTTTTTCTTTTTTCTTAGGTTGCGAGGGCTCCTAGTATTAGGAGAGTACACCTATTACGCTTATTAGATAGTCTTCTTCCAAACCTTAGGCTGGTACCGGAACGTAGGGAAGGAAGAAAACCAATTAGCCTAAGGATGGTGTACAGAAGGTAAGAAGTAAAGACATTGTTCTCCGCCGAAAAGACGCGACCGAGACGTTGGGACGTCTGGCCTGAATTTTAGGGGCAGATGCTATTTGGTTTGATCCGTCCACCTCTCCGAAGATGCCAAGTTGATTTATGGAACCATGTATCCGAGGTTTAGACGGATACAGCCGTTGTAGCAGACTTCGTCAAATTCCCCCTCATTTGAGGGGTTTTTGATTATGGGGACGCTCTTCCCTGCAGGAGCAATCTCCTACAGTTAATTACGCTACCGCATCGCGGTAACAACTTTCTCCTTCTCCAGATGGTCACTTCGTGTCGTGTTTGTTTGTTTTATTTTTGGTTGCCCGTGGATTGTATACGGAGACTAATTTATGTTGTCGCCCGTAGGGCGTGGATTAGTCCAAATCCGTATTTTCTTAGATTTGGGTTTTGGTTTGGGTTTAAGGATCGTTAATCTCATTTGAGACTAAGCAACTTAAACGTTTGTTAAGGATACGTTAGTCTAATTTTAGACTATGATCAACTTAACGTTTGTTAAGGACACGTTAGTCTAATTTTAGACTAAGATCAACTTAACGGGATCATTTAGATCCAACAAAAGAGCAATTGGACTCTATTGTTTTAGTTTAGGGACTTTGTGGTCCATAAGTTTAAGGACATCATAGTCCATGGAGTTTAAGGACATCATAGTCCATAGTTTAAAGACGTCATAGTCTGTAAAGTTTAAAGACATCATAGTCTATGAGTTTAAGGACCCCACAGTCCGTGGTAGTTTAGAGACATCATAGTCTGTAAAGTTTAAGGACATCATAGTCCATGAGTTTAAGGACCCCACAGTCCGTAAAGTTTAAGGACATCATAGTCCAGTTTAAAGACGTCATAGTCTATGTGGTTTTGGTTCAACCGTTTGGGGATGCACCAAAAGTTATCGGTTATTGGGACCCTCCATCTCTCTGAAGACGTTGAAGGATTACAACGACATGTATCATAGGTATGAAGAGATGTACCCTTGAACCAATACCCTGATTTGGGGAATGGGATGAACATCAGTTTAGATATCATCTGTTAGGAGAACACTAGTCATATTTGGGACTAGGATTAGTTTGGGGAGACCTGAACATGAGGGCTCGGTTGATTGGTGACAAAAAAGGGTTTTGGCATCGGAAGACTTAGCTAATTTGAGCTAAGGTTGATTTCCCTTAGTCACCCCATAGTGCTAAGCACTGAATCAGTGCTAAACACTGGACTTTGGAGGAGCTCACCTGTGAACACATGAGGGGCCCCGAAGTGGGCATTGTTCCTTGAATTTATTCCCTCATATATATATAAAAGTGCTGAGCACTTGGCTCACGTGTGAGCACGTGAGGCGCTCGAGGTGAGAATTGTTCTCTGGATTTTATTCCTTTTTCATTTATAAGTGCTAAGCACTTGGTTCATCAAACAGTCACGTGCAGACACGTGAGGTGCCTTCAAAATGCGGGCGTTGTCTTTGGAATTTTCTCCCTCTTTTAAACACAACTGTTTAGGGGTCACGTGAGAACACGTGAGGTTCCTCCAAAATGGGAGCTATCTTGGGTTTATTCCCTTTTTCCTTTTCTGAGTGCTAAGCACTATTAGGTCATGTGAGATCACGTGAGGCACTCTAAAGAATGAAGATTGCCTTTGTTTTATTCTCCTTTTCTTTTTCTTAGTGCTAAGCACTATCAAGGGATCACCTGAGGCCACGTGAGGCGCCCCCAAATTGAGATGTGTTTTAGATTTACTCCCCTTTTTTGAAAAGCTTGTTAGGTGGCGAGTCAAGAGTTATTGGTTATTGGGACCCTCCACCTCTTTGAAGACGTTGAAGAATTACAACGACATGTATCGGAGGTGTGGAGAGATATACCCTTGAACCAAATTTCAGATCGAGGGGGGAGATCATGGTGGGATGAACATCATTTTAGATGTCATCTGTTAGAAGCTCATTATCTATCTCTAGGACTGAGATCGGTTTGGGGGACCCTGAGCATGGGGGCTCGATTGATTGCCCTCGGGAGATTTGATCTAAGTTTGGCTAATATTGGCTTCTCATAGTGTTAAACACTAATATATGATCGGTGCTCACGTGCTCCCACGTGAGGCCTTAAAGTAGTGTTAAACACTAGTGTATGATCAGCGCTCACGTGCTCCCACGTGAGGCGCTTGAAATAGTGTTAAACACTAAGAATTTGATGCGCTCACGTGGGGTCATGTGAGACGCTTGAAGTTGGTGCTGCTCCTTTGGGTTTATTCCCTTGTTTCTTTTCTGAATGCTAAGCACTATTGGGTCATGTGGGATCACGTGAGGCACCCCAAGAATGGAAACTACCCTTTGATTTATTCCCTTTCTGCTTTATAAAAGTTAAGCACTGCTTGGGGGTCACGTGTTACCACGTAAGGCGCTCCAAAAATAGGGTTTATTCCCTTTTCATTTTTATAAGTGCTGAGCACTTCTCAGGGGTCACGTGGGGTCACGCGAGGTGCTAAAAAATATGGATTATTCCCTTTTCTCTTTTATAAGTGCTGAGCACTTCTCAGGGGTCACGTGACTAGATCTCATTCTCTCCCTCTTTGTTCCTCAAAGGTGCTCACGTGGGAACACGTGAGATTTTATGTAGCGTTTGAATGCTAACGAATCATCAGGCTGTTCTTCTATGGTTCTGAGGGATCAAGTTCTCCTTTTGTTCTCTGTAGGGATTAAATTCTTTTTAAAGGGTTAAACCCCAGTTCCAGAGGAATTAAATTCCTATAAGTTTTGTAAGAGTTAAACTCTTTTGGATTCAGTTCTTTCCCCTAGGCTTTGAATCTGCATGACAGAATCTCCCCGATGAGAATTAAATTCTCAACTTTTGGGGAGATCTGCTTCTGCAGAGCTTAACCAGAGGAAGAACTAAGTTCTTTGAGAAGAGTTAAACTCTTGGCTTGAGAATTAAATTCTCTTTTTGTGGGATCTTTTGGAAGGGGTTCCCCTTCTTTAGAGAATTAAATTCTCTCTCTATTTTTCTTCCCCTCCTCCTCTATCTCTCTTTTCCTTGCTCCTATTTATATGAGAAGAAAAAGAATTAATTTGTTAAGAAAATCCCTCATTGAGAAATCATGATTGATTCCATGATCTTTTAGATCAATTGGTGAATTTTATTCACTGTTGGATTTTTAATCCCAAGGTTCTCTGTTTAACAGAGAAGATTTCTTGTTTGTTTAACAAGATTATGAATATCTTGTTTGTTTTGACAAGATTAGAATTTTATTCTATCATATCTTTTTAGTTTAACAAGATCAGAAATATATTTTCTTAATATGGATATCTTGTTAACATAGAATTTTATTCTTTTTATAAGATTAGGAAAATATTTTCCTATGATAGATTTTTATTCTATCAAATGATCACCGCTGGATCTTTGATCCAAGGGTCCCCTGTTTAACAGAGAAGATCTTTCTAGTTTAAGGAAGATTAAGAAAATATTTCCCAAATAGAATTTAATTCTAGAATTTGATAGGAACATTTTAAATTAGGGTGCTCACATGCCTTGCATGTGTTTGGCAAAAGCACTCACGTGTTTAACACGTGACCCCTAGTGTGGGTTTTAGCCTGTGTATGTTTAGAGCGCTCATGTGTATAGGCATGTTTGGCCCTTGGTTATTTATATTTAGCGCTCATATGCTTTGCATATGTGCGCCCACGTGTTTTACACGTGATGCCTATTGGCCCTTGGTTATTTATGTTCAGCGCTCATATGCTTTGCATATGTGCGCCCACGTGTTTTACACGTGATGCCTGTTTGGCCTTTGGTTATTTATGTTCAGCGCTCATATGCTTTGCATATGTGCGCCCACGTGTTTTACACGTGATGCCTGTTTTTTTTAAGATTCTCCCCTTTTTTGTAAGAGAACAAGTTGCTCTTGGCCGAAAATTTTTGGCGGGAAAAAATGCCCCCACTACTTTGCCCACGTAAGCATGTACGTGGGTTAAGTAGTGCAGAGTTATGCATGGCATTAGAACAGACGGCTTAGGGGACAAGTTTAGAGTCTTTGTAGCTTAAGACTTTTTTCATCTTCATGAGCCGTAAGGGTCTCAAGAAGGTTTTTTCTCCCTACAAGTCGAGAGGATCTCGTAGGTGTAAATTCTTCCTAGAAATCGTGAGGATCTCTAAGTGTTCATCGCCTCCGTGAGTCGTAAGGATCTCACTCGGGTATTTTCCTTACGAATCGTGAGGACCCATAAGTAGCATCTTTACTTCAGTGGCGAATGTGGCTTTGGCAAATGTAGCCCGCAGATAGTCCATATTAACCTCCTTGTAGAGCTGTGATGGCTTAGGAAACAGGTTCACATCTGCCGCCTAAGGCTTTCCAATTTTATGAGCCATGAGGGTCTCATAAAGGTTTTTCTCCCTACGAGTCGAAAGGATCTCGTAGGTGTATTTTCTCCTTACGAATCGTGGAGATTTCTAAGTGTACTTTCTCTTGAGAGTCGTAAGGATCTAGTAAGAGAATTTTCCCGCTGACAAGTCGAGAGGACTCGTAAGTGGTTGTTTCCCTCATTGTCGATGTTCGGCTTCGGAGAGTGTGGCCCATGAATAGTATGCAAGCGCCCATCTTAGACTGACTTGCAGGGCCCCAGTGCTTAGGAAACAAGTCCTTATCCCCATTTCCTAAGGCTTTTCCCTACGAGTTGAGACGAATCGATAAGTTCTCACAAGGACACTAATTTCCTCACAAGTCGAGATGAATAGAGAAGTTCTCGCAAGAATGTCCTAACGTCACAGTTAACCTCTTCTCTTTATGACAAAGGTCCGTTAAGGTCTGTGGTACTAGGGTTTTGTCTGTCGTACCGTCATGTTGGCTGATGTATTCCTCGATAGGCAATCTTGCTTTTTGAGCAGCCTTGTGACTGTTGTGTCTCTGATCCCTTCGGGGGCTGGACAAGACGTCTTCAAGCAATCTTCCAGGTAGTATTACCGTCGAAAGAGCAAGCGTTAGGGATATTCCATGTCGCTTTTTACTTGAGGTTAGACTCGCTTTGGGAGCCCCGATGAGTCATAACCACTCCGCGCTGGTGTGGGATGATCTCCGATAGTCTTTCAGGTTTTATTTGAGTTGCCGTCAAGACCCTGAAGCTAGGGATTTTCCTTTGCTTCGCTTGCTGGCATTGCGTCTACTGTAACAAGACGAATGTCATGGTTGTCTCTAGGTTGCATGTGAACCATCGAGGCTTGGAACTAGGGATTTTGCCATGGCTCCGCTTTGTTGACGTTGCGTCTGCTGTAACGAGACGAATATCGAGGTGGTCTCTAGGTTGTCTGTGAACCGTCGAGATTTGGAACTAGGGACTTTGCTGTGGCTCCGATTTCCTGATGTTGTATATTCCTGCAGAGACACTGATTTCTCTGCGGGTCGGCGCGAATTGAGATGTTCTCGTCAAGGACGCTGATTTCCCTGAATCGAGGTATTTGCCAAGGACACTGATTTCCTCGGAGTTGAGTCGAATCGAGAGATTCCTGCAAAGACACTGATTTCCCTGCGGGTCGACGCGAATCGAGATGCTCTCGTCAAGGACGCTGATTTCCCTGAATCGAGGTATTTACCAAGGACGCTGATTTCCCTGGGGGTTGAGACGAATCGAGGTATTCCTGCAAAGACACTGATTTCCTTACGGGTCGACGCGAATCGAGGTTCTCTCGTCAAGGATGCTGATTTCCCTGAATCGAGGTATTTGCCAAGGACGCTGATTTCCCTGGAGTCGAAACGAATCGAGGTATTCTTGCAAAGACACTGATTTCTCTGCGGGTCGACGCGAATCGAGGTGCTCTCGTCAAGGACGGTGATTTCCCTGAATCAAGATTTTGTCAAGGACACTGATTTCCCTGGAGTCGAAATGAATCGAGGTATTCCTACAAAGACACTGATTTCTCTGCGGGTCGACGCGAATCGAGGTGCTCTCGTCAAGGACGCTAATTTCCCTGAATTGAGGTTTTGTCAAGGACACTGATTTCCTTAGAGATGAAACGAATTGAGGTATTCCTGCAAAGACACTGATTTCCTTGTGGGTTGACGAGAATCGAGATGCTCTCGTCAAGGACGCTGATTTCCCTGAATCGAGGTTTTGTCAAGGACACTGATTTTCCTGGAGTTGAAACGAATCGAGGTATTCCTGCAAAGACACTGATTTCTTTGCGGGTCGACGCGAATCGAGGTGCTCTCATCAAGGACGCTGATTTCCATGAATCGAGGTATTTTGCCAAGGATACTGATTTCCTCGGTGTTGAGACGAATCGAGGTATTCCTGCAAAGACATTGATTTCCTTACGGGTCGACGCGAATCGAGATGCTCTCGTCAAGGATGCCGATTTCCCTGAATCGAGGTATTTTCCAAGGACGCTGATTTCCCTGGGGTTGATTGACTTGTTTCTGAGACGGAGCGTTGATTTGGCGGGGAGGTCATTGGTTGACTCTAGGTTGTCTGTGGATCGTAGAGTCTTGGAACTAGGGACTTTGCCATGGCTCTACTTTGTTGACTTCGCGTCTGAATTCTGCTGGAATGAGGAGGAACGCCGTTGTTGTTCTTCTGGGATGCAGCTGTTGCCATCGAGATTTGACTCTCCCTTTGACAAGGTCTGGTGGGGAAATATGGTCCCCTTTTTGTTTATGCCCCTGGATTGTATACATGGGTTAGTATGGACTCACCTGTAGGGCAAAAAGTTACATTTCATATATTTTTTTTATTTCTTTCCGCGATGTTCTATCATTTCAGCTTTTTTATATCGTGAAAGTCACGATTGCCCAATCATTTCAGCTATTTTTCGCGGTGCCCAATCATTTCGGCTATTTTTTCTTTTTACTCGCTGTTTTTTTATTGCGAGTTGCCCAACCATTTCGGCTATTTTGTATGCATATATTTTTACTTGCTGATTTTTTTGCAATTTGCCACTTCATTTCGGCTATTTCATATGCATTTCTGTCTCGCTGATTTTTATCGCGAGTATGGAACTTGGAATTTGGTGCCAGTCTTAGCATCAGTATCGCTGCGACTGGAATATTTCCAGGAGCAAATCATCATTTGCCGTGAAAGGACTTGGGATTTGATATCGATTTAGGCATCAACATCGCTACCACTGGGACATTGCCAGGAGCGAATCATCATTTGCCTTCGTCGGTTCGAACAAAGGTGGCTTATCAAACAGGGTTAAGATCCTTTCGACTAAGGCTTTTGACTTCATGAGCCGCAAGGGTCTCATAAAGGTGTTTCTCTCTACGAGTTATGAGGATCTCGTAGGTGTCGTTTCACCTTAGGAATCGTGAGGATCCCTAAGTGTATGTTCTCTTATAAGTCGTAAGGATCTTACAAGAGTGTTTTCTCTTTGTAAGTCGAGAAAACTTACAAGGGTCGTTCACTGTGTGAGCATATCACTAGTCAGTGGTGGGACTTTATTAGGGAAATGTTTATTCGTGCCCGTGGATTGTATACAAGGGTCAATATTGAAGCGCTTGTAGGGCATAATCGGGGTGTTTGACGGCTTAAGAACAGGTTCAGATCCCTGTAGCTTAAGGCTTTTGAATCTTATGAGCCGTGAGGGTCTCATAAGAGGAATTCTCTTTACGAGTCGTGAGGATCTCGTAAGTGTATTTTCTCCTTAGGAATCGTGGGGATTCCTAAGTATGTTGCTCCCTTGTGAGTCGTAAGGATCTCACGCAGGTAGTTTTCTTCTTACAAGGCCGAGAAGACCTTGCGAGTGCCTTTTAACGAGATTGCGCCCTTTCGGGTTTTCACAAGCTCGTCGGTAGCCCTGCTGTTTTTACTTACGGAGCCCTTTCAGGTTTTCATCCGTGCCCATTTTTCTTATGGACGCACCGTTTTTTTTGCGAGTATGAAACTCAAGATCTGATACCAATCTTAGCATCAGTATCACTGCGACTGGAATGTTGCCAGGAGCGAATCATCATTTTCCGTGAAAGGACTTGGAATTTGATACCAATTTAGGCATCAGCATCGCTACCACTGGGACATCTCCAGGAGCGAATCATCATCTGCCTCTGTCGATTCGAACAAAGATGGCTTAGCAAACAGGGTTAGGATCCTGTCGACTAAGGCTTTTGACTTCATGAGCCGTTAGGGTCTCATAAAGATGTTTCTCCTTACGAGTTGTGAGGATCTCATAAGTGCGTTTCTCCTCAGGAATCATGGGGATCCCTAAGTGTGTTGCTCCCTTGTGAGTCGTAAGGATCTCACGCCGGTATTTTCTCTTTACAAGGTCGAGAGGACCTTGCCAGTGTGCATGAATTTTTTGTTGGAGATAGTGCCCTCAGAGTCAATTATTGGATCACAGGCACGTGATTGCAATGATTGAGGGAGGACCTGTCCCAGTGGGACAGTCTTACTCAAGATGATAGTATGCTATCTGGTTTATCTTTATCATCGTGTACTGCTTTAGGTGACCTTACGAGTCGCTATTACACGTTGATAGAGCCCCTAGGATTCTTGCTTGACTACCAGCAGTATGAGGGCGATCATATACGTGGGAGCTGGGGTCTATAAGCACATCCTTAAAAGGTCCCTAGTCGTGGGAGGTTCGAGACAGGGCATCGATACTCCAGAGTAGACTAGTGTATACAGTCGAGACCCCGACGAGGGGCGGTGGCTGGTCTCACAAGCCACTAGTGTTAGTTGGTTCACCTAAGATGTATACAGGTGCTCATTGGGTTATGAGCACACCGGACAGGACTCGCCGGGAACCTGCTAGTTGGTATTATACCTGATGCCAGATAGCAGTTCCCTGGTGACATGTGTACAGGTTAGTTCATTGACCTGAGATCGTCATTTGTCTCGTGTGAGTTCTCACTGTGCTTTGATTACTACCCTACCACGGCTCAAAGGAGTCGTGCAAACAGGTTTTAGTTGGGTACAGTCCCGAGCCACATGGAGGCAGTGAGCGGATCTGCAGGGGTTCGTCTCTCCCGGTATTGGGGGTGAGGTCGCGCTGTGTCTAGGAGAGCCAGTACATGAAAAGTCCTTGGCCAAGGCATGAGATTTGCTGGTAGGTATTCCAGTAGTATCTCAGGGTGTTCTGGGCTGCACTCCGACACGACTTGTACCGCTTTTGGGGGTCTGACTTTTACCACACCTTAGGCCCGCCATGCGATGCTCATAGACGAACGGACCAGACTGTACGGATATTGTCACTGACAGGCTCAGTAGGGTGTCAGGATGAGTTCGCTCATCGACGTCCCTTTTGGTCAATAGCTGGTGGCCCGTCACGTATGGCTAATACCTCTGACGTGCTAGTGGTTAAATCCACAGCCATAGTATTGACGAGTTTTTAGAGTCCACCACACACAGTTACTCAGGTTTCGGGCGAAACGCTGTAGAGGCCATATGGAGATATGGCAGGGTTCGATCAGATACGTGCGGTATTGCACGAATCGTGATCGGACGGTTTTTACTAGCCGGCTTTGGCTTAAGCCGGATCCTAGTATTAGATAGTGTAGATTTTGTCTCTTTGTATTTGTGTTCAGTGAGAATACAAATGCGGGTATGTATATGCAGTCGCGGGGTTTTCCTGTAATTTATTACGGGATCAGTTTTCTGAAGTTGCCAGTTTGCATTCCGTTCCGGCCGGTTTTCCTTTGTTCCTTCGCGGCCGGACTTTCTGGTGGAGGGGGTTATTTGCAAGTGTGCAAATAACATTTTGTGGAGGGGTTTTCTTGCATTATGTGGCTTCCTCATGAGATTCCATTTTAATCTCATCACTTGCATTTATTATGATTGGATTGAGATAGGATTGAGTTGGATGTTGAGTTGATTTTGTAATGACCATTTTTCTCATTATCTTTCTCTTCTCCTCTTGCTTTATTTCCATGGGATTTTTCCTCCACCATTCCTTGAGTGGCCGGCGACATTATTGGGAGGAGAGGGGGTGTGATTTTTGGAGAGAAAAATTATGATCTCATTTCATTCTTCTTGCCACAAAATACTAGTTCACTCAAAAGGTTCATTTTCTCCTCCACCATGGCAACAACATAAACCCCATGAGACAAAGATTCTTCACTAAACCTACAGTACTCTTGGACGCGTCGGCTTGCCAACTTCGCGCCCGAGTTGCCTCGGTCCAGAGGTGGGAGCCCGTAAAAGAATCCGGCTACGTGGTGCCCTTTCCGACGAGGAGGTGACGGACGGAGATTCCGCGGGAGATCGGGATGACGACGCGAAGACCGAAGGACACGGATCGCTCGGTATATCTCTTTTCCCATCTTTTAGTTTGCTAGAAGCTAGGTTAATGGCCCGATCCGGGTTAATAGTGCGCGGTGGTGCGGTTTGCAAGTTTCGCAAAGTTTTTCGTTTCCGCGTTTCCGGCGTTGGATCGACGGCCGGGGCGCCGCCGTGCACTTACACTGGTATCAGAGCCACGCCATTAACCTAGTCTAGCTTGCTCTAGTATGTTTAGAACTCGATCGAACAAAAATCCCAAAAACCGTATTTTTAGTGCATCATGTTTCTGTTGAAATTTTTTCTGCTCCAAAATTTTTTCAGGTCATTGCAGAAATATGAGCAGGCAATTCTAAGCATTCTGGGAAAATTCGATGAAACGATTCCTTAGTACGACTGCGGAAACGCGGCCAAACCCCTGGTTTGGCCGCGGTTCCGCGGTGGGAAGGTGCTATCTTTGCACCAAATTTTTCCAGTGGGCTTTTGGGTTGGAAATGGGGGTTTTGGGATATTCTTTTTGGGCCCAGATTTTCTGTGAGTGCTACAGTAGTGCTTGGGGCCCACTTCGATATATTTGATCGATCGAAAAGTTTAAACATGTTAGTTCACAGTATTTACATTATATCTGCGACCGTGAATGTCATTTGATCGGTAAATCCTGTCTAACTGCTATAACCCTTTTAGACGGATTTGCGAACGCGACATTCACGTTGATGTTCTGTGTTGTGTTGTGATGTTGCGGATCGGTCGTGGGTGATAGCCTGGATGCAATATTAGTACAGTTTTGTTTTATATGTACATTTGATATTGCGGGACGAGCGTCCGACATGTGGACTGCCGTCACTGCCTGTTTGTATTATTCTTTTGGGGCACGACCGGGTCGAGGTCGATGTACCCGTTGTATGTATATTTTACTTTCTGTACTAGGATTACCCCGCGGAGGGATGCACGGATAGCCGGGTTCTAGAGGGAAACGGGCCCGCATCTCATGGCGTTGAGACGAAGGGGGCTTTACTCTAGAATTGGCGGGCTATTCGCCGCACTCGTAGGGGGTACAAGTTGACCCAGGAGGGGTGCCCAAGTTACCGGATTCCGTGAAGTGCTGGGTGGTCCATTCACGTTGCTGAAGGGGGCTACCTCACTTTAGGTTTTGGCGGGTAATTTGCCGCGCCCGTAGGGGTCTAGGATTTCATTGCACAGGCTATCCACACGACCAGGGGAACGTCGGGTTTCAGTAGCGGCTCTATGAAACCCGGGGATCCCAGATATTTGTATTGTTCTGTGATGCTGTACATTTCTGTGATGTTGCATTTTATCACGCCTTGAGCGAAATATTATATATTGATATATATACTAGTAGATGTTGTATATGTTTTGCATCCGCGCTAGTCCAGTCCTCGCTCTGTCGTTAGTTAAGTAACCTAACGGGTGATGACGGGACCCAGTTGCGAATGCGGATGGCATATACGTACATCATTATTTTCGTTCTTTTGTGGTGTGATCAATTGATGGGACTGCGTTGATTCGGATCAATGCAAGATAAGCAAACCTATTCTGATGTTGTTGGAACACTTTTTCAAAAAAGGCTGTTATTGCAAGGGCGTTCTCTTTTGTTTTGCATCGTGGTATTCAGTTGGAATATCCTGCTCCTTAGTCGATGAGGCAAGGGCCGAGATCCCTTCACCGGGAGTGACCCCTTGGACAAAAGTTTGCGTCAGGGCAATAACTTCACTATAGCCGATTACTTTTGCTTTGCATCGTGGTATTCAGTTGGAATATCCTGCACCTCATTCTACGGGGAAAGAGCCGAGATCCCTTCACCGGGAGTGACCTTTTTAGCAAAGGTTTTCGTCACTATATTTTTTAAAAGCTATCCTGTTCCTTCAACGATATCAAGTTCATTACGTTAAAGGTTTTCGCCAGAAACCATTCATAGCCCTCCGTCGTTTCATATGGATAGTCAATAGTATTCAAGCTGTGTATGTTGGCCAAAGTCAAGGCACAATGATTGGTAGCTATTGGGTATTCATATGCAGCATAGATAGATGCGTTGGTTTGGGACAGTCATACTACTATTTTGGCCAAAGTCAAGGGTATGTACGGGTGGGTTCAAATCAACCTGGACAATGACGGGAAGAACTTGACATGTGACTTATGATATGTTGGCCAAAGTCAAGGTCATAAGAGCATGGGGCAAAAATCCACATCGGGAGTTTCAAAAGAAACTGAAACTTGCCAGATATGCGCATACCTTCTGGAGTGTGATGACGTAAGCGGATTCCGTCACGTTATCATGCGATGATAATTGGATCCCGATTCCCACCGATGAGTTGGTTTACTCCTCGGGTGATCCCGACTAATTCTTCTTTCGGGTTTGGAGAAGAATTTGAGGTTACAGTGGGAGGTTTCCAGATTAGATAAAGTGATAACCATTCTGATCTAGGTTAGAGTGCACGCTGAGTGTTTCTTTTCTCTCTCTCCTTGGCAGCGACCATTGACCCGACCCTAGACTATGACTCAGTGACCAAGTTGACTGAACCTTCTTAAACACTGGCTTTTGGATTGTCAGAGTTGCAAACCT
The DNA here is from genome assembly GCA_030015575.1 of Agapanthus africanus. Classification (NCBI taxonomy): domain Eukaryota; kingdom Viridiplantae; phylum Streptophyta; class Magnoliopsida; order Asparagales; family Amaryllidaceae; genus Agapanthus; species Agapanthus africanus. Next base: position 751,442,740 of record CM057339.1, read on the forward strand.
CATTGCCACTCCTACTTTTACCCTTTTCTCCAGGACACCCCGTATTACTACGAACGTCCACTTCCATTGGACAAAACCATCGTATGGTTATATACGAACTCGAAAGAATTCGAGGATGGTTTCCGGTTCTGGAGAAAACGAATAGGACTATTCAGTTGTCTTTTCCTCTTACCTTCTCTCAGGTTGCGAGTACTCCTTGGTTTAGGAGATAGTACACCTATTACGCAAATTGGATAGTCTTCTTCCAAACCTTAGGCTGGTGTCGAACGGTAGGGAATGATGAAAACCAATTAGCCTAAACGGTGTACAGAAGGTATTAAGTTAAGACAAAGAAAGGGATTAGTAAGAGAGCAAAGTAAATTGCGACTACTATTCACGACCAAACCAAATATTTCTTCGCCAATCCTAAATCACCTTTGTATTTCTCCAGGACACTCCGTATCACTACGAAGATCCACAGTTTATTGGATAATCCATCGTATGGTTATATACGAACTCGAAAGGAACTTGTTCCAGTTCGGGTATGGATTCTAGTTCAGGAGAAATAGGAATAAGGTATATTCGGTTGTCTTTTATCTTCACCTTCTCTCGCATTGCGAGTGCTCCTAGGATTAGGGCAGTACACCCATTATGCTTATTGGATAGTCTTCTTCCAAACCATAGGCTGGTGCCGAACGGTAGGGAAGGAAGAAAACCATTTGTCCTAAAGGGGTGTACAAAAGGTAATGACTAAAGACATATAAAGGGATTTGGAGAGATGACAAAGAATTATACGGTTATAGTTGTGAATCTGGATAATGGAAGAGGCATTACTAGGAATACCGGGATACCCCATCGAAACATTTCAATGTTTCAGTTTCACTGTGTACTGTTAAAAGAAAACTGATTTCCCAATTAGACACTTGCTCCAGGGTATGTATTTGCCAGGTATGATTCTCACATCTGTATGGTTTTACAGATGCTGAGTGAGAGTAAGTTATTGGGAATTAGGTGATCATCCTCATTATATCGGGATTCGTTGTAATTGGTGATATTTGAGGAAGTCACCTGGGTTGTTTGCCGGATGGCAAATATTTGGTTTTGAATATCCGTTGTTATGCACCAATTTCAAATTGATATATCTATACGTCTATTTTTATAGAGTGAGATATACCTTTTTGAAATTATGTCTATGACATTTACCTATATCAGTGGATGGTTAGGTAAGGAGCATTGAACATCGGTGTAATTCTTCTTAACCATAAGTACAGTTTTCAACCTACGACACACAGTGAATGAGTTATTAGACTCAGGGGACTTATACAGAGTACTGTATATTGTCCAGTGTCCATTAGGACAGAGGGGTTGGTCCTCGTACTATATTCTGATTACTTATGACTTCTCTAGTCCTTAGACATGTGTTTCGTAGAAATGCAAGGTCTAAGTTTTGAGGAGTTATAGGTATAAGAATAAAGTAGAGAACCACATGTTGCAAGTATCAGGATTCTTCAAGGTGATCGAAGATGTAGATACTTTTGGATGGTATTCAGTTGATAGTAATGATTAAGAGAACTTGCTTCTCTTTCAGGTTACTCATAATTGGAAGCATTCCTAAGTTGAGTAACGCTGATTGGCCTCCTTCCATTTAGTGGACATGCACTGGAGACAGCTACATGATTTGAATCTAGTTCAATTAAATCAGTGCCTCTGTTTCTATATTGGATATAGAACAGTTCATATCTTGACATTGTTAAGGTACGGGGAGTTGTCCGGCTTATGCTTAAAACCAGACTCCTGATAACTCAAGGCACGTTTCTGTAATGGCTGTTTGTGGGTTGACCCGGGCTATGACGAGGGTTGACTTTCTACCATCTGGAAGATCAATAGTGATATTGTTCTTAACTCGCCACAGTTTTAATAAAAATGGATTTTTTCAGAAAACAGTAGTGGAAGTATGATAGAACTGGAAGTGATTCCAGAACCGCAAACGATTACTGAAGATTTGATAAGAACCTAAAGATTCAATCTGGTTTGACATTCCATTGTCCACTCCGCAGATATGGTGGGTAACCTCAGGCAACCGAGAGGTACTTCGGTATGCTCAAGGACGGTGGCAGGGAGTTTTTTGTTTACCCAGACTTTCCATTGCTGTTGTTCCAGACTGTGAGACCCGGCAGGAGAATGAGTATAGCGTCGTTAACTGGCTTTAGAAGTGCACATGTATATGAATCTGCCAGAGGGTTGTCGTGGTCAGTGGGAGCAGCGGAAGCATGGTGGACAAGTGGCTTATGTCTATTTATAGACTAAAGCAGATATAGCGGAGATAGATCATCTATTTCTGATGTGACAGTCATAGGTTTGATTTCATCAGAATAGGGGATGGATCTGTTAAGAAGGTAGTGGGGTGTGATGTCCTGGTATTTGATGACAATACACGGAGTAGGAAGTGATATTCCTATACTACGATCGGTATACTTGGTTGTCACACAGTAGTTTCTCCACATAGGAATTGGATCTTATATCGTACATTCTGGTTACTAGATCTATGGTTTTAGATCTAGATTTGGGTGGCTTCCCAATCAGGGTACATAGATAGCATTCTAAGAGTATTTAGAATGGACGACTCCTGGCACGGTAGTATACCTGGAGGTGATGGAGTCACCCTCTCTAAAGGTGTCTTACAGACTAAAGGGGAGAGGGATACGCATGATTGGCAGATCATTTGCTTAGGCAATTGAGTCAATCATGAGATGTCAAGAACTACACCAGATGTTGTTTTTGCAGTAGGTGCAATAAGTTAATATTGATCCAATCCTGGAGAAATAGTCGGAAGCAGTTTTAGAACATAGGTGGATGTTCTAAGGATATGATAACAGCATTCTCCTTCGGGAGACAGTTATCATTCCAGGCTTCCAAGGTGACCTCGATGGCAGAGTGGCTGTCAGAGTTATAGTTTTCCCTCTGACGAGGGGCAGTATTTTGGACAGGTGGTCCAGGTGGATACTGAGGGAAGGCATGGCGCAGGATACTGATTAAATTCAGTTGACGATACAGTCTAAGAAGTTTGGATTTGGAGTTCATTTATGAGCTAGGTCCCATCAGATATCCAGACATATTCTAAGACAGGTATTGCTCATTTCGGGAGATGGATTTCTCCGCGAACTTGAGATAAAGAGAGACATAGAAAGAAACATCAGAGCGGATCCACACACTGAGGCTATTCCTCGAACGCAATAGTCTCGCAAACGAGGTTTGTGAGACTGACTAGTAGAGGAGTTGGGTGTTCGGTATCACACGGGCTGTGAGTATGCGACATCGCAATAATTAGCCTTGAGTGCAAGTGGGAGATTGTTGGAGATAGTGCCCTCAGAGTCAATTATTGGATCACAGGCATGTGATTGCAATGATTGAGGGAGGACCTGTCCCAGTAGGACAGTCTTACTCAAGATGATAGTATGCTATCTGGTTTATCTTTATCATCGTGTACTGCTTTAGGTGACCTTACGAGTCGCTATTACACGTTGATAGAGCCCCTAGGAGTCTTGCTTGACTACCAGCAGTATGAGGGCGATCATATACGTGGGAGCTGGGGTCTATAAGTACATCCTTAAAAGGTCCCTAGTCGTGGGAGGTTCGAGACAGGGCATCGATACTCCAGAGTAGACTAGTGTATACAGTCGAGACCCCGACGAGGGGCGGTGGCCGATCTCACAAGTCACTAGTGTCAGTTGGTTCACCTAAGATGTATACAGGTGCTCATTGGGTTATGAGTACACCGGACAGGACTCGCCGGGAACCTGCTAGTTGGTATTATACCTGATGTCAGATAGCAGTTCCCTGGTGATATGTGTACAGGTTAGTTCATCGACCTGAGATCGTCATTTGTCTCGTGTGAGTTCCCACTGTGCTTTGATTACTACCCTACCACGGCTCAAAGGAGTCGTGCAAACAGGTTTTAGTTGGGTACAGTCCCGAGCCACATGGAGGCAGTGAGCGGATCTGCAGGGGTTCGTCTCTCCCGGTATTGGGGGTGAGGTCGCGCTGTGTCTAGGAGATCCAGTACATGAAAAGTCCTTGGCCAAGGCAGGAGATTTGCTGGTAGGTATTCCAGTAGTATCTCAGGGTGTTCTGGGCCGCACTCCGACACGACTTGTACCGCTTTTGGGGGTCTGACTTTTACCACTCCCCTAGGCCCGCCATGCGATGCTCATAGACGAACGGACCGGACTGTACGGATATTGTCACTGACAGGCTCAGTAGGGTGTCAGGATGAGTTCGCTCATCGACGTCCCTTTTGGTCAATAGCTGGTGGCCCGTCACGTATGGCTAATACCTCTGACGTGCAAGTGGTTAAATCCACAGCCATAGTATTGACGAGTTTTTAGAGTCCACCACACACAGTTACTCAGGTTTCGGGTGAAACGCTGTAGAGGCCATATGGAGATATGGCAGGATTCGATCAGATACGTGCGGTATTGCACGAATCGTGATCGGACGGTTTTTACTAGCCGGCTTTGGCTTAAGCCGGATCCTAGTATTAGATAGTGTAGATTTTGTCTCTTTGCATTTGTGTTCAGTGAGAATACAAATGCGGGCATGTATATGCAGTCGCGGGGTTTTCCTTTTGTTAGGTCCACGTTACCTCTCCCGGTACTTTCGGGGTTGTGGAAACGGTAAAACAAATTTTTTTCTAAACTTGGTAACATGGACCGTAAAAGCCGGATCTTTGCTAAACTAAAAACTAGCAAACTACAAAAGGTGCTAACTACTATGCCGTAGAAATTATACCTCACGATACCGGTCCTTCGGGTCTTCACTCCGCTGCGCCATTTGTTCATCCATGCTCCGAGGGTTGATCCGGACTTTGGTCACCTCTGCGGCCTTCTTGAGTCGAAGACGATCTACCCGAGAGATGTACACCGAGCTCCAGCTCGAGCCGAGGTAACTAGGGCAACAAGATAGCTAGTCTTGGTACCCTAGGTTATGTAGAAGAGAAAGATGGAGGTGTTTGTTTATGTGGATTCTTTTTCTCTCAACACATGAGATCAAAAGAATTTGTCAAGAGGAGGAAGATGAAGGAGCTAGCAACCATGGAACATTTCTTTTCTTCTCATGAGCAAAAGAGCAAAAGAGAGAGAGTGAGAAAAGAATTATGAGCTAAAGAAAATGAACCATGGTTCAATAATCCCAAAACATCATCATTACAAATCCTATCAAGATAAAGTTGATGGCTACATTGAAATGACCATTATCATAATCAAAAAGAAAAAGAAAATGAAAAGAAGAGTGTAGATCTCTCTTGAAGGTCAATGGTCAACACGGTCAACCGGTCAACAAAGTCAAGAGAGGTCATGGTGGTCAAATGGTCAATGCAATTAGCCATCATAAAATTATCACTAAAAGGATTAGTAAATGATGTCCGCGGCTTATAATGGTTTTGACCAAACGAATTGCCAAAACCCTAATGAGTCCGCCTCAAAATGGTTTTGACCGAATCAACTGTCAAAACCCTAATGAGCCTGCCACATAACGGTTTTGGCCGAACCAACTGCCAAAACCCTAATGAGGCACAACCTCCTTCATCGCTCCGGAAAACTGTGCATACACACCTGCATCCGTATTCCGTAGAATGCGGATGCACAGAAGACAAAACAAATCCATCCGTGCAATACTAGGATCCGGCTTAAACCAAAGCCCACTAGTATTGCCTGCCCGAACACCACACGCACACAAGTGTACTTAAGTGATCGCGGCCTTGCCGTAAAACTATACGGCCTCTACACGTTTTGCTCAGTGCTGGGAAACTCTCTGTGTGGGACTCTAAAGACTCGACACCACGCTGGCAGTGGGTTTAACCACAGACCGCAAGCGGCACTAGCTGTACGTAACGGTCCCTAGGTAGATGTCAATAAGAAGGCCGATGAGGTAAACCCATCCGAACTCCTACTGAGCCTGTATGTGACAATCTCCGTACAGTCCGGTCTGTTCGTCTGATACATCGCATGGAGGGCCTAGGGGGGTGGCGAACGTCAGTCCCCTAATAGCGGTACAAGTCGTGTCGGAGTGTAGCCCAGAACACCCTGAGATAACACTGGAAACCTACCAGTATATCTCGCTTGCCCTGGCCAGGGACTACATGTGTAATGGCTCTCCTAGACACAACGCGATGTCAACCCCCAATACCGGGAGAGACGAATCCTGTCTAACCGTCACTGCCTCCAAGTGCTTCGGGACTGCACCCAACTACTACCTGTTTGCATGACTCAGTAGAGCCGTGGTATGGTAGTAGTCAAAGAACAGTGAGAACACACTTGAGGCGAAGTGACAGTGTCAAGTCAGCGGACTAAGCTGTACTCATGTCACCTGGGAACTGTTAACTGACGATAGGTATAATACCAACCAACAGTCCCCGACGAGTCCTGTCCAGTGTACTCGTAACTTAACGAGCACCCGCATACTATCTCAAGTACGACGTACTGACGGCTGCGGGACAGACCGCCTCCCGCACTGGGATGAGAAGCGCATACGCTAGTCTACTCCGGAGTATCGATGCCCAGTCTCGATAATCCCACGACTAGAGACGTGCATAAGGATGTTCTTGTGGATTACCCAGCCCCCACGAGTGTGATCGCCATCACAACGCCGGTAATCAAGCAAAGATCCTAAGGGCTCTACTAATGCGTATAGGTGATATAATAAAGAAACACATGTACACATTAAAGTAGAGACAAACCAAGTAGCATACTATTATTTCGAGCAAGATTGTCTATACAACTGTGAATATCCCAAGCTTCCATCAAGTAATATACATACTTGTATGATACAGTAATGGCCTCTAGGGCATATACACTAACAATCTCCCACTTGCACTAAGGCCATGTACTGGCGTATCGAAGACCTATCATCTCGATCAGCCGCTCGAACTGAGTCTGGGGTAAGGCCTTCGTGAATGGATCCACCGTGTTGTCTTTTGTGTCCACTCTCCGCACCTCGATCTCCTGGCGATCAATGATCTCCCTGATCAGGTGATACCGCCTTAAGATGTGTCTGGATTTCTGATGGGATCTTGGTTCCTTCGCTAAAGCTATAGCCCCATTGTTATCGCAATACAAAAGTATTGGGTCAACAATGGACGGAACCACCTGAAGTTCACTAATGAACTTCTTTATCCAGACCGCCTCTTTTGCGGCATCGCTTGCAGCAATGTATTCAGCCTCCATCGTCCAGTCTGCGACGGTATCCTGTTTGGAACTCCTCCAACATACCGTCCCTCCGTTGAGGGTAAACACAAAACCCGAGACAGACTTGCTGTCATCTTTGTCACTCTGGAAGCTTGAATCGGTAAAGGACTCGACCCTGAGGTCTCCATTACCGTAAACCAGGAACATCTCCTTAGTCCTTCTCAGGTACTTGAGAATGTTCTTCACTGCCGTCCAGTGGTCCTCACCTGGGTCTGACTGATATCGGCTCACCACGCTCAGCGCGTAAGCTACATCTGGTCTTGTACATAGCATCGCATACATTATAGATCCTACCGCCGAAGCGTAGGGTATAGTGCTCATGCGAACCCTCTCCTCGTCAGTCTTAGGAGACATCTTCTTGGAGAGGGTAATTCCGTGTAATGCGGGTATGTTACCGCGCTTGGAATCCTCCATACTAAATCTCTTTAGTACGGTCTCTATGTACCTGGACTGCGAAAGTCCCAATAGTCTCTTGGATCTATCTCTATAGATCTTGATCCCCAGAATGTACGAGGCATCACCCAGGTCCTTCATGGAGAACCGTTGTGACAAAAATAGCTTGACCGATTGTAGCATAGGAATGTCATTTTCTATCAAAAGAATGTCGTCCACGTACAAGACTAGGAACACGACAGTTCGTCCTACAATCTTCTTATAGACACAAGGTTCATCTTCGTTCTTGATGAAATCAAATTCCTTGATTGCCTCATCAAAACAGATGTTCCAGCTCCGCGATGCCTGCTTTAATCCATAAATCGATATAAGCAACTTGCACACCTTCCCGCTGCTCCCACTGTCTACGAAACCTTCTGGCTGATCCATGTAAACGCATTCTTCCAAACAGCCGTTTAGAAAAGCCGTTTTAACGTCCATCTGCCAGATTTCATAGTCATGGAAGGCAGCAATGGCAAGTAGGATCCGAATGGATTTCAGCATAGCCACTGGAGAAAAGGTTTCGTCATAGTCCAAACCAGGTCTTTGACGAAAACCTTTTGCAACGAGTCTAGCCTTATAGGTCTCCACCTGCCCATCTACACCAAGTTTCCTTTTGTAGATCCATTTGCATCCAACGGGTTTTACCCCAGGTGGAGCAATATCTAAGGTCCACACTTTATTATTGTACATGGACTCCATTTCGGATTGCATTGCTTCCTGCCACTTATCAGAGTCCCTACTGATAATGGCCTGCCTGAAACTGGTAGGGTCATCTTCTTCCAAGATGCAATCCTCTCGATCCCCGTCTATGAGAAAACCGTAGTATCTCTCGGGCGGATGAGAAATCCTACCAGATCTGCGGAGTGGCTGAGGTTCGTCTGGGGTTATTGAATCCTGAGGTTCTGTCAAATTTTCAGCTTCAGTTTGTGGTTGCTGAATTTCTTCCAATTCTACTGTGCTCCCACTAATTTCTTTTGCAAGAAACTCCATTTCTAAGAAAACGGCATGCTGAGCAACAAACACCTTCTGTTCCTCGGTGTGGTAGAATAGATATCCATAACCATTCTTTGGATATCCCACAAACTTAAATAAAACTGACCATGCCTCTAGTTTATCTGGTTTATGTGTTTTAACATAAGCCGGACAACCCCATATCTTAAATCTTTTAAGATATGGCCTTTTTCCATTCCACATCTCGAACGGAGTCTTAGGCACAGATTTAGACGGAACATCATTCAATAGATATGCTGCTGTCAATAGCGCATGTCCCCAAAATGAAAGAGGCAACTCGGCATTACTCATCATGGAGCGAACCATATCCAGTAGGGTACGATTCCTCCGCTCCGATAAACCGTTGTGCTGTGGTGTATAAGGGAGAGTGTAAGTCTACGCTAGCGCCCCGGCAGTCTACAGACGCCAAAATGCGGAACAAAAACTTTTAACTGGCGCCATCGTATACTTTAACCCGGATCTGCCATTATTGCTAAACTAACAAACTGTAAAGAGTGTATAAAGGTTATACCGAACGATCCGAGTCCTTCGTTCTTCAACCATCATCCCACGCTCCGTTGCGGCTGCTCCGATCTCGTCGATCTCCGATATCCTCGTCGAGGTGGCACCACATCACCGATTCTTTAAACGGGCTCCCGCCTCTGACTTGAGGCAACTCGATCGTCAAGTTTGCTAAAAGAGACGACCAAGAATGATGTAGATGACTTTGTCTCACTTCGTCCAAGTCCGTGGACGATCGGTTAATGAAGTTGCCGAGGGAATCGGGTGATGGAATGAAATGAGCTGTGAATTCCATACACCCCAAATATCTATCATAATCTTTTTTCCAAAGAAAACCATCAAGTGAGAGAGAGAGGAAGGGGGCCGGCCACTTATAGGAGTGGGAGGTGACCGTAGGAGAAAAGGGGTGACCACAAGAAAGCTTCTCACTCAAAATATCAAGAAGAAATATCCTTAGCTAAACAAAATGCTTTAATGATAAAGCATGAGTCACTAATACACATCAACAAGCTTTAATGCATCCAATGAAAACTCAACACCAATTAATCCTAGTCACCTCATCTAGATGCTTCTAGAACACTGACTCACCTCAACTGAAGAAAAGATAAATCCGTCTTTAACCAAATGTTAAAAGACGGCTGATAGAAAACTGGAAACTGGCAACTTCCAAAAGTGATCCTGAAACAACTTTCAGGATAACCCCGAAACTGTATAAATATACCCGCATTTGTATTACGACCGAATACAAATACAACTGAGACAAAGATATTATACCTACTCAATATAATACTTGGATCCGGCTTAAACCAAAGCCGACCAGTATCATCTGCCCGAAAAATAACACGTGCGTAAACGTACGTGCATTTTCCGAACCCTGCCATAATACCATACGGCCTCTACAACGTTTCGCCCGAACTTGGGAAACTGTCTGTGGGGGACTCTAATGACTCGTCAGTACCCTAGCAGTGGGTTTAACCATAAACCATCAGCGGCACTAGCTATGCGTAACGGCTGCCCACGGACTGACCTCAAGGGAGACCGATGAGCGCACTCAAGGGAGGCCGATGAGCGAATTCATCCAGAAACCCTACTGAGCCTAACAGTGACAATGTATATACAGTCCGGTCCGTTCGTCAATGAGTATCGCATATCTGCTTAGGGGGCTAGTAACGTCAGACCCCCAAGAGCAGTATAAGTCGTGTCGGAGTGAAGCCCAATAACACCCTGAGATACTACTGGAGTACCTACCAGTAAATCTCCTGCCACGGCCGTGGGCTTTGTGTAATGGCTCTCCTAGACACAGCACGATCTCGCCCCCAATACCGGGAGAGACGAATCCCCTGCCGATCCGCTCACGTGCCTCCATATGGCTCGGGACTGTACCCAAAAGCTACCTGTTTGCACGACTCCTTTGAGCCGTGGTAGGGTAGAAATCAAAGCACAGTGGGAACTCACACGAGACAAATGACGACCTCAGGTCGATGAACTAACCTGTACACATGTCACCAGGGAACTGCTATCTGACGATAGATATAATACTAACTAGCAGATTCCCGGCGAGTCCTGTCCGGTGTACTCATAACCCAATGAGCACCTGTATACATCTTAGGTGATCCAACTGACACCAGTGGCTTGTGAGACCGGCCACCGCCCCTCGTCGGGGTCTCGACTGTATACACTAGTCTACTCCGGAGTATCGATGCCCTGTCTCGAAACTCCCACGACTAGGGACCACAATTAAGGATATGCATATAAACTACCCAACTCTCACGTATATGATCGCTATCATACTGTTGGTAGTAAAGCAAGATCCTAAGGGCTCTATCAAAGTGTAACATGCAATCAGTCACCTGAACATGTACACGACTGATAAAGGCAAACCAGATAGCATACTATCATCTTGAGTAAGACTGTTCTACCGGTATAGGTCCTCCGCAATCATTGCAATCACGTACCTGCGATCCAATAATTGACTATGAGGGCACTATCTCCAACAATCTCCCACTTGCACTCAAGGCTAATATTGCGATGTCGACTACTCACAGCCCGTGTGAAACCGAAAATCCAACTCCTCTACTAATCAGTTCACAAAGCCCGTTTGTAAAACTATTGTGTTCGAGAAATAGCCTCGGTGAGTGGATCCGCCTAGAAGTTTCTTTCTGAATCTCTCTTAATCTCAAGTTCGCGGAGAAAGCCATCTCCCGAATTGAGTAATACCTGTCTTAGAATATGTCTGGATATGTGATGGGACCTTAGTTCATAGATGAACTCCATATCCAAACTTCTTAGACTGTATGGATCACTGAACCTAATCAGTATCCGGCACCATGCCACCCACAGTATCCTCTTGAACCACCTGTCCATAATACTGTCCCCCTTCGTTAGAGGGAAAACTATAACTCTGACAATCACTCTGTCATCCATGTCACCTTTGAAGCCTGGAATGATAACCGTCTCCCGAAGGAGGCTGCTGTCATCAAATCCGTAGAACATGTACTTATGTTCTAAAACTTCTTCCTTATGTTTCTCCAGGATTGGATTAATACAAACTTATTGCATCTAGTGCAAAACCAACATTTGGTGTGGTACTTGACATCTCATGATTGACTCAATTGCCTAAGCAAGTGATCTGCCAATCATGCACATCCCTCTCCACTTTAGTCTGTAAGACACCTTTAGAGAGGGTGACTCCATCACCTGCAGGTACACCACCATGCTAGGAGTCAACTATTCCAAAAACCATTAGAATATCTGTCAAAGTACCCACATTGGGAAACTAACCAAATCCAGATCTAAAACCATAGATCTAGAAACCAGAATGTCAAATATTATATCCATATCCCGTCTGGAGAAACAACTGTGTGACGACCACAGTACAACCGATCGTAGTATAGGAATTTTACTTCCTACTCTGTGTATGTCATCCAGATACCATGACATCACACCCTACTACCTTCTTAACTGATCCATCCCCTATTCTGATTGAAGTCAAACCCATGACTGTCACATCAAAATTAGATGATCTATCTCCGCTATAACTGCTCTAGTCTATAAATAGACATTAGCATCTTGCCCACTATGCTTCCGTTGCTCCCACTGACTACGACAACCCTCCTACCGGGTCTCATATCCTGGAACAACAGTAGTGTCACGTCTGGGTAGATAAGAACCTCCCTGTCACTGTCCTTGAGCCTACCGAAGTACCTCTCGGGTGTCTGAGGTTACCTACCATATCTGCGGAGTGGCTATTGGAATGTCAACCCTGATTGAATATATAGGTCCTATTAAATTTTCCGTAATCGTTCGCGGTTCTAGAATCACTTCCAGTTCTACCATACTCCCACTACTGTTTTCTGAAAAAGATCCATTTTACTAAAACTGTGGCGAGTCAAGAACAATATCACTATTGATCTTCCAAATGGTAGAATATCAACCCTTGTCATAGCCAGGGTCAACCCACAAATAGCCATTACAGAAACGTGCCCTGAGTTATCCAGAGTCTGGTTTTAATCATAAGCTGGACAACTCCCCGTACCTTAATTTCTTTTAAGGTACAAACTATTCTATATCCAATATAGAAACTTTGGCACTTATTTAATTGGAACCATATTCAATCCATGCAGCTGTCTCCAGTGCATATCAACTTAATGGAAGGAGGCTAATCAGCATTACTCAACTTAGGGATCCATCCAATTATGAGTAACCTGAAAGAGAAACACGTTTCTCAAAACCATCACTATCATCTGAATACCAATCACAAGAATCTACATCTTCGATCTCTTTGAAGAATCCCGATACTTGTGATACCTGGTTCTCTACTTTATTCTTATACCCACAACTTCTCAAAACTTAGACCTTGTATTTCTACGAAACACTCGTCTAAATACTAGAGGAGTTATAAGTAAACAGAACATAGTACGAGGACCTACCCCTTTGTCCTGATGGACATTTGGACAACATACAATACTCTGTATAAGCCCGCTGAGTTAAACAACTCAAAACCTGTGCGTTGTAGGTGGAAAACTGTACCCTGGCGATTTCCTCAAATATCACCAATTACAACGAATTCCGATATAATGAGGATGATCACCTAATTCCCAATATCTTACTCCCACTCATCATCTGTAAAACCATACAGATATGAGAATGAAACCTGGTAAATACATACCCTTGGAATAAGTGTCTAATCGGGAAAACAGTTTTTCTTTAACAATGCACTGAAACATGAAAATGTTTCGTAGGGGTATCCTGGGATTCATAGTAATGCCTCTTCCATAATCCAATTCATGACTTCAACCGTATATTTTATTGCCATCTCTCCAAATCACTTTATTTGTCTTTAGTCATTACCTTCTGTACACCATTGTTAGGCTAAATGGTTTTCTTCCTTCCCTACCGTTCGGCACCAGCCTATGGTTTAGAAGAAGACTATCCAGTAAGCATAATAGGTGTACCCTCCTAAACCAAGGAGTACTCGCATCTCGAGAGAAGGTGATGATAAAAGACAACTGAATAATACCTTATTCTTTTTAAAGGTGAAATAGGAGTGGCGATGAAGTACGCGGTTTTGGTCGTGAATGATATCAGTCGCAATTTACATTGCCCTCTTTCTAATCCCTTTATTTTGTCTTTACATATTACCTTCTGCACACCCTACTTAGGCTAATTGGTTTTCTTCATTCCCTACCTTTCGGCACCAGCCTATGGTTTGGAATAAGACTATCCAATAGGCGTAATATGTGTACTCTCCTAAACCAAGGAGCTCTCGCAACCTGAGAGAAGGTTATAATAAAAGACAACTGAATAAACCAATTCTATTTCTCCTGAACCTGGATCCATCCCCGAAGAAGTCCCTTCGAGTTCGTATATAACCATACGATGGATCTATCCAATGGAAGTGGATATCCGTAGTAATACGGGTGTTCTGAGAAATTCAAAGGGTAAAAGAAGGAGTGGCAATGACTTATGCAACTCAGACAATCCAAAAGCCAGTATTTTAAGAAGATTCAGTCAACCTGGTCACTGAGTCATAGTCTAGGGTCGGTCAAAGGTCGCTGCCAAAGAGAGAGAGAGAAAAGAAACACTCTGCGTGCACTCTAACCTAGATCAGAATGGTCATCACTTTATCTAATCCGGAAACCTCCCACTGTCCTGTCAAATTCTCCTCCAAACCTAAAGAAGAATCAATCGGAATCACCCGAAGAGTAAACCAACTCATCAGTGGGAATCGGGATCCAACTCTCATCGCATGATAACGTGACGGAATCCACTCGCGTTATCACACTCCAGAAGGTATGCGCATGCCTGGCAAGTTTCAGTTTCTTTAGAAACTCCCGATATGATTTTTGCCCCATGCTCTTATGACCTTGGCGAAAGTCAACAAATCATAAGTCACATGTCAAGTTCTGCCCGTCATTATCTTGTTACTTTGAATCCACCCGTACATACCCTTGACGAAAGCCAACAAGGTAATACGACTGTCCCAAACCAACACATCTATCTATGCAACAAATGAATACCCCAGCAACTACCAAACACTATGCCTTGACGAAAGCCAACAAACATAGCTTGAATATTACTGACCATCCATAAGAAACGACGGAGGGCTACGGCTGGTTTTTGGCGAAAAACCTTTAACGTAATGAACTTGATCTCGTTGAAGGAACCTGATAGCTTTTTATAAAATATAGTGGCGAAAACCTTTTGCTAAAGAGGTCACTCCCGGTAAAGGGATCTCGGCTCTTTCCTCGTGGAATGAGGTGCAGGATATTCCACTGAATACCGCTATGCAAAGCAACATGTAATCGACTATAGTGAAGTTATTACCCTGACGCAAACTTCTGCCCAAGGGGTCAGTCCCGGTGAAGGGATATCAGCCCTTGCCCCGTCGAATGAGGTGCAGGATATTCCACTGAATACCGCTATGCATAACAAAAGGAAACGTCTTTGCAATAACACTTTTTAAATTTGTTCCAACAACATCCAAACAGGTTTGTTTTACTTTGCATTGATCAGAATCAATGCAGTCCCATCAATTATCACACCAGAAAAGAACGAAAATAAAATGTACGTATATGCCATCCGCATTCGTCACTGGGTCCCGTCATCACCCGTTAGGTTACTTAACTAACGACAGAGCGGGGACTGGACTAGCGCGGGTGTAAAACATATACAACATCTAATAGTATATAAACCAATATACAATAATCGCTCCAGGCGTGATAGTATGCAACATTACAGAAAAGTAATAAGCATCACAGAACAATACAGATATCTGGGATCCCCGAGTTTCACAGAGCCGCTGCTGAAACCCGACGTTCCCCTGTCGTGTGGATAGCCTGTGCAATGAAACCTAGACCCCTACGGGTGCGGCAAGTTACCCGCCAAAACCTGAAGCGAGGCAGCCCCTTACAACATAGTGAATGGACCACCCAGCACTCCACGGAATCCGGTAATCTTGGGCACCCCTCCTTGGGTCAACCTGTACCCCCCACGAGTGCGGCGAATAGTCTGCCAATTCTAGAGTGGGACCCCTCTGCCTCTCAAAGCCATGAGATGCGGACCCGTTGCCCTCCCGAACCCGGCTATCCGTGCACTCCGTCTCGGGGCAAAACCTAGTACAATAATGAAAAATAGTACAATAGGTACATCGACCGCAACCTGGTCGTGCCCCAAAAGAATATTATACAACAGGCAGTGACGGCTGTCCACAATTTGGACGCTCGCCCCACAATATCAAATGTACAAATAAACTCAAACTGTACTACCATTGCACACTGCTATCCACCACGACAAATCCGCAACATCACAGCACAACACAGAACATCAACGCGAATGTCACGTTCGCAAACCCGTCTAAAAGAACTATAGAAATCAAACGCGGTTTACCGATCAAATGACATTCCCGGTCGGAGATATAATGTAAGCACTGTAAACTAACGTGTTTAAATTTCGATCGACCAAAGACCAAATATCAAAAAGTGGGCCCCACGACTTACTGGTGAACAGTAACAAAATCTGGGCCAAAACGATATTTACCAAAAACCCCAAAATCTAACCAAGAACCCACTGTGAAAATTTGGGGCCACGAGGTCACTGTGTGGCCGCGGATGCGCGGTCAAACCATAGGTTTGACCGTGTTTCCGCGGCTGTCTCATCGAATCACGTGCCCAAATTTCTACGTCGTTCTAATAAAAGCCTGCACAGTTTTCTGAGACATGTAGAATTAATTTTTGAGACCGTTTAAAAACAACAGAAACTCTCGAGCTAGGATTTTGCCGTTTTTGATTTTCGGTTCGATCGATGTTTTGAACGCTTTAGCACAAGTTAGTATAGCAAAATGGTGAGGCTCTGATACCACTGTAAGTCTACGCTAGCGTCCCGGCAGTCTACAGACGCCAAAATGCGGAACAAAAACTTTTAACTGGCGCTATCGTATACTTTAACCCGGATCTGCCATTATTGCTAAACTAACAAACTGTAAAGAGTGTAGAAAGGTTATACCGAACGATCCGAGTCCTTCGTTCTTCAACCATCATCCCACGCTCCGTTGCGGCTGCTCCGATCTCGTCGATCTCCGATATCCTCGTCGAGGTGGCACCACATCACCGATTCTTTAAACGGGCTCCCGCCTCTGACTTGAGGCAACTCGATCGTCAAGTTTGCTAAAAGAGACGACCAAGAATGATGTAGATGACTTTGTCTCACTTCGTCCAAGTCCGTGGACGATCGGTTAATGAAGTTGCCGAGGGAATCGGGTGATGGAATGAAATGAGCTGTGAATTCCATACACCCCAAATATCTATCATAATCTTTTTTCCAAAGAAAACCATCAAGTGAGAGAGAGAGGAAGGGGGCCGGCCACTTATAGGAGTGGGAGGTGACCGTAGGAGAAAAGGGGTGACCACAAGAAAGCTTCTCACTCAAAATATCAAGAAGAAATATCCTTAGCTAAACAAAATGCTTTAATGATAAAGCATGAGTCACTAATACACATCAACAAGCTTTAATGCATCCAATGAAAACTCAACACCAATTAATCCTAGTCACCTCATCTAGATGCTTCTAGAACACTGACTCACCTCAACTGAAGAAAAGATAAATCCGTCTTTAACCAAATGTTAAAAGACGGCTGATAGAAAACTGGAAACTGGCAACTTCCAAAAGTGATCCTGAAACAACTTTCAGGATAACCCCGAAACTGTATAAATATACCCGCATTTGTATTACGACCGAATACAAATGCAACTGAGACAAAGATATTATACCTACTCAATATAATACTTGGATCCGGCTTAAACCAAAGCCGACCAGTATCATCTGCCTGAAAAATAACACGTGCGTAAACGCACGTGCATTTTCCGAACCCTGCCATAATACCATACGACCTCTACAACGTTTCGCCCGAACTTGGGAAACTGTCTGTGGGGGACTCTAATGACTCGTCAGTACCCTGGCAGTGGGTTTAACCACAAACCGTCAGCGGCACTAGCTATGCGTAACGGCTGCCCACGGACTGACCTCAAGGGAGACCGATGAGCGCACTCAAGGGAGGCCGATGAGCGAATTCATCCAGAAACCCTACTGAGCCTAACAGTGACAATGTATATACAGTCCGGTCCGTTCGTCAATGAGTATCGCATATCTGCCTAGGGGGCTAGTAACGTCAGACCCCCAAGAGTAGTATAAGTCGTGTCGGAGTGAAGCCCAATAACACCCTGAGATACTACTGGAGTACCTACCAGTAAATCTCCTGCCACGGCCGTGGGCTTTGTGTAATGGCTCTCCTAGACACAGCACGATCTCGCCCCCAATACCGGGAGAGACGAATCCCCTGCCGATCCGCTCACGTGCCTCCATATGGCTCGGGACTGTACCCAAAAGCTACCTGTTTGCACGACTCCTTTGAGCCGTGGTAGGGTAGAAATCAAAGCACAGTGGGAACTCACACGAGACAAATGACGACCTCAGGTCGATGAACTAACCTGTACACATGTCATCAGGGAACTGCTATCTGACGATAGATATAATACTAACTAGCAGATTCCCGGCGAGTCCTGTCCGGTGTACTCATAACCCAATGAGCACCTGTATACATCTTAGGTGATCCAACTGACACCAGTGGCTTGTGAGACCGGCCACCGCCCCTCGTCGGGGTCTCGACTGTATACACTAGTCTACTCCGGAGTATCGATGCCCTGTCTCGAAACTCCCACGACTAGGGACCACAATTAAGGATATGCATATAAACTACCCAAATCTCACGTATATGATCGCCATCATACTGTTGGTAGTAAAGCAAGATCCTAAGGGCTCTATCAAAGTGTAACATGCAATCAGTCACCTGAACATGTACACGACTGATAAAGGAAAACCAGATAGCATACTATCATCTTGAGTAAGACTGTTCTACCGGTATAGGTCCTCCGCAATCATTGCAATCACGTACCTGCGATCCAATAATTGACTATGAGGGCACTATCTCCAATAGGGAGTAAGCTGAGAGAGAATACCATTCTTTTTTAAGTAATCTAGGAATTCCGTGCTTAAGTACTCCCCTCCTCTATCAGACCGGAGGATCTTGATACTTTTACCAGTCTGGTTCTCTACTTCGTTTCTGAATTCCTTGAATTTCTCAAAAGCTTCAGATTTGTGTTTCATCAGATACACATATCCGAACCTAGAGAGATCGTCAGTGAATGTGATGAAGTACGAGAACCCACCCCTTGCATGTATAGACATCGGACCACATACATCACTGTGTATGAGTCCCAAGAGCTCTGCTGCTCTTTCTCCATGTCCGGTGAACGGAGATTTGGTCATCTTTCCTTTGAGACAAGACTGAAAAATTTCATAAGATGAAAACTCGAACGTATCCAAGAGTCCATCTTTATGCAACTTACTCAGTCTTTTCTCTCCGATATGACCAAGTCTACAATGCCACAAGTAGGATTCATTCGTATCTGAATTCTTCCTCTTGCGTGTGCTTTGTATATTGAGAACTGTATTCTGATTTAGAACGTAGATACCATTACACAGTGTACCTTCTGCAACCATTACCTTATGAAGGTAGATTTTCATGATATTTCTATCAAGAACAAAGTTATATCCATCTTTATCGAGTAAAGAAACTGATATTATGTTGCAAACCATGGAAGGTACATAGTAGCAATCGTTCAAAATCATAGTCTTGCCATTTGGCAATACTAGGTGATATTCACCGACGGATGCAACATTTACTTGTGCTCCGTTCGCTACTCTGAGCGACATATCACCAGGTGCAACTTTCCTACTTTTTCTCAGTTCCTGCAATAAATTGCAGATATGAGATCCTGATCCGGTATCAAGTACCCAGGAGGTAGGGCTGACCGTAAAGCAGTTCTCAATTACAAGAACACCTGAAGTAGATGCAAAACCATGCTTCTTCTTCAACTGGGTATCCTTGGAATCCATACAATCCTCTTTCCCTTGCTCATACTTATGGCTGTTGTCACAAGTTAGAACCGAACCAACGTTCCCCAGCCCCGAATAAAAATTCGGATCGGTCAAGCGATACATTTTATTATCTTTATTAGGGCGTGAAATGGTTGCTACCTGGAGAGAGAGAAAAGAAACACTCAGCGTGCGCTCTTGCAAGATTAGATTGGTTTATTGATTTATCTAACCAGGATGGCTCCCACTGTTTCCTCAAATTCTTCCTAAAACCTTAAAAGAAGAACTAGTCAGGATTAATCGCACGTCACAATACTTGCTTAACCTTTCAGCCAGGCTGGTGTTAGTACTTCGAGGGAGGTTTTCCAACGCTTTCGCGAAGTTCCTTAATTAAATAACCTCTTTTCCCTGGGTGCGTAACCCCGCTAACACCGTTCTAGACACCTACTTGGTTTATAGCATTGATCGTTAAGTGAAATAATCTCCCGAGAGTAACCCAACTCATCAGTGGGATCGAGATCCAACTATCATTGTGTGATGACCTAGATGGAATCCACTCTAGTCACCACACTCCAGAAGGTATGCTAAATCTGCAAGTTTCAGTTTCTTTAGAAACTCCCGATGTGGTTTTTGCCCCTAATGGTTTATGACCTTGACTAGGTCAACAAACCATAAACCGTTAGTCAAGTTCTACCCGTCATTATCCTGATTGCATTAGACCCACCCGTACGTGCCCTTGACTAGGTCAACAAGGCCGCACGACTGTCCTAACCAATCACATTTGCAATCCACAGAAAAATATCATCTAGCTACCGTTCACTGACTAGGTCAACAAACGCAGCATGGATACTAAATAATATCAATCCGAAACGACGGAGGGTTACGGCTGGGTTTTTTGGCGAAAAAACCCGTTAACATAATGAACTTGATATCGTTGAAGGAACATGATTGCCCTTTTTGAAAATATAGTGGCGAAAACTTTTGCTAAAGAGGTCACTCCCTGTGAAGGGATCTCGTCTCTTTCCTCGTCGAATGAGGTGCAGGATATTCCAAAGTGAATACCTCGATGCAAAGCAAGAATAATCGACTATAGTGAAGTTATTACCCTGACGCAAACTTTTTGTCCAAGGGGTCACTCCCGATGAAGGGATCTCGGCCCTTGCCTCGTCGACTGAGGTGCTGGGCATTCATAACCGAATACCTCTGTGCAAAACAAAAGTGAACGTCCTTGCAATAACAGCCCTTTTTGAAAAATTGTTCCAACAACGTCTTTTAGGTTTATTTTCTTGCATTAGTTCTTTTAATGCGTCCCATCATTTAAATCCTACCATTGCAGAAAACAACCAAAATATGACGTACGCTTATCCATTCGCATTCGCCACGGGGCCCCGTCATCACCCGTTAGGTTACTTAACTAACGACAGAGCGGGGGCTGGGCTAGCGCGGCTGAAAAACATAAGCAACGCCTAAATAGTTATTATATATATATATATATATATATATATAGCAATGATAGCCAATCCAGATCACAGATGAACACTTTGGATATACTAGGAACCCGCGATTCGTTCAAGCCTGCAACGAAAAGCGGATTACACGGTCGGGATGAATAGCCAATACCCTACCCTAGACCCCTACGGGTGCGGCAAACTACCCGCCAAGTACCCGAAGCGAAGCAACCTCCCTCAACCCGTGAGTAGGCCACTCGGCAGTTCGAGATACCTGGTAGTTTTTGCACCCCACCTTGGGTCTATCCTAGGAGCAAAAACAGTAAAAAGAAATTATACAATGACGGCTACAACCCCGCCCCGGTTGTGCGGCCATACAAATAAAATTTCATCAATTTACAAATTTTACAATGAATGAAAGAAAAAGAAACTCTCATCTCACATCCACCCCGGCTATTCATCCACGACGATCCAACGAGTTCATATACACAAACCATCAGCATTACAGATCACAGATATGTATAACCCCCACTTATCGACGTATAGCGATTAGTAGACGTTCAATACATATATCACAACACAGATACAACCCATTAGCCAAAGTCTACAGAAAATCGACCAAAAATACGGATTTTTAAGCCCCAAAAACAAATTTTGCTTTCTGAAAAATCTGGGCAGAAAAATCATATTCTAAAAATCCCAAAATACCAATATAAGAACACTGCAGGAAACATGACCCCAAACCGAGTTAACTCGGCCGCGGTTTTGCGGCGCTTTAACCGAGTTAGGGGATCGAATTTCTCCAGTGTTCTATAAAAAGCCTGAGCCGATTTTTAGTGCATGATTTATGAATTTTAGAACAGATCTAAAAATCTGCAGAAACTTGAAATTTCCGGGGTGTTTTGCGGTTTTTCGTCTAGTCGAAATTCTAGATACTTTGCTAACTTGCTAGTTTATGTTTAGCTTGGCTCTGATACCACTGTTAGGTCCACGTTACCTCTCCCGGTACTTTCGGGGTTGCGGAAACGGTAAAACAAAATTTTTTCTAGACTTGGTAACATGGACCGTAAAAGCCGGATCTTTGCTAAACTAGAAACTAGCAAACTACAAGAGGTGCTAACTACTATGCCGTAGAAATTATACCTCACGATACCGGTCCTTCGGGTCTTCACTCCGCTGCGCCATTTGTTCATCCATGCTCCGAGGGTTGATCCGGACTTTGGTCACCTCCGCGGCCTTCTTGAGTCGAAGACGATCCACCCGAGAGATGTACACCGAGCTCCACCTCGAGCCGAGATAACTAGGGCAACAAGATAGCTAGTCTTGGTACCCTAGGTTATGTAGAAGAGAAAGATGGAGGTGTTTGTCTATGTGGATTCTTTTTCTCTCAACACATGAGATCAAAAGAATTTGTCAAGATGAGGAAGATGAAGGAGCTAGCAACCATGGAACATTTCTTTTCTTCTCATGAGCAAAAGAGCAAGAGAGAGAGTGAGAAAAGAATTATGAGCTAAAGAAAATGAACCATGGTTCAATAATCCCAAAACATCATCATTACAAATCCTATCAAGATAAAGTTGATGGCTACATTGAAATGACCATTATCATAATCAAAAAGAAAAAGAAAATGAAAAGAAGAGTGTAGACCTCTCTTGAAGGTCAATGGTCAACACGGTCAACCGGTCAACAAAGTCAAGAGAGGTCATGGTGGTCAAATGGTCAATGCAATTAGCCATCATAAAATTATCACTAAAAGGATTAGTAAATGATGTCCGCGGCTCATAATGATTTTGACCAAACGAATTGCCAAAACCCTAATGAGTCTGCCTCAAAATGGTTTTGACCGAATCAACTGTCAAAACCCTAATGAGCCTGCTACATAACGGTTTTGGTCGAACCAACTGCCAAAACCCTAATGAGGCACAACCTCCTTCATCGCTCCGGAAAACTGTGCATACACACCTGCATCTGCATTCCGTAGAATGCGGATGCACAGAAGACAAAACAAATCCATCCGTGCAATACTAGGATCCGGCTTAAACCAAAGCCCACTAGTATTGCCTGCCCGAACACCACATGCACACAAGTGTACGTAAGTGATCGCGGCCTTGCCGTAAAACTATACGGCCTCTACACGTTTCGCTCAGTGCAGGGAAACTCTCTGTGTGGGACTCTAAAGACTCGACACCACGCTGGCAGTGGGTTTAACCACAGACCGCAAGCGGCACTACCTGTACGTAACGGTCCCCAGGTAGATGTCGATAAGAAGGCCGATGAGGTAAACTCATCCGAACTCCTACTGAGCCTGTATGTGACAATCTCCGTACAGTCCGGTCTGTTCGTCTGATACATCGCATGGCGGGCCTAGGGGGGTGGCGAACGTCATTCCCCTAATAGCGGTACAAGTCATGTCGGAGTGTAGCCCAGAACACCCTGAGATAACACTGGAAACCTACCAGTATATCTCGCTTGCCCTGGCCAGGGACTACATGTGTAATGGCTCTCCTAGACACAGCGCGATGTCAACCCCCAATACCGGGAGAGACGAATCCTGTCTAACCGTCACTGCCTCCAAGTGCTTCGGGACTGCACCCAACTACTACCTGTTTGCACGACTCAGTAGAGCCGTGGTAGGGTAGTAGTCAAAGAACAGTGGGAACACACTTGAGGCGAAGTGACAGTGTCAAGTCAGTGGACTAAGCTGTACTCATGTCACCTGGGAACTGTTAACTGACGATAGGTATAATACCAACCAACAGTCCCCGACGAGTCCTGTCCAGTGTACTCGTAACCTAACGAGCACCCGCATACTATCTCAAGTACGACGTACTGACAGCTGCGGGACAGACCGCCTCCCGCACTGGGATGAGAAGCGCATACGCTAGTCTGCTCCGGAGTATCGATGCCCAGTCTTGATAATCCCACGACTAGGGACGTGCATAAGGATGTGCTTGTGGATTACCCAGCCCCCACGAGTGTGATCGCCATCACAACGCCGGTAATCAAGCAAAGATCCTAAGGGCTCTACTAATGCGTATAGGTGATATAATAAAGAAACACATGTATACATTAAAGCAGAGACAAACCAAGTAGCATACTACTATTTCGACCAAGATTGTCTATACAACTGTGAATATCCCAAGCTTCCATCAAGTTATATACATACTAGTATGATACAGTAATGGCCTTTAGGGCATATACACTAACACCTGTAATTTATTACGGGATCAGTTTTCTGAAGTTGCCAGTTTGCATTCCGTTCCGGCCGGTTTTCCTTTGTTCCTTCGCGGCCGGACTTTCTGGTGGATGGGGTTATTTGAAAGTGTGCAAATAACATTTTGTGGAGGGGTTTTCTTGCATTATGTGGCTTCCTCATGAGATTCCATTTTAATCTCATCACTTGCATTTATTATGATTGGATTGAGATAGGATTGAGTTGGATGTTGAGTTGATTTTGTAATGACCATTTTTCTCATTATCTTTCTCTTCTCCTCTTGCTTTATTTCCATTGGATTTTTCCTCCACCATTCCTTTAGTGGCTGGCCACATTATTGGGAGGAGAGGGGGTGTGATTTTTGGAGAGAAAAATTATGATCTCATTTCATTCTTCTTGCCACAAAATACTAGTTCACTCAAAAGGTTCATTTTCTCCTCCACCATGGCAACAACATAAACCCCATGAGACAAAGATTCTTCACTAAACCTACAGTACTCTTGGACGCGTCGGCTTGCCAACTTCGCGCCCGAGTTTCCTCGGTCCAGAGATGGGAGCCCGTAAAAGAATCTGGCTATGTGGTGCCCTTTCCGACGAGGAGGTGACGGACGGAGATTCCGCGGGAGATCGGGACGACGACGCGAAGACCGAAGGACACGGATTGCTCGGTATATCTCTCTTCCCATCTTTTAGTTTGCTAGAAGCTAGGTTAATGGCCCGATCCGGGTTAATAGTGCGCGGTGGTGCGGTTTGCAAGTTTCGCAAAGTTTTTCGTTTCCGCGTTTCCGGCGTTTGATCAACGGCCGGGGCGCCGCCGTGCACTTACATTTTTTATGAGTCTGCGCCCTTTTGGGTTTTCATAGACTCGCCTGTAGCCCTGCTGTTTTTACTCACGGAGCCCTTTCGGGTTTTCATCCGTGCCCATTTTGCTTACGGACGTACCATTTTTTTACAAGTCTGTGCCCTTTCGGGTTTTCACAAACATCGCCGGTAGTCCTGCTGTTTTTACTCACGGCGCCCTTTCGGGTTTTCATCCGTGCCCATTTTGCTTGTGGACATACCCTTTTTTTGTTTCAAGTGGGATATTCCACTTGACTGCATGACTCGTTTGTAAGCCCCTTGATATATTTTCTATTCTTTGAAAAGAAAGGACCATCTTACGTAGAGATTCTTCCTCTAGTAAGAAATATGCGCCCTGTGTATACTTCGGGGGAGCGAGTACCCACGCAGTCTCTATTTTGGTGACAGGTTGTTTCAATGTTGCTCATCATGTTTTTTGTTGAGCGTCGGCGACAAATACTACCTTACCTCTGCTTTTCATTCATCTTCATCAGATAATGAAGTGTCTTGACTTAGCTGATCCAATCGAGTTATTTTATCCATGAGCTCTTAGAAGGCTGTCGGCTTGAAGAGGGCCATATATGAGGACGCCTTTGAATTTGGGTCAAGGGTGGCTATGAGCATTCCCATGGCTGCAACTTTATCGATGCGTTTCTTGTATTTGACCAGAGATTTCTCCATCAGGTAACACATTGAACCCAAGTCTCATTCGGTCTAACCCTTTTGTTGACCAGTGCCATCACGGTAGTGCGTTTATTCACACCAGCGAATCTCTGACAGGAGGGCATCTCCATTTCGTTGAAGGTATTCATGGAGTCATTCAGGAGTTCCGCATACCATTCGAAGGTAATGCCCACCAGACAGCCGATGAACTGTCAGAGGAGAAGTATATCAGTATTGCCGCACATGGGTTCAAATCGCGCAATGTGCCGGCGAGAATTCTCAGTTTCTTTATACATGTGGCACGTTGGAAGTGTGTACTCTGTTTGGTACTGTATTTGATTGTGTCATGTCGGATACGGTCGACCGGTCTTGATTGATCTATTTGCTGCTTCACTGGAGTAGTGAGTCTTGATTTGCTGAGGGCATATTCGTTCAGCTTTGCTTTTGAGAACATTTCCTCTTCGGCTGTTGATGAGACTCATAAAGGATTTGAAATGTCACCCTTATCTTTAAGAGTGACTAACGGCAGTTCATTCGCTTGTGGTTCCGATTGAACTATCATTCCAGCCATATTCTGAATCAGAAGGGCCATCTGGTTCATCTTAGTGGACATTTCTGCCGCTTCTGCATCTCCTTTTTTCAGAGCGCGCTTTAGGAAATCAATATCCGACTCCTTCTCTATTCTTTCTCCAGGTGCGTCTTCGGGATTTTCCTTTTAGCGTTTGCTGCCGCTTCTGGTTCACCCTTATCTTTAAGAGTGACTACCGGCAGTTCATTCGCTTGTGGTTCCGATTGAACCATCATTCCAGCCATATTCTTGTTAGTTATATGTATGCCCTAGAGGCCATCACTGTACATACGATGTATATTGTAGTGGATGCTAGGACATATATAGGGAGGACTTTCTTGCTCGACATGATAGTATGCTATCTGGTTGTACTTTATCTTAACATGTACTCTGATTGTCTCTATATTACATGTTGATAAAGCCCTTAGGATATGTACTCGACTACTGGGACTATGATGAGATCATACTAGTGGGGCCACGGTAGTCGACGAGTACATCCTATAACTGTTCCTAGTCGAGGGTGTATCGAGACAGGGCATCGATGCACCAGAGTAGACTAGCGTATACGCATCTTGACCCATATGATGGGAGATGGATGATCCCATATCCATCGGTGTTTGACATCATGGATGGTGTACGGGTGCTCAGTGGAGACTGGGTACACTGGACGGACTCGCCGAGAACTCCCAGATGGTATTATACCATACGTCAGATGGCAGTTCTCAGGTGACACTGGTACAGAGTAGTCTGTTGACCCGAGATCGTCATAGAGTCTTGTGTGGTTCCCACTGTGCTTTGATTTTCATCATACCACGTCCAAGAGGGCGTGCAAAAAGGTGGCTTTTGGGTACAGTCTCGAATCACATGGAGGCAATGAGCGATAGGAGGGGATTCGTCTCTCCCGGTATAGGGAGTTGATGTTGTGCTGTGTTCGATTGGCTATAACCGGAAATCCCTGGCCAGGGTTGCTGAGATTTACTGGTAAGTGTTATCAGTAGTTTCTCGAACTGTTATAGACTTCATATCGACACGACTTATCGAGCTACTGGGGTCTGACGTTTACCACCCTTAGGCGAGATATGCAACATATCAGACGACGAGACCGGACTGTACGGGAGTGTTACTGTTTGGATTCACAGGAGAAGTTACAGGCTTGCTTGTTGATCTTCTGAGCGCTCAATACCTGGGTAGCTGTTACGTTTAGCTGACCGCTTGCAGCTTGTGGGTGTTTGATATGATCATCACCTACTGCCGGCGTATTGACGATTCTTTAGAGTCCTACACAGAGGTTTCTTGACTCAGGCAAAACGGAGTAGGAGCACATATGTGATATGTGCGGGACCGAGGATAATGCGATATATGATACCGTATTATACTCTCGCGATATTTGATATCAGCCGGGTCATCGGATCAAGTGTTGATTCGATGAATCGGTACGGATAAATATTAGTCGGTTATATGCGATATAGCCGGATTGTCGGATCAAGTGTTGATTCGATAATTTAATGTATAATAATATATTTGATATATTAAATTACATTAACTAATATTTGCTCACTAAAAGATTCTTTTTCTCACTCGGGTAATACATTGATATATATGCGATATATGTTAAATGTATTATTTTATTTTGTTACAATAAATATTGTATATGTGATATATAATATTGTAACATATTATAATTATTAATGCAACATGATTAGAGGAGTTTAAACATGATTAGGGTTTGGATTAGGGTTAAACCTTCTAGTTGATTCTAGAAGCTTTTACTTTGTCATGATAAAGATATTTGTGTTGATCTTTATCCATGACTCACACTTAACCCAACCCAAACCCTAACCCTAGTAAACTCTCTACAATGGTTAAGTGAACCATGGTTGCATAAATGATTATGATAACATTCTTTCTATTCATCACAAATGAATTATCATCTTCTTCCTCCTTCATTCTTCCATGGAAAAGCTTGCTTGTTTTTCAAAAGGTGATGAATAAATATAAGAAAAAGATAAATAAAGAGAGCAAAATTCCTACTTCATCATCCTCATCTTCCCTTGCCATTTAGATGAGGGTGTTCACATCATTTCATGAGTGTTAGCTTGTGTTAAAGAAACTTCGAGGTAGATCATCGTAGTATCGAAGATCGGAAGCAAAGGTTGCGTTATTCTCTTCGTGGAACCTCTCGAGAGTCTGGAACCCGACGATCACAGCGAAGGGACCACAACACGGAGCATATGAAGTGAAGGACCGGATCTACAAAGGTTGTAATCCCTCTCACTTAGTGTTAAAATGTTTAGCATGCAAGTATTCGCCTAATCTCTAGTTTAAAGTTCCGTATTCGGGTTGTTCGGCACGGCTAATTTTTAAATCGGGCATGGTTGATGCCTCGTAGAACCTTGTGCGCGTGCCTAGCAACCCTACAGTGGTATCAGAGCCAAGCTAGAGCTTTAGGCGAAGTCTAGACGAAGTTTAAAGTCCGATCGAAACCCAAAACCCCGTTAAAACCCGCTCTCTGGACTTTTTCTAAAAACTGGGATTTTTCCAAATTAAAAATGCTCAAAAAATTCAGCAGGGAATTCTAAGAATTACGGTACAAATTTTTTTTGATGAACAGTAAATCTCGCGGCGGAACCGCGGCAGAAGCATGCCTTCTGCGGCGGTTCCGCGGCGCAATTCTGACGTCATCAACTACTGTTTGCACAGTAACTTCTATTTAATTATGCTGGATTTTCTGGGAATTTTTAATATTTATTCAAGAGTTGAATTTTCTGGGGTTATTTTGGGGATTCGATGTTTCGATCGAAGTATTAGATTTTGTCTATGTGGCTTTCCGGATATTTTTTAGAAACTGTTAAAAAGTTCGAACGGATATCAATAACTCAATTTTTCCCCTATCGGAAATTTTTTCAAAAGTTGGATTTTTTCTCGTGTTTAAGAATGTTCTAAGTCGTGCAAGTAACTCGATGGACCCTCTAGAAGACAACAAACCTTAACTCGATTATGTGACCGTCTTGAACTGCCCTTTGAACCTTAGGGTTTGTGGCAGTACGGCGTGCCACATGTGAGGCGTTGGCTTGACCCTTCTACGGCTGGACCATTGGTACTGTGGCATGTGATGGACGTTTTTAAACTGTTTTCAAGTGTTGAGATATATTGGGGAAATCTTGGGTGCTTGATGATTCGATCCGAAAGTTTAATTTTTTCTATTTATCTGGAATGTGATACAATAATTGGAATCCACAAATAGTTATGAGATAACTGATTTGAATATTATAAACATAGTAGTTTAGTCTCAGATGATCGGTTGCTACGGAATTTTGATGTGATCAAAAGTCCGTCGCAATCACGTAGCGTACGCGGATACTCGCCGGGTAAACTTAATAGTACGAGCATTCGATCAGGACGTCGGGAATCTTGTTGAATTGGCCGACTTGGTATTGAAAAGAGTTTTCGATAAATGAGACTAAAATGCGGGGTTTATAATTGTTAGGCATGCGATGTCTAAGGAATTCATTTGGTTAGGCATGCGATGTCTAAAGAGGTTGCGGATTCCAACTGTTGTAGTTTTACACTTTTTTTTCTGTGACCGTAAGCGTAGTATGTGGTGTATCGCCGGCTTCGTTGCTATACATCAACGACAATCGGGATACGCATACTTGCTTACGTTGATGATATGAGATATTATGTGTTGCTGTGATATGTTATATTGGATCGTCACGTTTTGAATAGCCGGGGGTTTTATGTGAGATGAGAGTTTTTCTTTTTCATTCATGTAAAATTCATTTGTATGTAATATTCTTTTATTGGGGCACTTCCAGGTAGCGGAAGATGTCACCGTTGTATATTATTTACTTTTCCGCATTAGGTAGACCCAAGGCCGGGGGCACAAGTAACCGGGTTCTAGGGTCCAGTGGGAGACCATCTCGAGGAGTCGAGACCGGGTCTCCTAACCCTAGAATTGGCAGTGTTACTTGCCGCTCTCGTAGGGGTCTAGGAATGTGGGTTTGGCTATTCATCGCGACCGTGGAATCCGTGTTTTATACTGGCTCGTATTGAAAACACGGACGTCCTAGTATATCCAATATTTCATATATGTTCTTCTGCTGCAATGTTCTGTGATGAGATCATATTACTGCCTGAGACGAATGTTTATATATTATATATATGAGATATATGTTATATTGCAGATTTCGTTTCAAAAGAAATGCTTGTGAAGCATAATTAAAATGGGACTTCATTAATGAGATTAATGAAATAAATGAAACCTAAGATGTTGTAGAAACTTGTTTAAAAACTGGTAGCTACAGTTCTTGCTTTGCATCGCGGTGTTCCTTGTAGAACATCCTGCACCTTATTCGATAGGGAAAGGACCGAGATCCCTTCACCGGGAGTGACTCCTTTAGCAATAACTGGCAGATGCTATAAATTCGGTTTGTCTTTTGATTGCTTCTATAGTTTCTGCTTTGCACAGCGGTATATATGATATATCCTGCACCTTATTCGATGAGGAAAGGGCCGACGATCCCTTCACCGGGAGTGACCCCTTTAGCAAAACTAGAAAAGCCTCAAAAGCATTCCATTTAAAATCACTCGATTCTACAACGATATCAAGTTCATTACGCAAAGGGTTTTCTGAAAAACCCGTCGTAGCCCTCCGTCATTTCAGATAAGTACTGGTTAGTATTCGTGCTACGTTTGTTGACCTTAGTCAAGGCGTAGTGTGCGGTAGCTGATTAGTGCTTATCTGTATAAGCATATGATGCGATTGAGTTAGGGTAGTCGTGCGACTTTGTTGACCTTAGCCAAGGGTCGTGCGGGTGGGTTTAATTCAATCGGGAAATGACGGGTTGAACTTGGCTAGCACTTATGATTTGTTGACCTTAGCCATGGTCATAAGCTGCTAGGGGCAAAATATTATCGGGAATTTCAAGTGTTGAAATTTGCAATGAGATTGCATACCTTCTATGAGATAGTTGGATCCTGATACCCGCTGCGAGTAAGAGTTACTCCTGGGAGAGTTTTACACATTACAATTAGCCGATCAAGTAGGTGTCTAGAAAGGTGTTAACGGGGTTACGCCTCTGGGAAAACGAGGTTTACTATAATTAGGTTCGTGCGAAAGCATGGGGGACCTCCCTCAAAGTACCGACACTGGCCTGGCTGAAAGATTGGCGAACTTGTAGCGTGTAATTAATCCCGGCTAGTCTTTCCTTTTAGGGTTTGAAGGAAGATTTGACTGAAACAGTGGGAGACATCCTGATTAGATATATTAGATAACCAATCTAATCTTGCAAGAGCATACGCTGAGTGTTTTCTTCTCTCTCTCTCCAGGTAGCGACCATATCACGCCTTAATCAAGATAATAAAACGGATATATTGACCGAACCCGCTTGTTATACTGAGCTGGGGAACGTTGGTCCCGCTCCAACTTATAATTGTTATAAGACAGAGCAGGAAATTGGGGAATACCAGATTTCCCGTGGCGCCCAAACGAAGAAAGTGCATGATGATGCATCATCTTCGGGTGTGTTTATTACACAGAACTATTTCTCAGTATCCTTTACGTCCTGGGTATGTGATACCGGATCAGGATCCCGTATATGTAATCTGTTACATGGGCTACAGATAGATAAAGAACTGAGAACGGGTGATAAGTTTCATGAGGCAGAAAACGGTGCAAGTGTTGCAGCCAAGTCTGTTGGTCACTGTCACCCTGTATTACCGAAATATATTGATTCTGAACAAATGTTATTAGATACCGAACCTGATATACAAAATCATATCAGTCTCTTTATTAGTAAAGAAAGGATATAATTTTGTATTGTTGGATAATGTTTTGAACATTTCCTATATCAAGAGTTGATCGGTTCAGGCACGTTATCTAAAAGCATTGACGTTCTAAATCAAATTACAGTTCTTAGTATACGGAACACACACAAGAGGAAGAGTTCAGAAATGAACGAATCCTTCTTGAGGCATTGTAGACTAGGTCATATCAATGCGACCCGACTGGCTGAAGTTACATATAGATGCATATTTAAATCTGTTTGAATTTACATCTTGTGAAACTTGCTGGTCATGTAACAAAGATAAGATGACCACAGCTCTGTTTATTGGAAACAGAGAAAGAGTTAGTGAACTTTTGGGATTGATACATGCTGATGTATGAAAGTCCCCTGTCTACACATGCCAAGATCGGTTCTTTGTACTTCATTACATTCTCTGATGATCTCTCAAGATTCAGACATATGTTCCTGCTGAAACACAAGTCCGAACCTTTTGAGATATTCACAGAATATAAATTAGAAGTAGAGAACCAAAAATACGGGTATAAGTATTATGTCCTTTGATGTGATCAAGGAGGAGAATACTTGAGCACGGAATTCCTGGAATATTCTAAAGGAGAATGAGATTCTCTCTTAGCATTACTCCTCCGTATACACCATAGCACG
This sequence comes from Agapanthus africanus, assembly GCA_030015575.1. NCBI lineage: Eukaryota > Viridiplantae > Streptophyta > Magnoliopsida > Asparagales > Amaryllidaceae > Agapanthus > Agapanthus africanus. Next base: position 751,475,520 of record CM057339.1, read on the forward strand.
ATGGTATATCGGGGCGGAGCAATAGCACCCTATGTGATATGGTGTGCTCTATGATGAGTACTACTGAGTTGCTTATTTCCTTTTGGGAGTTATGCACTTGAGAAGCTGCATACCTATTGAATAGGGTTCAAATCAAATCAGTTGCCTACCACTTCATATATGATATGGAAAGGGAAGAGCCCATATCTTAAGCTTGTTAAGATTTGGGGTTGTCCGGCCTATGTCTAAAAGCAAAATCCGGACAAGCTCGAGGCAAGGTCTGTTATGTAGAACTGGAAAGGTTCCAGCTATACAAAATGCAGCTGATGATTTGGTAGAACCGAAGGATTCAATAGTTTCCAACGAACCTCAGCCTCTCCGCCGATCTAGTAGGGTTCCTCACCCACCTGAAAGATACTTCAGTTTTTTTATGACAGTGGGAGTGAGGATTGCATCATGAGATGATGACCCAACTAGTTTCGAGCTGGCCATCAGGAGTGGGACTCTGTAAGAATGGCTGGGTGCTTATCGATCTGAGATGGAATCCTTATACACCAACAAAGTATGGACTTTGGTTGCTTTATCTGAAGGGTTAAATCCCCATCAGGAGCAAGTATATCTTGAGAAGATTACTTGGTGTACATGGAAAAGTTGAGACTTTCAAAGCTATGCTTAAGTCCATCCAGATCCTACTTGCCACGGCTACATACCATGACTACGATATCTGGTGGTTGGGTGTCATGACTGCTTTTCTAAATGATGTTTTAGAAAAGAGCGTCTATAAGTACACAGCCAGAGGGCTTCGTAGACAGTGGGAGCAGCGGAAACGTGTGCAAGATGTTTTATATGATAAAACAGGCATCACAGAGTTGGAACATCTGTTTTGATATGGTAGTCAAAGAGTTTGACTTCATCAAAATGGTAGATGAACCTTGTATATACGAAAAGGTAGTAGAGAGTATGGTGGTGATCCTCGTAGAGTACGTGGATGACATACTCTTGATAGGGAAGGAGTTTCCTATGCTACGCTCGGTCAATCTCCGCTTATCACAAGGATTCTCCATATAGGATCATAGTGATACCTCCTAAATCCTGGGTTTTGGATCCATGAGATAGATCTAAATGGATGTTAGGATACTCACTAGTTGTAGTGAGATGGTATCAATCGATCCTGGGGAGAATCATTGGAAAGGTTCCAGGGTGATAAGGACGACTGAATGTCAGTCGAAGGCATTGTCTTCACCCTCAGTGGAGGGATGGTATGTTGGAAGAGTTCCAAGCTAGATACCGTGACATACTAGACGATTAAAGGCAAGATACATCGTTACCAAGGATGCTACAAAAGAGGCAGTCTGGATATATATAAGTTCATAAGATGAACTTCGTTCCTACCATTGTGTGACAATGGAGTTGTGGCTTTAGCCAAGGAACTACCGTCCCATCAGAAATCTAGATATAATTCTTAGGCAGTATCACCTGATCATGGAGATGGTTGATCTCCAGGGAGATCGAGGTTAAAAAGAGTAGACACAGAGGACAACAGCGCGGATCCATTCACAAAGGCCTTTTTCCCAGTAGAGACTCTTACGGGATGGTTGAGTATGAGATACTACAACCGCAGCTAATTGTTGGGTATGCGATACCATAACAGATGGTCCTAGTGCAAGTGGGAGATTGTTAGTTATATGTATGCCCTAGAGGCCATCACTGTACATACGATGTATATTGTAGTGGATGCTAGGACATATATAGGGAGGACTTTCTTGCTCGACATGATAGTATGCTATCTGGTTGTACTTTATCTTAACATGTACTCTGATTGTCTCTATATTACATGTTGATAAAGCCCTTAGGATATGTACTCGACTACTGGGACTATGATGAGATCATACTAGTGGGGCCACGGTAGTCGACGAGTACATCCTATAACTGTTCCTAGTCGAGGGTGTATCGAGACAGGGCATCGATGCACCAGAGTAGACTAGCGTATACGCATCTTGACCCATATGATGGGCGATGGATGATCCCATATCCATCGGTGTTTGACATCAAGGATGGTGTACGGGTGCTCAGTGGAGACTGGGTACACTGGACGGACTCGCCGAGAACTCCCAGATGGTATTATACCATACGTCAGATGGCAGTTCTCAGGTGACACTGGTACAGAGTAGTCTGTTGACCCGAGATCGTCATAGAGTCTTGTGTGGTTCCCACTGTGCTTTGATTTCCATCATACCACGTCCAAGAGGGCGTGCAAAAATGTGGCTTTTGGGTACAGTCCCGAATCACATGGAGGCAATGAGCGATAGGAGGGGATTCGTCTCTCCCGGTATAGGGAGTTGATGTTGTGCTATGTTCGATTGGCTATAACCGGAAATCCCTGGCCAGGGTTGCTGAGATTTACTGGTAAGTGTTATCAGTAGTTTCTCGAACTGTTATAGACTTCATATCGACACGACTTATCGAGCTACTGGGGTCTGACGTTTACCACCCCTAGGCGAGATATGCAACATATCAGACAACGAGACCGGACTGTACGGGAGTGTTACTGTTTGGATTCACAGGAGAAGTTACAGGCTTGCTTGTTGATCTTCTGAGCGCTCAATACCTGGGTAGCTGTTACGTTTAGCTGACCGCTTGCAGCTTGTGGGTGTTTGATATGATCATCACCTACTGCCGGCGTATTGACGATTCTTTAGAGTCCTACACAGAGGTTTCTTGACTCAGGCAAAACGGAGTAGGAGCACATATGTGATATGTGCGGGACCGAGGATAATGCGATATATGATACCGTATTATACTCTCGCGATATTTGATATCAGCCGGGTCATCGGATCAAGTGTTGATTCGATGAATCGGTACGGATAAATATTAGTCGGTTATATGCGATATAGCCGGATTGTCGGATCAAGTGTTGATTCGATAATTTAATGTATAATAATATATTTGATATATTAAATTACATTAACTAATATTTGCTCACTAAAAGATTCTTTTTCTCACTCGGGTAATACATTGATATATATGCGATATATGTTAAATGTATTATTTTATTTTGTTACAATAAATATTGTATATGTGATATATAATATTGTAACATATTATAATTATTAATGCAATATGATTAGAGGAGTTTAAACATGATTAGGGTTTGGATTAGGGTTAAACCTTCTAGTTGATTCTAGAAGCTTTTACTTTGTCATGATAAAGATATTTGTGTTGATCTTTATCCATGACTCACACTTAACCCAACCCAAACCCTAACCCTAGTAAACTCTCTACAATGGTTAAGTGAACCATGGTTGCATAAATGATTATGATAACATTCTTTCTATTCATCACAAATGAATTATCATCTTCTTCCTTCTTCATTCTTCCATGGAAAAGCTTGCTTGTTTTTCAAAAGGTGATGAATAAATATGAGAAAAAGATAAATAAAGAGAGCAAAATTCCTACTTCATCATCCTCATCTTCCCTTGCCATTTAGATGAGGGTGTTCACATCATTTCATGAGTGTTAGCTTGTGTTAAATAAACTTCGAGGTAGATCATCGTAGTATCGAAGATCGGAAGCAAAGGTTGCGTCATTCTCTTCGTGGAACCTCTCGAGAGTCCGGAACCCGATGATCGCAGCGAAGGGACCACAACACGGAGCATATGAAGTGAAGGACCGGATCTACAAAGGTTGTAATCCCTCTCACTTAGTGTTAAAATGTTTAGCATGCAAGTATTCGCCTAATCTCTAGTTTAAAGTTCCGTATTCGGGTTGTTCGGCACGGCTAATTTTTAAATCGGGCATGGTTGATGCCTCGTAGAACCTTGTGCGCGTGCCTAGCAACCCTACAATTCTGAATCAGAAGGGCCATCTGGTTCATCTTAGTGGACATTTCTGTCACTTCTGCATCTCCCTTTTTCAGAGCGCGCTTTAGGAAATTAATATCCGACTCCTTCTCTATTCTTTCTCCAGGCGCGTCTTCGGGATTTGCCTTTTAGCGTTTGCTGCCGCCTGAGCGAGCATATCCCTCAGCTTTTCACGTTTGCAGTTGAACTTTTGTCAGGGACCGAGTTTGAGGTCGGTGACTAGTAGAAGCTCGAACTTCGTCTTTAGAATTCACCACATAGACTATGTGAACTACCATGCCCCCAGGCTTGGGGTGTTTGGAGTTTTGGCCTTTGGAGTTTGCTTCGGACACTTGAGCTTTATTGGGCCTCTTTTTTTTTGTGAAAAGCCGCTTTAGTTTTGGGAGGAACCGCTGTATCAGGATCCGTCTTGGGGTGAGTCCCCTTCACCTGCTTCCATACCTTATATATAGATGAGGAAAGTTGTCTCAGGGAGCGAACTAGTTTCTGCTCTCGTGGGATCTCAATGGGCTGCGGAGACTTCTTCAATATTGCGGTAGGAGAACTTTGTCTGGCCCTTCACAACAATTTTAAGTTGTTCCCAGTTGGAACAACAACATTCACCACTGGGGTTGAAACAGGACCATATGGAGAACTACCCCCAGCTCATTTTGTATGAAGCTGATATCGACATTGACCGTTTCTTACGGCCGGGATTTGATTAGCTTTAGGATTTTGCCGAGCCTTCCCCCTATTTCCTTTGAGAGCTTGAATATTCTGCCCCCTACGTCGACCTTGGTCCTTGGCAGGTGCCAGTTGTTTGAGGACTGATTCCGTCGGCAAAATTGCAGCTTGGGGAACCAGCCTGTGGAAGACAGACTTCCTCTGGGCTTCCTCCATCAGCGTTGAGGCACCGAGGGTGCGAGGTGGGAGTATCGACCCAAAAAGAAGCCCGTTGATTTCTTGAAAAGACAGATTGCAGAGATTTGAGGCTTCAAGTGGCCCATACTTGACTCCACCAGATATGACAGAGCCTGAGTTGCTAGGGTAGAAGCAAACACCATTCTTCATAGAGACGAAACACCGGCTTTAGTAACCCATCACCCAAGGGCAACCATAAATATACATACCGCGATTATTTGATCGTGGAAAAACACGACACACGAAGTGTGGATTGGAAAGAGGAAAAGGTCCCACTGGGCGTGCCAGAATCTGTTCTCCGCCGAAATGACGCGACCGGGATGTTGGGACGTCTGGCCTGAATTTTGGGGGCAGATGCTATTTGGTTTGATCCGTCCACCTCTCCGAAGATGCCAAGTCGATTTATGGCACCGTGTATCGGAGGTTTAGACGGATGCGGCCGTTGTAGCAGACTTCGTCAGATTCCCCCTCATTTGAGAGGTTTTTGACTGTGGGGACGCTCTTCCCTGCAGGCGCAAGCCTCTGCAGTTAATTACGCTACCGCATCGTGTTCATATCAGAATTTTGCATTATTATATTCCCTATTCTTAATCATATTGCAAATAAATAGGTGCTTTTGATCCATGTCTTCTAAATAGTTGCAGGTTACAGGTTCTAAGAACAATACAGTGAAATTCAGGAAAAGACGCTATAAGTGTGAGACTACGACCAACAAATAGATGAATCTACAAGATGCCGCTTACCAGTTTAAGGAACAAACGAAGATCAATAAACAGTTCGATTGTACAAAGTACGAGGGCAGCACAAGATTCAAGACTTCAACGCAAAGCTTACGGTAAAAGTCCACAAATTCTGCACTGTTGGAAATCTGGAAGAAAGTAGAAAAGATTCTGAAGAACCAAGAGAAGAAAATAGAAGAAAATAGAAACATGAAGCAACCCTGAGAGAATGAACTCAAGACCCCACTATATGGCCGCGGAACAGCGGCCAAATAGGGCATTGTGCCGCGGATCCGCGACCGTGCAGTGCATGTGTCGGTGGGTGTCGGTGCTTTGACCCGGCTTTCTTAGGTAGTCTTGTAATTTTAGATGTGGATCAGATGTAAACCCTAGGGTTTCTCCTATCTATAAATAGGAAAGCCTACAGCCACTTTTGAGGCATGCCTCTTTTTAATTCTAGATTAAATTTCAATTCCTTTGTAATCGTCAAGAGTGCATCAATAAAGTAAGTTATTTTTTTTATCTTGTGTTTTTCTTAATTGCAATTTTATTTCTCTGCATTTTTTACTTGTCTTTATTTATCTGCAAGGTCATTAGTTAATTAAAAGAAAATTTATAAAAATGAATTTTGTCGCAATTTCCCTAATGAGTGAGTAGTTCCTCACTTGTTAGGGTTAGGATTGGGTAGGTTTGAGAGATGGAAATCTCTTACTCCTTTCTTGCCCTCATAACTTTATAAATTAGGACTCTATGTAAAATAAACACCCACCGCTCACTACGGCACCCTATCCTACGAGATAGCGGTGATTCCCTAGTTAGACCGGTAGTGGTTGATTTACATAGAGGTTAGGGATAAGAGTTATGAAAGGACGGATAAGGACCAAAAGGAAGAAACTATGTTTCTTCCTAGTCGTGCTAATCCCCTTTGTTAATTATTACCCTAACACCTATATTCTTAATTAGGGCAAAGGAAGCAGTAAGTAGAATTAACTTTCTAAACTAACCTAATCCTAACCCTAGCAAAGTTTTAATCCAAATTAAATTCAATCTTAGTTTTTATAAAATTCAAAACCTACCAAAAATAGGAATTAACTCGTTAGAAAAATTAGAAAAGAACACGTTTTCCCTGTGGACCGACCCGTACTCAATCGGCTAGCTACCAAGCGACACCGTTATTGATTGCGGTATTCTATTCTTTGATTTTAATACGCATACGCAAAAGAACGATCAATCAAATGGCACCGTTGCCGGGGATAGCGGTAGTTATTTTCTTTTTGTAATTTCGGGTTAATTAAAATTAAAAATTATAAAAACTGAAAAATTTAAAAACACAAAAAAAATCATCTTGTTATTTTTTGAAGGGTTTTTGTGTGAATTGCGCAGGAAAGGAAGAAGGACAGATTCAGATCTGGAGCAAACTCGGTGAACAAATCCAGAAACAGAAGATCTGAACAGACAGAAAAAAAACAACAGACAACAGAAGAATTTTGGAGGGTTGAACCAACTCTTCTACTGCTGAACCGCCTCGGGAATAGGCTTTTGACCGCGGAACCGCGGCCCCTTGCTAATGTCAGCACTTCAAATCCCTCAGTGAGTATTTCTTGTCTTCTCTGTAACCCCCTGAACTCCACTGAAAATTTTTCCTGCAGGGTTCTTTGCGCAAAACTTCTTCTCCCTCTCCAATAAATCAATTTTGTGCAGGATTCTTTGCGTTGCAAATAAAAGAAAAAAATTTTGGCAAGTGTTTTTGATTTTTGTGTGTTTACTGCTTTGCATTTTTTAAAAACGGACTTTTAAGGGGCTATAACACCAATTCAGATTGGGTGGGGATTTCATTACCCTTCATAGGACCCCAAAAATCATGAAAAGCATATGCATCAACCCTCGAGATAATTAAAAAATATTTAGACTCAGCCAATAAGGACTGTCGTGCTCATTAGGACAAAGGAAGGTTGTGGGCAATCGGTCGTTTATCTAAACCTGACTTTGTGGTGCCTAGGCTAGACAAGTGGGAAAGGTAATTTTAAAAGGCCCGTCTCATGGTGATTCGTGAGCGGATCCCTCCTTTCTTTACTTGTGCTTACCTGGCCACAATTGACGGTGAAGAGGCGATTCAAGGGATATCTCACAACTTGCCCTTTGGACCAGTTAGGAGCAGTCTAGTTGACTTAGGAGACCCTAGCTCTAGGCTTGATTGTGCATATTGTGATTGCTTGAAAGTGTGTCATAGTTCCTTATAAAAAAAATCTTTTGCAAAACTCCTTATAAAAAAAACAACAAAACAAAATTTTTACAAAAAATTGCCATTTTTGTCGCTATAAATCTATTGCACTCAACTTGCACCCACATTCTCTCATTGACGTTTTCTTACCCCCACCTTCTACTTTTTTGACTACACTACACCTCGTTAGTGTATGTCCGGTTGGACTAGGGACACTAGCGCCCGTTTAGTCCGTGTCTCGTTAGTGCCTACTGACGACGCGTTCAACTCTGAAGTAGAAATTCCCTCCACTTCTTTACCTTCATTTTCAAATTCATCATCTTCTAAGGAGATGTCGGGATTCAATCCTAAGAACCCCTTACCTACTTCGGGACTGATTCCACCTCAACTGGGTGCGAATAACCCACAACACCCTCCTGTTGAAGCGCCCCAACGAATCGCGCTCCAGTATCTTTTCTATCTAACCCGCACCGCACTTCCCACTTGTCTTTCACTTCCACCGGCTAATGGGGATAACTTCGAAATTAAACCCCACTTCATCAATATGTTGCCCAAATTTCACGGGCTGGAATCCGAAGATGCCTACATCTTCATTAACAAATTCCAGAATGTTTGCGCAATGATGAAGACCGCCCAACTTTCCGATGATGCTATAAGGCTACATGTCATTCCATTCACTTTATGTGACCTAGCTGAAAAGTGGCTATATAGTACAACATCACATTCCATAAAAAGTTGGGAAGAGTTTGTTAAGGCTTTTCTTAAAAAGTTTTACCCACACCACAAGACGGCGAGAATTAGAAATGAAATTAATCAATTTCCCCAGTTTCCTTCCGAACCTTTTCGAAAGTGTTTCGAAAGATTTAAGGACCTTCTTGTTCAGTGCCCTCACCACGGTATCAGAGATGGCAACTTTGCTAAACTTTATACGAAGGACTAAACCCAGCAACTAAGCAGTTGCTGGAAACCATTTGTCAAGATCACTTTCTTACAAAATCTTACGAGGAAGCTTAGCAATTTCTCGACGATCTTGCTGAACAAACGCTTCAGTGGGAAAGCACTAGACAAACCGCTTCATCCACTTCATCTACTTCATCCGGTTCGTGTAAGTCTATGTCGCTCACTCCGCAAGCTAGCGAGGAGGCGGAACAAGTAAAAATCGAAACTTTCTTACATAGCAACATAGACTAAAGCTAAAGGATCTTTGCCAAACCATAACTAACAAACTACCGGAGGTTTAATCTACTGTGATACGAAGATTATACCTCACGAAAACGGTCCTTCGGTTCTTCCCTCTGCTGTCCTCCTCGTCCAAGTGAGCTCCGAGGATCGATCCGGATCTTGGTCACCTCCGCGGCCTCCTAGAGTCGAAGACGATCCACCCGAGAGTCTATAGTCCGAGCTCCACCTCAAGCCGAGATAACTAGGGAAACAGGTTTTCCACTCTTGATGTCCTAGGTGATGTAGAAGAAGAGGATGGATTTGTTTGTCTATTTAGTTTCTATTTTTCTCAACACATGTGAGCTATAGAAAAATCTAGAGAGGAGGAAGAAGAAGAACTATGGGAGCTTTCTTTTGATGAGAGAGAAAGCAAAATGAGATAATGGTCCATAAGAAAAATATTTAGTAATCTTTTATCATGATAAATTATGATGGCTACCCTTGATTTGACCATTATCATCTCAAAGATAAATCCAACAGAATAAGAGTCTAGTGCTTGTAAAATATCTAAGTCAACAATGGTCAACTAGGTCAAATTGTCAAGCAAGGTCAAATGGTCAAACCAATTAGCCAAAACAAAATTATCATTAAAAAGATTAATAAACATTTTCTTCAGTTCATATTGGTTTTGACCAAGTCAATGGTCAAAATCCTAATGGGACACCTCCTTCTTCGCTCCTCACAACCGTGCATATACACCCACATCCGCATTCCGTAGAACACGAATACACAGAAGACAAAACCAATCTATCTGTACAATACTAGGATCCAGCTTAAACCAAAGCCCACTAGTATTGTCTGCCCGAACATCATACGCGCACAAGTGCACGTAAGTGATCGTAGCCCTGCCGTAAAACCATACAGCCTCTACACCTTTTGCCCAGTGCAGGGAAACTCTCTGTGTGGGACTCTAAAGACTCGATACTACGCTGGCAGTGGGTTTAACCACAGACCGCAAGCGGCACTAGCTGTACGTAACGGTCCCCAGGTAGATGTCGATAAGAAGGCCGATGAGGTAAACCCATCCGAACTCCTACTGAGCCTGAATGTGACAATCTCCGTACAGTCCGGTCTGTTCGTCTAAGAGTATCGCATGTCGGGCCTAGGGGTGGTAAACGTCAGACCCCTAATAGCGGTACAAATCGTGCCGGAGTGTAGCCCATAACACTCTGAGAAAGTACTGGAAACACTACCAGTAATTCTCGCTTGCCCTGGCCAGGGACTTTGTGTAATGGCTCTCCTAGACACAGCGCGATATCAACCCCCAATACTGGGAGAGAAGAATCCTATCTAACCGCTACTGCCTCCAAGTGCTTCGGGACTGCACCCAACTACTACCTGTTTGTACGACTCCTTTGAGCCGTGGTAGGGTAGTAATCAGAGTACAGTGGGAACACACTCGAGGCGAAGTAGCGGTATCAAGTCGACGGACTAAGCTGTACTCCTGTCACCTGGGAACGGTTATCTGACGATAGGTATAGTACCAACCAACAGTTCCCGACGAGTCCTGTCCAGTGTACTCGTAACCTAACGAGCACTCGCATACTATCTCCAGTACGACGTACTAATGGCTGTGGGATAGACCATCTCCCCTGCTGGGATGAGAAGCTTATACGCTAGTCTACTCCGGAGTATCGATGCCTCGTCTCGATAATCCTACGACTAGGGACCTGTATAAGGATGTGCTTGTAGATTACCCAGCCCCCACTAGTGTGACTGCCATCACAACACTGGTAATCAGGCAAAGATCCTAAGGGCTCCAATAATATGTATAAGCGATATGCTAAAAGAAACACATGCACATATTGAAGTAGAAACAAACCAAGTAGCATACTACCATTTTGAGCAAGACTGTCTATACAACTGTGAATATCCCAAGATTCCATCAAGTAATATACAAACTAGTATGATACAGTAATGGCCTCTAGGGCATATACACTAACAATCTCCCACTTGCACTAGGGCCATGTACTGGCGTATCGATGACCTATCATCTCGATCAGCCGCTCGAACTGAGTCTGGGGTATGGCCTTCGTGAGTAGATCTGCAGTGTTATTCTCCGAATCTACTCTTCACACCTCGATCTCCCGGCGATCTACGATCTCCCTGATCAGGTGGTACCGCCTCAAGATGTGCCTGGACTTCTGATGGGACCTGGGTTCCTTCGCTAAGGCTATAGCGCTGTTGTTGTTGCAATACAGCGGTATTGGATCAACAATGGTAGGAACCACCTGAAGCTCCCTGAGGAACTTCTTCATCCAGACAGCTTCTTTTGCGGCATCACAAGCAGCTATGTACTCCGCTTCCATCGTCGAGTCAGCAACGGTTTCCTGCTTGGAGCTCTTCCAGCAAACCCCCGTCCATTGAGGGTAAAGACATAACCCGACATGGACTTGGAGTCATCCTTGTCACTCTGGAAGCTGGAGTCAGCAAAGGCCTCGATCTGGAGGTCTTTTCCACCATACACCAAGAACATCTCCTTAGTCTTTCTCAGGTACTTGAGAATGTTCTTTACTGCTATCCAGTGTTTCTCCCCTGGGTCAGCCAGATACCGGCTTACAACGCTCAATGCGTATGCTACATCTGGTCTGGTACACAACATCGCATATATTATAGAGCCTACCGCAGATGCGTAGGGTATAGATGACATGCGAGCCATTTCTAAATCAGTCTTGGGAGACATCTATTTTGAGAGGGTGATTCCGTGACAAGCTGTTAGATTACCGCGCTTTGAATCTTCCATACTAAATCGTTTCAGTATGGTGTCGATGTACCTGGACTGCGAATGTCCTAACATCCTCTTAGATCTATCACGATAGATCTAAATCCCTAGAATGTAGTTGGCATCGCCCAGGTCCTTCATGGAGAACCTCTGTGACAAGAATCTTTTGACTGACTGTAGCATAGGAATGTCATTTCCTATTAGGAGAATGTCATCCAGGTACAAGATGAGGAACACTACAGTTCTCCCTAGAATCTTACTGTAAATGCATGGTTCATCTGGATTTTTGATAAAGTCAAATTCTTTGACAATATCATCAAAGCAGATGTTCCAACTCCGCGATGCCTGCTTTAGTCCATAAATGGACTTAAGCAACTTGCACACTTTACCGCAGCTCCCACTTTGAATGAAACCCTCCGGCTGATCCATATAGACGCACTCTTCCAAATTTCCATTTAGAAAAGCCGTCTTTACGTCCATCTTCCAGATCTCATAATCATGGAAGGCAGCAATGGCAAGAAGGATCCGAATGGATTTGAGCATAGCCACTGGAGAAAAGGTTTCGTCATAGTCCAAACCAGGTCTTTGTCGAAAACCCTTTGCAACAAGTCTAGCTTTATAGGTTTCAACCTGCCCATCTACACCAATCTTCTTTCTGAAGATCCATTTGCAGCCTACGGGTTTTACCCCTTCTAGAGCAATGTCCATAGTCCAAACTTTGTTGGTGTACATGGACTCCATTTCGGTCCGCATTGCATCCAGCCATTTTACTGAGTCACCGCTCTGAATGGCTTGCTGGAAGCTAGCAGGCTCATCATTTTCAATGATGCAATCCTCTCGATCCCCGTCTATGAGAAAACCGTAGTATCTCTCGGGCGGATGAGATTGCCTACTACTCCTACGGAGTGGCGCTGGAATGTCCGGTTCTTCTGAAACCTCTGGTTCTACCAAACTTTCAGTAATAGCTTGTGGTTCTGGAATTTCTTCCATTTCTATTACGCTCTCACTTATCTGATTTTCTAAAAATTCAGTTTTCAAGAAGTGGGGATGCTGAGAAACAAAAACCTTTTGTTTATCTGCGGAATAGAAAAGATACCCCTTGGATTTCTTGGGGTATCCCACAAACTTACACAGTAATGAGCATGCCTCGAGCTTGTCCGCAAGCTGCTTCTTTACAAAAGCTGGACATTCCCATGTCTTAAGATACTTAAGACAGGGTTTCTTCCCACTCCACATCTGATATGGTGTGGTAGGCACAGTCTTGGTTGGAACCCTGTTCAAAAGATATGCAGCTGTTTCCAGTGCATAACCCCAGAAAGATCGCGGTAACTCAGCCTTACTTATCATGGAACGAACCATATCTAATAGGGTTCGATTCCGCCTTTCCGATAACCATTGTGTTGTGGTGTGTATGGAGGAGTAAGCTGAGAAAGAACCCCATTCTTTTTTAAGTAGCCCAGAAACTCGGCACTCAAGTATTCACCATCTCGATCAGATCTCAGTGTCTTGATACTTTTGCCTGTTTGTTTTTCCACTTCATTCTTGTATTCCCGGAATTTCTCAAAGGCCTCGGATTTATGCTTCATCAGGAAGACATGTCCATACCTAGAGAAATCATCCGTAAAAGTAATGAAGTATGAATAACCACTTCGCGCATATGTAGACATTGGACCACACACGTCATTGTGTATGAGTCCCAAGAGCTCGCTCGCTCTTACTCCGTGTCCAGTGAATGGAGTCTTTGTCATCTTTCCCATGAGACAAGATTCACAAGTAGCATAAGACTGATACTCGAACGGATTCATATATCCCTCTTTATGTAACTTCGTTAATCGTGTCTCATTGATATGACCCAGTCTACAATGCCATAAGAAAGCCTGATTTGTTTCCGGAGACTTTCTTTTAAGTGTGTTCTGGACACTGAAAACCTGAGCTTGATCTAATACGTATATTCCGTTTTCTAATGTACCTGACCCAATCAGAACTTGATTTAGGTGGATGTGGGCCATATCGCTTACAAAAGTAAAATCATATCCTTCCTTAGAGAGAAAGGATACAGATATGATATTATATGCTAGATTAGGTACATATAAACAGTTACGTAGAATCAATATCTGCCCACTTGTCAATCCTAGGTGATATTCCCCTACGGATTCAGCGTTCACGCTCATTCCGTTCGCTACTCTGAGAGTCATATCACTTACCCTGATAACTCTATGGTTTCTCAAAGCCTGTAATGAATTATAGATATGAGATCCTGATCCGGTATCTAGTACCCAGGAAGTAGAGCTAATTGACATACAGTTTTCTATTACAAACACACCCGAAGCCGAAGCCACAACATGCTTCGAATCCTGGCTACTGGCTTTGCTAGCTCTGTAATACCTCTGCCAATATCCTTTCCCGTAACAATAGGAACGTCCCTCCTTCACCATATTTAGTCCCGAAACTTTTGCCCTTCCCTTTCCTTCTACTTCCCTGGTTTCCTTCAAGGTGTAAGTAGAGGGCAGAGACTATAGAATCAAGTCAGTATTTGACCCGTTCTTCAACGTGGTCTTCAGGTCTGTGAGCCCATCAATGTATCTAGTCTCTGTAAGGACGTTGTCCCCTACAGATAACCCGACAACCAACCTCGCTTGAAGCAATTCGTTAAAAGGTCTCATATCTTGCGATACGAGATTGCTCTCCATATAAATCTTTGTTATGGAGGAAGACAGAAACTAAGTCCATCTTCTCGTGCTGCCTTTGGTATGTACCATCAACTGAGGCCAACACGAGGCACTTGGCATTCGCACAGTCTTTTTCCGATGTCTTACGGATATCAGTATCCGTGACGATGGAAACTGGTTTTGAGACGGCAGGGGTTTGATTCGTGAAGAGGTTTCCCAGTTTGTCATGGGTAATGGACATCTGGACAGACCTTTTCCAGTCATTACAGTCAGATTCAGTCATTTTATTATCTAGATGTAACCTATGTCTGGTCACTGGGTCGCTGCAATTAAGAGAAAGAGAAGAAAACACTTAGCATGATGCTCTTGCAAGTTTAAATTGATTTTTAATTTATCTAAACAGGATGGCTCCCATTATTTCTCGAATCCTTCCTCAAACCATAAAAGAAGAATTAGTCAGGATTAATCTCACCGTACAATACTTTCTTAACCGTTCAGCCAGGCTAGTGTCGGTATTTCGAGGGAGGTTTTACGACGCTTTCGTGAAGTTTCTTAATTAAATAACCTCTTTTCCCTGAGGCGTAGCCCCGCTAACACTGTTCTAGACACCTACTTGGTTTATAGCATTGATCGTTAAGTGAAAAAATCTCCCGAGGAGTAGCGGATACTCACAGTAGGATCAGGATCTAAATATCATTGTGTGATAATGCTGAAGGAATCCTACCAACATTATCAAATTTCAAATGGTATGCAACACTAGCAAGTTTCAATTTCCTTAGAAACTCCCGATGTGGATTTTTGCCCCATGCTCTTATGACCTTGACGAAGGTCAACAAATCATAAGTCACATGTCAAGTTCTACCCATCATTGTCCAGGTTAATTTAAACCCATCCGTATATACTCTTGACGAAGGTCAACAAGGTAATACGACTTTCCCAAACCAACGCATCTATCTATGCTACATATGAACACCCAACAACTACCAATCACTATACCTTGACGAAGGTCAACAAACATAGCTTGAGTACTATTGAATATACATATGAAATGACGGAGGGCTACGAATGGTTTTGGCGAAACCGTGAACGTAGTGAACTTGATATAATCAAAGGAACCTTGATAGCTTTTAAAAGGAGTGGTTTAAGTTCCGCGTTTTTAAAAGTTTTTCTGTTTTGAAAAACCGAGTGGTTTTGAAATTGTTCCAACGATTCATCTTTGGTTTGTTTTCTTTGCATTAATATAATGCGTCCCATCAATTTAATCCTACCATTGCAGAAAACAACGAAAATATGACGTACGCTTATGCCATCCGCATTCGCCACTGGGCCCCGTCATCACCCGTTATGTTACTTAACTAACGACAGAGCGGGGGCTGGACTAGCGCGGATGTAAAACATAAGAAACGCCTACTAGATATCATATATAGATATAAACATTCGTCAGATGCAATGATAGCCATTCCAGATCACAGATGAACATATTGGATATACTAGGAATCCACGCTTCGTTCGAGCCTGTAACGAAAGACGGAATACACGGTCGCGATGAATAGCCAAACCCTACTATAGACCCCTACGGGTGCGGCAAACTACCCGCCAAATACCCGAAGTGAAGCAGCCTCCCTCAACAGCGTGAGTAGGCCACTCAACACTTCAAAGTACTCGGTAGTTTGTGCACCCCACCTTGGGTCTATCCTATGAGCAAAAACAGTAAAAGAAATAATATACAATGGTGGCTACAACCTCAACCCGGATGTGCGACCATGAAATAATATTACATCAAATTACAAATATTACATTGAATGAAAAATGAGAACTCTCATCTTACACCCCCGGCTATTCATCACGACAATCTAACAAGTTCATATCCACAAACCAACATCACAGATCACAGATATGCACAACCACCACTAATCGACGTATAGCGATTAGTGGACGTTCAGTACATATATCATTTCACAAACACAGAACATTAAACGACGTTAAAGTTACGACTTAGAAACACCCGCAGTGCTACAGTGAATAACTTTCAGTAAAATCAAAATCGGCGAAAGCAAACAACTCCTAAAACCCAAGATTTAAGTCAAAAATCCACACTACAAAAATAAACCATTTCTTCCATGCCCAAACCGAGCTCACCGGTTTTCCAGGCCATGTGGCCGGCCCAAACTTCGAGGAAATGCTCCGTTTTCGTTCTGTGCTCATTTTACTGCTCAAATAACACTCTGTACTTGTTTAAATAATTTTCAGTGTGCATTAAAAAATCGACAGAAACATAACTTTTGGGTCCGTTGTTTTCGGGTTGTTTCGGTTTCGTAGTTTAACGCGTCTTTTAAACTGTTAGTTATGGTTTAGCGAGGCTCTGATACCACTGTAAGTCTATGTCGCTCACCCCACAAGCTAGCGAGGAGGCGGAACAAGTAAAAATCGAAACTTTCTTACATAGCAACATAGACTAAAGCTAAAGGATATTTGCCAAACCATTACTAACAAACTACCGGAGGTTTATTCTACTGTGATACGAAAATTATACCTCACGAAAACGGTCCTTCGGTTCTTCCCTTCGCTGTCCTCCTCGTCCAAGTGAGCTCCGAGGATCGATCCGGATCTTGGTCACCTCCGCGGCCTCCTAGAGTCAAAGACGATCCATCCGAGAGTTTATAGTCTGAGCTCCACCTCAAGCCGAGGTAACTAGGGCAACAAGTTTGCCACTCTTGATGTCCTAGGTGATGTAGAGGAAGATGATGGATTTGTTTGTCTATTTAGTTTCTATTTTTCTCAACACATGAGAGCTATAGAAAAATCTAGAGAGGAGGAAGAAGAAGAACCATGGGAGCTTTCTTTTGATGAGAGAGAAAGCAAAATGAGATAATGATCCATAAAAAAAATATTTAGTAATCTTTTATCATGATAAATTATGATGGCTACCCTTGATTTGACTATTATCATCTCAAAGATAAATCCAAAAGAATAAGAAGAGTCTAGTGCTTGCAAAATATCTAAGTCAACAATGGTCAATTAGGTCAAATTGTCAAGCAAGGTCAAATGGTCAAACCAATTAGCCAAAACACAATTATCATTAAAAAGATTAATAAACATTTTCCTCACCTCATATTGGTTTTGACCAAGTCAATGGTCAAAACCCTAATGAGACACCTCCTTCTTCGCTCCTCACAACCGTGCATACACACCCGCATCCGCATTCCGTAGAACACGAATACACAGAAGACAAAACTAATCCATCTGTACAATACTAGGATCCGGCTTAAACCAAAGCCCACTAGTATTGTCTGCCCGAACATCATACGCGCACAAGTGCACGTAAGTGATCGTAGCCCTGCCGTAAAACCATACGGCCTCTACACCTTTTGCCCAGTGCAGGGAAACTCTCTGTGTGGTACTCTAAAGACTCGAAACTACGCTGGCAGTGGGTTTAACCATAGACCGCAAGCGGCACTAGCTGTACGTAACGGTCCCCAGGTAGATGTCGATAAGAAGGCCTATGAGGTAAACCTATCAGAACTCCTACTGAGCCTGAATGTGACAATCTCCGTACAGTCTGGTCTGTTCGTCTAAGAGTATCGCATGTCGGGCCTAGGGGGCGGTTTTTCATACCATAATATTGCATTTTCTATTCCCCATTCTTACGCATTTTACAATGAAAACAGGTGCTTTTGACGCATGTCTGCTGCATGTTACAGGTTCTTGGACAGAAAACAGTGAAAACGATGAAAAGACGATGCAAAAGTGGACTTTGACCAACAAACAGAAGACTCTTGATCAAGCCTACATAATGAACAATTCACAAAGCAAGATTCAAGACATCGACTCAAAGCGAACGGGTAGAAGTCCACTACAAGTATTCACTGGAAAATCTGGAAGAAAACCAGAAGCTAATTTGAGAAAAGAACTAAAGCATTAAGTAGCCCAAGATGACAAGAACCCAGCCCAGAAATTGCAGAGCCCAATTCTTTCTTTTGACCGCGGAACCGCGGCCAAACCAGGCCTCGGGCCGCGGTTCCGTGGCCGTCTAGAGCACGGAGTTCGAGAAAATTTACCATAATGCAGAGGCGACGCGGATCTTTGACTTGGTCTTTTCTTAGAGGGCATTTTTGTAAATGCAGATGTGCGGATCAAATGTAACCTAGGGTTTCCTATTCTCTATAAATAGGAACTCTAATCATTGTAATTTCTTATGCCTCCCTTCATTAATAAATTTCAGCATTCTTTTGGAGAGCATCATTTTTGTAAGTTCTTTATTTTCTGCCCTAGGTTAATTTTCTATTCTTGCCCTAGATAAATTTAATTCCTTGCCCTAGTTAATCTTTTATTCTCTGCCCTAGATAAATGTATTTTAATTCCCTAATGAGTGAGTAGTTTCCTCGCTTGTTAGGGTTAGATCTGGGGAAGGTTTGAGAGACAAAGATCTCTCATCCCCTTTCTTGCCCTTTATATATTTTCATAGGACTCTATGCATACATGCACATACCGCTCCCTACGGCACCCTATCCCTCGAGGTAGCGGTGATTCCGTAGTCTAAAGGCCCGGATTTTAAGGTTTTCCATGGAGGTTAGGGTAAAGATTAAGAAAGGAAGGACAAGGATCTAGAGGAAGAACAATCTTCCCAATCATCCTAATCCCTTTTATTAATAATTACCATAACACCTAATTAGATCTTCATATGGGTATAGAAAGCGGTGAGATTTATTGACTTTCCAAACTTAACCTAGACCTAACCCTAGCAAGACTTAGATATAGATTAATTTAGTTTTTAGATTTAATAATCAATCCGACCATAATTGGAATTAACTCGTTTGAGCGAACAGGAAATTCACAACATCCCTGTGGACCGACCCGTACTCACCGGCTAGCTGCAAAGCGACGCCGTTCTTGATTGCGGTTAATAGATAGTTTTTGAGATCAATCAAATGGCGCCGTTGCCGGGGATGGCGTGTTATTTCCTTTTTGCAATTTCGGGTTAATCAAAATTAAAAAATCATAAAAATCTGAAAAATCACAAAAAATTATAAAAATATATCAATTGTTATTTTTTGGAAAGGGTACTTTGTTGTGTGAAATCTTGCAGGAACAAACTCGGATCTGGAAATTTCCAGGAAGCAAAACAGAAAATAGACGATCATAACAACAGAAGATTACAACAAACAAGGAGCAGAAAAAATTTGGAGTTGTGAAGCCACCATCAGACCGCGTAAACGCAGCAAAATCCCACTTCTGACCGCGGAAACGCGGTGAATAGGTGGTGTCTTCCTCTGCAAAAATTTCTCGGGATCCGTGCATGCTATTCAACCGCGGAACCACGGTGTAAACCTCGTTTCGGCCGCGGAAGGGCGGCGCCGTCGTGCTGTCAGCCTCTGGAATTTGCACTGTAAGCTCCCTGTTATTTCTCCTCGGCAAATTTTGAGATATTTTCTGTGAATTACCTGCAGAATTTTGCGCGCTTGAAAAATCTTTCTCTTTCCAAATAACGATCTTGTGCAGGATTTTTGGGCCTCGCTTAAAATAGAAATTGATTGCAAGTAATCTTTTTTGTTGCATATCTTTTCTAGAATATCTTTTTGCAACAATTTTTTCCAAATAAAGATTCTTGTGATATGCTTAAAATAATAACTGATTGCAAGTAATATTTTTTTTGTTGCATATCTTTTCTCGAATATCTTTTTACAACAAATTTTTCCAAATAAAGATTCTTGTGATATGCTTAAGATAATAACTGATTGCAAGTAATATTTTTCTGTTGCATATCTTTTATTAAAAATCTTTTTGCAACAATTTTCAAATAAAGAAAAAGAAAAAGGAAAATTTTAATTAGAGAACTTGCAAACTTTTGCCACAAATAAATCCTTGCACCACCACCCAACTTTCTTTCTTTCACCCTTTCTTCTAACATGGGTACCCCAAATCATAAATCACTTGCCGAACTTTGGTATTTCGAACCTAATTTTGCGTCGTTCGGCAATTTGTTCTGTCAATTTAAAGACGATCCTTCCTTACCTAAAATATCGTTGAAAGATCAAATAGAGGCGTCTAGGAGAAACAGTTTGACTTTTCAACCCACTTTGTGTCAACCAAGTCAACCTTTACCACCTCCATATGTTGACACCACTTTTTCGAGTCCTTCTGTCACTCCTAAGCCGATGTTCATTGCTGAGCATATTGCTCAATCTCGCAGCCAATCTTTCACCCCTCTCCACTCATCTAGTTTTAGGGGCTTGCACGATTATTCACCTTTTTATCCACATGTTGACCCTACCCCAGTCCAATCACCCACTTCCTACCAGTCCTACCCGACTTTTCCATCGTCACTAGACACTGCTTCTACACAGCCTTTTGGGAGTTTCACATATCCAAACAATTTCGAATCTTTTGCCGAAACCCCCTTACCACCAAAGTCTAGTTTGGAAGAGGCGTTGGAGGCGTATATTGCAGCAACAAACAAAATGGTTAGGAATGTGGAAGCATCCGTGGCCACCCTTATGCAACCTAGTGAACCGGTAGCTAGTTTCCAACTAGCTCCAAATTTTTCAACGTATGAAGAGGCGGTTGGACTGAGTGAGGATGAGAGAGGATTTCCAAATCAAACCTACCCTTACCCAATTGAAGCCCACAACTCCAGTTTTCCATCGAATGTCCTAAATGATTCACAATTTCAAAATAAAAACGAGTTGTGCGACTTTGTAGTGTTTGATCTGCCAAATTGTGAAGAACCCCTTTCGAGTGAAACCACACTTAATCCTTTCGATCTTTACACCTCCACTCTAGAACCTAAATCGATAAATATCCATGCTTTTGATGAGGTGTCAGAAAAAATTGATTTTCACTTGATTGAGGATATAGACGCCGGGAATATTTCGGATGATGAACCTGTCGATTTGATTGAAATTTTATGTCCAATTCATCATCCCGAGTCATTACATGTTTCTCCCGAACTTCATATGCGTCTTGATTTTGATGATATTAGCATGGATAAGCAAATTTTTGAGGAAAATATTGAGGAGAATTATGAGGATAGTACTGAGGATAATATTGAGGTCGAACCATTTTCGTTTGATGTGTCGAATTTTCCAATACACCCTCCTGAATCCTTAACCGATACCCTTCCTCAATCACTCCCTTTCGTCCTTCCTATTGTTCCGACCGTGCAAGTGACCGTTACGCTTTCATCTCAAATACCAAGTTCGGCGTACCCATGCCTTCTTGCGAATCTTGAGGGATTTGACCCCATTTCTTGACGGGTTGATAGGTTAGCGCAATCGCTTTTAACACATCGGTCATCACAAATTGCGCTAATTTATTCACTCGCTTTACACCCTCAAGATCGTACTCCATTTCTTTCTTCTTTCCGCCATTCTTCTCCCCTACCGAGACCATATTCTCTTCTTCCCATTCGGTCTCTTGTGTTTCTCATCTCTTTTCTTTCTCCTCCATTCTTTCACCAACTAGACCATTACCACGATAAGATTTTTGAATGGTTGGTGCTAACCTTTGGCTTGTGTAAGGCCAAGCCTAAGTTTGGGGGGAACCTTTGTATATATGTATATATATTTTTTTGTTTTTCTATAAAAAAATAAATAAAAAATTTCAAAACAATTAAAAATAAAAAAAATTATAAATAAATAAACAGGGGAGTGCCGACATTTTGACCCTCTTGGTGTGGTATGACAGTGAGGACACTATCAAGTTCAAGTTTGGGGGTATGCTCGGTACGTCTTCTTCCTTCGCATTCATATGTAAATTTTTGCATTTGCATACTTATTTGAAAACTCATAAAAATTAAAAAATTTCAAAAATTATAAAAATTATTGTATTCAATTTTGGCCATATTTGATTTGAATTTGACAAATAGGTTAACTAGCTAGGAACAACTAGATCTTAGACTTAGTAAATTAAAAACCCTAAAAATAACCTCCCTTAAAGTTTAACGGTAGAAAGTATATGCCTTGTAGTTTATTTAGAAATAGGCAAATTTTGGGTTCACTTCTTGGGCTAAGTCGAAGCGAAGGAAAAGTATTGAAACTTTTATTAGAGTATAAGTTTGAAAAATAATTCCTAGCTTAAGTCTAGATTCTGAAAATGTATACCCTACAATTTGCACAATCACGCACCTTGAAACTTGGAATAGTAGAGGAGACCTTGAAATGCTCTTGTCTAAAGTTCTTAGTACAAAGAAAATAAAAGAAAAAAAAAGTGAATAAAGAAAAAAAATGAACACTGGTTTTTGTAATTACTTAAGGCTGCAAAAATAGAAAAATATTTAGCGAGGGTGCTTCATCACCGAGTGCCTTAGACCAACTGGTTTGGGAGTCACTGCTAAAAGCCTTGGGTGTTGCAAAACTAGGAAGTACGTTTTAATGTGCAAACGCATCTTGTAATCGGTTGTTGGTACCTCAAGAAGTATTAATGGTCGCATGAAGGATGTGTAAGCAAAATTCATTTAAAAATTCACCAACTAATAAGTACTTTGGACAACGGACAAGGGTATGATTGCTTGATTTGAATTTCCAAGTGTAAGGGTGATTTATACACACACGTGAGGATATGTGATTGGAGTTTAGATGAGAGAAAGGAGTGAAGAATAGAACTTGTATCTTTAGTAGAGTTGATAGAAATTCCCAAGTGGAGATGGAACTCTAAAAGAAAAACTTAAGAAATGCCGAAAGCTAAATAAGTCTATAGAACATATATAATCTTAAGTTAAATGATGAGGAAGTGTGAAGAATATGGGTGGATAATTTACGGGTTGACGATAATAGACTTCCTTGTTAGAAAACCTAAATGGAGGACAAAAGTCAATGGGCTGAATTGATAGGATTTTGTGGGTAGTATCCGCTGAAAACCCTCAGGAGACAACACTCCTCCTACTAGGGACACCTAGAGGTTTAACGGCTTGTTGCACGTGCTCAGTGCAATCGCGTTTCCCTGCGAAAGTGTGGCTAGGTTAGATTTTTATCGAGAATAAAAAAAAATAAGTTTGCTTGAGGACGAGCAAAAGATAAGTTTGGGGGTATTTGTTCATACCATAATATTGCATTTTCTATTCCCCATTCTTATGCATTTTACAATGAAAACAGGTGCTTTTGACGCATGTCTGCTGCATGTTACAGGTTACAGGTTCTTGGACAGAAAACAGTGAAAACGATGAAAAGACGATGCAAAAGTGGACTTTGACCAACAAACAGAAGACTCTTGATCAAGCCTACATAAGGAACAATTCACAAAGCAAGATTCAAGACATCGACTCAAAGCGAACGGGTAGAAGTCCACTACAAGTATTCACTAGAAAATCTGGAAGAAAACCAGAAGCTAATTTGAGAAAAGAACTAAAGCATTAAGTAGCCCAAGATGTCAAGAACCCAGCACAGAAGTTGCAGAGCCCAATTATTTCTTTTGACCGTGGAACCGCAGCCAAACCAGGCCTCGGGCCGCGGTTCCGCGGCCGTCTAGAGCACGGAGTTCGAGAAAATTTACCATAATGCAGAGGCGGCGCGGATCTTTGACTTGGTCTTTTCTTATAAGGCATTTTTGTAAATGCAGATGTGCGGATCAAATGTAACCTAGGGTTTCCTATTCTCTATAAATAGGAACTCTAATCATTGTAATTTCTTATTCCTTCCTTCATTAATAAATTTCAGCATTCTTTTGGAGAGCATCATTTTTGTAAGTTCTTTATTTTCTGCCCTAGGTTAATTTTCTATTCTTGCCCTAGATAAATTTAATTCCTTTCCCTAGTTAATCTTTTATTCTCTGCCTTAGATAAATGTATTTTAATTCCCTAATGAGTGAGTAGTCTCCTCGCTTGTTAGGGTTAGATCTGGGGAAGGTTTGAGAGACGAAGATCTCTCATCCCCTTTCTTGCCCTTTATATATTTTCATAGGACTCTATGCATACATGCACATACCGCTCCCTACGGCACCCTATCCCTCGAGGTAGCGGTGATTCCGTAGTCTAAAGGCCCGGATTTTAAGGTTTTCCATGGAGGTTAGGGTAAAGATTAAGAAAGGAAGGACAAGGATCTAGAGGAAGAACAATCTTCCCAATCATCCTAATCCCTTTTATTAATAATTACCATAACACCTAATTAGATCTTCATATGGGTATAGAAAACGGTGAGATTTATTGACTTTCCAAACTTAACCTAGACCTAACCCTAGCAAGACTTAGATATAGATTAATTTAGTTTTTAGATTTAATAATCAATCCGACCACAATCGGAATTAACTCGTTTGAGCGAATAGGAAATTCACAACATCCCTGTGGACCGACTCGTACTCACCGGCTAGCTGCAAAGCGACGCCGTTCTTGATTGCGGTTAATAGATAGTTTTTGAGATCAATCAGCGGTAAACATCAGACCCCTAATAGCGGTACAAATCGTGCTGGGGTGTAGTCCAGAACACCCTGAGAAACTACTGGAAACACTACCAGTAATTCTCGCTTGCCCTGGCCAGGGACTTTGTGTAATGGCTCTCCTAGACACAGAGCGATATCAACCCCCAATACCGGGAGAGACGAATCCTATCTAACCGCTACTACCTCCAAGTGCTTCGGGACTGCACCCAACTACTACCTGTTTGAACGACTCCTTTGATCCGTTGTAGGGTAGTAATCAAAGTACAGTGGGAACACACTCGAGGCGAAGTAGCAATGTCAAGTCGACGGACTAAGCTGTACTCCTGTCACCTGGAAACTGTTATCTGACGATAGGTATAGTACCAACCAACAGTTCCCGACGAGTCCTGTCTAGTGTACTCGTAACCTAACGAGCACCCGCATACTATCTCCAGTACGACGTACTAATTGTTGTGGGACAGACTATCTCCCCTGCTAGGATGAGAAGCGTATACGCTAGTCTACTCCGGAGTATCGATGCCCCGTCTCGATAATCCTACGACTAGGGACCTGTATAAGGATGTGCTTGTAGATTACCCAGCCTCCACCAGTGTGACTTCCATCATAACGCTGGTAATCAAGCAAAGATCCCAAGGGCTCCACTAATATGTATAAGCGATATGCTAAAAGAAACACATGCACATATTGAAATAGAAACAAACCAAGTAGCATACTATTATTTTGAGCATGACTGTCTATACAACTGTGAATATCCCAAGCTTCCATTAAGTAATATACAAACTAGTATGATACAGTAATGGCCTCTAGGGCATATACACTAACAGTTCGTCTAGGGCAGGTGTTCATCAACTTGACATGTCAATTACAATGAAAGCCGAAATGGCCGCAATTACACATAAACTAGATGCAATTGAGAGCAAATTCTCATCGCCTTCTCCTATCCCCGCTTTACCCCCACACACTATATGCGCTTGTTGTTTTGATCCGTCCTATTTAACCGAAGGGTGTCCTTACAACCCACCTGCTCAAGGACAAGATCAAGTCAATGCTGTCTTTCAGTAAAGACAAAGAAATGATCCATACTCTTTTACTTATAATCCTGGTTGGAGGAACCACCCCCATTTTTCTTGGAATCAAAATCAACAATTCCAAGGCAATAACAATTTTCAGAGGCCACCTCCACAACAACAATCCCCTCAAAAAACTCAATATCAGCAACCTTTCCAACCCCAACCTTACCAAAATCAAATGAAATTTTTTGCACCAAACAACTCTTTTCCTCAAAATAATTTTGTTCAACCAAATAACGATAAGGTTTCCTCGCAAGAACGAAGGCTGGATGCGTTTTTAAAACAATCTACGCAATCCTCAGCCAACATCCAGTCTTCCATTCAGTCTTTGGTGCAACACACTGCATCACATGAGCAAAGCATCAAAACCATTGAAGCTCAAATTGCACAACTGAATGCTGCTCTAAGCGAGTGAGAGAAGGGGAAACTTCCATCTCAACCACTGCCAAATCTCGGTCACCCACAAAATGCACATGTTGCTCATGAACAACAAAATCATAATGTGAGTGCCATGACTATATTGAGATCCGGAAAGGTATTGCACAACAACGTTGGCAACAATAATGACACCCTGGCCGTCGCTTCTTCTTCTTCTTCTTCATCTTCTTCAGAGCATGTTCTTCATTCTTCACAAGGCTTTACTTCTTCTACTAATTAAAACGGACCCACATCTCACTCCACGAAAACACCAACACTGGGATCCATTCCAACTCCGCAATCTACTCCACAAGCATTGGACTCAACAATTTTTCAAAATATTCCATTTCCAAACAACTTGAGATCCAATAAACAAACTCCACAAATGGAGAAGATTTTTGAGTTATTCAAACAGGTTAGCAATAACATACCTCTCTTGGATGTAATCCAACAAGTCCCTTCTTACGCTAAAATCTTGAAGGACTTATGCACCAAGAAATGGAAATCACAGGTACCTAAGAAAGTTTCCTTGGCTAGTGTAGTAAGTGATGCTCTTATCCAACCTTTACCTCAAAAACGAAAGGACCCTGGCTGTCCTACAATTTCAATAACAATTGGGGATAAGAACATCAATCGTGCACTTTTAGATCTTGATGCCAGTGTTAATTTGCTTCCTTATTCAGTATATGAACAATTAGGTATTGAAGAGCTGAAACCCACACATTGTACTCTCCAAATGGCCGATCGATCCATCATCCATCCTAGGGGTGAGTTAGAGGATGCATTGATTAAAGTAGGGGCCTTCATTTTCCCCGTTGATTTCATTGTTATGGACACACAACCTGTAGCTAACCCCCGGAGTCAAATTCCGGTGATACTCGGTCGACCATTCCTTGCAACTTCTAATGCGGTGATCAATTGTCGAAATGGTTCGATGAACCTATCTTTTGGAAACATGACAATTGAACTCAACATTTTTAAGTTGGGGAATCAGCCCTCCGAGCCCAATGCTAATATACTTGATGTTTGCTCGATCCAAGAGATCACTCAGAATGACCGTGAGTTCGAAAAATTTCTGTTCGATCACAACAATTTTGACGACAATAGTGCGTTCCTCCTTGAATCTGACACTGCTTTCACACCCGATAACGATTACGAGTGTTTCTGTCACGACCCGAAAGTACGGAATGTGATCGGCACTTAGATTACGAAGCGTCTAGAGGCGCCACGTAACCTAAGTAAGCCGAAGCCCAGAAATCTAAACAAAAAAAAAGAAGCAATAAAAGAAAACAAGTATAAAAACATCAGCAAATTTTCTCAAAAATTTCGGCAGAGTCTCCTCTGTAAAAACTGGCCCCAAACGGGTACAACAAGTATAATATACATAAATAATAAAAAGCATCCCCAAACGGGAGCTAGCATCAACGCCAACAGGCGGAAACAACCACAGCAAGCACAATAATATACAACGCCAATAGGCGAGGCTCAAACTCAAAAGAAAACAAAACCACCAGATCAGAATAATACATGCGTGACTCTAAGGTCGAAATAAAAGACTGGTCCAATAACTTATCAAGTAATACAAATATGGTTGATGGAGCTTACTAGATACAAATGAATGAATAAAATACAATGGTGGTTCAGATACAAGTGAACCAACCTATCGTGCAAATCACCCTGAAATAAAAGATGTGCCAGCAAGCTGCCCGGGAAACCTGTACATCGAACCTGTAATAAAATTTGGCACAACGGGGGTGAGTTGCCAACTCGTGAGTAGAAGACATCTACGAAAAGAAATCGAATGTACGACGCTATCCTAGGCCATAATAATACACTACTATTTCCCAAACATCTAGTAATGGCAGGGTAATACTACGTGTAAGTGCAGATACTCCGTGCTCGTGTCAGTGCCTCATATAATACTATGTCATATGAATGTATGTGCATGCATCATGAATATAAAATAACCGATCCTGAAATCCAGAAATATCTGTATAAGAAATCTTTAGCTGTTATCATAGTAAAATGTGTATAAGAATCTGAAATCTCAACAATGAAATCCATGGAAATCCGTGTCGAGCATCGACACAACACATGTAATCTCAAGTCTCAATATGTCGGGCTCCGTCAGTCCGGATCGGCCCATATCATCAAATCTCACGACAACGGTCGGTATCCTCCGAATATCCGCCGCGCCAGACATCACCGGTAGGTAGTCTTCCCCTGCCAGGCTCATCGTCTACAACTAGATCTTCTTGCCCCGGGGTACCATACCGGGCCCACCATGTACCCGAGACGGTTCATCCACTCCTCGAATCGGGTCTCGAAATCCAACAGAAAACATGAAATCTCATGGTGGACGACACATACATCACGAGAAAACCGCATCTTATTTTAAAAAGAGAGGAGGAGAGAGAGAGAGGAGGTTTTATAATTTCTTGCGGTTTTCCCCAAAAATCCAGAAATCTCATAGAAATCCAAATCTCAAAATCATGAGTAAGTATATGATAAGAGTCGGCATATGCCCATACTACTGTGCGATAACATGAAATATGAATGCATGAATGTCTAAGTAATAAATATCATGTCTTATACTAATGTCAGAGAATAATCACAATATTATATCTGTCTAGTTGTTAACTGATGCTATCCATAAAAGACAATATGATCTAGAGTGTACGTGACATAGCAATTACCGATGATGATGTGTGTGAGCCGGCAAATAAGTGTGCGTGGAATATGCGCATCATCGGTAATAGTGCTGGTGTCCTAACAGGTAAAGTTTATACTGATTATAGCAACATATAAAAGAACATGCACCATGATGATTACAATATGAATGTAAATACAGGTGTGCATTATCCACTCCTCTGCGAGATACGAGTACAACTACCACTATGTGAGTCGAACCTAAACCAGTGTCCATCTAACATCCTAAGGAACTAAACCTAATAGACTAGTCAGTAAGAAACTAGAGTCTACCTAAGGTCTAAATCAATATCTCTAATAGTCGGCGATCCTGCCTCAATAACGTCACGTACGTAGTACGGCTTCCTCGAATCAAGAGTGCGGATCAATCATCATATCTATGCCTCGTAGGGTAAAATCCATCATACGACATCCCAATATCGGGGTACGGGTCAAGTACCTCCTAGATGTCTCATCATTCGTATAATGTCATCATCAACACATCTCATGATCAAGGTGCTAAACTATAATCGCATACATCAATTATATAACATTGCCATCATAATATGCATCATTAGTTTATCCTCAGAAATATCATGTCATATGTATCATATTGTGATTAAGTCATACCTATATCATATCGTGATCAGTCACGAGTTCCAGTTCGGGTTCTATTCTAGAGTCCCATGTACCTCAATATCATCACTACCCATTATAATTTACGTATACCTGTTCATTATCATTTTCTAATGATCCGCTAACATTTTAATACGACTGCATAGCCAATAATCCCGGCATCAAGCCCAGTTACACTGGTTCATCATACCTCAGATATCATTTCACATCAATGAATCACACATACGTGTTGTATATATATGTACACCTATACCTAGTTCTATATATATACATATACACGTATACCCCATGTCGAGTTTCAGTGTGTTTCTATCTGAAACCTACGAACCTCTTCCAAGGTACTCATCCTCAGGTATGGTTTTTCCTAAATCAGTCTAGTCCAGCCTAGGGTCCTACTCATTAAGAATCTAGGGTCACATCTGGTTTCCTAATGACAATAAGTACTATTCCTATTCTACGTTGCGGGGGTGCTAAACGCCATCCACCCGACTTCCCCCCGTAGATATACATCTACTCACCTGGTCCATGTCTGCCGACGACGGTGTCACCATCCTCCTCTTCATCGCCCGCAGTCCACTTGAAAGGTACCTAAACGCAAACATATAAATAGCATCGTAAACCGAATCACATACAAAAGTCAAACGATACAAGGAACAAGCATAGGTTAAAACCTATGTCCCGTCCACGCAAAAGAACCAAATACCGCTCGATATCGGCATACAAACTCCGATGGATCGAGATAACATCAACAAACAACTTGTAGTTTTAAAACACATTACTTATACTATAAAACATGATTAAATCCATCGAAACCCTAAAATCTATCAAACCGTCCAATTTCGCAAAAACCCGAAAATTGCCAATTTACCGTTTTTCATCAAAACTTGACATTTAAATGAAACCAATAGTTATAAAACTCATTAAATAGCATTACTAAACTATACAAACTATTACTATATTTTTATTACACAAACTTGTATAAATTTGAAATTTCTAGTTTGCACCCTTTTAACAATTTTAACATTTTTCAAGCAAAATACCACAATTCCACCACAAAACATGATTTTGCATGAATTAATGTATTAAACCACAATTCATGATGATAATGATTTAATGAAACCATAATTATATTTTTTAATCTCATTTATATAGGAATTTCAAAAATCTAGTTTACAAAATTAGCAATTTTATCACAATTTATCAATTAACCATAGAAACTAGCAATCAAACTAAGTTTTTCTTTCCATTAACATGCTAAAATTTCCACTAAAACTATAATCCAATGATAACAACACAAATTAGAATTTTATATTAACCACAAACACATTTTGCAAAAACCTAGTTAGCTAATTTCCTAATTTAAAACAATTTTAAATGAAAATTTTACAATTCAACAACCATGCAATATTTTCCAATTATAAAAGTGTTAAACTAACTATTATAACCCTAAATAATTAACAAAAATCATAACTTGAATTTACAAACCCTAACTTGAATTTTTTAAAAAAACATAGAATTAATTCATTAAATCTAATTAAGCTTAAATGAACATCTAAAACAATAAATCAAAAGAAAGAAATTATACCTCCCAAAATATGAAATCCAAACAAGAAATGAGCCTCCAAAATGCATGCCTTCCATCTCCGAATTTCATATAAAAATGAGCAAGGAATAAAGAGTATGGAATAAATAGGATTTTGTGGAATTTTAATGGAATTTTTGATGCATTTTTAATGAATTTTGATTAAAAATGAGGTGGGAAAAAGGGGGGGGGGCAGCCATGGGAGGTTATGGCCGGCCCTAGAGAGGTGAGGGAGAGAAAGAAGAGAGTGGGAAAAGTGTGTAGAAGTTTCAAGAGTAGAAACATCAATAAAAGTCTTTTCATGCTTTATTTAATTATTTATTTATTTATTTACTATAGCAACTCAAGAAAGCTCTAGAAAATAGGAAAAATTTGCAAATAATTTTTGCATGATACACACTAAATTCTAATATGCCATGGTTCATTTTTACAAATTAAAACCATTCAAATTTGTAATTTACACTAATTTAGTGTAAAAATAAAGCTTATGTTAATATTTAAAATAATTAATTTAGGAAAAATATTTTATTAAACTAAAAATTTATAAGTGACTAAATAAACACTATTTAATAGTAATTACATAATTAAATAGGTATTTTTGAATTTATAATGAAAAACAATTGCGGTTTGATTTTACGAAAAGTACATTTTGCTTTACCGAAAATCAAAAAATTCGCTTAAACACTTTTATTCATTTAATTATTTATTTAATTATTTTTAAAACGTTACAATCTTCCCCCCTTTAAGAAATTCGGTCCCCGAATTTAAATTAAAACTCCCCTTCCAAATACTAAAACATTTAGCAAAACACTCAAATCGTCAGGGCTCTGAAATCATCAATACATAAAAAAATCAACTCCGTCAAGCATTATGCAATCATCGGAGTTTTGGTGAGAATAAAATTTCAAAACTCAATATGAAAACCATCATAATATACATCAATCTATAACTTATATATAGTTCGCATCCTAGTAAAATCGCCGAATCATCATAATAAAGAAGCATACAAAAACCCCTCTTGAAAATCGCCGTGCAATGCACGTGTCACGGCATAAGTAGCGGACGTTTAATTTTAAAAAAAATAGCTATATATATATATCTTTTATTTAACATACACGTTCCGCCTGGTTACTAAATCAAATAATAATGATTATGAAAACATACTGCTCAAACTAAAATCAATCCCAATCACATCAATAAAATGTCATGTGCGTCCGCTGTGCACTGAAATCGAAAAAAAATGCAGAAACCATGAATACCCACAAAATAAAACTAAGTGCAACAGGTGTGCACCAAAAACATCTGTCAAGTGCAACGGGCGTGCACGACACAATATCAGGTGCATCTAATCTGCACAAAACCCCGATTTAGTGCATCTGGTGTGCACAAAATCGCATCAAGTGCGCCAAGTATGCGCAAGAATCCTAATCAGGTGCACATGGAGCACGAAAACATACATCGAATATCAGACTCGAATCACAGTACGAAAATGGATAAAAACTAGGTCGAAGCATATATCAAAATCATGTGTAACCCATATGCACGAAATCAAATCAAAAATCTCAAAATATATAAAACCAAATCAAGTGTACTGGGTGTATACTAAGCAACATCAATACAGCTGATATGTGAAACACAGATAGAATGCAATGAAAGTACACATAAGAAATACCAATCGTAGAACAAAATCCTCAAAATACCAAAATCCAATAACAGAAATATGAAATTCAAATCACCAAGTCACATCGTAATCACTATCGTTAATGTGCGCTTCTTTCTTCTGATGTCGACTGCTTCGAACTTGTTCTTTCATAGGTGTGCTGACTGCACTACCAACGGCAATACTCATGTCTAGAGTCTCCCACATAGTCGATCCCTTCACTTGATATCCGGACTACATTAAACTTTTCGATCGATCCATCAAAATCCCATAATTCCCCGAGAGCTCAACACTCAAGTACAGTTTAAAAATATCCGGTACATACCCCAGCATCGATGATCCAGCCGTAGAAGGGCAAACCCAAGCCTCACTAATGGCACCGCGGAACTGCCGTAAACCCTAAGGTTCAAGGGCGTTCTCGTGGTCATTATGTCGAGTCAGGGTTTCATTCTTCTAGAGGGTCCATCGAAATACCTGCATGTTCTTCCGAATACCTTAAACTTGGGAAAATGGTTTTCTGATAATCGTTCGAACCCTTTAACTTCATCCGGACGGCATGTGAATACCCTTCGTCCGCACGCTAAGCAATGCTTCAATCCTCAAGAATAACCAATACTCTAATGGTTATCGCATTCGAGCCGCAGCTCCCTCTGCCTGTGCGCCCGTGGTAACAGAACCACCCTCCGACATCGACGAAGATAGATCAAAGGAACGAATGAAATACGGTGCAAACAAATGTACATCCTAAGGCTCCTTAAGCAGAGTAGCGTATCGTAAGTATGCCGCGGAACATACCCACGGTACGTTACTCTACCTAAATCGCCTACTCCATCAACCAAGGGTCACCTAGACTTATACAGGGTTAAACCTAGCGCTCTGATACCAACTTTGTCACGACCCGAAAGTACGGAACGTGACCGGCACTTAGATTACGAAGCGTCTAGAGGCGCCACGTAACCTAAGTAAGCCGAAGCCCAGAAATCTAAACCAAAAAAAAAGAAGCAGTAAAAGAAAACAAGTATAAAAACATCAGCAAATTTTCTCAAAAATTTCGGCAGAGTCTCCTCTGTAAAAACTGGCCCCAAACGGGTACAACAAGTATAATATACATAAATAATAAAAAGCATCCCCAAACGGGAGCTAGCATCAACGCCAACAGGCGGAAACAACCACAGCAAGCACAATAATATACAACGCCAATAGGCGAGGCTCAAACTCAAAAGAAAACAAAACCACCAGATCAGAATAATACATGCGTGACTCTAAGGTCGAAATAAAAGACTGGTCCAATAACTTATCAAGTAATACAAATATGGTTGATGGAGCTTACTAGATACAAATGAATGAATAAAATACAATGGTGGTTCAGATACAAGTGAACCAACCTACCGTGCAAATCACCCTGAAATAAAAGATGTGCCAGCAAGCTGCCCGGGAAACCTGTACATCGAACCTGTAATAAAATTTGGCACAACGGGGGTGAGTTGCCAACTCGTGAGTAGAAGACATCTACGAAAAGAAATCGAATGTACGACGCTATCCTAGGCCATAATAATACACTACCATTTCCCAAACATCTAGTAATGGCAGGGTAATACTACGTGTAAGTGCAGATACTCCGTGCTCGTGTCAGTGCCTCATATAATACTATGTCATATGAATGTATGTGCATGCATCATGAATATAAAATAACCAATCCTGAAATCCAGAAATATCTGTATAAGAAATCTTTAGCTGTTATCATAGTAAAATGTGTATAAGAATCTGAAATCTCAACAATGAAATCCATGGAAATCCGTGTCGAGCATCGACACAACACATGTAATCTCAAGTCTCAATATGTCGGGCTCCGTCAGTCCGGATCGGCCCATATCATCAAATCTCATGACAACGGTCGGTATCCTCCGGATATCCGCCGCGCCAGACATCACCGGTAGGTAGTCTTCCCCAGCCAGGCTCATCGTCTACAACTCGATCTTCTTGCCCCGGGGTACCATACCGGGCCCATCATGTACCCGAGACGGTTCATCCACTCCTCGAATCGGGTCTCGAAATCCAACAGAAAACATGAAATCTCATGGTGGACGACACATACATCACGAGAAAACCGCATCTTATTTTAAAAAGAGAGGAGGAGAGAGAGAGAGGAGGTTTTATAATTTCTTGCGGTTTTCCCCAAAAATCCAGAAATCTCATAGAAATCCAAATCTCAAAATCATGAGTAAGTATATGATAAGAGTCGGCATATGCCCATACTACTGTGCGATAACATGAAATATGAATGCATGAATGTCTAAGTAATAAATATCATGTCTTATACTAATGTCAGAGAATAATCACAATATTATATCTGTCTAGTTGTTAACTGATGCTATCCATAAAAGACAATATGATCTAGAGTGTACGTGACATAGCAATTACCGATGATGATGTGTGTGAGCCGGCAAATAAGTGTGCGTGGAATATGCACATCATCGGTAATAGTGCTGGTGTCCTAACAGGTAAAGTTTATACTGATTATAGCAACATATAAAAGAACATGCACCATGATGATTACAATATGAATGTAAATACAGGTGTGCATTATCCACTCCTCTGCGAGATACGAGTACAACTACCACTATGTGAGTCGAACCTAAACCAGTGTCCATCTAACATCCTAAGGAACTAAACCTAATAGACTAGTCAGTAAGAAACTAGAGTCTACCTAAGGTCTAAATCAATATCTCTAATAGTCGGCGATCCTGCCTCAATAACGTCACGTACGTAGTACGGCTTCCTCGAATCAAGAGTGCGGATCAATCATCATATCTATGCCTCGTAGGGTAAAATCCATCATACGGCATCCCAATATCGGGGTACGGGTCAAGTACCTTCTAGATGTCTCATCATTCGTATAATGTCATCATCAACACATCTCATGATCAAGGTGCTAAACTATAATCGCATACATCAATTATATAACATTGCCATCATAATATGCATCATTAGTTTATCCTCAGAAATATCATGTCATATGTATCATATTGTGATTAAGTCATACCTATATCATATCGTGATCAGTCACGAGTTCCAGTTCGGGTTCTATTCTAGAGTCCCATGTACCTCAATATCATCACTACCCATTATAATTTACGTATACCTGTTCATTATCATTTTCTAATGATCCGCTAACATTTTAATACGACTGCATAGCCAATAATCCCGGCATCAAGCCCAGTTACACTGGTTCATCATACCTCAGATATCATTTCACATCAATGAATCACACATACGTGTTGTATATATATGTACACCTATACCTAGTTCTATATATATACATATACACGTATACCCCATGTCGAGTTTCAGTGTGTTTCTATCTGAAACCTACGAACCTCTTCCAAGGTACTCATCCTCAGGTATGGTTTTTCCTAAATCAGTCTAGTCCCGCCTAGGGTCATTACTAGGGTCCTACTCATTAAGAATCTAGGGTCACATCTGGTTTCCTAATGACAATAAGTACTATTCCTATTCTACGTTGCGGGGGTGCTAAACGCCATCCACCCGACTTCCCCCCGTAGATATACATCTACTCACCTGGTCCATGTCTGCCGACGACGGTGTCGCCATCCTCCTCTTCATCGCCCGCAGTCCACTTGAAAGGTACCTAAACGCAAACATATAAATAGCATCGTAAACCGAATCACATACAAAAGTCAAACGATACAAGGAACAAGCATAGGTTAAAACCTATGTCCCGTCCACGCAAAAGAACCAAATACCGCTCGATATCGGCATACAAACTCCGATGGATCGAGATAACATCAACAAACAACTTGTAGTTTTAAAACACATTACTTATACTATAAAACATGATTAAATCCATCGAAACCCTAAAATCTATCAAACCGTCCAATTTCGCAAAAACCCGAAAATTGCCAATTTACCGTTTTTCATCAAAACTTGACATTTAAATGAAACCAATAGTTATAAAACTCATTAAATAGCATTACTAAACTATACAAACTATTACTATATTTTTATTACACAAACTTGTATAAATTTGAAATTTCTAGTTTGCACCCTTTTAACAATTTTAACATTTTTCAAGCAAAATACCACAATTCCACCATAAAACATGATTTTGCATGAATTAATGTATTAAACCACAATTCATGATGATAATGATTTAATGAAACCATAATTATATTTTTTAATCTCATTTATATAGGAATTTCAAAAATCTAGTTTACAAAATTAGCAATTTTATCACAATTTATCAATTAGCCATAGAAACTAGCAATCAAACTAAGTTTTTCTTTCCATTAACATGCTAAAATTTCCACTAAAACTATAATCCAATGATAACAACACAAATTAGAATTTTATATTAACCACAAACACATTTTGCAAAAACCTAGTTAGCTAATTTCCTAATTTAAAACAATTTTAAATGAAAATTTTACAATTCAACAACCATGCAATATTTTCCAATTATAAAAGTGTTAAACTAACTATTATAACCCTAAATAATTAACAAAAATCATAACTTGAATTTACAAACCCTAACTTGAATTTTTTAAAAAAACATAGAATTAATTCATTAAATCTAATTAAGCTTAAATGAACATCTAAAACAATAAATCAAAAGAAAGAAATTATACCTCCCAAAATATGAAATCCAAACAAGAAATGAGCCTCCAAAATGCATGCCTTCCATCTCCGAATTTCATATAAAAATGAGCAAGGAATAAAGAGTATGGAATAAATAGGATTTTGTGGAATTTTAATGGAATTTTTGATGCATTTTTAATGAATTTTGATTAAAAATGAGGTGGGAAAAAGGGGGGGGCAGCCATGGGAGGTTATGGCCGGCCCTAGAGAGGTGAGGGAGAGAAAGAAGAGAGTGGGAAAAGTGTGTAGAAGTTTCAAGAGAAGAAACATCAATAAAAGTCTTTTCATGCTTTATTTAATTATTTATTTATTTATTTACTATAGCAACTCAAGAAAGCTCTAGAAAATAGGAAAAATTTGCAAATAATTTTTGCATGATACACACTAAATTCTAATATGCCATGGTTCATTTTTACAAATTAAAACCATTCAAATTTGTAATTTACACTAATTTAGTGTAAAAATAAAGCTTATGTTAATATTTAAAATAATTAATTTAGGAAAAATATTTTATTAAACTAAAAATTTATAAGTGACTAAATAAACACTATTTAATAGTAACTACATAATTAAATAGGTATTTTTGAATTTATAATGAAAAACAATTGCGGTTTGATTTTACGAAAAGTACATTTTGCTTTACCGAAAATCAAAAAATTCGCTTAAACATTTTTATTCATTTAATTATTTATTTAATTATTTTTAAAACGTTACAGTTTCACTTTTTCGAATGATTTTGAAGAATCACCACCCGAGTTTGAGTCCTTTGAATTTTCGGATGAGTTAGCTGAACCATTCGACTCGGTTGCTTACACTCGCTTCGAACCTCTATTGGAATCCTTCGAGTTTAAGACAGTTTCACCAATTTTACCTTCAATTGTTTCGCCTCCAAAACTCGAACTAAAGCTATTGTCGTCTTACCTTAAATACGCTTACTTATGTGAGAATGAGACCCTTCCTGTTATCATCTCGGCTTCTCTAGCCCCCGAGCAAGAGAAAGCCCTTTTAACGGTTTTACAAAATAATCGACAAGCTTTTAGCTGGACTATGGAGGACATCAAGGGGATCAGTCCCCTAATAGTTGAACATCATATTCATATGATGGATGATGCCAAGCCAGTAAGGGATCCACAGAGACGACTAAATCTTATAATGAAGGAAGCTGTTAAAAAGGAGATTGTAAAATGTCTTGATAGTGGTATCATTTACCCTATCTCTGATAGCCAGTGGGTTAGCCCCATTCACGTTGTCCCAAAGAAATCGGGCATAACGGTCATAACTAATGAGGCGAATAAGTTAATACCTACTCGCACTCAAACTGGGTGGCGAGTTTGCATCGATTATAGAAAACTCAACGCTGCGACACGGAAAGACCACTTTCCATTACCTTTTATTGACCAAATGCTAGAACGATTGGCTGGGCATGAATTTTACTGCTTTTTGGATGGATACTCTGGTTATAATCAAGTTCCCATCGCTGAAAAGGACCAAGACAAGACCACATTCACTTGTCCTTTCGGTACGTTTGCTTACCGTCGCATGCCCTTTGGGTTATGCAATGCACCTGCTATTTTCCAGCGGTATATGATGGGCATTTTTTCAGACATGGTGGAAAAATTCTTGGAGATTTTTATGGATGATTTCTCCATTTTCGGCGACTCCTTTGACGAGTGTTTGCTATATTTAGACGTAGTTCTTACCCGGTGTAGGGATAAGAACCTCACTTTAAATTGGGAGAAATGCCACTTTATGGTATGAGAAGGTATTGTCTTAGGACATATCATCTCGGAAAATGGTATTGAGGTAGATAAAGCTAAAGATTGAAGTCATCTCCAATCTTCCTCCTCCCAAGTGCGTAAAAGACATTCGAGCCTTCCTTTGCCATGCCGGTTTCTATAGACGGTTCATCAAGGATTTTAGCAAGATAGATAGACCTGTGACTCTTTTGTTGGCCAAGGACACCATATTTGATTTTGACTCAACTTGCATGAAGGCGTTCGAGTCATTGAAAAACTCACTTATTTCCGCTCCCATTCTTTCATCTCCTGACTGGACGCATCCATTTGAGATTATGTGCGATGCATCTGATTTCGCCATTGGTGCTGTCTTTGGACAACACATTAATAAGATACCACATGTAATTTATTACGCTAGCCGAACCTTGAACGAGGCCCAATTAAATTACACAACAACTGAAAAAGAATTCTTAGCTGTTGTGTTTGCATTAGAAAAGTTCAGGCCCTATTTAATCGGCTCTCCAGTCATCGTTTACACGGACCATTCAACTCTTCGCCATCTT
Organism: Agapanthus africanus; assembly: GCA_030015575.1. Classification (NCBI taxonomy): domain Eukaryota; kingdom Viridiplantae; phylum Streptophyta; class Magnoliopsida; order Asparagales; family Amaryllidaceae; genus Agapanthus; species Agapanthus africanus. The sequence continues at coordinate 751,515,187 of CM057339.1, forward strand.
TTTGTGAAGAAGGATGCTAAATCTCGGCTAATACGTTGGATCCTCTTACTACAAGAGTTCGACCTTGTCATTAGAGACAAGAGAGGATGCGAAAACGTAGTCGCCGACCATCTTTCACGCCTTCCTTCTTTGCCTACACTTCAAATTCCTAATAAAGAAGTTTTTCCAGATGAGCAGCTCTTGACTGTGTCATGCGAACCTTGGTTCGCAGATATTGTAAATTATTTGGCCACCGGACTGATACCAAACGAATGGTCGAATCAGGAAAGACTCAGATTTCTATCTCAGGTAAAACATTTTTACTGGGATGAACCATATCTATTCAAATAATGTCCCAACCAAATTATTCGTCGGTGTGTCCCCGACAATGAGTTTAAGAGTGTGCTGTCATTCTGCCATGATCAAGCGTGTGGTGGGCATTTTGGCCCCAAAAAGACAGCAGAAAAGATCTTGCAATGTGGCTTCTATTGGCCACAACTTTTTAAAGACGCATATGAGTACTGCAAGACATGCTCCCGGTGCCAACACTTGGTCCAGATATCTCGGAGAAATGAAATGCCGCTCCAACCAATTTTGGTTGTTGAAATTTTTGATGTTTGGGGGATAGACTTTATGCGACCATTTCCCAACTCTTTTAGGAACATGTATATTCTACTTGCTGTTGACTATATTTCAAAATGGGTCGAGGCTGTGCCCAGCCGAACTAATGACAAAATGGTTGTCGTTAGATTTATCAAAGAAAACATTTTTTCTCGGTTTGGGCATCCTCGCGCGATTATCAGTGATAATGGATCTCACTTTTGTAATAGGACTTTCGAGTCCTTAATGCGAAAATACTCCATTACTCACAAGCTGTCAACGCCCTATCATCCCCAAACTTGTGGGTAAGCCGAGATTTCGAATCGGCAGATTAAATAGATATTGGAGAAAACAGTTTCCAAAAACCGTAAAGATTGGTCATCAAAACTTATTGATTCCCTTTGGGCATTCCATACTGTCTATAAGACCGATCTTGCCATGTCTCCATATAGGCTTGTTTATGGAAAGGCTTGCCACCTTCCAGTTGAAATAGAGCATAAGGCATTTTGGGCAATAAAAGAGTTGAATCTATCTCTAGGAGATGCGGGCAGCAATAGAAAGCTGCAGTTGAACGAATTGAACGAGCTTCGGGATGAAGCTTACGAGAATGCTGTAATCGTCAAAACCGAACGAAGGTGTTCCAAGATAAACACCTTATGCGCAAGACTTTCAAACCTGGTCAAGGTTTTACTTTACGACACTCGGTTACATTTCCATCCCGGCAAGCTCAGATCTCGATGGAAAGGGCCATTTTTGATACGCACCGTATATCCGCACGGTGCGGTCGATCTAGAAAATCCACAGGACGGTTCATTGTTTAAAGTGAATGGACATAGACTTAAACCGTTCCTCACTGCGGACCCTTCGGAAGAGCTCCTGTTTTTGCAGGAGCCGATTTACATTGACTGATCTTCCTCCATCTACCCCTAAATTTCGATTATCTAGCCAAAACACTGTTTCAAACAAGTTTGGGGGTATGTATCACTTGTAATTATATAAAAACAAAATGAAAATAAAAATAAAAAATTTAAAAATAAAAAAAAATTGGGGTATTTTTTTGTAAATTTTCAGTTTTAATAAAAAATAAATAAATAAAATAAAATTTTTATTTACAAATAAATTCTTCTTTTTAAGAGGACCTTTTTGCAAATAACCAAAACACCCCCTATAAATAAAACCCGACCCCTCTCTGTTTTCACCAAACCCTAATTTCATCACTCTAAAAAAACCCTAGCCGCCGCTCTAATTTCTGCAGAGAGATCCCTCTACGCCGCTGCGCAACCGTCGCCATACCCCACTTTTGGCCGCGCAACCGCCGCGTCTCTGCGTCTTCTCCCTCTGAATCTTTCAGAGGAGGTTTGCATCATCTCTCCCTCTTTGTTAATTTTTTTTAAAATCTGTGAACTTTCTGGATGACACCAACCATGCAATTAGAACGGGATTTTTCACAAATCTTTTCACACACAATTTACGGGAGTTATTTTGGTGATGAGATCACACGGTGAGGGTGGAACTTTTTAATTTACAATCATCCCAATGCCTATGCTCTTCCAGATCTAGTTACTTGTTTTTACGAGTGCATGGAGGAAGGTTTCCTAGCACTATACAGTTTTATTAAATTACTTTGGGGCGATAGGGAGATAATCATTGATAGGGACTTCATCCATGAAGTCACCTTAATTCCTAGATTACCTGTTCATGACCAACCCCTTCAATTTGAAGACTACTTATCCTTAATGGGTAATGACTATTCGAGGGAACCTAGGAAGGGCATACAGGATAGAACCCTCTTTGCCAATGTATTAACCGTGTGCCGTTGGGCACAAAACAACATTTTTGGCAGTTCACATAACACAACATTTTTCACCCCATCTCTTCATATCGTGCACACATTAATGACTAGGAACCCTAGATTTGACATGTGCACGGTTTTACTTAATTCCATTGGTGCTGGCAAAAGGGCTACAAATTACCCATGTCCTATGTTAGTGACACAACTGTTGTTAGTGTTTATGCCCTAGAAGGCCATTACTGTATCATACTAGTTTGTATATTACTTAATGGAGGCTTGGGATATTCACATGTATATAACAGTCTTGCTAAACATGGTAGTATGCTACTTGGTTTTTTCTATCTTAATATGTGAGTATACGTATTGATAGAGCTCTTAGGATCTTGCTTGACTACCAGCGTTGTGATGGCAGTCACACTAGTGGGGGCTGGGTAGTCTACAAGCACATCCTTATTCAGGTCCCTAGTCGTAGGATTATCGAGACAGGGCATCGATACTCCGGAGTAGACTAGTGTGTACGCTTCTCATCCCAGTTAGGGAGATGGTCTGTCCCACAACCGTCAGTACGTCGTACTGGAGATAGTATGCAGGTGCTCGTTAGGTTACGGGTACACCGGACAGGACTCACGGGGAACTGTTGGTTGGTTTTATACCAGTCGTCAGTGAACAGTTCCCAGGTGACATGAGTACAGCATAGTCCGCAGACTTGACACTGCTACTTCGCCTCGAGTGTGTCCCACTGTTCTTAGATTGCTATCCTACCACGGCTCAAAGGAGTCGTGCAAACAGGTAGCAGTTGGGTGCAGTTCCGAGCACTTGGAGGCAGTGGCGGTTAGACAGGATTCGTCTCTCCCGGTATTGGGGGATGATATCGCGCTGTGTCAGAGAGCCATTACGCAAAGTCCCTGACCAGGGCAAGCGAGATTTACTGGTAGGTTCCAGTAGTTTCTCAGGGTGTAATGGGCTTCGCTCCGACACGACTTATACCGCTATTAGGGGACTGACGCTTGCCGCCCCTAGGCCCGATATGCTATAGTCTTTGACGAACGGACCGGACTGTATGGAGATTGTCACAGCAGGCTCAGTAGGAGTTCGGATGGGTTTCCTCATCGGCCTTCTTATCGACATCTACCTGGGGACCATTACGTACAGCTAGTGCCGCTTGCGGTCTGTGGTTAAACCCACTGCCAGCGTAGTAGTCGAGTCTCTAGAGTCCCATACAGAGAGTTTCCCTACTTCAGGCGAAACGATATAGAGGTCGTATGGTTTTACGACAAGGGTTCGGACGCATACGTGTGTTTACGCACGTACGACTTTCGGACAGTTTTTACTAGTCGGCTTTAGTTTAAGCCAGTTACTAATATCCGGTTATTGGATTTATACAGTCTAAAGTTTTTCCGTGTTTTCACGGATAGGAGGGGCGTTCTCGTAATTGCGCGAGAAGCTTCTAGAAGATGGTGACTAAGGAGGTTAAGGTGGCATATACATTGAATGAGATTAATGAGTCAAATGAGTGATTCATCCATGTCATTAATGCATCATAAATGCTTAATGACTCATGGTAATGAATCACCATTAGATATTTATGAAGCATGATTATTCATCATTTGATTTTCTTTTCTTGATAAATCTTAATGCTTCATATATATTATGATAACTCATTTTCTCATATCAATTATTCTTCTCACCTTCTCTCTCCTCAAGCTTCCTTTCTTCAAACCCTAATCCTCCCCTCTCATGTGTTGAGTACAAGGATTAGTTAGACTACTTAATCCATAACCCTCACTCTATATCATCTAGGTACTTTGATTAGCATTTAAAGAAACCTAGTTGCCTCAAGTTTAGAGGCAAAGCTTGGAGTATAGCTCTTGTGGTGGATCGTCTACTACTTGGAGAAGGTCGAGGAGGAGGTGGAGTTCGTAAAGACGAAGGACACGGTTCTACAGGTATAATCACTTCACATAGTAGTTTAGAACTCCTGTGTTAGTTGTTAGTTATCGTTTAGCTTCGATTCTTGCGGTTAGTCGATGTTTAAGCAAAGAACAAGATCGTTTTTCATATTTCCGCCTCCCCGCAAGTCGTGGGGTGTTGTACATCGACTTACAGTGGTATCAGAGCCTCGCTAAACTATAATTAACTCATTAGCAAAGTCGTAAGTATTTCGAACGCAAAAAGGAACCGGAAAGATCACCGTTTTACACAGTTTCTGTCGAAATTTAAACAGGCCCTAAAAATTTTTCAGGGACCTGCAGAATAACAAATAGGAAATTATAGGGGTACTCAAGAAATTTGGTCGCGTAACTCGGTTAACTTGCCGCGGAACCGCGGCGGAACCGCGGCGGATCCATGCGATCCGCCGCGGATCCGCGGCCGAGTTAGGGCCGAGTCGGCCCAAATTTCTTCAGTGACTTTCTGGTGTTAACAGTGATATTTCTGGATGTTTAGTTTTCTGCTCAAGTCTCAGGTGCACAGAGAAGTATTGGAGTAGAATCTATAGTGTTTTGCACGATCGAAATTTTGCGATGTTTGCTAATTTGATTATATCTGTGTTTGTATAATGTGTTCGTAAACCTCCCCTAACTGCTAGTATGTCGGTTGGCAGGGGGTTGCATATTTCTGTAATGGATTTTATCTGTTTGTGTATATGAACTGTGTTGGACTGTTGTGATGTATAGCCGGGGTTATGTGATGGGTTATTATTTAATTCATTTGATGTAAATGTAATTTGTTGTAATATTATTTTGCGGGGCACATCCAGGTTGCGGTTGTAGCCACCGTTGTATTATTTCATTTTACTGTTTTTTCTCCTAGGACAGACCCAAGGTAGGGTGCACAAACTGCCGGGCGGGTAGTTTGCCGTACCCGTTGGGGTCTTGGGTGGGGTAATGGCTATTCATCACAACTGTGTAATCCGTCTTTTGTTGCAGGCTCAAAACAAACACGGATTGCTTACAAATCCAATAAAGTTCATCTGAGATCTGGAATGCCTATTATTGCGTCTGACGAATGTACAATATCTATATATGATAGCTATTTAGACGTCACTTATGTTTTACACCCGCGCTAGCCCAGCCCCCGCTCTGTCGTTAGTTAAGTAACCTAACGAGTGATGACGGGACCCCGTGGCGAATGCGGATGGCATAAGAGGACGTTGTATTTTCGTTGTTTTCTGCAATGATAGGTTAATGATGGGACGCATTATTTTTAATGCAAAGAAAATAAACCAAAAGTTGAATCGTTGGAACAATTTAAAAGAAACCACTCGGTTATTTTAAAAGAGCAGAATTTTTAATTGCGGAGCTTTAACCACTCCTTTTAAAAAGCTATCAGGTTCCTTCGATTATATCAAGTTCACTACGTTCACGGTTTCGCCAAAACCAGTCGTAGACCTCTGTCATTTCTTATGGATGGTCAGTAGTATTCAAGCTATGCTTGTTGGCTTTCGTCAAGGCATAGTGTTTGGTAGCTGCTGGGGTATTCATTTGTTGCATAGATAGATGAGTTGTTTTGGGACAGTCGTATAACCTTGTTGGCTTTCGTCAAGGGTATATACGGGTGGGTTCAAATTAACAAGATAATGATGGGCAGAACTTGACATGTGTTTTATGATTTGTTGGCTTTCGTCAAGGTCATAAGAACATGGGGCAAAAATATATATCGGGAATTTCTAAAGAAACTGAAATTTGCAAAGAGATGCATACCATTTGGAGTTTGATGAATGTTGGTAGGATTCCTTCAACATTATCATACGATGATATTTGGATCCCGATCCTACTGTGAGTATATGCTACTCATCAGGATATTCGTCACTTAACGATCAATACTATAAACCAAGTAGGTGTCAAGAAAGGTGTCAGCGGGGTTACGCCCCCAGAAAAAAGAGGTTCTTTAATTAAGGAACTTCGCGAAAGAGTTGGAAAACCTCCCTCGAAGTATCGACACTAGCCTGGCTGAACGGTTAAGCAAGAATTGTACAGTGAGAATAGTCCTGGCTAATTCTTCTTTTATGGTTTGAGGAAGGATTCGAGAAACAGTGGGAGCCATCCAGTTTAGATAAATTAAAAACCAATCTAAACGTGTAAGAGCATCATGCTAAAGTGTTTTCTTCTCTCTCTCTCATTGCAGCGACCTTGTGACCATGACTAGGTTACATCTAGATAACAAGTTGACTGAATCTAACTTATATGACTGGCAAAGGTCTGTCCAGATGACCATTGCCTATGACAAGCTGGACCACCCTATTACTACTCAAGATCCCGCCGTGCCAGGTCCAGTTTCCACCGTCGCGGATATGAATATCCGTCAGACAAAGGAAAAGAATAAAACGAAAGCCAAGTGCCTCGTGTTGGCTTCAGTTGATGGTATATACCAGAAGCAGCACAAGAAGATGGACTCTGTTTCTATCTTTCTCCATAACAAAGATTTATATGGAGAGCAATCTCATATCGCAAGATATGAGGCCTCGAACGAATTAATTCAAGCGAGGTCGGCTGACGGGTCATCTGTAAGGGACGACGTCCTTACGATGACTAGCTATATTGACGAGCTCAAGGACCTGGAGACCACGTTGGGAAACAGGTCATATACTGACTTATTTCCACAGTCCCTACCCTCTACTTACACCCTGAATGAAACCATGGAGATACAAGCTTTGCTTAATAGGGGACCTTCTTCTTCTTCATCCAAGGCGAAAGCAAAGGGTAAAAGGTGTTAGTTATATGTATGCCCTAGAGGCCATTACTGTACATAGGATGTATATTGTAGTGGATGCTGGGACATATATAGGTAGGACTTTCTTGCTCGACATGATAGTTCGCTATCTGGTTGCTCTTTATCTTAACATGTATACTTTCTGTCTCTCTGATTACATGTTGATAAAGCCCTTAGGATGTGTACTCGACTTCCAGGACTATGATGAAGATCATACTAGTGGGGCCTGGGTAGTCAATGAGTACATCCTTCATTGTTCCTAGTCGTGGGAATATCGAGACGGGGCATCGATATTCCAAAGTAGACTAGCGTATATCTTCTCGACCCATGTGATGGGCGATGGATGATCCCATATCCATTGGTGTTTGACATCAGAGATGGTATGCGGGTGCTCAGTGGAGACTGGGTACACTGAACGGACTCGCCGAGAACTCCCAGATGGTATTATACCTCTCGTCAGATGGCAGTTCTCTGGTGACACTGGTACAGCTTAGTCTGTTGACCCGAGATCGTCATAGAGTCTTGTGTGTCTCCCACTGTGCTTTGATTTCCACCCTACCACGGCTCTACTGAGTCGTGCAAACAGGTGGTTTTTGGGTACAGTCCCGATTCACATGGAGGCAATGAGCGATAGGAGGGGATTCGTCTCTCCCGGTATTGGGGGTGGATGTTGCGCTATGCTCGACTGGCCATAACAGGAAATCCCTGGCCAGGGTTGCTGAGATTTACTGGTAAGTGTTACCAGTAGTTTCTCGAACTGTTATAGACCTCATATCGACACGACTTATCGAGCTACTGGGGTCTGACGTTTACCACCCCTAGGCGAGATATGCGACATATCAGACGACGAGACCGGACTGTACGGTAAGTGTTACTGGTTGGATTCACAGGAGTGTGAGCGGGCTTGCTCGTCGATCTTCTGATCGCTCAATACCCGGGTGGCCGTTACGTTTAGCAGACCGCTTGCGGCTTGTGGGTGTTTGATATGATCATCATCTGCTGCCGGCTTATTGACGAGTCTTTAGAGTCCTACACAGAGGTTTCCTTGCTCAAGCGAAACGAAATAGGAGCGCATATGAGATATGTGCGGGACCGAGAATAATGCGTGTATGTGATACCGTATTCCATTCTCGCGATGAATGTATCGATTGGTTGTATGCGATATAACCTAGTTATCGATTCAAGGATTGATTCGATAAGTCGATACATTGGATACTAGTCGGTTATATGCGACATGACCGGATCATTGAATCAAGTGTTGATTTAATGATTTAATGTATAATTATATATTTGATATATTACTTTGCATTAACTAGTATTGGTTCACTTTAAATGGATTTTCTCACTTGAAGTACACAAGTTGTATATGTGATATACTTTTGTGCACTTGCATGTATCATGTTTGATGATACATGCTCACTAGGGTTTGTGTAAAGATTAAACCATGGTTGTGTAATGGTTAGGGTTTTCATTTTCTTATTCATTTATTTATTTATTTTGTTTATTTATTTTGGAAAAGATAAAGAGAAAATGGTGGCTTTCTTTGTTTGTAGTTGAAGCTTCATGAAGCTTTGACTAAGTGACCATTTTGTCTCATGCTTAACCCTAAACCATTAAAAATAACCATGGTCTATTCTCTACACCTAATCATGGTTGCCATATGATAAGTATTGATATTATTTTCTATTTTTGAAAATAACTTATCATATTCTATCATCTTCTTCTTCTTCTTCAAGAAGAAAAGCTTGCCTCCATCAATGGCAACTTGAGCAAATGAGTGAGAAATCCAATTCTAAAGTGAACCCACCTCCTATTTCTTCATCCTCTACCTCTTGCCAAGTAGTATAGGGTGTTTTCTTCACAAGTTTCATGACTTGGTGAAGTGGGAGCTTGATCTTGTGATGCCTCGACGTAGATCATCTTCGGCATCGAAGCCGACGACCTAGCCCGCCCATTTCTCCGATGAAGCCGATGCTAGAGTCCGGGATCCGATATGGACAGCGAGGGGACTTCATCACAGAGCCATGGAGGTGGAGGACCGGATCTACAAAGGTTGTAGCCTCTTTCTTTTAGTTAAGTTGTTAACTAGCTTCTTATATCGCCTAATCTCTAGTCAACGATCCGTATTTGGGTTTCTCGGCACTTGTAAAATTTGAAATTGGCCTGTTTGATGCCTTGTGAGACCTCATTAGCGTGCCCAGGAACCCTATAGTGGTATCAGAGCCTAGCTAGAGCCTTAGGCGATGTGTAGACGAAGTTTGAAGTCCGTACGAACCCGAAACCTAATACAATAGCCTTCTCTGTACTTTTTTCAAAAACTGGGTTTTTTCCAGATTAAAAATATGCAGAAAAATCAGCAGGTGATTGTAAGAGTTACTGTGAAATTCGAGTGCCTAACTCCATCAAACTGCCGCAGTTCCTCGGCACGAGCATGGCTCGTGCGGCGGTTCCGCGGCCGTACGGCCTCCTTGTTCAATGAATTTTACACAGTAACTCCTAATTGATAGTTCTGGTTTTCCTGGAAATTTTTAAACTTTACTCAAGAGTTGAGTTTTCTGGGGTTGTATTGGGAGTTCGTAGATTCGATCGGATTATCAGACTTTGTCTATGTGGCTTTCCGGGTATTTTTGAATATGTTAAAAAGTTCGACCGGATATAAATACCCACTTTTTACCCTGCCGGGAAATTTCCAATTGTTGGACTTTTCCGTAGTTTAACGACGTTCTAAGTAGTGCAAGTAACGCGATGGTCCCTCTAGAAGACAACAAACCTTAACTCGATTATGTGACCGTCTTGAACTGCTCTTTGAACCTTCGGGTTTGGGGCAGTACGGCGTGCCACATGTGAGGCGTTGGCTTGACCCTTCTACGTCTGGACCGTTGGTACTGAGGCATGAACTGAATGTTTTTAGACTTATTTCATGTGTTGAGCTGTATCGGGAAAACTTGGGAGTTCGATCGGAAAATTTAACATTTTTCTATTTATCCGGAATGTGATACAATAATTGGAATTCACAAATAGTTATGAGATAACTGAATGAATGTTATAAATACAGCAGTTTAGTCTCATTTGATCGGTTGCCACGGAATTTTGATGTGATCAAAAGTCCGTCGCAATCACGTAGCGTACGCGGATACTCGCCGGATAAACTTAATAGACAGCTACACCCCATAGCCCCGACCAAGTGACTGTAGGAGAACCCCGTCGCCAAAAGCATCCGTTCGGGTGCTCGCGGCAGCGGTGTTCCGTCTTGGAGCACTTCGTCGACGGTATCGGGGGTGCGGCCGCCTACTAAAGTTTGCGACGAGCATTCGATCAGAATGTCGGGAATCTTGTTGAATTACCCAACTAGATATTGAAAAGAGTTTTCGATAATGAGACTAAAATGCGGGGTTTATAATCGTTAGGCATGTGATGTCTAAGGAATTCATTGGTTTAGGCATGCGATGTCTATGTAGGTTGCGGATTCCAACTGTTGTAGTTTTACACTTTCTTTTCTATGACCGTAAGTGTAATATGTCATATCGCCGGTTTCGTTGCTATATGTCAACGACAATTGGGATACGCATGTTTACTTACGTTGATGACATGTGATGTTATGTGTTGCTGGATATGTTATATTGGATCGTCGTGTTTGAATAGCCGGGGGTTTTTATGTGAGATGAGTGTTTTTCATTTTCATTCATGTAAAAACTTGTATGTAATATTCTTTTATTGGGGCACTTCCAGGTTGCGGAAGTTGTCACCGTTGTTGTATATTATTTACTTTTCCGCACTAGGATAGACCCAAGGAGGGGAGCACTAGTAACCGGGTTCTGGAGTCCAGTGGGAGACCAACTCGAGGAGTCGAGTCAGGGTATCCTAACTCTAGAATTGGTAGGGTTGCTTGCCGCTCTCGTAGGGGTCTAGGGGTGTGGGTTTGGCTATTCATCGCGACCGTGGAATCCGTATTTTATACTGGCTCGTATTGAAAACACGGACGTCCTAGTATATCCAATGTTTCATATGATTCTTCTGCTGCGATATCTGTGATGTGATCATGTGATGTTCTGTGATAGATACTGTATATAGTATATATGATATATTATATAGGCGTTACTTATGTTTTACACCCGCGCTAGCCCTGCCCCGCTCTGCCGTTAGTTACCTAACCTAATGGTGCACGAGGGGACATCGAGGCGAATGCGGATGGCATAAGTGTACGTCGTATTTATCTGTGATATTTAGGTACTTTAATGATGGGACTTCATTAATGTGATTAATGAAAGTAAAAGAAACCTAAAGATGTTGTAGAATCGAATTTCAAAAATAAAACAGGTAGCTACAGTTCTTGCTTTGCACAGCGGTATATATGATATATCCTGCACCTTATTCGATAAGGAAAGGACCGAGATCCCTTCACCGGGAGTGACTCCTTTAGCAATAACTGGCAGATGCTACACACTCGGTTTGTCTTTTGATTGCTTTTAAGAGTTTTTGCTTTGCACAGTGATATATATGATATATCCCGCACCTTATTCGATGAGGAAAGGACCGACGATCCCTTCACCGGGAGTGACTCCTTTAGCAAAACTAGAAAAGCCTAAAAACACTCCATTTCAAAATTCATTCGATCCTACAACGATATCAAGTTCATTACGCAATAGGTTTTCAGAAAAACCTGTCGTAGCCCTCCGTCATTTCAGATAAGTCCTGCTTAGTATTCGTGCTGCGTTTGTTGACCTTGTCAAGGCGCAGTGTGCGGTAGCTAACCAGTATTTATCTGCTTATGCATATGATGCAGATTGGGTTAGGGTAGTCGTGCGGCCTTGTTGACCTTGTCAAGGGTCGTTCGGGTGGGTTTGATTCAATCAAGAAATGACGGGTTGAACTTGACTTGCGGTCTATGGTTTGTTGACCTTGTCAAGGTCACAGATCGTTCGGGGCAAAATATTATCGGGAATTTCTAGTGTTGAAATTTGCAATGAGATTGCATACCTTCTATGAGATAGTTGGATCCCGATACCCGCTGCGAGTAATTGTTACTCCTGGGAGAGTTTTACACATTACAATTAGCCGATCAAGTAGGTGTCTAGAAAGGTGTCAACGGGGTTACGCCTCTGGGAAAACGAGGTTTACTGTAATTAGGTCCGTGCGAAAGCACGGGGAACCTCCCTCAAAGTACCGACACTGGCCTGGCTGAAAGATTGGCGAACTTGTAGAGTGTAATTAATCCCGGCTAGTCTTTCTTTTTAGGGTTTAAAGGAAGATTTGATAAAAACAGTGGGAGCCATCCTGATTAGATAAAATAAATAACCAATCTGATCTTGCAAGAGCGCACGCAGAGTGTTTTCTTCTCTCTCTCTCCAGGTAGCGACCATATCACGCCTTAATCAAGATAATAATATGGATGTATTGACCGAACCCGCTAGTTATACTGAGCTGGGGAACGTTGGTCCCGCTCCAACTTATAATTGTTATAAGACAGAGCAGGAGATAGGGGAATACCAAAATTCCTATGCCGCCCAAACGAAGAAAGTGCATATGATGCATCTCCTTCGGGTATGTTCATTACAAAGAACTGTTTCTCAGAATTCTCTGCATCCTGAGTATTTGATACCGGATCAGGATCCCAGATATGTAATCTGTTACATAGGGCTACCGAAAGGTAGAAAGACTGAGAACGGGTGATAAGTTTCATGAGACAGAAACCGGGGCAAGTGTTGCAGCCAAGTCTGTTAGTCACTGTCACCCTGTATTACCAATATATTGATTCTGAACAAATGCTATTAGATACCGAACCTGATATACAAAATCATATCAATCTCTTTATTTATTAAAGTAATGATAAAATTTTGTATTACTGGATAATGTTTTGAACATTTCCTATATCAAAAGTTGATCGGTTCAGGCACGTTATCTAAAAGCATTGACGTTCTAAATCAAACTACAGTTCCTAGTATACAGAACACACACAAGAGGAAGAGTTCAGAAATGAACGAATCCTTCTTGAGGCATTGTAGACTAGGTCACATCAATGCGACCCGACTGGCTCAAGTTACATTTTAGATGCATATTTAAATCAGTTTGAATTTACATCTTGTGAAACTTGCCAGTCATGTCACAAAGATTAGATGACCATAGCCCTGTTTATCAGAAACAGAGAAAGAGTTAGTAAACTCTTGGGACTGATACATGATGATGTATGCAAGGTCCCCTGTCTACACATGCCAGGACCGATTCTTTGTACTTCACTACATTCTCTGATGATCTCTCAAGATTCAGTCATATGTTCCTGTTGAAACATGAGTCCGAACCTTTTGAGATATTCACAGAATATAAGCTAGAAGTAGGGAATCAATACGGGTATAAGTATTATGTCCTATGATAAGATCATGGAGGAGAATACTTGTGCATGGAATCCTTGGACTATTCTAAAGGAAAATGAGATTCTCTCTCAGTATTACTCCTCTGAATACACCACAGCACAACGGTGTATCGGGGCGGAGCAATCGCACAATATTAGATATGGTGTGCTCTATGATGAGTACTACTGAGTTTCCTATTTCCTTTTGGGAGTTATGCGCTTGAGAAGCTGCATACCTATTGAATTAGGTTCGAATCAGATCACCGCCTACCATTCCATATGAGATATGGTATGGGAAGAGCCTATCTCTTAAGTAAGTTAAGATTTGGGGTTATCCGGCTTATGTCTAAAGCAAAATCCGGACAAGATCGAGGCAAGGTCAGTTCTGTAGAACTGGAAAGGTTCCAGCTATACAAAACTGCAGTTAATGATTTGACAGAACCAAAGAATTCTATAGTTCCCGACGAACCTCAGCCTCTCCGCCGATCTGGTAGGGTTCCTCACCTGCCTGAGAGATACCTCGGTTTCTCGATGACAGTGGGAGCGAGGAATGCATCATGAGATGATGACCCAACTAGTTTCGAGCAGGCCATCAAGAGTAGGGACTCTATAAGAATGGCTGGATGCTTAGCGATCTGAGATGGAATCCATATACACCAACAAAGTATGGACTTTGGTTGCGATATCTGAAGGGTTAAATCCCCATCAGGAGCAAGTATATCTTGAGAAGATTACTTGGTGTAGATGGAAAAGTTGAGACTTTCAAAGCTAGACTTGTTAAAGGTTTTCGTCATCGACCAAGAGTGGAAAATGATGAAACCTTTTCCAGGGACTATACTTAAGTCCATCCAGATCCTACTTACCATTGCTACATACCATGACTGCGATATCTGGTGGTTGGGTGTCATGACTGCTTTTCTAAATATTGATTTAGAATAGAAAGTCAATAAGTACACAGCCAGAGGGCTTCGTAAACAGTGGGAGCAGCGGAAACATGTGCAAGTTGCTTTACAGGATAAAGCAGGCATCGCGGAGTTGGAACATCTGTTTTGATGTGGTGTTCAAAGAGTTTGACTTCATCAAAATGGTACATGAACCTTGTATGTACAAAACGGTAGTAAAGAGTAAAGTGGATGTCCTCGTAGAGTACGTAGATTACATACTCTTGATAGGAAAGGAGTTTCCTATGCTACGATCGGTCGATCTCCTTTTATCACATAGATTCTCCATATAGGATCAAAGTGATACCTCCTAAATCCTAGGTTTTGGATCTATGAGATAGATCTAAATGGATGTTAGGATTCTCACTAGCTGTAGTAAGATGGTATCAGTTGATCCTGGAGAGAATCACTGGAAAGGTTCCAAGGTGATAAGGACGACTGAATGTCAGTCGCGGGCATTGTCTTTACCCTCAGTAAAAGGACGGTATGTTGGAAGAGTTCCAAGCTAGATACCGTGGCAAACTAGACGATAAAGGCTGGTAACATCGCTATTAAAGATACTACCAAAGAGGCAGTTTGGGTGTATATTGGTTCATAAGATGAACTAGGTTCCCACTATTGTGTGACAATGGAAGTGTGGCTTTGGCCCAGGAACCCCGATCCCATCAGTGACCCAGACATATTCTGAGGCAGCATCACCTGATCATGGAGATAGTTGATCTCCAGGGTGATCGAGGTAAGGAGAGTAGAATCAGAGGACAACACAGCGGATCCACTCACGAAGGCCTTTTCCCAAAGAGAGACTTTTATGTGATGGTTGAGTATGTGATACTGCAACCACTGCTACAGATGGCCCTAGTGCAAGTGGGAGATTGTTAGTTATATGTATGCCCTAGAGGCCATTACTGTACATAGGATGTATATTATAGTGGATGCTGGGACATATATAGGTAGGACTTTCTTGCTCGACATGATAGTACGCTATCTGGTTGCTCTTTATCTTAACATGTATACTTTCTGTCTCTCTGATTACATGTTGATAAAGCCCTTAGGATGTGTACTCGACTTCCAGGACTATGATGAAGATCATACTAGTGGGGCCTGGGTAGTCAATGAGTACATCCTTCATTGTTCCTAGTCGTGGGAATATCGAGACGGGGCATCGATATTCCAGAGTAGACTAGCGTATATCTTCTCGACCCATGTGATGGGCGATAGATGATCCCATATCCATTGGTGTTTGACATCAGAGATGGTATGCGGGTGCTCAGTGGAGACTGGGTACACTGAACGGACTCGCCGAGAACTCCCAGATGGTATTATACCTCTCGTCAGATGGCAGTTCTCTGGTGACACTGGTACAGCTTAGTCTGTTGACCCGAGATCGTCATAGAGTCTTGTGTGTCTCCCACTGTGCTTTGATTTCCACCCTACCACGGCTCTACTGAGTCGTGCAAACAGGTGGTTTTTGGGTACAGTCCCGATTCACATGGAGGCAATGAGCGATAAGAGGGGATTCGTCTCTCCCGGTATTGGGGGTGGATGTTGCGCTATGCTCGACTGGCCATAACAGGAAATCCCTGGCCAGGGTTGCTGAGATTTACTGGTAAGTGTTACCAGTAGTTTCTCGAACTGTTATAGACCTCATATCGACACGACTTATCGAGCTACTGGGGTCTGACGTTTACCACCCCTAGGCGAGATATGCGACATATCAGACGACGAGACCGGACTGTACGGTAAGTGTTACTGGTTGGATTCACAGGAGTGTGAGCGGGCTTTCTCGTCGATCTTCTGATCGCTCAATACCCGGGTGGCCGTTACGTTTAGCAGACCGCTTGCGGCTTGTGGGTGTTTGATATGATCATCATCTGCTGCCGGCTTATTGACGAGTCTTTAGAGTCCTACACAGAGGTTTCCTTGCTCAAGCGAAACGAAATAGGAGCGCATATGAGATATGTGCGGGACCGAGAATAATGCGTGTATGTGATACCGTATTCCATTCTCGCGATGAATGTATCGATTGGTTGTATGCGATATAACCTAGTTATCGATTCAAGGATTGATTCGATAAGTCGATACATTGGATACTAGTCGGTTATATGCGACATGACCGGATCATTGAATCAAGTGTTGATTTAATGATTTAATGTATAATTATATATTTGATATATTACTTTGCATTAACTAGTATTGGTTCACTTTAAATGGATTTTCTCACTTGAAGTACACAAGTTGTATATGTGATATACTTTTGTGCACTTGCATGTATCATGTTTGATGATACATGCTCACTAGGGTTTGTGTAAAGATTAAACCATGGTTGTGTAATGGTTAGGGTTTTCATTTTCTTATTCATTTATTTATTTATTTTGTTTATTTATTTTGGAAAAGATAAAGAGAAAATGGTGGCTTTCTTTGTTTGTAGTTGAAGCTTCATGAAGCTTTGACTAAGTGACCATTTTGTCTCATGCTTAACCCTAAACCATTAAAAATAACCATGGTCTATTCTCTACACCTAATCATGGTTGCCATATGATAAGTATTGATATTATTTTCTATTTTTGAAAATAACTTATCATATTCTATCATCTTCTTCTTCTTCTTCAAGAAGAAAAGCTTGCCTCCATCAATGGCAACTTGAGCAAATGAGTGAGAAATCCAATTCTAAAGTGAACCCACCTCCTATTTCTTCATCCTCTACCTCTTGCCAAGTAGTATAGGGTGTTTTCTTCACAAGTTTCATGACTTGGTGAAGTGGGAGCTTGATCTTGTGATGCCTCGACGTAGATCATCTTCGGCATCGAAGCCGACGACCTAGCCCGCCCATTTCCCCGATGAAGCCGATGCTAGAGTCCGGGATCCGATATGGACAGCGAGGGGACTTCATCACGGAGCCATGGAGGTGGAGGACTGGATCTACAAAGGTTGTAGCCTCTTTCTTTTAGTTAAGTTGTTAACTAGCTTCTTATATCGCCTAATCTCTAGTCAACGATCCGTATTAGGGTTTCTCGGCACTTGTAAAATTTGAAATTGGCATGGTTGATGCCTTATGAGACCTTATTAGCATGCCCAGAAACCCTACAAAAGGAATAAGACCTCTATAAAGCCGATATACGGTGTCAGCGAAGTAGGAGGAAAGGGAAGAGAAAAAGTTTCGGGACTTGGTATAGGTAAGGAGGGATATTCCTATTGTTATGGGAATGGACATTGGCAGAAGGATTGCAGGGCTTTGGAAGCCAGTAGTCAGGATACGAAGCATGTTGTGGCTTCAGCCTCAAGTGTGTTTGTAATTGAGAACTGTTTGTCAATTAACTCTACTTCCTGGGTACTAGATACCGGAGCAGGATCTCATATCTGTAATTCGTTACATGCTTTGAGAAACCGTAAAGTTATAAGGATAGGTGATTTGTCTCTCAGAGTTGCAAACGGAATGAGCGTGGACGCTGAATCCGTGGGAGAATATCGCCTAGGTTTGACAAGTGGGCAGATATTGATTCTACGTAACTGTCTATATGTACCTAGTTTGACTTGTAATATCATATCAGTGTCCTCACTTTCAAGAGAGGGATATGACTTTACATTCGTAAGCGATGTTGTTCACATCCACCTAAATCAAGTTCTGATTAGTTCCGGTACATTAGATGACGGTATATACGTATTGAATCAAGCTCAGGTTTTCAATGTCCAGAACACACTTAAAAGAAAGTCTCCAGAAATGAATCAGGCTTTCTTATGGCATTGTAGACTAGGTCACATCAATGAAACACGATTAACGAAGTTACATAGAGAAGGATATTTGAATCCGTTCGAATATCAATCTTATGCCACTTGTGAATCTTGTCTCATGGGAAAGATGACAAAGACTCCGTTTACTGGACACGGAGTAAGAGTGAGCGAGCTCTTAGGACTCGTACACAGTGACGTGTGCGGTCCAATGTCTACACTTGCGCGAGGTGGTTATTCCTACTTCATTACTTTTACGGATGATTTCTCTAGGTATGGACATGTCTTCTTGATGAAACATAAATCCGAGGCCTTTGAGAAATTCCAGGAATACAAGAATGAAGTGGAAAACCAAACAGGCAAAAGTATTAAGACACTGAGATCTGATCGAGGTGGTGAATACTTAAGTGCCGAGTTCCTGGGTTACTTAAAAGAGAAAGGAATTCTCTCTCAGCTTACTCCTCCATACACACCACAACACAACGGTGTATCGGAAAGGAGGAATCGAACCCTATTGGATATGGTTCGTTCCATGATGAGTAAGGCTGAATTACCGCGATCATTCTGGGGTTATGCGCTAGAATCAGCGGCATATCTTTTGAACAAGGTTCCAACCAAGACTGTGCCTACCACACCATATCAGATGTGGAGTGGGAAGAAACCCTATCTTCAGTACCTGAAGACATGGGGATGTCTAGCTTTTGTAAAAAAGCAGCATCCGGACAAGCTCGAGGCACAGTAGAGTGTAAGTTTGTGGGATATCCAAAGAACTCCATGGGATATTGCTTCTACTACGCAGAGGAACAAAAGGTTTTTGTTTCTCGTCATGCCCGCTTCTTAGAAACTGAATTTTTAGAAAATTAGAAGAGTGGGAGCGCAGTAGAACTGGAAGAAATTCCAGAACCACAAGCTGTTACTGAAAGTTTGGTAGAACAAGAAGTTTCAGAAGAAAGGGACATACCAGCGCCTATCCGCAGAAGTAGTAGGCAGTCTCATCCGCCCGAGAGATACTACGGTTTTCTCATAGACGGGGATAGAGAAGATTGCGTCATTGATAATGACGACCCTACTAGCTTCCAGCAAGCCAATCAGAGCGGTGACTCGGTAAAATGGCTGGATGCAATGCGGACCGAAATGGAGTCCATGTACACTAACAAAGTATGGACTTTGGACACTGCTCCAGATGGGGTAAAACCCGTAGGATGCAAGTGGATCTTCAGAAAGAAGATTGGTGTAGATGGACAGGTTGAAACCTATAACGCTAGACTTGTTGCAAAGGGTTTCCGTCAAAGACTTGGTTTGGACTATGACGAAACCTTTTCTCCAGTGGCTATGCTGAAATCCATTCGGGTCCTTCTTGCTATTGCTGCCTTCCATGATTATGAAATCTGGCAGATGGACGTAAAGACGGCCTTTCTAAATGGAAATTTAGAAGAGAGCGTCTATATGGATCAGCCAGAGGGATTCATTCAGAGTGGGAGCAGCGGTAAAGTATGCAAGCTGCTTAAATCCATTTATGGACTAAAGCAGGCATCACGGAGTTGGAACATCTGTTTTGATGATACTGTCAAAGAATTCGACTTTATCAAAAATCCAGATGAACCATGCATATACAGTAAGATTGTAGGGAGAGTTGTTGTATTCCTCGTCTTGTACGTGGATGACATTCTCCTAATAGGAAATGATATTCCTATGCTACAGTCAGTCAAAAGATTCTTGTCACAGAATTCTCCATGAAGGACCTGGGTGATGCCACCTACATTCTGGGGATCCAGATCTATCGTGATAGATCAAAGAGGATGTTGGGACTTTCACAGTCCAGGTACATAGACACCATATTGAAAAGATTCAGTATGGAAGATTCTAAGTGCGGTAACCTACCGGCTTGTCACGGAATCACCCTCTCCAAAGAGATGTCTCCCAAGACTGATTTGGAAAGGGAACGCATGTCGATTATACCCTACGCTTTTGCGGTAGGCTCTATAATGTATACGATGTTATGTACCAGACCAGATGTAGCATACGCATTGAGCGTTGTAAGCCGGTATCAGGCAAACCCAGGGGAGAATCACTGGATAGCAGTAAAGAACATTCTCAAGTACCTGAGAAGGACTAAGGAGATGTTCTTAGTTTACGGCGGAAAGGACCTCAAGATGGAGGCCTATGCTGATTCCGGTTTCCAGAGTGACAAGGATGACTCCAAGTCCATGTCGGGTTATGTCTTTACCCTTAATGGAGGGGCGGTCTGTTGGAAGAGTTCCAAGCAGGACACCGTTGCTGACTCAACGATGGAAGCGGAGTACATAGCTGCTTGCGATGCCGCAAAAGAAGTTGTCTGGATAAAGAAGTTCCTCACAGAACTTCAGGTGGTTCCTACCAGTGTTGGTCCAATACCTCTGTATTGCGACAACAACGGCGTTATAGCTTTAGTGAAGGAACCCAGGTCCCATCAGAAGTCCAGACACATCTTAAGGCGGTATCACCTGATCAGGGAGATTGTAGATCGCCGGGAGATCGAGGTAAAGAGAGTAAATACAGAGGATAACATTGCCGATCCATTCACTAAGGCCCTACCTCAGATTCAGTTCGAGAGGCTACTCGAGATCATCGGTCTTCGATACGCCAGTACATGGCCCTAGTGCAAGTGGGAGATTGTTAGTGTTTATGCCCTAGAAGGCCATTACTGTATCATACTAGTTTGTATATTACTTAATGGAAGCTTGGGATATTCACATGTATATAACAGTCTTGCTAAATATGGTAATATGCTACTTGGTTTTTTCTATCTTAATATGTGAGTATACGTATTGATAGAGCTCTTAGGATCTTGCTTGACTACCAGCGTTGTGATGGCAGTCAAACTAGTGGGGGCTGGGTAGTCTACAAGCACATCCTTATTCAGGTCCCTAGTCGTAGGATTATCGAGACAGGGCATCGATACTCCGGAGTAGAAAAGTGTGTACGCTTCTCATCCCAGTTGGGGAGATGGTCTGTCCCACAGCCGTCAGTACGTCGTACTGGAGATAGTATGCAGGTGCTCATTAGGTTACGGGTACACCGGACATGACTCAAGGGGAACTGTTGGTTGGTTTTATACCAGTCGTCAGTGAACAGTTCCCAGGTGACATGAGTACAGCATAGTCCGCAGACTTGACACTGCTACTTCGCTTTGAGTGTGTCCCACTGTTCTTAGATTGCTACCCTACCACGGCTCAAAGGAGTCATGCAAACAGGTAGAAGTTGGGTGCAGTCCCGAGCACTTGGAGGCAGTGGCGGTTAGACAGGATTCGTCTCTCCCGGTATTGGGGGATGATATCGCGCTGTGTCAGAGAGCCATTACGCAAAGTCCCTGGCCAGGGAAAGCGAGATTTACTGGTAGGTTCCAGTAGTTTCTCAGGGTGTAATGGGCTTCGCTCCGACACGACTTATACCGCTATTAGGGGACTGACGCTTGCCGTCCCCTAGGCCCGATATGCGATAGTCTTAGACGAACGGACCGGACTGTATGGAGATTGTCACAGCAGGCTCAGTAGGAGTTCGGATGGGTTTCCTCATCGGCCTTCTTATCGACATCTACCTGGGGACCGTTACGTACAGCTAGTGCTGCTTGCGGTCTGTGGTTAAACCCACTGCCAGCGTAGTAGTCGAGTCTCTAGAGTCCCACACAGAGAGTTTCCCTACTTCAGGCGAAACGATATATAGGTCGTATGGTTTTACGACAAGGGTTCGGACGCATACGTGTGTTTACGCACGTACGACTTTCGGACAGTTTTTACTAGTCGGCTTTAGTTTAAGCCAGTTACTAGTATCCGGTTATTGGATTTATACAGTCTAAAGTTTTTTCGTATTTTCACGGATAGGAGGGGCGTTCTCGTAATTGCACGAGAAGCTTCTAGAAGATGGTGACTAAGGAGGTTAAGGTGGCATATACATTGAATGAGATTAGTGAGTCAAATGAGTGATTCATCCATGTCATTAATGCATCATAAATGCTTAATGACTCATGGTAATGAATCACCATTAGATATTTATGAAGCATGATTATTCATCATTTGATTTTCTTTTCTTGATAAATCTTAATGCTTCATATATATTATGATAACTCATTTTCTCATATCAATTATTCTTCTCACCTTCTCTCTCCTCAAGCTTCCTCTCTTCAAACCCTAATCCTCCCCTCTCATGTGTTGAGTACAAGGATTAGTTAGACTACTTAATCCATAACCCTCACTCTATATCATCTAGGTACTTTGATTAGCACTTAAAGAAACCTAGTTGCCTCAAGTTTAGAGGCAAAGCTTGGAGTATAGCTCTCGTGGTGGATCGTCTACTACTTGGAGAAGGTCGAGGAGGAGGTGGAGTTCGTAAAGACGAAGGACAAGGTTCTACAGGTATAATCACTTCACATAGTAGTTTAGAACTCCTATGTTAGTTGTTAGTTATCGTTTAGCTTCGATTCTTGTGGTTAGTCGATGTTTAAGCAAAGAAAAAGATAGTTATTCATATTTCCGCCTCCCCGCATGTCGTGGGGTGTTATACATCGACTTACAACTGTGTCGCTATTTCCTCCCTGTGGAGGAATTTGAGTTTTACATGCATGGAGGTATACCCATTAGGCCTCTTATTGAGGGCGTATCCACGTCCTATACCCACCTAACTGATGTATGGTCGCGAAGAGAACCGGCCGAACATGTACCCACCAGAACACCCAGCTCCAGCTCGACCGCGAGCGAGGAAGAGCTTACCCCCATAGAACATGCATGTCTTCTTAGAAGAGCCATTAGGGGGATTGATAATTTGGTGGGGATGATGACCAACTTGGATCACCGGGTGACAGAGATTGAACATGGCGTATCTACGCTGCTGGCGCGAGAGGAGCGTTCCCGTTCCCGTTCAAGGGGACGGCGAGGTCCTGAGCAGTGAGGGCACTGCTTTTGGTAAGTTTGGGGGAGAAGGTGGTTTGTAAATAGTTATCATTGCATTGCATATTTTAATTTTTGTACATATTTTTTTTCTTTCTTTGCATGTTTAATTCTGCATTGCATCTTTATAATAAAATTATAAAAATTTAAAAAAAAATGAAAAAAAATAAAAGAAAAATCAAATTGAAAAATTGAAAAACTAAAAAGATAATTTTTTTTATCAACTTAGCCATATTTGACTTAAGTTTGACAAGACGGTTAACAAGTTAGGAAAAACTAGATCCTAAACTTAGTAAATTAAAAACCCTAAAAATAACCTTTCTTAAAGTTTAACGTTAGAAAATATATGTGCTTGTAGTTTATTTAGAAATAGGCAAATTTTGAGTTCAGTTCTTGGGCTAAGTCAAAATAAGGGAAAGGTATTGAAATTTTTATTGAAGTGTAAGTCTGAAAAATAATTCCGAACCTTTAGTCTAAATTCTGAAAATATATACCCTATATAAAAAAATGAACACTGGTTTCGTAATTACTTAAGGCTGCGTAAAATAAAAAATATATAGCGAGGGTGCTTTATCACCTAGTGCTTTAGACCAACTGGTTTGGGAGTCACTGCTAAAGCCTTACGTATTACAAGATGAGGAATTACGCCTTAATGCGCAATTCACTACTATAATAGGGGGTTGCCCCTACGGATATTGAAATCCGTAGGGGAAGATTTATTTTGGCCCTACGGATTAGTTCGTAGGGCCAGACGGTTTCCCCTACGGTCCAAGACGCACCAACGTAAAAATATTAAATCTTAATTTGTTGTTTGCCTCTACGGAGCCGCAAACCAAGGACCTACGGACAAATCCGTAGGGGCATCTAAATATGGATTTAATAGAAAAGAAACATAATTTCCCTACGCGCTGATTATCCTCCTCTCGATCGAGCGCGCGAAACCTCGCAAATCGCCTTTTCTTGTCGCCGCGTCGCCGACCTCGCCGATCTCATCGCCGATCTCACCTATCTCGTCGCCGTTCTCTCTCTGTCGTTCCCAATCTCTTCGCCGTTCTTCCTCGTCGCCGATCCACCTTACAGGTAAGTAATTAAATCTTCAATTAAAGAGATTTTTGATTATTTTAGGGGTTGGGGTTGGGGTTGTGGTTGGGGTTCGGCTAGGGTTGCGGTTGGGGTTGGGTTCAGCTAGGGTTGCAGTTGGGGTTGGGGTTAGGGTTAGGGTTGGGGTTCGGGCTGGGGCTGGTGCTGGTGCTGGTGCTGGGGTTGCGGTTGGGTTGGGGTTGGGGTTAGGGTTGGGGTTCGGCTGGGGGGCGCATAGCTGTTGGGGTTGCGGTTGGGGTGGGGTTGGGGTTGGGGTTAGGGTTGGGGCTGGTGCTGTGGTTGCGGTTGGGTTGGGGTTGGGGTTAGGGTTGGGGTTGGGGTTCGTCCGGGGGGCGCATAACTGTTGTCTTGCATGGTAAACTATAAAGGGGGTTTGTGCAATCAACCCTGATTATTGCGCTGCGCTTGCAATGAGTTATCCATGTTGATTCCCACTTTTGTTCGCTTGCTTGCATATATTGTAGATATGAGCTTATTTGTTTGTTGAGTTTGTTTGTTTCTTATTCCATTGATGGGCACATCCAAGCAGTATGAAATTGCATCTTCCTTTTGCTACCAACGATTAGCTAAGTTAGATTACACAGTTGTGCCTTTCTTTCTAGATTTTGGATAGATTTTCCACTTTACATTTCTATCCATAATTGATTGGAGAATTTATCGACCATAGCTCTCTACTTGAGAAACCGAGCGGCATTAGTGTGACAATGTCATCATGTGAAACTTCCGTTGACCGCCTAAATTCACAAATTTCTGTTTCCATCTGTTAGTTTAGGGGCATGCATAATTTGTTTTTAGCCGTAAATGGCTCTAGTTATATATTTCCCCGTCATGTTTGAATTGTGCATCACAAAATTTGCCTAAATGGTTCATTATATGTTCCCTCATTCATGCATGTATAACACACACACACATATTAGCTTTTGTGCCAGATACTTTTGGAAATCAAACTTTCAACACTAATTTTGATCTGAGACCCGTGTCATATAGCATTAATTATGAATTTATATTATATTCATCTTGTTTATTGATTTCTTTTCTATGTTGAAGGTATGCATCTCAATCTCAAGTCTAATGCATCTTAGTTCTTTAATACTCAATTCTTCATATATCTTATTCTCAAGTTGCAATTTGCAAGTAACTAAGCAAGTATTATTTCATAAGTTTAAAATCATGTTACACATACAACAAGAATACACAACAAACACAACATTAGAGAGTGATTCAAGATGTTGAAGTTAAAACCAATATATGATACTCGATGATAATATGAAATCTTCATATTCTCATCGATACTCATATATGAAACTAAAAGCGCCACTTAGTCCCCGTCTATCGATTAACATACGTTCGATGTTCGTCGTGACATAGAACTATATGAAGGTTGTTAAATATCGGACGGTATAGCTCGATACTAACAACCGTCATATAGTCTATGTGACGAGAAGATTCAATCGCATGATAACCGATAGATTTGTCCCGTGTGGACAAGTTAGGAATGTATAAAGCAAACACCTTCATTCACTTATGTTTTCATCCATTTCGAGATATTTCATCGGTATCTTTCCGCTGGTTCTCCGTGTACAAAGATGGATTAGATGTTCATTTCAACGTTGTTTCACAGCTTTGAAATGATTATCTATTCTATTACAGTGTACTCGGAGAACAGCGGGGAGGTGCTGCCAAAATTTACTCGAAACAGTTGAAAGCACAAGCGAATGGGTGTTCGCTCTATACATTCTTAATGGGATAGAAACCTTACCCCCGACAGCCGAAACACACACACACAACAAGAATACACAACAAACGCATCATTAGAGAGTGATTCAAGATGTTGAAGTTAAAACCAATATATGGTACTCGATGATAATATGAAACCTTCGTATTCTCATCGATACTCATATATGAAACTAAAAGCGCCACTTAGTCCCCGTCTATCGGTTAACATACGTTCGATGTTCGTCGTGACATAGAACTATACGAAGGTTGTTAAATATCGGACGGTATAGCTCGATACTAACAACCGTCGTATAGTCTATGTGACGAGAAGATTCAATCGTATGATAACCGATAGATTTGTCCCGTGTGGACAAGTTAGGAATGTATAAAGCAAACACCTTCATACACTTGTGTTTTCATCCGTTTCGAGATATTTCGTCGGTACCTTTTCGCTGGTTCTCCGTGTACAAAGATAGATTAGATGTTCATTTCAACGTTGTTTCACAGCTTTGAAATGATTATCTATTCTATTACAGTGTACTCGGAGAACAGCGGGGAGGTGCTGCCGAAATTTACTCGAAACAATTGAAAGCACAAGCGAATGGGTGTTCACTCTATACATTCTTAATGGGATAGAAGCCTTACCCCCGACAGCCGAAACACACACACACAACAAGAATACACAACAAACGCATCATTAGAGAGTGATTCAAGATGTTGAAGTTAAAACCAATATATAGTACTCGATGATAATATGAAACCTTCGTATTCTCATCGATACTCATATATGAAACTAAAAGCGCCACTTAGTCCCCGTCTATCGGTTAACATACGTTCGATATTTGTCGTGACATAGAACTATACGAAAGTTGTTAAATATCGGACGGTATAGCTCGATACTAACAACCGTCGTATAGTCTATGTGACGAGAAGATTCAATCGTATGATAACCGATAGATTTGTCCCGTGTGGACAAGTTAGGAATGTATAAAGCAAACACCTTCATTCACTTGTGTTTTCATCTGTTTCGAGATATTTCGTCGGTACCTTTCCGCTGGTTCTCCATGTACAAAGATAGATTAGATGTTCATTTCAACGTTGTTTCACAGATTTGAAATGATTATCTATTCTATTACAGTGTACTCGGAGAACAGCGGGGAGGTGCTGCTGAAATTTACTCGAAATGGTTGAAAGCACAAGCGAATGGGTGTTCGCTCTATACATTCTTAATGGGATAGAAGCCTTACCCCCGACAGCCGAAACACACACACACAACAAGAATACACAACAAACGCATCATTAGAGAGTGATTCAAGATGTTGAAGTTAAAACTAATATATGGTACTCGATGATAATATGAAACCTTCGTATTCTCATCGATACTCATATATGAAACTAAAAGCGCCACTTAGTCCCCGTCTATCGGTGAACATACGTTCGATAATTTATTCTTTCAAACGACAAACGCACACACAAAGCATATACACGGATTTTCTCCTTTGTCAGTAACTATCCCGTTCTTAGATTTCTCAATATAGTCACCATAATCTACAATTTATATGTTATACAGTCTAACATGGCCCATGAGTACGTCAGAGGTAAGGACTGGATATATGTGGATTGGCAACAATGTATGCAACCTAAGTTTGTCGCAGGAGTTGCTGCTTTTATTGAATTTGCACGCGCACATAATAAGATCGTGATAGAGAAGATTCTCTGTCCGTGCGATAGATGTGACAATAAGTACTGGAAGAAGGTAGAATTGGAAGAGCTTCATATCGTAAAATATGGGTTTACTAGACTTTATACAACTTGGAAATATCACGGGGAAGGAGAAGAAGGCAGTAATGCGGCAGAAGAAGAAGGAGAACACGATAATGCGGCAGGAGAAGAAGGAGAAGAAAGTAATACGGAAGAAGGAGAAGACGGTAATTTATTTCCATCAGAAGAAATGGAGGATATGGTAGAGGCTGCCCTAGGTGAATCTATTCGTATCGAAGATGACATTCCTTTCGGTCAAGGACCGCGTGCGGATAAATATAAAAATTTCATGAATGATGCTAGAAAACCAATTTATGAGAATGTAAAGTATTCCACCCTCTCATGGTTCGTCCAACTTTTCCAGATTAAGTGCCTAAATGGATGGAGCAACAAGTCATTCACAATGCTTCTTTCGTTCTTGAAAGATTCTATGCCCCCGGGAAATAACGTGCCCGACAGCTGGTACGGAGCGCAGAAGATGATGTATGATTTTGGTCTAAAGTGCGAGAAGATTCAAGCATGTCCTAAAAATTGTGTGTTGTACCGGAAACAGAATTCACATTTGAAAGAGTGTCCAACATGCGGAGAGGCCAGGTATAAGCCGAAAGATTCTGATAAGAAGCCTGATATACCTGTCAAGATAGCACGATACTTTCCCATAACACAGAGGCTACAGAGCCTATTCAGGTGCAAGAAAACAGCCGAGGCAATGATTTGGCATCACCGTGCTCCTCCAAGTGAAGATGGAAAAATGAGTCATCCAAGAGATTCACCGGTATGGAAGGATTTCGATAGGAGGCACGTAATATTCAGTAGCGATCTTCGCAATGTCCGGCTCGGACTGGCTAGTGATGGCTTCTGCACATTCAACTATATGGCTGGAAGTCACAGCACATGGACCGTTGTAATGATAATTTATAATCTGTCACCTTGGTTGGCTATGGACCAATCATACTTTATGATGCCTCTTCTTATCGATGGAGCAAACTCACTGGGAAACAATATCGACGTCTATCTCCGACCTCTGATCAAGGAGTTAAAATCTTTGTTCATTGATGGTGTAGAGACATATGATGCAAACACAAATACAACCTTCATACTGCGTGCGGCTTTAATGTGGACAATTAATGACTTTCCTGCGTATGGGATGCTATCAGGTTGGTCCGTACATGGTCACAAAGCATGTCCTCATTGCCATTGACACACAACATCGAAATTCTTGAATTTTAGCAGGAAGGTTTGTTATTGCGGCCATCGACGTTTCCTGCCTTTAGACCACCCCTACAGGTTAGACACTGTTCACTTTGATGGTCATCAAGAGCTTCTTGGACCTCCTGCCCCATTATACGGAGAGGACGTGACTGCTCAATGGGATGGTTACAATAATGTGACTTTCGGGATGGATCCGATGAAACAGGTCAAACCACCATTTTGGAATAAGTTAAGCATTTTCTTCGAGCTTCCGTACTAGTCAACAAATTTAGTGCGTCATTGTCTGGACGTCATCCATATAGAGAAGGGAGTATCAGAGCACATACTCAACTTGCTTCTTTTTAAAGACGGGAAATCGAAAGACAACCTGAATGCTCGGATGGATCTACAGGAATGGGGAATAAGAAGTGAATTGCACCCTAGACCGGTAGCGGGTAAACCAGGCAAGTTTTTACTTCCCAATACAGCTTATCATATGTCACAACCGGAGAAAAAAAGATTCATACAGGTGTTGCATGATTTGAAAGTTCCCACAGGTTTCTCAGAATCATTCAGCAGGAAAATAAAAATTGTGAAAGGTAAGATCGATGGGCTGAAAAGTCATGATCACCATGTTATCGTGGAGTACCTTCTTCCATTAGCCCTTAGGACTTCTCTCCCCGAATCGGTTGGTCTAGTAATCAACGACCTATGTTGTTTTTTCAGAGAGTTGTGTGCTAAAACACTGGAGGTTGTGACGCTGGATAAACTAGAAAATTATATTGCGTTGATACTTTGCAAGTTTGAGCGTATTTTCCCACCGTCATTCTTCGATATCATAATACACTTGACGGTTCATCTTGCAACTGAGGCTAAGTTAGCCGGACCGGTACAATATCGATGGATGTATCCCGTCGAGAGGTACGTGTAATATTTCGTTTCGCGCAATTTTTAAAATTATTGTTATCCTATATGCCCGTATTTATTTATTCAACATATTTTCTTTAGGTACCTCTACACTCTTAAAAAGTATATACGCAATAAAAATCGACCAGAGGGTTCTATCATGCAAGGTTATCTTCTTGATGAAGAAACCATATTTTGTTCCCGCTATCTGGACGAGAACATTGAGATGAGACTTAACCGGCCTCGAAGAATTCAAGACGGGCCATATGGTAAAGCCGATTATAAGAGGGTAGACACTATGTTTATCAACATGATATACCGGTTTATCTTGCTTAATTGCGCATGTCTTGAACAAATTAGAGAGTAAGTTTTTTTGGATTAATTGTTATATTTGTGTTTGTGTGTGTATGAAATGATATAATATTAATGTCACCATTATTTGTCAAAAACAGAATTCATTTTAACGAGGTACGTGAAGGGCATCCTTATTGGTACAAAGAACGATTGGAAAAATATCATCAGGATAATTTTTGTGATTGGGTCACAGATCATGTAAGTTATTCGAATAACATTTTATTGCTATCAGTTTTAATCTAAACTTATATCGTTATGTATTTGTCGTAAAATTTGTTTTGTTAGATCCATGATCCGAACTTGTCTGCATCATTTGAGAGTGATTCAAGATGTTTAGCTCAATTTCCTAGTATGGAGGTTGCATATTATAATGGATTTAGTGTCCTTGGATACAAATTCGAAGTTAAGGACATAGAAACATCTAGAACCACTCAGAATAGTGGGATTGCGACGGTAGGATCGGACAGTGTGATTTATTATGGGTACTTAAATTGTATACTCGGCATCCACTATCCCGGACGATCAGAACCCTTTTATATATTCTAGTGTACTTGGTACGATACGCGAACCGATACGGATAAGTGGAGAAGCAATCTTGGGACTTAGAAAGATGAATATGGATTGACCAGTGTGAACACACTTCGATTTTACGGTCAGGAAGATCCGTTTATCTTTCCGAACCAAGTGTTCCAAGTATACTACTCACAATGTTTGAAGCATACGGGATGGAGTGTCGTATGCCGTTGGAAACCCAGGGATGTCTACGATGTCCCAGAATTCGAGAACAGCGATGAGGATGAAGAAGAGAGAAGGCTTAGAGTTCTCCGACTGTCTGTTTCGAAGGACGGGTTGTCTTCGGCCGATCATGAAGTTACGTGGGTTAGAAATGACATCGATGATGAAATCCAAGTAAATATGTATAATGCGCCCACGAAACGAAAAAGGTTATCAGTAATGTTATATTATTACTTCACATTTTACGATCTATACATATATGAGCAGCGAGGGGCGGCAGGAGCTCCAGCCGTGGCACCGGCAGAGGCAGAGCGGTTCTGCCTCCCGGAAAGCTGCGTAGGGAGCTTCAGAGGGCCGGTCTTGCACCCAGATCGGAGACCCCTTCGGATGCCTCCTTCCGTGTGAACTTTGCCACACCTCCAGGTATATTGCACGCAAATCCATTTTGAATGTAATATTATAGATATTCATGCTTGTTCATGTCAAAATTACTTATATTGTCAATGTTTGATTGTCTAGTTGTTGGTGATGCGTCCACATCAGGGACAGAGGCCACTCCCGCTCCTCCAGGTACGTTTATATATCATATAGTGCATGTATATTGATTTAGAATGCTATATCATAAATATACACACATTCCTTTTGCTCTTACTTAGATAGTAATTTTTTTTATTGTCTAGCTGTAGGTGGTGACACCACCGCACCCGCGGGTATGTTTATATATCCTATAGTGAATGCATATTGATTTAGAATGTTATATTATTGATCTACACATTCTTTTTGCAATTACTTATATAATCTATTTTTAATTGTCTAATTATAGGTGGTGCGTCTACATCTGACGCAGGGGCCACTCCTGCCACTTCCGTACCCTCCGCATCATCTGTAGGTTAGTATGAATAAATATAAAATGTTTATTCATTTTACATATCCTCTATAGAATAAATATGAACTTCATGAAAATTTAGCGTCAATGTTTATTTTCTAGTTGGAGGGGATGCGTCCGCATCCGGGACACCGGCTATTCCTCACCGGAAGAACTACCGTCCCGCTCGTGCTGCTGTCCGGGCCCAGGCTCGTGCTTTAGTCACCGGAGGTATATATCACACTTCAATTTTCGTTTAACCTTGATTTCTTAATACAACTTTGTCTTAATATTGATTGTCTTGGTATTTCTTGCAGACGCAGGGCCTCCCCATCCCCAGAGGGAGACTCGAGGCCCGAATCAGTCCCATAGGCTGATGCCTAACAGAGCTAGGGGGAGACAGCATTCCCCCTCTTTTTTACCCTTGATTATCGCTATAACGGTCCCCATGCCAAGAGGTTCGGCCGGTATATGGGGGATGAGAGCCGGCTCGTGAAGAACTATCCACTTCACGTTGAGTGGGGCGACCAGCACCGGCGCTCATTCACCCTCTTCTTTGATCAGGCTCGGGTATTAATATATATTTTCATTTGATTTATCCAATATATTTATTATTAACACTTGCAATCTAATAACAATGTTTTTTTGTATTTTCAGTTGGATTACGATTTTCAGCATGTACCCGACCCTGATCACCCTGGGAGGGTGCTCGACCTTCATGCTCTGTACAATGGCCTGATGAAGAACATGCAGACTAAAATCCGATACAACAGGAATGAGCTGAAGGCCGACTGCTACTCCCTGTGGATGGCGACCCCCGAGGCAGAGAGAGCGGCCCTCCTATCTACTCCGGCCTTTGCGAGAGTCGACATAGAGACATGGCCTCTATTGTGCGAATATTTCGACTCTCAATGCAAAAAGGTATGTATTTTAAATGTAATTCATTGTTTAGTGTATATTTTTATTTTTTTGTGTTCCTTAATTAGAAAACTAAATGTGAATGTGTTGTGCAGAAACAGGCCGCTCAAAATATATAGAATAGGAAGTCGGTGAAGAGGGGTCGCCCCACTTATACAGGTGGCTCGAGAAATATTACTCGAGCCATGGAGTTATCGGTAAATTACAATAGACCGACCTTTGTGATATAATGCAATATTAAGAGTTATTTTCTAATATATCTAATATTAAGAGTTATTTTCTAATATTGCAGAAAGCTCAGACCCTGGCGCAAGGTGGTACACCGAGCGTGCTGTCTGCATATCTTGCCTTCCACGGCACCTCGACAGATCCCGCCACGGGCGAGCTTCGATACCCCGACGTCGCTACCCAGGAGTTTTGCGTAAGTGTTAATATTTATTCAACCCCTATTTGAAATTTTTGTTTTGGAAGGTTCAAATTTAAATGATATACTTATATTTTACTAGTTAATGTGGGTGTAGGAGCGGGTGGTTGAGCAGGCCGAAGCATCGGGGATTGATTTTACCGGACAGAGCGATCCGATGCTGCTGACCCCAGTCCTGGACGCCGCACATGGAGGGCACCACGGAGGTTGGGAGAGAGGCCGGGGACTGGGCCCTAGTAGGGCCTATATGAGGTTGGACTCCACCCCGGCGGTTACTTCCTCCGTCTCCAGTGAGCGACGTGTCCAGCAGGAACTGGAGAGCTTGAAGGCCACCGTTCAGGAGTTGAAGGAGATGCTGATATGTATACTACTTAATAGTAAAATATCATGTCATATTATAGATATCAACATATCCAATATTGGTACGTAGCCTGAGCTTATTTGGTTGTAGACTTAGTTTTGATTAATCATACATACATATCTAATTAAAATAAACTACGGTTTTCCAAACTAGATATCAAAATGGGGTTTCGAAATAACTTGATAATGATATGAATTCGAATAATACACAGTTCTTACTCGCTTATTAGAAACGTTAGGTCCAGACGCGATAGGGTACATCGGCCGAGCCTCCATATGCATCTCCTTCGGCTGCGGCTCCGCAAGCCACTACATCGGCTGCGGTTCCGCAGACAGCTCCTATAGCTCCACCGCCCGCTCAGACACCCGCAGCTGCGGCTCCGCAAGCCACTACCTCGACGGTGGCTACGCAGACCACATCGCCAGCTCCACAGCCCGCTCAGACTCCCGCACGCTCCGCATTGCATGATTTATTGACCGAGGAGCAGGCGCGTCAGATTCTGGTGTTTATCAGAGGTGGAGCTGGACCGAGCTAGGGTAGCTTTTTGATTCTTATATTTTAAACATGTATTTATTTATATGATACATATTGTACTACAGTTTGGACGATATTGATATTGGTGGTGTTTGCGTGTTTATATTGATATCATATTCTGCTTTTTGGTTTCTTTTGTATATTATGCGTGAGATGTGATTATGAATACTGCGATATATGTTCTGCGTGATGATTAATTTTATATATGATCGATGTATATATTATTGTGCACAGGGCGAGAAAAAAATAGGCAACCCTTTTTTTTAAAAAACCCCTGATAATATGTACCTACGGATTTCTCCGTAGGGCCCTTAATTGCCTATACGGATTAATCCGTAGGGCCCAACTATGTACCTACAGATTTATCCATAGGAGAAAAATACCTGATATTTTGCCCCTATGATCTCAGTATCAGGGGTTAAGCTTGCCCCTACGGATATATCCGTAGGGGCAAACAACACAGTTATCCGTAGGGGCAAAATATCAGGAATCCTGATATTTTGCCCCTACGGATAAGTGCCTACGCACTTATCCGTAGGGGCAGCTACTTGGCCCTACGGATAAGTCCGTAGGGACATCTAAGCCATTTTATAAAACCATAAATAAAATAAATTTTTTGTCCCTACGGCCTAATCCGTAGGGAAAACTGGACCTACAGATATATCCGTAGAGGCAATTTTTAGTCCGTAGGGGCAAGTTCAAGGCTTCGACTTGCACCTACGGCATTTGTACCTACAGGGTATTTTCGTGCCCCTACGTATATATCCGTAGGGGCAGTGATTTGCACCTACGGCTAAATCGATCGTTAGTACCTTAAGAAGTATTAACGGTCGCATGAAGGATGTGTGAGCAATTTCATCTAAAATTCATCAACTAAAAGTACTTTGGACAATGGACAAGGGTATGATAGCTTGAATTGAATTTCCAAGTATAGGGATGATAATCACACACATGTAGGGGTATATGATTGGGGTTTGGATGAGAGATAGGAATGAAAAATAAGACTTATATCTTCAGTAGAGATGATAAAAATTCCTAAGTTGAGATGGAACCTTAGAAGGAAAATTCAAAAGATGCTGAAAGTTTAATAAATTTGTAGAACATATACGATCTTAAGTTAAGTGATAAATGAGTGTGAAAAATACGGGTTGATAATTTCTAAGTTAAAGATAATAAAATTTCTTGTTAGAACACCGAATTGAAGAATGAAAATCAAACGGCCAAATTGATTGGATTTTGTGGGTAATATCCGCTGAAAACCCTCAGGAGACAACACTCCTCCTACTAGGGACACCTAGAGGTTTAACGGCTTGTTGCACGAGCTCAGTGCAATCGCGATTCCCTGCGAAAGTGAGGTTAGGTTTTTTCGAGAATAAAATTAGTTTTGCTCGGGACGAGCAAAAGATAAGTTTGGGGGTATTTGTTCATATCGGAATTTTGCATTATTATATTCCCAATTCTTAATCATATTGCAAATAAATAGGTGCTTTTGATCCATGTCTTCTAAATAGTTGCAGGTTACAGGTTCTCAGAATAATACAATGAAATTCAGGAAAAGACGCTACAAATGTGAGACTACGACCAACAAATAGATGAATCCGCAAGATGCCGCTTACCGGTTTAAGGAACAAACGAAGATCAATGAACAGTTCGATTGCACAAAGTACGAGGGCAGCACAAGATTCAAGACTTCAACGCAAAGCTTATGGTAAAAGTCCACAAATTCTGCACTGTTGGAAATCTGGAAGAAAGTAGAAAAGATTCTGAAGAACCAAAAGAAGAAAACAGAAGAAAATAGCAACATGAAACAACCCTGAGAGAATGAACTCAAGACCCTACTATATGGCTGCGGAACCGCAGCTAAATAGGGCATTTTGTCGCGAAACCGCGGCCGTGCAGTGTACGTGTCGGTGCTTTGACCCGGCTTTCTTAGGGTAGTCTTGTAATTTCAGATGTGGATCAGATGTAAACCCTAGGATTTCTCCTATCAATAAATAGGAAAGCCTACAGTTTCTTTTGGGGTATGCCTCTTTTTAATTCTAGATTAAATTTCAATTCCTTTGTAATCGTCAAGAGCGCATCAATTAAGTAAGTTATTTTTTTTATCTTGTGTTCTTCTTAATTGCAAATTTATTTCTCTGCATTTTTTACCTGTCTTTATTTATCTGCAAGGTCATTAGTTAATTAAAAAGAAAATTTATAAAAATGAATTTTGTCGCAATTTCCCTAATGAGTGAGTAGTTCCTCACTTGTTAGGGTTAGGATTGGGTAGGTTTGAGAGATGGAAATCTCTTACTCCTTTCTTGCCCTTATAACTTTATAAATTAGGATTCTATGTAAAACAAACACCCACCGCTCACTACGGCACCCTATCCTACGAGATAGCGGTGATTCCCTAGTTAGACCGGTAGTGGTTGATTTACATAGAGGTTAGGGATAAGAGTTAAGAAAGGACGGACAAGGACCAAAAGGAAGAAACTGTGTCTCTTCTTAGTCGTGCTAATCCCCTTTGTTAATTATTACCCTAACACCTATGTTCTTAATTAGGGCAAAGGAAGCAGTGAGTAGAATTAACTTTCCAAACTAACCTAATCCTAACCCTAGCAAGGTTTTAATCCAAATTAAATTCAATCTTAGTTTTTATAAAATTCAAAACCTACCAAAAATAGGAATTAACTCGTTAAAACAATTAGAAAAGAACCCGTTTTCCCTATGGACCGACCCGTACTCAATCGGCTAGCTACCAAGCGACACCGTTATTGATTGCGGTATTCTATTCTTTGATTTGAAAATGCATACGCAAAAGAAAGATCAATCACATCGCGGTAACAACTTTCTCCTTCTTCATATGGTCACTTCGTGTCGTGTGTGTTTGTTTTATTTTTGGTTGCCCGTGGATTGTATACGGAGACTAATTTATGTTGTCGCCCGTAGGGCTTGGATTAGTCCAAATCCGTATTTTCTTAGATTTGGGTTTTGGTTTTGGTTTATGGATCGTTAATCTCATTTGAGACTAAGATCAACTTAAACGTTTGTTAAGGATACGTAATCTAATTTTAGACTAAGATCAACTCAATGTTTGTTAAGGACACGTTAGTCTAATTTTAGACTAAGATCAACTTAACAGGATCATTTAGATCCAACAAAAGAGCATTTGGACTCTATTATTTTAGTTTAGGGACTTTGCGGTCCATGGAGTTTAAGGACATCATAGTCCATGGAGTTTAAGGACATCATAGTCCATAGTTTAAAGACGTTATAGTCTGTAAAGTTTAAAGACATCATAGTCTATGAGTTTAAGGACCCCACAGTCCATGGTAGTTTAGAGACATCATAGTCTATAAAGTTTAAGAACATCATAGTCCATGAGTTTAAGGACCCCACCATCCGTAAAGTTTAAGGACATCATAGTCCAGTTTAAAGACGTCATAGTCTGTGTGGTTTTGGTTCAACCGTTTGGGGATGCACCAAAAGTTATCGGTTATTGGGACCTTCCATCTCTCTAAAGACGTTGAAGGATTACAACGACATGTATCAGAGGTATGAAGAGATGTACCCTTGAACCAATATCCCGATTTGGGGAATGAGATGAACATCAGTTTAGATGTCATCTGTTAGGAGAACACTAGTCATCTTTGGGACTAGGATTAGTTTGGGGAGACCTGAACATGAGGGCTCGGTTGATTGGTGACAAAAAGGGTCTTGGCTTCGGAAGACTTGGCTAATTTGAGCTAAGGTTGATTTCCCTTAGTCACTCCATAGTGCTAAGCACTGAATCAGTGTTAAACACTGGACTTTAGAGGAGCTCACATGTGAACACGTGAAGAGCCCCGAAGTGGGCATTGTTCCTTGAGTTTATTCCCTCATATATATATAAGTGCTGAGCACTTAGCTCACGTGTGAGCACGTGAGGCGCCCGAGGTGAGAACTGTTCTTTGGATTTTATTCCTATTTCATTTATAAGTGCTAAGCACTTGGTTCATCAAACAGTCACGTGCAAACACATGAGGTGCCTTCAAAATGCGAGCGCTGTCTTTGGAATTTTCTCCCTCTTTTAAACACAACTGTTTGGGGGTCACGTGAGAACACGTGAGGTGCCCCCAAAATGGGAGTTATCTTGGGTTTATTCCCTTTTTCCTTTTCTGAGTGCTAAGCACTATTGGGTCACGTGAGATCACGTGAGGCACTCTGAAGAATGAAGATTTCCTTTGTTTTATTCACCTTTTCTTTTTCTGAGTGCTAAGCACTATCAAGGGATCACGTGAGGCCACGTGAGACGCCCCCAAATTGAGATGTGTTTTAGATTTACTCTCCTTTTTTGAAAAGCTTGTTAGGTGGTGAGCCAAGAGTTATTGGTTATTGGGACCCTCCACCTCTCTAAAGACGTTGAAGAATTACAACGACATGTATCGGAGGTGTGGAGAGATGTACCCTTGAACCAAATTCCAGATCGAGGGGAGAGATCATGGTGGGATGAACATCATTTTAGATGTCATCTGTTAGGAGCTCATTAGCTATCTCTAAGACTGAGATCGGTTTGGGGGACCCTGAGCATGGGGGCTCGATTGATTGCTCTCGGGAGATTTGATCTGAGTTTGGCTAATATTGGCCTCTTATAGTGTTAAACACTAATATATGATCGGTGCTCACGTGCTCCCACGTGAGGCCTTAAAGTAGTGTTAAACACTAGTGTATGATCAGCGCTCACGTGCTCCCACGTGAGTAGCTTGAAATAGTGTTAAATACTAAGAATTTGATGCGCTCACGTGGGGTCATGTGAGACGCTTGAAGTTGGCGCTGCTCCTTTGGGTTTATTCCCTTATTTCTTTTCTGAATGCTAAGCACTATTGGGTCACGTGGGATCACGTGAGGCGCTTCAAGAATGGAAACCGCCCTTTGATTTGTTCCCTTTCTACTTTATAAAAGTTAAGCACTGCTTAGGGGTCACGTGTTACCATGTGAGGTGCTCTAAAAATAGGGTTTATTCCCTTTTATTTTTTTATAAGTGCCGAGCACTTCTCAGGGGTCACGTGAGGTGCTAAAAAATAGGGTTTATTCCCTTTTCTCTTTTATAAGTGCTGTGCACTTCTCAGGGGACACGTGGGGTCACGTGACTAGATCTCATTCTTTCCCTCTTTGTTCTTCAAAGGTGCTCACGTGGGAACACGTGAGTTTTTATGTAGCGTTTGAATGCTAACGAATCATCAGGCTGTTCTTCAGTGGTTCTGAGGGATTAAGTTCTCCTTTTGTTCTTTATAGGGATTAAATTCTTTTTAAAGGGTTAAATTCTAGTTCCATAGGAATTAAATTCCTATATGTTTTGTAAGAGTTAAACTCTTTTGGATTCAGTTCTTTCCCCTAGGCTTTGAATCTGCATGACAGAATCTCCCCGATGAGAATTAAATTCTCAACTTGTGGGGAGATCTGCTTCTGCAGATCTTAACCAGAGGAAGAACTAAGTTCTTTGAGAAGAGTTAAACTCTTGGCTTGAGAATTAAATTCTCTTTTTGTGGGAGCTTTTGGGAGGGGTTTCCCTTCTTTAGAGAATTAAATTCTCTCTCTATTTTTCTTTCCCTCCTCCTCTGTCTCTCTTTTCCTTACTCCTATTTATATGAGAAGAAAAAGAGTCAATTTGTTAAGAAAATCCCTCATTGAGAAATCATGATTGATTCCATGATCTTTTAGATCAATTGGTGAATTTTATTCACCGTTGGATTTTTAATCCAAAGGTTCTCTGTTTAACAGAGAAGATTTCTTGTTTGTTTAACAAGATTATGAATATCTTGTTAGTTTTAACAAGATTAGAATTTTATTCTATCATATCTTTTTAGTTTAACAAGATCAGAAATATGTTTTCTTAATATGGATATCTTGTTAACATAGAATTTTATTCTTTTTATAAGATTAGGAAAATATTTTCCTATGATAGATTTTTATTCTATCAAATGGTTACCGCTGGATCTTTGATCCAAGGGTCCTCTGTTTAACAGAGAAGATCTTTCTAGTTTAAGGAAGATCAAGAAAATATTTCCCAAATAGAATTTAATTCTAGAATTTGATAGGAACATTTTAAATTAGGGTGCTCACATGCTTTGCATGTGTTTGGCAAAAGCACTCACGCATTTAACACGTGACCCCCAGTGTGGGTTTTAGCCTGTGTATATTTAGAGCGCTCATGTGGGCATGTTTGGCCCCTTGGTTATTTATGTTCAGCGCTCATATGCTTTGCATATGTGCGCCCACGTGTTTTACACGTGATGTCTGTTTAGCCCTTGGTTATTTATGTTCAGCGCTCATATGCTTTGCATATGTGCGCCCACGTGTTTTACACGTGATGCCTGTTTGGCCCTTGGTTATTTATGTTCAGCGCTCATATGCTTTGCATATGTACGCCCACATGTTTTACACGTGATGCCTGTTTTTTTAAGATTCTCCCCTTTTTTGTAAGAGAACAAGTAGCTCTTAGCCGAAAATTTTTGGCGAGAACAGACATATAAAGGGATTGAAGTGAGGGCAAGGAAAATTGTGACTACTGTCATGAATTTGGATAGTGGAAGAGGCATTACTAGGAATACCCGGCCACCCCCTCGAAACATTTTCATGTTTCAGTTTTACTGTGCGGTGTTAATTGAAAACTGTTTTCTCCAATTAGATTCTGACTCCAGGGTATGTATTTACCAGACTTAATTCTCACATCTGTATGACGTTACAGATGCTGAATAGGAGTAGAATATTGGGAATTAGGTGATTAGATCCTTAATATATCAGAATTCTTTATAATTGGTAATATTTGAGGAAATCACCTGGGTTTTGCCCAACGAAAAATATTTGGTTTTGAATATCCATTGTTATGCACCAATTTCAAACTGATATATCTGTACGTTAATTTTATAAAGTGAGATATAAATTTTTGAAATTATGTTTATGACATTTACCTTTATCTGTTGATGATTAGGTAAAGTGCATTCAACAACGGTGTAATTCTTCTTAACCATAACACAGTTTTCAACTTATGAGGCACAAGGTTTGAGTTATTAAACTCAGAGGACTTATATAAAGTATTGTATGTTGTCTGATGTCCATTAGGACAAGGGGGTTGGTTCTTGCATGTACTATATTCCCTTATACTTATGACTTCTCTGGTTTTAGACACGCATTTCGTTGAAATATAAGGTCCAAATTTTGAAAAGTTATAGGTATAAGAATAAAGTAGAGAACCATACGTTGGAAGTATTAGAATTCTTCGAGGTTATCAAAGATGTAGATACTTATGCTAGGTATTTCGTTGTAAGTAATAAATTTGAGAACTTGCTTCTCTTTCAGGCTACTCATCCGTGGGTGTGCTCCTTGATGAGTAATGCTGCATGATCTGTTAGTTATGTATATGCCCTAGAGGCCATTGTTGTACATATGATGTATATTATGATGGATGCTTGGATATATACAGAGAGGACTTTCTTGCTCGTCATGATAGTATGCTATTTGGTTTCATTTTATCTTAATATGTTGACTTGTATTGGTTTACTGTCTTTCTCTCACATGTTGATAAAGCCCTTAGGATCTGTACTCGACTACTGGGATTATGATGAGATCATACTAGTGGGGTCACGGTAGTCGATGAGTACATCCTATAAATGTTCCTAGTCGAGGGTATATCGAGACAGAGCATCGATACACCAGAGTAGACTAGCGTATACACATCTTGACCCATATGATGGGTGATGGATGATCCCATATCCATCGGTGTTTGACATTAGAGATAGTGTACGGGTGCTCAGTGGAGACTGGGTACACTGAACGGACTCGCCGAGAACTCCCAGATGGTGATATACCACACGTCAGATGGCAGTTCTCCAGTGACACTGGTACAGGGTAGTCTGTAGACCCGAGATCGTCATAGAGTCTTGTGTGATTCCCACTGTGTTTTGATTTTCACCTTACCATGTCCAAGAGGGCGTGCAAAATGGTGGCTTTTGGGTACAGTCCCGAATCACATGGAGGCAATGAGCGATAGGAGGGGATTCGTCTCTCCCGGTATAGGGAGTTGATGTTGTGCTGTGTTCGATTGGCTATAACTGGAAGTTCCTGGCCAGGGCTGATATAGAGATATACTGGTAAGTGTTACTAGTAGTTTCTCGACCTGTTATGAGCCTCACATCGACACGACTTATCGGTTACTGGGGTCTGACGTATACCACCCCTAGACTTGATATGCGACATATCAGACGAACAGACCGGACTGTACGGGAGTGTTACTCATTGGATTTACAGGAGAACAGACAGGCTAGCTTGTTGATCTTCTGATATCTCAATACCTGGGTGGCTGTTACGTTTAGCTGACCGCTTGCAGCTTGTG
The DNA here is from genome assembly GCA_030015575.1 of Agapanthus africanus. Taxonomy (NCBI): domain Eukaryota; kingdom Viridiplantae; phylum Streptophyta; class Magnoliopsida; order Asparagales; family Amaryllidaceae; genus Agapanthus; species Agapanthus africanus. The sequence continues at coordinate 751,557,425 of CM057339.1, forward strand.
GGTGTTTGATATGATCATCACCTGCTACCGGCGTATTGACGATTCTTTAGAGTCCTACACAGAGATTTCTTGGCTCAAGCAAAACGGAGTAGAGGCACATATGTGATATGTGCAGGACCGAGGATAATGCGATATGAGATACCGTATTATATTCTCGCGATATTTAGATATGAATCGGGACATCGGATCAAGTGTTGATTCGATGAATCGGTACATGATATATTAGTCGGTTATATTCGATATAGCCGGATCGTTGGATCAAGTGTTGATTCGATGATTTAATGTATAATGATATATATGATATATTGTATCACATTATCTAATATTGGCTCGCTTTATTATTTCATTTTCTCACCGGATTAATACATTGATATATATGCGATATATGTTAAATGTATTATTTTCTTTTGTTGCAAATATATAATATATATGTGATATATATTATTGTGACATGATATGATTTATTATAAAACATGTTTAAGGATGATAAAAAGGGATTAGGGTTTGATTAGGGTTAGCATCTTCTTGTTCATTCTAGAAGGATTCTATTTTGTCTTGGTTAAGATATTATGGTTGATACTTATCCTTAACCTAACTAAACCCTAACTCTAGTTTATTCTCTACAAGTTTTAACCTCTCATCCTTGACCATGGTTTGATAATCAATCATATATTCTTGAATACTATTCATCACAAAAGGATTATCATTTTCATTCTTCATCTTCTTCTCTCTTTAGTTTTTGAGAGAAAGCTTACTTGTTAATTCTTTTGTGATGATTTCTTGTGAGAAAGTGAATAAAAAAGAAAGCATAAATACTACTCCATCATCCTCATCTAATCTAGCCCATTAGATTAGGGTGTTCATCTCTTTAGAGTGAGAAAGCTTGGGTTATAGCAATTTCGACGTAGATCATCGGAGAATCGGAACACTTCAAGCTAGCATGGATTGTTCGAGTCATGGAGCCTCTCTTGAGTCCGGGAGATCGTGGATCGCGGCGAAGGGACTTCTACTCGGAGCTTGTGAAGCGAAGGAGCGGACTACAAAGGTTGTAATCCCTCACACTTAGTTTTAAAGATGTAATCTTGCATGCTAAACCCTAATTATCTAGCAAAGATCCCGTCTTTGGGTTGTTCGGCACATGTAAAATTTTATTCGGGCATGTTTGATGCTTTATGAACCTTCACAAGTGTGCCTAGAAACCCTACAGTGGTATCAGAGCCTAGCTAGAGCATTAGGCGACGTGTTTACGAAGTTAAAATTCCGATCGAACCCGAACCGTCAAAGTTAACCCCCTCTCTGGATATTTTTCAAAATCTGGGATTTTTCTGAATTAAAAATACCTAAAAAAATCATCATGGAAATATAAGAATTATGGTGAAACACGTGCCCCCAATTCGTCTATATAGCCGCGGAACCGCGACAATTACCCACCTTTGGCGGCGGTTCCGCGGTAGTATAAGGGTATTAGGTACGGATATTTGCACAGTAATTCTTGTCTCTGTAGTTACTATTTTATGGGTATTTTTAATCTGACTCAAGTGTTGAGTATTCTGGGGTTTATTTTGTAATCGTCGATTCGATCGGGAATTTTAAATTCGTTATTGTTTTTCCGGATATTTAGAAACTGTTAAAAAGTTTGAACGGATATCATTAACTCACTTTTTCCCAACACGAAAAATTTTCAAGTGTTGAATCTTTTCTCGAGTTTAAATCTTTCGCAAATGTGTGCAAGTTTTGTGGTGGACCCTCTAGAAGACATCAAACCTTAACTCGATTATGTGACCGTCTTGAACTGCCTTTTGAACCTTTGGGTTTGGGGCAGTACGGCGTGCCACATGTGAGGCATTGGCTTGACCCTTTTGCGGCTGGACCGCTACTACTGTGACACATTCCGGATTATTTGAACTCCGCTCAAGTGTTGAGCACTTTAGGAAATTTTGGGTATTTGATTATCTGTTCGAAAAGTTTAATACTGTCTATTTATCTGGAATGTGATACAATATGTGGAATTCATTGTGTTAGGCATGAAATGCGAAGTATGTGATATTTCGGATTTACGATGTCTAAAGTGATTGTGGATTCCAAATATTGTAGTTTTACAATTTCTTTTCTGTGACCGTAAGTGTAGTATGTAGTTATATTGCTGATTGTCGTTGCTATACATCGACGACGATCGATGTATGCATACTTACTTACGTTGATGATATGAGATATTATGTGTTGATGAGATATGATGTGCAGGATTGTCGCGATTGAATAGCCGGGGGTTTTATGTGAGATGAGAGTTTTATATTTTCATTCATGTAAATTCAATTGTAATGTAATATTCTTTTATTTGGGGCACTTCCAGGTTGAGGTTGATGCCACCAGTGTTGTATATTATTTACTTTTCCGCATTAGGATGGACCCAAGGAGGGGAGCACAGGTGACCGGGTTCTGGGGTTCAGTGGGAGGCCATCTCGAGGTGTCGAGACCGGGTCTCCTAAACTCCAGAATTGGTAGGGTCGCTTGCCGCTCTCGTAGAGGTCCAGGGTGTAGGCTTGGCTATTCATCGCGACTGTAGAATCCGTATTTTCTATTGTTGGCTAAATACTAAATACGGACGTCCTAGTATATCCCACATTATATCTATGTTTCTGCTGGGATATCTGTGATGTGATCATTTGATATGTTATGATGGATACAGTATATAGTATATATGATATATTATATAGTTGTTACTTATGTTTTACACCCCCACTAGCCCTGCCCTGCTCTGTCGTTAGTTACCTAACCTAACGGTGCACGAGGGGACATCGAGGCGAATGCGGATGGCATAAGTGTACGTCGTATTTATCTGTGATGCTTAGGAAGCATAAGCTGATGGGATTTTTTATTAATGAGATTAATAAAAGGAAAAGAAACCTAAAAGATGTTGTAGAATCAAAACTTTATAAAAATGGTAGCTACAGTTTTGCTTTGCATAGTGGTATATATGATATACCCTGCACCTTATTCGATGAGGAAAGAGCCGAGATCCCTTCACCGGGAGTGACCTCTTTAGCGAAACTGGCAGATGCTACAAAACTCGGTTTGTCTTTTGATTGCTTTTAGAGTTTTGCTTTGCACAGTGATATATATGATATGTCCTGCACCTTATTCGATGAGGAAAGAGCCGAGATCCCTTCACCGGGAGTGACCTCTTTAGCAAAACTAATGAAAGCCTCAAAAACACTCCATTTCAAAATTTCACATGATTCTACGACGATATCAAGTTCATTACGCTCATGGTTTTCTGAAAAACCTGCGTAGCCCCCCGTCATTTCAGATAAGTACTACTTAGTATTCGTGCTACGGTAGTTTGACATTCGTCAAGGCGTAGTGTACGGTAGCTAACTAGTATTTATCTGCTTATGCATATGATGCAGATTGGATTAGGGTATTCGTGCGGCGTTGTTTGGCATTCGTCAAGGGTCGTGCGGGTAGGTTTAATTCAATCAAGAAATGTACGGGTTGAACTTGACTAGTGGACTATGAGTTGTTTGGCATTCGTCAAGGTCATAGAACACTAGGGGTAAAATATTATCGGGAATTTCAAGTGTTGAAATTTGCAATGAGATTGCATACCTCCTATGAGATAGTTGGATCCCGATACCCACTGCGAGTAAGTGTTACTCCTGGGAGAGTTTTACACAGGACAATTGGTCGATCAAGTAGGTGTCTAGAAAAGTGTTAACGGGGTTACGCCTCTGGGAAAACGAGGTTTACTTTAATTAGGTCCGTGCGAAAGCATGGGGAACCTCCCTCAAAGTACCGACACTGATCTGGCTGAAAGATTGACGAAATTGTAGGGTGTAATTAATCCCGGCTAATCTTACCTTTTAGGGTTTGAAGGTAGATTTGATAAAAACAGTAGGAGACATCCTGATTAGATAAGATAATAACCAATCTAATCTTGCAAGAGCATACGCTAAAGTGGTTTTCTTCTCTCTCTCTCCAGGTAGCGACAATGTCAGGCCATAATCAAGATAATAATATGGATGTATTGACTGAACCCGCTTATTATACTGAGCAGGGGAACGTTGGACCCGTTTTTTCTTATAAGAGTTATAAGACTGAACAGGGAATAGGAGAATATCTGGATTCTCACGCCGCCCAAAAGAACATGCATGTTGATGCATCTTCTTCAGGTGTGTTAGTTATTGAGAACTGTTTCTCAGTTCACCCTACGTCCTGGGTATTAGATACCGGATCAGGATCCCATATATGTAAACTGTTACATGGGCTACGTAATGGTAGAGAACTGGGAAAAGGTGATCATTCCGTTCAAGTAGGGAACGGTGCAAATGTTGCAGCCAAAGCAGTTGGTGAATATCACCTAGTATTACCAAGTGGTGATACACTGATTCTGAATGAGTGCTATTATATACCGAACATGATGTGCAACATTATATCAGTTTCTTTTTTGAGTAAGAAGGATATAATTTTGTAGTACAGGATAATGTTATGAACAAATTCCTAGATCAAAAGTTGATTGCATCAGGCTCGTTACATAATGGCATATTCATTCTAAATCAAAATACAGTCCTCAATATACAAAACACACACAAGAGGAAAAATCCAGAAATGAACGAATCCTTCTTGTGGCATTGTAGACTTGGTCATATCAATGCAACACGACTGGCTAAGTTGCATAAGGATGGTTATTTGAATCCGTTCGAATTATCGTCTTATGATACTTGCCATTCATGTCTTAAAGGAAAGATGACCAAAGCTCCGTTTAGTGGACACGGAGAAAGAGTTACCGAACTCTTAGGACTGGTACATAGTGATGTATGCGGTCCCATGTCTACGCATGCCAGGAACGGTTCTTCCTACTTCATTACATTCACTGACAATCTCTCTAGATACGGGCATGTGTTCCTGTTGAAATACAAGTCTGAAGCTTTTGAGAAATTCAGAGAATATAAGCACGAAGTAGAGAACCAAACAGGCAAAAGTATTAAGATCTTTCGATCTGATCGAGGAGGAGAATACTTGAGCAATGAGTTCCAAGATTATCTAAAAGAGAATGGGATTCTCTCTCAGCTTACTCCACCTTATACACCACAGCACAACGGTGTATCGAAACGAAGGAATCGCACCCTATTAGATATGGTGCGTTCAATGATGAGTACAGCTGAGTTACCTATTTCCTTCTAGGGGTATGCGCTTGAGACAGCCATATACCTATTGAATATGGTTCCTACCAAATCAGTGCCTACCACTCCATATGAAATATGGAAAGGGAGACTATCTCTTAAGTATGTTAAGATATGGGGTTGTCCAGCCTATGTCAAAAGACAAAATCCGGACAAACTCGAGGCAAGATCTGTCTTATGTAAGTTTACAGGATATCCCAAAAATTCACAAGGGTATATCTTCTACCACCCCGAGGAACAAAAGGTGTTTGTTTCTCGACATGCCACTTTCTTAGAAAAAGGTTTTCTTATGAAACAGATTAGTGGCATTGAGGTAGAACTGGAAGAGGTTCCAGCGACACAAACTATAACAGAAGACTTGGTAGAACCAGAGGATTCAGTAGTACCCGACGAACCCCAGCCTCTCCACCGATCTAGTAGGGTTTCTCGTCCACCTGAGAGATACTACGGTTTTCTCATTGATGGTGGAAGCGAGTATTGCATCATGGAAGATGATGACCTGACTAGTTTCGAGCAGGCCATCACGAGTGGTGACTCTGTGAAATGGCTGGATGCAATGCGATCTGAGATGGAATCCATGTACACCAATAAAGTATGGATTTTAGAAAATGCTCCTGAAGGGGTAAAACCCATTGGGAGCAAGTGGATTTTTAAAAAGAAATTTGGTGTAGATGGAAAAGTTGAGACTTTCAAAGCTAGACTTGTAGCAAAGGGATTTCGTCAACGACCAGGTATGGATTATGACGAAACCTTTTCTCCAGTGCCTATGCTTAAGTCCATCCGGATCTTACTTGCCATTGCTGCATACCATGACTACGGAATTTGGCAAATGGATGTTAAGACCGCCTTTCTAAATAGTGATTTAGAAGAGTGCGTGTACATGACTCAGCCAGAGGGCTTCGTAGATAGTGGGAGCAGCGGAAAGGTGTGCAAACTGCTTAAATCCATTTATGGGTTAAAGCAAGCATCGCGGAGTTGGAACATCTGTTTTGATGTAGTAGTCAAAGAGTTTGACTTCATCAAAAATATAGATGAACCTTGTATCTATAAAAAGGTAGCAGAGAGTAAGGTTGTCTTCCTCGTATTGTACGTGGATGACATACTCTTGATAGGAAATGATATTTCTATGCTGCAATCAGTCAAGCTCTTCTTATCACAAAGATTCTCAATGAAAGATCTAGGCGATGCCTCCTGCATATTGGGGATTAGGATCTATAGAGATAGATCCAAAAGGATACTGGGATTGTCCCAATCCAGGTACATTGACACCATACTAAAGAGGTTTAGTATGGAAGAATCCAAGCGTGGGAACTAACCCATGATCTCTGGACTCACTCTCTCCAAAGAGATGTCTCCTAAGACTGATTTGGAGAGAGCTCGCATGCAAGGGATACCCTATGCTTTGGCAGTAGGCTCTATCATGTATGCGATGCTATGTACCAGACCCGATGTAGCATACTCACTAAGTGTAGTGAGTCAGTATCAAGCAGATCCTGGAGAGAGTCACTGGACAGCCGTGAAGAACATTCTCAAGTACTTATGAAGGACTAGAGACATGTTCTTGGTGTATGGTAACGGAGAACTCCGGGTGGAGTCCTTTACCGATTCCAGCTTCCAAAGTGATAAGGACGACTCTAAGTCGCACTCGGGATTTTTCTTTACCCTCAATGGAGGGGCGGTATGTTGGAAGAGTTCCAAATAGGATACCGTTGCAGACTCGACGATGGAGGCTGAATACATCGCTGCCAACGATGCTGCCAAAGAGGCTGTCTGGATGAAGAAGTTCATCACTGAACTTGGTGTGGTTCCATCCATTGAACATCCAATACCTCTGTATTGCGATAACAATGGAGCTGTGGCTTTGGCCAAGGAACCCAGATCCCATCAGAAATCCAGACATATTCTGAGGCGGTATCACCTGATCAGGGAGATAGTTGATCGCCGGGAGATCGAGGTCAGGAGAGTAGATACGAAGGACAACACTGCGGATCCACTCACGAAGGCCATTCCCCAGATACAGTTTGAGAGATTATTCAGGATGCTAGGTATGAGATACTACAGCAGCTGGCCTTAGTGCAAGTGGGAGATTGTTAGTTATGTATATGCCCTAGAGGCCATTGTTGTACATATGATGTATATTATGATGGATGCTTGGATATATACAGAGAGGACTTTCTTTCTCGTCATGATAGTATGCTATTTGGTTTCACTTTATCTTAACATGTTGACTTGTATTGGTTTACTGTCTTTCTCTCACATGTTGATAAAGCCCTTAGGATCTGTACTCGACTACTGGGATTATGATGAGATCATACTAGTGGGGCCACGGTAGTCGATGAGTACATCCTATAAATGTTCCTAGTCGAGGGTATATCGAGACAGGGCATCGATACACCAGAGTAGACTAGCGTATACGCATCATGACCCATATGATGGGCGATGGATGATCCCATATCCATCGGTGTTTGACTTCAGAGATGGTGTACGGGTGCTCAGTGGAGACTGGGTACACTGGACGGACTCGCCGAGAACTTTCAGATGGTGATATACCACACGTCAGATGGCAGTTCTCCGGTGACACTGGTACAGGGTAGTCTGTAGACCCGAGATCATCATAGAGTCTTGTGTGATTCCTACTGTGTTTTGATTTCCACCTTACCACATCCAAGAGGGCGTGCAAAATGGTGGCTTTTGGGTACAGTCCCGAATCACATGGAGGCAATGAGCGATAGGAGGGGATTCGTCTCTCCCGGTATAGGGAGTTGATGTTGTGCTGTGTTCGATTGGCTATAACTGGAAGTCCCTGGCCAGGGCTGATATAGAGATATACTGGTAAGTGTTACTAGTAGTTTCTCGACCTGTTATGAGCCTCACATCAACACAACTTATCGGTTACTGGGGTCTGACGTATACCACCCCTAGACTTGATATACGACATATCAGACGAACAGACCGGACTGTACGGGAGTGTTACTCATTGGATTCACAGGAGAACGGACAGGCTAGCTTGTTGATCTTCTGATCGCTCAATACCTGGGTGGCTGTTACGTTTAGCTGACCGCTTGCAGCTTGTGGGTGTTTGATATGATCATCACCTGCTACCGGCGTATTGACGATTCTTTAGAGTCCTACACAGAGATTTCTTGGTTCAGGCAAAACGGAGTAGAGGCACATATGTGATATGTGCAGGACCGAGGATAATGCGATATGAGATACCGTATTATATTCTCGCGATATTTAGATATGAATCGGGACATCGGATCAAGTGTTGATTCGATGAATCGGTACATGATATATTAGTCGGTTATATTCGATATAGCCGGATCGTTGGATCAAGTGTTGATTCGATGATTTAATGTATAATGATATATATGATATATTGTATTACATTATCTAATATTGGCTCGCTTTATTATTTCATTTTCTCACCGGATTAATACATTGATATATATGCGATATATGTTAAATGTATTATTTTCTTTTGTTGCAAATATATAATATATATGTGATATATATTATTGTGACATGATATGATTTATTATAAAACATGTTTAAGGATGATAAAAAGGGATCAGGGTTTGATTAGGGTTAGCTTCTTCTTGTTCATTCTAGAAGGATTCTATTTTGTCTTGGTTAAGATATTATGGTTGATACTTATCCTTAACCTAACTAAACCCTAACTCTAGTTTATTCTCTACAAGTTTTAACCTCTCATCCTTGACCATGGTTTGATAATCAATCATATATTCTTGAATACTATTCATCACAAAAGGATTATCATTTTCATTCTTCATCTTCTTCTCTCTTTAGTTTTTGAGAGAAAGCTTACTTGTTAATTCTTTTGTGATGATTTCTTGTGAGAAAGTGAATAAAAAAGAAAGTATAAATACTACTCCATCATCCTCATCTAATCTAGCCCATTAGATTAGGGTGTTCATCTCTTTAGAGTGAGAAAGCTTGGGTTATAGCAATTTCGACGTAGATCATCGGAGAATCGGAACACTTCAAGCTAGCATGGATCGTTCGAGTCGTGGAGCCTCTCTTGAGTCTGGGAGATCGTGGATCGCGGCGAAAGGACTTCTACTCGGAGCTTGTGAAGCGAAGGAGCGGACTACAAAGGTTGTAATCCCTCACACTTAGCTTTAAAGATGTAATCTTGCATGCTAAACCCTAATTATCTAGCAAAGATCCCGTCTTTGGGTTGTTCGGCACATGTAAAATTTTATTCGGGTATGTTTGATGATTTATGAACCTTCACAAGTGTGCCTAGGAACCCTACATGATCTTCTTCCATTTAGTCGATATGCACTGGAAACAGCTGCATGTTTTTTTGAATCTGGTTCAAATTAAATTAGTGCTTTGTTTCTATATTGGATATAGAATGGATTCATATCTTAACAATGTTAAGGTATATGGAGTAGTCCGACTTATGCTTAAAACCAGAATCTGGATAAACTCAAGGCACGTTTCGGTAATGGCAGTTTGTGGGTTATCCCGGATTTTGATGAGGGTTGACATTCTACCATTTGCAGGATCAATAGTTATATTGTTCTTGACTCGCCACATTTTTAGTAAAATAATTTTTTTTTCCAGAAAACATTAGTGGGAGTATGGTAGAACTGGAAGTGCTTCCAGAACCACAAATGATTACTGAAAATTTAGTAGAACCTAAGGATTCAGTTGGATTCGACAATCCATTAGCCACTTCGCAGATATGATGGGTAACCTCAGCCACCCGAGAGGTACTTCGGTCTCCTCAAAGACGGCTATAGGGAGGTTTTGATGACCCAAGCTTACCACTACTGTTGTCCTAGGCTATGAGATCTGGCTGGTGGATGACTATAACGTCGTTCTAAATTAGGTTTAGAAGTGCACGTGTATATGACTCTGCCAGAGGGTTGTTGTAGTCAGTGGGAGCAGTGGAAGAGTGGTGGGCCAGTATATTATGTCTATTTATAGACTAAAGAAACTATACCGGAAATAGATCATCTATTTTTGATATGATAGTCATAGAGTTTGACTTTATTAGAACAGCAGATGGACCTGGTAAGAAGATAGTAGGGAGTGATGTCCTAGTTTTTAGATGACGTACTCCTTATAAGAAGTGGCATTCCTATATTACGATCGGTTATACCGTGGTTGTCACAAGGTGTTTCTCCATATAGGATCTGGACAAAATATCAGGGATTCTGGTGACTAGATCTATGGTTTTAGATCTAGATTTGGGAAGTTTCCTAATTCGGGTATTTTGACACTATTCTAAAGTGTTTTAGAATGGACGACTCCTGACGTGGTGGTGTACCTGCGGATAATAGAGTCACCATCTCTAAAAAGATGTTTTCTAGACTGATGAGGAGAGCGATTTACATGATTGACATATCACTTGCTTAGGCAATTGAGTTAATCATGAGATGTCAGATACCATACCAGATATTGCTTTTGCACTAGCTACAATACGCGTATATTAATCCAATTCTGGAGAAACATTAGGAGGCAGTTATGAACATAGGAGGATGTTCTTGGTATATGGTAACAGCAACCTCCTTCTGAAGGCGGTTATTATTTCACGCTTCCAAGGTGACCTGGATGGCAGAGTGACTGTCAAAGTTAAAAGTTTACCCTCTTCTGAGGGGCAGTATGTTGGACAGGTGGTCAGTATGGATACCGAGGAAGGTATGGCACAGGATACTGATTAAATTCAGTAGAAGATACGGTCTAAGAAGTTTATTGGATTTAGAGTTCATTTATGAACTTGGTCTCATCAGATATCCAGACAAAATCTAAGGCATATATCGCTCATTTCGGGAGATAGTCTTTCTCCATGAAGTTGAGATATAGAGAGATAAAGATAGAAACATTAGAGAGGATCCACTCATTGAGGCTATTTCTCGAACACGATAGTTTTATAAACGTTCTTTGCGAGACTGATTAGTAGAGAAGTTGGGTGTTCGGTATCACACGGGCTGTGAGTATGCGACACCGCAATAATTAGGCTTAAGTGCAAGTGGGAGATTGTTGGCTATGCCCTCAAGGAAATTATTGTAATCGCAGACATGCAATTATTATAATCGCATTATGATGATTGAGGGAGGACATATACAGGTAGAACAGTCTTACTCGAGATGACAGTATGCTATCTGGTTTGTCTCTATCATCATGTACATGTATTATGTGATATTACAGATCACTATTACATGTTGATAGAGCCCATAGGATTCTTTCTTGACTACCAATATTATGATGGTGATCATATACGTGGGAGCTGGGTGGTCCATAAGCACATCCTTAAATGTCCATAGTCGAGGGGGTATCGAGATTAGGCATCGATACTCCTCCCCCCTTTTTTAGTAAAAAAATCTAAAACCTAGACTGATGTATACTTTTCGAGACCCTGATGAGGGGCGGTGGCCGGTCTTACAAGCCATTGGTGTCAGTTACTCATCTAAGATAGTATACATGTGCTCATTGGGTTATGAGTTACACTGGACGGACTCGTCAGGAACATGCTAGATGGTATTATACCTATTTTCATATAGCAATTCTCAGGTGACATGAGTACATGTTACTTTGTCAACCTGAGATCGTCATTTGTCTCGTGTGAGTTCCCACTATACTTTGATTACTACCTTACCATGACTCAAAGGAGTCGTGCAAACAGGTTTTAGTTGGGTACAGTCTCGAGCCATATGGAGGCAGTGAGCGGATCGTCGGGGATTCGTCTCTCCTGATATAGGGGGTCGATGTCGCGCTGTACATGAGTGGTCATCACCAGAAATCCTTGGCCAAGGTGGAAGAGAATTACTGATTTGGATAAGTAGTTTCTTAGTGGGTGATGGGCTTCACACCGATAAGAAATATCGCGTTATTAGGGGGTTTGACTTTATCCACCCCCTAAACCCGATATGCGATACTCTTAGACTAACAGACCGGACTGTATGGAGATTGTCACAGACATGCTCAGTAGGGGTATGGACGAATTTGCTCGTCGGCCTTTCTTTCTCTCAATACCTGGGTAGCCGTTACGTACAACTGGTGCCGCAGAATATCTTCAATTTTGCTTCCAGATCTCTAGAGATCAAAAGGATTGGTGACGGTTTCACTCAAAAGGTGCCCTTCACAATCTGGCAAATCAAGCACTACAAAGTCGCACAACTCATTACATGTTTTATCTTTAACTGGTGAATCATTTGGGACACTTATTTGAAAACCAGAGTTGTGTGATTCAATTGGGTATGGGTAGGTTTGATTTGGAAGTGTGTAGAACTCACTCTCACCACTTAAATTCTCACTCTGTCCAACCGCCTCATCATACATTGGAATTTTTGGAGCTAGTTGGAAACTAGCTACCAGTTCACTAGGTTGCATAAGGGCGGCCATGGACGCATCCACATTTCTCATCATTTGGTTTGTTGCTACCATATAGGCTTCCAACGACTGTTCCAAACTAGACATGGGTAGTGAAGGGGTTTCAGTAAAAGATTCAAAGTTGTTTGGATACGTGAAACTCCCAAATGGTTGTGTAGAATCAATTTCTAGGGATGGTATGAAAGTCCACTGATAGGAATTGAATGGTTGGACAGGAGTAGGATCAACATTTGGATAAAAAGATGAATGGACTTGTTGATCCCAAGAACTGGAAGTGTTGAAAGGAGTGAAAGATCGGTTACGAGATTGTTCAATTTGTTCAGCGATAGACATGGGTTTCGGAGTTACAACAGGACTCGAAAAAGTAGTATCAACGTAAGAAGGTGGTGAAGGTTGAAATGGTTGATACAAAGTGGATTGTGGAGTCGAACTGTTTCTCCTAGACGCTTCAATTCGATCTTTCAAAGAAATTTTGGGCATGGAGGGGTCGTCCGTAATTCGACCAAAACAATTCGCGTATGAAGAAAAGTTTGGTTGAGGGTACCAAAGTTCGGCAAAAATTTTGTGAGGTGGGGTACCCATGATGTAAGAAGGAGAAGAAAAAGAATGTGGGGTGCATGGATTTCTTAGCGACAAGTTGCAAGTTTTTATAAAAAAAATTTCCTTTTTTTTCCTTTTTTTCTGACAGCTCCTAACTGTTCCAAAGGGCAAGAAGTAGGACCCCAAACCGCCTCTTCACCGCCAATTGTGGCCAGGTAAGTGCCAGGTAAGTGGGAGGCTCTCCACCACGTAAGTAGTGGACTTAATTAAGTAACCACTTGCCTTAGACACACTTTCCCAGACATCAAAAAGTCAGGTTAGGATTAACGCTCGATGCCTACAACTAGTACTTTGTCCTATTGAGCGCGAAGTCCTTAGGGCTGAGTCTAATATTATTTTAATTAAAAGATGGTCAATGCAAAATGCCTTATGTGATTTCTGGGGTCCTGGGAAGGGTAATGAAATCCCCACCCAATCTGAATTGGTGTAAAATCCCCTTAAAGTCAGTTTTAAAAATATGCAAAACGGTAAACACAATCAAACACTTGCAAAAAATTTTTTTTAAAAACGCGGCGCAAAGAATTCTGCACAAGATCAATTATTGGAAGGGGGAGAGATTTTTTTAGCGCAAAGAATCCTGCAGGCAAATTTACAGAGGAGATATCAGGGGATTCAGAGAAGGAGAGAGAAAACTTACAGTGAGTTTTTTTTAGGTGATGACGTCGCCTCCTTGCGGCGGAAGCGCGGCCAGAATGGGGTTGCGGAGGCGGAAACACGGCGGCGGAGGCGGTTCAGTTCCTAAGATTTCTTCTGCTCGTCTGGTCTGATTTTTCTCTGCTTTTCAGATCTGCCTTTTTCTGTTTTGCTTTCTGGATTTTTCCAGATCCGAACTTGTTCGTCGATCCTGCAAAATTCACACGAAAAATACCCTTCACAAAATAAAAGATGATAAATTTTTATATTTTTATATTTTTCAGTTTTTATGATTTTTTAATTTTATATTAACCCGAAATTACAAAAAGAAAATAACACGCCATCCCCGGCAACGGCGCCATTTGATTGGAATGTTTCCTCACCGCTTTCAATGCCCTATTTTAGATCTATTAGGTGTTATGGTATTAATTAATAAAGGGGATTAGTACCATCAGGAAGAAACGATGTTTCTTCCTCTAGGTTCTTGTCCTTCCTTTCTTAATTCTTACCCTAACGTCCATGGAAAACATATACAACCGGTCCTTTATACTACGGTATCACCGCTACCTCGGGGGATAGGGTGCCGTAGGGAACGGTGTGTTATGTATGCATGGAATCCTATAAAAACTTATGATGGGTAAGAAAGGGGTGAGAGATCTTCATCTCTCAAGCCTTCCCCAAAGCTAACCCTAACAAGCGAGGAGACTGCTCGCTCATTAGGGAATTGAATGACATTCTAACTATCTAACTAGGGCAAATAATTAAAAGTAAATTAAGGCAATGGAATAGAAATCTTACTTTATTGATGGCTCTCTCCAAACATTAACACAGGAATTACAGATCTGAATTTCTGAACTGAAAAGAGGCATGACCTAATACAAGTCTTTGGGTCTCTATTTATAGGACATAGAAAACCCTAGGTTTACAATCGCCGCATGTATGCTTTTACAAAAATACCCCTAGGAAGACTAGTCAACGCGCCGCCAGACGTTTTGGAAATTTTTTGCCACTACGGGCTATACCCGGCCGTGGAACCGCGGCCATAGGCCAGGTTTGGCCGCGGTTCTGCGGCCAAATAGGAGGCTTGGATTCTGAAATTTCCTGTGTTTGTTCTGGTCTTGTTTGTCTTCCTATTTCTTTGGTTGGTTCTTCAAAATATCTTCTATTTTGCTTCCAGATCTCCACAGTGAGTAATGTAGTGGACTTTAACCGTTCGCTTTGTGTCGAAGTTTTTAACCTTGCGCTGCCTTGTACTTTGTGAACTGATCTTCATGTAGGCTTGATCAAGATCCTTCTATTTGTTAGTCATAGTCTTACTTTTGCATCGTCTTTTATATTTTTCATTGTTTTTGTTCTGAGAACCTGTAACCTGTAACTATATAGCAGACATGGGTCAAAAGCACATGTTTATTTGTAAAATGCATAAGAATGGGGAATATAATAATGCAATATTATGATATGAACGCATGCTTATAGTTAAACCTACTGCCAGCGTATTAATGAGTCTTTGGAGTCCCACACATATGGTTTTCACGGTTCAGGCGATATGATGTAGACGACGTATGTTGGTACAAACAGGTGTCTGATTAAATATGTGTACAGGCTACACGGACTTTTAATCGGACGGTTGATAATACGAGCGACTTAGAATTAAGCCGGATTATTAAATCAAGTTTTGATTTAATAATTTATATATATATTTTAAATATATGTATTCTAGTATTATTGTTCACTATTCATTTTCTGTCTTGGCTATTCGAATTTTTATACGAATACACATATATGTATTTTGATACGTATACTGGGATGTATTCCATATTTATACGAAATATCTTTTAGAAGATGGACACCTCATTATATGATTTTCTTTTTAGAAAATTATTTGCAAATGAGGTGGATGGTGAGGTGGCATGAGCATGGTTGGAGGTATGTAGAGAGGAATGAGCTATTTGTTTATTGTAAAATGTTGTGAGATATTTTCCATGGTTGCAAAAAAAAAATATTAGAAGCCATTCTATTCTACATACTACACTCTTCATTCTATCATTTTTTATAGCTCTTCTACACTCTTTCATTTTTCTTGAGTTGCTTATGCTCATGTTTCTTCACCTCCTCCTCCTTCTTCTTTAGTTGCTCACTTGAGCTTTGGAAATGAGAAAAAAAAATAGTGGAAAATTTTTACATCCACACTCTCCATTGCTAGCGACCTTGAAGCGTCGGTTGCTTCGCTAGACGAAGCTGGAGCTTGGATCGTTTCCCTCAGGTGGATCATCTTCGGGAAAAGAGGATCGGCTTGCAAGCGCGATCCGGAGCACTTGAAGAAAACTTGAGGATGTGAGTATTTTACACATAGTAGATTAGTTTAGCTCACTTGGTTTTGTTTGCAAGTTCTAGCTCTTTAGTTCGATTCTTGGTTTCAGAAGTTTAGCAAATTAGAAATTTTTGAAATCCATGTTGCCATCTTCTAAAATTTGTTTGCTAGTGTGCCAATGTTCCCAGCAGTATCTGTCGAAAGGAAGATCGATAAAAGAACTCGTCTGAACCCCTACTGAGCCTATAGGTGATATTCTCCATACAGTCCGGTCTGTTCGTCTAAGTGTATCATATATCGGGCCTAAGTGGGTGGTAAACGTCAGACCTCTAATAGTGCGACAAGTCATGTTAGTGTGGAGCCTAATACAACATGAGAAACTACTAGTGTACTTACCAGTAAATCTCACTTGCCCTAGTCAGGGACCTTTAGTATTGGCCAACCGTATACGGCGCGATATCAACTCCCAATACTGGAAGAGACAAATCTCTTCTATCACCTACTACCTCCAAGTGCTTCGGGACTGCACCCAACTACTACCTATTTGCACGACTTAGTAGAGCTGTGGTATGGTAGTAATCTAAGTACAGTGGGAACACACTCAAGACGAATAGTGATTTCAAGTCAACGGACTAACCTGTATTTATGTCACCGGAGAACTGCTATCCGACGATAGGTATAATACCAACCAGCAGTTCCCAGCGAGTCCATCCAGTATAACTTATAACCTAATAAGCACCTATATACTATCTTTGGTACCGTATACGAATATCTGCGGGACAGGCCATCTTCCTTGACGGGGATAAGAAACGTATGCATTAGTTTACTTCGGAGTATCGATGTCCTGTCTCGATAATTCTATGACTAGGGACAAGTTTAAGGATGTGCTTATAGACTACCCAGCCCCCACTAGTATGATTGCCATCACAACGCTGATAGTCAAGCAAAGATCCTAAGGGCTCTATAAACATGTATTAACGATACGTAAAAAGATACATATACACATGTTAAGATAGACTCAAACCAGATAGCATACTATCATATTGAGCAAGATTGTTATTATATCTATGAATACCCCAAGCTTCCAAAATATAATATACAATCCAGTACTATACTACTATACAATAAAGGCCTCTAAGGAATATATCACTAACACAAGCGAGGCTCATGACAACCGCGCGCTCAAGCGTCTTCTCTAGACTCTCAGTTAGTCAACCCACGGCGGCAGCCAAGAAGGCAGATGCCCACGAATCTCTTAAAGCGAAAAAACTGAAGAAAAAGAGGCTAAAAGATAAAGCCGATAAAAGGACAAGGACTCCTATTCCATTGGAGTTCATTGGGTTCTAAGAAAATGGCTACCCTCCAACAAAAAATGAACCTGCCATAAGATTCAACAATTCTTTTGGAACTTTAAGGTCAGTACAGAAAAATGATGCGACTACAAAGATCAAGAAGGCGGTAATTCAAAGTATTCAGCAAAGAGGTGTGTTTGAGCCCTAGAATCAGAAGCATGACACGATCTTATTAAGAGCCTATCAAGCGCTACTCATCGAGAAAAATCAAAAGAAAGAACTTAACCAAAGGGTACCAACTGTATCTAAAACCCCGGTCGGACCGACTGCTCTGAGTCGCTTGTCCTTTCCTAAAAGGAGCGGACTACGACAACAATCCAAAGGTCCAGTGAACACCGTTATCGATGACGAGGCAATGGACGAATACAAGGTCCATATGGTCTATATGACGGGAATCGGAAGAACAAGTCCTCCTAGGCTTCACGATCATGATACAGGGTCCACGAGGTTGTCGCTGCACAATTCGAGACTGGTTCAGACTATATTAAAGACTCTACTAAAGCAGTTAGGCAAAAAGAACAGACGACTCCTGAAGGGCTATATGACAATTATTGACCTATGAGTCTCATTCTCTTTAGTTTTGATTATTTTACAAAACTGTATTTTAAAGATATTAAATGTTGCTAACCATGTTAGATCAGTTAAAGTGCTAAAGCAATGGAATTATTCAAGAAAAAGAACAATCAATGAAGCAACCAACATCCTCAATAGTAACATCAAGAGACTCTGAAGATCAAAGAACAGTTCGAAGGAAAATAACGAAGAAGTTGAACAACGGACAAATTGAAAACCTTTTATTTTCTTTGAGTTTAGAGTCGATCTCAACGGTTTGAATCTCTTTCTGATCTTAATTTTCAGTGCTAGATAACTCTTTACTTAAAGTTATATCTAAAAATATCGATTTGACTCAAAACAACAACATTCCTATAGATCACTATCATCATAGACGTCTCTGTAGACGTCTATGACGGATATATCAGACTATAGACGCCTCTGTAGTTGTCTATTGGTCTATAAACGTCCCTAAAGACGTCCAAGACAGGTCTATAGAAGTCCCTAGTGTTAGGATACCTACAACGGTAGAAAGGTTTCAGGAGGCATCATCCATGCCAAGTTAAAATTTTTGCCATTATAGATAACCCTAAACCTAGGATCTTAACTAGAGAATCAAACAAAACCAACATGTTAAACACTTTAACATCTAAGAGTTAGGGATTACAACCTTTGTAGTCCGTTCCTTCGCTTCATAAGCTCCGTGTTGAGGTCCCTTCGCTGCGATCATCAAGTACCCGGACTCTAGAGAGGCTCCATGAAGAGAAAGATGCAACCTTGCTTGAAGACTTCACTAATCCAACATGATCTACCTTGAAGAATCTCAAACCCAAGCTATTGCTTCACTAATCAAGTATTAGTAAGCAAACACCCTAATCTAAGTGGCTAGAATAGATGGGGATGATGAAGTAGGAATTTTGCCCTCTTTTGTTTTCAATTTCTCACATTATTTCATCACAACACAAAAAGCTAGAAAGCTTTTTTCAAGAGGAAGAAGAAGAAGAATTTCTTTTGTGATGAATAATGAATTATTGTGTGAGGTTAGAATTGCAACCATGGGTTAAAGATCACATCCTTAACCCTTGTAGAGAATAAACCATGGGTAGAGGTTTGGGTTGGGTTAACAAATATCAACACAAAATATCAAGCTAGATGACAAAAGTCAAAGCTTCATGAAGCTTCATGAAACCTTCATCCAAAAGCTAACCCTAATCCAAACCCTAACTTGGTTTAAATTCAACAATAATGTGGCAATTGTAACCCTAACATGTTATAATATTATATATCACATATATAATATATAATGTAACAAAATAAAAATAATACAATTAACATATATCACATATACATCAATGAATTATCCATGTGAGAAAAAGAATCTTTAAGTGAGCTTATATTAGTTAATCTAATGTAATATACCAAATATATAATTATACATTAAATTATCGAATCAACACTTGATCCGATAATCCGGCTATTTCACAAATAACCGACTAATATAATCTGTATCAGTTCATCGAATCAACACTTGATCCGATGACCCGGCTATATCACATATACCCGTCCGATATCACATATCGCGAGAATCTAATACGGTATCACATACACGTATTGTTCTCGGTCCCGCACATATCACATATGTGCTCCTACTCCGTTTTGCCTGAGCCAGGAAACCTCTGCGCAGGACTCTAAAGAATCGTCAATACGCCGGTAGTAGGTGATGATCATATCAAACACCCACAAGCTGCAAGCGGTCAAATAAACGTAACAGCCATCCAGGTATTGAGCGATCAAAAGATCAACAAGCAAGCCTGTACATTCTCCTGTGAATCCAACTAGTAACACTCCCGTACAGTCCGGTCTCTTCGTCTGATATGTCGCATATCTAGTTTAGGGGTGGTAAACGTCAGACCCCAGTAACCGATAAGTCGTGTCGATATGAGGTCCATAACAGTTCGAGAAACTACTGATAACACTTACAAGTAAATCTCAGCAACCCTGGCCAGGAATTTCCGGTTATAGCCAATCGAACACAGCGCAACATCAACTTCCTATACCGGGAGAGACGAAAACCCCTCCTATCGCTCATTGCCTCCATGTGATTCGGGACTGTACCCAAAAGCCACCATTTTGCACGTTCTCTTGAACGTGGTAAGGTGGAAATAAAAGCATAGTGGGAACCACACAAGAATTTATGACGATCTCGGGTCTACAGACTAACCTGTACCGGTGTCACCAGAGAATTGCCATCTGACGTAAGGTATAATACCATCTGGGAGTTCTCGGCGAGTCCGTTCAGTGTACCCAGTCTCCACTGAGCACCCGTATACTTTCTCTGATGTCAAACACCAATGGATATGGGATCATCCATCGCCCATCTACATGGGTCGAGAAGCTATACGCTAGTCTACTCTGGTATATCGATGCCCTGTCTCGATACACCTACGACTAGGAACATTTGAAGGATCTACTTAGCGACTACACTGTCCCCACTAGTATGATCTACATCATAGTCCTGGTAGTCAAGTACTCATCCTAAGGGCTTTATCAACATGTAACATAGAGACAATCAGAGTACATGTTAAGATAAAGTGCAACCAGATAGCATACTATCATGTCGAGTAAGAAAGTCCTCACTGTATATGTCCAAGTATCCACTACAATATACATCATATGTACAGTAATGGCCTCTAGGGCATACATATCACTAACAATCTCCCACTTGCACCAGGGCCATCTATTGTGGTATCTCATACCCAACAATCAGCTGTGGTTGAAGTATCTTATAATCAACCATCCCATAAAAGTCCCTACTGGGAAATAGGCTTTTGTGAGTGGATCCGCGCTGTTGTCCTCTGTATCTACTCTCCTGACCTCGATCTCCCTGGAGATCAACCATTTCCATGATCAGGTGATACTGCCTAAGAATATGTCTGGATCTCTGATGGGACGGGGGTTCCTAGGCATAAGCCACAACTCCATTGTCACACAATGGTAGGAACGAAGTTCATCTCATGAACTTATATATATCCAGACTGCCTCTTTGGCAGCATCCTTGGTAACGATGTATCTAGCCTTTAATCATCTAGCTTGTCACGGTATCTAGCTTGGAACTCTTCCAACATACCGTCCCTCCACTGAGGGTAAAGACAATGCATGTGACTGACATTCAGTCGTCCTTATCACCCTGGAACCTTTCCAGCGATTCTCCCAGGATCGATTGATACCATCTCACTATAGCTAGTGAGAATCCTAACATCCAATTAGATCTATCTCATAGATCCATAACCCAGGATTTAGGAGGTATCACCTTGATCCTATATGGAGAATCCTTGTGATAAGAGGAGATTGACCGGGCGTAGCATAGGAAACTCCTTTCCTATGAAGAGTATGTCATTCATGTACAAGACGAGGATCACCATCATACTCCCTACTACCTTTTTGTATATACAAGGTTCATCTACCATTTTGATGAAGTCAAATGCTTTGACTACCACATCAAAACAGATGTTCCAACTCCGCGATGCCTGCTTTATCTCATAAAGCAACTTGCACACGTTTCTGCTGCTCCCACTGTCTACGAAGCCCTCTACGAAGCCCTCTACGAAGCCCTTTGGCTGTGTACTTATAGACTCTCTCTTCTAAATCACTATTTAGAAAAGCAGTCATGACACCCAACCGCCAGAAATCGTAGTCATGGTATGTAGCAATGGCAAGTAAGATCTGGATGGACTTAAGCATAGCTTTGAAAATCTCAACTTTTCCATGTACACCAAGTAATCTTATCAAGATATACTTGCTCCTGATGGGGATTTAACCCTTCAGATAAAGCAACCAAAGTCCATACTTTGTTGGTGTATATGGATTCCATCTCAGATCACTTAGCATCCAGCCATTCTTACAGAGTCCCCACTCTTGATGGCCTGCTCGAAACTAGTTGGGTCATCATCTCATGATGTAATCCTCGCTCCCACTGTAATAGAGAAAACCGAAGTATCTCTCAGGTGGGTGAGGAACCCTACATGATCGGCGGAGAGGCTGAGGTTCGTTAGAGACTATTGAATACTCCGGTTCTACCAAATCATCAGCTGCAGTTTGTATAGCTGGAATTCCTTCCAGTTCTACCTCATGACCACTAATTTCTACACAAGAAATCCTTTTCTCTAAAAGGTGGTATGCCGAGAAATAAAACACTTTTGTTTCTCGGTTCGGTAGAAGATATTCCTTTGCGAATGCTTGGGATATCCAATAAACTTCCACAGAACTGACCTTTCCTTGAGCTTGTCCGGGTCATGCTTTTGACATAGGCCGGACAACCCCAAATCTTAACATTATTAAGAGATGGGCTCTTCCCATACCATATCATATATGGAGTGGTAGGCACCTGATTTGATTGGAACACTATTCAATAGGTATGAAGCTTCTCAAGTGCATAACCCCAAAAGGAAATAGGCAACTCAGTAGTACTCATCATAGAGCACACCATATCATATAAGGTGCGATTGCTCCGCCCTAATATACCAACGTGCTGTGGTGTATATGGAGGAGTAATGTTGAGAGAGAATCCCATTCTCCTTTAGAATAGTCCAGGAATTCCGTGCTCAAGTATTCTCCTCCCTGATCTCATCATAGGACATAATACTTATACATGTTTTGGTTCTCTACTTCTAACTTATATTCATTGAATTTCTCAAAAGTTTCAGACTTGTGTTTTAATAGGAACATATGTGCGAATCTTGAGAGATCATCAGTGAATGTAATGAAGTACAAAGAACCGATCCTGGCAAGTGTAGACAGGGGACCTACATACATCATCATGTATCAATCCCAAGTGTTCACTAACTCTTTCTCTGTTTCCAATAAACAGAGCTATGGTCATCTTATCTTTGTGACATGACTGGAAAGTTTCACAAGATGTAAATTCAAACTGATTTAAATATGCATATTTATATAACTTAGCTAGTCGGGTCGCATTGATATGACCTAGTCTACAATGCCTCAAGAAGAATTCATTCATTTCTGAACTGTTCCTCTTGTGCGTGTTTTATACGTTAAGAACTGTGGTTTGACTTAGAACGTATATGCTTTTAGATAACGTGCTTGAACCGATCAACTCTTGATATAGGAAATGTTCAAAACATTATCCAACAATACAAAATTATATCCTTCTTTACAAAATAAAGAGACTGATATGATGTTGTATATCAGGTTCGGTATCTAATAACATTCGTTCAGAATCAATGTATTTGGTAATACAGGGTGATAACTGCCAACTTCTTGGCATGCAACAATTGCACCATTTCCAATTCTTGAAACTTATCACCCGTTCTCAGTTCTCTACCTATCTGCAGCCCATGTAACATATTACATATCTGGGATCTTGATTCGGTATCACATACCCAGGACGCAGAGTATACTGTGAAATAGTTCTCGGTAATGAACACACCAGAAGAAGATGCATCAGCATGCACTTCCTTCGTTTGGGCGGTACGGGAATCCTGGTAATTCCCAATTTCCTGCTCTGTCTTATAACAATTATAAGTTGGAGCGGGACCAACGTTCCCCAGCTCAGTATAATAAGCGGGTTCGGTCAATACATCCGTATTATTATCTTGATTAAGGCATGACATGGTCGCTACCTGGAGAGAGAAAGAGAAGAAAACACTCAACGTATGCTCTTGCAAGATTAGATTGGTTATTAGTATATCTAATCAGGATGGCTCCCACTGTTTTAGTCAAATCTTCCTTCAAACCCTAAAAGGAAAGACTAGCCGGGATTAATTACACCCTACAAGTTCGCCAATTTTTCAGCCAGGCCAGTGCCGGTACTTTGAGGGAGGTTCCCCGTGCTTTCGTACGGACTTAATTAAAAATAAATCTCGTTTTCCCAGGGGCGTAACCCCGTTGACACCTTTCTAGACACCTACTTGATCGGCTAATTGTAATGTGTAAAACTCTCCCAGGAGTAACTTTTACCCGCAGCGGGTATCGGGATCCAACTATCTCATAGGAGGTTTGCAATCTCATTGCAAATTTCAACACTTGAAATTCCCATAATATTTTGCCCCTAGCAACTTATGACCTTAACAAGGTGAACAAATCATAAGCGCTAGACAAGTTCAACCCGTCATTTCCCGATTGAATTAAACCCACCCGCACGACCCTTAACAAGGTCAACAAAGTCCCACGACTACCATAATCCAATTGCATCATATGCTTATACAGATAAGCACTAATCAGCTACCGCACACTACGCCTTGACAAGGTCAACAAACGCAGCACGAATACTAACTATTACTTATCTGAAATGATGGAGGGCTACGACAGGTTTTTAAGAAAAACCTTTGCGTAATGAACTTGATATCGTTGTAGAATCAAATGATTTAAATAGAGTGTTTTTTAGGCTTTTACTAGTTTTGCTAAAGAGGTCACTCCCGGTGAAGGGATCGTTGGCTCTTTCCTTATTGAATAAGGTGCAGGATATTCACAATACCACTATGCATAGCAAGAACTAGAAAAGCAATCAAAAGACAAAACCGAGGGTTGTAGCATCTGCCGGTTATTGCTAAAGAGGACACTCCCGGTGAAGAGATCTCGGCTCTTTCCTTATCGAATAAGGTGTTGGATGTCCTACAAGGAACACCGCTATGCAAAGCAACAACTAGAGCTACTGTTTTTGAAAATTCGATTCCACAACATCTTTAGGTTTCTTTTATTTCATTAATCTCATTAATGAAGTCCCATTTTATTATGCTTCCCAAGTATCAGATATGAAACGAAATCAACAATATATAATATATATCACCTATATATAATATAAGCATTCGTCTCAGGCAGTAATATGATCTCATCACAGAACATTGCAGCAGAAGAACATATATGAAATATTGGATATACTAGGAGGTTCGTGTTTTAATGAGAGCCTATATAAAACACGGATTCCACGGTCGCGATGAATAACCAATCCCACAACCCTAGACTCCTATGAGAGCAGCAAGCAACCCTACCAATTCTAGAGTTAGGAGACCCGGTCTCGACTCCTAGAGACGGTCTCCCACTGGACCCTAGAACCCGGTTACTTGTACTCCCCACCTTGGGTCTATCCTAATGCGGAAAAGTAAATAATATACAATGGTGACATCATCCTCAACCCGGAAGTGCCCCAATAAAAAAATATTACATACAATGAATTTTACATGAATGAAAATAAAAACTCTCATCTCACAAAAAAAACCCGGCCATTCAGAACACGACGATCCGATATAACATATCACAGCAACACATAACATCACATGTCATCAACGTAAGTAAATATGCGTATCCAAATTGTCGTTGATGTATAGCAACGAAACCGGCGATATACCACATATTACACTTACGGTCGCAGAAAAGAAAGTGTAAAAATATAACAGTTGGAATCCGCAACCTTCTTAGACATCATATGCCTAACCAAATGAATTCCTTAGACATCGCATGCCTAACAATTATAAACCCCGTATTTTAGTCTCGATCTCGAAAACACTTTTCAATATCAAGTCAGGCAATTCAACAAGATTCCCGACATCCTGATCGAACGCTCGTTGAAAA
Source organism: Agapanthus africanus (assembly GCA_030015575.1). Taxonomy (NCBI): domain Eukaryota; kingdom Viridiplantae; phylum Streptophyta; class Magnoliopsida; order Asparagales; family Amaryllidaceae; genus Agapanthus; species Agapanthus africanus. The sequence continues at coordinate 751,583,005 of CM057339.1, forward strand.
CTTTAGTAGACAGCCGCACCCCCGGTGCCGTCGACGAAGTGCACTAAGGTGGAACACCGCTGCCGCGAGCATCCCAACGGATGCTTTTGGCGACGGGGTTCTCCTACAGTCACTTGGTTGGGGCTATGGGGCATGGCTATCTATTAAGTTTACCCGGCGAGTATCCGCGTACGCTACGTGATTGCAACGGAATTTTGATCGCATCAAAATCCCGTGGCAACCGATCAACTGAGACTAAAGTGCTAGATTTATAGCATTCAAAATAGTTATCTCATAACTACATGTGGATTCCAAATATTGTATCACATTACAGAAAAAGTTAGACGGTCATACCCTAGGGTTTGCGGCAGTTCTGTGGCGACATGAGTGAGGCATGGTTCGGCCCTTCTACGGATGGTTCATAGGAGTTGTGGCATGTTCTGGGTACTTTTTGAACTCCGCTCAAGTGTTGAGATCTTTGGGAAAATTTGGGTGTTTGTTTATTCGATCGAAAATTTTAACATCATCTAGCTATCTGTGATTGTGATACAATATTTGGAATCCATAAATGTAGTTATGTGATAACTAGTTTGAATTTTATAAATCTATCAATTTAGTCTCATTTAATCAGTTGCCACGGAATTTTGATGAGGATCAAAAATCCGTCGCAATTACGTAGTGTACGCGGATACTCGCCGGGTAACCTTACTAGATAGCCACGCCCCATAGCCCCGACCAAGTGACTGTAGGAGAACCCCGCCGCCAAAACAATCCGTTCGGGTGCTCGCGGCCGCGGTGTTCCGCCTTAGTGCACTTCGTCGACGGTATCGGGGAGTGCGGCCGTCTATTAACCTTTCCGATGAGCATTCGATCAGGTTATCGGGAATCTTGTTGAATTACCTGAAAGGTTATTGGAAAGTATTTTCGATATCGAGACTAAAATGTGGGGTTTATAATTGTTAGGCATGTGACGTCTAAGGAATTCATTTGGTTAGGCATGAAATCCAAAGTATGCGATACATTGGGTTTATGATGTCTAAGGTGGTTGCGGATTCCAATTGCTGTAGTTTTTCACTTTCTTCTCTATGGCCGTAAGTGTAATACATGGTGTATCGCCGGTTTCGTTGCTATACGTCAACGACAATTGGGATAGCATATTTACTTACGTTGATGACATGTGATGTTATGTGTTACTGTGATATGTTATATTGGATCGTCGTGTTTTGAATAGCCGGGGGTTTTATATGAGATGAGAGTTTTTCATTTTCATTCTTGTAAAAGCTTGTATGTGATATTCTTTTATTGGGGTACTTCCGAGTTGAGAATGATATCACCATTGATGTATATTATTTACTTTTCCGCATTAGGATAAACCTAAGGCGGGGAGCACAAGTAACCGGGTTCTAGGGTCCAGTAGGAGACCATCTCGAGGAGTCGAGACCAGGTCTCCTAACTCTAGAATTTGTAGGGTTACTTGCCGCTTTTGTAGGGTTCTAGGGATGTGGGTTTGGCTATTCATCATGACCGTGGAATCCGCGTTTTTTATTGGCTTAATTAAAACACGGAATTCCTAGTATATCCAATATTTCATATATGTTCTTCTGTTGCTGATATTTTGTAATGTGATCACTTGATATGTTCTGAGACGAATGCCTATATTATATTGATCGCACGCTTTTGGCGTGTCGGAGTTCAAAGTTCTGAATTTATAACCGCGATCAGGACGGTGTCGCTTTGCAGCTAGCCGGTTGAGCACGGGTCGATCCGCAGGGAGATGGTTGTATGTCCGTTCGAGTTTTAGACGAGTCAATAAAGAATGTGTATATGTTTGTTCAATTCTATCCTAAGTGTTCGTATTTTATGTTCAAGTAGGCTTGTTAAGGTTAAGGTTGGTTAGTAGAGTTAGGATTAGTCTTGTGCTTGTTTTTTGTCATTCTTAAAACGGTGTTGGGATGATCGAAAGTAGTGGGGATTAGGAGAACATAGGAATGGGATTTGCGAGTTTAAGCGAGCTTTCCAACGCTAAATCCATTCCTAGTGCCCCTTGTCCGTCCGCTAAATACTCTTATTTCCAACCCTCGGCCAAACACCCACAACCATGTATCCAATTAAGTCACAACTACATGTCACGTTGTAGTGCGCTTAAAGGACTTCTCAACTTAGGTCACGGCTATATGTCACGTATAGCGCGCCTAAGTGAGGGGGTTGCATTTGTTTGGCCGGGGTTCGTTTCAAGATGTTTGGCGAAGAGAAGCACAAGGGATTTCTCCGTCCCTCATACCACCTTCCTTAGCCTTAACAAGTGGGAAATTATTCACACATTATAAAAGAAAACAAAACAAGACAAGAAGGAAGAAAAGAGGGAAAAGGAAAATACGGTTTTACAAATGGCGCAAGCTAACTTTTGGGTCCTCACCTTAGCAAGGAACTCCGTCGAGTATCATCGCTTGAAAATAATACGGAAAAGAGAAGAGAAGGAAAAGAGCAAGAAAAGAAATAACAACAACTAATTAACAACAAATAATAAAGTTACATTAGAAATTAAATTACAATACAATGAAATAAAAATACAAGATAAGAAAAATAACCCTCATCTTCATTTCATCATCCACTCAATGCTCTCACTACATTTTAATGGAGGAAGACATGAAGAAGAAGAAGAAGAAGAAGCTAAACTAAATCCTAACAAAAAGAGATGGGTAAAGAAAACATGAAGAAGACCCTTGGCTTAGCACAAAACTGGCTATTTATAGGATGCATGCTGAAACCATGGGCAACATTCTGGCCCTAAATGCAAAGACCAAACCACCCCCAAAATTTGGTCAGATGATGACACTAAACCGCGGCGGATTCGCCGCAAAAACCCACATTTGGCGACGGTCCCGCCGCGGTTTTGAGGAATTGGGGTCTCATATTTTCTGTGTTTCCTTGTGTTGCTATCTTATGTTGTTCTACATGTCCCAAATTGCAAAATGCCTTCACAATTTCTTCAGATCTTCACAGTCCAAACATAGCTTCACTTTTGATTGATTTGACCTTTCTCCCTCGAGCTCCGCGCACCCATTGATTCTTGTGCTTCCCCTCTCGTGCTCTGTACTTGTCCGAGACACGAATGACCACTGTCATATGTCTTGTCTCTGGAACTGGTATGCGGCACTGGACGGATACGGATGACCGGAACCCGGCTTTATCTGTTGGCAACAGATATTCTGTATTTTGGAATAACAGTGGAGAATTTGTATCATTTGTGTTATTTTGGACTAGGAACCTGTAGCCTGTAAATATGTAGCAAACACGGATTAAAAGCACTTACCTATAAACAAACGAGCATAAGATTGGACGGTAATAAATGCAATATTCTGGTATGAACAAATACCCCCAAACTTAACTTTTGCTCGTCCCGAGCAAAACCAATTATTCACGAAAAGTCCTAACCTCACTTTCGCAGGGAACGCGATTGCACTGAGCTCGTGCAACAAGCCGTTAAACCTCTAAGTGTCCCTAGTAGGAGTAGTGTTATCTCCTGAGGGTTTTCAACAGATTACACCCACAAAATCCCGTCAAGCTAGTGTCATAAGTTAACATTGATTCTACTCCTATAGTTTAGTATCTACGTTAGAAACTCTATCATCCTAAGTTAGAAATATCCAACCCTTATTTTTCACACCTCCTATCTATTTAACTTTAGATCCTATACGTTCCAAAAAAGTTTAGAAAGATGTTGGTTCTCCTGAGTTTTCCTTCTAACAGTGTGTTCTTAAATCAGGGATTTTTATCAACTTTACAGAAAACATAAGTCTTATCTTTTATTTCTATCTTTTATCCAAACATCGATTGTATACCCCCTACGTGTGTGTGTATTTGCACCCTACACTCAAGAAATTCAAGCTATAATACCCTTGCCCTAATACCTAATACTACTTCTTTTCATTAAGGATGGACGGATTTGCTCACACACCTTTCATGCGACTATTAATACTTCTTGAGGCACTAACGGCTGATTACTGAATGTGTGAACTTAAAGCGTAAATAGCAGTTTCCAGGTCTTGATTTTATTCTATTTTTCTTTTTCTTTTTTCTTTTTCTTTTTCAAGACCGGATATATTTTTCAATAATGCTATTTTGGTGTTTAGCTTTAAATACCGTTTTTTCTTTCATACTAGGTTTTCAGGCAAGAGTATTTCTAGGTATCCTCTACTATCCTAAGTTTCAAGGTGCGTGTAAGTGCAGTTTGTAAGGTGTATACTTTCTAAATTTGAACTCAAGAAAAGAAACTATTTTTCAAACTTATCCTTCAGTAAAGCTTCAATACTTTCCCCTCATCTTAACTTAACTCAAGAACTGAACTCAAGATTACCTGCTTCTATAAAAAAAACTGTAAGGACGTATAATCACCAAGTTTAAACAGAATGGGGGTTATTTTTAGGATTTTCAATTCCTAAGCCTAGAATTTAGTTATTTCTAACATATCAACTAAACTTTCAGAATAAAAATCTAAGTTACCCTATTAGCTAACTTGACGACAAAGTTTTTATATTTTGGAAAATTTTCGATTTTTTATGGGTTTTTTAAAATAAGGTATGCAAATGCAGAATATACAAATGAATGGGATGGAAGAAAGCTTACCGAGCACACCCCCAAACTTAAACTTGACAGTGCCCTCACTGTCAGGCTACACCAAGAGGGTCAAAATTGTCGGCGCTCTCCAAAAGAAAATTTTATACAAAATAAAATAAAAAAGAAAACCAAAAATATATACACAAAAAGGTTCCCCCCCAAACTTAAGTGAAACAGTGTTTCCACTGTTTAGCGTTGAAGTTCAGGATCGGGGGGAGGGGGAAAGAACAGTATCAAGCTATACAAGGCCTTACACAGGCCAAAAGTGAGCACCAACCATTCAAAGATTTTATCTCTATAATGTGCTGGTTGGTGAAAGAATGCGAAGAGGTAAGAAATGGAGAATACGCGAGACCGTATGGAGATAGAAGCGGGATACAGTCTCGGTATATGAGAAGAAGAATGGCGGAAGGGAAAAAGAAGTGGAATACGAACTTGAGGGTGGAAATGGATTGAATAAATTAGTACAATCTGTAATGATCGATGTGAAAAGATGGATTGTACTAATCTATCAATATGGCGAGAAATTGGGTCAAATCCCTCAAGATTCGTGAAAAACCATGGGTACGCCGAACATGGTAAACCAGACACAGGAAGTGAAAATGATACGGTTTCTTGCAATGTCGGAACGATGGAAAGGGTGGAGGGAAGTGATTGAGGAAGGGTATCGGTTAAGGGTTCTGGAGGGTGTACACAGTCAATGACAGGGACAGGATGAATTGGAAAATCCGACTCATCAAGCAAAACTGGTTCATCCTAAAAAATATCCTCAAAATTTTCCTCAAAATTCAGCACATCCATGCATTTATCCTCAAAATCCAGACGCATATGGGGTTCAGGAAAAACATTTAATGACTCGGGATGATGAATTGGAGAGAAAAACTCAGCCAAATCTATGGGTTCATCATCCAAAATATTTCCAGCGTCAATATCCTCAATCAAATGAAAATCAATTTTCTCAGACACCTCATCAAAAGCATGGATTTCAATCAATTTTGGTTCTAAGATGGAGGTGTAGAGGTCAAAAGGGTTGGGTGCGGTTTCACTCGAAAGGGACCCTTCACAATCGGGCAAATCAAATACTACAAAGTCACACAACTCATTATCTGTTCTATCTTTAATCAATGAATCGTTTGGAACACTAGATAGACATTCAAAATCGGAGTTGTGGGTTTCAATTTGCAATGGGTAGGTTTGATTTGGAAGGGTGTATATCTCACTCTCTCCACTCAAATTAGCAGCCTGTCCTACCGCCTCATCATACATTGGAAAATGTGGAGCTAGTTGGAAACAAGCTACCGGTTCATTAGGTTGCATGAGGGCGGCCATGGACGCATTCAAATCCATCATCCGTTGGTACGACGCTACCCTAAGGTCTTCCAATGACTGTTCCAAACTAGACATGGGTTGTGAAGGGGTTTCAGTAAAAGATTCAAAGTTGTTTTGGTACTGGAAACTCCCAAATGACGGTTCAGAAGCAATGTCTAGGGAAGATGTAAAAGTCGAGTAGGACTGGTAGGAATTGAATGGCTGGACAGGGGTAGGATCAACATTTGGATATGAAGGTGAATGGAATTGTTGATCCCAAGAATTTGAAGTGGTGAAAGGAGTGAAAGATCGGCTACGAGATTGTTCAATATGTTCAGCGATGGACAAAAGACGACTTGCAAAAGGGGTATCAACATAAGCGGGTGCGGGAGGTTGAAAAGGTTGATACAAAGTGGAATGCGGAGTGCAAGTGTTTGTCCTAGATGCTTCTATGCGATCTTTCAGTGAAATTTTGGGCATGGAGGGGTCGTTCGAAATTCGACCAAAGCAAGAACCATAGGAAGTTATGTCTGGTTGTGAGTACCAAAGTTCGGTAAGAGTTTTTCTAGGTGGAGTACCCATGATATGAAGAGAAGAAGAAGGAAAGGAAGGGAAAAAGAATGTGGATTTTTTTATTTTTTTATTTTTTTAAAAAAAAGTTTGTTTTTGGAGTTTTGAAATTGTTTGTTTTTTGAAAGAATACGGAATTATAGAACTAAACTTTATACAAGCACAATCACAATCACAATATGCACAAACACACCTAGAGCGAGGGTCTTCAAAGTCCAACTAGACTGCTCCTAGACTTCCAAGCGACAAGTTGCAGGATAACCCTCGAATCGCCTCTTCACTGCCAATTGTGGCCAGGTAAGCACAAGTGAGGTAAGGAGGGTTCCGCTCACGAATCACCGTGAGACGGGCCTTTTAAAATTACCTCCTCACCTGTCTAGCCTAGGCACCACAAAGTCAAGTTTAGATAAACGACCGATTCCCCACAACCTTCACTTGTCCTAAATGAGCGCGACAAGTCCTTATGGGTTTGTTCTAGATATTTTTTATTAGCTCAAGGTAATGCGTATGCAATTAGTGATTTGTGGGGTCTTAGGAAAGGTGATGAAATCCCCACCCAATCTGAATTAGTGTTATAGCCCCTTAATGTCCGTATAATTATATGCAAAGCGGTAAACAAACAAAAATCTAAAACAACAAAAATATATTTTGCGGCGGAGCAATTCTGTGCAAAGATACCTGCAGAAATACAGTATAGTGGAATTCAGAGAGGGGACTAGAGGAAAGAGAAGAGGTGTAGAAAAAATTGGGCTCTGAAGCCACAATAAGACCGCGGAACCGCCGCCGAATCCCCTCTTTGACCGCGGTTCCGCGGTCTAACAGTGGTATTGGGGCCTGAAACTTTGGTCAATACACGTGCCTTTCTCTGTACACCCTAATAAAAAACCTCTGTTTCTTGATTGGATTACTGTACTTGCTCCAAATTAGCCTGCACACTTGCACACAAAGATTATCAAAAATAACAAAAGATTTTATTATATATATATATACAAAAAGAATATTAACCCGAATAATAAGAAAGAAAATACGTTACCGTTTCCCCAGCAACGGCGCCATTTGATCGCACGCTTTTGGCGTGTCGGAGTTCAAAGTTCTGAATTTATAACCGCGATCAGGACGGTGTCGCTTTGCAGCTAGCCGGTTGAGCACGGGTCGATCCACAGGGAGATGGTTGTATGTCCGTTCGAGTTTTAGACGAGTCAATAAAAAATGTGTATATGTTTGTTCAATTCTATCCTAAGTGTTCGTATTTTATGTTCAAGTAGGCTTGTTAAGGTTAAGGTTGGTTAGTAGAGTTAGGATTAGTCTTGTGCTTGTCTTTTGCCATTCTTAAAACGGTGTTGGGATGATCGAAAGTAGCGGGGATTAGGAGGACATAGGAATGATATTTGCGAGTTTAAGCGAGCTTTCCAACGCTAAATCCATTCCTAGTGCCCCTTGTCCGTCCGCTAAATACTCTTATTTCCAACCCTCGGCCAAACACCCGCAACCATGTATCCAATTAAGTCACAACTACATGTCACGTTGTAGTGCGCTTAAAGGACTTCTCAACTTAGGTCACGGCTATATGTCACGTATAGCGCGCCTAAGTGAGGGGGTTGCATTTGTTTGGCCGGGGTTCGTTTCAAGATGTTTGGCGAAAAGAAGCACAAGGGATTTCTCCGTCCCTCATACCACCTTCCTTAGCCTTAACAAGTGGGAAATTATTCACACATTATAAAAGAAAACAAAACAAAACACGAAGGAAGAAAAGAGAGAAAAGGAAAATACGGTTTTACAAATGGCGCAAGCTAACTTTTGGATCATCACCTTAGCAAGGAACTCCGTCGAGTATCATCGCTTGAAAATAATACGGAAAAGAGAAGAGAAGGAAAAGAGCAAGAAAAGAAATAACAACAACTAATTAACAACAAATAATAAAGTTACATTAGAAATTAAATTACAATACAATGAAATAAAAATACAAGAAAAGAAAAATAACCCTCATCTTCATTTCATCATCCACTCAATGCTCTCACTACATTTTAATGGAGGAAGACATGAAGAAGAAGAAGATGCTAAACTAAATCCTAACAAAAAGAGATGGGAAAAGAAAACATGAAGAAGACCCTTGGCTTGGCACAAAACCGGGCTATTTATAGGCTGTGTGCTGAAACCCTATGGCAACATTCTTGCCCTAAATGCAAAGACCAAACTACCTCCAAAATTTGGTCAGATGATGACACTAAACCGCGGCGGATCCGCCGCAAAAACTCACATTTGGCGGCGGTTCCGCCGCGGTTTTGAGGAATTGGGGTCTCGTATTTTCTGGGTTTCCTTGTGTTGCTATCTTATGCTGTTCTACATGTCCCAAATTGCAAAATGCCTTCACAATTTCTTTAGATCTGCACAGTCCAAACATAGCATCACTTTTGATTAATTTGACCTTTCTCCCTCAAGCTCCGCGCACCCATTGATTCTTTTGCTGCCCCACTCGTGCTCTGTGCTTGTCCGAGACACGAATTACCACTGTCATATGTCTTGTCTCTGGAACTGGTACGCGGCACTGGACGGATACGGATGACCGGAACCCGGCTTTATCTGTTGGTAACAGATGTTCTGTATTTTGGCATAACAGTGGAGATTTTGTATCATTTGTGTTATTTTGGACTAGTAACCTGTAGCCTGTAAATATGTAGCAAACACGGATTAAAAGCACCTACCTATAAACAAACGAGCATAAGAGTGGGCGGTAATAAATGCAATATTCTGGTATGAACATATATATATGATATATAATAACTATTGATGCTTTCGTTTCTTATGTGATGCTTATGAAGCATAATTGATGGGACTTCATTAATGAGATTAATGAAATAAAAGAAAAAGAAACCTAAAGATGTTGCAGAATCTTATTTTAAAAACTGGTAGCTCTAGTTCTTGCTTTGCATAGCGGTATTCCTTGTAGAATATCCAGCACCTTATTCGATAAGGAAAGAGCCGAGATCTCTTCACCGGGAGTGACCTCTATAGAGAAACTAGCAGATACTTCAACCCACTCGGTTTGTCTTTCGTTTGCTTCTATAGTTTTTGCTTTGGATAGTGGTATTTGTGAAATATCATGTACCTTATTCGATAAGAAAAGAGCAGAGACCCCTTCACCGGGAGTGACCTCTTTAGCTAAAAACTAGTAAAACCCTAAAAAACACTCCTTTTCAAAATCACTCGATTCTACGACGAGATCAAGTTCATTACGCAAAAGGTTTTCTTAAAAACCTGTCGTAGCCCTCCGTCTCAAATAAGTACTACTTAGTATTCGTGCTACGTTTGTTGAATATGTTAAGGCGTAGTGTGCGGCAGCTGATTAATGCTTATCTGCTTAAACATATGATGCGATTGGATTATGGTAGTCGTACGACTTTGTTGACCTTGTTAAGGGTCGTGCGGGTGGGTTTAATTCAATCAGGAAATGTCGGGTTGAACTTGGCCAGCGCTTATGATTTATTGACCTTGTTACGGTCATAAGTTGCTAGGGGCAAAATATTATCGGGAATTTCAAGTGTTGATATTTGCAATGAGATTGCATACCTTCTATGAGATAGTTGGATCTCGATACCCACTATGAGTAAGAGTTGCTCCTGGGAGAGTTTTACACATTACAATTAGCCGATCAAGTAGGTGTCTAGAAAGGTGTTAACGGGGTTACGCCCCTAGGAAAACGGGGTTTATTTTAATTAGGTCCGTACGAAAGTATGGGGAACCTCCCTCAAACTACCGACACTAGCCTGGCCAAAAGATTGGCGAACTTATAGGGTGTAATTAATCCCGGCTAGTCTTACCTTTTAGGGTTTGAACGAAGATTTGATAAAAAAACAGTGGGAGCCATCCTGATTAGATAAACTAATAACCAATCTGATCTTGCAAGAGCGCACGCAGAGTGTTTTCTTCTCTCTATCTCCTAGTAGCGACCATGTCACACCTTAATCAAGATAATAATATGGATGCATTGACCGAACTTGCTTATTATCCTGAGCTAGGGAACGTTGGTTCCGCTCTATCTTTTAATTGTTATAAAGTCCGAGCATGAAATAGGGAAATATCCGGATTCTCATGCCACCCAACTGAGGAATAAGCATGTTGATGCATATTCTTCGGGTGTGTTCGTTACCGAGAACTGTTTCTCAGTATCCTCTAGGTCCTGGGTATGTGATACCGGATAAGGATCCCGCATATGTAACATGTTACATGGGCTACAGACAGGAAGAGAACTGAGAATGGGTGATATATCTCTAAGTGTAGATAATGGTGCAAGTGTTGCAGCCAAATCAGTTGGCAAATATCACCTTGTATTAATACATTGATTCTGAACGAATGTTATTACATACCGAACCTGATATACAACATTACATCGGTTTCTTTAATGAGTTAACGAAGGATATAATTCTGTATTAGAGGATAATGTTGTGAACATTTTCCTGAATCAAGAGTTGATTAGATCAGGCACGTTATATAATAGCATATACGTTCTAAATCAAACCACGGTTCAAAATATATAGAACACACACAAGAGGAGTAGTTCAGAAATGAACGAATCCTTCTTGTGGCATTGTAGACTAGGTCATATCGATGCGACACGACCAGCTAAGTTACACAAGGATGAATATGAGAATCTGTTTGAATTTTCATCTTATGCTACTTGCCAGTCTTGTCTCAAATGTAAAATGACCAATACTTCATTTACTCAAACAGAGAAAGAATTACTGAACTCTTGGGACGGATACATGATGATGTATACGGTCCTATGTCTATAAATGCCAAGGTTGGTTCTTCGTACTTCATTATATTCACTGATCATCTCTCAGGATTCGGACATATGTTCCTGTTGAAACACGAGTCTGAAACTTTTGAGAAATTCAAGGAATATAAGCATGAAGAATGAGAACTAGAAGGGTAGAAGTATTAAGTCCTTCGATGTTATCGAGGAGAAGAATACTTGGGCGTGGAGTTCCTATACTTTTCTAAAAGGAGAATGAGATTCTCTCTCAGCTTACTCCTTCGTATACACCACTGCACAACGGTGTATCGGGGTGGAGGTATCGCACCCTATGAGATATGGCGTGCTCTATGATGAGTACTGCTGAGTTACCTGTTTCCTTTTGGTGTTATGCACTTGAGAAGCTGCATACCTATTGAATGGGGTTCCAACCAAATCAGTGCCTACCACTCCATATGAGATATGGTATAGGAAGAGACCATGTCTTAAAACAGTTAAGATATAGGGTTGTCCGGCATATGTTGAAAGGCAGAATCCGGACAAGCTCGAGGCAAGGTCGGTTCTGTATAAGTTTGTTAGGATATCCCAAACATTTATAAGGGAATATCTTCTACCACTCTGAGAAGCAAAAGGTGTTTTGTTTTTCAGCATGCCACCTTTTTAGAAAAGGAATTTCTTGTGTAGAAATTAGAGGTCGTGAGGTAGAATTGGAAGGAGTTCCAGCTAGACAAACTAACGGCTGATGATTTGGTAAAACCAAAGGATTCAATAGTCTCCAATGAACCTCAGTCTCTCCGCGAATCTGGAAGGGTTCCTCGTCCACTTGAGAGATACTACTGTTTCCTCGGTGACAGTGGGAGCGAGGATTGCATCATGTTAGATGATGACCCAACCAGGTTCAGGCAGGCCATCACAAGTGGAGACTCTGTGGAAAGGCTGGATTCTATGCACTCAAAGATAGAATCCATGTACACCAACAAAGTATGACTTTGCATGTTGCACCTGATGGGGTAAAACCCATTGGGAGAAAATGTATCTTGAGAAGATTCTTGGTGTAGATGGAAAAGTTGAGACTTTCAAATCTATGCTTAAGTCCATCAGGATCAATGCAAGCATCGTGGAGTTGGAACATTTGTTTTGATGTGGCAATCAAAGAGTTTCATCAAAAAGGTAGATGAACCTTGTATATACAAGAAGGTTGTAGAGAGTAAGGTTGCCTTCCACGTATTGTACGTAGATGACATACTCTTGATAGGAAATGGTTTCCTATGCTACACTCGGCCAAGCTCCTCTTATCACGAAGATTCTCCATGGAAGATCTGGATGATACCTACTACATCTTATGGATTATGATCAATGGTGATAGATCTAAGTGGATGTTGGGAGTGTTCTAAATCCAGGTACAATAACACCGTACTAAAAGGGTTTAGTATGGAAGATTCTAAGCGTGGTGGTTTGTCCACTTACTCAGGAATCACTCTCTCCAAAAAGATGTCTTTCAAGACTGATTTGGAGAGAGCTCGCGTACAAGGGATATCCTATGCTTCGGCAATAGGCTTTATCATCTGTGCGATGTTATAGACCAGACCAGATGTAGCTAACTCACTAGGTGTAGTGATCAGGAATCAATCGGATTTTGGGAGAATCACTGGACAGCTATGGAGGACATTCTTAAGTACTTGAAAAGCACTAAAAGAATGTTCTTGGTTCGAGCTTCCAGAGTGATAAGGTCGACTGAAATTCAGTCACAGGCATTGTCTTTACCCTCAGTGGAGGGACGGTATGTTGGAAGAGTTCCAAGCTAGATACCGTGGCATACTAGATGATAAAGGCTGGATACATTGCTACCAACGATGCTGCCAAAGTGGCTGTCTGGGCATTTCTTGTTCATGAGATGAACATAGTTCCTACCATTGAGCGTCCAATAACTGTTATTGTGACAACAATGGAGTTGTGGCTTTAGCCTAGGAACACCAGTCCCATCAGCGATCCAGACATATTCTGAGGCAAGTATCACCTGATCAGGGAGATGGTTGATCTCCAAGGGATCGAGGTAAGGAGAGTTGACGCGAAGGATAAACACGGCGGATCCACTCACAAAGGCCTTACCCTAGAGAGACTTCTATAGGACGTTGAGTATGAGATACTACAACAAATGGCCTTAGTGCAAGTGGGAGATTGTTAGTTATATGTATGCCCTAGAGGCTATTACTGTACATACGATGTATATTGTAGTGGATTCTTGGACATATATAAGAGGACTTTCTTGCTCGACATGATAGTATGCTATCTGGTTGCTCTTTATCTTAACATGTATACTTATTGTCTATCTATTATATGTTGATAAAACCCTTAAGATGAGTACTTGAATACCAGGATTATGATGAGGATCATACTAGTGGGGCGAAGGTAGTCTGCAAGTACATCCTTTAAATGTTCCTGGTCGTGGGAGTATCGAGACAGGGCATCGATACTTCAGAGTAGACTGGCGTATACGCTTCTCGACCCATATGATGGGCGATGGATGATCCCATATCCATTGGTGTTTGACATCAGATAAGGTATACGGGTGCTCAGTGGATACTGGGTACACTGGACGGACTCGTCGAGAACTCCTGGATGGTATTATACCTATTGTCAGACAGCAGTTCTTTGGTGACACTGATACAGGTTAGTCTGTCGACCCGAGATCATCATAGAGTCTTGTGTAATTCCCATTGTGCTTTGATTTCCACCATACCACAGTCAAGAGATCGTGCAAAAAGGTGGTTTTTGGGTACAGTCCCGAGTCACATGGAGGCAATGAGCGATAGGAGGGGATTCGTCTCTCCCGGTATTGGGAGTTGATGTTGCACTATGCTCGATTGTCCATAACAGGAAATCCCTGGCCAGGGTTGCTGAGATCTATTGGTAAGTGTTATCAGTAGTTTCTCGAACCGTTATGGACCTTGTATCGGTATGACTTATCAGGCTATTGGGGTCTGACGTTATACTACCCCCAAGCTGTGATATACAACATATCTGACAAAGAGACCGGACTGTACGGTAGTGTTACTGATTGGATTCGCAGGAGTATGAGCAGGCTTGCTTGTTGATCTTCTGATCGCTCAATACCTGGGTAGCCGTTACGTTTAGCACACCGCTTGCAGCTTGTAGGTGTTTGATAGGATCATCACCTACTGCCGGCGTATTGACGAGTCTTTAGAGTCCTACACAGAGGTTTCCTGGTTCATGCGAAACGAAGTAGGAGCACATATGTGATATGTGCGGGACCGAGATTAATGCGCGTATGTGATACCGCATTCTATTCTCGCGATATGTGATATCGGCCGGGTATATGTGATATAGCCGGGTTATCGAATCAAGTGTTGATTCGGTAGGTTGATATTATTGATATTAGTCGGTTGTATGTGATATAGCCGGATTATTGAATCAAGTGTTGATTTAATGATTTAATGTATAATTATATATTTGATATATAAATTTACATTAACTAATATTAGCTCACTTAACCATTTCTTTTTCTCACTTGTGCATACATGATATATATGTGATATATATTAATGTATCATGCTAGGTTATATATGCAACTTGGGTGTATGAGACTTATACCATGACCATGATAATGTTTAGGGTTTTATTTATTTTGGTAATTCAAATTTAGTTGGAAATTTGTCATGGCTAGAAGCTTGGAGAAGTTTTTGCTAACCATTGACTTAGTCCACCAAATTTGTTTTACTTAAAGATATTTATAAAGTGAGCTCATTTCCTACTTCATCATCCTCTACTATATTAGCCATTTACTGTAGGGTGTTTGCTTCACTAATCTACCATTAGTGAAGAGGTAGCATGAGCTTGAGTCTCCTCGACGTAGATCATCTTCGGCCTCGAAGACATTGAGTAAGCTTGTTCATTTCTTCATGTGAACCCTTACTAGAGTTCGAGAGTTCACTACTTGGAGCGAAGGGACTACTACACGGAGCTTTACACTACTACAATATAGGGTTGCCCCTACGGGTACAGGAATCCGTAGGGGCAACTTTTTATAGCCCATACGGATTAATCCGTAGGTCTCCAAGGTTGTTCCTATGGTGCCCTATGTTTTAATTTAAAAATATTAAATCGTAATTTGTTGTTTGGCCCTACGGAGCCGCAAACAATGGCCCTACGGTTATGTCCTTAGGGGCATATAAATAGGTTATTAATAAAAAAAAGCACAGAAAATTCCTCGATCGTTCCAAAAAATTCTCTCTCTCACTCTCCCGCGCCTCGATCGCTCGTTCCCGTGCCTCGTCGCCACCGCCCTCCGCGCCTCGTTGCCACCTTCCTCGATCGTTCCCAAAACTTCCCGCGCCTCGTCGCCACCGCCCTCCGCGCCTCGTCGCCTCGATCGCTCGTTTCGGCGCCTCCGTCGTCTCCTCCACCGCCCGCTACAGGTTAGTAAATCTCAAATTATTTATAATTTTGATGATGTTAGGTCTAGGGTTTAGGGTTCAAGGTTCGGGTAAGGGTGAGGGTTAGGGTTAGGCATCAGGTTCAGTTTAGGGTAGGGTTAGGGTTAGGGTTCGGTTGGGGTTGGGGTTAGGGTTAGGGTTAGGGTTCGGTTGGGGTTGGGGTTGGGGTTGGGGTTGGGGTTAGGGTTCGGTTGGGGTTGGGGTTAGGGTTAGGGTTAGGGTTAGGTTAGGGTTGGGGTTGGGGTTAGGGTTAATTAGTTGGGCTTAGGGTTAGGGTAATTAGGGTTAGGGTTTGGTTCAGGTTTAAGGTTAAAGGCTAGGGTTAATTTAGGTTAATTAGAGGGTAGGGTTAATTTGGGTTAATTAGTGATAATTTGAAAGGATAAGGGTGTTGATTAGGGTAAATTATGTTAATTTGGGTAAATTGGGTTAAGTTTGGGTTGATTAGGGTTGATTAGGTTAATTTGGGTAAATTGGGTTAAGTTTAGGTTAATTAGGGATAATTTGTGTTAGGGTAACAATTATGGTTAATTAGGTTAATTTGGGTTATTTAGGGTTAGGGTTTAGGGTGCACTAGTTCATTGCAGTAGGATACTCAATGATAACGTAAACGTACAACTTTACCGTAAACGCAAGAAAAATTTACCCTAAACTTGAAATTTCGAACCCTTAATAACGAAACGTAAACGTAAAACCTATTCATGTTAAATGTTTAAGTTAAAACCCATATATGATACTCGATGATAATATGAAACTTTCATATTCTCATCGATACTCATATATGAAACTCAAAGCGCCACTTAGTCCCCGTTTATCGGTTAACATACATTCGATATTCGTCGTGACATAGAACTATACGAAGATTGTTAAATATCGGACGGTATAGCTCGGTACTAACAACCGTCGTGTAGTCTATGTGACGAGAAGATTCAATCATATGATAACCGATAGATTTGTCCCGTGTGGACAAGTTAGGAATGTATAAAGCAAACACCTGCATTCACTTGTGTTTTCATCCGTTTCGAGATATTTCGTCGGTACTTTTCCGTTGGTTCTCCGTGTACAAAGATAGATTAGATGTTCATTTCAACGTTGTTTCACAGTTTTGAAATGATTATCTATTCTATTACAGTGTACTCGGATAACAGCGGAGAGGTGCTGCCGAAATTTACTCGAAACGGTTAAAAGCACAAGCGAATGGGTGTCCGCTCTATACATTCTTAATGGGATAGAAACCTTACCCCCGATATCCGAAACACACACATACAACACGAATACACAACAAACGTATCATTAGAGAGTGATTCAAGATGTTCAAGTTAAAATCAATATATGATACTCGATGATAATATGAAACTTTCATATTCTCATCGATACTCATATATGAAACTCAAAGCGCCACTTAGTCCCCGTCTATCGGTTAACATACGTTCGATGTTCGTCGTGATATAGAACTATACAAAAGTTGTTAAATATCGGACGGTATAGCTCAGTACTAAGAACCGTCGTGTAGTCTATGTGACGAGAAGATTCAATCGTATGATAACCGATAGATTTGTCCCATGTGGACAAGTTAGGAATGTATAAAGCAAACACCTGCATTCACTTGTGTTTTCATCCGTTTCGAGATATTTCGTCGGTACTTTTCCGCTGGTTCTCCGTGTACAAAGATAGATTAGATGTTCGTTTCAACGTTGTTTCACAGCTTTGAAATGATTATCTATTCTATTACAATGTACTCGGAGAACAGCGGGGAGGTGCTGCCGAAATTTACTCGAAACGGTTGAAAGCACAAGCGAATGGGTGTCCGCTCTATACATTCTTAATGGGATAGAAGCCTTACCCCCGACAGCCGAAACACACACATACAATATAAATACACAACAAACACACACACAGCACATACACACTAACAACCCTACACTTAAGCGAAATCATAAATTGAAACGCACATATATAGAATACAACTCATACAAGGGTATCCTCAAATCTAACTTTGATTATCGATAATTTATTCTTTTCAACGACAAACGCACACACAAAGCATATACACAGATTTTTTCCTTTGTCAGTAACCGTCCCGTTCTTAGATTTCTCAATATAATTATTATAACCTACAATTTATATGTTATACAGTCTAACATGGCCCATGAGTACGTCAGAGTTAAGGACTGGATGTATGTAGATTGGCAACAACGTATGCAACCTAAGTTTGTCGCAGGAGTTGCTGCTTTTATTGAATTTTCACGCGGCACATAATAAGATCGTGATAGAGAAGATTCTCTGCCCGTGCGATAGATGTGGGAATAAGTACTGGCAGAAGGTAGAATTGACAGAGCTTCATATCGTAAAACATGGTTTTACTAGATTTTATACAACTTGGCTATATCACGGAGATGGAGAAGAACACAGTAATGCGGCAGAAGAAGAAGGAGAAGGCGATAATGGGGTAGGAGAAGAAGGAGAAGACGGTAATGCGACAGAAGAAGAAGACGGTAATTTCTTTCCATCTGAAGAAATGGAGGATGTGTTAGAGGCAGCCCTAAGTGAATCTATTCGCACCGAAGATGACATTCCTTCCGGTCAAGGACCGCGTCGGATAAATATGAAAATTTCATGAATGGTGATAGAAAACCAATTTATGAGAATGCAAAGTATTCCACCCTCTCATGGTTCGTCCAACTTTTCCAGATTAAGTGCCTAAATGGATGGAGCAATAAGTCATTCACAATACTTCTTTAGTTCTTGAAAGATTCTATGCCCCGGGAAAATAGCGTGCCCGACAGCTGGTACGGAGCCCAGAAGATGATATCTGATTTGGGTCTAAAGTATGAGAAGATTCAAGCATGTCCTAAAAATTGCGTGTTGTACCGGAAAGAGAATTCAGATTTGAAAGAGTGTCCAACATGCGGAGAGGACAGGTATAAGCCGAAAGATTCTGATAAGAAGCCCGATATACCTGTCAAGATAGCACGATACTTTCCCATAACACAAAGTCTGCAGAGGCTATTCAGGTGCAAGAAAACAGCCAAGGCAGTGATTTGGCATCACCATGCTCCTCCAAGTGAAGATAGAAAAATGAGTCATCCAAGAGATTCACCGGCATAGAAGGATTTCGATAGGAGGCACGTAATATTCAGTAGCGATCCTCGCAATGTCAGGCTTGGACTGTCAAGTGATGGCTTCTGCCCATTCAACTATATGGATGGAAGCCACAGCACATGGCCTATTGTAATTATAGTTTATAATCTGTCGTCTTGGTTGGCTATGGACCAATCATACTTTATGATGCCTCTTCTTATCGATGGACCAAACTCACCGGGAAAAAATATCGACGTCTATCTCCGACCTCTGATCGAGGAGTTAAAATCTTTGTTCATTGAGGAGTTAAAATCTTCCATACCCTCCGCTCAGTCTACAGGTTTGTATGAATAAATATAAAATATTTATTCATTTTACATATGCTTTAAATATTCATGTAATTTGATCGATGTTTATTTTCTAGTTGGAGGGGATGCGTCCACGTCCGGGTCACCGGCTGTTCCTCACCGGAGGAACTATCGCCCCGCTCGTGCTGCTGCCCGGGCCCAGGCTCATGCTTTTGTCGCCGGAGGTATATATCACACTTCAATTTTCGTTAAACCTTGACTTCTTAATACCACTTTGTCTTAATATTGATTGTCTTGATATTTCTTGTAGACGCAGGGCATCCCTATCCCGAGAGGGGGACTCGAGGTCCGATTCAGTCTCACAGGCTGAGGCCCGACAGAGCCAGGGGAAGCAGCATTCCCCCTCTTCTTTACCCCTGATTATAGCTATACTGGCGATTATGCCGAGAGGTTCGGCCGGTATATGGGGGATGAGAGCCGCCTCGTGAAGAAGTATCCACTTCACGTTGAGTGGGGCGACCAGCACCGGCGATCATTCGCCATCTTCTGGGATCAGGCTCGGGTATTAATATATATTTTCATTTGATTTATCCAATATATTTATTATTAACACTTGCAATTTAATAACATTTTTTTTGTATTTGCAGTTGGATTACGATTTTCAGCCTGTACCCAATCCTGATCACCCTAGGAGGGTGCTCGATCTTCACGCTCTGTACCATGTCCTGATGAAGAACATGCAATCGAAGGTCCGATATAATAGGAATGAGCTAAAGATCGACTGCTATTCCCTGTGGATGGCGACCCCCGAAGCCGAGAGAGCGGCCCTCCTACATACTCCGGCCTTTGCGAGAGTCGACATAGATACATGGCCTCTATTGTGCCAATATTTTGACTCTCAGCGCAAACATGTATGTATTTTAAATGTAATTCATTATTTAGTATATAATTTTTTTTTTTTGTTGCTTAATCAGAAAACTAACTCTGAATTTGTTGTGCAGAAACAGGCGGATCAAAATAAAGAGAATAGGAAGTCGGCGAAGAGGGGTCGCCCCACTTATACAGGTGGCTCGAGGAATATTACTCGTGCCATGGAGGCATCGGTAAATTACAATAGATCTATTTTAATATAATGTGAACTTAAAAGTTATTTTATAATAAATATAATTTTTTGGCGAATTGCAGAGAGCTCAGACCCTGGCGCAGGGTGGTACACCAAGCGTGTTGTCCGCGTATCTTGTCGTCCACGGCACCTCGACAGATCCCGCCACGGGCGAGCTTCGATACCCCGACACCACTACCCAGGAGTATTGCGTAAGTGTTGATATTTATTCAACCCCTATTTGAAATTTTTGTTTTTAAAAGTTCAAATTTAAATGATATACTTATATTTTACTGGTTAATATGGGTGTAGGAGCGGGTGGTTGAGCAGGCCGAGGCATCGGGGATCGAGTTTACTGGACAGAACGATCCGATACTGCTGACCCCAGTTCTAGACGTCGCATACGGAGGGCACCACGGAGGTTGGGAGAGAGGCCGGGGACTGGGTCCTAGCATGGCCCATATGAGGTTGGACTCCACTCCGGCGGTTACTTCTTCTATCTCCCGTGAGCGACGTCTAGAGCAAGAACATGACACCTTGAAGGCCACCGTCCAGGAGTTGAAGGAGATGATGGTATGTATACTACTTAATAGTAAAATATTATGTCATATTATAAATAGCAACATATCCAATATTAGTAGGTAGCCTGAGCTTATTTGGTTGTAGACTTAGCTTTGATTAATCATACATACATAGAACTGTCTAATTAAAATAAACTACGGTTTTCCAAACTAGATATCCAAACGAGGCCTAAGTCCCTAAGTATTCATATATTGGGGTTTCGCAATAACCTGATAATGATACGAATTCGACTAATACATAGTTCTTACTCGTTTATTACACACAAAACTGAACAGACGCGACAGGGTACTTCGGCTGAGGCTCCACATGCATCTCCTTCGGCTCCTACAGCTCCACAGCCCACTCAGATTCCCGCAGCTGCGGCTCCGCAAGCCACTACCTTGGCTGCGGTTGCGCAGACCAGCTCCACAGCTCCACAGCCCACTCTGACTCCCGCACCGTCCGCATTGCTCGAGTTGTTGACTCAGGGTTTATCCGAGGAGCAGATACGCCAGATTACGGCGATTATCAGAGGTGGAGCTGGACTGAGCTAGGGTAGCTTTTTGATTTTTATATTTTAAACATGTTTTTACTTATATGATACATATTGTATATATTTTGGAGGATATTGGTGGTGTTTGCGTGTTCATATTGATTTAGATTGATATCGTATTCTGCTTGTTGATTTCTTTTATATATTATGCATGAGATGTTGATTATGAATACTGCGGTATATATTCTGCTTGTTGATTACTTTCATATAATGTATATATTATTGTGCACTGGGCGAAGAAAAAACAGGCTGCCCTTTTTTTTAAAAAAACTGTTAATATGTCCCTACGGATTAATCCGTAGGGACACATATTACCCCTACCGTTTAATCCGTAGGGACACACTTTGCCCCTACACATTTATCCGTAATGACAAAATATCAGGTATCCTGATATTTTGACCCTATGGACTCAGTAACAGGGGTTAGGCTTGTCCCTACAGAGTAATCCGTAGAGGCCTTAGCTTTACCCCTACACATTTACCCGTAGAGACAAAATATCAGAATACCAGATATTTTGCCCCTACACATCTGGACCTACGCACTAAGCCGTAGGGGCATGTATTTGTCCCTACGGAGTTATCCGGAGAGGCAACTATTTTATTTTTTTAACCGATAAATTAAATAAAATAGTTTGTCCCTACGGAGTTATTCGGAGGGACTTGTGGACCTACAAATTAAACCGTAGGGGCAATGATTACTCCGTAGGGGCATGTTTGAGGCTAAGACTTGCACCTACGGCGTATTTTTGTGCCCCTACGAATATAGCCGTAGGGGCAGTGAGTTGTTCCTACGGATAAATCCGTAGGGGCAACCCCTATTTGTAGTAGTGTTAGAAGTGAAGGACCGGTCTACAAAGATTGTATTCCTCATTCACTTTGTATGCAAAGTTGTTTGCATGATGTTTTGTTTAATTCTCTAGTTAAGATTCTAGGGTTAGGGTTCTTTAGAACGGCAAAATTTTGAAAACGGCATGGATGATGCCTCCCGAAACCTTACTGCCGCGCTAGGTAACCCTACAGTAGAGGCGTATTTGCAAGGAATTAATTAACACTCTTTTTAAAGAAAACAGCTTTTTAATTGTTTAAGGTATTTATTCGTAAAAGCATATTTTCCCATAATCTAGAATCCCAAAATTCATTTTGCTATGTCAAAAATGTGTGTTGTGATGAGGTAGGTCATTACCTCGTGAGTTATCTAAAGATAATACTGTTAAAAGTGGATAACAATATCGTTTGTAAACATGATGGTATTTTATTGTAAAAGTGAAATAAAAATTGCAACATGAATTATTTTGAGATGAAACTTGTTCTAATGTGTTTATTTATGTTTGTTAAACATTATATGAGAATATGGTATTTTATTGTTTAAGAAAAGTGGAGTTTTTAAAGAAAAACGAAACGAAAGTCGGATTAACTCCACATCCGACGAGTTTTGAAAAAGAGAAGTTTTAGAATAGAGATGGAGGAGGGGAGTGTGGACTTACAAGTTACAAAGATAGAGGAGAGGTAGGGTAAGACTATGGAACCGTCGGGGCGTCGTTTCGTCGTTGTAATCTTCTCGAAACGTCGTCGGAACATCGCCCTTTGCTAACTCCACTTGCACAACTTGGGACATGGAAATTTTATAGCGTTTTTGTAATGAAATTCTGAGTGAGGAGGGGTAAAATGTGGTGTGGTATTTATAGGGAAAATTAGGATTTTGAGGGTTAAAGAATGCATTAAAAATATACATTAAAAATGGATTAAAGAGTGATTTTAATCCCTTTGTAAATTTACAGAGAAATCAAACAGTAGAGGAGTAGTGGGGGGAGTCCAAGGGGTGTGGGGTTAAAGTTTGAAGGCATTACCCGCGGTACCGGTCTCCGTTGTTCATCTCACTGGTCGATTTCCGAGGGTAGGGGATAGGATTGAAGACACGTGTCCAAATCTGTGTGTGCAACATTTTTCACATGTTTGTTTTATTTGTGACTCTTCATTTTACGTGTAGTGCACGTGTAAACCTTTGGGCTTCTAAAAGATTAAAAGAAAATACAATAAAAAAATATATGTGGTGGGGAGGATTCGATCATAGGGGCTACGTCACAGCAGTGCAAGACTTTACCAATGAGCTACAAGTGTTTTCTTGTTGTTCAAAAGAAAATCAAATTTATAACTTATGCACAGGCTAAGATATTCCTTCTGTATTTTGGAAAAAAATTTGTACAGAAAGTTTATAGTAGTTATATTCTACTCTCCTTATAAAAATTTCGTCCTCGAAATTTGTAGAAGGAAAGCGTAACAGATTCAAAACAATTTGGTGATAAAACTATTGATAGTGCATGAAAAAATATTTGAAGAACGAAAGAAGCCGAAAGTTTTGGTAAGATTGAAAAAAAGATGTGAGGGAATTACCAGGGTTATCTTGGTCTACAGTCTCGGCTTCTATGGTCGCTAAAGTGAAAGCCTAACGCCGGGGTACATTCTTCCTAGCTGAAGGCACATTTCTCTGTCCTTGGGGCATGTTCCTCTGCCCTCGAGGCATGTTCCTCGGTGCCTGATGGAATTGGCGATTAGGCTGTGCAGGAGGTCCATGTGGAGGTGGATCTAGGAGATCTAGACGAGGTGCAGGAGCCTGGATAACTGGCCGCTGCGGATAAGTGTTGTGAGTTGGAACTGTGTTACGCCTAAAAGGACATGTTCCAATTTTATGATTGGATGCGCCACAAATTAAGCACGGGCCTTTTGCGCACCTACAGTCCTTCCACAAGTGTCCATCCCTCTTACAATAGAAGCAAAAATCCGGACTTTTCCGGTTATTGGTATCTTCCAGTCTCCTGGGTTCAACAGTTGTCTTTGAAGAGGCTCCTCCGGCCATCTGAGTGGCAGGACGTTTCACTCCTGTCACGCCCCGCTTCCAGGATTGAATAATCCTAACGCGAGGAAAAACAAGAACGATTAAGATACCAAGATGACTTCATCCGAAGTCAAGATACTGAAGGGGGTTAACCACGGTAAACATGATTCAAGCTGGCGATGAAACAATAACTGGTAAGCAATGGAACCGAGAGAAGTAAGGCAATATAACGATCATGGAATACGGAAGTGAATCAAGACCAGGACTCCAAGTTACTTAGATAGAGTACTGCATTGTAACCATACTGCAGTTCATGGGCACAATTACATAACTCCACCCAAGTCGTCCAAATCCTAGTATCAGAATCAAGAAACGGGAAGAAACAATAGAGAACCAAAAAGATTTCAGGTCGAAATGCAAAGTGGTTTGCATATCGCCCCAAACAAAGGATTAAGAGAAGGATAAGATTCAACAATCACGATAATCAAGGTGGCAAGACATGTTCCTAATCACGAGTATTCTGATTCGTGTATTGGGTCCAATACCCAACTACAAAAGAATCAACCCGATTAACCTATATCCTATGTCTCTGATACCAAAGAAACTATGTCACGCCCCGCTTCCCAGAGTACGCTAAGATGGGCACGTGACATAGCCAACCATGCTACCTGTGGATAGGAAAAATCCTTCCACAGTCACATTACGGCTGTAGAGATATCAAGAACAGGAAAGTAAACTAACTATCTAGTACATGTCCATAAGCCAGAGTAAAAGAGTCAAGAAATAACAATATGCGGAAGCCAAAAGATACAATAAATGAACCACCTGGAAGTGAAACTACATACTGACAGGAACTTCACCGCTCGTCTAACAGCGGCAATACTCCTGACCAGTCTGCAACGAGGTAGAAGAATCCGGGCCATGCAAAACCCAGACGTCAGCGCGTCATGTCATCAAGCAATAAAATATAAACAGGGTAACAGGCAATGCAGATATAATCATGAATGAAAAGCATATGTAACAGTAATGTAAATCAGGGCAGTGAAGGGTAGTGTGCAGTGAGTAAACTAAACTGTTCTATTGGGTTATCTACTCTCAAGTCTTTGAAATCAATTTGATGATTCATCGATGTAACTCAATAGTATCCCGTGCATACCCGGGACCACGGTCAAGATTCTCGGGCTGAATCCGAGACATGCCGCTAGGCACTAAAACAGGAAATATGTACAGATGAATGATGTCAGCAGCATCATCCCAAGGCTGGCCTAGCCTCTAAAATTGATCAGTAAAGGTAGTACACTGTCGAGTTACAAGTCAGGTTTCATCATTGATTTCCCCATACCCCCAAGTTATATGTGTTCAAGTCAGGTATTTAAGCAATCAAGAACTAATGCCAAATCAGGATCAGGTAGGTGCAGGTTTGTTTAGATAGACAACAGGAATGGTCCGTAAGGACTACAGGTCAGGTTTGTTGGCATTAGACTCAAGATCAGGTAACAGGTAAAGCCATGGTACATCAGGTCAAGTCAAGTGGTATACGGTACCATGTCGGGTCAAGTAGTAGGTGTAACAAGTCATGTCAGGGTGTACAAGATATCATGTGGGTGCTCATAATCAAACTAGCATAATCATGGGTACACAGAACAAGCATGAGTACTAATAAAACAACAAACCGAAACATGTAATATGATATGCAAATAGGTACAGACTAAACTATATGGATGTACAGTCATCAATTCGAGTCAGGGTTATAGTTCCAATATTAATTAGGATGCAATTTATTAAACATGGAGTGTTAATATCACAGTATTATGTAGTAATGTGATCTATGGATGCCATTATATGTATCTTAAATGCGATGGATGCAAACGGGTATCCGAAAAGTTATAAAACTATAAAATGGTAATGTCGGATGTACAACTAAGCAATATGTGATATAAATATTGATATAATAATATTAATATGTATAGCATATTCAAAGCGATTAATAACTATAAAAGTGGTATTGATTAACCACGCACAAGAAAGTTCCGTTCAGAAATTCAGCATCACCCTAATTTGTAAAATATCTTAAAAATAACAAACGTTCTCCAAAAGGGACGTGTCTTATACCAAAACAAAGATAATTCAATAAGGTTTTCATTTTTATAAGTATAAGCATCTCAGGTTATCCCTACAAAAAGTTATGAACATTCGAAGTTGAAAGTTTGCTGCTGGAATTTCCGTGGACAGCAGTTTAGAGACATTTTTATTTATATTATTTAAACAATTTATTTTGCAAGTAAATATTTCATAGAATTATAGTATTCTGAGTTATCTTCGTAACGAACTAAAGAACGTATACTAATGATTTTTCTATGATTTATAATGAATTTTATAAGGTCAGGTGTACAGTAAATTTCAGATTTGTCATATCCGCTTTTCAACGACGTTTCATATGTAAACTATAATATTTTCAAATGTATAACATTATAAAATGCAGATTATAAACTAATTAAAGATAATAATAAGAAATATTACGATGATATATATTTTAAATGATATGGATGCAGTATAATGTAATCTAGTATGTCACAAGATAAGTTTTCATGATCTAGATTTAAAATGATATAAACGGATGCAAACGGAACATCGAAACGTTATAAAATTAAACATGGGGTACTAGATTTAAACTATAGGTATGGTATTTATTTAAATAGGTATAAAATGAATTATATAGCATGTAGCAAGATTAACTTGCCTAGACGGAACAAGAACGGATGTGTACGGAACGTCCTTCGTCGGCGAAATGTCGCAACGCGCGCACGGTACACGGAACGGTTCCAAACAACGCACGAGGGTGATCACGCAAGTCAGGTACGTTCACTGGATCACTCGGATCGTCAGCGATGAGCACGGCTCCGGCGGTGATCACCGGAATCAAGAAACAAGATCAAGAAAAAGAAAGAAGAAAGAAGAAGTAAGAAGAAGAGGTTGTGTATTAAATAAGGAAATAAAATAAAATATATATATTCAGAGGAGAGAGAGAGAGAGAGAGAGAGAGAGGATATGTTAGTTTATTAGGAAATTAGATTTAAAATTTTAAAAGATTTTAAGATTTAAAATTTTAGATAAAAGGTTTCAGTTTGTTAAAGAAATCATATGAAAATATTTAAACTAAATTTTAAAATTAAATAAATTGAATTTTGGCGGGATACAAAAATATTTCAAAACGCGTCCGGGTCGGGTCGAATGCAATGTAAAATGTAAAATACTATTCGCACCCAAAACACGATAAATCAGGAAAAAAACCATAAATAAAGAAATACGAGGACTAGAATTGGTATAAATGAACTCGGGTGTTACATTCCGGTAGATTGAGGTCTGCCCTTCCTCTTCACTACTTGTCACACCCCGCTTTCCAGAGTGCGCTAAGATCGGTACGTGACAGAGCCAACCATGCTACCTGTGGCTAGGAAACATCCCTCCACAGTCACATTACGGCTGTCTATAAGATATCAAGAACAGTAGAAATAAATAATCTATCTAGTACATGTCCATATGCCAGAATAAACGAGTCAAGAAATAATATGCGAAAGCAATAAATCCAAGTAACAATAACAATCTGAAAAGTACGTCCCAAATACGGGCTCACATCAGGAAATGAAAATGCTGGAAGAAAACTAAACTAAACTAAATACTGATAGGATCCTCACGCTCGGCATGTCGGCTTAAGTACTCCTGATCGGCCTGCGATAAAAGTAGAGGATCTGGGCCATGCAAAACCCAGACGTCAGTGCGTCATAATATCAAACAATAAAATATAATCAGGAGGTAACAAGATATGCAGGCATGAGTATGAACAGTAATAAGGGTATAACAGTAACACGAATATAGAACAGTGAAGGGTATAAGCACATGTGACGTGCGGTGAGTAACCTGAACTAAACTACTGGGTTAACTACTCTCAAGTCTTTGAAATCAATTTAATGAATCGTCGATGTAACTCAATAGTATCCTGTGCGTGCCTGGGACCACGGTCCAGATTCTCGGGCTGAAATCCGAGACATGCTGCTAGGAATTAAACAAGAAATATGTACAGATGAATGATATCAGCAGCAGCATCCCGGGGCTGGCCTGGCCCATATAACTGATCAGTATAAGCGTCGAACTGTTGAGTTACAAGTCAGGTTTCATCATTGATTTCCCCTTACCCCCAAGGTTATGTGTTCAAGTCAGGTATTGATAAATCTGGAGCTAATGCCAACACATGATCAAGCAGGTATAGGTTTGTCTATGTAGACAACAGGATACGTCCGTCAGGACAACATGTCAAGATTGTCGGCATTAGTAACAGGATCAGATATCAGGTCAAGCGGTGGTGTAACAAGTCATGTCAGGTGGTGTACAGTGTATCAAATGGGCACCCAACAGTAAAATGTAGCAAGTATCGAATCATGGTAAAAGTACAGATGTACGGTAAAAGTATGGATGCATAATTATCTATCAGGGGTTACATCATGACTATGTAGGATGCACATTATCAAGCATGGGGTACTAATATAACAGTAATATGAAATAATGTGACATGGCATGTAACTAGATATATAATTAATGGTATGGATGCACAAATATCGATCAGGGGTTACATTTACAGCTCCAAGACTATATAGGATGCACTGTCAAGTATGGGGTACTAATGTAATAATAATATGAGTTAATGTGATCTGTAGATGCAGCTACATTTATAATAAATGATATGGATGCATACGGGTATCCGAAAACAGTAAAACATTAATATGGGTGTACAATTCATTCAACATGTAATATTTTTATTCATATAAATGCAAAATAAGATACATAGAATGTAGCAAGATGAACTTGCCTGAGCGGAACATACAACGGGTGCGTACGGCACGCCCGACGTCGGGTAAACGTCGCAACGCACACACGTCATATGGGACGGGTCCAGGCAAGGCAAGAAGGTAACCACGCAGGCCGGGGACGTTCACTGGATTACTCAGATCTTCGACAGTGGCACGACTCCGGTGGTGATCACCGGAATCAAGAAACAAGATCAAGAAAAGAAAGAAGAAAGAAAAGAAGAGAAGGGGCTGCGAGTTCTCTGGTGTTGTCTCGGGTCAAAGGAGTTAGAGAGGGGTGACGTTGACGATGGGATCAAGCTCCGGCAACGTGGGTGTGTAGGCGAGGGTTTAGGCAGTGGGGATTCTTGGGTCGAAGGGGTGTGCAGGGAAAACGAGGGTTCGGTTTGTCGGGGTGCTTGGAGAGAGGGGGAGAGTGGAAAGGTGGTGGAGAGGGAGTGGAGGCGACGACGAAGTGGTCGGAGCTCCGGTGGTGAGGGGTGCAGGGTGATGGGTTGCAGTGGGTTGTGGGGCTCGGGGTTGGAGAAGAGAAGAAGAGAAGGAGGTGAGAGGGGAGGCGAGGAGGAGATGAGGATGGTGAGGAGGCGACGACGAGGCAAGGCGCGGCGTGGGTTAAGGTTAGGGTTTGTGAGTTTCAGGGTTCTCGTAGCGTTAGAATTTAAAGAAGAAGAAGAAGAAAAGAAAGAGAAGAAGGGATGTGACATTAGTGGAGAGAAGGTGACGGGATCCACGCGCGAGGAACAGTATTCTCGAGAGGAGAGGGAGAGAGAGAGAAAGAGAAAGAAAGAAAGAGAGAGTTCAGTTAAGTTAATATTTAGAATATACAAAAATATAATATCAATAAAATTTGATATTTTGGCTAAACAAAAATAGTACAAAACACGCCCGGGTCGGGTCTAAAATCCAGTTTTAAAATACGGAAAATATACGTAGTAACCAAAACCAAAATAGGATATCCGGGTAACGAAAATGCATACCCCCAAGAACGGATG
The DNA here is from genome assembly GCA_030015575.1 of Agapanthus africanus. Lineage (NCBI taxonomy): Eukaryota > Viridiplantae > Streptophyta > Magnoliopsida > Asparagales > Amaryllidaceae > Agapanthus > Agapanthus africanus. The sequence continues at coordinate 751,612,977 of CM057339.1, forward strand.
CACGTAGCTTGCACGTAGCTATCCAAACGAGTCTGTTTCATTGAACGGAACGAGAACACAATGAACGGATGCCACCACAGGTTTAGGGGTATCATGCAAGCCATGCTAGATATTTTTAAAATATTTTATTTGACTTTATATGTTATATTGAAAAAATGCGGATGCCAGATAAATGCCAGTATGCAGTATATAAAAAAATGAAAGTGCACTGATCCACATAACAAGCCGGGATAAATCATAAACATGAATCAAGACGGGTTTCCAGCAAGCGGGTCGAGTCGGATGCAAATACAGATGCCAATTACAGTATTCGCACCCAAAACACAATAAATCAAGAAATAACCATAAATAAAGAAATACTGAAAATATAACTGGTATATAAGAACTAGGGTGTTACACTACTGCCTCGTATTTTCGGGCAGCTTTCAAAGCCAGGTCGTGAGTGGGAAATCCCCTGTAGCTAAGGTAGCTTGGATTTCATGGTCCAACCCTTACTGAAATCGTCTAGACCTGATCTCAACAATTGGTATCAAGTGTGCCGCGAAGCTATTGCGGTCTTGTATTAACTGTGTAGTATGTGATATAAAATTGAACATTGAGGCATATCTTACCTACTGAGCATAGTAAACTCAACATCATACTCAACCACAGATTTGGTCCACATCGAACCCTATTGAAGATGGATGAATTGTTATTCCATGTCAAATCGGGCAGTCTCTAGGAAGTACTTCGCGTTGAACATGTCGCGAAAATTCCTCCATTCGATCGGTTGTTCAAGACGGCTTTCTTCCGCCTTCCACCATACTCGGGCATTGTCAGTGAGTTGCAGCTTTGCAACTCGAACCCAAGCGATCTCTGGCACTTGTGCCGCTGCCAGGTCATCCTCAACGCTTTGAGCCCTTTCCTCAGCTTCTAGAGGGCTCTCTTTAATTTCCCGAAAATTGTTTTGGGTGCAATACCCGGAATTGCTTTACTCCGGGCGATTCCGCTTCTGGACGGTTCATTAACACAGCAGTCTGCTGCTGCTGTCCTTCCAGGAGTAGACCCCGAAGCAATTCACAGAAGACCCTGAGCATTAGACTTTATCTGTACATACTTTTCATTTCAGTTATGCCATTTTTTAGGCATTGCATTCCAGACTTGTATTTACATTTTCAGTTGTACCTGTAAAAGAATGTTTAATAAATAAAGTTGTTGTTTATTTATATCTCTTCTTGTGTACATTTTACTTTATATTGCTTAGATACGCTTAGCGTGTTTACTTCGGAGTAAATACGTCGCGTGACCCGTCGCGTCCCCTTACCGTACACCGGGAAACGGGGCATGACAATAAGCATCTACCCCCAAATTCAGGCAAGACGATCAATCCCAGTTCGTCTTTATTTTCGGCGGTAAACAGGGCCAGGTGATGAGACGAGGTACGTGACAGAACTGACAGAGGAGCAATTCAACTATCCATCTTCACAAGCCAATCAGTAGTCTTGCAGTATGCCTTTTAGTTCAAGGCTATAATTCTTTATTCCTAATTAATTATTATTCTTGAAAATTGTAATGAATGTTGATGGAATTTTATTTATCTATAAATTCTTGGTGGTTTAAACTTATTTTGCTTAATCCAGACGCTTAGTGTATTCACATAAAGAAGAGGGGCTTCTTAGTATGAATACGTTCGCGGGCTTATCGCTCTCACTCCTTGTCTCTTGGGAAGCGCGGCGTGACAGACCGAAGTTTTGGTGTCGACTTAAGGCCGACGAGAGGACACTACTACAATATGGGGTTGCCCCTACGGATTCCTGAGTCCGTAGGGGCAACTATTTCTTGCCCCTACGGATTTATCCGTAGGTCCCCATCGTTGTCCCTACGGTACCTTACATTCTAATTTAAAAATATTAAATCGTAATTTGTTGTTTGGCCCTACGGAGCCGCAAACGGTGGACCTACGGTTATGTCCGTAGGGGCATATAAATAGGTTATTAATAAAAAAAGCACAGAAAAGTCATTCATCATTCCAAAAATTTCTCTCTCTCACTCTCCCGCGCCTCGTCTCCACCTTCATCGGTCGTTCCCAAAACTTCCTCGTCGCTACCGTCGGCAACTCGTCGCCGATCGTCGTCGACCACTGATTTCTATCGTCTCCTCCACCGCCCGGTTAGTAAATCTCAAATTATTTATAATTTTGATGATGTTAAGTCTAGGGTTCAGGGTTCGGGTAGGGGTGAGGGTTAGGCATCGGCATCGGGTTCGGTTTAGGTTAGGGTTAGGGTTAGGGTTAAGGTTCGGTTGGGGTTCGGTTGGGGTTGGGGTTGGGGCTGTGCTGTGGCTGGGGCTGGGGCTAGGGTTCGGTTGGGGTTGGGGCTGTGCTATGGCTGGGGCTAGGGTTCGGTTGGGGTAGGGGTGGGGCTAGGGCTTTGGATTCATCACGTGATATTATGAAATACAAAGCGTACTTCAGTACATCCGACCTCATTGAGTTTCCTATTGAAGTTCCCGGTCAAACGGTATATGCATATTTTTATTTGCCATCAAATCCCAATTATCAAGCTACCGAGGACGAAAAGCCACCTTTGTTAGTCGAGAGTCATGGTAATAGACTTGTCATTATAGATCATAGTCAATTGTTTTTCCTATTATTTTCTTGATCCAGATGCTAATCAACTTGTTAGTTGCTGTTTTTATGACGTATTTGTCTATATTTGTTGACAGTGGCCTTTCTTTTAGATGAACATGTTTTTTTGATGCATGTTTCAGTCATGTGAATTCATATGTTGCGTATAACGCATTATGATATCAGTATCCTACATTTATAGTTTTAATTGTTGATTGTTATAGATGAATGCTATTGCAATAATAGTTTTTGGTTGATATATTAATTTTTCAAATATTTGCATGTATGTATCCATGCCTGCCTGCATATATGTATATATGAGGCTAATGGGTATATTATTAGGTTGCCGTAGGAGAAAATTTTCCTTCATATGGCTGTCAAAAGTCAATCCTTAATCTCTTTGTGGATGATCAGTTCTAACAATCTTGATCTCAATGGTTTAAAATCATGTTACACATACAACAAGAATACACAACAAACGCATCATTAGAGAGTGATTCAAGATATTCAAGTTAAAACAAATATATGATACTCGATGATAATATGAAACCTTTATATTCTCATCGATACTCATATATGAAACTAAAAGCTCCACTTAGTCCCCGTCTATCGGTTAACATACGTTCGATGTTCGTCGTGACATAGAACTATACGAAGGTTGTTAAATATCGGACGATATAGCTCGATACTAACAACCGTCGTATAGTCTATGTGACGAGAATATTCAATCATATGATAACCGATAGATTTTTCCCATGTGGACAAGTTAGGAATGTATAAAGCAAACACCTTCATTCACTTTTGTTTTCATCCGTTTCGAGATATTTCGTCGGTACCTTTCCGCTGGTTCTCCGTGTACAAAGATAGATTAGATGTTCATTTCAACGTTGTTTCACAGCTTTGAAATGATTATCTATTCTATTACAGTGTACTCGGAGAACAGCGGGGTGGTGCTGCCGAAATTTACTCGAAACGGTTGAAAGCACAAGTGAATGGGTGTTCGCTCTATACATTCTTAATGGGATAGAAGCCTTACCCCCGACAGCCGGAACACACACATACAACAAGAATATACAACAAACACATCATTAGAGAGTGATTCAAGATGTTCAAGTTAAAACAAATATATGATACTCGATGATAATATGAAACCTTCATATTCTCATCGATACTCATATATGAAACTAAAAGCGCCACTTAGTCCCCGTCTATCGGTTAACATACGTTCGATGTTCGTCGTGACATAGAACTATACGAAGGTTGTTAAATATCGGACGGTATAGCTCGATACTAACAACTGTCGTATAGTCTATGTGACGAGAAGATTCAATCGTATGATAACCGATAGATTTGTCCCGTGTGACAAGTTAGGAATGTATAAAGCAAACACCTTCATTCACTTGTGTTTTCATCCATTTCGAGATATTTCGTCGGTACCTTTCCGCTGGTTCTCCGTGTACAAAGATAGATTAGATGTTCATTTCAACGTTGTTTCACAGCTTTGAAATGATTATCTATTCTATTACAGTGTACTCGGAGAACAGCGGGGAGGTGCTGCCGAAATTTACTCGAAACGGTTGAAAGCACAAGCGAATGGGTGTTCGCTCTATACATTCTTAATGGGATAGAAGCCTTACCCCCGACAGCCGGAACACACACATACAACAAGAATACACAATAAACGTATCATTAGAGAGTGATTCAAGATGTTCAAGTTAAAACCAATATATGATACTCGATGATAATACGAAACCTTCATATTCGCATCGATACTCATATATGAAACTAAAAGCGCCACTTAGTCCCCGTCTATCGGTTAACATACGTTCGATGTTCATCGTGACATAGAACTATACGAAGGTTGTTAAATATCGGACGGTATAGCTCGATACTAACAATCGTCGTATAGTCTATGTGACGAGAAGATTCAATCGTATAATAACCGATAGATTTGTCCCGTGTGGACAAGTTAGGAATGTATAAAGCAAACACCTTCATTCACTTATGTTTTCATCCGTTTCGAGATATTTCGTCGGTACCTTTCCGCTGGCTCTCCATGTACAAAGATAGATTAGATGTTCATTTCAACGTTATTTCACAGCTTTGAAATGATTATCTAATCTATTACAGTGTACTCGGAGAACAGCGGGAAGGTGCTGCCGAAATTTACTCGAAACGGTTGAAAGCACAAGCGAATGGGTGTTCGCTCTATACATTCTTAATGGGATAGAAGCCTTACCCCCGACAGCCGAAACACACACATACAACAAGAATACACAACAAACGCATCATTAGAGAGTGATTCAAGATGTTCAAGTTAAAACCAATATATGGTACTCGATGATAATATGAAACCTTCGTATTCTCATCGATACTCATATATGAAACTAAAAGCGCCACTTAGTCCTCGTCTAGCGGTTAACATACGTTCGATAATTTATTCTTTTCAACCACAAACACACACACAAAGCATATACACGGATTTTCTCCTTTGTCAGTAACTATCCCGTTCTTAGATTTCTCAATATAGTCACCATAACGTACAATTTATATGTTATACAGTCTAACATGGACCATGAGTACGTCAGAGTTAAGGACTGGATGTATGCGGATTGGCAACAACGCATGCAACCTAAGTTTGTCACAGGAGTTGCTGCTTTTATTGAATTTGCACGCGCACATAATAAGATCATAATAGAGAAGATTCTCTGCCCGTGCGATAGATGTGGCAATAAGTACTGGCAGAAGGTAGAATTGGCAGAGCTTCATATTGTAAAATATGTGTTTACTAGACTTTATACAACTTGGAAATATCATGAGGAAGGAGAAGAACGCAGTAATGCGGCAGAAGAAGAAGGAGAACACGATAATGCGGCAGGAGAAGAAGGAGAATTCGGTAATGCGGCAGAAGGAGAAGACGGTAATTTATTTCCATCAGAAGAAATGGAGGATATGGTAGAGGATGCCCTAGGTGAATCTATTCGTACCGAAAATGACATTCCTTTCGGTCAAGGACCGCTTGCGGATAAATATGAAAATTTCATGAATGATGCTAGAAAACCAATTTATGAGAATGCGAAGTATTCCGCCCTCTCATGCTTCGACCAACTTTTCCAGATTAAGTGCCTAAATGGATAGAGCAACAAGTCATTCATAATGCTTCTTTCGTTCTTGAAAGATTCTATGCCCCCGGGAAATAACGTGCCCGACAGCTGGTACGAAGCCCAGAAGATGATGTCTGATTTGGGTCTAAAGTGTTAGAAGATTCAAACATGTCCTAAAAATTGCGTGTTGTACCGAAAAGAGAATTCAGATTTGAAAGAGTGTCCAACATGCGGAGAGGCCAGGTATAAGCCGAAAGATTCTGATAAGAATCCTGATATACCTGTCAAGATAGCACGATACTTTCCCATAACACAGAGGCTATTCAGGTGCAAGAAAACAGCCGAGCCAATGATTTGGCATCACCGTGCTCCTCCAAGTGAAGATGGAAAAATGAGCCATCCAAGAGATTCACCGTCATGGAAGGATTTTGATAGGAGGCACGCAATATTCAGTAGCGATCCTCGCAATGTCCGGCTCGGACTGGCTAGTGATGGCTTCTGCCCATTCAACTATATGGCTGGAAGTCACAGCACATGGCCCGTTGTAATGATAATTTATAATCTGTCGTCTTGGTTGGTTATGGACCAATCATACTTTATGATACCTCTTCTTATCGACGGACCAAACTCACTGGAAAACAATATCGACGTCTATCTCCGACCTCTGATCGAGGAGTTGAAATCTTTGTTCATTGATGGTGTAGAGACATACGATGCAAACACAAATACAACCTTCATACTGCGTGCGGCTTTAATGTGGACAATTAATGACTTTCCTGTGTATGGAATGCTATCAGGTTGGTCCGTACATGGTCACAAAGCATGTCCACATTGCCATCAATACACAACATCGAAATTCTTGAATTTTAGCAGGAAGGTTTGTTATTGCGGCCATCGACGTTTCCTGCCTCCAGACCACCCTATAGGTTAGACACGGTTCACTTTGATGGTCATCAGGAGCTTCTTGGACCTCCATCCCCATTGTCCGGAGAGGACGTGACTGCTCAATGGGATGGTTACAATAATATGACCTTCGGGATGGATCCAACGAAACAGGTCAAACCACCATTTTGGAACAAGTTAAGCATTTTCTTCGAGCTTCCGTACCGGTCAACAAATTTAGTGCGTCATTGTCTGGACGTCATGCATATAGAGAAGGGAGTATCAGAGCACATACTCAACTTGCTTCTTTGTAAAGACGGGAAATCGAAAGACAACCTGAATGCTCGGATGGATCTACAGGAGTGGGGAATAAGAAGTGAATTGCACCCTAGACCGGTAGCGGGTAAACCAGGTAAGTTTGTACTTCCCAATGCCGCTTACCATATGTCACAACCGGAGAAGAAAAGATTCCTGCAGGTGTTGCATAATTTGAAAGTTCCCACAGGTTTCTCAGGATCATTCAGCAAGAAAATAAAAATTGTGAAAGGCAAGATCGATGGGCTGAAAAGTCATGATCACCATGTTATCGTAGAGCACCTTCTTCCATTAGCCCTCAGGACTTCTCTCCCCGAATCGGTTGGTCTAGTAATCAACGACCTATGTTGTTTTTTCAGAGAGCTGTGTGCTAAAACACTGGAGGTTGTGACGCTGGATAAACTAGAAAATTCTATTGTATTGATACTTTGCAAGTTTGAACGTATTTTCCCACCGTCATTCTTCGATATCATAATACACTTGACGGTTCATCTTGCAACTGAGGTTAAGTTAGCCGGACCGGTACAATATCGATGGATGTATCCCGTCGAGAGGTACGTGTAATTTTTCGTTTCGCGCAATTTTTAAAATTATTGTTGTCCTGTATGCCCGTATTTATTTATTCAACATATTTTCTTTAGGTACCTCTACACTCTTAAAAAGTATATACGCAATAAAAATCGACCAGAGGGTTCTATCATGCAAGGTTATCTTCTTGATGAAGAAACCACATTTTGTTCCCACTATCTGGACGAGAACATTGAGACGAGACTTAACCGGCCTCGAAGAATTCAAGACGGGCCATATGGTAAAGCCGATTATAAGAGGGTAGACACTATGTTTATCAACAAGATATACCGGTTTATCTTGCTTAATTGCGCATGTTTTGAACAAATTAGAGAGTAAGTTTTTTTGGATTAATTGTTATATTTGTGTTTGTGTGTGTATGAAATGATATAATATTAATGTCACCATTATTTGTCGAAAACAGAATTCGTTTTAACGAGGTACGTGAGGGGCATCCTGATTGGAACGAAGAACGATTGGAAAAATATCATCAGGATAATTTTTGTGATTGAGTCACAGATCATGTAAGTTATTCGAATAACATTTTATTGCTACCAGTTTTAATCTAAACTTGTATCGTTATGTATTTGTCGTAAAATTTGTTTTGTTAGATCCACGATCCGAACTTATCTGCATCATTTGAGAGTGATTCAAGATGTTTAGCTCAATTTCCTAGTATGGAGGTTGCATATTACAAAGGATTTGGTGTCCTTGGATACTAATTCGAAGTTAAGGACATAGAAACATCTAGAACCACTCAGAATAGTGGGATTGCGACGGTAGGACCGGACGGTGTGATTTATTATGGGTACTTAAATTTTATACTCGGCATCCACTATCCCGGACGATCAGAACACTTTTATATATTCCAGTGTACTTGGTACGATACGCGAACCGATACGGATAAGTGGAGAAGCAATCTTGGGACTTGGAAAGATGAATATGGATTGACCAGTGTGAACACACTTCGATTTTACGGTCATGAAGATCCGTTTATCTTTCCGAACCAAGCGTTCCAAGTATACTACTCACAGTGTTTGAAGCATCCGGGATGGAGTGTTGTATGCCGTTGGAAACCCAGGGATGTCTACGATGTTCCAGAATTCGAGGACAGCGATGAGGATGAAGAAGAGAGAAGGCTTAGAGTGCTCCGACCGTCTGTTTCGAAGGACAGGTTGTCTTCGGCCGATCATGAAGTTACGTGTGTTAGAAATGACATCGACGATGAAATCCAAGTAAATATGTATAATGCGCCCACGAAACGAAAAAGGTTATCAGTAATGTTATATTATTACTTCACATTTTACGATCTATACATATATAGTCAATACTTTTAATGATTGTCTAATGCGTCCACGGACCGTTTATCTAGATTTGATGACGATGACGGGAGCAGCGAGGGGCGGCAGGAGCTCCAGCCGCGGCACCGGCAGAGGCAGAGCGGTTCTGCCGCCCGGAGAGCTGCGTAGGGAGCCTCAGAGGGCCGGTCTTGCACCCAGATCGGAGACCCCTTTGGATGCCTCCTTCCGTGTGGACTTTGCCACACCTCCAGGTATATTGCATGCATATCCATTTTGAATGTAATATTATAGATATTCATGCATGTTTATGTCAAAATTACTTATATTGTCAATGTTTGATTGTCTAGTTGTTGGTGATGCGTCCACATTAGGGACATAGGCCACTCCTGCTCCTCCAGATATGTTTATATATCATATAGTGCATGTATATTGATTTAGAATGCTATATCATAAATATACACACATTCCTTTTGCTCTTACTTAGATAGTAATTTTTATTATTGTCTAACTGTAGATGGTGACACCACCGCACCTGCGGGTATGTTTATATATCCTATAGTGCATGCATATTGATTTAGAATGTTATATTATTGATCTACACATTCTTTTTGCAATTACTTATATAATCTATTTTTAATTGTCTAATTATAGGTGGTGCGTCCACATCTGACGCATGGGCCATCCTGCCACTTCCGTACCCTCCGCATCGTCTGTAGGTTAGTATGAATAAATATAAAATATTTATTCATTTTACATATCCTCTATAGAATAAATATGAACTTCATGGAAATTTAGCGTCATTGTTTATTTTCTAGTTGGAGGGGATGCGTCCGCATCCGGGACACCGGCCGTTCCTCACCGGAGGAACTATCGTTCCGCTCGTGCTGCTGCCCGGGCCCAGGCTCGTGCTTTAGTCGGTATATATCACACTTCAATTTTCGTTTAACCTTAATTTCTTAATACAACTTTGTCTTAATATTGATTGTCTTGATATTTCTTGCAGACGCAGGGCCTCCCCATCCCCACAGGGGGACTCGAGGCCCGAATCAGTCCCATAGGCTGAGGCCTGACAGAGCTAGGGGGAGGCAGCATTCCCCCTCTTTTTTACCCTTGATTATCGCTATACCGGTCCTTATGCCGAGAGGTTCGGCCGGTATATGGGGGATGAGAGCCGGCTCGTGAAGAACTATCCACTTCACGTTGATTGGGGCGACCAGCACCGGCACTCATTCGCCCTCTTCTTTGATCAGGCTCGGGTATTAATATATATTTTCATTTGATTTATCCAATATATTTATTATTAACACTTGCAATCTAATAACAATTTTTTTTTTGTATTTTCAGTTGGATTACGATTTTCAGCCTGTACCCGACCCTGATCACCCTGGGAGGGTGCTCGACCTTCATGCTCTGTACAATGGCCTGATGAAGAACATGCAGACCAAGGTCCGATACAACAGGAATGAGCTGAAGGCTGACTGCTACTCCCTGTGGATGGCGACCCCCGAGGCAGAGAGAGCGGCCCTCCTATCTACTCCGGCCTTTGCGAGAGTCGACGTAGAGACATGGCCTCTATTGTCCGAATATTTCGACTCTCAACGCAAACAGGTATGTATTTTAAATGTAATTTATTGTTTAGTATATAATTTATTTTTTTGTGTTCCTTAATTAGAAAACTAAATGTGAATGTGTTGTGCAGAAACAGGCCGCTCAAAATATAGAGAATAGGAAGTCGGCGAAAAGGGGTCGTCCCACTTATACAGGTGGCTCGAGAAATATTACTCAAGCCATGGAGTTATCGGTAAATTACAATAGACCGGCCTTTGTGATATAAAGCAATATTAAGAGTTATTTTCTAATATATCTAATATTAAGAGTTATTTTCTAATATTGCAGACAGCTCAGACCCTGGCGCAAGGTGGTACACCGAGCGTGCTGTCCGCATATCTTGTCGTCCGCGGCACCTCGACAGATCCCGCCACGGGCGAGCTTCGATACCCCGACGTCGCTGCCCAGGAGTATTGCGTAAGTGTTAATATTTATTCAACCCCTATTTGAAATTTTAGTTTTGGAAGGTTCAAATTTAAATGATATACTTATATTTTACTGGTTAATGTGGGTGTAGGAGCGGGTGGTTGAGCAGGCCGAGGCATCGGGGATCGATTTTACCGGACAGAGCGATCCGAGGCTGCTGACCCCAGTCCTGACGCCGCACACGGAGGGCACCACGGAGATTGGGAGAGAGGCCGGGGACTGGGCCCTAGCAGGGCCCATATGAGGTTGGACTCCACCCCGGCGGTTACTTCCTCCGTCTCCAGTGAGCGACGTGTCCAGCAGGAACTGAAAAGCTTGAAGGCCACCACCGTTCAAAAGTTGAAGGAAATGCTGGTATGTATACTACTTAATAGTAAAATATCATGTCATATTATAGATATCAACATATCCAATATTAGTACGTAGCCTGAGCTTATTTGGTTGTAGACTTAGCTTTGATTAATCATACATACATATCTAATTAAAATAAACTACGGTTTTCCAAACTAGATATCCAAATGGGGTTTCGAAATAACTTGATAATGATACGAATTCGAATAATACATAGTTCTTACTCGCTTATTACACACGTTAGGTCCAGACGCGACAGGGTACATCGGCCGAGCCTCCATATGCATCTCCTTCGGCTGCGGCTTCGCAAGCCACTACATCGACTGCGGTTCCGCAGACAGCTCCTATAGCTCCACCGCCCGCTCAGACTCCCGCAGCCGTGGCTCCGCAAGGCACTACCTCGACGGTGGCTGCGCAGACCACATCGCCAGCTCCACAGCCCGCTCAGACTCCCGCACGCTCCGCATTGCATGATTTATTGACCGAGGAGCAGGCGCGCCAGATTCTGGCGTTTATCAGACGTGGAGCTGGGCCGAGTTAGGGTAGCTTTTTGATTCTTATATTTTAAACATGTATTTATTTATATGATACATATTGTACTACATTTTGGACGATATTGATATTGGTGGTGCTTGCGTGTTTATATTGATATCATATTCTGCATTTTGGTTTCTTTTGTATATTATGCGTGAGATGTGATTATGAATACTGCGATATATGTTCTACGTGATGATTAATTTTATATATGATCGATGTATATATTATTGTGCACAGGGCGAGAAAAAAATAGGCAGCCCTTTTTAAAAAAACTGATAATATGTACCTACGGATTTCACCGTAGGGCCCTTCATTTCCCCTACGGATATCCGTAGAGGCAAAATATTAGGATACCTGATATTTTTTCCCTATGATCTCAGTATCAGGGGTTAAACTTGTCCCTACGGGGGCAAACAAATGCCCCTACACAGTTATCCGTAGGAATTCTGATATTTTGCCCCTACAGATACCTACGCACTTATCCGTAGGGGCCACTACTTGGCCCTACGGATACATCCGTAGGTACACCTAATCTATTTTATAAAACCGTAAATTAAATAAATTTTTTGTCCCTACGGTCTATTCCGTAGGGCAAACTGGACCTACACAACTCCGTAGGGGCAAATATTAGTCTGTAGGGGCAAGTTCAAGGCTTCGACTTGCACCTACGGCATTTGTACCCTTATTTGTAGTAGTGGGACGGGCGGAGGGCTCTAGGGTTAGGGTTTTCAATGACGAGAGGCGATTTGAGACGGTGAGTTTTGGTTGCAACTTGGGGAGGTAAGGTTGCGACGAGAAAGGCGACGACGACGAAGAATGGCATAGGTTTTCTGAGGAGCTCGAGCGACGGTGAGAATATAGTGATAGAGAGAGAAAGAGAGAATTTTCAACGGGGTATTTTCGTCCTTGCACCAAAATATAACACCCGGGTCTTGGGCCAAGGATGTTTAGATCAAGTTTTTTAACAGTTCTCCCTATTTAGAAAATACCGGGAATTTTCGAAGGGGGGCTTTTCAACAATTTACCCCAATAAAAACAAAAATCGCAACAAACCAAAGAGACTAACAAATTCTCCTCTCACCTCTTATCTTCCTCCTTATATAGCTCCATTCTCAACCCTCTTCATATCTGCTTCTCATCTTCTCTCTCCTCTCACCTCTTATCTTCCTCCCTGTCCTCACTCCCATATTCAGGTTCCTTATGGTGCACCATTAGTAGCTGAAGCTGCCAGCATGATCTAATCTCTCTTCCCCTTAATTGGTTAAAATCAATGTAACCAAAAAAAGTAAAAATGAAAAATCAGATCATGTTGGAGTTTCATCTGGTTATGGTTGCACAAGAAAACCCTAATCATTATTATACAGACCATTTTCTCCATTAGGGTTCGTGCTTCATGAAGAACCCTAAAAGAGTTTGTGATTCTGGTTCTTTTTAAGTTCTTTTTTCCTTGGAATTTCTTTATTTGTTTTCATAATAGTCATGCCTTGAATTTTTTTGTGTTATATATGGCGATATGTTATTGTTATTAGAAATGGAAGGGGCTGGCTAGCTTTTGCCTAGCTCTCACATGGTTGGTGTTTTTGAGATCTAGGCTTTGGGGATTGATTGGACCTTTGACATCATTAATTCTCTGTAAGTTGTTATTTCAATTTTATTTTTTTCCTTGTGGTTTTAATTTATATAAACTTATATTATATATATATTTCCATGACAAACTGTTTCCTATACAGGGGCTACAGGGAAGGTGTGAGGATATTCTAACCCCATATTATATTAAAGAAACTAAAGTTTTATTAATTGTATTTGGGGAAAGGGACTTCTATCTCTTTTCATTCCACCCTTAATTTGGATACTTGAAGATTTTCTTACCAGCACATGAATGCATGAACAAATATCTACAAGAATTTTGATGTTCATCGATCATTTGTTTATGAAAATTATACTATTTGTATTCATGCAGATCGTAATTAGAACATATAGGTAATTTAAGCTCCGTCTCTTTCATCAAATGGATATATATTAATTAATGCCTATATATATTTTGTACACCCTGGAAGCATTTTTCAAAAAAGGCATGGCTGTACATGTATTAAACTGTTTGCTGGAGATAATAAGGGCCCTCTCTTGTTGTTTGCGTTGTAGTTAATTCAAAATAGCACTAAATTAAATCAAACAGTGAAGAAGTTGCTCGAGTTTCCTTTAATTTTGTATAATTAAGAATATTAGTTTTGCCGTGGTGTCTAAAAGTATACTGATATTTGGATGAGTAGTAAGTTGCACTTAAAAGATAATTTGCATATGTGGGTTTCTTTTTCTTTCGGTTTTTTTTTTTGCCCATAACATATGGTATATGGTTAAATCAAATTTTACTTGGAGAAGTATGAGGGACTATATTTTTCTTTTCTTCGCTTCGCTTTGCTTTTCATTTCTTTTAAAATACTGCTTTTGTACTCGGTGATGTCTTAAACCCTAACCTTTTGATATGTTAAGTCCTATTGTTGTATTAAGCGTATATTCGTATACTTGACCGACTAAAATGATATATGTATAGAGGTGTTTATGATTTCGTCTCGGATTATAAAAAAAATTCCTTGTATTTATGGACGGTCTCTCTAGAGAGAGCTATTTAATTTTCTATTTAAAAATTTAGGTTTTTGGCCCTCGCCCTCTAGCAAGATATCTAAAACTTGTAAATGCCAATTACTTCATCCCACGCCTCTTCATTTCCCCCTTGATTTAATTTTATTTTCCTCTATTTATGTATTATCGTAGGGTTTTTATTGGTTTTCTCATGTTTAAAATATCAACTAATGGGTTTATACATTGGTGGTAGGACTTCCAATTTGATCTCAGGTGAGTAGTTACCCCTTCAATTTTTCATATTCATGTTGATTATTTTCCTCTTGAATCTTATATATGGAAGAGGCTTTTTATCTCTTTTCAATGTTAAAGTGATCAAGGCCAATAAACTTAATTGCACATGATAATAGAGATCATACAAATGGGCCCTTCAAAATGACCTCATCTAAAATTATTCCATTTTCTTTTTGATGACTAAAAGTGATGTTTCATTTTGTTTTTATTTGATGTAGTGTTAAATTTTTTTTCAAATTGCATTATTCATTTACGAGTTTGGCTAGTATCCTTCCGGAAGGATTTGGAAATAAATTCTTCTCTGCTTTTCACCATTAGAATGATTTTGGGATTTGTGCATTCAATTATGTTATGTTTGATAATAAATGAAAGTTTTTATTCATAATTGTCAGCATACATCCCAAACTTAATCTAATGGTGAAAAGATAGCAAGAATTTGTTTCCAAATACTTCCGATGGAATCTTAGTCGAGCTAAGATAGGAAGGATTTGTTTCCAAATCCTTTGATTGCTCGTTCGTTTACTGCATATTATAGTATGTTGTTTCAATATAATTTCTTTACTAAAGATGTTGCATTTGAAGACCCATTCTCAAAAATGAATGCCTAGCTCATTCATTTCACCTTTGTTTGCTTCTCTAACCAACCTCTCTTTCTCTCTCATGGTGGTTGATGGACTTTGTCATCTTCTCATTGTTTCTTGAAATCTCCATGCCCAAATAGCCCAAATATCTTCTATGATCTTGTTGGTACTTGATTCTCACATAGCCCTTGGAGTCCAATGCAACAGTGGATCACACATGAGCCCTACTTTATGTTGAGTGCTTCTGTTTTGAGTCCTACATTAATTCAGGTGCATGTTCCCATGCAATTTATGGTTGTTCTCATGAAGATCAACCCCTCATATGCCCTCCTTTATTGGGTTTACATGAAAATGGCATCTCCATTTGTAAAAGCCACTTTGTATTCCATTAGATAAAAGCCTTCTCTCTTGTGTGGGATGACAATGGATGTTAGACCAAGATGTGTTGTTGAAAGGGAGCTTGTGAGAGTTGAAAGAAAGAGTGTAGTTCCATTTGAGGAAAATAATCTCCTTTGCATATAGTATGAAGCTTCTTGGTTAATTTATTTTTGCTCTCATTACCCAACTCATGTATGATATTAGAGGGTATATATATGTATGTTTACTTATGAACGAGATGACCTTACAAAATCCCTTGATTATGATCCCTACCAGTCTGTTGTAAGAATATTTGTGATAGATTTTGCACTTTTGTGAGGATTCCATACTATATGATAGCTTTTGTCAGGATGTCATGATAGCATTGCTTTGAAAAGAAATTTAAAAAAAAAACACAAAAAGGTAAGTTAGAGCCAATATTGATGTTATGATAGGATAAGAATTAGAGGTTAAAGGGGTTGTAAATGATTTAGTTATGAACATTCACATGAAACAGGAGGGGTTCTTTGGATTTAGTAGTTAGGATAGGAACCACGGTGTTTATGAGAATTTATAACTTGGCATAAATGGTAACATAAAATTATCCTAACATCACAGTCCAAACACCCTTAATGTTTTTGGATGTTGGATGAATGTTCACTAGCATCTTATCATTATTAAGGCGTCATCATTGTCAAAACTTCACTAAAGAAAGTCATTGTTAGAGAGAATCTAAATTGGTCATTAAATCACCGTCAAAGATATATTTTCCAACGATTGTAACATTTTGCTCAGTATAAAAGTTTACCGGTTCGATTCCTGGAAGCGTCGGGTATAAAGTTAGAGGAATGTTCTTTTTTACTTTTCCACTCTTCTTTTTCCCCTTCTTTCCCCTCCTTGGTAGATTAAAAGAGTGGATTAATTAAAGGCATCAAATTGAGGTACTATATGAGCCAAGAAACAATTGGAAAATATAGATTCTGAACCTCAAAAGTTTGAAGCTTGGCATTGTACTATTTAAACAACTTGCAAAAAAAAGGGACCAGCAGCACCAGCCGCTAGCTATTCTTCTCCAATTGCAGCAAACTCCTTCACCATTTGCTGACTTATCAATCAAGAATCATTTTATTCACTAATTTATTAATTAGTAAGTGCCATGATATATATATATATATATATATATATATATATATATATATATATATATATATAGAGAGAGAGAGAGAGAGAATGAATAATGGAGGAAAGATGCCATAGGAGAGAATTTCCTCCCTATGGCGTCGAAAATATCTATCATCTTCATTGTTATCATATAAAATATGGATACGCCAAATTTTATGTGATTCTATAACTTTTTCACCATTTAATTAGTCTGTTCAATACATCAATGGTTTAGCATTGATTCATAAGTTGGCACATGTAGGTTTTCTTCTTCTTTTTTAACAAGTACTAGGATGATCTACTCCACATGCTCAACCAGTCATATTTTAATGGAGGAAAGATGCCATAGGAGAGAATTTCCTCCCTATGGCGTCGAAAATATCTATCATCTTCATTGTTATCATATAAAATATGGATACGCCAAATTTTATGTGATTCTATAACTTTTTCACCATTTAATTAGTCTGTTCAATACATCAATGGTTTAGCATTGATTCATAAGTTGGCACATGTAGGTTTTCTTCTTCTTTTTTAACAAGTACTAGGATGATCTACTCCACATGCTCAACCAGTCATATTTTGATCCTTGTGCCCGTATTCAATACTTAGGTATCAATATTATTTTTACATTTTTCTTTGGGTTTTTTTTTCCGCATTGGCCCGTAAGTCCTAACCTATACACACAACACACACAACATAATACACAACATACCCACGCACACCACACGCATGCACATCCAAGGGATCTACGAATTTGCCCCGAAAGCGTTAATTTGTGGCCACTTTTCCTTTCTGGGGTTCGAACCCCGTACTCTTCTCAAGAGGAGAAGTGTCTATATGTGATCATCAGTTAGGTATCAATATTTTATATTAAAAATACATTGAATTGAATATGATAATAATGACAAAAGGTAAAATGACACCTTACTGGTTTTTTGTATGTGTACAGGCCTAAATATTAATTCCTTGCTGTAAGAGAGGTGGATTTTTTATTTTTTATTTTGCTAATGAGAGAATTATTGATGTAATGTTTCTCATCTTCTAATTTTGGTATTTTTCTATTATAAGTTTGTTGTTTGAATCCCCTTCCAATTTTATTTTTTTTGTATCAAAAGAACCATAAGGCTTATGAGGGCAGCTACCAGAACAAAAGGGTAAATTGTCAAAAAAACCGTGGCCTGCTCGGGATTGTCTAAAAACTCCTGACATTTTCAAAATTATTGGCAAGGGTCTACTGTTCAAAATCTTTGTGAAAAAACCACTGGGTTGTAGTTCATTTAGGTCTTGTATTGTATTTTAAATGCAATTACAAAAATACTGCTCTCTCCCCCCGGGCAATGCTTAGATATTACAGGTAACTCATGCAACTTCTTAGATATCCAATACGGTACTTAGATATTACAGACAACTATTTAGATATTACATAAAATTAAAAAAATATTTTAGAGGCTTTTAGTGAGAAATAAGTATATTTGGCCGGAAATTAGATTTTGGTAGAAAAAAATTATAGTTAGAGGAAAAAATGGAAACGAAATAAATATTACAGACAAGTCTTTAGATATTACAAGCAACTTCTCTATATTATAACTGCTTTAAATCTAGTTGTAAATGATTGACAGCTCTCATGGGCAGAGGCATTTTGGGGTTATACGAAAATAGAAGTGCGGGATTGTATAAGGGGGATTTTAAATTGGGTCCAAGGTTTTTTAACAAGGCCAAAAAGCCCAAGGGTTTTTACACAAGTTCTGAGCAAGTGAGCTTTTTGACAATTTGCCCAAAACTAAAACTAAGCATGCGTGTACATTCCTCAGATCCACAAATGTAGTCCAATGCATGGCCCAATTACGACCCAATAGTAGTCCAATGTTGTGGTGTCCAGTAATTCGGCCCAACTGACGAACACAAATACATAAATTCGAAAATAAACGCAAAGCTCCACCAATGATTCAACAAAACCATATATAAACCTTGATCTTTAACAACTCAACTGCTGCATAGATTTAAATGTTTGCTTTGATAAAAAAAAAACCATTTCAACACTTAAATATAAAATTTTAGCTCATATCCGACTATGTCAGACCAAAATTATTCTACCCGTTATAATTCAATGTTGATGCGTTCTATTACAAAGTTTGGGCCTACAAAGCTGGCCCTGCCTACATCGTGTAATAAAATAACAGTGGATGCAACTGCCGTACGATAATATCGAAAGTTACCTACCAATCCAATAGATTCCATATAATTTGTCGGGCTGAATCTACCAGATTGGTGGTTGGTTGAGAAGCGTAAGGTAGCCTTTCAAGTTCATAAGCAACTTATCAAATCACCAACCGTGGAATCTACTGGGCAGCTGGTAGATAAAGAACTTTTGGTCTCAAAAAGTGCTCCTAATCTTTCAACAATTAGTTTATTTATTCACATTAATAGATGTCACCGAAATAAAGCTAGCACTAGCTTTGCCCACATGCAATAAATCCTTTCAAACAATGCACCTAGCCTTTGCTAAAAATCATGTTAAAGACTGAGTGAACCAATCAATTTGGGTGTGTGGGGCCCACATGGGGCCTGCTGCCCCTCCCCCTTTTTCATTAACTTTTTCATGTAATGAAATGTGGGAGCTTTTGCTTCTGTTTTAATCAAAAAGCTGATGCAATTCACCAAATTTCATTCTTGTCTCATGTCTAACTAGTTCTACAACCTTAGAAATTATCCTCTAACAACCCGTAATTTTCTTGAGTACGAAATTTACATTTGGTGAAGCATGAGTTTAACTTTACTACTTGACTTGTATCCTGAGAAAAAGGTTAGAGAAATAATTGTGAAGATTAGATTAACCATAACCCATCACTCATTTACATATATACTAGATATAAAATCCAAATTACTAAATTGCCTCTACAATATATCACAACCCTTCCCTTCAAGTTGGAGCATATGCATCAGGCATGCCTAACTTATTACAAATGTAATGTGCGCGAGATTTTCCAAAGGACTTGGTGAACAAATCAGCCAACTGATTTTCAGACTACACATGGATCGTATCGATGATCCCTTTCTCAACCTTCTCACAGATGAAATAACAATCTATCTCAATGTGCTTCATCCGTTCATGAAAGACAGGATTGTTGCCAATATAGATCGCAATATTTTATTACAATAGCGCTTCATAGGAATAACTGAAATATACCCAAGCTCCGTAAAGAGAAATGGTATCCACGCCAGCTCACTTTATAGTGTTAGCCATGGCCATATACTCCAACTCGGATCAAGAAACCACACTTTGTTTCTTGCTTTTGCAGAAAACCAAATTTCCGCCAACAAATGCATAAAATCTGGTTGTCGACCTCCTATCATCTGATGACCCTGCCCATCTTCATCTGTGAACCCTGTGACCTTCGAATGCCCAAAGTTCTCATACATGGGGCATTTTCCTGGTGCACTCTTCAAGTACCTCGAAATGCAGAGTGCTGCATCAAAGTGACTCTCTCTAGGATCTGACATAAACTAACTCACTACATTGACAGGAAAAGCAATATCTGGATGAGTGACAGTCAGGTAATTATGTTTACTGACTAATCTTTTGTACTGTCCTGAATCAAAAAGAGGCTTCCCCTGACCTGTAAAGAGCTTTACATTTGGATCCATAGAAGACTCAATAGGTCCGCAACTCGACATACCAGCCGCCGAAAGCATATCAAGTACATATTTTCGTTGTGTAGCAAAGATCCCCTCTGACGATCTCAATACCTCAATGCCTAAAAAATATTTCAACTCCCCTCGGTATTTCGTGTGGAACTACTTTTCTAGATCAGCATTCCCCTTCTCATCATCACCTGTGATCATAGTATCATCCATATAGACAACCATAAGGAGCCTTCGTCCGCCCTAATGTCGATAACAAAAAAAACCGAGTGATCACTATTGGACCTTCATGATCCAAAGTTTCTCACAACATCCGATAATCTTCCAAACCATGAACGTGGAGCCTTCTTGAGGCCATACAACGTCCTCTTGAGCCTGCAAACCAGCACAGACTCCACCCTGAGCAACAAAGACGGATGGTTGCTCCATATAAACTTCTTCCTGCAAGTTGCCATGTAGAAATGCATTCCACATCAAGTTGATATAAAGGCCAGTGATAAGTGACATCAAGTGACATAGAAATGCGGCCAAATGTCATTTGGCCGCAGAAAAAAAGTCTCATTATAATCCACAACATAAGTTTGAGAATACCCTTTTGCAGGACTCATCAATATTCTCACTTTGGAAAAAAGCTAGCAAGCTTTTTTTTTAAGGATGAAGAAGATGAAGCAAAGAGATGAGAATGAACTAATAAGGTGAGAGAATCAATCATGGGTGAGTTTGTATCATATAGCTAACTCATATAGAGACATAACCATGGCTAAATTATAATAGTTAGATTAATAAATATCTTAAGTAAAACAAAATGAGCGGACTAAGTCAATGCATCCACAAACTTCTACAAGTTTCATGCATGTGAGCAATTATCTAATTTGGATTTACTTTAAATATTAAAATCCTACATTATAATTAGTATGATGTAAGTCTCATACACCCATGTAGTGTGTATCAACAACCATGACACAAAAGAATACACATTTAATATATATCACATATATATTAACTGTGCACATGTGAGAAAATAAACGCTTAAGTGGGCTAATATTAGTTAATGTAAACTAGTAAATCAAATATACAATTATACACTAATTTATCAAATCAACACTTGATTTAATAATCCGGCTATATCACATATAACTGACCGATAAAAATATCGCGAGAATAGAATACGGTATCGCATACTCATATTATTCTCGGTCCCGCACATATCACATATGTGCTCCTACTTCGTTTCGCCTGAGCCAGTAAAACCTCTATGTAGGATTCTAAAGACTCGTCAATACGCCGGCAGTAGGTGATGATCACATCAAACATCCACAAGCCGTTAGCGGTACTAGCTGGAAGTAACGGCTAGCCGGATATTGAGCGATCAGAAGATCAACAAGCAAGCCCACTCTAGCTCCTGTAAAGCCTGTCAGTAACACTACCGTACAGTCCGGTCTCTTCGTCTAAGATGCCGCATATCAAGTCTAGGGGTCGTAAACGTCAAACCCCAATAACTCGATAAGTCATGCCGATACGAGACTCATAACGGGTCAAGAAACTACTGATAACACTTATCAGTAAATTTCTAAATCAGCCCTGACCAGAGACTTCCAGTTATAGCCAATCGAGCACTGCACGACATCTACCCCTAATACCGGGAGAGACGAAATCCCCTCCTATCGCTCATTGCCTCCATGTGATTCAGGACTGTACCCAAAAACCACCATTTTGCACATCCTCTTGAACATGATAAGATGGAAATCAAAGCACAGTAGGAATCACACAAGACTCTATGACGATCTCGGGTCTACAGACTAACATGTACCAGTGTCACCAGAGAACTGCTATCTGACGTCAGGTATAATACCATCTAGGAGTTCTCGACGAGTCCGTCCAGTGTACCCAGTCTCCACTGAGCACTCGTATACCATCTCTGATGTCAAATACCAATGGATATGAGATCATCCATTGCCCATCAAATGGGTCGAGGGGCGTACGCGCTAGTCTCTCTGGTATATCGATGCCTCGTCTTGATACGCCCACGACTAGGAACATTAAAGGATGAACTTATGGACTACCATGGCCCCATTAGTATGATCTGCATCATAATCCTGGCAGTCAAGTACACATCCTAAGGGCTTTACCAACATGTAACCATGAGACAGTATCAAGAGATAAGTATACATGTTAAGATAAAAAGCAACCAGATAGCATACTATCATGTCGAGCAAGAAAGTCCTCTTTATATATGTCCAAGCATCTACTATAATATACATCATATGTACAATAATGGTCTCTAGGGTATACATACAACTAACACTGATAATGGCATGGAGATATATTTGAATTAGTTTAATGAATTCTGCAAAAATAAGAGCATCGTAAGGCACCGAACAGTCAAAGAGACCCCACGGCAGAATAGCGTCGCCGAACGTATGAACAAAACATTGTTAGAAGAGCGCTGTATATGCTTTCTAATGTTGGTTTGTCTAAGAATTTCTGAGCCAAGGCTGTTATTGCGATGGTTACTTGGTGAATCACTCTCCATCAATAGCTGTTGATTACAAGACCCCTATGGAGGTATGGTTCAGAAAACTTGATGATTATTCTACTATTATAGTATTTGGTTGCCTTGCTTATTATTATGTCAGCGAGGGAAAGTTAGAGCTTAGGGCAAAGAAGGGTATTTTTTCAGGTATGGTACTGGGGCCAAAGGTTATAGAATTTGGACTTATGATTCGAAATTTGTACATAGTAGAGATGTGACTTTTGATGAAAATTATATGCTTTGCCAGAGAAAGAAGCTTAATGTCTCTGCCGATAAAGAGAAGGATGCCAGCAAACAGGTAGAGTTTGAAATGACTTCATTTCAGTCTTATCAGGAGAATGTACCCGAGCCAGGTACACAACAGCAACCACACCATCAACCTCAGCAACAACTTACAGTATTGCCCCCGACCGTCCACGGAGAAAAATTTGACCCCTTTAGATGTAAGGCTACGAGGATATGGTAACATATGCACTTAAATGCAGCGGAAGAGGAAGAGCTCCTAAGCCCTCAAGTTATCGAGAAGTTATTTCTGGTATCGAGTCTATTAAGTGGATTACTGCTATGGGAGAAGAAATGGAATCTCTTTATAAGAATAAGACATGGGAAGTTGTCAAGCCACCAGAGAGAAGAAAAATTGTAGGATACAAATGGATCTTCAAGAAGAAGTTCGGAATCCCAGATGAAGAAAGAATAAGATTTAAGGCTCGTATAGTTGCTAAAAGCCACAGTCATAATGAGGGAGTTGATTACAGCGAGATATTTTCCCCTGTTGTGAGGCATACTTCCATTCGCGTGTTGCTTGCTATGGTAACACATCAGGACCTGGAATTAGAGTAACTCGACGTGAAGACGGCGTTTGTAACAACCGAGCCCAACGCTACTAGTTTCTGTTACCGTATGAATGGTGTATGGTATTTATTTCATTGATCCTAATTGACTGTTGCTAGTATAAATTTTACCCGACAATTCATTTCTGCATATAATAATCTAAGGCATCTAAAATGAAATTAAAAATATTTGACATGGCATGCTTGACACCCATAACCCTGTGGTAGCGTCTTTGCATCGTGTTCTCGTCCCGTTTAGTGAAACGGACGAGTTTGGACGGCTACGCGCACGTACATGTGTCCGTTTTGGGGGTATGCTTTTGATTGTAAAATACTTCATTTTAAATTTTGGATCCCGCCTATAATTTTCTTATTTCAATTTTAAATATTTGGACCCGACCCGGACGCAATTTGGAAATATTTTGCATTTGCGCCAAATTCTATTTTCTAATATTTTCTTTAACCAACGAAAATAATATATAACCCCAGAACATATATATTTCCTTTTCCTTGCAATCTTTTTACAATGTTAAATCCCACGCTACCCTTCCTCTTAAATCTTTCACAATATTTTACTAACAACCAATCCCCATCATTCTTTACCTCCCCGGGCCCCACAATTTCTCTCTCTCTCTCCCTTTCTCCTTCTCTTTCTTTCTCTTCTCTCTCTCTCTCGCACTACGATCCAATTTTCTTTCTCCTCTATATTTTCTCTCTCCTCTCGATCTCTCTCCCCTCTCTATCTCTTTCCTCTCTCTCTCCTCTCGCAATCCCTCTCTCTCTCCCCGTCTCCCTCTCCCCCCCTCTCTCTCTCCCCTCTATATATTATTCTCTCCCCCTTCTATTTTCTTTTCACCAAAGCAAATCCAACCTCGCGAGAAACCCTAGCCGTCTTCCTTTCCCCTCGCGGTGACCCTCGCGACGACACCCCCACCGCCGTTCCTCGCCGCTCCTCGCCCTTGTCACTTCCACCACGTCTCCCTCCTCCTTCCTCATCTCCCCGAGTACCCTGCACGAACCCGCGCACCCACCTGCACGCCGCAACACGTCGTGGGATCGCCGCCGGCGATCTCGATCTGTTCCCCGGCCTCGTGCACCCTCGGTGAGTGGTCTTCTTCTTCTTCTTCTTTTCCCATGCTCGACTGTTCTTAACCGCCGGTGGTTCTTTGCAGGGCTTGCCCGGAGCTCCGTCGATGTGGTCGACGATCACACCCCTCTGCAGATCGTAATGGGCACCCTCTTCTTCTCCCCCCTTCTCTTCTTTCGTCTTGATTTTCTTTTCTTTGAAGCATTCTTGATTCACTGTGTACTGTTGCTGTGGCGGCCGGAATCCGGCTGTGCCGGCGACGTGTTCCGACGATCCAGTGAGGTACTCTGACCTGTGTGGTTCCACTGTTTGTCGTTCGGACATTTTCCGTGAACCGTGGGCACATCGCGAGATCTCCCCGCCAACGTGTAACGTTCCGTTTTCCCGATTCGCGACCCGTCGAGGCAAGTACACCTTACTACATGCTAAATAATATTTACTTATACATTAATAGCACCCTAAACCTGCAGTTTAACTTTAGTACCATAATTTCCCCTTTTTCGTATTCAATGTCGTGTTATTTCATTTTATCTTCCAAGCTTGAAACCTACCATTTGCATTTACTTTATTAAACCTAATAACCACATTTATATGTTTAATCACATTTTCACTATTGACATAGCCTATGGCGTTCTCTCTATAGTTTTACTCCATTCGAACACTCGTGTGCATTTAACCTGTAATAGCTGTGATTTCATCCATTAAACCTATATATAAATCATTGCACCCCTAAAATTCTTAAACTTGTTAACATGATTCAACGACCATAATTGTCATACTGTATTCTTATAATGTTGAAATCATCTCTGTGACACAACTGATAACTGTACTGCTAATTAAGTGAATCTGCTTATTGCTTAATTCATTGCTTAGATCATGTTGTTGATAACCATGCTTGATTATGTAACTGATTATGAGCACACCTATGATATCATTTACATCTTGACATGACTTGCTACATACATATTGATTAACCCGACATGGTACCGTATACTGCTTGACTTGACCTGACGTACCATGACTTGACCCGTTACCTGATCTTGTGTCTAATGCCAACAAACCTGATATGTAGTCCTCATAGACCGTTCCTGTTGTCTATCTAGACAAACCTGCTTACCTGATCCTGTGTTGGCATTAGTTCTTGATTACTGAATACCTGACTTGACATACACATATAACTTGGGGGTATGGGGAAATCAAAGGTGAAACCTGACTTGTAACTCAACAGCTCGCTACTTGTTCTGATCAGTTTTAGAGGCTAGGCCAGTCTTGGAATGATGCCGCTGACATCATTCATCTGTACACATTCCTGTTTTAGTGCCTAGCGGCATGTCTCAGTTTCAGCCCGAGAATCCGGACCGTGGTCCCGGGTATGCACAGGATACTATTGAGTTACATCGATGATTCATCAATTTGATTTCAACGACTTTAGAACAAAAAACCTGATAGAACAGTTTAGTTCACCCACTGCACACTACCCTGCACTGCCCTGATTTATATTACTGTTACCCTTGCTTTATTCATATTTATATTCGCATTGCCTGTTACTCTGTTCATATTTTATTACTTGATGACACGACGCGCTGACGTCTGGGTTTTGCATGGCCCAGATTTTGTACCGCTGTTGCAGTCCGAGCAGGAGTACTTCAGCCAGCAGGCTGAGTTGTGAGGTGTCAGTATTAGCTAGTTCTTTATTTCCTGCATTTTATTCCTGATGTGAGCCCGCATTATGGGACATACATTCCAGTTATTGTGTATTGGATCTTTTGCTTCCGCACCTTTATTATTCTTGACTCATGTTATTTGGTTTACGGACATGTTTTAGATAGTTTTATTTTTGTTCTTGATATCTCTACAGCCGTAATGTGACTGTGGATGGATGCTTCCTACCCACAGGTAGCATGGTTGGCTATGTCACGTGCCCATTTTAGCGTACTCTGGGAAGCGGGGCGTGACATGGTTCTTTTGGTATCAGAGACATAGGTTAGTCAGGTTGATTCTTTTGTAGTTGGGTATTGTACCCAGTATACGAATCAGAATACCCGTGTTTAGGAAACATGTCCTGCCACCTTGCCGTTTTACCGTTCTTGAATCAAATTCTTCCTGATTATATCTTTCACGATGTGCAAACTTCCTTTGCCTATCGACTCGAAACCCGATTCCTTGTTATCTCTAGGACTTAGGCGACTTGGGTGGAGTTATGTAATTGTGGCTATGATACCGCGGCATAGTTACAATGCGGCACTCTATTTAAGTAACTTGGAGTTCTAGCCTTGATCTATATTGTAAATTTGTTATTTTGCTAATCTTGGGTGTTTTGATTTCAGGAGTATGGCAGGCAAGAATCTGAAGACGTACCAAAGGCGTGTTGACGAAGCCGCCATGCTTGGAGTAATTCGGGGAATGCTGGAGAATCAAAAGAGGCAGACCGAGCTGATCCAGCAGCAAGCTGAATCATTTCAGGAAGACTTGCAGACCGTTCAGCAGACTGTGGACAATGTTGGGGCTAAACCAGTTGATCGTGTGGGACCATAGCAGATTTTAGGCGTTTGGGTCCGTCTGTCTTTACTGGTTTGGAGGAGCCGTTGTCAGCAGAGCAGTGGCTAGTTGACACAGAGAACTTGCTTATTGCGGCACAGATTCCAGATGAGAAAAGAGTTGATGTGGTACGCATTCAGTTAGTGAATTACGCCCGTGAATGGTGGCTTGTGGAGGAGACCCTCTTGACCAAGCCGATCAAGTGGGCGGATTTTTCAAAGAGTTTCCTGGAGAAGTTCTTCCCGCGGACTGCACAGGAGGAAATGGAAGAGAAATTCATCAGTCTGAAGCAGAATGGTGCGGCCGTGGATGTACATGCAGCTGAGTGGACACGGCTCATTAGATTCGCTGGACCTTTAGTTGCCAATGATGCAGATAGGGCAAGGAGGTTTATGCGCAGCTTGGATGTGGACATCCAGAGGCAGATTGTCTCTCTGGGTTTGACCACTTTCTCACAGGTTCTTACGGCAGCTCGAGAACAGCAGAGCCTATCAGGGAAGACTGGGAGTTTACAGCAGACAGCAGTTGCATTAAGGAAGCCGGCATTTGTACCAAACCGAGCTCATGTTCGCAGAGGTATTCCAGTGGACCGTCGTGGTATAACACCCATGAAGAAGCCTGTTGTCATTGATCGAAGGAAGAGCGTGACTTGTAACTACTGCAATTTACCTGGTCACGTGCAAAAGGATTGTCGAAGGAGGCTGGGACTCTGTCTAGTTTGTGGAGCGGAAGATCACGCTGTCAGCGCTTGTCCGTCGAAACTTCGTACGAGGGATGATATTCAGAAGCCTCCGCGTTTCAGGGACAGAAGCAGCTGACTCAAGGACCTAATCAGGCTCGAGCTTTTACCTTGACAGCTGAAGAAGCTAAGGCGTCAGGAGAAGTTGTTTCAGGTACTCTACTCGTTCATGGTTTTCCCGCATTAGCGTTATTTGATTCCGGTGCATCCCATTGTTTTATGTCGTCCAAGTTTATAACTACACACTCGATTACCTGCACGCCCATGTCTAGTTTCTGGGACATACACACTGGGAATGGGAAAATCATATCTAGTAGGGAATGTAAAGATTGTACAGTTGTGGTTTGCGGACGGGAGCTTTTTGCAGATTTCTTAGTAATTGATACGGGCAGCTACGAAGCCGTCTTGGGAATGGATTTCCTTGGCACTTTCCACGCTCACATTGATTGTAGGGCAAGGAAAGTAATTTTCCAGATTCCCGGACATCCCGAGTTTAGCTTCACTGGAGGAAGCAGTTCTGTCGAGCCAGTTGAGTTTAGGGCTAGGCCGACAAACAATATTCTTGCATCAATGGAGGTTGATAAAAGTGAAAAGCCAGCTGTTGTTCGTGATTTTATGGACGTGTTTGAAGATATATCGGGATTACCGCCGAAGCGAGACGTGGAGTTCGCAATTGATCTTATTCCTGGTGCAGCGCCAGTATCTAAAGCATATTACCAAATGGCATAAGTGGAGTTGGAAGAAGTCAAGAAAAGAAGGGTTGGATTCGAAGCAGTAACTCGCCTTGGGGAGCTCCAGTTCTTCTAGTCAAGAAGAAGGATGGCACAAGAAGGATGTGCATCGACTATCGAGAATTAAACCGGGTGACTATTAAGAACAAGTACCCGATTTCTCGCGTTGGCGAACTTTTTGAGCAGCTTAGTGGCGCGAGGGTATTCTCGAAGCTGGATTTGCGATCCGGATATCATCAGGTCTGGGTGAAAGCAGAAGATATTGGCAAGACGGCGTTCCGAACTCGGTATGGACATTACGAGTACTTAGTGATGCCCTTCGGAGTGACGAATGCGCCGGCGATATTCATGGACTTGATGAACCGAATCTTTTCACCATTCTTGGACCAGTTTATTGTGGTATTCATTGATGATATTCTGGTTTACTCGAAGAGTTTTGAAGAGCATGCTGAGCATTTGAAGATCGCACTGCAGACGTTGAGACAGGAGAAGTTGTATGCGAAGATGAATAAATGCGAGTTTTGGCTGAGGGAAGTAAAGTTTTTGGGCCATGTTGTGTCTGGCGATGGAATCGCCGTCGATCCAGAAAAGATTGTAGCAGTTCGAGATTGGCCGATTCCAAAGAATGTTGCTGAGATAAGAAGTTTCCTTGGACTGGCCGGATACTACAGGAGATTTGTGGAGAACTCTGCTCCTCTGGCGGACCCATTGACCAAGCTTACGCTCAAGGAGGTACCTTTTGTGTGGGCGGATAGATGTGCGTCAGCTTTTGAGACGTTGAAGCAGAAATTGATAACCGCCCCTATTCTGACCATGCTAGACAATTCCGGAGGATTGGTGATTTACAGCGACGCATCTGGGAAAGGATTGGGATGTGTTTTGATGCAGCATGGGAAGGTTGTAGCGTACGCATCAAGGCAGTTGAAGACCCATGAGAAGAATTACCCAACTCACGATTTGGAGCTTGCGGCTGTGATCTTCGCGTTGAAGATTTGGAGACACTACCTTTTGGGCGAAAGGGTCGAAGTTTTTACTGATCATAAGAGTTTGAAGTATGTGTTCACGCAGAAGGAGCTTAATATGAGGCAGCGTAGATGGTTAGAGCTGATGGCTGACTACGATCTTGATTTTAAGTACCATCCGGGGAAGGTTAATGTCGTACCGGATGCGCTCAGTCGGTTACCAGCAATTCAGATGCTGACTACGCAGAAGGAGCTCGTTGAAGAATTTCGAAGATTTGATTTGGAGGTTGTGCTACAGCATTCTTCGGGACAGTTGATGCAGCTGCAAGTGCATTCGTCGTTGATCGAGAACATTAAAGCAGCGCAATCGCAGGATCCTAGATTGCAAAAGTTTCGAGAACAGGTTGAAGCCGGACTACGAACAGATTTATTGATCCATGAAGATGGTTCGTTGAGGTATGGTAGCCGTTTGTGTGTGCCAAAGGGAGATATTCGTGAAGAGCTTATGAAGGATGCACACAGTTCAGCTTATTCCGTACATCCAGGAGGCACAAAGATGTACCGAGATATTCAACAACATTTCTGGTGGAAAGGCATGAAACGGGAGATCGCTCGCTTTGTGGCAAAGTGTTTGGTGTGTCAGCAAGTTAAGGCTGAACATCAAAGGGTTGCTGGTTTATTGCAACCACTTCCAATTCCTCAGTGGAAGTGGGAACATATAACCATGGATTTCGTGACAGCTCTACCGCGGAGTCCAAAAGGCAACAATGCAGTATGGGTGATTGTTGATCGATTGACCAAGGCAGCGCATTTTATCCCTTTCCGGGTTGGTCAATCAACAGAGACTTTGGCGGAGCGGTACATGCAGGAGATCGTAAGATTGCATGGAGTACCGGTGAGCATCGTTTCCGATCGGGACACTCGGTTCTTATCGCACTTCTGGAGGAGTTTACAGGAAAGTTTGGGGACTCGATTGAAGTTTAGCACAGCTTATCATCCTCAAACTGATGGTCAGTCAGAGAGAACAATACAAACTCTTGAAAATATGTTGAGAGCATGCATGTTGGACTTCAAGGGTTCATGGGAGGATCATCTACATTTGGTGGAGTTTTCTTACAACAACAGTTTTCAGGCAACTATCCAGATGGCTCCATTTGAAGCTTTGTATGGTCGTATATGCCGTTCACATGTTTGTTGGGACGATGTCGGTGAACGAAGACTGTTGGGACCAGATTTGGTTGTGCAGACAGTTGAGAAAGTTAACACTATCAGGAATCATATGAAAACAGCTCAAGACCGACAGAAGAGTTGGGCAGATACGTCGAGAAGACCTCTAGAGTTCGTTGTGGATGATTTAGTATTCTTGAAGATATCACCGACTAGATGGGTGATTCGTTTTGGAAGCCGAGGAAAACTCAATCCTCGATTCGTTGGACCCTTTAAGATCTTGGAGCGTGTTGGTGAGGTAGCGTATCGTTTGGCGTTACCACTGTCCTTGGCGAATGTGCACGATGTGTTTCACGTATCTCAACTCCGTAAGTATGTTCGATACGAAACGCATGTATTGGATCATTCGGAGCTGACGGTACGAGAAGATTTGACTTTTGAGGAGCGACCGGTTGAAATTGTGGATCGAAGGGAAAATGTTCTTAAGAACAAGGTTATCCCTCTTGTACTTGTTTCTTGGGGTAATCTCTCGCATGGAGAGTCCACTTAGGAACGAGAAGATGAAATCCGACAAAAGTTTCCTCATCTTTTCTTGTAGTTATTTGTCGTCTATCTTTGTATTCTTGGAATTTCGAGGACGAAATTCTCTCTGTAGTTAGGTATAATGTAACAACCGAGCCCAATGCTACTAGTTTCTGTTACCGTATGAATGGTGTATGGTATTTATTTCATTGATCCTAATTGACTGTTGCTAGTATAAATTTTACCCGACAATTCATTTCTGCATATAACAATCTAAGGCATCTAAAATGAAATTAAAAATATTTGACATGGCATGCTTGACACTCATAACCCTGTGGTAGCGTTCTTGCATCGTGTTCTCGTCCCGTTCAGTGAAACGGACTAGTTTGGACGGCTACACGCACGTACGTGTGTCCGTTTTGGGGGTATGCTTTTGATTGTAAAATACTTCATTTTAAATTTTGGATCCCGCCTATAATTTTCTTATTTCAATTTTAAATATTTGGACCCGACCCGGACGCAATTTGGAAATATTTTGCATTTGCGCCAAATTCCATTTTCTAATATTTTCTTTAACCAACGAAAATAATATATAACCCCAGAACATATATATTTCCTTTTCCCTGCAATCTTTTTACAATTTTAAATCCCACGCTACCCTTCCCCTTAAATCTTTCACAATATTTTACTAACAACCAATCCCCATCATTCTTTACCTCCCCGGGCCCCACAATTTCTCTTTCTCTTTCTCTCTCCCTTTCTCCTTCTCTTTCTCTCTTCTCTCTCTCTAGCACTACGATCTAATTTTCTTTCTCCTCTATATTTTCTCTGTCCTCTCGATCTCTCCCCCCCTCTATCTCTCTCCTCTCGCAATCCCTCTCTCTCTCTCTCCCCCTCCCCGTCTCTCTCTCTCTCTCTCTCTCTCTCTCTCTCTCCTCTATATATTATTCTCTCCCCCTTCTATTTTCTTTTCACCAAAGCAAACCCAACCTCGCGAGAAACCCTAGCCGCCTTCCTTTCCCCTCGCGGTGACCCTCGCGACGACGCCCTCACCGCCGTTCCTCGCCGCTCCTCGCCCTCGTCACTTCCACCACGTCTCCCTCCTCCTTCCTCCTCTCCCCGAGTACCCCGCACGAACCCGCGCACCCACCTTCACGCCGCAACACGTCGTGGGATCGCCGCCAGCGATCTCGATCCGTTTCCCGGCCTCGTGCACCCTCGGTGAGTGGTCTTCTTCTTCTTCTCCTCCTTCTTCTTCTTCTTCTTTCCCCATGCTCGGCTGTTCTTAACCGCCGGTGGTTCTTTGTAGGGCTTGCCCGGAACTCCGTCGACGTGGTCGACGATCACACCCCTCTGCAGATCGTAGTGAGCACCCTCTTCTTCTCCCTCTTTCTCTTCTTTCGTCTTGATTTTCTTTTCTTTGAAGCATTCTTGATTCACTGTGTACTGTTGCTGTGGCGGCCGGAATCCGGCTGTGCCGCCGACGTATTCCGACGATCCAGCAAGGCACTCTGACCTGTGTGGTTCCACTGTTTGTCGTTCGGACATTTTCCGTGAACCGTGGGCACGTCGCGAGATCTCCCCGCCAACGTGTAACGTTCCGTTTTTCCGATTCGCGACCCGTCGAGGCAAGTACACCTTGCTACATGCTAAATAATATTTACTTATACATTGATAGCACCCTAAACCTGCAGTTTAACTTTAGTACCATAATTTTCCCTTTTTCGTGTTCAATGTCGTGTTATATCATTTTATCTTCTAAGCTTGAAACCTACCGTTTGCATTTACTTTATTAAACCTAATAACCACAATTATATGTTTAATCACATTTTCACTATTGACATAGCCTATGGCGTTCTCTCTATAGTTTTACTCCATTCGGACACTCGTGTGCATTTAACCTGTAATAGCTGTGATTTCATCCATTAAACCTATATATAAATCATTGCACCCCTAAAATTCTTAAACTTGTTAACATGATTCAACGGCCATAATTGTCATACTGTATTCTTATAATGTTGAAATCATCTCTGTGACACAACTGATAACTGTACTGCTAATTAAGTGAATCTGCTTATTGCTTAATTCATTGCTTAGATCATGTTGTTGATAACCATGCTTGATTATGTAACTGATTATGAGCACACCTATGATATCGTTTACATCTTGACATGACTTGCTACATACATATTGATTGACCCGACATGGTACCGTATACTGCTTGACCTGACCTGAAGTACCATGACTTGACCCGTTACCTGATCTTGTGTCTAATGCCAACAAACCTGACATGTAGTCCTCATGGACCGTTTCTGTTGTCTATCCAGACAAACCTGCTTACCTGATCCTGTGTTGGCATTAGTTCTTGATTACTGAATACCTGACTTGACATACACATATAACTTGGGGGTATGGGGAAATCAAAGGTGAAACCTGACTTGTAACTCAACAGTTCGCTACTTATTCTGATCAGTTTTAGAGGCTGGGCCAGCCTTGGAATGATGCTGCTGACATCATTCATCTGTACACATTCCTGTTTTAGTGCCTAGCGGCATGTCTCGGTTTCAGCCCGAGAATCCGGACCGTGGTCCCGGGTATGCACGGGATACTATTGAGTTACATCGATGATTCATCAATTTGATTTCAACGACTTTAGAACAGAAAACCTGATAGAACAGTTTAGTTCACCCACTGCACACTACCCTGCACTGCCCTGATTTATATTACTGTTACCCTTGCTTTATTCATGTTTATATTCGCATTGCCTGTTACTCTGTTCATATTTTATTACTTGATGACACGATGCGCTGACGTCTGGGTTTTGCATGGCCCGGAATTTGTACCGCTGTTGCAGTCCGAGCAGGAGTACTTCAGCCAGCAGGCTGAGCTGTGAGGTGTCAGTATTAGCTAGTTCTTTATTTCCTGCATTTTATTCCTGATGTGAGCCCGCATTATGGAAAATACATTCCAGTTATTGTGTATTGGATCTTTTGCTTCCGCACCTTTATTATTCTTGACTCATGTTATTTGGTTTATGGACATATTTTAGATAGTTTTATTTTTGTTCTTGATATCTCTACAGCCGTAATGTGACTGTGGATGGATACTTTCTACTCACAGGTAGCATGGTTGGCTATGTCACGTGCCCATTTTAGCGTACTCTGGGAAGCGGGGCGTGACAGCTTTTCTTAACGAAGAGTTAGTGGAGGATATCTTGATGAGGCAGCCAGAGGGATTCACTGTTCAGGGTAAGGAAGATCATGTTTGCAAATTGCAAAAATCCTTGTACGGGTTAAAGCAATCTCCGAGGTGGTGGTACAATAGATAGGTTCATGGTGAAGAATGGTTACAATGGGAGTCCGTATGATTGATGCGTTTATTATAGAAGAATGGAGGATGGCTCGTTTATTTATTTACTCCTATATGTAGATGAGATGCTCATTGCAGACAAATCAAATATTCAAAAATTGAAGGTGCTTCTTAGTAATGAGTTCAAGATGAAGAATCTTGGAGCAGCTCGAAAGATTTTGGGTATGGAGATATATAGGGATCGCAAGCAGCGAAAGCTTTTCTTATTGCAAGAGAGCTACATTAAAAAGATACGGAGGAGGCTCAACATGTCATATGCGAAGCATGTGAGTACTCCATTAGCTGGAAATATTCTTCTATCGGCAGCTCTCTTACCTCAGTCAGAAAAAAGGCCGAGTATATGTCTTGAGTCGCATATGCTAGTGTTGTGAGAAATTTGATATACGTTATGGTGTACATTGGGCCAGATATTACACACACAATGAGTGTTGTTAGCAGGTACATGGCTCATCCCGGAAAGGAGCACTGGCAAGTAGTGAAGCGGATATTTCGATATCTCAAAGAGACGGCGGATGTTGGTCTTAATTACGGAGGAGTTGATATGTGTTGTGAAGTAGCGGGTTAATCTGATTCGGATTATGCAGCTGATCTTGATAGGAGAAGATCGGTGTTTGGCTACGTTTTCACATTAGCTAGTTCTACCATCAGTTGGAATGCTACGTTACAGTCTTCGATCACTTTATCTACTACATAAGAAGAGTATATGGCGTTAACGGAGGCAGCGTAGCAAGGCATATGGTTAAAGATTTTAGTCGGTGATCTCGGCTTACATCAGAATCAAGCAGTGTTATTTTGTGACAGCTTGAGTGTTATATATTTAGTAAAGGATCAAGTGGATCATGACAAGACTAAGAACAACGACGTAAGATATCACTTCATCCGTACTGCGAAAAGGATTAAGATACAGAAGGTTGGTACAGAAGACAACCCAACAGATATGTATACTAAGCCGGTACAAACTACGAGTTCAGACATTGTTTGGACTTTCTCAACGTTGATAGATGAAAACAACCTTAATGGAGGATCGGCTACAGCAGACTTCTGGCAGGACGGCTCACAGCTGACGGATTTTAAAATCAAGATGGAGATTGCTAGAATTGATTCTTTAAATCCTAATGCTATTTGTGTTTGGATTTTTTAATTAGTGATAAATCCAAATTGGTGATTCAGTCGATAAGATTGATATTTGTTGTTTGATTTAAATTTATTATTGATTAAATCCTAGTTTAAATATTATACTCATGTCTAAAGATAAATTGTGGCTATGAATCCAATAGCCTATAATAAGAGAGAAATTGAGAGAAAATAGACGAGTTGTGTTTTGCCGTCGTCTCATAATTCTGTAAATCTTCATAAATAGTGAAATATTCTATGTTATTGTCCGTGGTTTTTCTCGTTTGGGTTTTCCACATGAAATCACTGTGTCTCTTTATGTTGATCTTAATTCTGTTTTCTGTGATTTGATTTATTTTCTGTTTCTGCGTTTATCTCGATCATCCCTAACATAAAATTCGGTGATCAAACGAAAGAAGAAATCGCTCTAACTAAATTTGAGGAATCAATTGGGCAAATAATTCCAGTAGAAGTAACAGTGCCAGCTTCATCTCAAAATCTATAGAGTAACGCCATCACATTCGACGTTGCGAAAACATCTCCTTCACACGTCTGAAACAAGCGATCGAACTAAATATGAAGCGTTAGCATTTGAAAGTTCTGAAACTGAAGATAATTTAAAAGAATATCATGACGGTACAAATCAAGAAGCCATTAGAACAACAGTCGACGTTGGTTCTAGCTATGAAAATTCTCTTGCTAAGAAATCCATGCATGGCTTTTTCAATGAAGGGTAGAGAGGAACAGAAGAATAAATCTTCTCTCTTCAGCAGCTGCATGTGTTGCACACCAGTTATAAATTGATGTTAGTTGCCTTTTTCATTTGTTGTGAGAAAACGGTTTGCTGATTTGATTCTAATATTGCTTTTTTCTAATTGGAGAAATGTTGTGAATTTTTTATTATTTAATCCCAAGATGCGGTTATTTAGCATCGACAAGCTTCAAATATCACAACAACAAAATGTGGAAACAATGATTTTTCTTTTTCCAGTAAAAAGTGGAAGAATCGTATTTGTGTATTCCAATCATATCATAAGCAAACATATTACATTAAAAAAATGAAATCTTGCCTACTTCAAAAAAAGAAAAAGAAAGGAAAGATAAATTAAAAACATGCTCAAGTATGAGCCAGTAATTAATGTCGAATTGTCTAAATCTATATATTTATGCAACAAACAGAACAAGATGTGGCATTCACGAACGATATTTTTCAGTATATTTTGAGAGGGGAAAGAATAGTGTGTTAGATTTTTGCCATCATCTGCATAAAGTCTGGATAATTCACTCGTCCGTCCCCGTCTGAATCTGCTTCTCTTATCATTTGCTCAGCTTCTTCTTCTGTTAGCTTCTCTCCGAGGCTCATCATCACATTTCTCAACTACAAACACCCACAAATAAAATATATAAAAAAAATTATACAACTGTATGTTTAAAAAAATTTTGAAAAATTAACATGAAATTTGATAAAAAAAAAAAGGTAGTGGTAATTGCAAATATTCACCTCATTGGCTGATATATACCCATTCTGATCCCTGTCAAAGACCTTGAAAACTTCTCTTAGTTCCTCTTCTGCATCAAATTCCTGCAAGTGATGGAAGTTTAATTTCCCCCACTAAACAAATAATTCAATATTAGGCTATATATGTATATTTGTAACTCCACTATTTAATTTTTCTAAGTAATAATTAATCAGCAGCACTTACATTCATTTTTCTAGTCATTTGATTTAAGAACTCTCCAAATTCCATGTTCTCATTGCCATCCACAACAAATTTGCTTATTATGTTCTTCATTTCATCTTCATTTGGATTCTGGCCCAATGATTTTATCACAGTGGCTAATTCTTCCAGCACCCGGCAACCTTCAAGCAAAGGAGAGCGAAAAATGAGGGGAAAATTATTTGTGTGTCACGACTACAATAATTAATTAATAAGGTTTATTTTAAAAATCACCATCGAACTTTTAGAGTTTTTTGAGATAGCACCAATGAAGTTTTAAAAAATGTTATGAATCCCCACCTAAACTAGCAAGTTTGTTTAAGAATGCTAGTTTCGTTAAACTCGTTTCAGACGGCATGAATGGACTGAATAACCTTGTATATGGACTAGATAGCCCCAAACAAACTGAATATGGTATTTCTTTCAACATAAATACCCTTTAGCTTTTTGGACAAATATAGCGTAAATACTCTGCTTAATTAGAGAAAAAGGATTTTTATTCTAGGAAACATCATTATTAGATAATCAATGAGCTTGAATTCCATGAATTACTTCTACTTGTTAATACCACTTCATGTCAAACCAGAAGCACTAAAAAGGCCAAATCTTTGAAAAAGCACATATTTGGATCATATATTGCTAGGTCCAATTTGGGTTGTGTCATGTCCATGTCATATCATGGAAAAAGTCTCTGTCTTTTTGCCCTTTTATGTGGAATCACATTCCCTATGTAGGCTTGCAATTCAATTGAATGAATCAAATTTCATAAATGAATAAAGCACACTGTTAAGACTATAGAACTGTAAAATTAACACTGCATTTGGAAACATGTGGGTTTAACTTTGACTCTAGAAATCTCTTACAAACCTATTCCTATTGCTTAGGATAGGATCAATTGGTTCTGATTTGGCGACCGTGCGGTTGGATTTTTAGCGGTGTATCTCTGCATCGATTTTATCAGTGCAAAGGATCCTAATTGCTTAGAATATGGTACTATATATGGATGCTAGAATAAATGAGAACGGAAACACGTGCAGCAAGCTATTTTATTAATTGAAGGAAATCCGGTGCATGCATTTGTATTGGTATGATCACGCAATTGTAGTGTATCGTATATCGCCGGCGGAGGACAATTTATGAATCCATTGGCAATAAACTTCTTAAAAGAAAAACAAGACGAACATTTTTTTTGGAAGGAAAAAGTAGGATGATCAGAAACATTGATCTAGGTGCTCTTTTATATATGTAGGGGGAAGGAGACCGCCTATCTTTTATTAGAGTTTAGAGCAGGGACTGACGACAAAGGTCCTCTCACCTCTCTCTAATACTTGTAAAAACAGAAGAGACATTGCCAACCGAAGACCTCAATGTTTCATGATCCCATTCCCAACGGACGGAAATTAAGTGTATTCGTGATGGCTGTTCCATCGGAAATGAGATATTCTTCCAGGAATGTTCATTTCCGATGGATTCCTCTGTCCGTTGGAAATGTAGATTTTTTCCCTAAAGTGATATATAATTATAAGGGAAATTTAAGAAGAAGAAGTAATTACCATCTCCATCCTTGTCTTTGTCCAAGAGGCTAAGAGCTTCAATAAACTCACACATCTGCTCCTCACTAACAAGACCCATTTCACAACAAATTAAGTTGATATGAGAGAGAGAGAGAGAGAGGAGTATGAAAAGACAAATGAATGGATTCCAATGAAAGGAGAAACAAATGTTTGGCTCTATTTGTAGGGGACAAGAAAATCAAAAAAAGAAGAATAAGATTGGAATCATATAAAATCAAAGGGCGTGACATGTTGACATCTCTGACTTGTAGCGACATGAATTGATCAAATTACCAGTCAAAGCTGCAAACACAATTAAACATATAACAAGAAACACTATATATGGGGCTGTGATTTCCTCTAATTTTAATTACATACATACGTGGTCCTTATCTATAACCAAAAAATTATTGTATATATCCTTCTTCTTCTTCGGTTGATTGTTTTTGCTTCTTAATTTTGTCATGATATATATATATATATATATATATATATATATATAGATATCTTAGGTTGATACAAGGGAGAGAATTTCTTTTGGGGTGATGAAGAGACGTAGAAATTGGTTTTGGTCCATGCATATGCACCGTGTCATTATTTCTGAAATTAATTCTTGTGGGTTTCAGAGTTTCTTCACTTTTTCAAACTCTGGAAAGCTCTGCTGCATGCTCCAACGCGCCAATCTGAGGAAGGATTTGGGGAGTTGTGATTATCTTCTGTTATTTTTGACATGTTGACGCTGTAATTGTGAACTGCATAATTAAGTTTGGTGCAATAACTAATAAATTACTCATTTTTTAAGCCAAGCTTTTAAACACATTACCCTTAGTGTTTTTCATCCCTGCGGATCATTTTGATCTACTTGAATTAAATAGCTTATATATAAGCTAGATTTCATGAGATTTGAAGACCTATAACACATCCACCAAGTATACTAATTCAACGATTTTTCGGTGCATAAAAAAATATTATCGCTTGATTGATGTGTTAGAGCTAGGTCTCCAAATCTCGGAAAACTTTATACATGCTATATCTAAAATATGTAGATCAAAATGACCGGCACGAATCGGTGAAAAACATTGTGGGTTGTGTGTTTTGGGCTCAAAATAAAAAATGAGAACCGGCCTCATAGGCTCATCTTCTTATAAATTATTACCAGCAGAGGAACAAAAGGTTTAGGTTTATCTCTTGTTTTTATCTACGGTCATATATGATGTACGAGGTAGATCACCAATGTTGCGGACCACTTGAGGCCGAAGATATTTTTTTCTGACACATATTGATTTTGGTTATAATAGTAAAGATTATGACAAGGCACTCGAACATAAAACAAGATGTCTCATAGATCTAAACTCGCTTAGTAAATTGAAGATGTGCTTTAGAAGTACTAAAGCGATAAGTTTGAAGTAAACCAGCTTGTTTATGCGGATGGAAATAATTCCAAACAATGTAGTTTTTCATCCCCGCATCAACTAAAAGGTCCAACACGGTTCATGCATTTTTCGTAAATTTGAAAAGAAAATCGCCCAACGGGCGGCTTCAATAGATCTAAACACGTTTTAGTAGAAGCTTAGATAAATATTAATTGATGCTGTAGCCAAATGTTGTCAAATTTTTCATGCATATTAAAAGCTGTGTCTCGTTGAAAATAAAATGGTTGGGTACTGCTGATGCTGACGGATTGACCGTGGAATGGCACTTCTTGGTTTCAACAAAAGAGAGTGATAGATTGAATATTTATGAAGAAAGTGAGTAATTAAACAAGAACTAATCCCATTAACTTGTTTTGGTCCTTTGAGGAATGGGTCCAATTAACCCATGCTGCTAGAAACGGGCTTAGGTGTTGAAACATTCATTATGATCCAAAAATATCTTTAATTTCAAGAAAATGGAGCAATGGCAACATGAGTCTTGCTTGTTGTTGAATTCAACCCATCAATGGATGGACTTGGTACCATCTGCATGGGTTTATGGGGATCTTTTATGCCTTCCGAAAGCTGTTTGGATTGCCGCAGTTAACATTTATTGCTAACAATCAAAGAGGATTGGCTCGTACCATAAAGACATTGCTCCATTAGTTAAGAGTTCCTGGATTCGAATCCCCCAATTGCAGTGACAAGAGGGAACCGTTGACTAAATATGTAGAACAATTTCCAACGAACTAGGGGTCCACCCCCCTTCCCCCTAAACGTTTACCGACTTGTTTTTTAAATAAAAAAAAACATTTAGCGTAAACAACCAATCTCTGCTTCGCTACTATTACAACGGAAAAGGAAGGGAGTCATTTACTTTTGAAATTGATTGATAATGTGGCTTCTTATTTTTCTAGAGAAATCAAACAAAAAAAACCATTTAATAATGTTCGATATCGGTGATCTCCCAGATTGTGACACATGGCAGATGACGTGTCCCGAAGCTAGCAAGAAAGGACCAGGAACGGTATGTCGGTAAAATACCCCGGGCCCGCGGCCCATGGACGTAGCCGACCTTCAGCGACCGACCACACAACTCCTGTGCCCGCCTTCCAAACAACTGTTGGCTCACATCCGAGCCCCCGCACAATTGGCCTTCTCGGCCCCCTCAGCTCATCCCCGGGCTACCGCAGAACCTAGATACCTCGGCCTCCCGCTCGTCCCCGAGCCTCCCGCCGAGATCATATTCCTCGGTCACATCGACCGACCGACGACACCTATCGCAGGTGCAACCGCCTCACCTCCACGAATCTCGCCATACGCGAGATATCCGCCGGCCACGTCCCGCGTTCCACGCCATCACGATCCCCCATTAACGAGCATGTCTCGCCATTAATGGGAGATCCCGTCTATCACGCGGGCGTGATGCCGGGAGCGTAACGGCCGGCGTGATTCCCGCGCCTGCCTTCCTGTTGCCACCACTATATAAACCCCTCTCCAGACGGATCAAGTAAGTCAATTTCTCCCCATTAGGCCATTCCTCTGCTTAAATATCCGGTCTAACTTGATCGTCGGAGGGTCATCGGTGGTACAACCACCTCGGGACTTTCTTGCAAGTGCTCGGCCACAACAACCTCAAACCCATTGAGATCCACACGCTTCAGGAGGCAATCTCCAACTCAATCCCAGCCGTCCATCGTCGCTCGCAGCAGATCTACGGAAGGTAACATCTGAAGGAGATCCATACCTCCATCAGCTGGCGCCGTCTGTGGGAAAAACTTGATTCCGCTGAATAGAGTTCATCTTCCGATCTCCATTCAATGGCGAGCGATCACCGCGATGATCCAAGCACCAGCCGCCGCCTCCCCCACAACGGAGGCGCAGACGAATCTCCTCCCCCGAACGCCATCAACACCCTAGCCGCCCGGATAGATCGACTCGCATCCGTTGTGGATGCGCTCGTCCGTGTCCAAACGGCGGGCCAGGCTCCCCAGGTCGCCGCTCAACCATCTCGGGATCAAGACCCCTACAAAGGGAGAGAAGTCTCTGCACGCGTCGGCACAGCCGACCACCGCCTCGATGCCTCCTACGGCCGCCGATCTCCCGGGCCAACATATTCTATGACCCGCTGGGCGCCCCACAGTTCAACACCGAGGTCTGTCGCCCGAGCGCCTCGCCCCGAGCCCCTATGCGCTAATGTCCTTCCTTAAGAGATGTCGGTCAGCTCGTCTGCTCCCAGGCATGACCGACGCCACCTCCCTCGATGGGGTCGCACGGACGGGACTCGTTACGGCAGCTTGAAGACTACCTCTCCAGGGGATCTAAGGAACATCATCGAGAGGAACCGGGGCCATGGCCAGACACAGGTCTCCAACAGCAGAGGCCAAACATCAGAATGTACCGAATCGTCAGGATACCACGGCTGGCTCGACGACCTCGAAAAGAAGATCGAATGTATGCAATGGAAATGTCGTCATTCGAACGACGGGGCTAAGTACGCCTCCGACTCGCTCACAAAACCCTTCACCGAGGAGCTACTCGCCGTCCATGTCTCCTCCCTGAACAAGCCCCCAAAGGTC
The DNA here is from genome assembly GCA_030015575.1 of Agapanthus africanus. Classification (NCBI taxonomy): domain Eukaryota; kingdom Viridiplantae; phylum Streptophyta; class Magnoliopsida; order Asparagales; family Amaryllidaceae; genus Agapanthus; species Agapanthus africanus. Next base: position 751,656,141 of record CM057339.1, read on the forward strand.
TTTCTCTTCGACGGTAAGTCCGACCCGAAGGACCATTTGGACGCATTCACCGAAGGAATGAGCTTCCAAAACAACTCTGACGCCGCCCAATGCCGAGCTTTCCCGCCCACTCTCATCCGCTCCGGATGGGACTGGTTCCGAGGACTCACGCCTTGCTCGATCTCAACCTTCGACGAGCTGGCCACCCAATTCCTCGGCCACTTCGTCGGGAATAGACGGCAGAAACGGACCGTCGACCATCTCTTCACAATCAAGAGCGGGGACAAAAAAACATTCAAAGGGTATATCACCCGCTTCTACAATGCCCTTCTCGAGGTCCCAGAACATCGGGACGAGACGATCATTACAGCACTTAGGTCTGGTCTTAGGCACAAGGAGTGGTTACGCTCCTTTGCATTGGCACAACCTAAGAGCATGGCCGAGGTAAAAGCCTAGACCGAGCATGAGATTCAGCTCGAGTCCGAGGTGAATGCAAATCTCCCCGGGACAGAGCAAACTGACCAAAAGAAAAAGGGGAGGGAAGAGAGAAAGAGACTTGAGCGGCCAAAGCCCTACTCCCCGAAGTTTCAGGAGTACACCCCGCTCAACGTCTCCCAGACGGTACTGCTTGAGGAGGCTAAGGGCGAGGGGTTCTTCAAGCTCCTCCCGATCTCGCGCATGGCGGCAAAGCGCACCCGGGGCCCCTACTGCGGTTTCTACAGGTCGCAAGGCCACTCTACAGAGAGCTGTAAACAGCTCCGAGACTACATCGAGGAGCTCATCCGTTCGGGACACCTAGCAGCGTACTTACGGGACAAGTGGCAAGCTGACCGTGAGCAAGAGCAGCGTCCCCCTCCCGGCGAGTTAACAATCGGCCAGATCATGGTCATGTCGGCGGGGGTACGCCCGATACCTACGAGGTTCAGCACCCCACGCCGTACACGGAGGCCAAAAGACGTCCGAGGAGCTCAAACCGTACCAATAAAAAGAACATCTACTAGCTTGTACTTCTTTTACTAAGGCAATGTAAACTTTTCTCAAGATCTTTCTATTTATATAATAAGAAGGGATCAATAAAATATTGCAAAAAGAAGAGTTTGTTTATTCAAAGGGTACTATAGGCTCCTCAGCCGTACATCGAAAAAGAAAAATTACAATAGCGGGGCTAGGAGGTGCAAAGAACATTGCTCGTGGTACTCCGACGATATTTCCGCCAGCTGAGCCCTCGCGGCTTCAGACCCCTACCTCTGATGTCGCCCACGAACGCCGGCATCGTGCCGCAATTGGTAACACTCAAGGATGAGAACCACCGAGCGATCCCGCCGACCCACGGAGATCAGGCCGAAGCGCTGCAAAGACCTTAGCTTACCAACCGCCTCATCCTTCAGCTGTTCGAACAAGGGGTTGTAGAGCCCCGGCGACGCCCTCCAAATGGAGTACATCAACAGCTGGAGCAGAGGGGAGCGCCGGAGAAGCAATCGGCCGAAATGATCCTCAATGCGGCCTATGACTAACTGCACCATGTCCTCGGTGCAGTACTGATCGTAGAGGTACACGTCCTCGAAACTTACGATGTCGGGGATGGTAAAAGGAAAGTCCTCCATTCTTACGTTTTGGGTGTGAAGAAAGGAGTGATCAATGCTCCCTCCGCTTTATAGCCCCACTACGCTCTCAAGAGTCCAACAGTCGTCTGTTTCACCCACAACTATGCCGCCACGCGGCAGACATCAAGCCTTTTCTCGGCGAAATCGAAACGACGCAGCTTCGGCGCTTCGCCTCCCCCACGTGTTCATTATACGTGTTGCTTTCGACTGTCCCTATTCCCCATACTCATGCCGGGAAGGTCGGACAGAACTTAAAGAATCGACCAAGCGGCTACCCTACTCGGCTATCCCTGGCTCGGAGTTCCCTACCCCACAACGCCAGGGATCAAAGCTCTCGCCAAGAGGCACTGAGCAGCTTCACTGCCCGGTCTGTCCTTAGCAGGCCCGCTACGGCCCCTCCAGCACTAAGGATCGAAGCCCTCATCAAGAAGCAGCCGAGCGGCTACACTGCTCGGTCTATCCTTAGAAGGCCCCTTACGGCCACTCACACACTAAGGATCAAAGCCCTCACCAAGAGGCAACCGGGCTCGCCCTTGCTCGGTTATCCCTGGCTGGTAGTCCTCTACCCCGCAACGCCAGGGATCAAATCCCTCATCAAGAGGCAACCAGGCTCGCCCTTGCTCGGTTATCCCTGACTGGTAGTCCCCTACCCCGCAACGCCAGGGATCAAAGCCCTCATCAAGAGGAAACCGAGCTCGACCTTGCTCGGTTATCCCTGGCCGGTAGTTCCCTACCCCACAACGCCAGGGATCGAAGCCTTCGCCAAGAGGCACCGAGCAGCAACCTTGCTCGGCCCCATCCTTAAGGATCAAAGCCCTCGCCAAGAGGACCAGGCAGTAACCCTGCTTGGCCCGTCCTTAGCAGGCCACTTACTGCCCCTCCCATGCTAAGGATCAAAGTCCTCGCCAAGTGGCAGCCGAGCGGCTACCCTGCTCGGCTATCCCTGGCTGGGAGTTACCTACCCCACAACGCCAGGGATCAAAGTCCTTGCCAAAAGGAATCGGGCAGTAACCCTGCTCGGCCCGTCCTTAAGGATTAAAGCCCTCGCCAAGAGGCACCGGGCAGTAACCCTGCTCGGCCCGTCCTTAAGGATCTAAGCCCTCGCCAAGAGGCACCGAGCAGCAACCCTGCTCGGCCCGTCCTTAGCAAGCCCTTAACGTCCCCTCCCGCGCTAAGGATCAAAGCCCTCATCAAGAGGCAACCGGGCTCGCCCTTGCTCGGTTGTCCCTGGCTGGTAGTCCCCTACCCCGCAACGCCAGGGATCAAAGCCCTCATCAAGAGGCAACCGGGCTCGCCCTTGCGCAGTTATCCCTGGCTGGTAGTTCCCTACCCCACAACGCCAAGAATCAAAGCCCTCGCCAAGAGGCACCGGGCAGCAGCCCTGCTCGGCCCCATCCTTAAGGATCAAAGCCCTCGCCAAGAGGCACCAGGTAGTAACCCTACTCGACCCGTCCTTAGCAGGCCACTTATGGCCCCTCCCGCACTAAGGATCAAAGCCCTCACCAAGAGGTAGCCGAGCGGCTACCCTGCTCGGCTCTCCCTGGCTGGGAGTTCCCTACCCCACAACGCCAGGGATCAAAGCCCTCAACAAGAGGCACCGGGCAGTAACCCTACTCGGTCCGTCCTTAAGGATCTAAGCCCTCGCCAAGAGGCACTGAGCAGCAACCTTGCTCGGCCCATCCTTAGCAGGCCCCTTACGGTCCCTCCCGCGCTAAGGATCAAAGCCCTCATCAAGAGGCAACCGGGTTCACCCTTGCTCGGTTATCCCTGGCTGGTAGTCCCTTACCCCGCAATGTCAGGGATCAAAGCCCTCATCAAGAAGCAACCGAGCTCGCCCTTGCTCGATTATCCCTGGCTGGTAGTTCTCTACCCCACAACGCCAGGGATCGAAGCCCTCGCCAAGAGGCAACCGAGCGGCTACCCTGCTCGGCTATCCCTGGCTGGGAGTTCCCTACCCTACAACGCCAGGGATCAAAGCCCTCGCCAAGAGGCACAGGACAGTAACCCTGCTCGGCCCGTCCTTAGCAGGCCTCTAACGGCCCCTCCCATGCTAAGGATCGAAGCCCTCACCAAGAGGCATCAGAGCGGCTACCCTGCTCGGCTATCCCCGGATGATAATTCAATACCCCACGACGCCAGGGATCTAAGCCCTCACCAAGAGGCCCCAAGCAGCAACAACGCTCGGCCAATTCTTTGGAAAGCACCAACCTTCTTGCGGCAAAGGTTCCTCCAAAGTGTTTGAGTAAACGATCACCACCTCGACTTCCGGGCCATGGAGATACCGACCCTTCACCGGTCTTTGCGCACTTGGCAAATGGTCGAATTCAACTCGACGTGTGATCGCCAGACGAAGAACCGACCTGATATGAAAGCTGAACCGTACAAGTACGGATGTTCTCCACAAACGAAAGGACAATGTGCGCGAAAAGAAACGGCAAAAAAGATTTTTATTCAAATAAATAGAAAGTCTCTACAAAGGTATTATGGGATCCCCAACCTAACAAAAGTGCCCGGAGGCTTACAAATTTGAGAGCAAAAGAGAGAAATAAGAAGACGTGGGGCTTCATACCTCAGGCGTGGGGACGACCTCTGCGTGCGGCGCCTCCCCTACGACCACCAGGGCGGCATCTTCAGGGTCGGCTCCGCCGGCGGGAACTTCGGCGCCGACATCCGGGGCAACCGACTTACCCCTCGCACTCCTACCGGGGGATGCTTTCCCCGCATCATGTCTGGGGGCGGTCCTGTGGGCGTCGTCAACGAAAGGGTATAAGGTCCGGAGCTCGGCATCAGGGAACTTCGGCATCTGAGCCTTGACAGAGTCAAGGGCGTCATGCCAAATTACACCCCCGGTACTGGCAAGGTCGGCGTAGAAATGATCTGATTTTTTGTAGCTCTCCACCGCGTTTCGCTCCCGGTCCTTCGCGCCTCGTTCTCCTTCCGAAAGCTGCTCACCGTCTTCTTCATGGTAGCAACGAGCACCCGGGAGTCCTTCAACTGGGACTCGGCGGCTTGGGCGGCCTCTCGGTACCGAGCGACCTCCCTGTTCCCGGCCTCCACCCGGGCCTCAAGGGCAGCAGCCCTCTCCATCGCTGCCCTCTCCTCCCGCCTTAAGCTCTCCTCCCGTAAGGAGGACTCGCCTGCGGCATGCATCACCAGAACAATCTCCTCGTCCTCTATATGGACGACGAGGGCAACATGCTGGAGGACCTGGAAAAAACGGGTCAAAAAGGGGAGGGAAGCACCCGACCACACGGACAAAATGTTGGATGAAGAACCAGGTGAAGTGCGAACACTGACCTATACGGCCTCTTGAGCTATCGCCGCCATTTGGGCCCGGAGAGTTCCTCGAGGGACCCTCTCTCCATATCCGAGAGAAGGCTGTCGGCGACAGAAAGCCTCGAGGGCACATTGAAGCGAAGCTCCCCATCATCCACAAGGGTCAGGGAAGTCGGGGAGCAGGGCACTCTCCTGTGAGACCTCTTGAGGGATGGCGCGGGGGAACCCTCCTCGTCTCCCACCTTAGGGGCCCGAGGCTCTTGCGCCCGATCACCTTTCGAACTGGCGTGCGACTAGACTCGGGGGCCCGGGGCTCACTTGGGCACCTGGGGGAAAGGGCCACCGGCGGGGCCAGAACGGACGGCGGGCGAGAAGGGCCAGGGCCTTTGGACTTCTGTCCCTTCTTCGCGTCAATCACTGCCTCGCGGAACTTGCTCATATCCATGGATTCTGCACAAGACAAGGTACAATGGATTCAGCAATGCAAGAAAAATAGAAAAAATGCACAAGTCTAAACAGGTCGCCTGAGAGCTCCTAACTTACCCGTGAACTGGGCGGGGCTGAGCCCAGCCTAACTAAAGGCCTGCTCAGAAAGCAGAACGTCGGCCCGGGGAATGGGCTCCCACTCCGCCACTCTCGTTGCGTCGGGATCGTTTGACTAACTCTCCCGCCGGCTCCTATCCCTAGACCACTGGATGGGCACGGGCCAGTCCTCACTCTCGGGAAGCCCAACAAAGAAAAACTTCTTCTTCCAATCGTGGATGGAAGAAGGTATGACGACGACCCCCGACCCGGCAACACTTCCCCGTTGTTTCCTAAAGGAGAAGTATACCCACCTCGGCTCACCCGCACGAGTGCCGTAGTGACTTATATAACCGAGAGAAGAGGCTAGGATGCTCAGCCTGAAAGGGATCATGTGCATCTTCAGACGGACCAGGAACCCAAGGAGAATCCTCCAGGAGTTCGGCACTAGCTGGTCCGGGGCTAACCCAAAATAATTCAGCACTCTAACAATCTCAGGAGAGAAAGGCAGGCGCATCCCGGCCCAAAAGGCTTCCAGGTACAAGGCAATCTCCTTACCGCGTACCCGATTTGCCCTCTCTCTTTCCTCGGCCAAACGTAGCGTATAGCTGGGAGGAATATGGAAACGTGTCCGAGCGGTGGCAAGCTCGTCCTCATATCTCACAGAGGATGACACACCAGGGGCGTCCGCGACCACCGCTCTGGGAACCACCCCCGTCACACGACCCCGGGAAGAGGATCTGACCTTAACCTCCCGGGAAGACTCCGACTCAGTGGAAGAAGAAGCAGAAGAAGAAGAAGAAGCTCCAGAAGAATCCCTAGAATCTACCCCGACGACATCTACTGACTCCTCAGAAGAAGACATCTAACCTGATGGAGAGAAGTCCTCGGGATAGAAAACGCAGAGATCCGACCAAAAAAGGAGAGCGAAGAGCTAACGAGACTCGGGACGAGGAAGATTTGAAGGGGTATGGGCCTTGATGGGGACCCCACCTCTATTTACAGCTGCCGGCGTACACATCCAACGGCGACGGTCATCTCCCGCCAAAAAGACTCATCGCATTTGACGGCCACCATCGCTCCACCTGTCGCACGCGCAATGGTCATACCCTATCGGACGTCGATAATCTGCAGCCCGTCGCGTCAGCCAACCAGCGCCAGACACGTGGGCTGTCGCTTCGGTGGACGTACGCACGATCCAGCGCATCCTCTTCAATGCAGGATCTGGCCCCTGATCCGCTGACGCCATCAAGAAAATGCAGCTGATTGCCCGGGAACGCACACTTATGATATCTACGAAAAGGAGCTCACCTCGGGTGACCCGAACCTTGAACAGGTCGGGACGAGAGTGGAAGGCTAATGATGATGCTCAATATTGGTGATCTCCCAGATTGTGACACATGGCAGATGACGTATCCCGAAGCTAGCAAGAAAGGACCAGGAACGGTATGTCGGTAAAATACTCTGGGCCCGCAGCCCATGGACGTAGCCGGCCTTCAGCGACCGACCACACAACTCCTGTGCCCGCCTTACAAACAATTGTTGTCTCACCTCCGAGCTCCCGCACAATTGGCCTCCTCGGACCCCTCAGCTCGTCTCCGGGCTACCGCAGAACCTAGATACCCAGGCCTCCCGCTCGTCCTCGAGCCTCCCGCCGAGCTCATATTCCTCGGTCACATCGACCGACCGACGACACCTATCGCAGACGCAACGGCCTCACCTCCGCGAATCTCGCCATACGCGAGATATCCGTCGGCCACGTCCTGCGTTCCACACCATCACGATCCCCCATTAACGAGCTTGTCTCGCCATTAATGGGAGATCCCGCCTATCACGCGGACGTGACGCCGAGAGCGTAACGACCGGCGTGATTTCCGCACCTGCTTGCCTGTTGCCACCACTATATAAACCCCTCTCCAAACGGATCAAGTAAGTCAATTTCTCCCCACTAGGCCGTTACTCTGCTCAAATATCCGGTCTAACTTGATCATCGGAGAGTCCTCGGTGGTACAACCACCTCGAGACTTTCTTGCAGGTAGCTCGGCCACAACAACCTCAAACCCATTGAGATCCAAACGCTTCAGGAGGCAACCTCCAACTCAATCTCAACCATCCATCGTCGCTCGCAGCAGATTTACGGAAGGTAACATCTGAAGGAGATCCAGACCTCCATCACCATTGTTTTATGTGCAATGCACGTAATTAAATACCACGTCATTATTATTTTATAAGTGTGATGCACACGTAATTAAATCACACATCATTATTATATATATTATAAGCATGATGCATGTGATTAAATTAATTAAAATTAGATTTTTTTACTTAAAGCCTTTCAAAACTGAGCTAATTACTAAACCCTAAAAACTTAATAATTGCTTATTACCCCCAAAACGTTTAAGTTACATCATTTTAAACCCCCCCTACGTACACACACACCATTAGCCCTTTCATTTCATTATGTTGGTCAATTAACGAAGAAAGTCGGGTTAGGGTTATCAAACCCTCCAAACCAATTCGTATCCACTTTTCCTCGTTTAAAATTTCAAATTATAGCCCCTATTCGGAATTAAGGCTTAAAATCTCCAATTAGCAATGGAATATAGATCATCTTTCTCAATCAGGGGTTATGATTTGGAATTCTAAGAAGAGAATACGAGTGGTTTGGGGAGTTTGATAACCATATCCTGATTTTCTTCATTTTTTTGGCACTGATCTGCATGCCTTAACACACACCACACCCACACACACCACACCCACACACCCATCCCACCCAACACATACAAACCTAAGGGACCCACAGATTTACCCCGAAAGCGTTAATTTGTGGCCACCCCCCTCTTGGGTAGGTGGTAATTGAATGAGCCAGTTCAGGTTCGATTAGTGTTCAGTTCGGTATCATCTCGTTCAAGCTTGATTCATTTATTAATGAGCCGAACACGAGTCAGAAAGTCCGGCTCGTTTATTACACGAGTCGAACCTAAGCTCAGGCAAACTCGTTTAGTATTGGCTCAGGTTCGGCTCGGGTACACAATTTGGAAAAAAATAGTAATATGTAATATAGATCAGATCTATACAACTCTCAAGACACTTAATTCAATTAAAGAACGGTATATCAAGTGCAACAAAGGTGAATATAAAACATAGTGCTTAGACCCATTCCATGCTCTATATGTCAATTTTCTTTTTAATCTTTCCATATCTCAAAGTCTTAGGTTTTAGGCTCTATGTTTCTGTCCCTAGTCTAACTTCTCTTTCAAGCTATGAAGTTTAGTCATCAATCTTTTCACAAAATACTTTCATGTTTTCTTCTCAAGCCCTTTTTATTGGCTATTAACTCATCCTCAGCCTCCACTAAAGTTCTCTTTATCGTTTTCTTTTCAGAGATCCCCTAATAGAAGATGCAACCGAGCTCAACTTTGACTCTTTTAAGGCTCGGTGAGATAATGAGCTGAACATGAGCCAGACCTGGTCAGCTCAAGACGTACTCGAGCCGAGTCTGAGCCGACATATAAGCCGAGTCGAGCTTGGACAAAGGTCGGCTCGTTCAAGCCCGACTCAATTACACCCCTACTTTTGGGATTTCTGGGGTTCGAACCCCGTACTCTCCCTAAGAGGGGAAGTGTCCATACCAACTGAGCTACTGCTCATTGGTCCCAAATTTCTTCATTAATTGACTAACGGAGTGAAGTGAAAAGACTAATGGGGTGGATGGATGGGGGGTAAAATGATGTAACTTTAACGTTTTGATCAAGTTTTGGTTTTTTTAAGTAATTAACTCAGTTTTGTAGGGGATTCAAGTAAAATTTATCTATAAAGCTTCTCTAATTACGCGCAATGCAGTTGCCAAAAATGCTAGCTAGGCATAGCCCATGTGGATTGAGAGAGAGAGGAGAGAGAACAATTATTTATTGCAAGCAAGCTAGGGTAAAACTGAATTCTATTTTTCTAAATAGTTGTTGCAAGATTTCTAAAATATTCAAATGTAGATTGTTGTAAAAGAAACAACCCTGAAAGAAAGGAGAGTAGATGATGGATGATGTTGCACGCTCGCTATAATTTTAAAAGCGATAATTTTTTACTAAATCTTATAAAAGTTTGGTAATATTGTAACCCATTTTGTTATGTTAAATCAATATTGAAAACGAAGTTATTTGCGGCTTGATGTTAATGCAGCTCCATTTTATAATAAGTACAGGTAAAAAAATTTAAATGCCGTGCTTGTCGATAACATCTAAAAATTGTACTGTAACAAAAATATACATGTGTACTGCTTATATTATAGTATATTCCAGCTTAAATTTTGTAATACAAAATTAGAATATTGATATCAATCTCAGATTCAATTCAATATTTAGTCTTTATCAAAAAAATTCAAAACCAAAATCTTTTCTTAAACATCCTTGCTCAGCATGGCATTCGGTTCTACCGCAGTTGATGGTTTCCACTGAGTATTTCTCATTGTTTAGCATTCAGAAAATTAAGTCGCCATACCTAGCGGTGTCATGTCAACACCTTGTTGCATTGCCAAAACCATTTGACCCATGTTGTCGTCATCATATTACTAACTATTGTCTTTCATAACACTCTTCAAGAGTGACCCTCACAAGGTCTTTAGATGCCTCATGCTTGCATTCATTTTCATCGTAAACCATGTTGGGCATTTCCGTTATTTCAAATTGGATTAAAAATCATTCGTACGTTTCTTTTTGCATATTACTGTAGGGTTACCTAGCATGACAGCAAGGTTTCGGGAGGCATCGTCCATACCAATTTCAAAAATTTACCGTACTAAAGAACCCTAACTCTAGAATCTTAACTGGAGAATTATACGAATTAAGAATGCAAACAACATTGCATAAAAAGTGAACAAAGAATATAACCTTTGTAGACCGGTCCTTCACTTCAATAGCTCCGTGTAGTAGTCCCTTCGCTCGAAGTAGTGAACCCCCGGACTCGAGAAAAGGCTCCACAAGATGAACGAAACAGGCTTTCTTGAAGTCTTTGAGGCTGAAAATGTTCTACGTCGAGAAGACACCAACTCAAGCTATCTCTTCACTAATATGGAATTAGTGAAGCAAATACCATAAACTAAATGGCTAATATAGTAGAGAATGATGAAATAGGAATTTTTCTCACTTTAGATTTATTTTTCTCACAATATTTCATCACCTTTTGAAAAGCTAGAAAGTTTTCTCATGAGGAAGAAGAAGATGAAGTGGAGATGAGAATGATACTCATGAGGTGAGAAGAGCAGCCATAGATGAGTTTGTATCATATACTAACACATGTAGAGACTAAACTATGGCTAAGGATAATGGTTAGGTAAATAAATATCTTAAGTAAAATAAATTAGTGGACTTAGTCAATGGTTCCACAAGCTTCTCCAAGCATCAACCATTAAAACAATTTCCATCTAATTTTGATTAACTTTAAATAAATAAAACCCTTCGTTATATCAAGCATGGTGTGAGCCTCATACACCCATGAAGCATGTGGCATCAAGTATGACACAAATAAAATGTACATTAATATATATCACATATATACTATATGCACACAAGTGAGAAAAAGAAATGTTTAAGTGAGCTAATATTAGTTAATGTAATTCAATATATCAAATATATAAATATACATTAAATTATTAAATCAACACTTGATCTAATAATCCGGCTATATCACATACAACCGGCTAATATCAAATGTAACAACTTATCGAATCAATACTTGATCCGATAACCCGGCTATATCACATATAACCGACCGATATCACATATCGCGAGAATAGAATACGTTATTGTTAGTTGTATGTATGCCCTAGAGGCCAGTATTGTACAGATGTTGTATATTATATTGGATGCTTGGACATATATAGAGATGACTTTCTTGCTCGATATGATAGTATGCTATCTGGTTACTCTTTATCTTAACATGTATACTAGTCTCTTTAAACTGTCTTATAGTTACATGTTGGTAAAGCCCTTAGGATGTGTACTTGACTACCTGGACTATGATGCAGATCATACTAGTGGGGACATGGTAGTCCAAAAGTACATCCTTCAAGGTCCCTAGTCGTAGGTGTATCGAGATGGGGCATCGATATACCAGAGTAGACTAGCGTATACGCTTCTTGACCCATGAGATGGGCGATGGATGATCCCATATCCATTGGTGTTTGACATCAGAGATCGTGTACGGGTGCTCAGTGGAGACTGGGTACACTGGACGGACTCGCCAAGAACTCCCAGATGGTATTATACCTCACGTCAGATGGCAGTTCTCAGGTGACACTTGTGCAGGTTAGTCTGTAGACCCGAGATCGTCATAGAGTCTTGTGTGATTCCTACTGTGCTTTGATCTCCACCTTACCACGTCCATGAGGGCGTGCAAAACGGTGGTCTTTGGGTACAGTCCCGAGTCACATGGAGGCAATGAGCGATAGGAGGGGTTTCGTCTCTCCCGGTATTGGGGGTTGATGTTGCGCTGTGCTCGATTGGCCGTAACAGGGAAGTCCCTGGCCAGGGCTGATCAGAGATTTGCTGGTAAGTGTTACCAGTAGTTTCTCGACCCGTTATGAGCCTCACATCGGCACGACTTATCGAGTATTGGGGTCTGATGTTTACCACCCCTAAACTTGATATGCGACGTATCAGACGAACAGACCGGACTGTACGGTAAGTGTTACTGGTTGGATTCACAGGAGTGTGAGTGGGCTAGCTCGTCGATCTTCTGATCGCTCAATACCCGGGTGGCCGTTACGTTTAGCAGACCGCTTGCGCCTTGTGGGTGCTTGATATGATCATCATCTGCTACCGGCGTATTGACGAGTCTTTAGAGTCCTACACAGAGGTTTCCTGGTTCAAGCGAAACGAAATAGGAGCGCATATGAGATATGTGCGGGACCGAGAATAATGCGTGTATGTGATACCGCATTTCATTCTCGCGATAAATGTTTCGATTGGTTATATTCGATATGACCTAGTTATCGAATCATTGATTCGATAAATCGATACATTGAATACTAGTCGGTTGTGTGCGACATGACCGGATCATTGAATCAAATGTTGATTTAATGATTTAATGTATAATTATATATTTGATATATTACTTTGCATTAGCTAGTATTGGTTCACTTTATATGGATTTTCTCACTTGATGTGCAAGAAGTATATGTGATATACTTTTGTGCACACATTTGTATCATGTTTGATGATACTTGATTGTTTAGTTAAGTATATAGAATTAAACCATGGTTGATTTGATAATTAGGGTTTTGCATATTCATTTAATTATTTATTTATTCATTTATTTATTTGAAAAAGATTTAAAGAGAATGGTGGCTTTCTTTTGTCATTAGTTGAAGCTTCTTGAAGCCTTGACTTTTTCAACTATTCTTATCCTCATGCTTAACCCTAACTCTCCAAATGACCATGGTTTATTCTCTACACTTAACCCTTGTTAGATTATGATAAGTATGCTTTTTCTTTTCATTTTAGATATACTTATCATAATTCTAGCTCATCTTCTTATTTTTCTTCAAGTTTGAAACCTTGAGGCCATCAATGGCAACTTGACTTCCAAAGTGAGAAATCCAAATCTAAAGTCTACCCACCTCCTATTTCTTCACCCTCTACCTCTTGCCAAGTTGTTTTGGGTGTTTTCTTCACAAGTTTCATAACTTGGTGAAGTCGGAGCTTGAACTTGTGATGCCTCGACGTAGATCGTCTTTGACACGAAGCCGACGACCTATTCCGCTCGCTTTCCCGATGAAGCCGATGAACGAGTCTAGGATTGGAAAAGGACAGCGAGAGGACCACTACGTGGAGCTAGGGAAGTGGATATCCGAATCTATAAAGGTTGTAGCATCTAACTTTTAGTTAAGTAGTTAACTAGATTATCTTTTCGCCTAAACATCTAGTCTAAGATCCGTAGTCTAGGGTTTCTCGGCACCATTTTTTTTTAAATTGGCATGTTCGATGCCTTGTGAGACCTCACTAGAGTGCCTAGGAACCTTTCACTGGTATCAGAGCCTAGCTAGAGCCTTAGGCGAAGTCTAGACGCAATTTGAAGCCCGAACGAACCCGAAACCCTAAGCCTAACATGCTCTCTGTACATTTTCTAAAATCTGGGATTTTTCAATATTAAAAGTGCTTAAAAAATTCAGCAGGGAATTCTAAGAATTACGATGCAAATTTCATCCAATGAACAGTGATAATCGCGGCGGAACCGCGGCCTAAGCCTGCTTAGGCGGCGGTTCCGCGGCGTCTTGATGACGTCATCCCTCCTCCAATGCACAGTAATTCATAGTTTCTGCAGCTGAGCTTTATGAGTATTTTTTAATAATTATTCCAGGGTTTAATTTTCTGGGCTGTTTTAGAGCTTCGGTGTTTCGACCGGATTATCAAATTTCGTCTTTTGTGTATTTCCGGATAATTTTTAGAATATGTTAAAAAGTTCGACCGGATATAAATACCCAATTTTTCCCCTGTCGGGAAATTTCCAAGTGTTGGATTTTTCCGTAGTTTAACGACGTTCTAAATAGTGCAAGTAACGCGATGGACCCTCTAGAAGATAACAAACCTTAACTCGATTATGTGACCGTCTTGAACTGCCCTTTGAACCTTCGGGTTTGGGGCAGTACGGCGTGCCACATGTGAGGCGTTGGCTTGACCCTTCCACGGCTGGACCGTTGGTACTGAGGCACGAACTGAATGTTGTTAGACTTATTTCATGTGTTGAGCTGTATCGGAAAACTTGGGTATTCGACTGTTCGATCGGAAAATTTAACATTTTCTGTTTATCTGGAATGTGATACAATAATTGGAATTCACAAACAGTTATAAGATAACTGAATGAATGTTATAAATCTAGCAGTTTAGTCCCACATGATATTGAAAAGAGTTTTCGATAATGAGACTAAAATGCGGGATTTATATATGTTAGGCATGTGATGTCTAAGTATTTCATTTGATTAGGCATGCGATGTCTAAAGAAGTTGCGGATTCCAATTGTTGTAGTTTTACACTTTCTTTTCTGTGACCGTAAGTGTAATATGTGATATCGCCGGTTTCGTTGCTATATGTCAACGACAATTGGGATGCGCATATTTACTTACGTTGATGACATGTGATGTTATGTGTTGCTGGATATGTTATATTGGATAGTCGTGTTCGAATAGCCGGGGTTTTTTATGTGAGATAAGTGTTTTTCATTTTCATTCATGTAAAAAACTTGTATGTAATATTCTTTTATTTGGGGCACTTCCAGGTAGCGGAAGATGTCACCTTTTGTATATTATTTATTTTTCCGCATTAGGATAGACCCAAGGAGGGGAGCACAAGTAACCGGGTTCTGGGGTCCAGTGGGAGACCAACTCGAGGAGTCGAGTCCGGGTCTCCTAACCCTAGAATTGGCAGGGTTGCTTGCCGCTCTCGTAGGGGTCTAGGGGTGTGGGATTGGCTATTCGTCACGACCGTGGAATCCGTGTTTTATACTGGCTCGTATTGAAAACACGGACATCCTAGTATATCCAATATTTCATATGTTTATTCTGCTGCGATATCTGTGTTGTGACTCTGTGATGGATATAGTATGTAGTATATATGATATATTATATAGACGTTACTTATGTTTTACACCCGCGCTAGCCCTGCCCTGCTCTGTCGTTAGTTACCTAACCTAACGGTGCACGAGGGGACATCGAGGCGAATGCGGATGGCATAAGTGTACGTCATATCTATCTGTGATGTTTAGGTATTTAAATGATGGGACTTCATTAATGTGATTAATGAAAGACAAGAAACCTAAGATGTTGTGGAATCGAATTTTAAAATAAAACAGGTAGCTACAGTTCTTGCTTTGCATAGCGGTATATATGATATACCCTGCACCTTATTCGATGAGGAAAGGACCGAGATCCCTTCACCCGGAGTGACTCCTTTAGCAATAACTGGCAGATGCTACACACTCGGTTTGACTTTTGATTGCTTCTATAGTTTCTGCTTTGCACAGTGATATATATGATATATCCCGCACCCCATTCGACGAGGAAAGGGCCGACGATCCCTTCACCGGGAGTGACCCCTTTAGCAAAACTAAAAATGCCTCAAAATCACTCCATTTCAAAACTTCATTTGATTCTACAACGATATCAAGTTCATTACGCTCATGGTTTTTATGAAAAACCTGCATAGCCCTCCGTCATTTCAGATAAGTACTAGTTAGTATTCGTGCTGCGGTAGTTTGGCCTCCGTCAAGGCGCAGTGTACGGTAACTAACTAATGCTTATCTGCCAGCATATGATGCGATTGGATTAGGGTATTCGTACGGCGTTGTTTGGCCTCCGTCAAGGGTCGTGCGGGTGGGTTTAATTCAATCAGGAAATGACGGGTTGAACTTGACTAGCGGACTATGGGTTGTTTGGCCTCCGTCAAGGTCATAGGACGCTAGGGGCAAAAGTATTATCGGGAATTTCAAGTGTTGAAATTTGCAATGAGATTGCATACCTTCTATGAGATAGTTGGATCCCGATACCCACTGTGAGTAAGAGTTACTCCTGGGAGAGTTTTACACATTGCAATTAGCTAATCAAGTAGGTGTCTAGAAAGGTGTTAACGAGGTTACGCCTCTGGGAAAACGAGGTTTACATTAATTAGGTTCGTGCGAAAGCACGGGGGACCTCCCTCAAAGTACCGACACTGGCCTGGCTGAAAGATTGGCGAACCTGTAGTGTGTAATTAATCCCGGCTAGTCTTTCCTTTTAGGGTTTGGAGGAAGATTTGATAAAAAGCAGTGGGAGCCATCCTGATTAGATAAGATAATAACCAATCTGATCTTGCACGAGCATACGCTAAAGTGTTTTCTTCTCTCTCTCTCTCCAGGTAGCGACCAGTTCATGCCTTAATCAAGATAATAATATGGATGTATTGACCGAACCCGCATGTTATACTGTGCTGGGGAACGTTGGTTCCGTTCTTTCTTATAAGAGTTATAGGAATGAACAGGATATAGGGGAATACCAGGATTCCCATGCCACCCGAATGAAGAAAGTACATGTTGATGCATTTTCTTCGGGTGTGTTCGTTACTGAGAACTGTTTCTCCATTTGCTCTACGTCCTGGGTATTGGATACCGGGTCAGGATCCCACATATGTAATCAGTTACATGGGCTTAAGAAAGGTAGAGAACTTGGAGAAGGTGATAAAGACATTAGAGTTGGAAATGGTGCAATTGTTGCAGCCAAGACTGTCGGGGAATATCACCTTGTATTACCAACTGGTAATACATTGGTTCTGAACGAATGCTATTACATGCCGAACCTGATATGCAACATTATATCGGTTTCTTTATTAAGTAAAGAGGGATATAATTTTGTATTACAGGACAATGTTATGAACATTTTCCGTAACCAAAAGTTGGTTGGATTAGGCACGTTATGCAATGGCATTTATGTTCTAAATCAATCAACAGTTCTGAGCATAACAAACACACACAAGAGGAAGAGTTCTGAACTCAACGAATCCTTCTTGTGGCATTGTAGACTGGGTCACATCAATGCGACACGACTAGCTAAGTTGCATAAAGATGGGTATTTAAATTCGTTTGAGTTTTCATCTTATGACATTTGCCAGTCATGTCTCAAAGGCAAGATGACCAAAACTCCGTTTACGGGACACGGAGAACAAGTTACCGAACTCTTGGGACTGATACATAGTGATGTATGCGGTCCCATGTCTACACATGCCAGGGATGGTTTTTCGTACTTCATTACATTCACTGACGATCTCTCTAGATTCGGATATGTGTTCCTGATGAAACACAAATCAGAAGCTTTTGAGAAATTTAGGGAATATAAACAAGAAGTTGAGAACCAAACCGGAAAAAGTATTAAAATCCTACGATCTGATCGAGGAGGTGAATACTTGAGCAACGAATTCCTGGACTTCCTAAAAGAGAATGGGATTCTCTCTCAGCTAACTCCTCCATATACACCATAGCACAACGGTGTATCGGAGCGGAGAAATCACACCCTATTAGATATGGTGCGCTCTATGATGAGTCCAGCTGAGTTACCTATTTCCTTCTGGGGATATGCACTGGAGACTGCTGCATACCTACTGAATAGAGTTCCGACCAAATCAGTGCCTACCACTCCATATGAGATATGGAATGGCAAGAGACCATGTCTCAATTTTATTCAGATATGGGGTTGTCCGGCCTATGTTAAAACAAAAAATCCGGACAAGCTCGAGGCAAGGTCTGTTCTATGTAAGTTTGTTGGATATCCCAAACATTCGCGAGGGTATATCTTCTACCACTCCGAGGAACAAAAAGTGTTTGTTTCTCGACATGCCACTTTCTTAGAAAAAAGTTTTCTTATGAAACAGATAAGTGGCATTGAGGTAGAACTGGAAGAGGTTCCAGCAATACAGACTACAACAGAAGATTTGGTTGAACCAGAGGATTCCGTAGTTCCCGATGAACCCCAGCCTCTCCGCCGATCTAGTAGGGTTTCTCGCCCACCTGAGAGATACTACGGTTTTCTCATGGATGGTGGGAGCGAGGATTGCATCATGGAGGATGATGACCCAACTAGCTTCGAGCAGGCCATCACGAGTGGAGACTCAGTGAAATGGCCGGATGCTATGCGGTCCGAGATGGAATCCATGTACACCAACAAAGTATGGACTTTGGACGTTGCTCCTGAAGGGGTAAAACCCATTGGGAGCAAGTGGATCTTCAAGAAGAAACTTGGTGTAGATGGGAAAGTGGAGACTTTCAAAGCTAGACTTGTAGCAAAGGGTTTTCGTCAAAGACCAGGTGTGGACTATGACGAAACCTTTTCTCCAGTGGCTATGCTTAAATCCATCCGGATCATGCTTGCTATCGCTGCATATCATGATTACGAAATCTGGCAAATGGATGTTAAGACCGCCTTTCTAAATGGTGATTTAGAAGAGTGCGTGTACATGACTCAGCCAGAAGGCTTCGTAGACAGTGGGAGCAGCGGAAAGGTGTGCAAGCTGCTTAAATCCATTTATGGATTAAAGCAAGCATCGCGGAGTTGGAACATCTGCTTTGACGTCGTTATCAAAGAGTTTGATTTCGTCAAAAATCCAGATGAACCTTGTATCTACAAGAAGGTGGCAGAGAGTAAGGTGGTCTTCCTCGTATTGTACGTGGACGACATACTCTTGATAGGAAATGATATTCCTATGCTGCAATCGGTCAAGCTCTTCTTATCACAAAGATTCTCAATGAAAGATCTTGGTGATGCCTCCTGCATATTGGGAATCAGGATCTATAGAGATAGATCCAAACGGATTTTGGGATTGTCCCAATCCAGGTACATTGACACCATACTAAAGAGGTTTAGTATGGAAGAGTCCAAGCGTGGGAACTTGCCCACGATCTCTGGAGTCACTCTCTCCAAAGAGATGTCTCCCAAGACTGATTTGGAGAGAGCTCGCATGCAAGGGATACCCTATGCTTCGGCAGTAGGCTCTATCATGTATGCGATGCTATGTACCAGACCCGATGTAGCATACTCACTAAGTGTAGTGAGCAGGTATCAAGCTGATCCTGGAGAGAGTCACTGGACAGCTGTGAAGAGCATTCTCAAGTACTTGCGAAGGACTAGAGATATGTTCTTGGTGTATGGTAACGGAGAACTCCAAGTGGAGTCCTTTACCGATTCGAGCTTCCAGAGTGATAAGGACGACTCTAAGTCGCAGTCGGGCTTTGTCTTTACCCTTTACGGAGGGGCGGTTAGCTGGAAGAGTTCCAAGCAGGAAACCGTGGCAGACTCGACGATGGAGGCTAAATACATCGCTGCCAACGATGCTGCCAAAGAGGCTGTCTGGATCAAGAAGTTCATTGCTGAACTTGGAGTGGTTCCATCCATTGAGCATCCGATACCTTTGTATTGCGATAACAATGGAGCGGTGGCTTTGGCCAAGGAACCCAGGTCCCATCAGCGATCCAGGCATATTCAGAGGCGGTATCACCTGATCCGGGAGATAGTTGATCGCCGGGAGATCGAGGTCAGGAGGGTTGACACGAAGAATTACACGGCGGATCCACTCACGAAGGCCATTCCCCAGATACAGTTTGAGAGACTCTTCGGGATGCTCGGTATGCGATACTACAGCAGCTAGCCCTAGTGCAAGTGGGAGATTGTTAGTTGTATGTATGCTCTAGAGGCCAGTATTGTACAGATGTTGTATATTATATTGGATGCTTGGACATATATAGAGATGACTTTCTTGCTCGATATGATAGTATGCTATCTGGTTACTCTTTATCTTAACATGTATACTAGTCTCTTTAAACTGTCTTATAGTTACATGTTGGTAAAGCCCTTAGGATGTGTACTTGACTACCTGGACTATGATGCAGATCATACTAGTGGGGACATGGTAGTCCAAAAGTACATCCTTCAAGGTCCCTAGTCGTAGGTGTATCGAGACGGGGCATCGATATACCAGAGTAGACTAGCGTATACGCTTCTCGACCCATGAGATGGGCGATGGATGATCCCATATCCATTGGTGTTTGACATCAGAGATCGTGTACGGGTGCTCAGTGGAGACTGGGTACACTGGACGGACTCGCCGAGAACTCCCAGATGGTATTATACCTCACGTCAGATGGCAGTTCTCAGGTGACACTTGTGCAGGTTAGTCTGTAGACCCGAGATCGTCATAGAGTCTTGTGTGATTCCCACTGTGCTTTGATCTCCACCTTACCACGTCCATGAGGGCGTGCAAAACGGTGGTCTTTGGGTACAGTCCCGAGTCACATGGAGGCAATGAGCGATAGGAGGGATTTCATCTCTCCCGGTATTGGGGGTTGATGTTGCGCTGTGCTCGATTGGCTGTAACAGGGAAGTCCCTGGCCAGGGCTGATCAGAGATTTGCTGGTAAGTGTTATCAGTAGTTTCTCGACCTGTTATAAGCCTCACATCGGCACGACTTATCGAGTATTGGGGTCTGATGTTTGCCACCCCTAGACTTGATATGCGACGTATCAGACGAACAGACCGGACTGTACGGTAAGTGTTACTGGTTGGATTCACAGGAGTGTGAGTGGGCTAGCTCGTCGATCTTCTGATCGCTCAATACCCGGGTGGCCGTTACGTTTAGCAGACCGCTTGCGGCTTGTGGGTGCTTGATATGATCATCATCTGCTACCGACGTATTGACGAGTCTTTAGAGTCCTACACAGAGGTTTCCTGGTTCAAGCGAAACGAAATAGGAGCGCATATGAGATATGTGCGGGACCGAGAATAATGCGTGTATGTGATACCGCATTTCATTCTCGCGATAAATGTTTCGATTGGTTATATTCGATATGACCTAGTTATCGAATCATTGATTCGATAAATCGATACATTGAATACTAGTCGGTTGTGTGCGACATGACCGGATCATTGAATCAAATGTTGATTTAATGATTTAATGTATAATTATATATTTGATATATTACTTTGCATTAGCTAGTATTGGTTCACTTTATATGGATTTTCTCACTTGATGTGCAAGAAGTATATGTGATATACTTTTGTGCACACATTTGTATCATGTTTGATGATACTTGATTGTTTAGTTAAGTATATAGAATTAAACCATGGTTGATTTGATAATTAGGGTTTTGCATATTCATTTAATTATTTATTTATTCATTTATTTATTTGAAAAAGATTTAAAGAGAATGGTGGCTTTCTTTTGTCATTAGTTGAAGCTTCTTGAAGCCTTGACTTTTTCAACCATTCTTATCCTCATGCTTAACCCTAACTCTCCAAATGACCATGGTTTATTCTCTACACTTAACCCTTGTTAGATTATGATAAGTATGCTTTTTCTTTTCATTTTAAATATACTTATCATAATTCTAGCTCATCTTCTTCTTCTTCTTCAAGTTTCAAACCTTGAGGCCATCAATGGCAACTTGACTTCCAAAGTGAGAAATCCAAATCTAAAGTCTACCCACCTCCTATTTCTTCACCCTCTACCTCTTGCCAAGTTGTTTTGGGTGTTTTCTTCACAAGTTTCACAACTTGGTGAAGTCGGAGCTTGAACTTGTGATGCCTCGACGTAGATCGTCTTTGACACGAAGCCGACGACCTATTCCGCTCGCTTTCCCGATGAAGCCGATGAACGAGTCTAGGATTGGAAAAGGACAGCGAGAGGACCACTACGTGGAGCTAGGGAAGTGGATATCCGGATCTACAAAGGTTGTAGCATCTAACTTTTAGTTAAGTAGTTAACTAGATTATCTTTTCGCCTAAACATCTAGTCTAAGATCCGTAGTCTAGGGTTTCTCGGCACCATTTTTTTTAAATTGGCATGTTCGATGCCTTGTGAGACCTCACTAGAGTGCCTAGGAACCTTTCAGTTATCACATACGCGTATTAATCTCTGTCCCGCACATATCACATATGTGCTCCTATTTCGTTTCTCATGAACCAGGAAACCACTGTGTAGGATACTAAAGACTCGTCAATACGCCGGCAGTAGGTAATGATCATATCAAACACCCACAAGCCGCAAGCGATCTGCTAAACGTAACGGCCACCCGGGTATTGAGCGATCATAAGATCAACAAGCAAGCATGCTCATACCCCTGCGAATCCAATCAGTAACACTACCGTACAGTCCGGTCTCTTCGTCTGATATGTCGCATATCACAGCCTAGGGGTGGTATAACGTCAGACCCCAATATCCTGATAAGTTATGCCGATGTGAGGCTCATAATGGTTCAAGAAACTACTGATAACACTTACCAGTAGATCTCAGCAACCCTGGCTAGGGATTTTCTGTTATGGACAATCGAGCATAGCGCAACATCAACCCCCAATACCGGGAGAGACGAAATCCCCTCCTATCGCTCATTGCCTCCATGTGATTCGGGAATATACCCAAAAACCACCGTTTTGCACGATCTCTTGAACGTGATAAGGTGGAAATCAAAGCACAGTGGGAATCACACAAGACTCTATGACGATCTCGGGTCGACAGACTAACCTGTACCAGTGTCACCAGAGAACTGCTATCTGACGATAGGTATAATACCATCTAGGAGTTCTCGGCGAGTCCGCTCAGTGTACCAAGTCTCCACTGAGCACCCGAATACCATCTCCGATGTCAAACACCAATGGATATGGGATCATCCATCGCCCATCACATGGGTCGAGAAGCGTATACGCTAGTCTACTCTGGAATATCGATGCCCCATCTCGATACTCCTACGACTAGGAACATTTGAAGGATATACTTACCGACTACCCTTGCCCCACTAGTATGATCTGCATCATAATCCCGGTAGTCAAGTACTTATCCTAATGGCTTTATCAACATGTAATAGAGAGACAATAAGTGTACATGTTAAGATAAAGAGCAACCAGATAGCATACTATCATGTCGAGCAAAAAAGTCCTCCCTATATATGTCCAAGCATCCACTATAATATACATCACATGTATAATAATGGCCTTTAGGGCATACATATAACTAACAATCTCCCACTTGCACTAAGGCCATTTGTTGTAGTATCTCATACCCAACGTTCCATAAAAGTCTCTCTAGGGAAAGGCCTCTGTGAGTGGATCCGCCGTGTTATCCTTCACGTCAACTCTCCTTACCTTGATCCCTTGGGGATCAACCATCTCCCTGATCAGGTGATACTGTCCTCAGAATATGTCTGGATCGCTGATGGGACCGGCGTTCCTAGTCTAAATCCACAACTCCATTGTTGTCTCAATAACAGTTATTGGACGCTCAATGGTAGGAACCGTGTTCATCTCATGAACAAGAATTGTCCAGACATCCATTTTGGTAGTATCGTTGGAAGCAATGTATTCAGCCTTTATCGTCTGGTATGCCACGGTATCTAGCTTGGAACTCTTCCAACATACCGTCCCTCCACTGAGAGTAAAGACAAAGCCCGTGACTGACTTTCAGCCGACCTTATCATTCTAGAAGCTTGAATTGGGAAAGGATTGCCACCGTAGTTTACCGTTACCAAACTCCAAGAACATTTCTTCGGTGCTTCTCAAGTACTTAAGAATGTCCTTCGCAGCTTTCCAATGATTCTTCCAAGATCCGATTGATTCCTGATCACTACACCTAGTGAGTTAGCTACATCTGGTCTGGTACATAACATCGCATAAATGATAGAGCCTACTGCCGAAGCATAGGGTATCCCTTGCACGCGAGCTCTCTCCAAATCAGTATTTGAAGACATCTTTTTGGAGAGAGTGATTCCTGAGTAAATGGGCGAATCACCACGCTAAGAATCTTCCATACTAAATGTCACGACCCGAAATATTAGCTCATGACCAGCACTTGAATCACGCAACGTCTAAAGGCGTAACGGAATTCAAGTAAGCTGAAACCCAAAAATCTAAACTTTTTGAGAAAAATAAAGGAGGTGAGGTTTCGAAATAAAGGTATAATGAAATCAAGTTTTCTTAATGCATAGAAAAGAAACATGAATGGTGCAAGTGAAATTTACTAGTTTGAAAACATGTTTCGTCTTTTAAAATTTTGGCAGCACCTCCTTTGTATATTTTGATCCAAAACCATAAATACATAATAATGATAAAGGCATCCCAAAGCGGGAGCTAGCTCTTCGCCAAACGGCGGATCACAACCATGCAATACAGTATAAATAAGTATACGACGCCCAACGGCGAAGTTCACCACAAAAAGATAAAGAAATGAGCAAGATATAACCCCAAAAGTGAATATAAAACCCATCGCTCAAATCTCGCAACTACAAGTCTCACTAAGTCTCATCACTTATACAATTTACAACTTTTGATTGATAGAGTTAACTAGATACAATAAGAATATAGATACAAGAGTGGGTACGATACAAGTGTCCCACCTACCAATGCAAAACACCCGAATGCAACTGTGTGCCAGCGAAGCCGCTACTGATCCAAGCGGTCAACCTGCAAGAACTGTGGCACAACAGGGGTGAGTTGCCAACTCGTGAGTAGAAAAATATCAACAGATAGAAATTGAATAAACAACGACTCCTAGGTCAACTATATCATAAAGGTAATACCATGATATCTAGGGTGACCGGGTCTGTATATGTGCCAACAAGGTAGTCAATACCTAAATGCATGCGGATAACATCCAACAGTAATAATCAATGCATGTATATGGATCTCGTCCAACCATAATCAAGGTATGTATGCATGTGGATCTCGTCCACCCAAAATCACGGTATGCATGCACGTAAATATCATAAAGGAGTGTGCATAAAAGTATGAGGATATATATATCAACGGTGTCCCTCCCGACACATCAAAATCATGGAACCTGAGTGCCTAGCATCGACACTCGAAAACATCATGAAAACCGTCCCCAGCATCGGCACGTAAATCCTCATATATCGGGCTCCATCAGTCTGGATCGGCCCATGGGCTCCGTCAGTCCGGATCGGCCCATATCATCTCTCGACTCCGGTCGGTATCCTCCGGATATCCACCGAGCCCAAAAACTATCACTGGTAGGTAGTAGTCCCTCTGCCAGGCTCACCGTCTGTATACACAGCATCCCTTTCTTGCCCCGGGGTACCATACCGGGTCCACCATGCACCCGCAATCGGCCTCATCCGCCTCCTCGAATCAGGTTTCACATGTCGCTCTCAGAACCGAGAAAACACATGGTGGACGCACTGAAAAATCATATCATGAGAAACCGGGTTTTTAAAACAACACATAATCTCTTTTAAAATGTCAACGGTTCTCAAATCCTGAAATCTCATGAAAACAGCACATCTCAATGCGTAAAATCATAGAGTATGATGTATGCGACATATAATAGAAATGTAAGCATATCCGTATATCATGCAACATGGAAAAGTGATATGGCATGTTAAGAGGAGAAAACGCACTTTTAAATAATTCCATTTTTTAAAATATAACATGCGATTCCCAATTTTTCCAATGAAACCAGTATCTATGTAGGCACAATATGTAAATGCGCAAGTATAGAAGTACCAATGTATATATGCGCCAATATGGGTAAGCAATGTGCATATGCGCAAGTATGGATGTATCAATGTGTATATATGCAAGCATGTTATGCAAAGAGTCATGTCATGATGCAGCAATCCTACTGTGTAGTGACATGTCAATTATCGATGATGAAGTGTGTGAGCCGGCAAATCTGTGTACGTGTAACATACGCATCATCGATAATGGTGTAAGTATACTAACACAGGTACATGCAATGCAATGATAATATCATGAATGCAGCACAAGGTAAATCATCAGCTAAAAGCTATAAGGTATGCGTAACTATCATATGTCCGAGTCTGTGAACCTATCAATCGACATCTAGCCTCACAGCATCACGTACGGTATAATCCATCGTACGGCATCCTCTAGTCAAGGGTATGGATCAAACATCAAGTCAAACTTATCACGCACGGAAAATCATCGTACGGTGGCATTAAACCAATAGGGATCCTATCATCCTATAAGACAAATGAAGGTACGGCCTAATATCACGTACGGCCTATCATCCATGATTCACAACATTCCATATATGTATATATATCTATGTACCTATGTCCCGGTTCACATCCTCAATAATCTCATATCAGGGGACCGGCAGGGTATAAATCATCTCGATCGACTCGTATCCGTATACCAACATATCATCATATCATCATATTATCATATCCGTCTTATATTCTTTCATCGCATTTATATCTTGCATCAAGTCGAGTTTACCTAAACATTCTATCTCTACTATAAATATAGGTATCTAATCTAGCATACACACCCAAACCATACAAGCAGATTTTTAAAAAAAGCGAATCGTAGTTTTGAAAATAGGGGTTACGATGTTTTAAGGAAAAGATATCATTTGAAAATCCGTAAACTCCCTCAAGGTACATATTTAAAAGATACATACGATTCTTCAATTTAGAAAAATGTATGGTTCAGATGACACATCTACATCGACTATCTAGTCCTATAGTACCCTAAACGGCAATATCGTCAAACATCATCCTCAAATCCCATCATCACATAATAGCCGTATTATATCAGTTCTAACTATCCTTAGTTTCTAATATAGTATCACTAACTATCCTTTAATTATAACCCTAGTTTCCTAATCTAGGTTTCCCTAACCATATTCTATAAATCAATTTTCCATCAAGCTTTGCGGGGGTGCTATACGCCATCCACCCGACTTCCCCCGTGGATATAGATCCACTCACCTTGCTTCTTTCTTGCCGAAGTTGATGACGCCACGCTCTGTCGCCTCGGGATCCACACAAAGGTACCTACAATAATAAACCATCGCAATGCGTATTAAAATCAAGGCGGAAAACCAAAACGGTACACGTTTCGCTCATAGGTTAAAACCTATAGCTTTGCATGCAAAACATGACCAAAACTGGTCGTGGACGTCCAAACGCCACACGACGAAAACAAAATACCAAATACCAAAATCAAGTCAAAACGAAGTCGTAAAACAATGCATCAACTCATGGAAATGGTCCCAGATTTTACCCTAAGCCAAATTGGTCAATTCTGCATATATGGAGGGCCTAATTTACATCTAAAGGGACCCCAGAACCAATACGAAACAATTCTAACCTAGTCTGGCTGCAATTTAAAGCCAGATTGAATAAATCTGCGGCCCTGGTGCAGGGTTTGGGGCTCAGGTCTTGGTGGTTGCTTCCTAGATGCCTGCACGACTCCCAGTAATTGCAAAATCATTTCTAGTGTCCCCGGGTTGCTCCAGATTCCAAAATACCCTCACAATTCACACATTTATCCGATGTCGGGGTTTCTAAATCTGTGTTTTGGGGTTTCTAAGCTCTGGTCCAGGTCATTAAACAGCCCCCAAGTCTAGTTAACAACCACAACATCACCAATTTCCCAAACCTTTCTCTTGGGATTTTCCAAGTTCACAATCCATTATTAAACGATGTCTAAACTTAACAAAAAGCTAGGAATTCAAAACTACTCTAAAAGAAAAGAGATATACCTCATGGTTACTCCCAAACAAAACCCTAGAAATCCCCAAGTTGTCAAAATCCGGCTTTTCTTGGTTCATAGCGATGAGGGTGAGGAGGTGATCATTTTTTTGTGAAAGGGCATGGGGTTTTGGCAAGGTTTTTGGGGTGGATCAAGAGGGTAGAAGATGGAGGGATGTGGAGTTGAGGGCGATGAAGAGGGAAAGAAAATGAGGGGGGGAAATGGTCAAGGCAGTAGCCCCCTTCTCTCTCTCACCATAATTCTCACCCACTCCCTTTCCATGTCATCATTTTGTCTCTTTTCTCTCTCCTCACTCATCATGACACCTTTTCTTTCTCTTTTCTCACTAAAACACACACCCCCAAATAAAACAACACCATGAAATAGCATGTAACATGTCATGGTGCACTAGCCATGAAAAGCTGTAGAAATACGGATTTGGCTTAATCGCGATTAGCAGTGCACTAATCGGGTTTTTATCCAAACTGCATATAATAAATTTTAAAATTGCCAAATCCTTTAAATACATTTTTAAATGCATAAATCATTTTAATTTCTATTTATTTCATTATTATTGGTATATAATTATACCCTTTTTCGAAAACCCCAATTTCGCAAATCGGGCAGTTTTCGGGAAAAATATTATTTTAATATTAAATTCCAAAAATAATATTTTATATTTTCTGAAATGTTACAGTCTTCCCCCCTTAAATAAATTCGGTCCCCGAATTTAAATTTAAACCCCCAAAATCTAAAACATCTCAATAATCGGCTCAAAATAACGGGGCTCCGAAATCATGGAAAACGCAGAAATAACACAACGCGCCAAGTGCGCATGAAAACGAGTACGAAACTCAAAATCAACTCCGTCAAGCTTCACGCAAATTATCGGATTTGCACGCATATCCTCGGAGTTACAATAGAGATAGAGGTCTCAAAATCCACTACTGAACTCCAATATACACTAGTCAAATACTATAATACGTGTATAGTACGCATCTTTGAAAACTCCAAAATCAGAATAAAATACATGCAAAATCTTTTCTAAATCTCCGCGGGAATGCGTAACCCACGGCATAACTGACGGACGCTCATTTTAAAATAATAATATATGTCCATATACGTTTTCTTAAATACACGTTCCGTCGTTTTCAAAATATCCCAAAAGGTTTTCCTTTAAAAACGTTCGTGTCGCTCAGGGACACGTAGGAAATAGCGAGACTATAGCTCCTCTTGAAAATCCTTTTTGGTAATCTTTTAATGCATGCAGAGTGCTCAGGTACCATCCTCAGATCAGTCATGTTTGGCTACTACACAATATAGTGCTCAAAAGCAAAATCAGCCTCAAAAGGCGTATCCAATAATCACTTGCGTCTAGTGCGCATGGAAGTCAAATCCAAATACAGGTGCCACAATACGCACAAGGCAAAACTAAGTGCAACGGGTGTGCACAAAGTATCTGTCCACTGAGACGGTGTGCATGACAACAATATCTGGTGCACCTATTGTGCACGAAAACAACATCTGGTGCATCAATGCACGAAATACAATCAATAACTCAAATGCATAAAAGCCACACCGAGTACACCAAGGTGTAAAAATCAAAATCGTGTGCAACTGCATGGACAAAACACATATCAATGCACTGCAAGCACATATAAGCTATACCGAGTGCAGAAATCAAATCATCCGTATGAAATCCATGAAATCATAAACACATTCTATGGAGGTACAAAATCGACATCGAAAGGAATAGATGTGCACAAATCGCAAGTCAACACAACGGTGTATAAAATATATATATCAGGTGTGAAACTATGCGCAAACATGCAAATACCCAGTAGGTGTAGCCATGGTGCACAAAATCAATATCAGGAAACTCGTCATCAAAACTCAAATCCAAGCGATATAAGCGTGATACTCGGATCACAACGCAAATCGCAATAAAGGACATCGAGGTACACCTCCTACAATGTCGAAAAAAAGTCGGTGCACCCAAAACTGGCAGAGCAAGAACATCCGCTCGCCTCCTGCTCACGGCCTGGCGTCCTTTGTCTCTGGGTCCTTATCTTCTCTGTGGATTACCAATCCAGCAATCCATCGGCTCATCGGCCCTGTCGGGTGTGCTAACGGGGACGATTCCGCTCTAGCACTTCTTTGGTCATCTCTTGGTCAATCATCATGACCACTCGTAAAGCAGCACGTTGCTGGCATCGGCCTCTGGTCCTCTGAATACTCGTGATATATCTGATCCTGGGTGCAAATCTCATTGCAGCAGTATCCTGGAAGGAATCCTGCTCAAGGTCTCTTCCGATCTCGCCTATGCCGAACTGTACGGAGGCCGGTACTCTTACATAATCTTTTCTCGTTTTCTAGACATCTGCGTGTTCCGCACACTTTTCCTTGGAAACTGGCCGTATCCCAACGCCTCTGTAAGCATATCAGATCTCTGATCTCGACGGGGAGTAATAACAGCTCGTCAGCATCTCGCACGAACCTCTGGTTCCACTTGTCTTTATCGTCGTCCACCATGACATCACGCCATGCTATCTGTGCACTGCAACTATTCTCGGCCTCTGTCAATCCGAAGTCTCTCGCACGGACTCGAAATCGCGTACTCTGTAGCTTCAGCACCCTGTAGAAGATATCTGGCCGAACACGTCCGCGGGAACTCGTCCCAACCATCGGAGGAATACTCAATACTCGTCCGTTCTCGATCAACTCACAACGCATCTGGGTGAGGTCCTCCATTCAAAGCTGGTCAGCTTGCTGATCTCTTATCACATGATATCCGGATGACGTCAAACTTTTCGATCGAGTCATCAACGTCCCGAAATTTCCCGAAGGCTCAACACCTGAGCGCGGTCTAAAAATATCTGGTACATACCACAGCACCTCTAGACCAGCCGTAGAAGGGCAAACCCAAGCCTCACTGATGGCACCGCTAAACTGCCACAAACCCTAAGGTTCAAAGCGGTTCCATGGTCATCATGTTGAGTTAGGGTTTCATTCTTCTAGAGGGTCTACAGAATTACCTACATGTTCCTCCGAACACTTTAAACTTGGGAAAAATGGGTTTCTGACACCCGTTTGAACCTTTTAACTTCGCCTAGCCGACATGCGAATACCCCTCGTCCGCACGCTAAACAATGCCTCAATCCTTCAGGAAAGGCGATACATCGGCGGTCATCTCTGGATCGGTCTAGGGCTGAGTAAGATTCTTTCCACACTGGAAATCTTTAACTCAACTGGGCCTGCGTCGGTGCATCAATCTGATGAATCACCTTCGTCTCTCAAATCGGGGTAGACTAGCTATCATCTGTCGCATTTCTGCCTGGAAGCTCCGGGCGATCTTAGCTCGTAAGCTCTGGAAGCGACATTCTATCAATCTCAGCAATAGCTGGGTCACCTGTCTGCATGATAGGCGACATCAAAATCTCTGAGGTACGCTGTACATCAACAGTCCTCTCGCAACTGGCAGCTCTAACAATGGCCCGATCATCCAGTGTAAAACCAAGCACTCGCCTCATCAGGAGGTCACAACACAACACTACATCGAGACGTTCTCATGTCACCAGAAAACACAGCGGCCGGCCCTCGTACCAGACGAGCTCTCCCATACCGCAACACTAGCAGCAGCTCAATCTACGCTCAAACATGGTGACAGGAACCTCAATCGAGTATCGAAGAAAGCAGATCAACAGCATGAGAGGAAACGACAGATCCGGAATGGATACATGATCATGAGAAGGAACGGCATCAATGGGAGTATGATCATGGAAACAAATACAATCAAGGATCTCAAATGGATGTATAATCATGGATACGAAGAGAATCACTGATCTCAAAATATGTACATCCTAAGGTTTCTTAAGTGGAGTATCGTATCGTAAATATGCCGCGGAACATACGTACGGTACGTCACTCTACTCAAGCTACCTACTCCATCAACCAGGGTCAGCCTAAGAAACGAAAGTTCGGGTCTAATACCCCCCCGTTCAAGTCTAAGTTCCGTAAGGTCAATCCAAGGTACCGAAATACATAACCGCCCTAGACTCCGCATAGTCAAACATAGACTCGAAACAAGGTTAAACCTAGCACTCTGATACCAACTTTGTCACGACCCGAAATATTAGCTCGTGACCAGCACTTGAATCACGCAACGTCTAAAGGCGTAACGGAATTCAAGTAAGCTGAAACCCAGAAATCTAAACCTTTTGAGAAAAAAAGGAGGTGGGGTTTTGAAATAAACGTATAATGAAATCAAGTTTTCTTAATGCATAGAAAAGAAACATGAATGGTGCAAGTGAAATTTACTAGTTTGAAAACATGTTTCGTTTTTTAAAAATTTTGGCAGCGCCTCCTTTGTATATTTTGATCCAAAACCACAAATACATAATAATGATAAAGGCATCCCCAAGATGGAGCTAGCTCTTCGCCAAACGGCGGATCACAATCACGCAATACAGTATAAATAAGTATACGACGCCCAATGGCGAAGTTCACCACAAAAAGATAAAGAAATGAGCAAGATATAGCCCCAAAAGTGAATATAAAACCCATCACTCAAATCTCGCAACTACAAGTCTCACTAAGTCTCATCACTTATACAATTTACAACTTTTGATTGATGGAGTTAACTAGATACAATAAAAATATAGATACAAGAGCGGGTATGATACAAGTGTCCCACCTACTAATGCAAAACACCCGAATGCAACTGTATGCCAGCGAAGCCGCTACTGATCCAAGCAGTCAACCTGTAAGAACTGTGGCACAACGGGGGTGAGTTGCCAACTCGTGAGTAGAAAAATATCAACAGATAGAAATCGAATAAACAACGACTCCTAGGTCAACTATATCATAAAGGTAATACTATGATATCTAGGGTGACCAGGTCTGTATATGTGCCAACAAGGTAGTCAATACCTAAATGCATGCGGATAACATCCAACAGTAATAATCAATGCATGTATATGGATCTCGTCCAACCATAATCAAGGTATGTATGCATGTGGATCTCGTCCACCCAAAATCAATGTATGCATGCACGTAAATATCATAAAGGAGTGTGCATGAAAGTATGAGGATATATATATATCAACGGTGTCCCTCCCGACACATCAAAATCATGGAACCTGAGTGCCTAGCATCGACACTCGAAAACATCATGAAAACCGTGCCCAGCATCGGCACGTAAATCCTTATATATCGGGCTCCGTCAGTCCGGATCGGCCCATATCATCTCTCGACTCCGGTCGGTATCCTCCGGATATCCGCCGAGCCCAAAAACTATCACCGGTAAGTAGTAGTCCCTCTGCTAGGCTCACCGTCTGTATACACAGCATCCCTTTCTTGCCCCAGGGTACCATACCAGGTCCACCATGCACCCGCAATCGGCCTCATCCGCCTCCTCGAATCAGGTTTCACATGTCGCTCTCAGAACCGAGAAAACACATGGTGGACGCACTGAAATATCATATCAAGAGAAACCGGGTTTTTTAAACAACACATAATCTCTTTTAAAATGTCAACGGTTCTCAAATCCTGAAATCTCATGAAAACAGCATATCTCAATGCGTAAAATCATAGAGTATGATGTATGCGACATATAATAGAAATGTAAGCATATCCGTATATCATGCAGCATGGAAAAGTGATATGGCATGTTAAGGGAAAAAACCGCTCTTTTAAATAATTCCAGTTTTTAAAATATAACATGCGATTCCCAATTTTTCCAATGAAACCAGTATCTATGTAGGCACAATATGTAAATGCGAAAGTATAGAGGTACCAATGTATATATGCGCCAATATGGGTAAGCAATGTGCATATGCGCAAGTATGGATGTATCAATGTGTATATATGCAAGCATGTTACGCAAAGAGTCATGTCATGATGCAGCAATCCTACTGTATAGTGACATGTCAATTGTCGATGATGAAGTGTGTAAACCGGCAAATCTGTGTACGTGTAACATACGCATCATCGATAATGGTGTAAGTGTACTAACACAGGTACATGCAATGCAATGATAATATCATGAATGCAGCACAAGGTAAATCATCAGCTAAAAGCTATAAGGTATACGTAACTATCATATGTCCGAGTTGGTGAATCTATCAATCGGCATCTAGCCTCACAGCATTACGTACGGTATAATCTATCGTACGGCATCCTCTAGTCAAGGGTATGGATCAAACATCAAGTCAAACTCATCACGCACGGAAAATCATCGTACGACGGCATTAAACCAATAAGGTTCCTATCATCCTATAAGACAAATGAAGGTACGGCCTAATATCACATGTAATTCTACGGTAGCGCCCCGGCCGTCTTTCAGACACAAAAATGCGGAACAAAAACTTTTATATCTGGCGCTATTGCATACTATAACCCGGATCTGCCATTAACGCTAGACTAACAATCTACAAAGAGGGAAGAAAGGTTATACCGAACGATCCGAGTCCTTCGTTCTTTAACCATCATCCCATGCTCCGTTGCGGCTGCTCCGATCTCGTCGATCTCCGATCTCCTCGTCCAGGTGGCACCACATCATCGGATCTTTAAACGGGCTCCCGCCTCTGACTCGAGGCAACTCGGTCGTCAAGTTTGCTAAAAGAAACGACCAAGATTGATGTAGAGAATGAGTGGAATACTTTGTCTCGCTTCGTCCAAAACCATGGACGAAGGGTTAATGAAGTTGCCGTTGGAATCGGGTAATGGAATGAAATGAGCTGTGAAATTCCATACACCGAAACTATCATAATCTTTTTAACCAAATGAAGTAAGTGAGAGAGAGAGAGGAGGGCCGGCCACATATATAGAGGTGGGGGTGAGTGTAGGAGAGGGGGGGTGACAATAAGAAAATATCTCAAGTGTGAACACAAAGTGTGAACACACTTAATGAAATGATGAATCATTAACCTAGTCATCAAGCATTAATGAAACCATTAAATGCAACCATGACTCACTAAACACCTCACCACTTCTAGAACCTTCTAGAAGCTTCCACACTCATCTCAAGAAAAGATAAAATCCGTATTTAACCAGATGTTAAATACGGCTGATAGAAAACTAAAAACTGGCAACTTCCAAAAGTGATCCCGAAACGAATTTCAAGATAACCCCGTAACTGTATAAATATACCCGCATTTGTATTACGACCGAATACAAATGCAACTGAGACAAAGATATTATATCTACTCTATATAATACATGGATCCGGCTTAAACCAAAGCCCACCAGTATTATCTGCCCGAAAAATAACACGTGCGTAAACGCACGTGCATTTTCCGAACCCTGCCATAAAACCATACGGCCTCTACAACGTTTCGCCCGAACTTGGGAAACTGTCTGTGGGGGACTCTAATGACTCGCCAGTACCCTGGCAGTGGGTTTAACCACAAGTCGTCAGCGGCACTAGCTGTGCGTAACGGCTGCCCATGGACTGACCTCAAGGGAGGCTGATGAGCGAACTCATCCAGAAACCCTACTGAGCCTAACAGTGACAATGTATATACAGTCCGGTCCGTTCGTCTATGAGTATCGCATATCCGGCCTAGGGGGCTAGTAACGTCAGACCCCCAATAGCTGTATAAGTCGTGTCGGAGACAAGCCCTGAACACCCTGAGATACTACTGGAGTACCTACCAGTAAATCTCACCTGCCTTGGCCAAGGACTTGGTGTAATGGCTTTCCTAGACACAGCACGACCTCCACCCCCAATACCGGGAGAGACGAATCCCCTGCCGATCCGCTCACGTGCCTCCATGTGGCTCGGGACTGTACCCAAAAACTACCTGTTTGCACGACTCCTTTGAGCCGTGGTAGGGTAGAAATCAAAGCACAGTGGGAACTCACACGAGACAAATGACGACCTCAGGTCGATGAACTAACCTGTTCACATGTCACCAGGGAACTGCTATCTGACGATATGTATAATACCAACTAGCAGGTTCCCGGCGAGTCCTGTCCGGTGTACTCATAACCCAATGAGCACCTGTATACATCTTAGGTGATCCAACTGACACCAGTGGCTTGTGAGACCGGCCACCGCCCCTCATCGGGGTCTCGACTGAATACACTAGTCTACTCCGGAGTATCGATGCCCTGTCTCGAAACTCCCACGACTAGGGACCACTATTAAGAATATGCTTATAGACCACCCAACTCTCACGTATATGATCGCCCTCATACTGTTGGTAGTCAAGCAAGATCCTAAGGGCTCTATCAAAGTGTAATCGTGATCAGTCGCCTGAACCTATACACGACTGATAAAGTCAAACCAGATAGCATACTATCATCTCGAGTAAGACTGTCCTACCGGTATAGGTCCTCCGCAATCATTGCAATTACGTACCTGCGATCCAATAATTGACTTTGAGGGCACTATATCCAACATCACATACGGCCTATCATCCATGATTCACAACATTCTATATATGTATATATATCTATGTACCTATGTCCCGGTTCACATCCGCAATAATCTCATATCAGGGGACCGGCAGGGTATAAATCATCTCGATCGACTCGTATCCGTATACCAACATATCATCATATTATCATATCTGTCTTATATTCTTTCATCGCATTTATATCTTGCATCAAGTCGAGTTTACCTAAACATTCTATTTCTATTATAAATATAGGTATCTAATCTAGCATACACACCCGAACCATACAAGCAGATTTTTAAAAGAAGCGAATCGTAGTTTTGAAAATAGGGGTTACGGTGTTTTAAGGAAAAAATATCATTTGAAAATCCATAACATCCCTCAAGGTACATATTTAAAAGATACATACGATTCTTCGATTTAGAAAAATGTATGGTTCATATGACACATCTACATCGACTATCTAGTCCTATAGTACCCTAAACGGCAATATCGTCAAACATCATCCTCAAATCCCGTCATCACATAATAGCCGTATTATATCAGTTCTAACTATCCTTAGTTTCTAATATAGTATCACTAACTATCCTTTAATTATAACCCTAGTTTCCTAATCTAGGTTTCCCTAACCATATTTTATAAATCAATTTTCCATCAAGCTTTGCGGAGGTGCTATACGCCATCCACCCGACTTCCCCCGTGGATATAGATCCACTCACCTTGCTTCTTTCTTGCCGAAGTCGATGACGCCATGCTCCGTCGCCTCGGGATCCACGCAAAGGTACCTACAATAATAAACCATCGCAATGCGTATTAAAATCAAGGAGGAAAACCAAAACGGTACACGTTTCGCTCATAGGTTAAAACCTATAGCTTTGCGTGCAAAACATGACCAAAAACCCTGGTCGTGGACGTCCAAACGCCACACGACGGAAACACAATACCAAATACCAAAATCAAGTCAAAACGAAGTCATAAAACAATGCATCAACTCATGGAAATGGTCCCAGATTTTACCCTAAGCCAAATTGGTCAATTCTGCATATATGGAGGGCCTAATTTACATCTAAAGGGACCCCATAACCAATACGAAGCAATTCTAACCTAGTCTGGCCGCAATTTGCGTCCAGATAGAATAAATCTGCGGCCCTGGTGCAGGGGTTTAGCTCAGGTCTTGGTGATAGCTTCCTAGGTGCCTGCACGACTCCTAGTAATTGCAAAATCATTTCTAGTGTCCCCGGGTTGCTCCAGATTCCAAAATACCCTCACAATTCACACATTTATCCGATGTCGGGGTTTCTAAATCTGTGTTTTGGGGTTTCTAAGCTCTGGTCCAGGTCATTAAACAGCCCCCAAGTCTAGTTAACAGCCACAACATCACCAATTTCCCAAACCCTTCTCTTGGGATTTTCCAAGTTCACAATCCATTATTAAACGATGTCTAAACTTAACAAAAAGCTAGGAATTCAAAACTACTCTAAAAGAAAAGAGATATACCTCATGGTTACTCCCAAACAAAACCCTAGAAATCCCCAAGTTGTCAAAATTCGGCTTTTCTTGGTTCATAGCGATGAGGGTGAGGAGGTGATCATTTTTTTGTGAAAGGGCATGGGGTTTTGGCAAGATTTTTGGGGTGGATCAAGAGGGTAGAAGATGGAGGGATGTGGAGTTGAGGGAGATGAAGAGGGAAAGAAAATGATGGGGGGGGGGGGGGAAATGGTCAAGGCAGCAGCCCCCTTCTCTCTCTCACCATAATTCTCACCCACTCCCTTTCCATGTCATCATTTTGTCTCTTTTCTCTCTTCTCACTCATCATGACACCTTTTCTTTCTCTTTTCTCACCAAAACACACACACCCAAATAAAACAATACCATGAAATAGCATGTAACATGTCATGGTGCACTAGCCACGAAAAGCTGTAGAAATACGGATTTGGCTTAATCGCGATTAGCAGTGCACTATCGGGTTTTTATCCAAACTGCATATAATAAATTTTAAAATTGCCAAATCCTTTAAATACATTTTTAAATGCATAAATCATTTTAATTTCTATTTATTTCATAATTATTGGTTTATATTTATACCCTTTTTCGAAAACCCCAATTTCGCAAATCGGGCAGTTTTCGGGAAAAATATTATTTTAATATTAAATTCCAAAAATAATATTTTATATTTTCTGAAATGTTACACTAAACCCCTTTAGTACGGTGTTAATGTACCTGGATTTGGGACACTCCCAACATCCACTTAGGTCTATCATTATAGATCATAATCCAAAAGATGTAGTAGGTATCATCCAGATATTCCATGGAGAATCCTCGTGATAAGAGGAGCTTGACCGAGTGTAGCATAGGAAATCATTTCCTATCAAGAGTATATCATCTACGTACAATGATTGATTTGTAAAAGTGTTTTGTAGAATAACCGCAATCAATAACGGTGTCGCGCGTAGCTAGATCGAGATGAGTACGGGTCGTCCTCAGGGAAACGTTGAATCTTTTACTCTTACTTTAGATGTGTTGAAAAAGAGAGGAGGAATAAAGAATTTTGTGAAAAGTTTCTAGATCTACGTTAAGCAAGAATGCAAAAATATAGATCTAGATTATTTTAAGGATATAGTTAATATAATAAGAGGGCTTGTAGGTTCGTTAGGATTTAGTAGTTATGGACGATTAATTAAAAGTTACGCTTTTTATCCTTTAATAGATTTAAAACTAGAACGACGGTGATGCGTGTAGATTAGGGTTTCTGGAGGGAAAAGGAATCCCACTCTCAATCCTTATCTCGACACGGAACTCCGTTCAATTCTAGCTTTTACCAAAACAATCATTAATCTAATCTCTAATCGCGGTCGGAACTAGCAAAGAATTGCTAGCACGCCCGATTAGGATGTTAATGATTCTTTTGATAAAGTTCATAAACTTTATAGGACTTAAAAAGGGTTTAGGGATCTTTATCGTCCATTAGCCTACCCTAATCCTACGAACCCTAACAAGCGGAGAATTACTCGCGCATGTTGGGAGAAGAAGATGAAAAGACAGAGAGGGAAAACATAATGTAAATTGCAAAAGAATTAAATAAAATAACTACCTTTATTAATCAACTTGAACAATCTACACTTTATTCCGTAGAAAATGATTACAAACTAGTTGCTTCTCGATCTTTCCTAAGGAGGTAGACGAACAGTTGATGATCAGCCTGGATGCGTGAGCGTCTGGGGCTTCGTGATCTCTTCGGCTTGATAACTTTTCCAAGAGGCTCTCGGTGCTCTTTTATAGTGCAAAGCCAGAATCTTCTTGTTGAAAACTTGGTAAAATTTATCATAGATTTATGCCAAAAAATCTCATTCTCTAACTCCCTGGAATTGCGGCGGATCCGTGGCCCAAGGGGGGTTTGGCCGCGGATCCGCGCTTTATGGTCGAGATCTCGTGACTGAAATTTTTGGGCTTGCATCTTTTGACATGTGGCAATCCTAGGCACCTTCAGAATCTGAAAATCTTTTCTCGGTTGCTTCCAGACTTGGTCTCCAAGTTTTGCTTCTTAATTTGGCAAGATTTCTTCAACAACTTGATTTCTTTGATAAATTCTGCATAACAACCTGGAAAATTCTGCACAATAATCTCAAATAATATTTAGTAGACTTAGTTCTACTAGGATTTGGTCAATAGATTTATTTGCATACATTTTTCTACCAAATGCTAATTAAAATATATTAACACATGGAAAATAGTGTTTTTACACATGA
Organism: Agapanthus africanus; assembly: GCA_030015575.1. Lineage (NCBI taxonomy): Eukaryota > Viridiplantae > Streptophyta > Magnoliopsida > Asparagales > Amaryllidaceae > Agapanthus > Agapanthus africanus. The sequence goes on from CM057339.1 coordinate 751,695,679, forward strand.
ACCCTCATATGTATAATATATTATAATAAAGACATTTTTTAATATGAAAATGGTAGGAAAAATGTAATACAAATGTGCAGTTTTATCAACTGAACAAATACCCCCAAACTTATTTTTGATCGTCCCGAGCAAACTAGTTTATTTAAGAGGAGAAAAAGAAAGGAGAAAACTAAGCACACTTTCGTAGGCAGACACGATTGCACTGAGCACGTGCAACAAGCCGTTAAACCTCTAGGTGTCCCTAGTAGGAGGAGTGTTGTCTCCTGAGGGTTTTCAGCGGATTACACCCACAAAATCCTATAACAAAAGAGAGATGGTAAAATTTACATATAAAGATAAGAACCATAAAAGAAAGACTTTGAAAATAAGAGTTTCCAACTATACTAGTTTTTCAGTTGTCATGAGCCCTATCTTAATAGTCATGAAAAAATGTTAGAAATCACATCATCTCTCAATAAAACATCGTCTTTATTCTTCATTCCAACCTTTCATCCAAACATTGATCATATAACCCCACGTGTGTGTAAAGAACATCCCTACACTCGGAGAATTCAATTCAAGCTATCATACTCTTGTCCATCTACTTTAGTACTTTTTAATTTGATGAATATTAAGATTTGCTCATACATTTTCATGCGACCGTTAATACTTCTTGAGGTACTAACCGACCGATTACTTATGTGCTTCCTGATTAGGTGATAATATTTTTCTCGTCTTGCACCACCTAAGGCTTAACAGTGACTCCCAGACCAGTTGGCCTTAGGGCACTAGGTGAAGAGGCACCCTCGCTATATTTTTTATTGCTGTCTTGGCGATACAAAAACCAGTGTTCATTTTTTTTTCTTTTCAACATTTTTATATTTTCTTCATTTTTTTCACTTCCTTCATACTTTGGCTTTTAAACAAGAGCATTTCAAGGTATCCTCTACTATCCCGAGTTTCAAGACGTGTGTAAGTGCATATAGTAGGGTATCAACATTCAAATGTTTGGCTTCCAGAATAGAAACTATTTTTCAGACTTATTTTTATCCTCAGATTAGTGACTTCCTTCATCTTACTAACCCTTGGGACAACAGCTCATAACTACTTATTACTAGTTCGTTTAAGAAAACTTCTAATTTTCTTGGTTTTCTTAAACTATTCCTATCTTTTGGATGTAATTTTTCACTTTCTACTCTTTTGTTATCAAAAAAAAATTTCTATATTTTTTAAAAGTTGTGCTTATGCAAAATATGATGCAAATTGATGTGTAAATAAGCACAAACCTCCCCCAAACCTGTTTACAACAGTGTCCTCGCTGATGTTATCCGTTAAGCTCAAAAACCTGTAGACTTGGGAGGAAATTATTAATGGGGGCAAGAATATATGAAAGTGAAAATCCTCCCCCAACTTATTTTAGGCTCATAATTTTGTAAAAATAATTTTCTTTCAAGAGCCAAAATATCCCCCCCAAACATGAGTTAAACAATTTTAATCTTTTTTTTAAATCACACGAGTGGGTCAAGGTTATTAGTCAAAGTAAAGCCTTACAAAGACCAAAAGTCAACACCAACCATTCAAAAATTTTATCGATGAAACACCAAGGTTGGTAGAAGAACATGTCACCTATGGACGTGAAGAAGTGGGGAGGTGACAAGAGGTGTAATGGAAAAAGATTGCGTCTCAATTTGGAGAGACGACACAGTGATAGTAATGATGGATTACTCGCATTATCATGATTGTCCAAAAGAAGGGGTGGAGGTCCAATTTCTTCATCTTGGAGTTGATTCATCTCAACACCCGTGTCTTGTAAAAATGCGAGTTCATCAGCGAAAATTTCCTCAAAGCTTTCATCGATACCCCGAAGAATAATATCATCAGAAAAAATGGGGTGATCGTCAGACTCTATAAAAGGTTCCTCATCAGCGTTAGATGTTGACCCGGACAACTCGGTGGAAGAGTCCGTGTCAAGCAACAACATATGAAAAGAGTCAGAATTATGAGGTTGATCAAATTCGCTGCTGTCGACATCCATTAATTCGACAGAACACACATGAGCATAGGGTTCGGAGGGTTCACTTCCCAACTTGTAAATGTTAAGCTCAATTGACTTCTTTCCAAAGGATAGGGTCATAGAGCCGTTTCTACAATTGATTACTGCGTTTGAAGTGGCCAAAAAGGGTCGACCGAGTATCACCGGGATTTGATTGCATGGGTTTGCTACAGGTTGTGTATCTATAACGATAAAGTCCACAGGGAAGATGAATTCCCCGACTTTGATTAACACATCCTCTAGCTCGCCCCTAGGTTGGGTGATAGATCGATCGACCATCTGAAGAGTGCAATACGCAGGTTTTAACTCTCCGATCCCTAATTGCTCATAAACAGAATACGGAAGCAAGTTTACACTAGCACCTAGATCGAGTAGAGCACGATTGATATTTTTACCCCCAATGGAAATAGAAATTGTAGGACTTCCGGAGTCCTTTCGTTTCTTGGGTAGTTGTTGTGTAAAAGCAGTGCTCACATTACTCGCAAGAAAAACTTTTTTAGGTACTTGAACTTTTCTCTTCCTAGTGCATAAGTCCTTTAGGATTTTCGTATATGACGGAACTTGTTGAATAGCATCTAGGAGAGGAATGTTTATGTTAACTTGCTTAAAAATTTCCACAATCTTCTCCATTTGTGGACTTGGTCTGTTGCTCCTTAACCTGTTTGGATAAGGTGCTTGATCAATAAGTTTTGGGTCCAACGTTTGTGGAGAAGACTGTGGCGACGGATTCGATCCCAAAATTGGAGTGGGCATCGACTTAGATAGATTTGGCGAAATGGGCGAAGGGTTCGAGCCTTGGGGAAAACGGAGAATAGGCTCGGGTGAAGGTGGGAGACTAGACGAATTAGGGGAAGAAGAAGAAGAAGCTGGGGTATCATTGGTGTCACTATCATCACATTGCTCACCCACTTGGTTATTCAACACTTTTCCCGATCTCAACGTGGTAACAGCACTCACATTATAACTTTGTGAGTGGCCAGGATTAGGTATGGGTTGAGATGGGAGTTTCCCTTTCTCTCTCGCACTCATTGCGGCGTTTAACTGTGCGATTTGGTTTTCTAATGATTTAATACTCTCACCATGGGAGGCGGAGTTTTTCGTTATGGTATCAATAGAAGACCTCATCTCAGCCGAAATTTGCATGGATTGTTTCATGAACATATCCAAAGTTTGTGCATGTGAGTTGTCAGTACCGGCCACTTGTGGTGTAGAAATGTTGGTTGGATTTTGGAAATTCTGTGACTGAAAGGGGGGCTGATTCTGTAGTTGTGGTTGCTGTGGAGGAGGTCTTTGATAATTGCTTTGTTGGTTTTGGTTCCAAGCAAAGTTAGGATGATTCCTCCATCCTTGATTGTACGTGGAAGAATAAGGGTCGTTTCTAGGTCGCTGCTGAAAAGCAGCATTAGCTTGAAACGATGCATTCATAGGACATTCTTCCGTTAAGTGTGAAGGATCTGAACAACAACCACAGACGGTCTTAGGAAGCGTGACCTGATTTAGGGAGAATGTTGAGAACTTGTTTTCAATAGCATCGAGTTTCTTCTGAATCGCTGCCATTTCGGCTTTTACTGCGATAGAAACATCGAGCTGGTGAATACCTCCCTTAGTTGAAGGTGGTCTTATGCTTTCCCACTGCAACGTGTGTTCAGCAAGGTCTTCCAGATATTTCCACGCTTCACCATCATCTTTAGACATGAAATTGCATCGACACATTGTTTCAAGCATCTGCTTTGTCGCTGGATCAATGCCCTTATAAATAATTCGGCATAAATCCCATCTATTGATTCCATGATGAGGACATTGGACAAGCAGATCTTTGAAACGTTCAAAGCACTTCCAAAATGGTTCATTGGGAAGCTGGGTGAACTGGTTGATCTTGCTCCTAACACGTGCAGTCTTATGGTTTGGGTAAAACTTCTTAAGAAATGCTATGACAAATTCTTCCCAATTAGTGATAGAGTGTGCGGCAGTATTGTAAAGCCATTTTTCTGCCAAGTCGCACAGTGTGAATGGGAGAAGACGTAAGCGCATAGCATCTAAAGTCAATTGTGAAGTACCCATCATTGCGCATACGTTTTCGAATTTGGTGATGAAAACGTACGCGTCTTCCGACTCAAGCCCGTGAAATTTGGGCAGCAGATTGATGTAGTGGGGTTTAATCTCGAAATTATCCCCGTTAGGTGGTGGAAGAGATAGACAAGTAGGAAGAGGACCACGGATAGGATAGCATCTCTCTTGGAGAGAGATGCGCGGTGGATTCTGCGCACCTTCGGACGGTGGCAGCGTGGTGTTATAATCTGATGGAGTGCCGTCCATCTCGGTCGTGTGTGGTGGGGGAAAAGAAGATGAAGAAGTACCGGCTTCGGCGTCGATAGCAGGAACGCGGACAAGACGGGCACTAGGATCCCGTGTCCAGCCGAGCATGCACTAAGCGGGTTTAGTGCAAGTGGCAGCGTGTGTGTGATTTAAAATTGGCTTGTTTTGAAAAAGTGGACTCAAGACAAATCTCCCTAAGATGCACAAGCAACCCTAGAACTAAGGTCACCTAGGTCCAGTCTCTAAACCGCTCCTAGACTTCCAAAGGACAAGCCGCAGAATCAATCCTCTACCGCCTCCGTACTACCCTCGTAGCCAGATAAGTGCCAGGTAAGTGGGAAGGAACCACAGTAGTGGGCCTAATTAAAAACCACTAGCCTTTGACACACTTGCCTAGGCACTACAAAAAGTAATGCGGATAAACGATAGATTACCCACGACCTTCCTCTGTCCTTAATGAGTGCGACAGTCCTTAGAGTCTGGTCTAGATATTTTTTAAATTATTGTAGGGTTGATGCAGATGCTCGGTTTGTGATTTGTGGGGCTTAGGAAGGGTGATGAAATCCCCACCTAATCTTGATTTGGTCTTTGCCCTTTAAAGTCCGTATTAAAATATGCAAAACAAAACCAATCACAAAACTTTTGTAAAAAGATTTTTGAGCGGCGCTATTTTGCAAAGAATCCTGCAGAAAATAGATTTTATTGGATTTTAGAGGAGAGAGAAAGAGTTAAGAAAGATACCAGAGAAATGTGAAACCCTAGATCTCATGTTTCCTCAAGTTCGTGACTCCAGATTCCCTCGCAAATTCACACACAAATCGTTAAATATGCAATTTGCAGTTTTGTTTTAATAATGATATGAATCGTCTAAGAATTCAACACAAATAGTAAGAATAAAAAATTACGCACGTATCCCCGGCAACGGCGCCATTTGATTGGTTTGTAAAAGTGTTTTGTAGAATAACCGCAATCAATAACGGTGTCGCGCGTAGCTAGACCGAGATGAGTACGGGTCGTCCTCAGGGAAACGTTGAATCTTTTACTCTTACTTTAGATGTGTTGAAAAAAAGAGGAGGAATAAAGAATTTTGTGAAAAGTTTCTAGATTTACGTTAAGCAAGAATGCAAAAATATAGATCTAGATTATTTTAAGGATATAGTTAATATAATAAGAGGGCTTGTAGGTTCGTTAGGATTTAGTAGTTATGGACGATTAATTAAAAGTTACCATTTTATCCTTTAATAGATTTAAAACTAGAACGACGGTGATGCGTGTAGATTAGGGTTTCTGGAGGGAAAAGGAATCCCACTCTTAATCCTTATCTCGACACGGAACTCCGTTCAATTCTAGCCTTTACCAAAACAATCATTAATCTAATCTCTAATCGCGGTCGGAACTAGCAAAGAATTGCTAGCACGCCCGATTAGGATGTTAATGATTCTTTTGATAAAGTTCATAAACTTTATAAGACTTAAAAAGGGTTTAGAGATCTTTATCGTCCATTAGCCTACCCTAATCCTACGAACCCTAACAAGCGGAGAATTACTCGCGCATGTTGGGAGAAGAAGATGAAAAGACAGAGAGGGAAAACATAATGTAAATTGCAAAAGAATTAAATAAAATAACTACCTTTATTAATCAACTTGAACAATCTACACTTTATTCCGTAGAAAATGATTACAAACTAGTTGCTTCTCGATCTTTCCTAAGGAGGTAGACGAACAGTTGATGATCAGCCTGGATGCGTGAGCGTCTGAAGCTTCGTGATCTCTTCGGCTTGATAACTTTTCCAAGAGGCTCTCGGTGCTCTTTTATAGTGCAAAGCCAGAATCTTCTTGTTGAAAACTTGGAAAAATTTATCATAGATTTATGCCAAAAAATCTCATTCTCTAACTCCCTGGAATTGCGGCGGATCCGCGGCCCAAGGGGGGGTTTGGCCGCGGATCCGCGCTTTATGGTCGAGATCTCGTGACTGAAATTTTTGGGCTTGCATCTTTTGACATGTGGCAATCCTAGGCACCTTCAGAATCTGAAAATCTTTTCTCGGTTGCTTCCAGACTTGGTCTCCAAGTTTTGCTTCTTAATTTGGCAAGATTTCTTCAACAACTTGATTTGTTTGATAAATTCTGCATAACAACTTGGAAAATTCTACACAATAATCTCAAATAATATTTAGTAGACTTAGTTCTACTAGGATTTGGTCAATAGATTTATTTGCATACATTTTTCTACCAAATGCTAATTAAAATATATTAACACATGGAAAATAGTGTTTTTACACATGAACCCTCATATGTATAATATATTATAATAAAGTCCTTTTTTTAATATGAAAATGGTAGGAAAAATGTAATACAAATGTGCAGTTTTATCAACTGAACATACAATATGTGGAAGACAGCCTTACTCTCTACTACCTTCTTGTATATACAAGGTTCATCTGCCATTTTGATGAAGTCAAACACTTTGACTGCTACATCAAAACAAATGTTCTAACTCCGCGATGCGTGCATTGATCCTGATGGACTTAAGCATAGCATCCAGCCTTTTCACAGAGTCCCCACTCATGATGGCCTGCGTGAACCTAGTTGGGTCATCATCTACCATGATGCAATCCTTGCTCCCACCGTCACCGAGGAAACCGTAGTATCTCTTAGGTGGATGAGGAACCCTACCAGATTCGTGGAGATGCTGAGGTTCGTTGGAGACTATTGAATCCTTTAGTTTCACCAAATCATCAGCTGTTAATTTGTCTAGCTGGAACTCCTTCCAGTTCTACCTCATGATCATTAATTTCTTCACAAGAAATTCATTTTCTAAAAAGGTGGCATGCTGAGAAACAAAACACATTTTGCTCCTCGGTTAGGTAGAAGATATACCCTTGCAAATGTTTGGGATATCCAACAAACTTACAGAACTGACCTTGTCTCGAGCTTGTCCGGATTTTTCTTTTCAACATAAGCCGGACAACCCCATATCTTATCTCGTTTAAGACATGGTCTCTTCCTATTCCATATCTCATATGCAGTGGGAGACACTGATTTGGATGGAACCCCATTCAATATGTATGCAGCTTCTCAAGTGCATAACACCCAAAAGGAAACAGTCAACTCAGCAGTACTCATCATAGAGCGCGCCATATCTCATAGGGTGCGATACCTCCGCCCCGATACACCATGGTGTTGTGGTGTATACCAAGGAGTAAGCTGAGAGAGAATCCTATTCTCTGTTTAAAAAACCCAGGAACTCCATGCCCAAGTATTTTCCTCCTCGATCACATCGAAGAATTTAATACTTCTACCTGTCTGGTTCTCAACTTCAAGCTTATATTCCTTGAATTTCTCAATAGTTTCATAATCGTGTTTCAACAGGAACACATGTCCGAATCTTGAAAGATCGTCAATGAATGTAATGAAGTGCAAAGAACCAACCCTGGCATTTGTAGACATGGGACCGTATACATCATCATGTATCCGTCCCAAGAGTTCAATAACTCTTTCTCTGTTTCCAGTAAACGGAGTATTGGTCATTTTACCTTTGAGACAAGACTGGCAAGTATCATAAGATGAAAATTCGAACAGATTCTAATATTCATCCATATGTAACTTAGCTGGTCGTGTCGCATTGATATGACCTAGTCTACAATGCCACAAGAAGGATTCATTCATTTCTGAAATACTCCTCTTGTGTGTGTTCTATATACTTTGAACTGTGGTTTGATTTAGAACGTATATGCTATTATATAACGTGCCTGAACCAATCAACTCTTGATTAAGGAAAATGTTCACAACATTATCCTCCCATACAGAATTATATCCTTCTTTAATTTAATAAAGAATCTGATGTAATGTTGTATATCAGGTTTGGTATGTAATAACATTTGTTCAGAATCAATGTATTTACCATTTGGTAATACATGGTGATATTTGCCAACTGACTTGGCTGCAACAATTGCACCATTCTCTAACACTTAGAGACATATCACCCAATCCCAGTTCTCTACCTTTCTGTAGCCTATGTAACAGATTATATTTGTGGGATCCTAATCTGGTATCTCATACCTAGGACGTAGAGAATACTGAGAAACAGTTCTTGGTAATCGAACACACCCGAAGAATATGCATCAACATGCTCATTCCTCGAATGGGTTGCATAGGAATCTGAATATTCCATATTCCCTGCTCGGACGTCTAACAATTATAAGAAAGACCAGAACCAACGTTCCCCAGCTCAGTATAATAAGCAGGTTCAGTCAATGCATCCATATTATTATCTTGATTAAGGTGTGACATGGTCGCTACCAGGAGAGAGAGAGAAGAAAACACTCTGCGTGCGCTCTTACAAGATCAGATTGGTTATTATTTTATCTAATCAGGATGGCTCCTACTGTTTTATCAAATCTTCCTTCAAACCCTAAAAAGTAAGACTAGATGGGATTAATTACACCCTACAAGTTCGCTAATCTTTCGGCCATGCCAGTATCGGTACTTTGAGGGAGGTTCCGCGTGCTTTCGTACGGACCAAATTAAAATAAACCTCGTTTTTACAGGGGCGTAACCCCGTTAACACCTTTCTAGACACCTACTTGATCGGCTAATTATAATGTGTAAAACTCTCCCAGGAGTAACTCTTACTCGCAGTGGGTATCGGGATCCAACTATCTCATAGAAGGCAAATTTCAACACTTGAAATTCCTGATAACATTTTGCCCCTAGAGACATATGACCTTAACATGGTCAAAAAATCATAAGCTCTAGCCAAGTTCAACCCATCATTTCCTGATTAAATTAAACTCACCCGTACGACTCTTAACATGGTCAACAAAGTCATACAACTAACCTAATCCAATCGCATCATATGCTTAAGCAGATAAGCATTAATCAGCTACCGCACATTACGCCTTAACATGGTCAACAAATGTAGCACGAATACTAAATAGTCCTTATCTGAAATGACAGAGGGCTACGACAGGTTTTTAAGAAAACCTTTTGCGTAATGAACTTGATATCGTTGTAGAATCGAGTGACTTTGAAAAGGAGTGTTTTTTAGGCTTTTACTAGTTTCGCTAAAGAGGTCACTCCCGGTGAAGGGATCTTGGCTCTTTCCTTATCGAATAAGTTGCAGGATATTTCACAAATACCACTATGCAAAACAAGAATTACAAAAGTAATCAAAAGACAAAACCGAGTGGGTTGTAGTATCTGCTAGTTTCGCTAAAGAGGTCACTCTCGGTGAAGGGATCTCGGCTCTTTCCTTATCGAATAAGGTGCTGGATATTCTACAAGGAATACCGCTATGCAAAGCAAGAACTAGAGCTATAAGTTTTTAAAACAAGTTTTTACAACATCTTTAGGTTTCTTTTATTTCATTAATCTCGTCAATGAAGTCCCATCAATTATGTTTCCTAAGCATTACAGAAGAAACGAAAGCAGCAATATTTATTATATATCATATATATAATATAAGCATTCGTCTCAGAATATCAAGTGGTCACATCACAGAATATCAGCAGAAGAAGATAACATATGAAATATTGGATATACTAGGAATTCCGTGTTTTAAATTAAACCAGTATAAAACACGGATTTCACGGTCGCGATGAATATCCAAACCCACATCCCTAAACCCCAACGAGAGCGGCAAGCAACCCTCCCAATTCTAGAGTTAGGAGACCCGGTCTCGACTCCTCGAGATGGTCTCCCACTAGACCCTACAACCCGGTTACTTGTGCTCTCCTCTTTGGATCTATCCTAATGCAGAAAAGTAAATAATATAAATCAATGGTGACATCATCCTCAACCCGGAAGTGCCCCAATAAAAGAATATTAGATACAAGCTTTTACATGAATGAAAATGAAAAACTCTCATCTCACATAAAAAGCCTCGGCTATTCAAAACACGACGATCCAATATAACATATCACAGCAACGCATAACATCACATGTTATCAACGTAAGTAAATATGCGTATCCCAATTGTCGTTGACATATAGCACCGAAACCGGCGATATACCACATATTACACTTACGGTCGCAGAAAAGAAAGTGAAAAACTACAACAATTGGAATCCGCAACCACCTTAGATATCATAAACCCAACGTATTACATACTTTGGATTTCATGCCTAACCAAATGAATTCCTTAGACATCGCATGCCTAACAATTATAAACCCCGCATTTTAGTCTCGATATTGAAAACGTTTTCCAATAACCAGTCGGGTAATTCAACAAGATTCCCGATAACCTGATCGAATGCTCGTCGGAAACTTTAGTAGACGGCCGCACCCCCGATGCCGTCGACGAAGTGCACTTAGGCGAAACACCGCAACCGCGAGCACCCGAACGGATGCTTTTGGCGACGGGGTTCTCCTACAGTCACTTGGTCGGGGCCATGGGGCGTGGCTATCTGGTAAGGTTATCCGGCGAGTATCCGCGTACGCTACGTGATTGCGACGGACTTTTGATCCATATCAAAATTCCGTGGCAACTAATCAAATGAGACTAAACTGCTAGATTTATAAAATTCAAACTAGTTATCTCATAACTAATTGTGTGGATTCCAAATATTGTATCATAATCATAGATGGCTAGACGATGTTAAACTTTTCGATCGAATAAAGAAACACCCAAAATTTCCCAAAGAGCTCAACACTTGAGCGGAGTTTAAAAGGTACCCAGAACATGCTACAGCACCTATGGACCAGCCGTAGAAGGGTCAACCCTTGCCTCACCTAAGGCGCCGTGGAACTACCACAAACCCTAGGGTTTGGTGGCGGTTCCGACGGTCACAGAATCGAGTTAGGGTTCCGTTCTTCTAGAGGGTCCACAGAATCACCTGCATGAATTTCTAAAGATTTTAAACTTGGAAAAATCCAACTCTTGGAAAATTTACAGCGAGAGAAAATTGGGTTATTGATATCCGTTCGAATTTTTTAACGTCGTCTAAATAACCTGAAATAATGTTAAAATTACGAATACGAAACACTCCGAATTGCCTTTACAGAAAGTTAACATCTCATGCAATTTCAGCAAAAACAAGCAACACCTGAAACACCAAAATCCATAGACTGGAACACCCTAAAAAATTCAACCCAGAACCTCGTAACAAAACCGAGCAGACCGGTTTTTTACTCAATGTGGCCGGCCATTTTCCGGTGAGCGGGGATAAATTTTTTGTATTGTTCATGTTACTTCTCATGTAACATTCTGCAGTTGCTTAAAAAAAATTTAGAGGCCTTTTTAAAAACGACAGAAACTAGATTTTAGTGTTGCATGTTTCGGAGTAGTTTCGGTTTCGTAATCTACAAACATCGTCTAATTCTCTAGCCTATCTTTGATACCACTGTAGGGTTATCTAGCACGACAGCATGGTTTCGGTAGGCATCGTCCATGCCAATTTCAAAAATTTGTCGTACTAAAGAACCCTAACCCTAGATTCATAACTAGAGAATTATACAAATCAAGAATGCAAACAACTTTGCATACAAAGTGAACAAGAAATACAACCTTTGTAGACCGGTCATTCACTTCAATAGCTCCGTGTAGTAGTCCTTTCGCTCCAATTAGTGAACTCCCGGACTCTAGAAAGGCTCCACAAGATGAACGAAACAAGCTTGCTTGAAGAGACCGATGATGATCTACGTCGAGGAGACACCAACTCAAGCTATCTCTTCACTAATATGGAATTAGTGAAGCAAACACCCTAAACTAAATGGCTAATATAGTAGAGGATGATGAAGTAGGAATTTTTCTCACTTTAGATTTATTTTTCTCATAATATTTCATCACCTTTTGAAAAGCTAGAAAGCTCTCTCATGAGGAAGAAGGAGATGAAGTGGAGATAAGAATGAAATTCATGAGGTGAGAATAGCAACTATGGGTGAGTTTGTATCATATACTAACACATGTAGAGACTAAACTATGGCTAAGGATAATGGTTAGGTTAATAAATATCTTAAGTAAAAAAAATTAGTGGACTTGGTCAATGGTTCCACAAGCTTCTCCAAGCTTCAACCATTAAACCAATTTCCATCTAATTTTGATTAACTTTAAATAAATAAAACCCTTCGTTACATCAAGCATGGTGTGAGTCTCATACACCCATGAAGCATGCGGCATACACAAATAAAATGTATATTAATATATATCACATATATACTATATGCACACAAGTGAGAAAAAGAAATGTTTAAGTGAGCTAATATTAGTTAATGTAATTCAATATATCAAATATATAAATATACATTAAATTATTAAATCAACACTTGATTTAATAATCCGGTTATATCACATACAACCGGCTAATATCAAATGTAACAACTTATCGAATCAACACTTGATCCGATAACCCGACTATATCACATATAACCGACCAATATCACATATCGCGAGAATAGAATGCGGTATCATATATCCGCATTAATCTCGGTCCCGCACATATCATATATGTGCTCCTACTTCGTTTAGCATGAACCAGGAAACCTCTGTGTATGACTCTAAAGACTCGTCAATACGCCGGCAGTATGTGATGATCATATCAAGCACCCACAAGCCGCAAGAGGTCTGCTAAACGTAATGGCCACCCGGGTATTGAGCGGTCAGAAGATCAACAAGTAAGCCTGCTCATACTCCTGAGAATCCAATCAGTAACACTACCGTACAGTCCGGTCTCTTCGTCTGATATGTCGCATATCACAACCTGGAGGTGGTATAACGTCAGACCCCAATAGCCTGATAAGTCATGCCGATGTGAGGCTCATAATGGTTCGAGAAACTACTGATAACACTTACCAGTAGATGTCACGACCCACCCCTAAACACAGATGGTATTGTCCGCTTTGGCCGAAATCGCACGGTTTTGTCCCTTTGAATGAACCCGGGGCTACATCCCAGTAGGTCACCCATCCTAAAATTTCTCTGGCTCAAGCACGCATAACTATGGAGTTATTCAAACTCCGGAGCTCCGATTCATCTAAAAGGCGTCTCTGTGTTATAAGAGTGGTATCATTCCATTTATAGTTCAGATCGTGCCCTCTTTCGGAATGGAATTCAATACTCCCCATTGTTCTGGTGGGTCCCCGTGTGCATCCGTATCGGTTACATCCCCACCTCGATACCGGATAACTCCTCACTTCTCACGGGATAGGTGGTATTCAGCCCCAACTCCACCTGGGGTATTACATTCCCCCCTACTTAGAACAATAGTTCGTCCTCGAACCACAGACCTACTTTTGAGGGACCGGCTCTGATACCATATTTGTCATGACCCACCCCCAAACACGGATGGTATTGTCCGCTTTGGCTAAAACCGCACAGTTTTGTCCCTTTGAATGAACACGGGGCTACTTCCCAGTAGGTTACCCATCCCAGAATTTCTCTGGCTCAAGCACGCTTAACTACGGAGTTCTTCAAACTCCGGAGTTCCGATTCATCCAAAAGGCGCCTCTGTGTTATAAGAGTGGTATCATTCCATTTATAGTTCAGATCGTGCCCTCTTTCGGAATAGAATTCGATACTCCCCATTGTTCTGGTGGGTCCTCGTGCGCATCTGTATCGGTTGCATCCCAACCTCGATACCGGATAACACATCACTTCTCACGGGGTAGGTGGTATTCAGCCCAACTCCACCTGGGGTATTACAGCAGATCTCAGCAACCATGGCTAGGGATTTCCTGTTATGGCCAATCGAGCATAGCGCAACATCAACCCCAATACCGGGAGAGACGAAATCCCCTCCTATCGCTCATTACCTCCATGTGACTCAGGACTGTACCCAAAAACCACCATTTTGCATGATCTCTTGAACGTGATAAGGTGGAAATCAAAGTACAGTGGGAATCACACAAGACTCTATGACGATCTCGGGTCGACAGACTAACCTGTACCAGTGTCACCAGAGAACTGCTATCTGACGATATGTATAATACCATCTAGGAGTTTTCGGCGAGTCCGCTCAGTGTACCTAGTCTCCACTGAGCACCCGTATACCATCTCGGATGTCAAACACCAATGGATATGGGATCATCCATAGCCCATCACATGGGTCGAGAAGAGTATACGCTAGTCTACTATAGAATATCGATGCCCCGTCTCGATACTCCCACGACTAGGAATATTTGAAGGATGTACTTACCGACTACCCTTGCCCCACTAGTATGATCTGCATCATAATCCCGGTAGTCAAGTACTTATCCTAATGGCTTTATCAACATGTAATAGAGAGACAATAAGTGTACATGTTAAGATAAAGAGCAACCATATAGCATACTATCATGTCGAGCAAGAAAGTCCTCCCTATATATGTCCAAGCATCCACTATAATATACATCATATGTATAATAATGGCCTCTATGGCATACATATAACTAACAATCTCCCACTTGCACTAAGACCATTTGTTGTAGTATCTCATACCCAACATTCCATAAAAGTCTCTCTAGGGAAAGGCCTCTGTAAGTGGATCCGCCGTGTTATCCTTCGCGTCAACTCTCCTTACCTTGATCCCCTAGAGATCAACCATCTCCCTGATCAGGTGATACTGTCCTCAGAATATGTCTGGATCGCTGATGGGACCGGCGTTCCTAGTCCAAATCCACAACTCCATTGTTGTCTCAATAACAGTTATTGGACGCTCAATGGTAGGAACCGTGTTCATCTCATGAACAAGAATTATCCAGA
This sequence comes from Agapanthus africanus, assembly GCA_030015575.1. Classification (NCBI taxonomy): domain Eukaryota; kingdom Viridiplantae; phylum Streptophyta; class Magnoliopsida; order Asparagales; family Amaryllidaceae; genus Agapanthus; species Agapanthus africanus. The sequence continues at coordinate 751,710,704 of CM057339.1, forward strand.
CATCCACTTTGGTAGTATCGTTGGAAGCAATGTATTCAGCCTTTATCGTCTAGTATGCCACGGTATCTAGCTTGGAACTCTTTCAACATACCGTCCCTCCACTGAGAGTAAAGACAAAGCCCGTGACTGACTTTCAGCCGACCTTATCATTCTAGAAGCTCGAATTGGGAAAGGATTCCCACCAGAGTTTACCGTTACCAAACTCCAAGAACATTTCTTCGGTGCTTCTCAGGTACTTAAGAATGTCCTTCGCAGCTTTCCAGTGATTCTTCCAAGATCCGATTGATTCCTGATCACTACACCTAATGAGTTAGCTACATGTGGTCTGGTACATAACATCGCATACATGATAGAGCCTACAGTCGAAGCATAGGGTATCCCTTGCACGTGAGCTCTCTCCAAATCAGTCTTTGAAGACATTTTTTGGAGAGAATGATTCCTGAGTAAGTGGGCGAACCACCACGCTTAGAATCTTCCATACTAAACCCCTTTAGTACGGTGTTAATGTACCTAGATTTGGGACACTCGCAACATCTAGTTAGGTCTATCATCATAGATCATAATCTAAAAAATGTAGTAGGTATCATCCAGATCTTCCATGGAGAATCCTCATGATAAGAGGAGCTTGACCGAGTGTAGCATAGGAAACCATTTCCTATCAAGAGTATGTCATCTACGTACAATATGTGGAAGACAACCTTACTCTCTACAACCTTCTTTTATATACAAAATTCATCTACCATTTTGATGAAGTCAAACACTTTGACTGCCACATCAAAACAGATATTCTAACTCTGCGATGTGTGCATTGATCCTGATGGACTTAAGCATAGCATCCAGCCTTTTCATAGAGTCCCCACTCGTGATGGACTACGTGAACCTGGTTGGGTCATCATCTACCATGATGTAATCCTCGCTCCCACCGTCACCGAGGAAACCGTAGTATCTCTTAGGTGGATGAGGAACCCTACCAGATTCGTGGAGAGGCTGACGTTCGTTGGAGACTATTGAATCCATTGGTTTCACCAAATCATCAGCTGTTAGTTTGTCTAGCTGGAACTCCTTCCAGTTCTACCTCATGACCACTAATTTCTTCACAAGAAATTCATTTTCTAAAAAGGTGGCATGCTGAGAAACAAAACACCTTTTGCTCCTCAGTTAGGTAGAAGATATACCCTTGCAAATGTTTGTGATATCCAACAAACTTACAGAACTGACCTTGCCTCGAGCTTGTCCGTGTTAGTTGTATGTATGCCCTAGAGGCCAGTATTGTACAGATGATGCATATTATATTGGATGCTTGGATATATATAGAGAGGACTTTCTTGCTCGTCATGATAGTATACTATCTGGTTGCTCTTTACTTTAACATGTATACTTGTCTCTTTATACTGTCTTATAGTTACATGTTGGTAAAGCCCTTAGGATGTGTACTTGACTACCTGGACTATGATGCGGATCATACTAGTGGGGACATGGTAGTCCATAAGTACATCCTTCAAGGTCCCTAGTCGAGGGTGTATCGAGATGGGGCATCGATATACCAGTGTAGACTAGTGTATATGCTTCTCGACCCATGAAATGGGCGATGGATGATCCCATATTCATTGGTGTTTGACATCAGAGATGGTATACGGGTGCTCAGTGTAGACTGGGTACACTGGACGGACTCGCCGAGAACTCCCAGATGGTATTATACCTCACGTCAGATGGCAGTTCTCTGGTGACACTTGTGCAGGTTAGTCTGTAGACCCGAGATCGTCATAGAGTCTTGTGTAATTCCCACTGTGCTTTGATTTCCACCTTACCACGTCCATGAGGGCGTGCAAAACGGTGGTCTTTGGGTACAGTCCCGAGTCGTATGGAGGCAATGAGCGATAGGAGGGGTTTCGTCTCTCCCGGTATTGGGGGTTGATGTTGCGCTGTGCTCGATTGGCCGTAACAGGGAAGTCCCTGGCCATGGCTGATTTAGAGATTTACTGGTAAGTGTTACCAGTAGTTTCTCGACCCGTTATGAGCCTCGCATCGACACGACTTATCGGTTATTGGAGTCTGACGTTTACCACCCCTAGACTTGATATGCGACATATCAGACGAGGAGGCCGGACTGTACGGGAAGTGTTACCGGCAGGCTTTCACAGAAGTTGGAGCGGGATTGCTTGCTGATGTTCTGATCGCTCAATACCCTGGTAGCCGTTACGTCCAGCTTGTACCGCTGACGGCTTGTGGGTGCGTGATGTGATCATCACCTACTGCCGGTGTATTGACGAGTCTTTAGAGTCCTACACAGAGGTTTTACTGGCTCAGGCGAAACGAAATAGGAGCGCATATGTGATATGTGCGAGACCGAGAATAAATGCGTGTATGTGATACCGTATTCTATTCTCGCGACTTTATGTATCGGTCGGTCATATATGATATGACCGGGTTATCGAATCAAGTTTTGATTCGATAAGTCGATACGATGGATGTTAGCCGGTTATATGAGATATGACCGGATTATTAAGTCAAGTGTTGATTTAATAATTAAGTGTATAATTGTATATTAGATATACTAATTTACATTTGCTAACACTTATTCACTTTAGGGTTTTTCTCACATGTGAACACTTGTATATATATATATATATGTGATATATATATATTAAAGTGTTTTCTTTTGTATCATGGTTGATGATACACTAGACTTGGATGTATGAGACTTACACCATGCTACATATTATGTTGGGTTTTTATATTTTAAGTAATTACAAAATCAAGTGGAGGATTAGATCAATTCATGAAGCTTGTGGAAGTTTGTGGATGCATTGACTAAGTCCACTTGAGTTTGTTTTTACCATAGATATTTCTTAACCCAACCATAAGTGTTAGCTATGGTTATGGCTCTACAAGAGTTAGTATATGATACTCACTCACCATGGTTAGACTTCTCACTTAATCATTATCCTCGTTTCTTTTCTTTTGTTCATCATCTTCTTCTTCATTGAGCAAGAGAAAAGCAAGCTAGGGTTTGATCCAAAGTGAGAATCCTTGTGAGAAACAAAATTCTAAAGAGAACCCACTTCCTATTTCTCCATCCTCTACTAGACTAGCACTTTAGTTTAGGGTGTTTACTTCACTAATTCTCTAGTTAGTGAAGTAGGAGCTTGAGTCGGAATTCCCTCGACGTAGATCATCTTCGGCCTCGGAGACTTCAAGCAAGGTCGCATCCTTCGCGTCGTGAAGCCATGCAAGAGCCCGGGAGAACTTTGATCGCAGCGAAGGGACTTCAACAAGGAGCAAATGAAGTGGAGGACCGATCTACAAAGGTTGTATATCGCGTTCTCTTTAGTGTAAAGTTGTTTACATGCCATTAGTTTCGCCTAAACTCTAGTATACGATCTTGGTTAGTATTATTCGGCACATAAAAATTTAATTTTGGCATGGTCGATACCTTGTAGAGCCTTATTAGTGTGCCTAGTAACCCTACAGTGGTATCAGAGCCTAGCTAGAGCATTTGGCGATGTGTTAACGAAGTTAAAACTCCGAATGAACCCGAACACGTCGAAATCAAACCCTCTCTGTACAATTTTTAAAATCTGGGATTTTTCCAAATTAAAAATGCTTAAAAAAAATCAGCAGGAAAATATAAGGAATACTGTGCAAAACGACACTGTTTAGATCCCAAAGAGCCGCGGATCCGCGGCACGAGCATGGCTTGTGCGGCGGCTCCGCGGCCATATTGTGACGTCACCTTTAACTGTTTGCACAGTAATGTTCCTATTCAATTTCCTGATATTTTTCTGGGCATTTTTATCTGACTCAAGTATTGAGTATTTTGGGGTTTATTTTGAAATCGCTGATTCGATCGAAGAATTTAATTTTGTTATGTTATTCCGGATAATTTAGAAAGTATTAAAATGTTCGAACGGATATCATTAACTCGATTTTTTCCCGGCACGAAAAACATTCAAGTGTTGAATTTTTATCGGGTTTTAAATCTTTCGAAAAAACGTGCATGTGATGTGACGGACCCTCTAGAAGACAACAAACCTTAACTCGATTATGTGACCGTCTTGAACTGTCCTTTGAAACCTAGGGTTTGGAGTAGTACGGCGTGCCACATGTAAGGCGTTGGCTTGACCCTTCTACGGCTGGACCGTTGCTACTGTGACGTATTCTGGAATTTTTGAACTCTGCTCAAGTGTTGAGCTATTGAGGAAATCTTGGGTATTTGATTATTCGATCGGAAAGTTTAATACTGTCTATTTATCTGGAATGTGATACAATATGTGGAATTCATACAGTTAGGCATGAAATGCGGAATATGTGATATTTCGGATTTACGATGTCTAAAGAGATTGTGGATTCCAAATGTTGTAGTTTTACACTTTCTTTTCTGTGACCGTAAGTGTAATATGTGATATCGCTGGTTTCGTTGCTATATGTCAACGACAATTGGGATGCGCATATTTACTTACGTTGATGACATGTGATGTTCTGTGTTGCTGGATATGTTATATTGGATCGTCGCGTTTTGAATAGCCGGGGGTTTTTGTGAGATGAGAGTTTTTATTTTCATTCATGTAAATTCAAATGTAATGTAATATTCTTTTATATTTGTGGCACTTCCGGGTTGAGGTTGATGTCACCTTTTGTATATTATTTACTTTTCCGCACTAGGATAGACCCAAGGTGGAGAGCACAAGTAACCGGGTTCTGGAGTCCAGTGGGAGACCAACTCGAGGAGTCGAGTCTGGGTCTTCTAACTCTAGAATTGGTAGGGTTGCTTGCCGCTCTCGTAGGGGTCTAGGGGTGTGGGATTGGCTATTCATCGCGACCATGGAATCCGTGTTTTATAGAGGCTCAAAATAAAACACGGACGTCCTAGTATATCCAATGTTTCATATGGTTTTTCTGCTGCGATATCTGTGATGTGATCATGTGATGTGCTGTGATAGATACTATATATAGTATATATGATATATTATATAGGCGTTACTTATGTTTTACACCCGCGCTAGCCCTGCCCCGCTCTGCCGTTAGTTACCTAACCTAACGGTGCACGAGAGGACATCGAGGCGAATGCAGATAGCATAAGTGTACATCGTATTTATCTGTAATGTTTAGGTGACTTAAATGATGGGACTTCATTAATGTGATTAATGAAAAAAAAGAAACCTAAAAGATGTTGTAGAATCAAATTTTCAAATAAAAGGGTAGCTACAGTTTTGCTTTGCATAGCGGTATATATGATATACCCTGCACCTTATTCGATGAGGAAAGAGCCGAGATCCCTTCACCGGGAGTGACCTCTTTAGTAAAACCGGCAGATGCTACAATACTCGGTTTGCTTTTGATTGCTTTTGGAGTTTTGCTTTGCATAGTGATGTATATGATATATCATGCACCTTATTCCATAAGGAAAGAGCCGAGATCCCTTCACCGGGAGTGACCTCTTTAGCAAAACTAATGAAAGCCTCAAAATCACTCCATTTAAAAATTCACTCGATTCTACGACGATATCAAGTTCTTTACGCTCATGGTTTTCTGAAAAACCTGCGTAGCCCTCCGTCAATTCAGATAAGTAATATTTAGTATTCGTGCTGCGGTAGTTTGGCATGCGTCAAGGCGTAGTGTACGGTAGCTGATTATTACTTATCTGTAGCATGAGATGCGATTGGATTAGGGTATTCGTACGGCGTTGTTTGGCATGCGTCAAGGGTCGTACGGGTGGGTTTAATTCAATCACGAATTATATGGGTTGAACTTGACTAGCGGACTATGGGTTGTTTGGCATGCGTCAAGGTCATAGTATGCTAGGGGCAAAATATTATCGGGAATTTCAAGTGTTGAGATTTGCAATGAGATTGCATACCTTCTATGAGATAGTTTGATCCCGATACCCACTGCGAGTAATTGTTACTCCCGAGAGAGTTTTACACAGGACAATTAGCCGATCAAGTAGGTGTCTAGAAAGGTGTCAACGGGGTTACGCATCTGGGAAGACGAGGTTTACTTTAATTAGGTCCGTGCGAAAGCACGGGGAATCTCCCTCAAAGTACCGACACTGGCCTGGCTGAAAGATCGGCGAAGTTGTAGGGTGTAATTAATCCCGGCTAGTCTTTCCTTTTAGGGTTTGAAGGAAGATTTGATAAAAACAGTGGGAGCCATCCTGATTAGATAAGATAATAACCAATCTGATCTTGCAAGAGCATACGCTAAAGTTTTTTCTTCTCTCTCTCTCCAGGTAGTGACCATATCATTCCTTAATAAAGATAATAATATGGATGTATTGACTGAACCCGCATGTTATACTGTGCTGGGGAACGTTGGTTCCGTTCTTTCTTATAAGAGTTATAAGACTGATCAGGATATAGGGGAATACCAGGATTCCCATGCCACCCGTATGAAGAAAGTACATGTTGATGCATTTTCTTCGGGTGTGTTCGTTACAGAGAACTGCTTCTCCATTTCCTCTACGTCCTGGATATTAGATACCGGGTCAGGATCCCATATATGTAATCAGTTACATGGGCTTAGGAAAGGTAGAGAACTTGGAGAAGGTGATAAAGACATAAGGGTTAGAAATGGTGCAATTGTTGCAGCTAAAACCGTCGGGGAATATCACCTTGTATTGCCAACTGGTAATACATTGATTCTGAACGAATGCTATTACATGCCGAACCTGGTATGCAACATTATATCGGTTTCTTTGTTGAGTAAAGAGGGATATAATTTTGTATTACAGGATAATGTTATGAACATTTTCCTAAACCAAAAGTTGGTCGGATCAGGCACGATGTGCAATGGCATTTATGTTCTAAATCAATCAACAGTTCTGAGCATAACAAACACACACAAGAGGAAGAGTTCAGAACTGAACGAATCCTTCTTGTGGCATTGTAGACTGGGTCACATTAATGCGACATGACTAGCTAAGTTGTATAAGGATGGATATTTAAATCCGTTTGAATTTTCATCTTATGACACTTTCCAGTCATGTCTCAAAGGCAAGATGACCAAAACTCCGTTTATGGGACACGGAGAAAGAGTTACCGAACTCTTGGGACTGGTACATAGTGATGTATGCGGTCCCATGTCTACACATGCCAGGGATGGTTCTTCGTACTTCATTACATTCACTGACGATCTCTCTAGATTCGGATATGTGTTCCTGATGAAACACAAATCAGAAGCTTTTGAGAAATTTAGAGAATATAAACAAGAAGTCGAGAACCAAACCGGGAAAAGTATTAAAATTCTTCGATCTGATCGAGGAGGTGAATACTTGAGCAATGAATTCCTGGACTTCCTAAAAGAGAATGGGATTCTCTCTCAGCTAACTCCTCCATATACACCACAGCACAACGGTGTATCGGAACGGAGGAACCGCACCATATTAGATATGGTGCGCTCAATGATGAGTACAGCTGAGTTACCTATTTCCTTCTGGGGATATGCGCTTGAAACAGCCATAGACCTATTGAATAGAGTTCCAACTAAATCTGTGCCTACCACTCCATATGAGATATGGAAAGGGAAGAGACCACATCTTAATTATATTAAGATATGGGGTTGTCCGGCCTATGTCAAATGACAAAATCCGGACAAACTCGAGGCAAGATCAGTCTTATGTAAGTTTGTAGGATATCCCAAGAATTCACAAAGGTATATCTTCTACCATCCCGAGGAACAAAAGGTGTTTGTTTCTCGACATGCCACTTTCTTAGAAAAAGGTTTTCTTATGAAACAGATTAGTGGTATTGAGGTAGAACTGGAAGAGGTTCCAGCAACACAAACCACAACAGAAGATTTGGTAGAACCAGAGGATTCGGTAGTTCCCGATGAACCCCAGCCACTCCGCCGATCTAGTAGGGTTCCTTACCCACCTGAGAGATACTACGGTTTTCTCATTGATGGTGGGAGCGAGGATTGCATCATGGTTGATGATGACCCAACTAGCTTCGAGCAGGCCATCACGAGTGGAGGCTCAGTCAAATGGCTGGATGCAATGCGGTCCGAGATGGAATCCATGTACACCAACAAAGTATGGACTTTGGAAGTTGCTCCTGAAGGGGTAAAACCCATTAGGAGCAAGTGGATCTTCAAGAAAAAACTTGGTGTAGATGGGAAAGTGGAGACTTTCAAAGCTAGACTTGTTGCAAAAGGTTTTCGTCAAAGACCAGGTGTGGACTATGACGAAACCTTTTCTCCAGTGGCTATGCTTAAATCTATCCGAATCATGCTTGCCATCGTTGCATATCATGACTACGAAATCTGGCAAATGGATGTTAAGACCGCCTTTCTAAACGGTGATTTAGAAGAGTGTGTGTACATGACTCAGCCAGAAGGCTTCGTAGATAGTGGGAGCAGCGGGAAGGTGTGCAAGCTGCTTAAATCCATTTATGGATTGAAGCAAGTATCGCGGAGTTGGAACATATGCTTTGACGTCGTTATCAAAGAGTTTGATTTCGTCAAAAACGTAGATGAACCTTGTATCTACAAGAAGGTGGCAGAGAGTAAGGTTGTCTTCCTCGTATTGTACATGGACGACATACTCTTGATAGGAAATGACATTCCTATGCTGCAATCGGTGAAGCTCTTCTTATCACAAAGATTCTCAATGAAAGATCTTGGTGATGCCTCCTGCATATTGGGAATTATGATCTATAGAGATAGATCTAAACGGATATTAGGATTGTCCCAATCCAGGTACATTGGCACCATACTAAAGAGGTTTAGTATGGAAGAGTCCAAACGTGGATTTTTACCCACGATCTTAGGGCTCACTCTCTCCAAAGAGATGTCTCCCAAGACTGATTTGGAGAGAGCTCGCATGCAAGGGATACCCTATGCTTCTGCAGTAGGCTCTATCATGTACGCGATGGTATGTACCAGACCCGATGTAGCATACTCACTAAGTGTAGTGAGTAGGTATCAAGCTGATCCTGGAGAGAGTCACTGGACAGCTGTGAAGAGCATTCTCAAGTACTTACGAAGGACTAAAGAGATGCTCTTGGTGTGTGGTAACGGAGAACTCCAAGTGGAGTCCTTTACCGATTCGAGCTTCCAGAGTGATAAGGACGACTCTAAGTCGCAGTCGGGTTTTGTTTTTACCCTTTACGGAGGGACGGTTAGCTGGAAGAGTTCCAAGCAAGAAACCGTGGCAGACTCGACGATGGAGGCTGAATACATCGCTGCCAACGATGCTGCCAAAGAGCCTGTCTGGATCAAGAAGTTCATTACTGAACTTGGAGTGGTTCCATCCATTGAGCATCTAATACCTTTGTATTGCGATAACAATGGAGCGGTGGCTTTGGCCAAGGAACCCAGGTCCCATCAGCGATCCAGGCATATTCTGAGGCGGTATCACCTGATCCGGGAGATAGTTGATCGCCGGGAGATTGAGGTCAGGAGGGTTGACACGAAGAATAACACAGCGGATCCACTCACGAAGGCCATTCCCCAGATACAGTTTGAAAGACTCTTCGGGGTGCTCGGTATGCGATACTACAGCAGCTGGCCCTAGTGCAAGTGGGAGATTATTAGTTGTATGTATGCCCTAGAGGCCAGTATTGTACAGATGATGTATATTATATTGGATGCTTGGACATATATAGAGAGGACTTTCTTGCTCGTCATGATAGTATGCTATCTGGTTGCTCTTTACTTTAACATGTATACTTGTCTCTTTATACTGTCTTATAGTTACATGTTGGTAAAGCCCTTAGGATGTGTACTTGACTACCTGGACTATGATGCGGATCATACTAGTGGGGACATGGTAGTCCATAAGTACATCCTTCAAGGTCCCTACTCGAGGGTGTATCGAGACGGGGTATCGATATACCAGTGTAGACTAGCGTATATGCTTCTCGACCCATGAGATGGGCGATGGATGATCCCATATCCATTGGTGTTTGACATCAGAGATGGTATACGGGTGCTCAGTGTAGACTGGGTACACTGGACGGACTCGCCAAGAAATCCCAGATGGTATTATACCTCACGTCAGATGGCAGTTCTCTGGTGACACTTGTGCAGGTTAGTCTGTAGACCCGAGATCGTCATAGAGTCTTGTGTGATTCCCACATTGCTTTGATTTCCACCTTACCACGTCCATGAGGGCGTGCAAAACGGTGGTCTTTGGATACAGTCCCGAGTCGCATGGAGGCAATGAGCGATAGGAGGGGTTTCGTCTCTCCCGGTATTGGGGGTTGATGTTGCGCTGTGCTCGATTGGCCGTAACAAGGAAGTCCCTGGCCATGGCTGATTTAGAGATTTACTGGTAAGTGTTACCAGTAGTTTCTCGACCCGTTATGAGCCTCACATCGGCACGACTTATCGGTTATTGGGGTCTGAAGTTTACCACCCCTAGACTTGATATGCGACATATCAGACGAGGAGACCGGACTGTACGGGAAGTGTTACCGGCAGTCTTTCACAGGAGTTGCAGCGGGCTTGCTTGCTGATCTTCTGATCGCTCAATACCTAGGTAGTCGTTACGTCCAGCTAGTACCGCTGACGGCTTGTGGGTGCGTGATGTGATCATCACCTACTGCCGGCGTATTGATGAGTCTTTAGAATCCTACACAGAGGTTTTACTGGCTCAGGCGAAACGAAATAGGAGCGCATATGTGATATGTGCGAGACCGAGAATAAATGCGTGTATGTGATACCGTATTCTATTCTCGCGACTTTATGTATCGGTCTGTCATATATGATATGACCGGGTTATCGAATCAAGTGTTGATTCGATAAGTCGATACGATGGATGTTAGCCGGTTATATGAGATATGACCGGATTATTAAGTCAAGTGTTGATTTAATAATTAAGTGTATAATTGTATATTAGATATACTAATTTACATTTGCTAACACTTATTCACTTTAGGGTTTTTCTCATATGTGAACACTTGTATATATATATGTGATATATATATATTAAAGTGTTTTCTTTTATATCATGGTTGATGATACACTAGACTTGGATGTATGAGACTTACACCATGCTACATATTATGTTGGGTTTTTATATTTTAAGTAATTACAAAATCAAGTGGAGGATTAGATCAATGCATGAAGCTTGTGGAAGCTTGTGGATGCATTGACTAAGTCCACTTGAGTTTGTTTTTACCATAGATATTTCTTAACCCAACCATAAGTGTTAGCTATGGTTATGGCTCTACAAGAGTTAGTATATGATACTCACTCACCATGGTTAGACTTCTCACTTAATCATTATTCTCATTTCTTTTCATTTGTTCATCATCTTCTTCTTCATTGAGCAAGAGAAAAGCAAGCTAGGGTTTGATCCAAAGTGAGAATCCTTGTGAGAAACAAAATTCTAAAGAGAACCCACTTCCTATTTCTCCATCCTCTACTAGACTAGCACTTTAGTTTAGGGTGTTTACTTCACTAATTCTCTAGTTAGTGAAGTAGGAGCTTGAGTCGGAATTCCCTCGACGTAGATCATCTTCGGCCTCGGAGACTTCAAGCAAGGTCGCATCCTTCGCGTCGTGAAGCCATGCAAGAGCCTGGGAGAACCTTGATCGCAGCGAAGGGACTTCAACAAGGAGCAAATGAAGTGGAGGACCGATCTACAAAGGTTGTATATCGCGTTCTCTTTAGTGTAAAGCTGTTTACATGCCATTAGTTTCGCCTAAACTCTAGTATACGATCTTGCTTCGTGTTATTCGGCACATTAAAATTTAATTTTGGCATGGTCGATGCCTTGTAGAGCATTGTTAGTGTGCCTAGTAACCCTACAGTCCAGATTTTGCTTTTCAACATAGGCCGGACAACCCCATATCTTAACTCGTTTAAGACATGGTCTCTTCCCATTCCATATCTCATATGTAGTGGTAGGCACTGATTTGGATGGAACCCCATTCAATATGTATGCAGCTTCTCAAGTGCATAACACCCAAAAGGAAACAGGAAACTCAGCAGTACTCATCATAGAGCGCATCATATCTCATAGGGTGTGATACTTCCGCCCCGATACACCGTGGTGCTGTGTTGTATACGAATGAGTAAGATAAGAGAGAATCTTATTCTCTGTTTAGAAAATCCAGGAACTCCATGCCAAAGTATTTTCCTCCTCGATCACATCCAAGGATTTAATACTTCTACCCGTCTGGTTCTCTACTTCAAGCTTATATTTCTTGAATTTCTCAAAAGTTTCAGAATTGTATTTCAACAGGAACACATGTCCGAATCTTGAGAGACCGTCAATGAATGTAATGAAGTGCAAAGAACCAACCCTGGAATTTGTAGATATAGGACCGTATACATCATCATGTATCCGTCCCAAGAGTTCAGTAACTCTTTCTCTGTTTCCAGTAAATAGAGTATTGGTCATTTTACCTTTGAGAAAAGACTGGCAAGTATCATAAGATGAAAATTCAAACAGATTCTAATATTCATCCTTATGTAACTTAGGTGGTCGTGTCCCATTGATATGACCTAGTATACAATGCCATAAGAAGGTGTGACATGGTCTCTACCATGAGAGAGAGAGAGAGAGAAAAAAACACTCTGCGTGCGCTCTTGCAAGATCAGATTGGTTATTATTTTATCTAATCAGGATGGCTCCCGCTGTTTTTATCAAATCTTCCTTCAAACCCTAAAAAGTAAGACTAGCCGGGATTAATTACACCCTACAAGTTCGCTAATCTTTCGGCCAGGCCAGTGTCGGTTCTTTGAGGGAGGTTCCCCGTGCTTTGGCACTGACCTAATTAAAATAAACCTCGTTTTCCCAAGGGCGTAACCCCGTTAACACCTTTCTAGACACCTACTTGATCGGCTAATTGTAATATGTAAAACTCTCCATGGAGTAACTCTTACTCGCAGTGGGTATCGGGATCCAATTATCTCATAGAAGGTATGCAATCTCATCGCAAATTTCAACACTTGAAATTCCTGATAACATTTTGCCCCTAGCGACTTATGACCTTAACATGGTCAACAAATCATAAGCGCTAGCCAAGTTCAACCCGTCATTTCCTGATTGAATTAAACCTACCCGTACGACACTTAACATGGTCAACAAAGTCATACGACTACCTGTTCGCCGCCAAATACGGGAGACGGAACCGCGTAGGTTCGTCTTGCCTGAATTTGGGAGCAGATACTATTTGGTTTTATCCGTCCACCTCTCCGAAGATGCCAAGTTGATTTATTCCACCGTGTATCGGAGGTTTAGATGGATGCGGCCGTTGTAACAGACTTCGTCAGATTCCCCCTCATGTACGGGGGTTTTTTGATTGTGGGGACGCTCTTCCCTGCAGGTGCAAGCCCCAGCAGTTAATTACGCTAGCTCTTCACGGTAACCACTTTCTCCTTCTCTAGAAGGTCACTTCGGATCGTGTGTGTTTGTTTTATTTTTGGTTTCCCGTGGATTGTATACGGAGACTAATTTGTGTTGTCGCCATTAAGGCGTGGATTAGTCCAAATCCGTATTTTCTTAGATTTTAGTTTGGTTTGGGTTTAAGGATCGTTATTCTCATTGAGATTAAGATCAACTTAAACGTTTGTTGATGATACGTTAGTCTAATTTTAGACTAAGATCTATTCAACAAGATTTTGGGATCATTTAAATCCAACGAAAGAATATTTGGACTCTATCGTTTTAGTTTAGAGACATTGCGGTCTATTGGGTTTAAGGACATCATAGTCCATAAAGTTTAAGGACATCATAGTCCATGAGTTTAAGGGCCTCATGGTCCGGTTTAAAGACATCATAGTCTATGAGTTTAAAGTCCTTACAGTCCATAAAGTTTAAGGACCTCATAGTCCATGAGTTTAAGGACCTCATAGTCCATGGGGTTTTGGTTTAACCAGTTTGGAGATACGCCAAAGGTTATCGGTTATTGGGACCCTCCATCTCTCTGAAGACATTGAAGGATTACAACGACATGTATCAGAGGTATGAAGAGATGTACCCTTGAACCAATGTCCCGATTGGAAGGATGGGGTGGTAGCTCATTAGTTGTCTTCGGGGCTGAGATCGGTTTTGGAGATCCTGAGCATGAGGGGCTCAATTGATGGTCCTTGGGAAATTTGGTCTGAGTCTGGCTAATATTAGCCTTTTATAGTGTTCAACACTAATATATATTCAGCGTTCACGTGCTCCCACGTGAGCTGTTCAAAATAGTGTTAAACACTAAAATTCATAGGCGCTCACGTGGGGTCACGTGAGGCGCTTGAACTAGTATTAAACTTCAAGAATTTGAGGCGCTCTTTCTTTGGGTTTATTCTTTCGTTCTTTTCTGAGCGCTAAGCGCTATTGGGTCACGTGAGGTACCCAAAAATGGAAACTGCATTTGATTTATTCCCTTTTTGCTTTGTAAGTGCTAAGCACTACTTGGGGGTCACGTGGGCCACGTGAGGTGCTCCAAAAATAGGGTTTATTCCCTTTTCTCTTTTACAAATGCAAAGCACTTCTCAGGGGTCACGTGGGGTCACGTGAGGCGCTCCAAAAATAGGGTTTATTCCCTTTTCTCTTTTATAAGTGCTGAGCACTTCTCAGGGGTCACGTGGGGTCACGTGAGGCGCTCCAAAAATAGGTTTTATTCCCTTTTCTCTTTTATAAGTGTTGAGCACTTCTTAGGAGTCACATGGGGCCACGTGGCTAGATTTCAGTCTTTCCTTTTTCGTTCCTCAAAGGTGCTCACGTGGGAACACGTGAGCTTTTATTGTGTAGCGTTGAACGATAATGAATCACCAGGCTGTTCTTCTATGGTTATGGGGAATCAAGTTCTCCTTTTGTTCTTTAAAAGGATTAAATTCTTTATTAAAGGGTTAAACCCTAGTTTCAGAGGAATTAAATTCCTATATGTTTTGTAAGAGTTAAACTCTTTTGGATTCAGTTCTTTCCCTTAGGTTTTGAATCTGCATGACAGAATCTCCCCGATGAGAATTAAATTCTCAACTTGTGGGAAGATCCGCTTCTGCAGATCTTAACCAGAGGAAGAACTAAGTTCTTTTAGAAGAATTAAACTCTTGGTTTGAGAATTAAATTCTCTTTTTGTGGGAGCTTTTGGGAGGGGTTTGTTTCCCCCAATCAGAGCAAGGCTCTACTGAATTTTGAAAATTCAAAATTTGAAGCAACGCTTCGGTTTCCGTGCGCAGTGCGCAATTTGCCACATGGCAGAAGCCAATTCGGCAGCGTAACGCCCGAGACGGTGCGTCCCATCAGAGCAAGGCTCTTCAGAAAACATAATTAAGACTTAACTGCGCAAATGCATGGCAGCGCGACACGTGTCTGCGCAGTTGCGCAATCGCAACTGCGCAAGCGCTCGGATGAGCGACACGTGTCTGCGCAAGCGCACGGATGCACGACACGTGTCTGCGCAGTTGCGCAATCGCAACTGCGCAAACGCACGGATGCGCGACACGTGTCTGCGCAAGCGCACCGATGCGTGACACGTGTCTGCGCAGTTGCGCAATCGCAACTGCGCAAGCGCACAGATGCGCGACACGTGTCTGCGCAAGCGCACAGATGCGTGACACGTGTCTGCGCAGTTGCGCAATCGCAACTGCGCAAGCGCTCAGATGCGCGACACGTGTCTGCGCAGTTGCGCAATCGCAACTGCGCAAGCGCACGGATGCGCGACACGTGTCACGCGCTGGTGAGTTGCGCAATCGCAACTGCGCAAGCGCACGGATGCGCGACACGTGTCACGCGCTGGTGAGTTGCGCAGCAACTGAATGAAGATTTAAGTAAATCTTTTCTGTTCTCCTGTAAAACAGGAACCCTTGGATCAGAGATCCAATGGTGGGAAAATTCCCAAAATTATTCAGGAAAGATTTTGTTAACAAATCCAACAAATTTGTGGGCACTATAAATAAGACCCCAAGCCTCATTCAAAAGGCAGAATCAATCATTATCGAGAGAAGGATAAACTTCTGAAAAAAAAGAGAGCTTTTGAAGATTAATCAAGAACAAAAGAGAAGGTAAAATTTCTGAAGAACAGAAAATTAAAAAGGGAATAATAAAAGAAAAAGATAAATAGTGCATTGCACTTGATATGAACCCCTGGTTCTAAAAAATCAAAGAATAATAAATAGTGCCTTGCACTTGATATGAACCCTTGGTTCTGTAAAATCAAGGAAAACAAGAAGAACTTGTTTTCCTTTGATCTAAATTTAGATCAAGAGTGCTATGCACTTTTTGTTCTCAAATCAAGAAAATTCTTGAATTTCTGCACAAGTGCAACTTATCATTCAAAAGGGCCTGGCCCAACTCAAGAAAATTATTGAGTTTCTTCAACTCATTATTTAAAAGGGCCTAGCCTAATTGCAGGAAAATAAAAGGGCAGAGCCCTGTTTGGAAAACTCTTGAGTTTCTGTAACTCATTATTTAAGAGGGCCTAGCCCAATTGCAGAAAAATAAAAGGGCAAAGCCCTGTTCAGAAAATTCCTGAGTTTTTTGTAACTCAGTATTTAAGAGGGCCTAGCCCAATTGCAGGAAAATAAAAGGGCAAAGCCCTGTTCAGAAAATTCCTGAGTTTTTTGTAACTCATTATTTAAAAGGGCCTGCCCCAAATCAGATTGCAAAATAATGAAGGGGCAGAGCCCTGTTTAGATTGATTCTTTTAATCGGGCAGAGCCTAAAATAAAAATTGGACTTAACCCAATCCTGACTGCAAGTCCTTAAATTAAATGGCTCTCATAAACCAATTCACGACCGGTTCGAGGGTACATCTCCGAACTCCTTTGACATTTGTCGCTGTAATTCCTCAACGACGTCAAAGAGGTGACGGGTCCCAACGACCATACACTAAAATATCGGACCGAAACTAATATCGGACCGAAACGTCCATAAACTAATATCGGACCGAAATGTCTCTAAACTAATAATGGACCATCACGTCCTTAAACTGGCATTGGACCACCACGTCCTCAAACTGGCGATGGACCACCACGTCCCTAAACTGACACAATAGAGCCCAAATGCTCTTTTGTCGGATCTAAACGATCCCGTTAAGTCGATCTTAGTCCCAAACTGGACTAACGTATCCTTAACAACCGTTTAAGTTGGTCTTAACCCCAAACATGGCTAACGTATCCTTAAACATTCAAATGGACTATAAAAAACTAAATCAACTTCGGTTCGAGGGTACATCTTTGAACTCCTCTGACACTTGTCGTTGTAATCCTTCAACGAAGTTAGAGAGGTGATGAGTCCCAACGGCCATAGATTAAATGAATCATGTTTAAGTTAATCTTAGCCTCAACGAGGCTAACGTATCCTTAAACTAAAAATACCAAACCCAAATCTAACTCAATACGGATTTGGACTAACCCACGTCCTACGGGTGACGACATCACTCAGTCTCCGTATACAATCCACGGGCAATCACAAACAAAATAAACACACACGACACGAAGTGAAATTCTAGAGAAGGAGAAAGTTGTTACCGCGACGCGGTAGCGTAATTAACTGCAGGGGCTTGCGCCTGCAGGGAAGAGCGTCCCCACAATCAAAAAAACCCCTCATCCTGAGGGGGAATCTGACGAAATCTGCTACATCGGCCGCATCCGTCTAAACCTCCGATACCAGGTGCCATAAATCAACTTGGCATCTTCGGAGAGGTGGACGGATAAAACCAAATAGCATCTGCCCCGAACCTCAGGCCCAGGACGTCCTAACGTCCAGGCCGTCTTTCGGAGGGGAACAGATTCTGGCACGCCCGGTGGGACCTCTTCCTCTTTCCACTCCACACTTCGTGTGTCGTCTTCGCGAACCAATCGCGGTTTGTTAAATGATTTCCTTCGGATTTCAAGTTGCTAAGATTTGGTCTTTTGTTTGGTACAGAACTCAAGCATTCAATGGGCACCAACTGCACCAACTGCTCGAAATGCCAATGCAACGGACGTTCCACCTCACCGAGAGGTGTAGCATATGGGCCCCAGGCGTCTTCCTTCCTGACTCTGCCGGTAGGCCAGGTGACTTAGGCCACCATCGGCTTGTTCTTCGGGACCATGGTCCCACCTACAAGCTTCTCGGCGCCGATACCCACACCAGAAGCGAACAAGAAGTCGGTGTTTGACCGGCTCACTGTTACCACGACCCCTGTCAACGGGTCGCCTGCTACTGAACCAACAGCCTCCGTTTTCACCAGGCTGGGTCAGAACTGTAAGGTGGCTGTCCCAAAGAGGGCAACGGCCGCTGCTTTGGAAGTCGTTAAAGCGGCTTCTCCTATCAGAGAGTCAGTCTTCACAAGATTGACGGTTCCTACTCCTCCCCCAGCTGGTCAGAAGGCGTCAGTCTTCGATAGGCTGACATCAACAGTTACCCCACGCTCAAACAGGGGGCAACAAGAGACTATCTCGATTTCTGAGCCAGTCCCAACGGCTCGTCGTGCTCGACGTCGCCATTGGCAGCGAGTAAGGAAAGCAGGGGGCAACTCCCCCTCAGGGCTAACCCCACCTGCTCCGACGGTGGAGGTCAATGCTGCTGTTCCAACTGGGAACAGCTTTGAAATGCTGAGGAAGGTGAGAAAGAACTCCCCGGTTGCTACGTTGAAAAGGTCTCCTCCACCCATGGAAAAAGCTCCGGAGATGAAACAGGAACAGCCCCCTCAACGGCTGTCGTCGAAGATTTATAAAGTTTGGCGGAGGGTTCAAGACTCCGTGATTGACTCAGACCACTTCCGTCGCCAGAAAAGGGCAAAAGGGGAAAAGGACAAGAACCGCCCCATTAAACAGCAGGGGGCAACAAATTCTAGAATGCCCGCTTCAACGGCTCCTTCAACCTCAAAGGTCCATAAAAGGAAGAGGCCAGAAAAAACTCCCATGACACTGACAAAGTCTAAGAGCGGTGAACCCAAACGCCCCAAGTCAGGGGGCATCACAGTTCATACGGTCTATATGGCTTCGGGGAAAGAAGAAAGTCGTACTTCTACGGGTCACCGACCGCTTACCCGGTCAGTGACTAAGTCTCAGGAGCAGCAACAAAAGCTCCAGGAGATGATGACTACAATGGCTGCACTCACGGGGCCAAAAGAGAATCCTGAGACGTCCTTAGATGAACGTCAAGAAGAAGAGACCGACGCCGAGTTCCTTCGAAGAGTATTGGAAAAGAGGGACAAAGAGGCTGCTGAACAAGCAGCCAATATACAACGCATGGGCCTTCTCTTCCAGGATATGATAGGGATGATGATACAACCAGAATCCCCGACTGAAGAACCCCCGATCGTCCTTGGGGATGATAGGGGAGAAACATCAAACCCTCAGCCCGTTCTATCGACGTCTAAAGAAGACACAATCTCTAAAACAGATCTGGACGAATATATAGCCCAGCAGATAAAAGTTCATCACGCGGCCGAAGCAGCCGGCTACGTTGTAAAAACGGGGCGACCGTATCCGGGCTGGTATGACCAAATCAAGTACCCGCCAGGTTACACAATTCCAAAGTTTCATGTCTACAAGGGGACCGGCAATCCCCATCAACATGTTGCCCAATTCAGGGCGCTTTGTGGTAACACTGGAGGCGACGACAAGCTCTTGCTGCGCCAGTTTGTTGGAAGCTTATCAGATACGGCTTTCGAGTGGTATTCCGAGCTCCCCAACGACTCTATTAAAACCTTCGCAGAGATGGAGCTGCTCTTCACCCAACGCTTTGCAAGTGCCAGTGAGCGTACTCCGATGACGGCGCTGATTAACGCCAGGGTAAAGCCCGGCGAGACGTGGGTCCAGTACGCTATACGGTGGCGTAATTTATGGTCTAAATGTGAACAGCGTATAGAAGAAGCCCCTGCGGTGGGAATGTTTGTTGGAACCCTTGATCCACAAGCAACCATTTCACAGTTTATGATGTTCTTCAAGCCGACTTCTTTCCAGGCTTTGATCGACAAATTGGCGCAGATGGACCAGATGGGCCATAAACCCCCTCTCCCGAAGCCGGACTCTCGAAATGATAAAGGAAAGGGAAAAGCGATCATCGTCGCTAATGCCCAACAACAACCGAACGACTCGAAGCCGGTTGCTCGTCCAAATAATACGCGCCCATACGTACCCCTCGAGGACAGGATGGGACGTGCTTACTCCTTCCCCCGTGATAAAACGAGGAGGTTATTTGAGCTGGCATTGCGCAATAGGCTCATAAATCTGCCAGATCCAAAACGTCCGTCACAACCAAGTGACGTTAACGAGCCTAATTACTGCCCTTACCATCGAGTGCTAGGACATCCGATCGAAGACTGTTACGTGTTCAAAAATTGGCTCGAAAACCAGTACCGTCAGGGCAAGTTTGCGCTATCTGACAAATGGAAGGTGAATCCTCCGCAGCCCCACACCTATAAGGGAACGAATACGCCGGGGGCAACATGCTCCGTCATTGAAGAAGCTCCCTGGGAGGTTGTATTATCAGCCAAAACGAGAAGAATGCTAAATGATCTTCAGACCTGTCCAGCGGTCAAGTGGAAGAACCCCTTGGAGCCGCAGGTCATTGAGGGGATGTTGAAACCACGTCCGACTCCGAAGGCCGATGGTGGTAGTTCAAGCGTTCATAACCAGCCGTCAAAATCTTCGAAAAAGAAGAAGAAGAAATCTAAGAAGCCCGTGAAGCCTGGCGACAAGCGCACGGACTTACAGAAGCAGATCGACGCACTGGATGAGTACAACCAAAAGGTGCGGACTCCTATTACGCTCCAAGATTTCCTTGATCACGTCTTTCAAAAAGAAGATGAGGAAGAAACTTCATCGGATGAATCCGACGGATATGTGGCAAGCTGTCATATGATCTCTCACTCGACCTCGAACGATGAAGGGACTTCTGGCACCAAAACGCCGGGGGCAAATACTGAGTCAAGGGTTCCGGAATTATCAACATAAATGATTGACGCGTTTCTTAGTGAAGCTCGATTGAAAAGTAAAGCTGATCAAGAACGCGAGACGACGATATTCGAAACGGCCAAGCGCCAGCGACTTGAGGGAGGAGCTGAGATGATCCCACTGGAGCAAAATGCCTCCACCGCTGACAAAAGCCAATTTAAGATAAAAAAGAAGTTCGCTAAGGCCATATCGATGGGCATGAAGCTACCACCCTCAGAAGAAAAAGTTACTAGCGTGGTAGAAATGCACCCCTCTTATTGCTTATATCATCAGAAGGTCTCACATTCTACCCAAGAGTGCAAAGCGTTCGATAAATGGTGGAAAGGATACGTCGCTAATCAACAATGCTTTAAACGGGAAAAGCGTAAGGTTCGTCGGGAGCAAAGAAACACGACCAAAGTGCTTGAAAGAACTGCCGGCAACTGTCACATGGTTAACACTACCAGGTCACAAGTGCCCACATTTGGGAGCGACTCTGATGAGGAACTAGAGATTGCCCCCCTCTTTAAAGAGTCAACTTCGGGAAAAGAAGAAGAACCGAAGTCTTGCGAAAATATACAGCTGCGGAATCGGACACTGCCTGAAAAGAACCTCGGACCCTCGAATAAAAAAGATAAAGGGAAAGAGAAGGTCTCTGAAGACATCACGTTGGATGACCAAGTCGCGGAAGAGTTAACCGCCAAAAATCCGCCAAAGAGGAGTAAGGTGGATTACAATGTCTTAGCGCATCTGAGGAAGCTACCCTCACAACTCAGCATCCTCGATGCCTTGTTACTATCAAAGGAGGCGAGAGACTCTTTGATTAAGGCGCTACAAGATCCGGACCAGTTCCAAGCCTTCTTGGCCGAAGAAAAGATGAAAGACGAATTGGAAGAAGTGCACACAGCCGACGTTGCTTTTGGTGATGAGGACCTTCTTCTCGGGACGTGTGAACACAATCGCCCTCTTTATGTCTCAGGATACTGCCATGACATAAAGATAGGTAAAATCTTGGTCGATAACGGATCGTCCGTCAATTTACTCAATGTACGAGTGTTAAAGGAGATTTGCATGAGTGTCCAACACCTCGCCCGAGACAAGATCACTATCTCCGGTTTCGACTCTCAATCCTCAAAGACTCTCGGATCTGTGATATTGACGTTACGCTTCGGGTTGCTCGTCACAGACATCAAATTCCATGTTATAGATGCCAAGACGTGCTACAATGCTCTGCTCGGCCGACCATGGCTACACGAGTACAATATCATCCCTTCTACACAGCATCAGTGCATGAAGTATTCGAAGGATGGCCTCGAATACACTGTGGCCGGAGAGTTGAATCCGTTTTCCGTGAACGAAGTTCGCAAGTATGAAGATGCCAAATACTTCTTGCCGAGCTTCGAAGACACGGAAAGGTGTCACAAACAGGAGAACAAAACTAATGCCACCATCCCTGTCTTCGGCAGTGACACCGAGGAGGAGGATATAATTTATTCAGGTCCATCCCAATCTACCAGGCCAGGACCATCCGTTCCTTCGTTGATCTTCGGTAGTGATTCAGAGGATGAAGTTCATGCTATATTCCCTGCTCGGCCTTCGATACGGATTTCTGCTGATGAAGAGCGAAGTCTGCAGATAACCATGGTGCCACTTGAACATTACAAAGAACTGGATGTACTCGATACCAACAGCATAGAAGAATTGCAGACATTCTATATCCCTCCCGGACGAAGAGGCGAGAAGGCAATCTTATTCTACCGTTCTGAAGAAAACAAAGTAGAAAAAGAAGTTTGGCATGGCGCGGATCCCACGCTCGACAGGCTTCAGCCTATCCGTCTTCCCCGATATTATACCGAAGGTTTGAAGAAACTGCTAAAACGCCAGGGGATGTCCTTCACACAGACCGTTAGAAAGGCCAAATTCTATGACAAGGTCTGGAACATTCCCGGGACCCAATGCAAACTGCCTAACGGAAAAGTAGAAACCAAAGGGCTTGGGTACATCCGGCCAAAGAAGCGGGAGCTAGTAAACAGCTGTTATGCCATGTATGACTTCGATGAAGAGACGGACGCTCAATGGGAGGACGCTAATCCTGAACCAGCAAAATTTCCTGATACAAAACCGCCCAGTCCGTCGTCCGAAGACCAGATGAGCAAACTTATAAGGGATGCGAGTCAAAAAGCTCGAGATGATCACGATCGTGAAATGGCAATCTATGAGAAAGCTAAGACACAGCGCCTCCTCCAACAGGCAGTAAAGAACGAAGATGCCGCTCCTTGTCAACCTGCTACAAAAAAGGTTCGACGCGAGAACAAAAACAAGTCGAAAGGCAAGAGAGGCGCTCGACAACTACAAAGCAGAGCTAAGAAGCCACGCATCCGAGAATCGAGCGTTATCGACTTAGCCCTCAGGAAGAAAATGGGTCGAGCATACTCATTTCCTCGGAACAAAACAAAGAAAATATTCGATCTCGCTCTAAAACATCAAATGCTTACGTTGCCAGAGTCTAAACATCCTGAACAAGCAGGCGAAGTCTCCAACCCAAAGTATTGCTTTTACCATCGAGTAGTAGGGCATCCGCTTGAAGATTGCTTCACCTTTAAGAATTGGGTTGAGGACCAATATCAGCTTGGCAAATTCGCGTTGTCTGACAGTTGGAGGGTAGCGCCGCCGCAAAAGCACGAACCCGAAAACACAAGAATAAAACCAACTCCGCATTGGGATTGGCAGAAAATTTGCACCTGCCATGTGATAACAATATTAAAAGAAGGGTCCGAGGACATGAACAACCTCCCTTGGTGTTTTGAAAGCGGCAGCGATGAGGTAATCTCAGAATTTCCCCCAGCTCCGAAAGAACTGGAAGATGGAATCCATACCACTGCAGATAATCTCAAGAAAATTGAGTTGGGGACGGAAAATGACCCGCGACCGACATTCATCAGCGAACTGCTATCTGGAGAAAGGGTGGCTGCGTTAAAGGATGTGCTTCTACAGCACAAAGATTGCTTCGCGTGGAACTATTCCGAAATGCCGGGACTAGATCCAGAAATCGCTGTGCACAAATTGGCGATATCCCCGGACATCAAGCCAGTCAAACAAGCGCCGAGAAGAATGCGACTCGAGCTTGAGATGAGCATCAACGCCGAAGTCAAAAAGCTGATAGATTCGGGCTTCATCCAGGAAGTCCAATACCCTGAATGGATCGCCAACATCGTCCCAGTGATGAAGAAAAATGGGACAGTGCGCATATGCGTAGACTTCCGGGATCTCAATAAAGCCTGCCCAAAAGATGATTTCCCAGTGCCAGTCACCGAACTGATGATAGACAACACATCCACTCATGAGGTTTTCTCCTTCATGGATGGCTCATCGGGGTATAATCAAATAAAAATGCACCCTGAAGATCAGAAGCACACAGCCTTCAGGACTCCGCTTGGTATATTTTGTTATAAAGTGATGCCCTTCGGTTTGAAGAACGCCGGTGCTACTTATCAGAGGGCCATGACGAAGATCTTCGACGACCTTATACACGAAATCGTCGAATGCTATACCGACGATCTCGTGGTCAAGAGCAAATCATACGAGGAACATCTCGAGCATCTGAAGACTGTATTTCAACGCCTTCGGCAATACAACTTGAAGATGAATCCTCTTAAATGTGCGTTCGGGGTTTCCTCGGGCAAATTCCTGGGATTCGTCGTTCGACACCGGGGTATTGAAATAGATCCGTCAAAGATCAAAGCGATCATGGAAATGCCTCCGCCGAGGACTCTCAAACAGCTGCGGTCTCTCCAAGGAAAACTCGCGTATATACGGCGATTTATAGCCAACCTTTCAGGAAAGTGCCGTCCTTACAGCCACCTGATGAAGAAGGGAACCCCATTCGTTTGGGACCAAAAATGCCAAGGCGCACTGGATGAGATCAAGCAATACCTGCAGAACCCGCCGGTGTTGGCTGCTCCGGTAAAGGGGAAGCCTCTTATTCTTTATACAACCGCCCTCGAAGGTTCCTTAGGCGCATTATGGGCACAAGAGAACGATCAGGGGAAAGAAAGAGCACTCTACTACTTAAGTCGAGTCCTGCTGGGGGCAGAAAGCAATTACTCTCCCATTGAAAAACACTGCCTGGCGTTGATCTTCGCAATAACAAAGCTTAGGCACTATGCGTTGGCGCACGAGGTCCGTCTGATTTCAAAAGTGGACCCTCTTAAATATTTAATGTCAAAGGCCATATTGACAGGACGACTCGCTAAATGGGCCCTGCTCTTGATGGAATTCTCGATAACGTATCAACCTCTCAAGGCAGTGAAAGGCCAGGCCATCACCGACTTCCTCGCTGAGCATCCGATACCCGCCGATTCTCCTCTGAATTGCGATCTTCCAGACGAACATGCGTTCGATGCGATCGACGGTGATAATATCCGATGGGAGCTTTATTTCGATGGAGTATCCCCTCTTATTTATATGAGAGTGGTAGAGAAGGGATCTCTCTTTTTCCCGATATGGGACTAAAAATGCATCCCCTATGTAGTAGAGCATTACTTTAGATTACACGTGCGTAGCACATTTTCTCATAACTTTTGATCCCGGATGAATTATGAGATCCATAATATATCAAATCGAAGGATTTTTTAAGACACTTTCGATACCATCAGAATTTAGTTGTTTCTCATTCGGAAGTTTATCAAAATACAACCCGAAAAATACCGGTTCGCATTTTCTTCCTTAGATTACACGTGCATAGCACATTAGCTCATAACTTTTGACCCCAGATGAATTATGAGGTCCATAATATATCAAATCGAAGGTTTTTTTGAGACACTTTTAATACCATTAGAATTTAGCTGTTTCTCATTCAGGAGTTTGTCAAAATACAGCCCGGAAAATACTGGTTCACATTTTCTTAAGCGTATCGCTGCCATTTGATACCTTGGGCTCTTTTGCGCAGAAATTTTTGGCGGGAACAAATGCCCCCCACTACTTTGCCTACGTAAGTATGTACGTGGGTGAAATAGTGCAGAGTTATGCATGGCCATAGAATTGAAGGCTTAGGAGACAAGTTTAGGGTCCTTATAGCCTAAGATTTTTTCATCTTCATGAGCCGTAAGGGTCTCAAAAAAGTTTTTTCTCCCTACAAGTCGAGAGGATATCATAGGTGCATATTCTCCCTAGAAATCATGAGGATTTCTAAGTGTTCATCGCCTCCGTGAGTCATAAGGATCTCACTCGGGTATTTTTCCTTACGAATCGTGAGGACCCGTAAGTGGCTCTTTTATTTCAGTGGCCTGTAATTTTGGCAAATGTGGCCCGTAGATAGTCCATCTTGACCTCCTTGTAGGGTAGTGATGGCTTAGGAAACAGTTTCAGATCTGCCGCTTAAGACTTTTCAATTTTATGAAAGAATTTTTCTCCCTACGAGTCATGGGGATCTCGTAGGTGTATTTTCTCCTTAAGAATCGTGAGAATTCCTAAATCCGTTTTCTCTTGAGAGTCGTAAGGATCTCACAAGAGAATTTTCTTCCTTACTAGTCGAGAGGACTCGTAAGTGGTTGATGAGTTGATTTGTTCCCGAGTCGAAACGTTGCTTCGACAGGGAGCTTGAGGGTTGACTTTCTCATTTTTCTATGGTGTCGGGATCGACTTTCTCTGTTTTCTACGATGTCAGGATCAACTTTCTCCGTTTTCTACGGTGTCAGGATCGACTTTCTCCGTTTTCTACGGTGTCAGGGTTTGACTTTCTCCGTTTTCTACGGTGTCGGGGTCGACTTTCTCCGTTTTTTTTCGGTGTCAGGGATCGACTTTCTCCGTTTTCTACGGTGTCGGGATCGACTTTAGATTGTCTGTGAACCGTAGAGTCTTGGAACTGGGGACTTTGCCGTGGCTCTGATTGGTAGTGTCGTGTCCGTGTCCTGCTGGCATGAGGAGGAACGCCGTTGCTGGTCTTCTGGGATGCAGATATTGCCGCTGAGACCTGACTCTCCCTTTGATAGAGTTTGTTGGGACATGTGGTTACCTTTTCGTTTATGCCCATGGATTGTATACAGAGGTCAGTATGGACTTACCTGCAGGGCAATGATGGCTTAGGAGACAGGGTTATGATCTACCTCCTAAGACTTTTCAACTTTATGAGCTGTGTGGGTCTCATAAAGACCTTTCTCCATACGAGTCGTGAGGATCCCGTAGGCGTATTTTTTCCTTAGGAGTCGTGATGATTCCTAAGTGTGTTTTCTCTTGAGAGTCGTAAGGATCTCGCGAGAGAGTTTTTCTCGCTTACAAGTCGAGAGGACTCGTAAGTGGTTGTTTCCCTCCTTGTCAAGATTCGACTTTGGAGAGTGTGGCCCGTGAATAGTATGCAAGAGTCCATCTTGGACTGACTTGCAGGGCCCCAGTGCTTTGGAAACAAGTCCTTATCCCCATTGCCTAAGACTTTTCCCTACGAGTCGAGACGAATCGAGAAGTTCTCGCAAGGACACTAATTTCCTCACGAGTCGAGACGAATCGAGAAGTTTTCGCAAGGATTTCCTAACGTCACAGTTAACTCCTGCTAATAGAAGTCCGTAAGGGTCTGTGGTACTAGGGTTTTCTACTCGTCGTACCGTCGCGTTGGCCGATATATTCCCCGATATGCAATCTTGTTGTTTGGGTAGCCCCACGACTGTCGTGTCTCTGATCCCTTCGAGGGCTGGACAAGACATCTTCAAGTAATCTTCAAAGTAATATTACCGTCGAAAGAGCAAGCGTTAGGGATATTCCATGTCGCTTTTTACTTGAGGTTAGGCTCAGTTTGGGAGCCCCGATGAGTCATGACCACTCCGCGCTAGTGTGGGATGATCTCCGATAGTTTTTTCAGGTCTCATTTGAGTTGTCGTCAAGACCCTGAAGTGAGGGATCTTCCTTGGCTTCGTTGGTTGACATTGTGTCTGCAATATTGCGTCAAACGTCGAGGTTGTCTCTAGGTTATTTATGAACCGCCGAGGTTTGGAACTAGGGGACTTTGCCATGGCTCCATTTGTTGATGTTGCGCCTGTATCCAGCTGGAAGGAAGAAGAACGCTGTTGTTGATCTCCAGGATGTAGATGTAGCCGTCGAGACCTGGAACTAGGGACTTTGCCATGGCTCCAAGGTAGTCTCTAGGTTGTCTGTGAACCATCGAGAATTTGGAAATAGGGGACTTTGCCATAGCTCCGTTTGTTGATGTCGCGCCTGTACCCTGCTGGAGGGAGAACGCTGTTGTTGATCTCTAAGCTGTAGATGTTACCGTCGAGAATTGGAACTAGGGACTCTGCCATGGCTCCGAGGTAGTCTCTAGGTTATCTGTGAACCGTCGAGATTTTGAACTAGGGGACTTTTCCGTGGCTCCGTTTTGCTGACGTCGTATATTCCTGCAGAGACACTGATTTCTCTGCGGGTCGACGCGAATCGAGATGCTCTCGTTAAGGACGTTGATTTCCATGAATCGAGGTTTTTGCCAAGGACACTGATTTCCTCGGAGTTGAGACGAATCGAGAGATTCATGCAAAGACACCGATTTCCTTGCGGGTCGACGTGAATCGAGATGCTCTCGTCAAGAACGCTGATTTCCCTGAATCGAGGTTTTTTCCAAGGACACTGATTTCCTTGCGGGTCGACATGAATTGAGATGCTCTCGTTAAGGACGCTAATTTCCCTGAATCGAGGTTTTTGCCAAGGACGCCGATTTCCTCGGAGTTGAGACGAATTGAGAGATTCCTGCAAAGACACTGATTTCCTTGCGGGTCGACGCAAATCGAGATGCTCTCGTCAAGGACGTTGATTTCCCTGAATTGAGGTTTTTGCCAAGGACACTGATTTCCTCGAAGTTGAGACGAAACGAAAGATTGCTGCAAAGACACTGATTTCCTTGCGGGTCGACACGAATCGAGATGCTCTCGTCAAGGACGCCGATTTCCCTGAATCGAAATTTTTGCCAAGGACACCTATTTCCTCGGAGTTGAGATGAATCGAGATATTCCTGCAAAGGCACTGATTTCCTTGCGGGTCGACGTGAATCGAGATGCTCTCATCAAAGACGTTGATTTCCCTGAATTGAGATTTTTGCCAAGGACACTGATTTCCTTGAAATTGAGACGAATCGAGAGATTCCTGCAAAGACACTGATTTCCTTACGGGTCGACGCGAATCGAGATGCTCTCCTCAAGGATGCTGATTTCCCTGAATCGAGATTTTTTCCAAGGAAACCGATTTCCTCGGAGTTGAGATGAATCGAGAGATTCCTGCAAGGACACCGATTTCTCCGCGGGTCGACGCGAATCGAGGTTCTTGCCAAGGACGATGATTTCCCTGAACGAGGTTTTGCCAAGAACACTGATTTTCCCGGGGTTGAGACGAATCGAGGTATTCCTGCAAAGACACTGATTTCTCTGCGGGTCGACGCGAATCGAGATGTTCTCGTCAAGGACGCTGATTTCCCTGAATCGAGATATTTGCCAAGGACACTGATTTTCTCGGAGTTGAGACGAATCGAGACATTCCTGCAATGACACTGATTTCCTTGCGGGTCGACGCGAATCGAGATGCTCTCGTCAAGGACGCTGATTTCCCTGAATCGAGATTTTTGCCAAGGAAACCGATTTCCTCGGAATTGAGACGAATCGAGAAATTCCTGCAAGGACACCGATTTCTCCGAGGGTCGACGTGAATCGAGGTTCTCGCCAAGGACGCTGATTTCCCTGAACGAGGTTTTGCCAAGGACACTGATTTCCCCGGGGTTGAGACGAATCGAGGTATTCCTGCAAAGACACCGATTTCTCTGCGGGTCGACGCGAATCAAGATGTTCTCGTCAAGGACGTTGATTTCCCTGAATCGAGATATTTGCCAAGGACACTGATTTTCTCGGAGTTGAGACGAATCGAGAGATTCCTGCAATGACATTGATTTCCTTGCGGGTCGACGCGAATCGAGATGCTCTCGTCAAGGACGCTGATTTCCCTGAATCGAGATTTTTGCCAAAGAAACCGATTTCCTCGGAGTTGAGACGAATCGAGAGATTCCTGCAAGGACACCGATTTCTCCGTGGGTCGACATGAATCGAGGTTCTCGCCAAGGACGCTGATTTTCCTGAACGAGGTTTTGCCAAGGACACTGATTTCCCCGGGGTTGAGACAAATTGAGATATTCCTGAAAAGACACTGATTTCTCTGCGGGTCGACGCGAATCGAGATGTTCTCGTCAAGGACGTTGATTTCCCTGAATCGAGATATTTGCCAAGGACACTGATTTCCCTGGAGGGTCGAGACGAATCGAGGTATTCCTGCAAAGACACTGATTTCTCTGCGGGTCGACACGAATCGAGATGCTCTCATCAAGGATGCTGATTTCCCTGAATCGAGGTATTTGCCAAGGACACTGATTTTCCCGGGGTTGAGACGAATCGAGGTATTCCTGCAAAGACACTGACTTCTCTGCGGGTCGACGCAAATCGAGGTTCTCGCCAAGGATGCTGATTTCCCTGAATCGAGATTTTTCCAAGGACACTGATTTCCCCGGGGTTGAGACGAATCGAGGTATTCCTGCAAAGACACTGATTTCTCTGTGGGTCGACGTGAATCGAGATGTTCTCATCAAGGACGCTGATTTTCCTGAATCGAGATATTTACCAAGGATACTGATTTCCCTGGGGGTCGAGACGAATCGAGGTATTCCTGCAAAGACACTGATTTCTCTGCGGGTCGACACGAATTGAGATGCTCTCGTCAAGGACTCTGATTTCCCTGAATCGAGATATTTTCCAAGGACACTGATTTCCCCGGGGTTGAGACGATTCGAGGCATTCCTGCAAAGACGTTGATTTCTCTGCGGGTCGACGCGAATCAAGATGTTCTCGTCAAGGATGCCGATTTCCCTGAATCGAGATTTTTCCAAGGACACTGATTTCCCCGTGGTTGAGACGAATCGAAGTATTCCTGCAAAGACAGCGATTTCTCTGCGGGTCGACACAAATCGAGATGTTCTCGTCAAGGACGCTGATTTCCTTGAATCGAGATATTTGCCAAGGACACTGATTTCCCTGGGGTTCGAGACGAATCGGGGTATTCCTGCAAAGACACTGATTTCTCTGCGGGTCGACGCGAATCGAGATGCTCTCGTCAAGGACGCTGATTTCCCTGAATCGAGTTATTTGCCAAGGACACTGATTTCCCCGGGGTTGAGACGAATCAAGGTATTCCTGCAAAGACACTGATTTCTCTGCGGGTCGACGCGAATCGAGATGTTCTCGTCAAGGATGCTGATTTCCCTGAATCGAGATATTTTCCAAGGATACTGATTTCCCTGGGGTTGGTTGACTTGTTTTCGAGATGGAGCGTTGATCCGGCGGGGATGTCATTGGTTGACTTGTTTCCGAGACGGAGCGTTGATCCGGCGGGGAGGTCATTGGTTGACTTGTTTCTGAGAAGGAGCGTTGATCCGGCGGGGAGGTCATTGGTTGACTCTAGGTTGTCTATGGACCGTAGAGTCTTGGAACTAGGAATTTTTCCGTGGCTCCGCTTTGTTGACATCGCATCTGAATGCTGCTGGAATGAGGAGGAACGACGTTGTTGTTTTTCTGGGATGCAGATGTTGCCGTCGAGATCTGACTCTCCCTTTGACAAGGTCTGGTGGGAAATGTGGTCCCCTTTTTGTTTATGCCCATGGATTGTATACAGGGGTTAGTATGGACTCACCTATAGGGCAAAAATTTTCATTTCATTTTTTTTATTTCTTTCCGCGATACTCTATCATTTCAGCATTTTATATCGCGAAAGTCGCGATTGCCCAATCATTTCGGCTGTTTTTCTTTTTACTCGCTGCTTTTTATTGCGAGTTGCCCAATCATTTCGGCTATTTTGTATTCGTATATTTTACTTGCTGATTTTGTTGCAAGTTGCCCCATCATTTCGGCTATTTTACATGCATTTTTTTTCCGAGTATGGAACTCAAGATCTGATACCAATATTAGCATCAGTATCGTTCCGACTGGAATATTGCCAGGAGCGAATCATCATTTGCCTTCGTCGATTTAAACAAAGATGGTTTAGCAAACAGGGTTAGAATCCTGTCGACTAAGGCTTTTGACTTCATGAGCCGTAAGGGTCTCATAAAGGTGTTTCTCCCTACGAGTCGTGAGAATCTCGTAGGTGCATTTTCTTCTCAGGAATCGTGAAGATTCCTAAGTGTGGGTTCTCTTATAAGTCGTAAGGATCTTACAAGAGTGTTTTCTCCTTATAAGTCGAAAGGACTTGCAAGTGTTTGTTCATCAAATGAGGGCATTCCTTGTCCTTGGTGGGACTCGGAAAGGAAATGATTATTTGCGCCCGTGGAATGTATACAAGGGTCAGTATTAAACCGCTTGTAGGGCAATTTGAGAGATATGACGGCTTAAGAACAGGTCTAGATCCCTGTAACTTAAGGCTTTCGAATCCTATGAGCCGTGAGGATCTCACAGGGGGATTCTCTTTACGAGTCGTGAGGATTTCGTAAGTGTAATTTCTCCTTAGGAATCGTAGGGATCCCTAAGTGTGTCGCTCCTTTGTGAGTCATAAGGATCTCACGCAGGTTGTTTTCTTCTTACAAGGTCGAGAGGACTTTGCAAGTGTCTTTTAACGATATTGCGCCCTTTCTTGTTTTCACAAACTCGCCCGTAGCCCTGCTGTTTTTACTCACGGAGCCCTTTCGGGTTTTCATCTATCTTGCTTATGGACGTACCGTTTTTTTTACGAATCTGCGCCCTTTCGGGTTTTCACAAATATCGCCGGTAGCCTTGCTGTTTTTACTTACGGAGCCCTTTCGGGTTTTCATCCGTGCCCATCTTACTTATGGACGTACCGTTTTTTTTTTCACGAGTCAGCCTAAGGATGCTGCGGGTTTTAGTAGTTTAAAGACGTTTCAGTCAATTGTTCGTAGGTTCGTTATTTTTCCCGGGCAACGTACGATTACGCAGCTAAATGTTCTTGCAATTCTTCGTATCTTTTGTATCGGAGGTGGATTCCTTGAAGAGAGAGTTGAGGGCTATTTCTTCATTAGAGTCGCTTCCAAAGGTGAGAACTTGTGATCCCTTGGTGTCAACCATGTGAAAGTTGCCGGCAGTTCTTTTGCGCTCATCTGTCGTGCTTCTCTGTCCCCGACAAGTCTCGTGCTTCACTCACTGGACGTGTTGTCGGTGGGCAACATATCCCTACCACCAGTTTTTAAAGGCTGTGCACTCTTCGGTAGGGTGTGCAATCCTCTGATGGTATAAACAGAAGTTAGGATGTACGTCCGCTTCATCAAGATGTATACCGCCAGGAGTATTTCCTCTTAAAGAAGGCAACTTCATTCCTATTGACAAGGCCCTATTGAATCGTTTCCTTGCTTTAAGCTTTCTTTTGCTGGCGACAGGGATGCTTCGATCCGGTTGGGGTATTCCATGGCTTCTCATTACCGGAGCTTCTTTAACTTGACGCCGACGCTTGGCCCTTTCGTATATGGCTGTTTTCCGCTCTCTGTCAGCTTTGCTTTTCTGAAGAGCTTCGGTCAACAGTCTGTCAATCAATTCGTTTGATGGCTCCAGGAATTTTGATCTCGGTTCTGGATCTGCCCCCAGTTTCTCTGCATCAGGAGATTCTTTATCATCTATTGATGAGTGAGAGATCATGTGACAACCTGCCACGTAATCTTCTGGTTCTTTTGACGCGTCGTCTCCCTCGTCATTGTCATTGCTTCTGTTCTCAAGGATATGGTTGAGAAATTCCTGGAGTATGACTGGGGTCCACGCTTTCTGGTTGTATTCCTCCAGCGTGTCGATATGCTTTTGTAGATCCGTGCGCTTGTCATCAAACTGCGCGGGCTTTTTGGTCTTCTTCTTTTTCTTTGAAGACTTTGACGGCTGAGCCTGGGTGTTTTGCCCATCGCTATTAACTCCCAGTGTTGGGCGTGGTTTTAGCATCCCCTCAATGATCTCGGGCTCTAGCGGGTTTTTCCACCTGATTGCCGGGCATGCTTGAAGATCCTTCAGCATTCTTTGCGTTTTTGCCGAAAGAACTACTTCCCATGGAGCTTCCTCTATAAATAAGCATGATGCCCTCGGCGTGTCCACCCTTTTAGGGGTGTGCTGTTGTGGCGGATTTACCTTCCAGTTTTCGGACAGCACGAACTTGCCCTATTGATACTGGTCTTCAACCCAATTTTTGAAGACGTAGCAGTCTTCGATCGAATGGCCCAATACTCGGTGGTAGGGGCAGTAATTGGGATCGTCGAAATCGTTCAGTTTTAGTGGGTGTCTCGGCTCCGGTAGAGTGATGAGCCCGTTGTGCACTGCTAGTTCGAACAGTCTCCTTATTTTATCCCGAGGAAACGAGTAAGGACGTCTCAACTTCTCATCGAGGGATTGCCGCTTGTTGCTTTGGAGAACAACCGGTCTCGGGCCACTCGGTTGTTGTTGAGCGTTGGCGAAGAAGGTTGCTTTCCCTTTGCCCTTTTCATTCCGAGGCTCCGTCTTTGAAGAGGAAGGCCTATGGCCCATCTGGTCCATTTGAGCCAGATTGTCAATCAAGGCCTGGAAGGTGGTCGGCTTGAAGAACATCATGAATTAGGATATAGCCGCCTGCGGATCGAGGGTTCCCACAAACATGCCCACTGCAGGAGCCTCTTCTATGCGCTGTTCGCACTTCGACCATAGGTTTCACCACCGTATTGCATACTGAACTCATGTTTCGCATGGCTTCACCCTGGCATTGATCAACACCGTGATTGGGGTGCGTTCTCTAGCGCTTGCGAAACGCTGAGTGAATAGCAACTCCATCTCTGTAAACGTTTTGAAGGAGTCGTTTGGAAGCTCCGAATACCATTCGAAGGCCATCTCCGCTAGGCTAACGATGAATTGGTGAAGCAGCGGCTTATCGTCACCTCCAGTATTGCCGTAGAAAGCCCTGAACTGAGCGACATGTTGATAGGGATTGCATGTCCCCTTGTATACGTGGAACTTAGGAATCGTGTATCGTGGCGGGTACTTAATCTGATCGTACCGGCTTGGGTATGGTCGCCCAGTTCTGACGACTTGGTCGGTTGCTTCATTCGCCTGATGAGCTCATATCTGTTGAGCTATATAGTCGTCAAGGGCGGCTTTGGAGATGGTCTCTTCCTTGGCTGCTGATAGAGCCGGAAGAGGGTTTGATGTCTCTCCTCTGTCGTCTTCAATTATTACTCGACGATTTCGGCTGGGTTGTCTAGCTGAATCATCATGCCCACCATATCTTGGAATAATAGCGCTATTTGTTTTATGTTGGCCGCTTGTTCCGCGGCCTCTTTGTCTTTCCTCTCGAGCATTCTTCGGAGGAATTCGGCATCAGTTTCCTGTTCTTGACGCTGTTCCGATGATATCTCTGGGCTTGCTTTTGGCCCGGTGAGTGCAGCCATAGTTGTCAGCATCTCCTGGAGCTTTTGCTGTTGTTGCTCCTGAGCCTTTGTTACTGATCGGGTGAGCGGTCGGTGACCCGTAGAAGCACGGATTTTCTCTTTTCCGAAATCCATATAAACAGTATGCACTACCTGTAAGTCTATGGTAGCGCCCCGGCCGTCTGTCCGAGGCCAAAATGAGGAAACGAAAACTTTTCTTAAACTAGAAACCGGCGCTATCGCAGACTTTAATCCCGGATCGAACCATTAACCTATAACTATCAAACTAGAGAAGGGTTGGAAAGGCTATACCGATCGATCCGTTTCCTTCGGTGTTTGGCCACCATCCCAAGCTTCTCGCGGCATCTCGGGTCTCGATCTCCTCGTCAGAAAGGGCACCACATCTCCGACATGACTTGTACCACTACTGGAATACCGAGATGCCTTGAACACCTCGTCAGAAAGTGTAAGTCGATGTAGTACACCCCAGTACTTATGGGGAAGCGGAATTTTCAAAAACGATCAAGTTTAAACAACGAACATCGACTAACCGCTTGAATCGAAGCTAAACAAATAATAACCAAACACATAGCTAAACTAAACTAAAGTGTTAAGGGATTATACCGATCGAAACTAGTCCTTCGTCTTTGTGTCCTCCTTTGTTCTCCTCGGCCTTCTCTAGGTAGTAGACGATCCACCCGAGAGCGAAACTCCAAGCTAAACCTCTAACTTGAGGTAACTAATCAACTTTGATTGCTAATCAAAGATGAAAGGATGATGTAGAGTGTAGGTTATGGATTGTTTAGTCTAACTAATCCTTTGATCTCAACACATGAGGATTAAGGATTAGGGTTTGAAGATGAGAGCTTGAGGAGAGTGAATGTGAGATAAGATAATGAGAGAAGAGAGAGAGTGTATCATAATATTATGAAGCATTCTTATTTTTCAATAATGAATAAAAAGAAATGAATAAGCATGCTTCATGAAATATCTAGTGGTGATTCATTAGCATGAGTCATTAAGCAATAAATGTGCATTAATGAAATGAATGAATCACCACCATGACTCACTCTCTTATCCAAAAGAAACCTCCTTAGTCACATCTTCTAGAAGCTTCTCGAGTAATTACGAGAACGCCCCTCCGATCCGTAAAAATACGGAAAAACTTTAGACTGTAAAAATCCAATAACCGGATACCAGTAACTGGCTTAAACCAAAGCCGACTGGTAAAAACTGTTCGAAAGTCGTACGCGCGTAAACGCACGTATGCGTCCGAACCCTTTGTCGCAAAACCATGCAACCTCTATATCGTTTCGCCTGGAGTAGGAAACTCTCTGTGTGGGACTCTAGAGACTCGACTACTACGCTGGCAGTGGGTTTAACCACAGACCGCAAGCGGCACTAGCTGTACGTAACGGTCCCCAGGTAGTTGTCGATAAGAAGGCCGATGAGTAAACCCATCCGAACTCCTACTGAGTCTGATGTGACAATCTCCATACAGTCCGGTCCGTTCGTCCAAGACTATCGCATATCGGGCCTAGGGGGCGGCAAGCGTCAGTCCCCTAATAGCGGTATAAGTCGTGTCGGAGTGAAGCCCATTACACCCTGAGAAACTACTGGAACCTACCAGCAAATCTCGCTTGCCCTGGCCAGGGACTTTGCGTAATGGCTCTCTGACACAGCACGATATCTACTCCCAATACCGGGAGGGACGAATCCTGTCTAACCGCCACTGCCTCCAAGTGCTCGGGACTGCACCCAACTGCCACCTGTTTGCACGACTCCTTTGAGCCGTGGTAGGGTAGCAATCTAAGAACAGTGGGACACACTCGAGGCGAAGTAGCAGTGTCAAGTCTGCGGACTACGCTGTACTCATGTCACCTGGGAACTGTTCACTGACGACTGGTATCAAACCAACCAACAGTTCCCTGTGAGTCATGTCCGGTGTACCCGTAACCTAACGAGCACCTGTATACTATCTCCAGTACGACGTACTGACGGCTGTGGGACAGACCATCTCCCCAACTGGGATGAGAAGCGTACACACTAGTCTACTCCGGAGTATCGATGCTCTGTCTCGATAATCCAACGACCAGGGACCTGAATAAGGATGTGCTTGTAGACTACCCAGCCCCCACTAGTGTGACTGCCATCACAACGCTGGTAGACAAGCAAGATCCTAAGAGCTCTATCAATACGTACACTCACATATTAAGATAGAAAAACCAAGTAGCATACTACCATGTTTAGCAAGACTGTTATATACATGTGAATATCCCAAGCTTCCATTAAGTAATATACAAGCTAGTATGATACAGTAATGGCCTTCTAGGGCATAAACACTAACAGAAAGGGCTACACTCCGACACGACTTGTGTAGCCCAGAACACCCTGAGATACTATTGGAATACCTACCAGTAAATCTCCTGCATTGGCTAAGGACTTCGTGTAATGGCTCTCCTAGACACAGCGCGATCTCACCCCCAATACCGGGAGAGACGAAACCCCTGCCGATCCGCTCACTGCCTCCATGTGTCTCGGGACTGTGCCCAACTAAAACATGTTTGCACGACTCCTTTGAGTCGTGGTAGGGTAGTAATCAAAGCACAGTGGGAACTCACACGAGACAAATGACGATCTCAGGTCGATGAACTAACATGTACACATGTCACCAGGGAACTGCTATCTGACGTCAGGTATAATACCAACTAGCATGTTCCCGGCGAGTCCTGTCCGGTGTACTCATAACCCAATAAGCACATGTATACATCTTAGGTGAACCAACTGACACCAATGGCTTGTGAGACCGGCCACCTCCCCTCGTCGGGGTCTCGACTGTATACACTAGTCTACTAATGGAGTATCGATACCCAGTCTCGAAACTCCCACGACTAGGGACTACTTTAAGGATATGCTTATAGACCTCAGCTCCCATGTATATGATCGCCATCATACTGCTGGTAGTCAAGCAAGAATCCTAAGGGCTCTATCAATGTGTAATAGCGACCTGTAAGGTCACCTAAAGCAGTACACGATGATAAAGATAAACCAGATAGCATACTATCATCTTGAGTAAGACTGTCCTACCGGTATAGGTCCTACCTCAATCATTGCAATCACGTGCCTGTGATCCAATAATTGACTCTGAGGGCACTATATCCAACACTACCATGCCCCCAGACTTGGGGCGTTTAGGTTCAGTGCCCTTGAGATTCGTCGCAGACACAGGGATTTTCTCCAGCCTTCTCCTTTTATGGGCGGTCGAAGTTGAGGGGGCTGTTGTAGCGGGCACCCAAATAGACGGCACCTTCTGTGGTACGTCAGGGTGGTCCTTCTCTTGCCAAACTTTCATCTTCTTCGGTCGAAGGGAGTAGTCTTAGTTGATCACCGAGTCTTGGACCTATCGCCAGACCTTATGGATTTTGGAGAACAGCCGCTGAGGGGGCTGCTCTGGCTTTGTCTTTGTAGCATTCTCCACAGGTAGAGGAGATCTTTTCAGCACGGTGGTCGGAGAGTTCTTGCGGACCCTCCTGAGTGGTTCAAAGCTGTTCCCAGTTGGAACAGCAGCGTCGACTTCTACCGTTGGAGCCGGCGGGGTAAGTCCAGATGGGGAATTGCCCCCAGCTTTTCTCACTCAGTGCCAGTGATGACGTCGAGCGTGTCGAGCGGACGGGACCACCGCTGCTGTTGGATGAGCTTCTTCATGCCCCCGCTCTGATAAGAGGCTGTTATTGGCGTCAGTCTGTCAAAGACTAACATCCGTTGGGAAGGAATAGTCAACCTATCGAAGGCCGACTTTCGAGTAGGGGAAGCAGTTTGGACGGATTCAGCTGCAGCAGGAGCTGGGATAGCCTTCTCTGGTATTGTGAGCCTCTTCGTTGGCCCTTTTGAGCTTAGGCTCAGCCTGTCGAAGACTGAGATATTAGACTTGGACGACCCGTTGAGAGGGGCCGCGGTAGTGGTGAGCCGATCAAAGACCGACTTCTTCGGAGCTTCTTGCCGCGGCAGTGGGTCGTTGAAGCTCATTGGTGGGAGCATGGTCCCAAAGAACAGTCCAGTGGTGGCCTGAGTCACATTTTCCACTGGTATCATAAAAACGGAGGCCGCTTGAGGCCCATAGGTCACCCCTGCAGCAAGGACGGAGTGGGATTTGTTGCAGCTAGTGCAGTTGGAAGCCATTTTCTCTGCACGGGAGAAAGACACCAAATCTTAGTATCTCGAATCCAGGGGCAACCACATTAAACCGCAATTCGTTCACGAACACGACACACGAAATGTGGAGTGGAAAGAGGAAAAGGTCCCACCGGGCATGCCAGAATCTGTTCACCGCCGAATACGGGAGACGGAACCGCGTAGGTTTGTCTTGCCTGAATTTGGGGGCAGATACTATTTGGTTTTATCCGTCCACCTCTCCGAAGATGCCAAGTTGATTTATGGCATCGTGTATCGAAGGTTTAGACGGATGCGGCCGTTGTAGCAGACTTCGTCAGATTCCCCCTCATGTACGAGGGGTTTTTGATTGTGGGGACGCTCTTCCCTGCAGGCGCAAGCCCCTTCAGTTAATTACGCTACCGTATCACGGTAACCACTTTCTCCTTCTCCAGAAGGTCACTTCGGATCGTGTGTGTTTGTTTTATTTTTGGTTGCCCGTAGATTGTATACGGAGACTAATTTGTGTTGTCGCCCGTAGGGCGTGGATTAGTCCAAATCCGTATTTTCTTAGATTTGGGTTTGGTTTGGGTTTAAGGATCGTTATTCTCATTGAGATTAAGATCAACTTAAACGTTTATTGAGGATACGTTAGTCTAATTTTAGACTAAGATCTACTCAACAAGATTTTGGGATCATTTAGATCCAACGAAAGAGTATTTGGACTCTATCGTTGTAGTTTAGAGACATTGCGGTCCATTGGGTTTAAGGACATCATAGTCTGTAAAGTTTAAGGACATCATAGTCTATGAGTTTAAGGACATCATAGTCCGGTTTAAAGACATCATAGTCTATAAGTTTAAAGACCTCACAGTCCAATAAGTTTAAGGACATCATAGTCCATGAGTGTAAGGATCTCATAGTCCATGGGGTTTTGGTTTAACCAGTTTGGGGATACGCCAAAGGTTATCGGTTATTGGGACCCTCCATCTATCTAAAGACGTTGAAGGATTACAACGACATGTATCAAAGGTATGAAGAGATGTACCCTTGAACCAATGTCCCGACTGGAGGGATGGGGTGGTAGCTCATTAGCTGTCTTCGGGGCTGAGATCGGTTTTGGAGATCCTGAGCATGAGGGGCTCAATTGATGGTCCTTGGGAAATTTGGTCTGAGTCTGGTTAATATTAGCCTTTCATAGTGTTCAATACTAATCTATATTCAGTGTTCACGTGCTCCCACGCGAGGTGTTCAAAATAGTGTTAAACACTAAAATTCATAGGCGCTCACGTGGGGTCACGTGAGGCGCTTGAACTAGTATTAAACTTCAAGAATTTGAGGCACTCTTTCTTTGGATTTATTCCCTTGTTCTTTTCTGAGCACTGAGCGCTATTGGGTCACGTGAGATCACGTGAGGCGCCTAAAAATGGAAACTGCCTTTGATTTATTCCCCTTTTGCTTTATAAGTGCTAAGCACTGCTTGGGGGTCACGTGGGGTCACGTGGGGCGCTCCAAAAATAGGGCT
Source organism: Agapanthus africanus (assembly GCA_030015575.1). Lineage (NCBI taxonomy): Eukaryota > Viridiplantae > Streptophyta > Magnoliopsida > Asparagales > Amaryllidaceae > Agapanthus > Agapanthus africanus. The sequence goes on from CM057339.1 coordinate 751,751,572, forward strand.
TATTCCCTTTTCTCTTTTACAAGTGCTGAGCACTTCTCAGGGGTCACGTAAGGCGCTCCAAAAATAGGATTTATTCCCTTTTCTCTTTTATAAGTGCTGAGCACTTCTCAGGGATCACGTGGGGTCACGTGAGGCGCTCCAAAAATAGGGTTTATTCCCTTTTCTCTTTTATAAGTGCTGAGCACTTCTTAGGGGTCACGTGGGGTCACGTGGCTAGATCTCAGTCTTTCCTTTTTCGTTCCTCAAAGATGCTCACGTGGGAACACGTAAGCTTTTATTATGTAGCTTTGAACGCTAATGAATCATCAGGTTGTTCTTCTATGGTTCTGGCTAATCAAGTTCTCCTTTTGTTCTTTAAAAGGATTAAATTCTTTTTTAAAGGGTTAAACCCTAGTTTCAGAGGAATTAAATTCCTATATGTTTTGTAAGAGTTGAACTCTTTTGGATTCGGTTCTTTCTCATAGGTTTTGAATCTGCATGACAGAATCTCCACGATGAGAATTAAATTCTCAACTTATGGGGAGATCCGCTTCTGCGGATCTTAACGAGAGGAAGAACTAAGTTCTTTTAGAAGAGTTAAACTCTTGGTTTGAGAATTAAATTCTCTTTTTGTGGAAGCTTTTGGGAGAGGTTCACCTTCCTTCTCTTACCTAGAGTTTCTTTTTTCTTTGAAGAGAACTTCTTCTCTCTGGAGAATTAAATTCTCTTTTCTTTTCTTTTTTTGCTTTCAAGGGGTTTTCTCTCTGTTTCTTCTTTCTTTTTTTATTTTGGAAAGAAGGATCATTGGTCGTTGGGACCCACCACCTCTCCGACGACACTGAGAGATTACAGTGCCATATATCGAAGGTGTGGAGGGATGTACCCTTTGAACCATGTCCCACTCATCGGGGGGAAGAATAGGCTGGAGCTTAAGCTTCTCACTGCTGAAAAAGGCTTCTTTGCTTTCGCTCACGTGCATCGCACGTGTTGGGCGCACATGTTTGCACGTAGCGCACATGGAGCTCGCGCATATGTGCATTATATGGAGGCAGCTATGACCCTAACTTGGAGAACTAAGATCCTTTGAGAATTGAATTCTCTCTACGAGGTGGGCACACGTGTGTTGCACGTGTTGTGCACGTAGCGGGCGCACGTGCGTTGCACGTAGCGGCTTGCGCATATGCGCATTATGGGGGGTGGCTATGGCCCTAACTTGGAGCACTAAGCTCCTTTGAGAATTGAATCCTCGCACGTGGTGCGCACGTGGCGGGCGCACGTGCGTTGCACGTAACACACATGGCTCTTGCGCATATGCGCATTATGGGGGGAGCAAGCTCCTATGGAGAACTAATCTCCTTTGAGAATTGAATTCTCTATCTTTTCTAACAGGTATCCCCTCTTATTTATATGGGAGTGTTAGAGAAGAGATCTCTCTTTTTCCTGATGTGGGACTAAAAATACATCCCTATGTAGTAGAGCATTACTTTAAATTACACGTGCGTAATACATTTGCTCATAACTTTTGATCCCGGATATATTATGAAGCCCATAATATATCAAATCGAAGGATTTTTCAAGACACTTTCGATAATATTAGAATTTAGCTGTTTCTCATTCGGGAGTTTGTCAAAATACAGCCCGGAAAATTCTGGTTCGCATTTTCTTCCTTAGATTACACGTGCATAGCACATTTTCTCATAACTTTTGATCCCGGATGAATTATGAGGCCCATAATATATCAAATCGAAGGTTTTTTGGAGACGCTTTCGATACCATCAGAATTTAGTTGTTTCTCATTCGGAAGTTTGTCAAAAAACAGCCCGAAAAATACTGGTTCACATTTTCTTAAGCATGTCGCTGCTATTTGATACCTTGAGCTCTTTTGCGCAGGAATTTTTGGCGAGAACACTACCCTAATCCAATCGTATCATATGCTTAAGCAGATAAGCACTAATCAGCTACCGCACACTACGCCTTAACATGATCAACAAACGTAGCACGAATACTAAATAGTCCTTATCTAAAATGACGGAGGGCTACGACAGGTTTTTAAGAAAACCTTTTGCGTAATGAACTTGATATCGTTGTAGAATCGAGTGATTTTGAAAATGTGTGTTTTTGAGGCTTTTTCTAGTTTCGATAAAGTGCTCACTCTCGGTGAAGTGATCTCGGCTCTTTCCTTATCGAATAAGTTGCAGGATATTTCACAAATGCCACTATGCAAAACAAGAACTAGAAAAGCAATAAAAAGACAAAAGCGAGTGAGTTGTAGCATCTAGTAGTTTCGCTAAAGAGGTCACTCCTGGTGAAGGGATCTCGGATCTTTCCTTATCGAATAAGGTGCTGGATATTCTCCAAAAAATACCGCTATGGAAAGTAAGAACTAGAGCTAAAACAAGTTTCTACAACATCATCAGGTTTCTTTTATTTCATTAATCTCATTAATGAAGTCCCATCAATTATGCTTCCTAAGTATTACAGAAGAAACGAAAGCAGCAATATTTATTATATATCATATATATAATATAAGCATTCGTCTCAGAATATCAAGTGATCACATCACAGAATATCAGCAGCAGAATATAACATATGAAATATTGGATATACTAAAAATTCCGTGTTTTAAATTAAGCCAGTATAAAATACGGATTCCACGGTCACGATGAATAACCAAACCTACATTCCTAGACCCCTACAAGAGCGGTAAGCAACCTTCTCAATTCTAGAGTTAGGAGACCCGGTCTCGACTCCTCGAGATGGTCTCCTACTGGACCCTAGAACCCGGTTACTTGTGCTCTCCTTCTTGGGTCTATCTTAATGCGGAAAAGTAAATAATATACATCAATGGTGACATCATCCTCAACCCGGAAGTGCCCCAATAAAAGAATATTACATACAAGCTTCTACATGAATGAAAATGAAAAACTCTCATCTCATATAAAAAAAACCCGGCTATTCAAAACACGACGATCCAATATAACATATCACAGCAACACATAACATCACATGTCATCAACGTAAGTAAATATGCGTATCCCAATTGTCGTTGACATATAGAACCGAAACCGGCGATATACCACATATTACACTTACGGTCGTAGAAAAGAAAGTGAAAAACTACAACAATTGGAATCCGCAACCATCTTAGACATCATAAACCCAATATATTACATACTTTGGATTTCACACCTAACCAAATGAATTCCTTAGACACCACATGCCTAACAATTATAAACCCCGCATTTTAGTCTCGATATTAAAAACACTTTCCAATAACCAGTCGGGTAATTCAACAAGATTCCCGATAACCTGATCGAACGCTCGTCGGAAACTTTAGTAGACGGCCACACCCCCGACGTCGTCGATGAAGTGCACTTAGGCAGAACACCATGGCCGCGAGCACCCGAACGGATGCTTTTGGCGATGGGGTTCTCCTACAGTCACTTGCTCAGAGCCATGGGGTGTGGCTATCTGGTAAGGTTATCCGGCGAGTATCCGTGTACGCTACGTGATTGCGACGGACTTTTGATCCATATCAAAATTCCGTGGCAACTAATCAAATGAGACTAAACTGCTAGATTTATAAAATTCAAACTAGTTATCTCATAACTAATTGTGTCGATTCCAAATATTGTATCACAATCACAGATAGCTAGACGATGTTAAACTTTTCGATCGAATAAAGAAACACCCAAAAATTCCCAAAGAGCTCAACACTTGAGCGGAGTTTAAAAGGTATCCAGAACATGCCACAGCACCTATGGACCAGCCGTAGAAGGGTCAACCCTTGCCTCACCTATGGCGTCGTGGAACTACCACAAACCCTAGGGTTTGGTGGCGGTTCCGACGGTCACAGAATCGAGTTAGGGTTCCGTTCTTCTAGAGGGTCCACAGAATCACCTACATGAATTTTTGAAGATTTTAAACTTGGAAAATCAAACTCTTGGAAATTTTCCAACGAGGAAAAAATTGGGTTATTGATATCCGTTCGAAATTTTTAACATCATCTAAATAACCTGAAATAATGTTAAAATTACGAATACGAAACACTGTGAATTGCCTTTACAGAAAGTTAACATCTCATGCAATTTCAGCAAAAACAAGAAACACCTGAAACACCGAAACCCAGAGACTCGAACACCCTAAAAAATTCAACCCAGAACCTCATAACAAAACCGAGCAGACCGGTTTTTTACTCAATGTGGCCGGCCAATTTCCATCGAGAGGGGCTAAATTTTCTGTAGTGTTCATGTTATATCTCATGTAACATTCTGAACAGAAACTAGATTTTAGTGTTGCATGTTTCGATTTCGTAATCTAACAAATATCGTCTAATTCTCTAGCCTGTCTCTGATACCACTGTAAGGTTACCTAGCACGACACCAAGCACTTCGCTACAAAGCGGGCAATCTCCCTTTTCACGCCTTCCCACCAGAAATGCTGTCGTAGATCTCGGTACATCTTCGTGCCTCCTGGATGTATGGAATATGCAGAACTGTGCGCCTCTTTCATAACTTCTTCACAAATGTCTCCTTTCGGCACACACAAACGGCTACCATAACACAACGAACCATCTTCATGAATCAACAAGTCCGTTCGGAGTCCAACTTCAACCAGTTCTCGAAACTTCTGCAATCTAGGGTCCTGTAACTGCGCTGCTTTAATATTCACGATCAACGACGACTATACTTGCAGCTGCATCAACTGTCCCGAAGAATGCGGTAGCACGATCTCCAATTCGAATCTACGAAAGTCTTCGATAAGTTCCTTCTGTCCAATCAACATCTGAATTGCTGGCAATCGACTAAGCGCGTCCGGCACAACATTAACTTTCCCCGGATGGTACTTAAGATCAAGATCGTAGTCAGCCATCAGCTCCAACCATCTACGCTGCCTCATGTTAAACTCTTTCTGTATGAACATGTACTATAGGCTTTTGTGATCGGTGAATACTTCGACCCTTTCGCCCAATAAGTAGTGTCTCCAAATCTTCAAAGCGAAAATCACAGCAGCTCGAACAATTCGCCAATGCGAGAGATCGGGTACTTGTTCTTAATAGTCACCCGGTTTAATTCTCGATAATCGATGCACATCCTCCTTGTGCCATCTTTCTTCTTTACTAGAAGAACTGGAGCTCCCCAAGGTGAATTGTTGCTGCGAATCCAACCCTTCTCAAGCACTTCGGTAAACTGCTTCTTGACTTCTTCCAACTCCACTGGTGCCATTGGATAGTACGCCCTTGAGATTGGCGCTGCACCAGGAACAAGATCGATCGCGAACACCATATCTCATTTTGGCGGTAAACCCGAGATGTCCTCGAACACGTCCATGAACTCTCAAACTACGGCTGGCGCTTCCTCCTTATCAACTTCGATCGACGAAAGAACATTGTTTGTCGGCCTAGCCCTAAACTCGACTGGCCCGACAGAACTACTACCTCCAGCAACAACAAACTCTGGATGTCCATGAATCTGGAAAATCACTTTCTTTGCCCTACAATCAATGTGAGCGTGGAAAGTGCCGAGAAAATCCATTCCCAAGACAAATTCATAACTGCCGGTATCGATCACCAAGAAATCTGCAAAACATGAATTGGTAAGCAATGAAACTGAGAGAACCAAGGAAATTTCAAGACCATGAATCAAGGAAATGAATCAAGACCAGGACCCAAGTTACTTAAATAGAGTACCGCATTGTAACCAAGCTGCAGTTCATAGTTACAATCACATAACTCCGTTCAAGTCGCCCAAATCCTAGTATCAGAATCAAAGGAACAAGGAGAAACAATAGGGAACCAAAAGGTTTCAAGCCGAGATGCAAAGTTGTTTGCATATCGTCAAGACAAGGGTCAAGAGAAAGATATGATTCAAGAATCATGATAACAATGTGGCAGGACATGTTCCTAATCACGGATTTTTTGATTCGTGTATTGCGTCCAATACCCAACTACAAAAGAATCACACCCGATTAACCTAAATCCTATGTCTCTGATACCAAACAAACCCTGCCACGCCCCGCTTCCCAGAGTGCGCTAAGATCGGCACGTGACAGAGCCAACCATGCTACCTGTGGCTAGGAAAGATCCTTCCACAGTCACATTACGGCTGTCTAGAGATATCAAGAACAGTAGAAAAATAAAACAACTATCTAATACATGTCCATGAGCCGGAATAACGAGTCAAAAAATAAAATAATGCGGAAGCAAAAGATCCAATACAATAAAATCTAGAAAGTAACATAAATAAACTGGATACTAACTGGATACTAACAGGATCCTCACTGCTCGGCCTGACGGCGGAAATACTCCTGATTAACCTACGACAAGGTAGAGAATCTGGGCCATGCAAAACCCAGACATCAGTGCGTCATAATAACAATAACTCTAAATAAGCAGGATGCGATGAAATATGCAGGCATGAAGTATAAAGAGTAACAGTAACATGAATATAGATCAGTGGACAGAATATATACAGGTGAAGTGCAGTGAGTAGTCTAAACTGTGCCATAGGGTTATCTACTCTAAAATTAATGAAATCAATTAGAGTAATCCTCCATGTAACTCAAAGGATATGTCCTGTTACCTCCCGGGACCATGGATCAGGAATATGTGAACCAAGAGTGGTTCTGTCCTGTTACCCTCCGGGACTACGGATCAGGAATATGTAAGAGTCACGAATGGCTCTGTTCCGTTACCCCCCCGGGACCACGGATCAAGTAATACCTTTTTAAGTTACACTTTAAATTACACTTTTGATTTCTCCATACCCCCAGGGTTATGTGTTCAAGTCAGGTACTGATAAATCTGGAGCTAATACCAACACAGGATCAAGCAGGTACAGGTTTGTCTGAATAGACAACAGGATATATCCGTAGGGACAACAGGTCAAGCTTGTCGGCATTAGTAACAAGATCAGGTAACATGTCAAGCTGTGGTACAGCAGGGCATGTCAGGTGGTGTACATGTATCAAGTCATGTCAAGTAGTGCACAGGTATCAAGTCATGTCAGTAGTAGTGTATCAGGTCATGTCGGGTAGTGCACATGTATCAAGTGGGTGCTCATAATCAAACCGTAATAAGTATGGGTGCACAAAATCAAGTATGGAGTACTAGTATAACAATAAAATGAAATAATGTGATATGGTATGCAAATAGATATAAAATCAATGATATGGATGCACAATTATTGATTAAGGTTACATTTATAGTTCCAATACTAATTAGGATGCACTTTATTAAACATGGGGTGTTAATATCACATTGTTATGTATTAATGTGATCTATAGATGCAATTATATATATATATATATATATATTAAATAAGATGGATGCAAACGGGTATCCGAAAACAGTAAAACTATAAAATAATAATGTGGGATGTACAACTAAGCAATATGTGATATAAATATTCCATTGGGTACAGTATATTGTAATATAGTATGTAACAAGCTAGGTTTGCATGCGCTAGATGTAAAGTAACACGTACGGATGCAGACGAATGTCAAAAAACTGTAAAAGTAAACATGGGGTGCATAATTTGAAATACCAGTATTAAATTTATTAAAAAAGACATATATAAAGTAATATAGCATGTAGCAAGATAAACTTGCCTCGATGGAACACGATACGGATATGTACGGTACGTCCGACGTCGGCAAAATGTCGCGACGCACGCACGGCACACGGGACGGGTCCAAGCAACTCAAGAAGGTGATCACGCAGGTAAGGTACGTCCTCTGGGTCTCTCGGGTCGTCGGCGTCGAGTCCGACTTCGGCGATCACTGGAAAACAAGAAACAAGATCAAGAAAGAAAAGAAAAGAGAAGAAGAAGAAGAAGAAAGGAGAAGAAGATAGAGAGGAAGTGGGTTCTGGATTCAGATTGGAGGTGAGGCGAGGCAGGGAAAACGACGACGACGATGGGCCATCGACGACAAGGTGCAGGCGATGGTTTCCGGCAATAGGGCAGCTAGGGTGTTAGGGCTCGGGTGCAGGGTAGGTTCGGTTTGGGGAGAAGGGAAGAGGAGAGGGAGAGGAGGAGAAGGTGGTGGTGACGAGGGGAAGGTCGCCGGCGACGGCGAGGCACGGCGTCGATGAGGAGGGTGTAGGCGATGATGGTTGCAGGCTCGGAAGAAGAAGGTTCTGGGGTTGGTGTTGAGGAGAAGGAGTGGAGGAGGTTGAAGAGAGGAGACGAGGTCGGGGGTTAGGCGGCGACGAGGTGGCGGAGGCGGCGGAGGCGACGAGGAGGCATGGTTAGGGTTTGGGTTTCATTTCCGGGGGCACGAGCATGAGGGAGAAGAGGGACGTGATGGAGGTGAGGTCAGAGGGGTTGAGAAGGTTGGCGACGAGGTTTCGCCGGCGGTGAAGGGACGGCGACAAGGTGAGCAGGGTCACGGGCGTGGGTTCGCGTTCGCGCGCGGAAACAGAAAATTTAAGAGAGAAGAAGAAGGTGAGGAGAGAGAGCGTGTATGGGGTTAATTAATGAGAGTAAAAAAAATTAATATATGTTTATATGTGCAGAGAGAGAGAGAGAGAGAGGAATAGTGAGATCGAGAGCGGAGAGAGAGAGAGAGGAGAAAGAAATTTGGAATTTAGTGGGGGAGAGAGAAAGAGAGAAAAGGAAGAGAGAGGCTGAGAGAGAAAGCTGGAGTATGGAGCCCAGCGGAGAAAAAGAGAAGGAAAGAGAGAGAGAGAGAAGCTGTTTTAAGTTAGGATTTTAATTTTAAAAAATATTTTTAGTTAGGGATATTTTAACTGCAGAATTTTAAAATAAATACTATACTAAATAAATTTGAATTTTGGCGGGATACAAAATATTCCAAAACGCGTCCGGGTCGGGTCTAATAATTCAGATTTAAAATATGAAAAATATATGCGACGACCAAATTTAAAAATGAAAGCTCGGGTAATGAAAATGCATGCCCCCAAGAACGGATGCACGTACGTGCGCGTAGCCATCCAAACACGTCCATTTCACTGAACGGGGCGAGAACAAGATGCGCGGGTGCTACCACGGGGTTAGGGGTATCATGCAGGCCATGTTATGTATTTTTAAAATATTTTACGTGACTTAAAATGTCATATGGTAAAAGATGCAATGCCAGTATGCAGTATTCATGAAAATGCACATGTCTATGTAACAAGTCAAGATAATTCATAAATATGAATCAAACAAGTTTCAAGCAAGCGGGTCGGGTCGAATGCAATGTAAAATGTAAAATACTATTCGCACCCAAAACATGATAAATCAGGAAAATACCATAATTAAGGAAATACGAGAACTGGAATTGGTATAAATGAACTAGGGTGTTACATTATACCCAACTACAAAAAAAATTTCGTGCTCGAAATTCCAAGAACAAAGAAGGATAAACAATCAAGAAACTACAAGAATAGATGTGAAAACTTCTGTCGGATTTCGTCTTCTCGTTCCCAAATTGATTCTCCATGCGAGCAATTTCCCCAAGAAACAAGTACGAGAGGGATAACCTTGTTCTTAAGAACCTTTTCTCTTCGATCAACAATCGACATCGGTCGTTCCTCAAAGGTTAAATCCTCCCCTACTGTCAACTTCGAATGATCTAGCACGTGTGTTTCATCTCGAACATACTTACGGAGTTAAGATACATGAAACACGTCATGAACATTCGCCAAAAATTGTGGTAATGCCAATCGATAAGCCACTTCTCCAACACGCTCCATAATCTCGAAAGGCCCCACGAATCGAGGACTAAGCTTGCCTCGACTCCTAAAACGAATCACTCCTCTAGTCTGTGATATCTTCAAGAATACCAGATCACCAACAGCGAACTCTAGAGGTCTTCTCGATGTGTCGGCCCAACTCTTCTGCCGATCTTGTGCTGCCTTCATGTGATTCCGGATAGTATTAACTTTCTCTACTGTTTGCATGATCAAATCCGGTCCCAACAATCTTCGTTCTCCAACATCGTCCCAACAAACAGGTGAACGACACTTGCGACCATACAACGCTTCGAATGGAGCCATCTGAATAGTCGCCTAAAAGCTGTTATTGTTTGAAAACTCCACAAAGTGTAGATGATCCTCTCATGAACCCTTGAAGTCTAACATGCAAGCTCTCAACATATCTTCAAGAGTTTGGATCGTTCTCTCCGACTGACCATCTGTCTGAGGATGATAAGCTGTGCTAAACTTCAATCGAGTCCCCAAACTTTCCTGTAAGCTCCTCCAAAAGTGTGATAAGAAACGGGTGTCACGGTTGGACACGATGCTTACCGGTACTCCATGCAATCTTACAATCTCCTGCATGTACCGTTCTGTCAACGCTTCTGTTGATTGACCAACTCGAAATGGTATGAAATGAGCTGCCTTGGTCAAACGATCAACAATCACCCAAACTGCATGGTTGCCTCTTGGACTCCGCGGTAAAGCTGTCACGAAATCCATGGTTATATATTCCCACTTCCATTGAGGAATCGAAAGTGGTTGCAATAAACCAGCTATCCTTTGATGTTCAGCCTTAACTTGCTGACACACTAAGCACTTCTCTACAAAGCGGGCAATCTCCCTTTTCACGCCTTCCCGCCAGAAATGCTATCGTAGATCTCGGTACATCTTCGTGCCTCCTGGATGTACGGAATATGCATAACTGTGCGCCTCTTTCATAACTTCTTCACAAATGTCTCCTTTCGGCACACACAAACGGCTACCATAACGCAACGAACCATCTTCATGAATCAACAAGTCCGTTTGAAGTCCAGCTCCAACCAGTTCTCGAAACTTCTGCAATCTAGGGTCTTGTAACTGCGCTGCTTTAATATTCTCGATCAATGACAATTGTACTTGCAGCAGCATCAACTGTCCCGAAGAATGCAGTAGCACGATCTCCAATTCGAATCTCCGAAAGTCTTCGATAAGTTCCTTCTGTGCAATCAACATCTGAATTGCTGGCAACCGACTAAGCGCGTCCGGTACAACATTAACTTTCCCCGGATGGTACTTAAGATCAAGATTGTAGTTAGCCATCAGCTCCAACCATCTACGCTGCCTCATGTTAAGCTCTTTCTGTGTGAACACGTGACTTAAAATGTTATATGATAAAAGATGTAATGCCAGATAAAATGCCAGTATGCAGTATTCATGAAAATGCACATGTTTATGTAGCAAGTCAAGATAATTCATAAATATGAATCAAACAAGTTTCAAGCAAGCGGGTCGGATCGAATGCAATGTAAAATGTAAAATACTATTTGCACCCAAAACACGATAAATCAGGAAAATACCACAATTAAGGAAATACGAGAACTGGAATTGGTATAAATGAACTAGGGTGTTACAAATATCAAATGTAACAACATATCGAATCAACACTTGATCTGATAACCCGGCTATATCACATATAACCGACCGATATCACATATCGCGAGAATAGAATGCGGTATCACATACGCGTATTAATCTCGGTCCCGCACATATCACATATGTGCTCCTACTTCATTTCGCATGAACCAGGAAACCTTTGTGCAGGACTTTAAAGACTCATCAATACGCCGGCAGTAGGTGATGATCATATCAAACAACCACAAGCCGCAAGCGGTCTGCTAAACATAACGGCCACCCGGGTTTTGAGCGATCAGAAAATCAACAAGTAAGCCTGCTCATACTCCTGCGAATCCAATCGGTAACACTACCGTACAGTCTGGTCTATTCGTCTGATATGTCGCATATCACAGCCTGAGGGTGGTATAACGTCAGACCCCAATAGCCTAATAAGTCTTGCCGATGTGAGGCTCATAACGGTTCGAGAAACTACTGATAACACTTACCAGTAGATCTCAGCAACCCTGACCAGGGATTTCCTGTTATGGCCAATCGAGCATAGCGCAACATCAACCCCCAATACCGGAAGAGACGAAATCCCCTCCTATCGCTCATTGCCTCCATATGACTCGGGACTGTACCCAAAAACTACCGTTTTGCACGATCTCTTGAACGTTGTAAGGTGGAAATCAAAAAATAGTGGGAATCACACAAGACTCTATGACGATCTCGGGTCGACAGACTAACCTGTACCAGTGTCACCAGAGAACTGCTATCTGACGATAGGTATAATACCATCTACGAGTTCTCGGCGAGTCCGCTCAGTGTACCCAGTCTCCATTAAGCACCCGTATACCATCTCTAATATCAAACACCAATGGATATGGGATCATCCATCGCCCATCACATGGGTCGAGAAGCGTATACGCTAGTCTACTCTGGAATATTGATGCCCCATCTCGATACTCCCACGACCAGGAACATTTGAAGGATGTACTTACCGACTACCCTTGCCCCACTAGTATGATCTGCATCATAATCCTGGTAGTCAAGTACTCATCCTATTGGCTTTATCAACATGTAATAGAGAGACAATAAGTGTTCATGTTAAGATAAAGAGCAACCAGATTGCATATTATCATGTCGAGCAAGAAAGTCATCCCTATATATGTCCAAGCATCCACTATAATATACATCACATGTATAATAATGGCCTCTAGGGCATACATATAACTAACAATTACAACCTCATTACTTGTATTCTACATTTCATAATTTTTTGTAGGTTTTTTATATACCCCATGCAAAACTTTAAGGCCCTGTTTGGAAATGGAGTTTAGATAACAATGGTTTATTTTTAAGTGGGGGGAGAGAGATGCAAACGGTGGATTGCAATCTTCAAGCTCCAAAGATGGAGTTATCTAAACTTTGATCGGATTTGAGTTTAGATAACTCCAGTCTTCTTACTTTTAAAGGTAAGATAAATGTAGTTCAACTCCAAAATGAACCCCAGACGGGGCATGATACCCATCAAAAACTTCATGTTTTTAATAAACCAATCAGAACTTAGTCGTTATTTAAGAACCCAATGTTAGGAATATGTATACCCTAGATGCCATTATTGTATGATATAGTAGATGCTTGGACATATATATAGAGGACTTTCTTGCTCGACATGATAGTATGCTATCCGGTTGCCTTTATATTAATATGTTCACTGGTATTATTATATTGTCTCTCATATACATGTTGATAAAACCCTTAGGATGTAGGCTTGACTACCAGGACTATGATGCGGATCATACTACTGGGACGTAGGTAGTCCACAAACACATCCTTCAATTGTTCATAGTCGAGGGAATATTGAGAGGGTATCGATATTCCAGAATAGACTAGTGTGTACGTTTCTTGACCGTGTATGGGGGTGATGGTTGATCCCATAGCCATTAGTGTTTGACATCAAAGATTGTACACAGGTGCTCATTAGAGAACGGGTACACCGAACAGGACTCGCCGAGAACTCCTAGATGGTACTATACCTATCGTCAGATAGCAGTTCTCTGGTGACACTGGTATATGTTAGTCTGTAGACCCGAGATCGTCACAGAGTCTTGTATGGTTCCCACTGTGCTTTGATTTTCTTCTTACCATGGCTCAAAAGAGTCATGCAAACAGGTGGATTTTGGGTACAGTCCTGAGTCACATGGAGACAATGAGCGATAGGAGGGGTTTCGTCTCTCCCGGTATAGGGAGTTGATGTTGCGCTATGCTCGATTGGCTATAATAGGAAGTCCATGGCCAGGGCTGCTGATAAGATTTACTGGTAAGTGTTATCAGTAGTTTCTCGAACTGTTATGAGCCATACATCGGCATGACTTATCAAGTTATCGGGGTCTGACGATTCCACCCCCAGACTTGATATGCGACATATCAGACGAAGAGACCGGACTGTACGGTAAGTGTTACTTATAGGCTTCATGAGAGTTTGGACAAGCTTGCTTGTTGATCTTCTATTCGCTCAATACCTGGGTAGCCGTTACGTCCAGCTAGTACCGCTGACAGCTTGTGGGTAACTGATGTGATCATTACCTACTGCTTGCGTATTAACGAGTTTTTAAAGTCCCGCACAGAAGTTTCCTAGTTCAAGCGAAACGAAGTAGGGCACATATGTCGATATGTGAGGGGGGGCTTGATTAAATACGAGTATGAGATACCGTATTATAATCTGGCAGTAATCTGATATCAATTAGATTATATGTGATATAACCGGATTATTGAATCAAGTGTTGATTTGATAATGTGATATACAGAAAAATGATATTCGTCGGTTATATGTGATATAACCGGATTATTGAATCAAGTATTGATTTAATAATATGATATATATTTATATTTGATATAATTAAATATTAACTAATATTATTGCTCACTAATTATTTTCTTAATATATATATGTGTATATATATATATATATTTGATATATGTATATATATATATATATATATATATTTGATATATATATATAGAGAGAGAGAGTGTGTGAGTGAGAATAATGGAGGAAAGATGCCATAGGAGGGAATTTCCTCCTATGACGTCGAAAAAATACACCCTCCCTCACTTTTTCCGCCGATCAGCACCCACCATCTTCATCGTTATCATCTAAGATGTGGGTACACCAAATTTCATGTGATTCTACAACATTTTCCCCGTTGATTTAGCATTGTAAAAAGTTCTATTGTCGGTAAACCGTTAATTTTGAACCCACTAAATCAACGGTGAAAAAGTTATAGGATCACATGAAATTTGGTGTACCCACATCTTAGATGATAACGATGAAAATGGTGGGTGCCGATCGTCGAAACAAATGAGGAAGGGGGTATTTTTTCGACGCCATAGGAGGAAATTCCCTCCTATGGCATCTTTCTTCCATTATTTTCATATATATATATATGTGTGTGTGTGTGTGTGTGTGTGTGTGAAGTATGGTTGATTTTCTATTTTATGAAAATAGAAAATGAGGTGGAAAAATGGGGAGACTTTTGAGGGATGGGCAAAGCATGTTTTTTATCATTAGTTTATTACTCTTGACTCACTATTCATGCATGGTTGCAATTTTTTATTGCAATTTATTCCATGCTTGAATAAGTGAGGTCAAGTGTGTAGCCATTCTACACTCATTTTTGCTTCTTCACTCACTTGTGTTGGTTCATGCCTTAGCCATTTTGAGCTCTTTCCAATTTTCCATCTTCTTCTTCCTCTTCTACAAAACTTTAACCCTCACATGTGATGTGAATCAAAGGGTTTTGAGATAAATTTTAGTGAGCTTAGAACCCCTACTTCACTATCCTACACTTGATTAGCACTTAGGTGTAGTGTTTTTTCTTCACTAAAGAGTCTAGTGAAGAGGTAGCTTGGATTAGTGGAATTTCGGGTGGATCATCTTCGGCACGAAGGTCACGAAGGAAGCGAAATCCAACTTCAAATGGAGCCTAGTGGAGTCGTGTGGACTACTACACGGAGCTTATGAAGCGAAGGACTCGATCTACAAAGGTTGTAGCCTCTTTCCTTTAGCTTAGTTGTTGTGATATCATCATAGTTAACCCTAATCATCTAGTTAGATTCTAGGATAGTCTAGCTTATCACCCCGAATTTTTTAAAATTGTATGCTTGATGCCCGTTTAAACCTCATGGTGGTGCTAAGGTAGACTTTCATGGTATCAAAGTCAAGCTAGAACATTTGGGTAGGTCTTTACGACATTAAAGTATTCGATCGGTTTTCGAAAAACCCGTTTTTTCAAGTTTCTGTCGATTTTCAAAAGTTGAAATTTTCGTGATTAAAAACATGCAGAAAATCGTGCAGGGTTTTTAATGGAGCCTCAAGAAATTTGAGGACCCAACTCCTTCAAACGGTCGCGGAACCGGGCCAAACCCCATGTTTGGCCGCGGTTCCGCTGCAAGTTAGTGGAGTTGAGGTGTTTTTTCTCTTGTGCTGCTCTATTTTGTCATCATGCACTCTCTGGGTATTTTTGATGAGACTCAAGTTGCTGAGATCTCTGGGATTTGTGGGTGTTTGTTAAATCGATCAAAATGTTTAACGTTGTATAGATTTGATGATATGTGATATAATATTTGGAATCCACAACAATTAGTTTTGAGAAAACTAGTTAGTGTTTTATAAATCTAGCGTTTTAGTCTCGGTTGATCGATTACCACGGAGTTTCGATTCGGATCAAAACTCCGTCGCAATCGCGTATAGTATGCGATCACTTAGTCGGGAATTTTATTGAATTATCCGACAGTTTATTGAAAAGAGTTTTCAATTTGAGACTAAAATGCAAGGTTTAAAAGTTAGGCATGAAATTCGGAATATGAGATATTCCGGGTTTATGATGTCTAAGGTATTTGCGGATTCTAAATATTGTAGTTTTCATTTCTTTTCTACGACCGTAAGTGTAATATGTGGGGTATCCCAGTGCTCGTTACTGTTCCCTGATTAAAAATCAGGAAAGGACTCAGAAAAGGCATCACATGCTCACACGTGACCAGCGGTCACGTATTGGCACGTGACGTTCAAAGCAGCGGCACAAAGCGCATTCAAGAAAAGACTCCAGAAAAGGTCACGTGCTCACATGTGACCAGTGGTCACGTGTTGGCACGTGATGGCTGAGCAGCGGCAAGAGAACAGAGCGCAGGAGAAGAAAGGCCCGTTCCAGGGGTCACGTGCCTACACGTGACCAGGGGTCACGTAGCCACACGTGACCGGCTTTAAAAGCCTTGTTATTGAACAGAATTAAATTCTGAGAAAAGATCATTCAAATCTTTCCAAGATAGAGAATGATTATTTGGAACCGTTGGATTAAAAATCTAAAGGTGATTAAATATCACCTATTTATGGAAAAATCTTGGACTTGGAAAGATTTATCCCTAAATCTAACCGAGATAACAAAGGGATATCTCTGGATTTAAAATCCAATGGTGAATAAAATTCACTTAACAATCTAAAGGCCCAGATTATTGATAAATATAAATCAAATCCCTCAACATAAAAATCAAATATCTCAATGAGAGATTTACTAAGCAGATTGATTCTCTTCCTTCTCCTATAAATAGGAGCCAAGAAAAGAAGAGAAAGGACCCTTTTCGAAGATCTTTTTTTTAAAACTTTTTTCTGAAACCTTGAGACCTTTGGATCTTTTTCTTTTGATACATAGAGAGAGAGAGAGCGCCTTTGATTCTCTGCAAAAAGGAAAACCTTAGGTAAGAAAAGAAAAGGGAGACTTCAAAGGAGAATTTAATTCTCAAAAAGAGTTTAACTCTTATATAAAAAAAAAGAGCTTAGTTCTTTCTCTAGTTAAGGATCTGCAAAGTGCACATCTCCCCATGAATTGAGAATTTAATTCTCATTGGGTTGAGATCCTGTCATGCAGATCTAAAACACAGAGGAGGAACTGAGTTTAGAAAATTTAATTCTCACAAAATGATAGGAATTCAATTCCTTTGAGATAAAGTTAGGGTTTAACCCTATGTTATGGGAATTTAATTCCTTCAAAATGAACAGAACTAGGGTTTAACCCTAACTGAGAATATAATTCTCTCAAACTCTCAGGAATTTAATTCCTTTAAGAAAAGAAACTATGGTTTAACCCTATTAAGAATATAATTCTTCAGAAGTTTAGGGTTTAACCCTATGAACAGAACTTTAAAACATGCAGAATAAAACTCTGAAGTAGGCACCTCACGTGTTACCACGTGACTCCTGCGAAGATATATAAAAGAGAGCTTTGAAGCAACGCCCCATGTGCCCCACGTGACCTCTGAAGCACGTAAAGAAAAAGCAAAATAAACAGAGACTCTGGGGCGCCCTCACGTGTCACCACGTGACCTCTAATGGGTATTCTAATAAACCAGAGCATGAGCTCCCATCACGTGCCCGCACGTGATGGCTTTCAGGACTAAAAGAGTTAAACACTTATCTATAGAACAAAATAAAGAGAAGAAGGGCGCTCTCACGTGTTACCACGTGACCCCTTTTGCCTTAGTGTTTAACACTAAATTGAAACCTCTGTATCCAGTGTTTAACACTGATTCTCCTTAGTGTTTAACACTAATTTGGAAAATTCTATTTGCAGTGTTTAACACTGATTTGCTTAGTGTTTAACACTAATTTGAAAACTCTCTTCCCAGTGTTCAACACTGATTATCTTTTGGTGTTTAACGCTAACTTGTCAATTTTTCCCAGTGTTCAACACTGTTGGTCTCCAGTGTTTAACACTAGCTTTAGCCCAATTGGCTAAAGTTTCCAGAGGCAAAGCCTCTCCATCAATGAATCAACAGGGGGCCAATATCCCAGATACAATTGGACTTAGCCCAAGATGGCCGTAAGTCCTTAATTCAAACTTAATTAGGCCAATGGGCTCATAATATAATAATTGATCTTAGTTTCCAAATTGGACTGCAGATCACTTAATCTACCTCGGTTTAAGGGTATATCTCTTCACTCCTTTGATACTCGGCATTGTAATTCCTCAACGTCTTCAAAGAGGTGACGGGTCCCGACGACCATACATTGATACGGACTGTGGAGTCCTTGAATCCACGGACTACGACGTCCTTAACCTTGACCGTGATGTCTTAAAACTAACAACGGACTGTGGAGTCCTTAGGTCCACGGACTACGACGTCCTTAACCTTGACCGTAATGTCTTAAAACTAACATCGGACTGTGGAGTCCTTAAATCCACGGACTACGACGTCCTTAACCTTGACCGTGATGTCTTAAAACTAACATTGGACTGTGGAGTCCTTAAATCCACGGACTACGACATCCTTAACCTTGACTGTGATGTCTTAAAACTAACATTGGACTATGGAGTCCTTAAATCCACGGACTACGACGCCCTTAACAATGAACGTGATGTCTTAAAACTAACATTGGACTGTGGAGTCCTTAAATCCACGGACCACTACGTCCTTAACCTTGACCGTAATGTCTTAAAACTAACATCGGACTGTGGAGTCCTCAAATCCACGGACTACGACGTCCTTAACCTTGACCGCAACGTCTTAAAACTAACACTGGACCGCAATGTCCTTAAACTACTTATTGACCGCAATGTCACTAAACTAAACAACAGGGCTCCCCTAATCGCTCTCTTGTCGGATATAAACGATCCCGTTAAGTTGATCTTAGTCTAAAACTAGACTAGCGTATCCTTAACAAAAGTTTAAGTCGAGCTTAGTCTCAAACGAGGCTAACGTATCCTTAAACACAACCCCCAAACCCAAATCTACGATAATACGGATTTGGACTAGTCCACGTCCTACGGGCGACGACATAACTCAGTCTCCGTATACAATCCACGGGCAACCAAACACAAATCAAACACACACGACACGAAGTGACCATCTGGAGAAGGAGAAAGTTGTTACTGCAATGCGGTAGTGTAATTAACTGCAGGGGCTTGCGCCTGCAGGGAAGAGCGTCCCCACAATCAAAAACCCCTCAAGCGAGGGGGAATCTGACGAAGTCTGCTACATCGGACGCATCCGTTTAAACTTTCGATATATGGTGCCATAAATCAACTTGGTATCTTCGGAGAGGTGGACGGATAGCACCAATTAGCATCTGCCCCAAATCTCAGGCAAGACGTCCTTGCGCCGCGCCGTCTTTCGTAGGGGAACAGATTCTGGCACGCCCGGTGGAACCTTTTCCTCTTTCCACTCCACACTTCGTGTGTCGTGATTCGTGAAACAATCGCGGTTTGCTAATGGTTGCCCTTGGGTTGCGAGGTACTAAGATTTGGCGTTTTGCTTGGTGCAGAAAACAAAGGATCAATGGCTGGCAACTGCTTGAACTGCTCCAACTGCAAATGCAACCGACGCTCCGCCTCACCTGGAGGTGTAGCATATGGACCACAGGCTGCTTCCCTATTCACTATGCCCGTGGAGCAAGTGACTCAAGCTACCACCGGTCTATTCTTTGGGGCCATGCTCCCGCCGGTGAACATTAACATCCCAATGCCCATACCGGAAGTTTCGAAGAAGTCGGTCTTTGATCTACTTGCTACTCCCACGGCCCCTCTCAGCGGGTCGTCCAACTCCTCGGTCTTCACCAGACTGAGCCTAAACTCCAAAGGGCTCGCAAAAAAGCCCATGATACCTGAGAAGGCCATCCTAAAGAAGACAGCTGCTCCCGAAGTCGTCAAGGCGGCTTCTACTACCAGAGAGTCGGTTTTCGCGAGACTGGCTACCCCCATTCCCGCTCCCGCTCAGAAATCTGTAGCTTCTCAACGAACGTCAGTCTTCAAGAGGCTGACACCGGCAGCAGCCCTTCCACAGAACAGGGGGCAAGACGAAGCCGTCGCTGAATCAATCCCAACAACCCGTCATGCCCGACGTCGCCACTGGCGCCGGATAAGGAAGACTGGGGGAAACTCCCCCTCCGGACTAACTCCATCAGCTTCAACGGTGGAAATTGAGGCTGATGTTCCAACCAGGAACAGCTTCGAGCTGCTGAACAGGGTACGCAGAAATTCGCCGACTGCGGTTCTCAAAAGATCCCCTCTACCTGCGGAGGAGGTTACAGAAGCAAAGCCGGAACAGCCTCCTCAACGGCTGTCCTCCAAGATTTATAAGGTCTGGCGGCGGGTCCAAGACTCGGTAATTGACCAAGATCACTCTCGTCAACCTAAAAAGGCGAAAGTGCAGGGAGAAAAGAACCGTCACGTCAGACAACAAAGGACGACAGCCGCTTGGGTGCCCGCTGCAACGGCTCCCTCCACGTCGACTACTCAAAAGAGAAGAAGGCCGGAGAAAGTACCCACTCCTGCAGCAAATATCAAGGACAATAAGCCAAAACGCCCTAAGTCTGGGGGCATGATGGTGCATACAGTATACATGGCGCTTGGAAAAGAGGACAGTCGTGCATCCACGGGTCATAGACCGCTTACACGGTCAGTGACCAAAGCTCAGGAGCAACAGCAGAAGCTCCAAGAAATGATGACCGCGATGGCCGCACTTACTGGGCCGAAAGAAAGCCCCGAAGCGTCATCTGATCAACGCCAGGAGCAAGAAACTGACGCTGAGTTCCTTCGTAGGATACTAGAGAAGAAGGATAAAGAGGCTGCCGAACAAGAATCCAATATATAATGAATGGCCCTTCTGTTCCAGGACATGGTGGGTATGATGATCCAACAAGAGCTTCCTACTGAAGATCCTCCAATCGTTCTTGAAGACGACAGGGGAGAAACGTCAAATCCTCCACCCGCTCTGTCAACAGCTAAGGAGGAGACAATCTCCAAAGCTGACCTAGACGAATATATAGCTCAGCAGATACGGGTTCACCAGGCAACTGAGGCAGCTGGTCAAGTTGTCAGGACGGGATGACCATATCCGAACTGGTATGACCAGATCAAGTACCCGTCGGGCTACACAATACCGAAATACCATGTCTATAAGGGGATAGGCAATCCCCATCAGCATGTGGCCCAGTTCAGGGCGCTTTGTGGAAACACTGGTGGCGACGATAATCTCTTGCTTCGCCAATTCGTCGGCAGCTTGTCAGAAACAGCGTTCGAATGGTATTCTGAGCTCCCGAACGATTCCATCAAGACGTTCGCTGAAATGGAGTTGCTATTTACCCAACGTTTTGCGAGCGCCAGCGAACGTACCCCGATAACAGCATTGATTAATGCCAGGGTGAAACCAGGCGAGACGTGGGTCCAGTACGCTATACGCTGGCGAAACTTATGGTCGAAATGCGAACAACGCATCGAGGAGGCGCCCGCGGTGGGCATGTTCGTGGGTACCCTACATCCTCATGCAACTCTCTCACAGTTCATGATGTTTTTTAAGCCCACCATGTTCCAGGCTTTGATCGACAAGTTGGCCCAGATGGACCAGATGGGTCACAGACCGTCTCCCCCGAAGCTAGAACCTCGGAATGACAAGGGTAAAGGGAAAGAAACCTTCGTTGCAAACGCTCAGCAGAAACCCAGTGCCCCAATGCTAGCGGATCAACTGAAAGAAAGACGACGGTATTACAATGAGAGAATGAAGCGCCCCTACTCATTCCCACGGGATAAGACGAAGAGGCTATTCGAGCTGGCAATACGCAACAGGCTTATCAACTTGCCAAACCCAAGGCGACCGCCGCAACCCAGTGAGGTGAATAACCCCAACTACTGCCCTTACCATCAAACGGTAAGCCATCCAATTGAAGATTGCTTCGTCTTCAAAGGACGGATTGAAGATCAATACCTACAGGGCAAGTTTGCGCTGTCTGAGAAGTGGAAAGTGAACCCGCCACAACCTCACACTGCTAAGAAGACGGACACACCGGGGACAACTTGTTCTTTCATTGAAGAAGCCCCATGGGAAATCGTGCTTTCAGCAAAAACCAAGAGGATGCTGAACGATCTTAAAACATGCCCGGCGATCAGGTGGAAGAACCCGCTGGAACCCCAGATCATTGAAGGGATGCTGAAGCCGCGCCCAACTCCGAAGATCAGTGGTGATGGCTCGAGCACTCACAACCAGCCGTCGAAATCTTCAAAGAAAAAGAAGAAGAAAGCTAAGAAGCCCGTGAAGCCTGGCAACAAGCGCACAGACTTACAGAAACAGATCGACGCGCTGGAGGAGTACAATCAAAAGGCGCGGACTCCCATCACACTCCAAGAGTTCCTCAACCACATCTTTCAAGAGGAAGATGAGGGGGAGAGTTCGTCGGATGAATCCGAGGGATACGTGGCAAGTTGTAATGTGATCTTCCACTTGTTTACCGATGATGAAAAAACTCTTGGCACTAAGAAACTGGGGGCAGAGCCTGAACCGGAGCTTGTGTAGCCAACAGACGAAATGATCGACGCCTTTCTAGACGAGATTCGTTTGAAAAGTAAAGCCGACTAGGAGCGTGAGATGGCCGCATCGGAAAGAGCCAAACATAGGCGATTAAACGAAAGAGTTGAGGTATTCCCGCCAGATCGAAAGGCACCCGACACGGATAAAAATGTATTCAAGACGAGGAAAAGGTTTGCCAAAGCCATGTCAATGAGAATGAAACTACTACCCTCGGAAGGAAACATGCTCGATGGGGCGGAGAGGCACCCTAATTACTGCTCATATCATCGGAAGATTTCACACCCCACTGAGGAGTGCGACGCTTTTAAGATATGGTAGCAGGGATATGTTGCTCATCGGCAACATTTTAAGCGAATGAAACGCAGAACTCGTCTGGAGCAGAGAAGTACGACCGAAGGACGCAAAAGAACTACCGGTAACTGTTACACGGTCAACGCCGGGGGATCGCAAGTGCTCACATTCGGGAGAGATTCCGATGAGGAAATGGCTCTTAGCCCCCTCTTTAAAGAGTCCACCTCGAGAAAAGAGGAAGAACTAGAAGCCTGCGAAAACATTCAGATGCGCAATCGCATGCTTCCAGAAAAGAATCTCGGACCCGCAACTAGAAAAGATAAGGGAAAGGAAAAAGTCGCTGAGGATATCACCATAGATGACCAAGTTATGAAAGAGCTGACTGCCAAGGACCCACCTAAGAAGAGTAGGGTGGACCACAACATCCTAGCGCACCTGAAGAAGCTACCCTCGCAGCTCAGCATTCTCGACGCCCTCCTGTTATCAAAGGAAGCGAGAGATTCATTAATCAAGGCGCTACAAGAGCCCGAACAATTCCAAGCCTTCCTCGCCGAAGAAAGGATGAAGGACGAACTGGAAGAAGTGCACGCGGCCGATATCACTTTCGGTGACGAAGACCTGCTCCTAGGGACGTGCGACCACAACCGTCCCCTATACGTCTCTGGATATTGCCACGATATAAAGATAGGCAAAATCTTGGTTGACAATGGGTCTTCCGTCAATCTCCTCAACGTGCGGGTGTTAAAGGAGATTTGCATGAGCATCCAGCACCTTGCTCGGGACAAGATCACCATCTCCGGGTTCGACTCCCAATCATCGAGAACTCTTGGGTCTGTGATATTGACGCTACGTTTTGGGCTGCTCGTCACGGACATTAAGTTTCACATCATAGATGCCAAGACATGTTACAATGCTCTACTCGTCTGACCTTGGTTACACGAGTACAACATCATCCCTTCTACGCAACATCAGTGTATGAAGTATTTCAAGGATGGTCTCGAGTATACCGTAACAGGTGAGCTAAACCCATTCTCCATGAACGAAGTCCGCAAGTACGAAGATGCAAAATACTTTTTGCCAGATTTCGAAGACACAGAAAGGTGTCGCAAACCGGAGAACAAAGAAGCCGCCACCATTCCTGTTTTCGGGAGTGATACCGAAGAAGAAGATGAGATAGTCTACTCTGGGCCATCTCGACACAATAACCCGAGACCGTCCGCCCCCATATTGATCTTCGGAAGTGACTCGGAAGATGAGGTTAATGTTGTGTTCTCCAGTCGGCCGCCAATACAAGAATTCCCTGGTGATGATCAGAGTTTGCAAATCACTATGATTCCAAGGGAGCACTATAAAGATCTTGACGCGCTTGAAGCTCACAACGTGCAAGACCCGTAGACGTTTCACGTCCCTCCCAAGCGAAAAGGCGATCCTATTTTATCGATCCTCGGAAACAAGAGTGGAGAAAGAGATCTGGCACGGCGCGGATTCTACACTTGACAAGCTTCAACCCATCCATTTGCCCAGATATTACACGAACGGACTGAAAAGGCTATTGAAGCGCCAAGGGGTACCCTTAAAACAGACTACCCGACAAGCTCGATTCTATAACAGGATTTGGGATGTCCTTGGGACTCAGCGCAAGTTGCCTAACGAGAGAATGGAAACGCTTGGGCTTGGATACGTGAGAGCCGGAAAACGGGAACGGGTCTACTGTAGCTACGCCATATATACCTTTGATGAAGAGGAGGACGCCTTGTCAGAAAATGTCAACCCCTCATCCGAACTGGATCCCGCGATTGAAGTCCCGAGTCCATCATTTGAAGAGCGAATAGACAAGCTTATCAAGAAAGCGGGTCAAAAAGCTCGGGACGATCATAATCGCGAAATGGCCATTTACAAGAAAGCCAGGGCGCAACGCCTTTTTCAGCAGGCTTATGATCCCCAATCGCGCCAAGCGGGGAAAATTCGAGCCAAACTATGAAGGCCCGTACATCATAGACAAGGTCTACTCATGGACATGCACGGTGAAAGGCCTTTCAGGCCAATAAACGGCCGCTTCCTAAAGAAATACTACTCTTAATGAGCCACGGCCTAGGTCAATGATAAACGACGATGACTATGTCCGCCCGCTATCTTCCTAAGCTCAAACTTTATAAGCAGTAGCCAGCCTTCTCCTGGACGGACCGAAACGTCCTTAAACTAATGGCGGACCGAAACGTCCTTAAACTAATGGCGGACCGAAACGTCCTTAAACTAACGAAGGACCGAAACGTCTTTAAACTACTACCGCAGCATCCTTAGGCTGACGAGATAAAAATAATAAATATATATATATATATATATATATATAATAAACGGTATGTCCATAAGCAAAATGGGCACGGATGAAAACCCGAAAGGGCTCCATGAGTAAAAACAGCAGGGCTACCGGCGAGTGTTCGTGAAAACCCGAAAGGGCGCGACCTCATAAAAAAAATATAAAAAGAATAAAAAAAAAGGTATGTCCATAAGCAAAAAGGGCACGGATGAAAACCCGAAAGGGCTCCGTGAGTAAAAACAGCAGGACTACCGGCGAGTGTTTGTGAAAACCTGAAAGGGCGCAAGCTCGTTAAAAGACACTTACAGGGTCCCCTCGACCTTGTAAGGAGAAACCACCCGCGTGAGATCCTTACGACTCACAAAGGAGCAACACACTTAGGAGTCCTCACGATTCCTAAGGAGAAATTACACTTGCGAGATCCTCACGACTCGTAAGGAGAACCCTCTTATGGGACCCTCACGGCTCATAAGATTTGAAAGACTTAAGTCACAGAGACCTAAAACCTGTGCTTAAGCAACCCCCACAACCTTCAATTTATGCCCTACAAGTGGCTCAATACTGACCCTTGTATACAATCCACGGGCACGAAGAAACATTTCCCTAACCAAGTCTCATCCGTGACTAGGGATATGTTCGTATGGCAAACAACCCCTATAGGTCCTCTCGACTTATAAAGAGAAAACCCTTTTGTAAGATCCTTACGACTTGCAAGAGGATATGCACTTAGGAATCCTCACGATTCCCAAGGAGAAAACACACCTGCAAGATCCTCACGACTCGCGGGGAGAAATACCTTTATGAGACCCTTACGACTCATGAAGTCAAAAGCCTTAGTCGACAGGACCCTTAACCCTGTTTGCTAAGCCACCTTTGGTCAACATCGACAGAGGAAAATGATGATTCGCTCCTGGCAACATCCCAGTTGCAGCGGTGCTGATGCCGAAATCGGTGTCTAAAATCCAAGCTTGCAGCGAAAAGGCTAGCGAGCCACACATGCATACGAAATAGCCGAAATGATGGGGAAACTTGCAATAAAAAGCAACAAGTAAAAATATATGCATGAGAAATAGCCGAAATGATTGGGCAACTCGCAATAAAAAGCAGCGAGTAAAAATAAAATAAATAGCCGAAATGATTGGGCACCGCGAAAAATAGCCGAAATGATTGGGCAATCGCGACCTTCGCGATATAAAGCTGAAATGATAGAGTATCGCGGAAAAAGAAATAAAATAAAAATGAAATTTATGCCCTACAGGTGATATTACATCAATCCATGTATACAGTCCAGGGACGCAAACAAAGAAGGAATCGCACTCCTCCTCTCCCAGGTTTCATCAGAAGAAGAAGCCAAATCTCGATGGGTCACAGATAGCTTAGAGATCATCTCGACGTTCGTCTCATTGCAGCATACACAATATCAAGCAAAGCAGAACAGCGGCAATTCCCAGTTCCATGACTCGACGGTGTACAGATGACCGAGAGTCAAATCCCAACTCCATGAAATGCGGATACAATCAGCAGAATTCCTGGTCACGTGGAACGCGGATAACGTCACTCTTTGACCCCGTGGAAAACGTCCAGAGCGGATCCTGGTCCTCGCAGAGCACGGCAGTGAACCCGTGTGAAGCATCCAGAGCGGAGCCTAGTCCTCGCCAAGCACGGCAGTGAACCCGTGTGAAGCATCTAGTGCAAAATTCCTGGTTACATGGAACGCGGATAACGTCACTCTTTGACCCCGTGGAAAACGTCCAGAGCGGATCCTGGTCCTCGCAGAGCACGGCAGTGAACCCGTGTGAAGCATCCAGAGCGGAGCCTAGTCCTCACCGAGCACGGCAGTGAACCCGTGTGAAGCATCTAGTGCAAAATTCCTGGTTACATGGAACGCGGATAACGTCACTCTTTGACCCCGTGGAAAACTTCCAGAGCGGATCCTGGTCCTCGCAGAGCACGGCAGTGAACCCGTGTGAAGCATCCAGAGCGGAGCCTAGTCCTCGCCGAGCACGGCAGTGAACCCGTGTGAAGCATCTAGTGCAAAATTCCTGGGAACGCGGATAACGTCACTCTTTGACCCCGTAGGAAACGTCCAGAGCGGATCTTGGTCCTCGCAGAGCACGGCAGTGAACCCGTGTGAAGCATCCAGAGCGGAGCCTAGTCCTCGCCGAGCACGGCAGTGAACACGTGTGAAGCATCTAGTGCAAAATTCCTGGTTACGTGGAACGCGGATAATGTCACTCTTTGACCCCGGGGAAAACGTCCAGAGCGGATCCTGGTCCTCGCAGAACACGGCAGTGAACCCGTGTGAAGCATCCAGAGCAAAGCCTAGTCCTCGCCGAGCACGGCAGTAGACCCGTGTGAAGCACCTAGTGCAAAATTCCTGGTTACGTGGAACGCGGATAACGTCACTCTTTGACCCCGTGGAAAACGTCCAGAGCGGATCCTGGTCCTCACAGAGAACGGCAGTGAACCCGTGTGAAGCATCCAGAGCGGAGCCTAGTCCTCGCCGAGCAAGGCAGTGAACCCGTGTGAAGCATCTAGTGCAAAATTCCTGGTTATATGGAACGCGGATAACGTCACTCTTTGACCCCGTGGAAAACGTCCAGAGCGGATCCTGGTCCTCGCAGAGCACGGCAGTGAACCCGTGTGAAGCATCCAGAGCAGAGCCTAGTCCTCGCCGAACACGGCAGTGAACCCGTGGGAAGCATCTAGGGCAAAATTCCTGGTTACGTGGAACGCGGATAACGTCACTCTTTGACCCCATGGAAAACGTCCAGAGCGGAGCCTAGTCCTCGCCGAACACGGCAGTGAACCCGTGTGAAGCATCTAAAGCAAAATTCCTGGTCACATGGAACGCGAATAATGTCACTCTTTGACCCCGCAGAAAATGCCCAGAGCGGAGCCTGGTCCTCGCCGAGCACGGCAGTGAACCCGTGTGAAGCATCCAGAGCAAACATCGGACTGTGGAGTCCTTAAAATCCACGGACTATAATGTCCTTAACCTCGACCGTAATGTCCTAAAACTAATGACCAACCACGATGATTCTAGACTGATTTTACCTTAGTTAAAGGGTACATCTCTTCACTCCTTTGAGATTTGGCGTTGTAATTCCTCAACGTCTTTAAAGAGGTGACGGGTCCCGATAACTAATATCGGACTGTGGAGTCCTTAAATCCACGGACTATGAGGTCCTTAACCTTGACCGTAATGTCTTAAAACTAACATTGGACTATGGAGTCCTTAAATCCACGGACTATGAGGTCCTTAACCTTGACTGTGATGTCTTAAAACTAACATCGAACTGTGGAGTCCTTACACCCACGGACTATGAGGTCCTTAACCTTGACCGTGATGTCTTAAAACTAACATTGGACTGTGGAGTCCTTAAATCCACGGACTATGAGGTCCTTAACCTTGACCGGGACGTCTTAAAACTAACATTGGACTGTGGAGTCCTTAAATCCACGGACTATGAGGTCCTTAACCTTGACCGTGATGTCTTAAAACTAACATCGGACTGTAGAGTCCTTAAACCCACGGACTATGAGGTCCTTAACCTTGATCGTGATGTTTTTAAACTACGGTACCCTGGAGAACATCCCAAAGCAACCCTTGACCCCGTGAAATACGGATAAGGGCGACCGCACTCGGCACTTGTGGATCCTCACGACCTGCAAGGAAGAAAACTCTCTTGTGAGATCCTTACGATTCCCAAGGGAAAACCCGCTTAAGAATCCTCACGATTCTTAAGAAGAACTTACACCTACGGGATCCTCTCGACCTGTAGGGAGAAAAACTCTTTATAAGACCCTCACGGCTCATAAAGCTCAAAAGTCTTAGGAGGCAGATCTTAACCCTGAATCCTAAGTCATCGCTGCCCTGCAAAGATATCAAGATAGATTCCGCAGAACACATTCAATAAAAAGGGGCACACCATTGAGAAGAAAATATGTCTTTATTCATAAACCAAAATGGGTACAAAGTACAATTCATGAGAGAACAAAAAGAAAATACTCTCGCTCAAGAGTATGTACAATAAGAAGAAAAAAAAGATACAAGTTTTCAAGCCGGCGGGCGATTTAGTAATTTCGCTAGCTCATCCTGCTTTTGCTGGGTCACGGCTTCATTATTCAGGATCGCCAGAAGACGGGCCTCCGCCTGAGCCTGCTGGGCCTGATACAAAGCAAGCCGGCCTGAAAGCTCTTTCTCGGTGGCCTTGTGAGCCTCGACCCTTTCACGCGTGAACGTGGCAGCTTTATCAAGAGCCATCGCCTCTTTGATAGACTCTTGAAGCACCCGCCAGAGTTCATATACTTTGTTGGCCTTGGCGGTAAGATTAGCTTGAAGCTCGCTCAGCGCCTTAGAAGCCAGCTCCCTCTCCGAGAATTTACGGCCGAGCCTTTTCTCGCACAACAATATGTTCGCCACGCGTCGCTCTATCAGACCACGTAAGCTCGCTTTCGTGACCGCAACCTTGGAAACATGACATATACGCTCAAGACCGTATAAACAGGCCTCCAGTCGATAGCAATAGTCGATCTAAAACCCGCTCACATCACCTGGTATGGGAAGCAACAAAAAGTTCTCGATGTACATCCTATCAGGCATGCATTCGCAACTATATGAATATCCGAAAAGAAATAATACCCGAAACTCTGATGTGCATGCAACATAGTGATAGTGTTCACAATTAAAGAAAGTTCTCATGGAAAGAACACAAAGTTCATTTATGCAAGCAAAAACATACATACGGATACCCAGCACATATGAAAGTTCAACATAAAGCATGCGAAAGCTAATTTGAAAATACTACACTAGCGGGAAAAGGTCGCCGAGCAAAGGATCGGTAGCGCAAGGGTTGACAAAACAAAAGAAAAAATTCTCCATCTCTCTCTCCGCTCTCTCCACACGTCAAAGCGCCGGTTCTCGTGAGGAGTCGCTCCCCACCGATTGGCGCCATGTTCGTCCGCAAAAGCAGACATAACAGCCCGACGGGCTCTTATTTCGCTCAAAAGGTGAACCGAGCGATCTTTCAAAACTTGAGTAATTAGGCACGCTTCGCGAAAGCCTTCGAGCTTTTCTTCGGCCGCGTCAAGCATCGCCAGGGTCATCTCCGCCGGGTGAGGAGGGACGTCGGCGAGCACGGCGGCAAGAATCATCCGGAGCCAGAGGGAGCCTATTGGGAAGGGAGACCCCCTGCGGATCGAGAGTTCATACGCCGCTGAGTCGGATTCGTCGTCGGTAAGGAGGGGATCCACCAATCGGGCGGCGAAGCGGGGGATCATCTCCTCGATAGGAACTTCCCATGGCTGTCGACGAGCATGAGGGCGATTGCAGGCCATGGCGCTCAGTTGTCTCTCAAGACAAATCACACCAAAATGAGAATAAATTTCTCTGTGAAGAGAAAAGAAGGCCATGGCCCCAGGATATAAAGGGGAGCATTAAATGCTGCGCGCGAAAAAAATTGCATGATGGAACCCATTCCAAGGCCCAAAAAAGGGAAGACATTGGAAATCAGGAAAAGGAGCGATTTCCAAGGCGCCTTCTCTGCATCTAATGCCATGCACTGAAATATGGCATGAAAAATTGAATAGCCCCATAAAAGGCCCCTCACGTGTGGAGCACGTGAGCACCATGCTTGGTGTGTACCAGAAAGTGAAATAATACCCCACACACTAAACACATCAGCAGCAACAATTAAACAAAAAAAATGATGATAAAATCCCACAGAAAGGCATGCAAACACAGAAAGGCACGATAAAACTTATTATTCATGCTTTAAGTAGTTCATACAAAAGGAAAAGAAAACGATTACAACGGCAAGACCTCAGACGCGGGGCACGGATTGAGAAACTCAAACTTGACTTTTTCCAAGGTCCTCCAAGCATTTCGAACCATTCGAGTATGTTTTCTTTCGCGGTCACAAGCGTCAGGATCCTCACGAATGTCTTCTACCCTTCGATAGGCAGCAAGTATGGCTGACTGCTGAAAAGCCTGGTGCAAGAGATCAATGAGGTTGTCTCGCCTTCTCTTCGAGATTAGGCTCATCAGATACACTGAATGTATCTTATCCTCGGCAGCGTCCAATGCCCTGAGAGGTACACCAGTGCAGAAGAGAGGAAGCGCCTCCCAAATCGCCAACACGATGAGTTTCAGAAGAGAAGAGCGACGGGGGAGTAGCCGATGGTTGTACTCATCGAAGCGGCTCATGATCTCAGCACACTGAGCGTTGGTGAACTCCTGATTCTGACTACGGCCGAGTGCACGAATATTCACGTGAGAAATGATTTCGTTAAGATCATACAAATGAGCATCCATAACACCTGAAATAACAATCATGAAAAATTCATTACAAACTTTTTCCTCTCGGATGTGAAGGAGGACAACCTAGGGCAAGGAAACCCTAAGAAGCCTCCAGGGGAAGAACTTAGTTCTTCACAGGAATTAAATTCCTTTTGAAAAGGAGAATTAAATTCCCAGAAACTTTTTTCTGTGGACGGAGTTAAACTCCATGGATTTGAACTATCACCGTCATCTCCCTGAAGGATCAGATGAACCCTAAAGAGATTCACTGTTGAAGATTAAATGGTTTCATATTTCGGTTGAAAAACTTAAAAGAAAAATGGGTTCATATTAAAAGGGTGAAAGCCTTGAGGTGGATTTAAAATCCAGAGAATTTTATGTATAAAAGTTCTTCGTCCGCTCAAGATGATTACCTGAGGAAGAGGAATCGGTCAAACAGAGTTAAACTCTGGAAAGTTTTTGAGGCAGAGAACTAAGCTCTGGAAACGAGAATTAAATTCTCAAAGAGAAAAGTTGCAAGGAAGAAGATAAGCAAAGTGGAGGCGCTTCTGAAGTGACCCCTATATTTATAGGATGGGATGGAAAACGTTTCATCTACCCTACTCCCAAAGCAGATCCGACGGTCACAAAAGAGACAGTGTTGCACTGACGTGCAGACACGTGAGAACAACGCTGTGGGGTCATTTGTTCCCTGATTAAAAATCAGGAAAGGACTCAGAAGAGGCATCACGTGCTCACACGTGACCAGCGGTCATGTATTAGCACGTGACGTTCAAAGCAGCGGTACAAAGCGCATTCAAGAAAAGACTCCAGAAAAGGTCACGTGCTCACACGTGACCAGTGGTCACGTGTTGGCACGTGACGGCTGAGCAGCGGCCAGAGAACAGAGCGCAGGAGAAGAAAGGCCCGTTCCAGGGGTCACGTGCCTACACGTTACCAAGGGTCACGTGCCTACACGTGACCAGGGGTCACGTGACCACACGTGACCGGCTTTAAAAGCCTTGTTATTGAACAGAATTAAATTCTGAGAAAAGATCATTCAAATCTTTCCAAGATAGAGAATGATTATTTGGAACCGTTGGATTAAAAATATAAAGGTGATTAAATATCACCTATTTATGGAAAAATCTTGGACTTGGAAAGATTTCCCCCTAAATCTAACCGAGATAACAAAGGGATATCTCTGGATTTAAAATCCAATGGTGAATAAAATTCACTTAACAATCTAAAGGCCCAGATTAATGATAAATATAAATCAAATCCCTCAACATACAAATCAAATCTCTCAATGAGAGATTTACTAAGCAGATTGATTCTCTTCCTTCTCCTATAAATAGGAGCCAAGAAAAGAAGAGAGATGACCCTTTTCGAAGATCTTTTTTTTAAAACTTTTTTCTGAAACCTTGAGACCTTTGGATCTTTTTCTTTTGATACTTAGAGAAAGAGAGAGCCTTTGATTCTCTGCAAAAAGAAAAACCTTAGGTAAGAAAGGAAAATGGAGGCTTCAAAGGAGAATTTAATTCTCAAAAAGAGTTTAACTCTTATATAAAAAATAGAACTTAGTTCTTTCTCTAGTTGAGGATCTGCAAAGTGCACATCTCCCCATGAATTGAGAATTTAATTCTCATTGAGTTGAGATCCTGCCATGCAGATCTAAAACACAGAGGAGGAACTGAGTTCAGAGAATTTAATTCTCACAAAATGATAGGAATTCAATTCCTTTGAGATAAAGTTAGGGTTTAACCCTATTTATGGGAATTTAATTCCTTCAAAATGAACAGAACTAGGGTTTAACCCTAACTGAGAATATAATTCTCTCAAACTCACAGGAATTTAATTCCTTTAAGAAAAGAAACTAGGGTTTAACCCTATTAGAATATAATTCTTCAGAAGTTTAGGGTTTAACCCTATGAACAGAACTTTAAAACATGCAGAATAAAACTCTGAAGTAGGCACCTCACGTGTTACCACGTGACTCCTGCGAAGATATATAAAAGAGAGCTTTGAAGCAACGCTCCACGTGCCCCACGTGACCCCTGAAGCACGTAAAGAAAAAGCAAAATAAACAGAGACTCTGGGGCGCCCTCACGTGTCACCACGTGACCCCTAATGGGTATTCTAATAAACCAGAGCATGAGCTCCCATCACGTGCCCGCACGTGATGGCTTTCAGGACTAAAAGTGTTAAACACTTATCTATAGAACAAAATAAAGAGAAGAAGGGCGCTCTCACGTGTTACCACGTGACCCCTTTTGCCTTAGTGTTTAACACTAAATTGAAACCTCTGTATCCAGTGTTTAACACTGATTCTCCTTAGTGTTTAACACTAATTTGGAAAATTCTATTTGCAGTGTTTAACACTGATTTGCTTAGTATTTAACACTAATTTGAAAACTCTCTTCCCAGTGTTCAACACTGATTATCTTTTGGTGTTTAACACTAACTTGTCAATTTTTCCCAGTGTTCAACACTGTTGGTCTCCAGTGTTTAACACTAGATTTAGCCTAATTGGCTAAAGTTTCCAGAGGCAAAGCATCTCCATCAATGAATCAACAGGGGGCCAATATCCCAGATACAATTGGACTTAGCCCAAGATGGTCGTAAGTCCTCACCTCAAACTTAATTAGGCCAATGGGCTCATAATATAATAATTGATCTTAGTTTCCAAATTGGACTGCAGATCACTTAATCTACCTCGGTTTAAGGGTACATCTCTTCACTCCTTTGATACTCAGCATTGTAATTCCTCAACGTCTTCAAAGAGGTGATGGGTCCCGACGACCATACATTGATACGGACTGTGGAGTCCTTGAATCCACGGACTACGACGTCCTTAACCTTGACCGTGATGTCTTAAAACTAATAACGGACTGTGGATTCCTTAAGTCCACGGACTACGACGTCCTTAACCTTGACCGTAATGTCTTAAAACTAACATCAGACTGTGGAGTCCTTAAATCCACGGACTACGACGTCCTTAACCTTGACCGTGATGTCTTAAAACTAACATTGGACTGTGGAGTCCTTAAATCCACGGACTACGACGTCCTTAACCTTGACCGTGATGTCTTAAAACTAACATTGGACTGTGGAGTTCTTAAATCCACGGACTACGACGTCCTTAACCTTGACCGTGATGTCTTAAAACTAACATTGGACTGTGGAGTCCTTAAATCCACGGACTACGACGTCCTTAACCTTGACCGTAATGTCTTAAAACTAACATCGGACTGTGGAGTCCTCAAATCCACGGACTACGACGTCCTTAACCTTGACCGCAACGTCTTAAAACTAACACTGGACCGCAATATCCTTAAACTACCTATTGACCGCAATGTCACTAAACTAAACAACAGGGCTCCCCTAATCGCTCTCTTGTCGGATCTAAATGATCCCGTTAAGTTGATCTTAGTCTAAAACTAGACTAACGTATCCTTAACAAACGTTTAAGTCGAGCTTAGTCTCAAACGAGGCTAACGTATCCTTAAACACAACCCCCAAACCTAAATCTAAGATAATACGGATTTGAACTAGTCCACGCCCTACGGGCGACGACATAACTCAGTCTCCGTATACAATCCACGGGCAACCAAACACAAATCAAACACACACGACACGAAGTGACCATCTGGAGAAGGAGAAAGTTGTTACTGCAATGCGGTAGCGTAATTAACTGCAGGGGCTTGCGCCTGCAGGGAAGAGCGCCCCCACAATCAAAAACCCCTCAAGCGAGGGGGAATCTGACGAAGTCTGCTATATCGGACGCATCCGTTTAAACCTTCGATATATGGTGCCATAAATCAACTTGGCATCTTCGGAGAGGTGGACGGATAGCACCAATTAGCATCTGCCCCGAATTTCAGGCAAGACGTCCCTGCGTCGCGCCGTCTTTCGGAGGGGAACAGTTACTATATGTCAACGACATTCGGGATATGCGTATTTACTTATATTGATGACATGAGATATTATGTGTTGCTGTGATATGTAATATTGGATCGTCGTGATTGAATAGCCGGGGTTTTTATGTGAGATGAGAATTTTTTTAATTTTTATTCATGTAAAATTTGTATGTTATATTCTTTTATTGGGGCACTTCCGGGATGAGGATGATGTCACCATTGATGTATATTATTTACTTTTCCGCATTAGGATAGACCCAAGGCGGGGAGCACAAGTAACCGGGTTCTAGAGAACAGTGGAGACCATCTCGAGGAGTCGAGACCGAGTCTCCTAACTCTAGAATTGGCAGGGTTGCTTGTCGCTCTCGTAGGGGTCTAGGGATGTGGGTTTGGCTATTCATCACGACCGTGGAATCCATGTTTTTCATTACTGGCTGAATTTAAAACACGGACCTCGTAGTATATCCAATATTGCATATGTTTACTTCTGCTGCTGTGTTTTGTGATGTGATCATATAACTGTGTGAGATGAATGCTATATATATATATGATATATAACAAACGTTGCTTATGTTTTGCACCCGCGCTAGTCCAGTCCTCGCTCTATCGTTAGTTAAGTAACCTAACGGTACATGACGGGGCCCCATGGCGAATGTGGATGGCATAAGCGTACGTTCTATTTTCGTTTCATTTTCTGTGATGTTTAGGGAAACATTATATGACGGGACTTCATTAATGATATTAATGAAAGAAAAGAAACCTAAAGATATTGTAGAATCCAATTTTTTTAAAAGGTAGCTGTAGTTTTTGCTTTGCACAGTGGTATTCCTCGATTAATATCCAGCACCTCATTCGATGAGGAAAGAGCCGAGATCGCTTCACCGGGAGTGACCTCTTTAGCAAAACTAGCAAATGCTACAACCCACTCGGTTTATCATCATAGATTCTGTAGTTCTTGCTTTGCATAGTGGTATTCCTTAATGGATATCCAGCACCTCATTCGATGAGGAAAGAGCCGAGATCCCTTCACCGGGAGTGACCTCTTTAGCAAAAGCTAGTAAAAGCTATTCGGTTTGTTTTTGACAACTGCTCGATTTTAAAAGCGGAGCTTAAACCACTCATTTTTCAAATCATTAGATTCTACAATGATATCAAGTTCATTATGTTAAAGGTTTTCTTAAAAACCAGCTGTATCCCTCCGTCATTTCAGATAAGTGTTATTTAGTATCCGTGTTGTATTTGTTGACCATAGTCAAGGCATAATATGCGGTAGCTGATTAGTGCTTATCTGCCGCATGTGATGCAATTGGATTAGGATAGTCGTACGGCTTTGTTAACCATAGTTAAGGGTCATACGAGTGGGTTTAATTCAATCACGAAATGATGGGTTGACTTAGCTAGCGCTTATGATTTGTTGACCATAGTTAAGGTCATAAGTTGCTAGGGGTAAAAACAGATATTGGGAATTTCAAGTGTTGAAATTTGCAATGAGATTGCATATCTTCTATAAGATAGTTGGATCGTGATACCTACTGCGAGTAAGAGTTACTCCTGGGAGAGTTTTTCACTTTATAATTAGCTGATCCAGTAGGTGTCTAAGAAAGGTGTTAACGGAGTTATACCCCTGCAGAAATGAGATTATTTAATTAGTTCCATGCGAAAGCTTGGGGAGAGTCCCTCGGAGTACCAATACCTGCCTGGCCGAACGATTGGGGAACTTATAGGGTGTAATTAATTCCGACTAATCTTACCTTTTAGGGTTTGAAGGAAGACTTGATAAAAATAGTGGGAGTCATCCTGATTAGATAAGATAATAACCAATCTAATCTTGCAAGAGCGCACGCTAAAGTGTTTCCGTCTCTCTCTCTCCAGGTAGCGAGCAATGACATGCCTTAATCAAGATAATAATATGGATGTATTGACCAAACCCGCTTATTATACTGAGCTGGGAAACATTGGTTCTGCTTTTTCTTATAATTGTCATAAGTCTGAGTAAGGAATAAGGGAATATCAGGATTCCCACGCCAGCCAAACGAATAATAAGTATGTTGATGCATCGTTTTCGGATGTGTTCATAACCAAGAACTGTTTCTCAATTTGTTCTACGTCCTGGGTATTAGATACCGGATCAGGATCCCACGTATGTAATTTGTTACATGGGCTAAAGAGAGGTAGAGAACCGGGAAAGGGTGATATGTCTCTAAAAGTAGGGAATGGAGCAATTGTTGCAGCCAAAACAGTTGACGAATATCACCTTGTATTACCAAATGGTAATACATTGATTCTGAACGACTGTTATTACGTACCAAATATAATGTGCAATATTATATCATTTTTTTGTTGCATAAAGAAGGATATAACTTCGCATTAGAGGATAATGTTATGAACATTTTCCTAAATCAAATGTTGATTGGGTTTCGTACGTTATGTAACGGTATATACGTTCTAAATCTGTAAGTCTATGTCGCACACCCCGCGAGTTCGCGGGGAGACGGAATACATCAAAAACGATTTTTCTCACATCAAAAGATCATGTTTGGCTTTGCAATATAGACTTTATCCACTTTAGGATCTTTATTAAACCTTAACTAACCAAACTAAACTACTTGAAGGCTCTAACTACTCGGATAGAGGGTTATTCCTTC
This sequence comes from Agapanthus africanus, assembly GCA_030015575.1. Lineage (NCBI taxonomy): Eukaryota > Viridiplantae > Streptophyta > Magnoliopsida > Asparagales > Amaryllidaceae > Agapanthus > Agapanthus africanus. Next base: position 751,789,655 of record CM057339.1, read on the forward strand.
GTGTCTAGTCCTTCGGGTCTTCTAGTTGTTTTTTGCTCCTTGGTTCAAGCTTCTTCTTTGATCTCCTTTCTTTGGCTCCTCCGAAGCTTCAAACGAACTCGGTTGCCGGACTCCTTTAGGTCGTAGAAGATCCACTCGAGGGCCTATGGTCAAGCTCCAACCTCAAGTGAGGTAGCTTAGTGATCTAACTTGCTAAGGAAGACTACTAAGTAGAAGTAGAGAAGATCCATGGATTACTTTGTCTCAAAGCTCAATGAATCACAACACATGTGAAGGGATGAGCTTGAGGGAGGAGGAGATGAAAAACCTAGGAGAAAAAATTAGCAAATGGTAAATAAAAAAGGATAATGAGAAAATGGTTGGAAAAATGGCTTAAGTCCTCCACCAATAATTCAAGCATGGAAATATAAAACTCACAAATAATGAACCATGCTTGAATGGTAACCACAAATGAATAAACAAATACTTAAGCCATGCTTTCAACCATACCTTAAGTGTCTCTCCAATTTCCACCTTATTAATCCTTTTTCCAAAAATGATAAATCCAATAATGAGGTGTCTCCTTCTAGAAGCTTAATCTTCTGAAATTACAAGAATGCCCCCACCGTATTTACATGCCCGTATTCGTATTCCAAAAATACGAATACAATGAGACAAGCATAATCCAATAGTATAATACTAGGATTCGGCTTAAACCAAAGCCCGCCAGTATTATCCGTCCGAACATCATCCGTTTAGCCAGTAAACGTATGTGATCGAAACCCTGCCGTAAGACCATTGTTCACACTATAATATTGCATTATTATATTCCCCATTCTTATTCTTTTTACAAATAAACAGGTGCTTTTGATGCATGTCTGCTACATATTACAGGTTACAGGTTCTTGGAGAAAAAACAGTGAAAAAGACAAAAGACGACACAAAAAAGGGACTTTGACCAACAAATAGAAGGATCTTAATCAAACCAACACAAAAGATCATTACAAGGCAACGCAAGGTCCAAGAATACAAAGAAAACGGTTAAAAGTCCACTGCAATTGTTCACTGGAGATCTGGAAGAAATAGAGAAGCCAAATTGAATAAATATCCAAAGAAATAAAAAGCCCAAGAAGCCCAGAATCAGTTCCAAAATTTCCAGACATAGAATTTTACCAAAGCTTGAAGTCTACTTTGACTAGGTCTTTCTAAGGATATTTTGGTAAATGTAGACGTGCGAATCAATTATAACCTAGGGTTTCCTATTCTCTATAAATCGGAACTCTAAATCATTGTAAAGGTTATGCCTCCTTTTAATAATAAATTTCAGAATTCTTTATGGAGAGCATCGGTGTTTCTTTTCAATTCATGAATTCAGATCTGACAACCTGCGTTGATGTTTGGAGAGAGTCACCTGTAAGTAGATTTATTTAATTGCACTAGCTTAGATTTAAATTCTTTGTCCTAGGTAGATTTGATTCATTGCCGTAGATAATTGTTTAGAGTTAGCTTTGGGGAAGGCTTTTGAGAGATGAGATCTCTCATCCCTTTCTTACCCATTATATATTTACAATAGGACTCCATGCATACACGCACACACCGCGCCCTATGGCACCCTACCCCTCGAGGTAGCAGTGATACCGTAGTATAAAGGCCCGGTTGCGCTCGTTTTCCATGGAGATTAGGGTAAGGATCTCTAAAGGAAGGACAAGAACCTAGAGGAAGGAACACCTTCCCGAATGGATCTAATCCCTTTTATTGATAATTATCATAACTCCTCATAGATCTTCATTTGGATATAGAAAGCGTTAAGATTTATTTACATTTCCAAACCATTCCTAAACCTAACCCTAGCAAGATTTAGATCTAGATTAATTTAGTTTTTAGATAGATTTAGTTTTAGATTTAATAATCAATCCGAACACCCTTCGGAATTAACTCGTTAGCGCGACTAGGAGATTCACAACATCCCTATGGACCGACCCGTACTCACCGGCTAGCTACATGCGATGCCGTTCTTGATTGCGGTTAATAGATAGTTTTTGAGACCAATCAAATGGCGCCGTTGCCGGGGATGGCGTGTTATTTCCTTTTTGCAATTTCGGGTTAATCTTAATTAAAAAATCATAAAAACTGAAAAATCAAAAAATATATAAATTTATCATTTTTGTATTTTGTGAAGGGTATTATTTTTTGTTTGAATTTTTGCAGGATCTACAATCGAGACGGATCTGGAAAAATCCAGAGTTCGAAACAGAAAAAGATACATCAGAACAGAAAGAGGTTGGAAAATCAGAACAGCGCAATTTTTTTGGAGACCTGAAGCCTCCGTGCCGCCGCCATTCCGCCGCGCAAGCGCGCTCCCGCCGCTGAACCGCCGCGTCATGCTGACGTCATCGCGCGAAATATTCACTGTTTGTTTCCTTTTTCCCCCTCTGCAACCTAAAATATATCTTTTGTCAAATCTCCTGCAGAATTCTTTGCGCTTAAAAATCTTCCCTTCCAAATAACAAATCTTGTGCAGGATTCTTTGCGCCGCGCATAAAATAAAAAAGATTTGATTGCAAGTGATTTTCTGTTTTGCATATCTTTAAAACTGACTTTAAGGGGCTTTTTGACCAAATCAGATTGGGTGGGGATTTCATCACCCTTCCCAGCACCCCAAAAATCACATAAGGCATTTGCATTGACCATATCTTAATTAAAAAAATACTAGACTCAGCCCTAAGGACTTCGAGCTCAATAGGACAGAGGACTAGTTATAGGCATCAGCCGTTTATCCTAACCTGACTTTGCGGTGTCTAGGCAAGTGTGTCAAGGCAAGTGGATACTTAATTAGGACCGCTACTTGTAGCGGGGAGCCTCCCACTTACCTGGCACTTACCTGGCCGCAATTGGCGGTGAAGAGGCGGTTTGAGGTCCTATTTCTAGCCCTTTGGAACAGTTAGGAGCTGTCTAGCTGACCTAGGTGACCCTAGATCTAGGTCTGATTGTGCATTTCTGGTTGATTGCATTTGTGTCTAAGCCCTTTATCGATTTTTTTTTTGTAAACAATTTCAAATAAAGAGAAAAAAAAGGAAAAAATTTTATTAAAAAAATTGCAACTTGTCGCGTAAAATCCTTGCACCCCACCACCTACCTTCCTCATCTTCTCTTTCTTCTAACATGGGTAACCCACATCATAAATCTCTTGCCGAACTTTGGTATCCCGAACCTAACTTTGCGTCATACGTCAATTGTTTCGGTCGATTTAACGAAGATCCCTCCATGCCAAAAATATCTTTGAAAGATCAAATAGAAGCGTCTAGGAGAAACAGTTTGACTTTGCAACCCACTTTGTGTCAACCAAGTCAACTTTTACCACCTTCATATGTTGATACCACTTTTTCAAGTCCTGTTGTAACTCCTAAACCGATGTCTATTGCGGAGCATATCGCTCAATCTCGCAGCCGATCTTTCACCCCTCTCAACACATCTAGTTCTAGGGATCAACAAGTCCATTCACATTTTTATCCACATGTTGACCCTACCCCTGTCCAATCACCCACTTCCTACCAGTCCTACCCGACTTTCCCACCGTCACTAGACACTGTTTCTACACAGCCTTTTGGGAGTTTCACATATCCAAACAATTTCGAATCTTTTACCGAAATCCTCTTTCCACCCAAGTCTAGTTTGGAAGAGTCGTTGGAGGCTTATATCTTAGCAACAAATAAAATGGTTAGGAATGTGGAAACATCCATAGCCGCCCTTATACAACCTAGTGAACCGGTAGCTAGTTTTCCACTAGCTCCAAATTTTTCAATGTATGAGGAGGCGGTTGGACAGAGTGAGAATTTGAGAGGAGAGAGTGAGTTCTACACATTTCCAAATCAAACCTACCCATACCCAATTCCAGCCCACAACTCCGGTTTTCCATCGATTGTCCCAAATAGTTCACCAGTTGAAAATTAAAACGAGTTTTGTGATTTTGTAGTGCTTGATTTGCCAGATTGTGAAGAACCCCTTTCGAGTGAAACCACACATAATCCTTTTGATCTTTACACCTCCATTCTAGAACCTAAATCGATAAATATCCATGCTTTTGATGAGGTGTCAGAAAATATTGATTTTCACTTGATTGAGGATATAGACGCCGGGAATATTTTGGATGATGAACCAGTCGATTTGATTAAAATTTTATGTCCAATTCATTATCCCGAGTCATTAAATGTTTCTCCCGAACTTCATATGCGTCTTGATTTTGATGATAATGGCATGGATTAGTTAACTATTGAGGAGACTTATGAGGATAGTATTGAGGAGAGTCTTGAGGATAATATTGAGGTTGAACCATTCTTGTTTGATGTGTCGGATTTTCCAATTCATCCTCTTGAACCTTTAACTAAATCACCCACCCTCCTTTCCATCGTTCCGACCGCGCAAAACATCACGCTTGAAGACTGTGAGCTTGAAAATTTTTCCTTTGAATCTGACACACTTCTCACAGCTGATAACACTTACGAGTGTTTCACTTTTTCGGACGATGTTGATGACTCACCGCCCGAGTTTGAGTCCTTTGAATTTTCAGATGAGTTAGTTGAACCATCAGACTCGGTTGCTTACAGTCGTTTCGAACCATTGATGGAATCTTTCAAGTTCGAGACAGTTTACTACGGTGAGAATAAGACTATCCCTAATTCACCCCCTTTCATCCTTCCTATCGTTCCGACCGTACACGAGACCGTTACGCTTTCATCTCCAATACCAAGTTCGACGTACCCATGCTTTCTTGCGAATCTTGAGGGATTTGACCCCATTTCACGATGAGTTGATAGATTAGCACAATCACTTTTAACACACCGGTCATCACAAATTGCGCTAATTTATTCACTCGATTTACACCCTCAAGATCGTACTCCACTTCTTTCTCCTTTCCGCCATTCTTCTCCCCCACCGAGATCATATTCTACCTTTCTTCCCATTCGGTCTCGTGTGCTTCTCATTTCTTTGCTTTACATCCCATTCTTACCAACTCGCCCATTACCACGATAAGATTTTTGAATGGTTGGTGCTAACCTTTGGCTTATGTAAGGCCAAGCTTAAGTTTGGGGGGAACCTTGTTGTATATATGTATATATATTTTTTGTTTTCTTTTTCTATAAAAAATAAAAAAAAAATTCAAAACAATAAAAATTTCAAAAAATAATTTTTTTTTTATAAATAAATAAACAGGAGAGTGCCGACATTTTGACCCACTTGGTGTAGCATGACAGTGAGGACACTGTCAAGTTTAAGTTTGGGGGTATGCTCGGTACGTTTTCTTCCTTCGCATTCATTTGTATATTTTTGCATTTGCATATTTATTTGAAAACCCCAAAAATTATAAAAATTAATGTATTCAATTTTGGCCTTATTTGACTTAAGTTTGACAAATAGGTTACTTGGCTAGGAACAACTAGATCTTAGACTTAGTAAATTAAAAACCCTAAAAATAACCTTCCTTAAAGTTTAGCGGTAGAAAGTATATGTCTTTGTAGCTTATTTAGAAATAGGCAAAATTTTGAGTTCACTTCTTGGGCTAAGTCAAAACAAAGGAAAAGTATTGATATTTTTATTAGAGTATGAGTTTGAAAAATAATTCCTAGCTTAAGTCTAGATTCTTAAAATGTATACCCTCCAATTTGCACAATCACGCACCTTGAAACTTGGAATAGTAGAAGAGACCTTGAAATGCTTTTGTCTAAAGTCCTTAGTACGAAGAAAATAAAAAATACAAGTGTGAATAAAGAAAAAAAATGAACACTGGTTTTTGTAATTACTTAAGGCTGAAAAAAATAGAAAAATATTTAACAAGGGTGCTTCATCACCTAGTGCCTTAGACCAACTGGTTTGGGAGTCACTGCTAAAGCCTTGGGTGTTGCAAGACTAGGAATTACGCTTTAATGTGCAAACACATCTTGTAATCGGTTGTTGGTACCTCAAGAAGTATTAACGGTCGCATGAAGGATGTGTAAGCAAAATTCATTTAAATTCACCAATTAATAAGTACTTTGGACAACGGACAAGAGTATGATTGCTTGATTTGAATTTCCAAGTGTAGGGGTGATCTATACATACACGTAGGGATATGTGATTAGAGTTTAGATGAGAGAAAGGAATGAAGAATAGAACTTGTATCTTTAGTAGAGTTGATAAAAATTCCTAAGTGGAGATGGAACCCTAGAAGGAAAACTTAAGAAATATCGAAAGCTAAGTAAGTCTGCAGAACATATATAATCTTAAGTTAGATGATGAGGAAGTGTAAAGAATATGGGTGGATAATTTATGGGTCGAAAATAATAGAATTCCTTGTTAGAAACCCTAATTGGAGAATAAAAGTCGATAAGCCAAATTGATAGGAATTTGTGGGTAGTATCCGCTGAAAACCCTCAGGAGACAACACTCCTCCTACTAGGGACACCTAGAGGTTTAACGGCTTGTTGCACGAGCTTAGTGCAATCGCGTTTCCCTGCGAAAGTGCGGTTAGGTTTTTATCAAGAATAAAAAATAAGTTTGCTTGAGGACGAGCAAAATATAAGTTTGGGGGTATTTGTTCACACTATAATATTGCATTATTATATTCCTCATTCTTATTTTTTTTACAAATAAACATGTGCTTTTGACGCATGTCTGCTACATATTACAGGTTACAGGTTCTTGGAGCGAAAACAGTGGAAAAGACAAAAGACGACACAAAAAAAGGACTTTGACCAACAAATAGAAGGATCTTAATCAAGCCTACACAAAAGATCATTACAAGGCAACAAAAGGTCCAAGAATACAAAGAAAACGGTTAAAAGTCCACTACAATTGTTCACTGGAGATCTGGAAGAAATAGAGAAGCCAAATTGAATAAAGATCCAAAGAAATAAAAAGCCCAAGAAGCCCAGAATCAGTTCCAAAATTTCCAGACATAGAATTTTACCAAAGCTTGAAGTCTACTTTGACTAGGTCTTCCTAAGGATATTTTGGTAAATGTAGACGTGCGAATCAATTGTAACCTAGGGTTTCCTATCCTCTATAAATAGAAACTCTAAATCATTGTAAAGGTTATGCCTCCTTTTAATAATAAATTTCAGAATTCTTTATGGAGAGCATCGGTATTTCTTTTCAATTCATGAATTCAGATCTGACAACCTGCGTTGATGTTTGGAGAGAGTCACCTGTAAGTAGATTTATTTAATTGCACTAGTTTAGATTTAAATTCTTTGCCCCAGGTAAATTTGATTCATTGCCATAGATAATTGTTTAGAGTTAGCTTTGGGGAAGGCTTTTGAAAGATGAGATCTCTCATCCCTTTCTTACCCATTATATATTTACAATAGGACTCCATGCATACACGCACACACCGCGCCCTACGGCACCCTACCCCTCGAGGTAGCGGTGATACCGTAGTATAAAGGCCCGGTTGCGCGCGTTTTCCATGGAAGTTAGGGTAAGGATCTCTAAAGGAAGGACAAGAACCTAGAGGAAGGAACACCTTCCCGAATGGATCTAATCCCTTTTATTGATAATTACCATAACTCCTCATAGATCTTCATTTGGGTATAGAAAGCGTTGAGATTTATTTACATTTCCAAACCATTCATAAACCTAACCCTAGCAAGATTTAGATCTAGATTAATTTAGTTTTTAGATAGATTTAGTTTTAGATTTAATAATCAATCCGAACACCCTTCGGAATTAACTCATTAGCGCGACTAGGAGATTCACAACATCCCCGTGGACCGACCCGTACTCACCGGCTAGCTACATGCGACGCCCTTCTTGATTGCGGTTAATAGATAGTTTTTGAGACCAATCAACCATATGGCCTCTAATCGTCTCGCCTGATCCAGGGAAACCTTCTGTGTGGAACTCTAAAGACTCGACAGTACGCTGGAAGTGGGTTTAACGACAAGCCCGTCAGTGGCACTAGCTGCACGTAACGGAAACCCAGGTACATGTCGAAAAGGAGGCCGACGAGCGAACTCATCCGAAACCCCTACCGAGCCTGTCCGTAACAATTTCCATGCAGTCTGGTATATTCGTCTGAGAGTATCGCATGTAAGGTCTAGGAGGGTGGAGAACGTCAGAACCCTAATAACCAGACAAGTCGTGTCGGTGTGGCTGAAAACCATCCGAGAATCTACTAGTCCGACCACCAGTAATTCTCAATCCGCCCTAGCCAGGGACTTATGGTAATGACCAACCGATCACAGCGCAACATCCACTCCCTATACCGGGAAAGACGAATCCCCAACAGTCACTCACTGCATCCATGTCGATCGGGACTGTACCCAACTAAAACTTGTTTGCACGACTCCTTTGATCCGTGGTAGGGTAGTAATCAAAACACAGTAGGAACACACACGAGACAAATGACGACCTCAGGTCGACAGACTATCTGCACTCATGTCACCAGAGAACTGCTATCTGACGCTAGGTATAATACCATCTAGTCAGTTCTCGGCGAGTCTTGTCCGATGTACTCACATCCAGTGAGCACGTGTATATAATCTTAGGTGCACCTCACCAATGGTTGTGGAACCAATCCATCTCCCCTCATCAGGGTCTAGATATGTATACACTAGTCTACTCTGGAGTATTGATGCCCAGTCTCGATACTCCTATGACTAGGGACGCTTTTAAGGATGTGCCTATTGACTACCCAGCTCCTACTAGTATGATCGCCATCACAACGCGGGTAGTCAGGCAAAGATCCTACGGGCTTTATCAACATGTATACAAGATATAAAATACAAAGTAAAACACATCACATGTTAAGATAAAGACAAACCAAATAGCATACTATCATATCAAGCAAGATTGTCCTGTACATATATATCCCCAGCATCCTGTACAATAAAGGCCTCTAGAGCATACATATCCAACAATCTCCCACTTACACTAAGGCCTGTAATTAGCGCAATGAGTGCCCACTGTCTGCATTAGACCCAGTAGCTGGCATACCGCATGCCCAACATCTCGAACAGTCTCTCGAACTGGACTTGAGGGATGGCCTTGGTGAGTGGATCTGCTGTGTTGTCTTTTGTGTCCACTCTCCGTACCTCGATCTCCTGTCGATCCACGATCTCCCTAATCAGGTGATACCGCCTCAAGATATGTCTGGATTTCTGATGGGACCGTGGTTCCTTTTCCAAAGCCATGGCTCCATTGCTATCGCAATACAAAGGTATTGGACTAGCAATGGATGGAACTACCTTAAGTTCAGAAACGAACTTCCTGATCCATACTGTTTCTTTTGCGGCATCGCAAGCAGCAATGTGCTCAGCCTCCATCGTCGAGTCTGCAACGGTATCTTGTTTGGAGCTCTTCCAACAGACCGCCCCTCCGTTGAGGGTAAACAGATAACCCGAGACAGATTTAGAGTCATCCCTATCACTTTGGAAGCCAGAATCGGTAAAAGCCTCGATCTGGAGGTCCCCATTACCGTATACCAGGAACATCTCTTCAGTCCTTCTCATGTACTTAAGAATGTTCTTAACTACTATCCAATATTTCTCACCTGGGTCAGACTGATACCTGCTTACCGCGCTAAGTGCGTAAGCTACATCTGGTGTGGTACATAATATCGCATACATTATTGACCCTGTCACCGAAGTGTAGGGTACTATGCTCATGCGAGCCCTCTCCTCGTCATTCTTGGGTGACATGTCTTTGGAGTGGGTGATTCCGTGACAAGCGGGAAAATTGTCGCGCTTAGAATCTTCCATACTAAACCTCTTTAGTACGGTGTCAATGTATCTCGACTGTGAAAGTGCCAACATTCTTTTAGATCTGTCACGATAGATCTTAATCCCCAAAATGTATGAGGCATCATGTCACGCCCCGCTTCCCAGAGTACGCTAGATTGGGCACGTGACATAGCCAACCATGCTACCTGTGGGTAGGAAGTATCCATCCACAGTCACATTACGGCTGTAGAGATATCAAGAACAAGATAAAACTATCTAAAACATGTCCATAATCCAGAATAACAGGAGTCAATAATAAATAAATGCGGAAGCAAATGATCCAATACAAATAACTGAAAAGTGTGTCCCATAATGCGGGCTCACATCAGGAAATAAATGCAGGAAATAAAACTAACTACTACTAAACTCACAGCTCAGCCTGCTGGCTGAAGTACTCCTGCTCGCACTGCAACAGCGGTACGGAATCTGGGCCATGCAAAACCCAGACGTCAGCGCGTCATGTCATCAAGTAATATAATATGAACAGTGTAGCAGGCAATGTAATATAAACATGAATACAGCAAGAATAACAATAATATGAATCATACCAGTACAGGGTAGCGTGCAGTGGGTAAACTAAACTGTTCTATCAGGTTTTCTATTCTAAAGTCTTTGAAATCAATTGATGAATCGTCGATGTAACTCAATAGTATCCCGTGCATGCCCGGGACCACGGTCAAGATCCTCGGGGCTGAATCCGAGACGTGCCGCTAGGCAGTAACAGGTAGCAGGATGGGCGAGTAATGTCAGCATCATCACTCCGGGGCTGGCCTAGCCCGTAAGAGACTGATCAGAACAGGTATCGAACTGTTGAGTTACAAGTCAGGTTTCACCTTTGATTTCCCCATACCCCCAAGTTATGTATGTCGAGTCAGGTATTCAGTAATCAAGAACTAATGCCAACACAGGATTAGGTAAAACCAGGTTTGTCTGGATAGACAACAGGAACGGTCCATGAGAACTACATGTTATGTTTGTTGGCATTAGACACAAGATCAGGTAACAGGTAAAGCCATGGTACATCAGGTCAAACCAGGTAATGTATAAAGGTGTCATGTCATGTCAAGAGTGTATGGTACCATGTCATGTCAAGTAGGAAGTGTAACAGGTCATGTCAGGAAGCACAAGATGTCATGTGGGTGCTCATAATCAAACTAACATAAGCATGTGTATAAATAAACAAGCATGAGTACTATCAGAACAATAAACTGGAACATGTAATATGATGTGCAAATAGATATAATTTCAAGGATATGGATGCACAGTTATCGATTAGGGTTACATTTATAGTTCCAATAGTAATTAGGATGCAATTTATTAAACATGGAGTATTAATATCACATTATTATGTAGTAATGTGATCTATGGATGCAATTATATGTATCTTAAATGCGATGGATGCAAACGGGTATCCGAAAAGTTATAAAACTATAAAATGGTAATGTGGGATGTACAACTAAGCAATATGTGATATAAATATTGATATAATAATATTAATATGGATAGCATATTCAAAGCGATTAATAACTATAAAAGTGGTATTGATTAACCATGCACAAGAAAGTTCCGTTCAGAAATTCAGCTTCACCCTAATTTGTAAAATAGCTTAAAAATAACAAACGTTCTCCAAAAGGGACGTGTCTTATACCAAAACAAAGATAATTCAATAAGGTTTTCAGTTTTATAAGTATAAGCATCTCAGGTTGTCCCTACAAAAAGTTATGAACATTCGAAGTTGAAAGTTTGCTGCTGGAATTTCCGTGGACAGCAGTTTGGAGACATTTTCATTTGCATATTACGTTATTTAAACAATTTATTTTGCAAGTAAATATTTCATATAGTTATAGTATTCTGAGTTAGCTTCGTAACGAACTAAAGAACGTATACTAATGATTTTTCTATAATTTATAATGAATTTTATACGGTAAGGTGTACAGTAAATTTCAGATTTGTCGTATCCGCTTTTTCAACGACGTTTCATGTGTAAACTATAATATTTTAAATATATAATATCATAAAATGCAGATTATAAACTAATTAAAGATAATAATAAGAAATATTACGACGATGTATATTTTAATTGATATAGATGCAGTATAATGTAATCTAGTATGTCACAAGATAAGTTTTCATGATCTAGATTTAATATGATATAAACGGATGCAAACGGAATATCGAAACGTTATAAAATTAAACATGGGACACTAGATTTAAACTATAGGTATGGTATTTATTTAAATAGGTATAAAATGAATTATATAGCATGTAGCAAGATTAACTTGCCTCGATAGGTCGCGAATCGGGAAAACGGAACGTTAACCGTCGGCGGGGAAAACTCGCGACGGGCGCACGGTTCACGGAATGAACCCAAACGACGAACAAAGGAACCACACGGGTCGGGGTACCTCGCTGGAACGTCGAGAAGCATCACCGGCACGACGGAATTCCGGCAACAAAAGAACAGTTAAAAAATGAGAAACGAGACATGAAGCAAGAAGAGAAAGAATGATAAAGAGAAGTACGAGAGAATATATGAGGGGGAGAGAGAGAGAGAAAAAGTGGAGGGAGAGAGAAGAGGGAGAGAGAGAAAGTGGGGCCCACGGGGTTAAAGGGGAGGTTGCGATTGGCTGAGAGAATAAATTGAGAAGGATATAAAAGATTGTAAAAATATTATATGGTTAACTTAAAGATTTAAAAGATAGGTAATGAACAGTAAGATATCAGGTTAGTTAGAAAAATATATGCGATGGTTTTAATAATATTAAAATTTGGGATTTTGGCGCCAAATAAAACATTTCCAAATCGCGCCCGGATCGAGTCCAAAAATTTGAAATTGAAATAATAGGATTTTAAGCGGGATCCAAATTTTAAAATTAAGTGTTTTATGATTAAAAAGCATACCCCAAAACGGACACACGTACGTGCACGTAGCCATCCAAACTCGTCCATTTCACTGAACGGGACGAGAACACAATGCACGGACGCTACCACGAGGCTAGGGGTGTCAAGTAGGCCAAGATGAATATTTTCAATTTTATTTTAGATGCCAAAATTTGTTATATGTAGAAATGACTTTGCCGGGTAAATTTTACAGTAAGCAATAAACAAGCAAGTTAAATGAAATGAGTACCACATTATGCTCAAACAGTAACTGAAAATAGTAGCATTGGGCTCGGGTGTTACACATCACCCAGGTCCTTCATAGAGAACTTCTGTGACAAGAACAGCTTGGCCGATTATAGCATAGGAACGTTATTTCTTATTAGGAGAATGCCATCGTCGTATAAAACGAGGAATACCACGGTTCTCCCTACAATCTTCTTATAAATACAGGGTTCATCTACATTTTTGATAAAGTCAAATTCTCTTACCGTCTCATCAAAGCATATGTTCCAACTCCGCGATGCCTGCTTTAATCCATAAATGGATTTAAACAACTTGCACACTTTTCCATTGCTCCCACTATCTACGATGCCCTCTAGTTGATCCATGAAAACACACTCTTCTAAACTTCCATTTAGAAAGGTGGTTTTAATATCCAACTGCCAGATCTCATAGTCATGGAAGGCGGCAATGGCAAGTAGGATCCGAATTGATTTAAGCATAGACACTGGTGAAAATGTTTCGTCATAGTCCAATCCATGTCTTTGACGAAAACCCTTAGCAACAAGTCTAGCTTTGTAGGTTTCTACCTAACCATCTACACCAATCTTCTTTTTGAAGATCCATTTGCACCCTACGGGTTTTACCCCAGTAGGAGAAAAATCCTAAGTCCAAACTTTTTTTTTGTACATGGATTCCATCTCGGATCTCATAGCATCCAGACACTTCACCGAGTTTTTACTCATGATGGCTTACTGAAAACTAGTAGGCTCATCATCGTCGATGATGCAATTCTATCGATCCCCGTCTATGAGAAAACCATAGTATCTCCCGGGCGGATGAGATAGCCTACTAGATCTGCGGAGTAGCGTGGGTACGTCCTGTTCTATTGAAGTTTCAGGTTCTAGTAAGTTTTCAGTAATAGTCTGTGGTTCTTGAATTTTTTCCAGTTCCATCCCGCTCCCACTTATCTCTTTTTCGAGAAATTGAGTTTCCATGAAGAGGGCATGATGAGAAATAAAGATCTTTTGTTCCTCGGCGTGATAGAAATAATACCCCCTAAAATTCTTGGGGTATCCCACAAACTTACACAGTACTGAACGTAACTCGAGTTTGTCTGAATGCACCTTTTTGACAAAGGCAGGACATCCCCATATCTTCAAATACTTAAGACAAGGTTTCTTTCCACTCCATATTTCATATGGAGTGGTAGGCACAGACTTAGTTGGAACTTTGTTTAACAAGTATGCAGCAGATTCCAGTGCATAACCCCAGAAGGATGGCGGCAACTCAGCATTACTCGTCATGGAACGCACCATATCTAATAAGGTGTGATTCCGTCTTTCTGATACACTGTTGTGTTGTGGTGTGTATGGAGGAGTAAGCTGAGAGAGAATTCCATTCTCTTTTAGGTATTCCAGGAACTCGACACTTAAGTATTCTCCGCCCCTATCGGAACGTAGCATCTTGATACTTTTGCCGGTTTGCTTTTCCGCTTCATTCTTATACTCTTGAAATTTCTCAAAGGTCTCGGATTTATGTTTTATTAAGAATACATGTCCATACCTAGAGAAATCATATGTGAAAGTAATGAAGTAGGAATAGCCACTTCTAGCATGTGTAGAGATTGGCCCACACACGTCGCTGTGTATGAGTCCCAGGAGCTCAGTGTCTCTTTCTCCGTGTCCAGTGAACGGAGTTTTTATCATCTATCCTATGATACATGATTGACAAGTTGCAAATGATTGATACTCAAACGGATCTAAGTATCCTTCTTTATGTAACTTAGTCAGTCGTGTTTCAATGATATGACCGAGTCTACAATACCATAGAAAAGCTTGGTTCGATTCTGAGCTTTTCTTTTTAGTGTGTTTTTGTCACGCCCCGCTTCCCAAAATACGAAATACAAGAGGTTGACAAGGCCAGCCATGCTCCTACGTTCAAGGAAATATCCTGCCTAGTCACACTTCGGCTTCTAGCTTTACGTGGTAATCAGCAAATAATGCGCAGGTAATGAGAAATGCAGAAACTGAAACAAAACAATACAAAGAACTGACCTGATGGAAAACAAAAGAATATAACTCTGGATAGCTAATCAAGATGTCCGTGATGTATGTCTGATCCTGGTCCCGGCTAGATCTACTCATCACACTGAGCATGCATACTCAGTGTTTCCCCCAATCAGAGCAAAGCTCTACTTTGAAAATTTAAATTTTAATAAATGAAGCGACGCTTCAGATCCTCTGCGCTGTGCGCAGGATGCCACGTGCCGAAATTTGGCGCGCCAGCGCGGAGAGCGCAACGCCCAAAGCACCGCACCCAATCAGAGCAAAGCTCTATTTAAAGCAAAATTAAATGAAGCAACGCTTCAGTTGCGCAAGCACTGCGCTGCGCGACACGTGTCAGCGCAGATGCGCTAGCGCAGTCGCGCTGCGTTGTGCGCTGCGTGACACGTGTCACGCGTTGGGGCATTTACGCCAAACAGAATTAAGATTCTAAAGAAATCTTTCTGTTCTTGTTAAAACAAGAAGATTTTCTTCTGTAAAACAGAAACCCTTGGATCAAAGATCCAACGGTGGCGAAAATTCCCCAAATCACTCAGAGAAAGATCTCTTTAACAAATTTAACTAATTTATGGGCACTATAAAAAGGACCCTAGACCTCAATTCAAAAGAGGAGGAACATTTTGTGAAAAATTAAACAGAGAGAACTCTGAAGAATTGGAGAGAAATCCTCAAGAACAAAAAAAGGTAAAAAACCTTTAGAAAAAGAGAAAATTCTCTTATGAACAGATCATTGATCTGATAACAAGATCAAGGATCTCTAATAAAAAGAAAAATAAATGATAATAAGTGCTTTGCACTTTTCTATGAACCATTGGTTCCCCGAGATAAGAAAAACAAGAACTTGTTTTCTGGTTCAAGAAAACAAACAGTGCTTTGCACTTCTGGTTCTGAATCTAAAAGATTCTCAAGTTAACAGTGCCCAGCACTTGCCAAAACTGCACTATTGCGTAAGCGGCCAGGAAGCGCCACATGTCAGCAGTGCAACAGCGCAGCGCACTGACGCAGTGCACTGCGCTGTTGCGCTTGCGCTCACCAGAACGTGACACGTGTTACCTCCACGAGCGCTTGCGCTCATTAATTGGCGCAAAATGCCTGACAAGCCACATGGGGCATTGTCAGAGTATTTTATGCTCTGCATTATTAAGAAAAGGGACAGAGCCCAATTAAAAGGCCTAACAGGCCTAATCAAAAATGCTATGCATTTTTAAAAAAAGGGCAGAGCCCAACCAAAATAAAGAAAAATAATACAGTAAACGGGCGAGGGCCTAGCACAGATCCAATAAGCCAAAGACAAAAGAATCTTGAAACTGGACTTAGCCCAATCATGGCTATAAGTCCTCAAATTAAATTGACTGAGTACGGCTGCTCCCTAAATCAATTTACGATCGGTTCGAGGGTACATCTCCGAACTCCTCTGACACCCATCGTTGTAATCCTTCAACGACGTCAGAGAGGTGACGGGTCCCGACGACCACACATCAATATGGACTGCGGGGTCCTTAAACTCGTGGACCGAAACGTCCTTAAACTAATGTTGGACCGAAACGTCCTTAAACTAATGATGGACCACCACGTCCCTAAACTGGCGATGGACCACCACGTCCCTAAACTGGAACATGGACCACTACGTCCCTAAACTGGTGATGGACCACCACGTCCCTAAACTGGAATATGGACCCCATGTCCCTAAACTGGAACATGGACCACTATGTCCCTAAACTGGAACATGGACCACTATGTCCCTAAACTGGAACAATAGAGCCCCCAAATGCTCTTTTGACGAATCCAAACGATCTCGTTAAGTTGATCTTAGTCTCAAATCAGACTAACGTATCCTTAACAAATGTTTAAGTCGATCTTAGCCTAAATACGGCTAACGTATCCTTAAACCAAAACACCAAACCCAAATCTAAGTAAATACGGATTTTGACTAATCCACGTCCTACGGGAGACGACATCGCTTAGTCTCCGTATACAATCCACGGGCAACCACAAACAAAACAAACACACACGACACGAAGTGAAATTCTGGAGAAGGAGAAAGTTGTTACCGCAATGCGGTAGCGTAATTAACTGCAGGGGCTTGCGCCTGCAGGGAAGAGCTTCCCCACAATCAAAAACCCCTCAAGCGAGGGGGAATCTGACGAAGTCTACTACATCGGCCGCATCCGTCTAAACCTTCGATACACGGTGACATAAATCAACTTGGCATCTTCGGAGAGGTAGACGGATAAAACCAAATAGCATCTACCCCGAATCTCAGGCAAGACGCCCTCGCGTCGTCGGCCGCCATTCGGAGGGGAACAGATTCTGGCACGCCCGGTAGGACCTTTTCCTCTTTCCACTCCACACTTCGTGTGTCGTCTTCGCGAACGAATCGCGGTTTGTTAATGGTTGCCTTTAGGTTGCAAGTTACTAAGATTTGGTCTTTTGCCTGGCGCAGAAATCAAACATCAATGGCCTCAAATTGCTCGAACTGCTCGAAGTGCCAATGCAACCGACGCTCCGTCTCACCTGGAGGCGTAGCATACGGGCCCCAAGCGGCCTCTTTATTCACGATGCCCGTGGAGCAAATTACTCAAGCCACCACAGGGCTGTTTTTCGGAACCATGCTTCCACCAACAAGCTTCAGCACTCTTGTGCCCGTATCAGAAGCTCCTAAGAAGTCGGTCTTCAATCGACTTTCATCTACCGCGGCCCCTCTCAATGGGTCGCCCAACACCAGTGCCTCGGTCTTCTCTAGACTAGGCCAAAACTCGTGCGGGCCCACAATGAAGCTTGCAGTCCCAGAAAAGGTTACTCCAAAAAGAGTAGCCAAACATGCTCCTGAAGTCGTCAAGGCGGCTTCTCCTGCTAAGAGATCGGTCTTTACAAGATTGACCGTCCCAACTCCCACTCCTGCTTTTGCTGCTCAAAAGACATCAGTCTTCAACAGGCTGACGCCGGCAACAGCCCCATACCTGAACAGGGGGCAAGAAGAAGCTGTTTCTGTTTCTGAACCAATACCGACGACTCGTCGCGCCCGACGTCGCCATTGGCGACGAGTAAAGAAGGCAGGGGGCAACTCCCTCTCGGGGCTAACTCCACCGGCTCCAGTGGTGGAAGTCAACGCTGCTGTTCCAACTGGGAACAGCTTTGAACTGCTGAGGATGGTACGTAAGAACTCTCCAACCGCTACACTGAAAAGATCTCCTCCACCTGCGGAGAAAGTTCCGGAAATGAAGCAGGAACAGCCCCCTCAACGGCTGTCCTCAAAATTTTATAAAGTTTGGCGGAGAGTTCAAGACTCCGTAATTGACCCAGATCGCTCTTGTCAACAGAAAAAGGTGAAAGTGGAAAAAGAAAAAGACCGCCCGATCAAACAGGAAAGGATGACAGTCACCAGGGTGCCCAAAGCAATGGCCCCCTCAACTTCTATGGCCCATAAAAGTGTAAGTCGATGTAGTACACCCCAATACTTGTGGGGAGGCGGAATTTTCAAAAACGAACATGTTTAAAGAACGAACATCGACTAACCGCTTAAATCGAAGCTAAACTCTAAATAACCGTACACAAAGAGTTTCATAACTATTGTGTTTAGGGATTATACCTAATGAAACTAGTCCTTCGTCTTTACGATCTCCTTGTTCTCCTCGGCCTTCTCTAGATAGTAGACGATCCACCCGAGAGCAAAACTCCAAGCTTAGCCTCTAAACTTGAGGCAACTAACCTTCTTGGATTGCTAATCAAAGAAGATAGATTGAGATAGAGTGATGGTTATGGATTGTTAAGTCTTGCTAATCCTTTGATCTCAACTCATGAGGTGTAAGGATTAATCTCTTGAAGATGAGAGCTTGAGGAGAGAGAATATGATAATAATTATGAGATGAAAATTGTGAGTATCATAATATATTATGAAGCATTCTCATTTAAAGAATAAATGAATAAATGTGATGAATAAGCATGCTTCATAAATGTTAAGAGGTGATTCATTAAGCATGTGTCATTATCATTTATAGTGCAATAATGATAATGATGAATCACTCTCATGACTCACAAATCTTATCCAAAGTAACCTCCTTAGTCACATCTTCTAGAAGCTTCTCGCACAATTACGAGAACGCCCCTCCAATCCGCAAAAATACGGAAAAATTTTAGACTGAAAAAATCCAATAACCGGATACCAGTAACTGGCTTAAACCAAAGCCGACTGGTAAAAACTGTCCGAAAGTCGTACGTGCGTAAACGCACGTATGCGTCCGAACCCTTGTCGTAAAACCATACGACCTCTATATCGTTTCGCCTGGAATAGGAAACTCTCTGTGTGGGACTCTAAAGACTCGACTACTACGCTGGCAGTGGGTTTAACCACGGACCGCAAGCGGCACAAGCTGTACGTAACGGTCCCCAGGTAGTTGTCGATAAGAAGGCCGATGAGAAAACCCATCCGAACTCCTACTGAGTCTGATGTGACAATCTCCATACAGTCCGGTCCGTTCGTCCAAGACTATCGCATATCGGGCCTAGGGGGGCGGCAAGCGTCAGTCCCCTAATAGCGGTATAAGTCGTGTCGGAAGGAAGCCCATTACACCCTGAGAAACTACTGGAACCTACCAGCAAATCTCGCTTGCCCTGGCCAGGGACTTTGCGTAATGGCTCTCTGACACAGCACGATATCTACTCCCAATACCGGGAGGGACGAATCCTGTCTAACCGCCACTGCCTCCAAGTGCTCGGGACTGCACCCAACTGCTACCTGTTTGCACGACTCCTTTGAGCCGTGGTAGGGTAGCAATCTAAGAACAGTGGGACACACTCGAGGCGAAGTAGCAGTGTCAAGTCTGCGGACTACGCTGTACTCATGTCACCTGGGAACTGTTCACTGACGACTGGTATCAAACCAACCAACAGTTCCCTGTGAGTCCTGTCCGGTGTACCCGTAATCTAACGAGCACCTGTATACTATCTCCAGTACGACGTACTGACGGCTGTGGGACAGACCATCTCCCCAACTGGGATGAGAAGCGTACACACTAGTCTACTCCGGAGTATCGATGCTCTGTCTCGATAATCCAACGACCAGGGACCTGAATAAGGATGTGCTTGTAGACTACCCAGCCCCCACTAGTGTGACTGCCATCACAACGCTGGTAGACAAGCAAGATCCTAAGAGCTCTATCAATACGTACACTCACATATTAAGATAGAAAAACCAAGTAGCATACTACCATGTTTAGCAAGACTGTTATATACATGTGAATATCCCAAGCTTCCATTAAGTAATATACAAGCTAGTATGATACAGTAATGGCCTTCTAGGGCATAAACACTAACAATCTCCCACTTGCACTAGGGCCATGTACTGGCATATCGTAGACCAATGATCTCGAGTAGCCTCTCGAACTGAATCTGAGGAAGGGCCTTCGTGAATGGATCAGCAATGTTCTCTTCTGAAGCAACTCTCCGAACCTCGATCTCCTGACGATCAATGATCTCCCTGATCAGGTGATACCGCCTCAAGATGTGTCTGGACTTCTGATGGGACCTTGGTTCCTTCGCTAAAGCTATAGCTCCGTTGTTGTCGCAATACAGAGGTATTGGATCAACTATGGTAGGAACCACCTGAAGTTCTGTTAGGAACTTCTTCATCCAGACTGCTTCTTTTGCGGCATCGCAAGCAGCTATATACTCCGCTTCCATCGTCGAGTCAGCAACGGTGTCCTGCTTGGAGCTCTTCCAGCACACCGCCCCTCCATTGAGGGTAAAGACATAACCCGACATGGACTTGGAATCGTCCTTATCACTCTGGAAGCCGGAATCAGCAAAGGCCTCCAACCTGAGGTCTTTTCCGCCGTAAACCAAGAACATCTCCTTAGTCCTCCTCAGGTACTTGAGAATGTTCTTTACTGCTATCCAGTGCTTCTCCCCTGGGTCTGACTGATACCGGCTTACCACGCTTAGTGCGTAAGCTACATCTGGTCTGGTACACAACATCGCATACATTATAGAGCCTACCGCAGAAGCGTAGGGTATAATAGACATGCATTCCCTTTCCAAATCAGTCTTGGGAGACATCTCTTTGGAGAGGGTGATTCCGTGACAAGCCGGTAGATTACCGCGCTTAGAATCTTCCATACTGAATCTTTTCAGTACAGTGTCGATATACTTGGACTGCGAAAGTCCCAACATCCTCTTGGATCTATCACGATAGATCCGGATCCCCAGAATGTAAGAGGCATCACCCAGGTCTTTCATGGAGAACCTGTGTGACAAGAATCCTTTGACAGATTGTAGCATAGGAATGTCATTTCCTATCAATAGAATGTCATCCACGTACAAGACGAGGAATACGACACTTCTGGCTACAACTTTACTATATATGCACGGCTCATCTGGATTTTTGATAAAGTCATATTCTTTGACTGTCTCATCAAAACAGATGTTCCAACTCCGCGATGCCTGCTTTAGTCCATAAATAGACTTAAGCAGCTTGCATACTTTCCCGCTGCTCCCACTCTGATTGAAACCCTCTGGCTGATCCATATAGACGCTCTCTTCTAAATTTCCATTCAGAAAAGTCGTCTTTACGTCCATCTGCCAGATTTCATAATCATGGAAGGCAGCAATAGCAAGAAGGACCCGAATGAATTTGAGCATAGCCACTGGAGAAAAAGTTTCGTCATAGTCCAAACCAGGTCTTTGACGAAAACCCTTTGCAACAAGTCTAGCCTTATAGGTTTCCACCTGTCCATCTACACCAATCTTTTTCTTGAAGATCCATTTGCATCCTATGGGTTTTACCCCATCTGGAGCAAAGTCCAAAGTCCATACTTTGTTGGTATACATGGACTCCATTTCGGTCCGCATTGCATCTAGCCATCGTACCGAGTCGCCGCTCTGGATGGCCTGCTGGAAGTCAGTAGGTTCATCATCTTCTATGATGCAATCCTCTCTATCCCCGTCTATGAGAAAACCGTAGTATCTCTCAGGCGGATGAGACGGCCTACTACTCCTGCGGAGGGGTGCGGGAATGTTCTGTTCTTCTTGAACTTCTGGTTCTACCAAACTTTCAGTAGCAGCTTGTGGTTCTGGAATTTCTTCCAGTTCTATTTCGCTCCCATTAGTATCCTTTTCTAAAACTTGTTGTTCTAGAAAATGGGCATTACGAGAAACAAAAACCTTTTGTTCCTCTGCGTAATAGAAACAATATCCCTTGGAGTTCTTTGGATATCCTACAAGCATACATTTTACTGATCGTGCCTCGAGCTTGTCCACAAACTGCTTTTTGACAAAAGCTGGACATCCCCAAATCCTTATATACTGAAGATAGGGTTTCTTCCCACTCCACATCTGATATGGTGTGGTAGGCACAGTTTTGGTTGGAACTCTGTTCAAAATATATGCCGCTGATTCTAGCGCATATCCCCAGAAAGATCGCGGTAACTCAGCATTACTCATCATGGATCGTACCATATCCAATAGGGTTCGATTCCGTCTCTCCGATACACCGTTATGCTGTGGAGTGTATGGAGGAGTAAGCTGAGAGAGAATTCCTTTCTCTTTTAGATAACCTAGGAACTCGGCACTTAAGTATTCACCACCTCGATCAGATCTAAGTGTCTTAATACTTTTGCCTGTTTGGTTTTCCGCTTCACTCTTGTATTCCAGGAATTTCTCAAAGGCCTCTGATTTATGTTTCATTAAGAAAACATATCCATACCTAGAGAAATCATCTGTAAAAGTAATGAAGTAGGAATAACCACCTCTCGCATGTGTAGACAATGGACCACATACATCACTGTGTATGAGTCCTAAGAGCTCGCTCGCTCTTACTCCTTGTCCAGTAAATGGAGTCTTTGTCATCTTTCCTTTGAGACAAGATTGACAAGTGTCATAAGTTTGATATTCGAACGTGTCCAAATATCCTTCTCTATGCAACTTAGTCAACCTTCTCTCATTGATGTGACCCAGTCTACAATGCCATAAGAAAGCTTTATTTAAATCTGGAGACTTTCTTTTTAGTGTGTTCTGGACATTGAAAATTTGGAGTTGGTTTAAAACATATATTCCGTTATTTAGTGTACCTGACCCAATCAAACCATGATTAAGGTGGATGTTGACAACATCTCTTACAAACGTGAAATCATAACCTTTATTTGATAACAAGGAAACTGATATGATATTACACGTTAAGCTTGGTACAAAATAACAGTTATGTAAAACCAAAATGTGTCCACTCGTCAATCCTAGGTGATAGTCCCCGACGGACGCAGCTCCCACGCTAGCTCCGTTAGCAACCTTTAGGGTCATATCACCTTCCTTCAGCACTCTACGGTTTCTCAGTGCCTGCAATGAATTGCAAATATGAGATCCTGATCCGGTATCCAATACCCAGGAAGTAGAGTTGATCGACAGACAATTCTCAATTACAAACACACCTGAAGTCGAAGCCACAGCTTGCTTCGGTTCCTGGTTCTTGGCGTTCCACGCCTTGCAATCCTTCTTCCAGTGCCCTTTCCTGTGACAATGGAAGCACTCATCCTGGCCAACTATCGGTACTGCAGTCTTTTTCTTTCCCTTCCCTCCCACCTTACTAACACCTCCTCTAGGTCTGGGTGCGGCCTTCTTCTTCCTTCCTTTGGCCCTAGCCTTGGACCCGGAAGAAGATGTACCGCCAACAAACATAGCGGGTGTTTCCCTTGAATTCTTCAAGGTGCCCTCTGCACTCCTTAACATGTTCAGGAGTTCCGGAAGTTCAACTTCTTTTCTTTGAAGATTGAAGTTCAGGATAAACTGGGCGTAGGTGTGAGGAAGGGACTGGAGAATAAGGTCTGTATAGAGCTCATTATCCAAAGTCGTCCCAAGGTCTGCGAGCTCTTCTATGTAGCCGATCATCTTTAGGACATGTTCTCCTACTGATGACCCGACAGCCAACCTCGCTCGAAACAAGTTCTTTGAGGTCTCGTATCTTGCTATACGAGATTGCTTTCCATAAAGTTCCTTTGTATGGAGAAATATGCCATCAAGGTCCATATCCTCGTGCCTCCTCTGATGTTCATTGTTCATCGAGGCAAGCACGATGCACTTGGCTTTCGCGCAATCTAAATCCCAGGTTTTGCGGATTTCCTTATCCGCATTGCTGGATTTGGGACCAGGGACAGCAGGTGCCGTAGCGGTGAGGACGTACCCCAGTTTGTCATAGGTCAAAGCCATTTTGACATTCCGCAGCCAATTTTTATAGTTTGGCCCCGTCAGTATATTTTTCTCTAAAAGTAACTTAAGTCCAGTCATTTTCAGGGTCGCTGCAATTAGGAGAGAGAGAAGAAAACTCTTTAGCATGATACTCTTGCAGGTTTAGAGTGGTTTTTAGTTTATCTAAACTGGATGGCTCCCACTGTTTCTCGAATCCTTCCTCAAACCATAAAAGAAGAATTAGTCAAGACTATTCTCACCGTACAATACTTGCTTAACCGTTCAGCCAGGCTGGTGTCGGTACTTTGAGGGAGGTTTTCCAACGCTTTCGCGAAGTTCCTTAATTAAATAACCTCTTTTTTCTGGGGGCGTAACCCCGCTGACACTTTTCTGGACACCTACTAGGTTTATAGCATTGATCGTTAAGTGACGAATATCCTGATAAGTAGCATATACTCACAGTAGGATCGGGATCCAAATATCATCGTCTGATAATGTTGTAGGAATGCTACCAACATTCATCAAACTCAAAATGGTATGCATCTCTTTGCAAATTTCAGTTTCTTTAGAAATTCCCGATAAATGTTTTTACCCCATGCTCTTATGACCTTGGCATTGGTCAAAATGTCATAAGTCACATGTCAAGTTCTACCCATCATTATCTTGTTAATTTGAACCCATCCGTATATATCCCTGACGTTGGCCAAATGATAATACGACTGTCCCAAATCAACTCATCTATCTATGCAACAAATGAATACCCAGCAGCTACCAAACACTATGCCATGACGTTGGCCAAAACTGCATAGCTTGAATACTACTGAATACCCAAATGAAATGACGGAGGGCTACGACTGGTTTTGGCGAAACCGTGAACGTAGTGAACTTGATATAACCGAAGGAACCTGATAGCTTTTAAAAGGAGTGGTTAAATCTCCGCATTTAAAAATATCTGTTTTAAAAATAACCGAGTGGTTTCTTTTAAATTGTTCCAACGATTTAAACTTGGTTTATTTTCTTTGCATTATAGATAATGCGTCCCATCATTAACCTATCATTGCAGAAAACAACGAAAATACAACGTCCTCTTATGCCATCCGCATTCGCCACGGGGTCCCGTCATCACCCGTTAGGTTACTTAACTAACGACAGAGCGGGGGCTAGGCTAGCGCGGGTGTAAAACATAAGTGACGTCTAAATAGCTATCATATATATAGATATTTTACATTCGTCTGACGCAATGATATTCATTCCAGAACACAGATAAACAATATTGGATTTGCAAGCAATCTGTATTTCTTTTGAGCCTGCAAGAAAAGACAGATTACACAGTTGTGATGAATAGCCGTTACCCCACCCTCGACCCCTACGGGTACGGCAAACTACCCACCCGGCAGTTTGTGTACCCCACCTTGGGTCAGTCCTAGGAGCAAAAACAGTAAAATGAAATAATACAACGGTGGCTACAACCGCAACCTGGATGTGCCCCGCAAAAATAATATTACAACAAATTACATTTACAACAAATGAATTAAACAATAACCCATTGCTAAACCCCGGCTAAACACCACAACAGTCCAATACAGTTTATATGCACAAACAGATATAACCATTTCAGAAATGTGCAACCCCCTGCCAACTGACATACTAGCAGTTAGGGGAGGTTTACGAACACATTAAACAATCACAGATATAATCCAATATGCAAATACTGTACAATTTCGATCGATTAAACATCTTTAATATTGCTCCAAAAACTGCTCTGTTAAACTGAAACCTGAGCAAAATTAAAATATTCCAGAAAATCCCAAATATTACACAGAAGCAACAGAAGAAAAATTGGCTCCTGACTCGCCAACTCGGCGGCGGAACCGCGGCGACTCAGTAGGGTGAGGCCGCGGTTCCGCGGCGAGTTAGACGATTCAGGGGACTGTTTTTCTTGGGTGTTCTTATAATGTCATGTCAAGCTTTCTGAACGAACCTGAAAAATTTTTGGACATCGTTTTAAATTCGACAGAAACTGAATTTTTCGGGACTTTCCGGTTTCGTTTTTTTCCGTTCGAAATTCGTACAAATTTGCAATTATGTTATTTATTGTTTAGCGAGGCTCTGATACCACTGTAAGTCGATGTAGTACACCCCAATACTTGTGGGGAGGCGGAATTTTCAAAAACGAACATGTTTAAAGAACGAACATCGACTAACCGCTTGAATCGAAGCTAAACTCTAAATAACCGTACACAAAGAGTTTCATAACTATTGTGTTTAGGGATTATACCTAATGAAACTAGTCCTTCGTCTTTATGATCTCCTTGTTCTCCTCGGCCTTCTCTAGGTAGTAGACGATCCACCCGAGAGCAAAACTCCAAGCTTAGCCTCTAAACTTGAGGCAACTAACCTTCTTGGATTGCTAATCAAAGAAGATAGATTGAGATAGAGTGATGGTTATGGATTGTTAAGTCTTGCTAATCCTTTGATCTCAACTCATGAGGTGTAAGGATTAATCTCTTGAAGATGAGAGCTTGAGGAGAGAGAATATGATAATAATTATGAGATGAGAATTGTGAGTATCATAATATATTATGAAGCATTCTCATTTAAAGAATAAATGAATAAATGTGATGAATAAGCATGCTTCATAAATGTTAAGAGGTGATTCATTAAGCATGTGTCATTATCATTTATGGTGCAATAATGATAATGATGAATCACTCTCATGACTCACAAATCTTATCCAAAGTAACCTCCTTAGTCACATCTTCTAGAAGCTTCTCGCACAATTACGAGAACGCCCCTCCAATCCGAAAAAATACGGAAAAACTTTAGACTATAAAAATCCAATAACCGGATACCAGTAACTGGCTTAAACCAAAGCCGACTGGTAAAAACTGTCCGAAAGTCGTACGTGCGTAAACGCACGTATGCGTCCGAACCCTTATCGTAAAACCATACGACCTCTATATCGTTTCTCCTGGAATAGGAAACTCTCTGTGTGGGACTCTAAAGACTCGACTACTACGCTGGCAGTGGGTTTAACCACAGACCGTAAGCGGCACTAGCTGTACGTAACGGTCCCCAGGTAGTTGTCGATAAGAAGGCCGATGAGAAAACCCATCCGAACTCCTACTGAGTCTGATGTGACAATCTCCATACAGTCCGGTCCGTTCGTCCAAGACTATCGCATATCGGGCCTAGGGGGGCGGCAAGCGTCAGTCCCCTAATAGCGGTATAAGTCGTGTCGGAGGGAAGCCCATTACACCCTGAGAAATTACTGGAACCTACCAGCAAATCTCGCTTGCCCTGGCCAGGGACTTTGCGTAATGGCTCTCTGACACAGCACGATATCTACTCCCAATACCGGGAGGGACGAATCCTGTCTAACCGCCACTGCCTCCAAGTGCTCGGGACTGCACCCAACTGCTACCTGTTTGCACGACTCCTTTGAGCCGTGGTAGGGTAGCAATCTAAGAACAGTGGGACACACTTGAGGCGAAGTAGCAGTGTCAAGTCTGCGGACTACGCTGTACTCATGTCACCTGGGAACTGTTCACTGACGACTGGTATCAAACCAACCAACAGTTTCCTGTGAGTCCTGTCCGGTGTACCCGTAATCTAACGAGCACCTGTATACTATCTCCAATACGACGTACTGACGGCTGTGGGACAGACCATCTCCCCAACTGGGATGAGAAGCGTACACACTAGTCTACTCCGGAGTATCGATGCTCTGTCTCGATAATCCAACGACCAGGGACCTGAATAAGGATGTGCTTGTAGACTACCCAGCCCCCACTAGTGTGACTGCCATCACAACGCTGGTAGACAAGCAAGATCCTAAGAGCTCTATCAATACGTACACTCACATATTAAGATAGAAAAACCAAGTAGCATACTACCATGTTTAGCAAGACTGTTATATACATGTGAATATCCCAAGCTTCCATTAAGTAATATACAAGCTAGTATGATACAGTAATGGCCTTCTAGGGCATAAACACTAACAAAAAGAAGAAGGCCGGAGAAAGTGCCAACGCCGATAACGAATATCAAAGGTGGTGAACCCAAACGCCCTAAGTCAGGGAGCATTATAGTTCATACCGTCTACGTGGCATCTGGTAAAGAGGACAGTCGCATATCTACGGGTCATCGATCACTCACACGGTCAGTGACCAAAGCTCAGGAGCAACAGCAAAAGCTCCAAGAGATGATGAACGCTATGGCCGCACTTACCGGGCCAAAAGAAAACCCTGAGACGTCCTCAGATGAACGCCAAGAGCAAGAAACCGACGCCGAATTCCTTCGTCGAATATTGGAAAAGAAGGACAAAGAGGCTGCTGAACAAGCAGCCAACATACAACGTATGGGCCTCCTGTTCCAAGACATGGTGGGGATGATGATCCAACAAGATCCTCCGGCCGAAGATCCCCCGATCATCCTTGAAGACGATAGGGGAGAGACATCTAATCCTCCGCCAGCTCTGTCAACGGCTAAGGAGGATACAATCTCCAAAGCTGATTTGGACGAGTACATAGCCCAACAAATATAGGTCCATCATGCGGCTGAAGCAGCTGGCCAGGTCATAAAAACGGGGCGGCCATATCCAAGTTGGTACGACCAAATCAAGTACCCGCCGGGTTACACAATTCCCAAGTTCCATGTCTACAAGGGGACGGGCAATCCTCACCAGCATGTTGCCCAGTGCAGGGCACTCTGCGGCAACACCGGCGGTGCTGAAAAGCTTTTGCTTCGCCAGTTTGTTGGAAGTTTATCAGATACGGCGTTCGAGTGGTACTCTGAACTCCCGAACGACTCTATCAAGACATTCGCGGAAATGGAGCTGTTGTTTACCCAGCGTTTTGCAAGCGCCAGTGAACGCACCCCGATGACGGCACTGATTAACGCCAGGGTAAGGCCAGGCGAGACATGGGTTCAATATGCTATACGGTGGCGGAACTCATGGTCGAAGTGCGAGCAGCGCATTGAAGAAGCTCCCGCGGTGGGTAAGTTTGTGCGAACCCTTGATCCGCAAGCAACCATCTCGCAATTTATGATGTTTTTCAAGCCGACTACCTTCCAGGCCTTGATTGACAAGCTAGCGCAAATGGATCAGATGGGCCATAAACCCCCTCTTCCAAAGCCGGACTCCCGAAACGACAAAGGGAAGGGAAAAGCGATCATTGTCGCTAATGCTCAACAAAAACCGAGCGACTCGAAGCCGGTTGTTCGTCAAAATAATATGCGTCCGTACGTAGCCCTTGAGGAGAGGCTAGGACGTTCTTACTCTTTTCCCGCGACAAAACGAGAAGGTTATTCGAGCTGGCGTTGCGCAACCGACTCATAAATCTGCCGGATCCAAAACGTCCGTTGCAACCAAGTGATGTCAATGAGCCCAACTACTGTCCTTATCATCGAGTACTGGGCCATCTGATCGAAGATTGCTACGTTTTCAAAAATTGGCTTGAAAACCAGTACCGACAGGGCAAATTCGCGTTATCTGACAAATGGAAGGTGAATCCCCCACAGCCCCACACCTCTAAGGGGACGAATACGCCGGGGGCAACATACTCCGTCGTTGAAGAAACTCCTTGGGAGGTTGTATTATTAGCCAAGACAAAGAGGATGCTAAACGATCTTCAGACATGTCCAACGATTAGGTGGAAGAACCCGTTGGAACCGCAGATCATTGAGGGGATGTTGAAGCCACATACAACTCCAAAGACCGATGGTGGTGGCCAAAACACTCGCAACCAGCCGTCAAAATCTTCGAAAAAGAAGAAGAAGAAATCTAAGAAGCCCGTGAAGCCTGGCGACAAGCGCACGGACTTGCAAAAACAAATTGACGCGCTGGAGGAATACAACCAGAAGGCACGGACTCCCATTACATTCCAAGAGTTCCTCAATCATGTCTTTCAAAAGGAAGATGAGGGAGAAAGTTCATCTGATGAATCTGAAGAATATGTGGCGAGCTGTCATGTGATTTACCATTCGTTCATGGACGATGAGGAGACTCCTTGCACTGAAACGCTGGGGGCAGACCCTGAATCAAAATTTCTGGGGCCATCAGATGAGATAATTGACGCATTCCTTAATGAAGCTCGGTTGAAAAGTAAAGCTGATCGAGAACGCGAGGCGGTCATATTTGAAAGGGCCAAGCGCCAGCGACTTGATGAAAGAGCTGAGACGATCCCGCTGGAGCAAAATACCTCCACTACCGACAAAAGCCAATTCAAGACGAGGAAAAGGTTTGCTAAAGCCATATCAATGGGCATGAAGCTACCATCCTCCGAAGGAAAAATTACTGGTGAAATAGAAATGCACCCCTCCTATTGCTTATATCATCAGAAGGTTTCGCACCCCACTCAGGAGTGCAAAGCTTTCGATAAATGGTGGCAAGGATACGTTGCTCATCGACAACGCTTTAAGCGGGAAAAGCGCAAAACTCGTCGGGAGCAAAGAAATACGACCGAAGGGCTTGAAAGAACTACCGGCGATTGTCGCATGGTTAACACCGGCGGGTCACAAGTGCCTACATTCGGGAGCGATTCTGATGAGGAGCTGGAACTTGCCCCTCTCTTTAAAGAGTCCACTTCGGGAAAAGAAGAAGAGCCGAAGGTTTGCGAAAATATTCGGCTGCGTAATCGGACGCTGCCTGAAAAGAATCTTGGACCCTCGAACAGAAAAGATAAATGGAAAGGAAAGGTCTCTGAAGATATCGACTTAGATGACCAAGTTGTGGAGGAGCTAAGTACCAAGGACCCGCCGAAGAGAAATAAGGTGGATTACAACGTCTTAGCGCATCTGAGGAAGCTACCCTCGCAACTCAGCATTCTTGACGCCCTTTTGCTATCCAAGGAGGCGAGAGATTCGTTAATCAAGGCATTACAAGATCCGGAACAATTCCAAGCTTTCCTGGCTGAAGAAAAGATGAAGGATGAATTGGAGGAAGTGCACACTGCCGATGTCGCTTTTGGTGATGAAGACCTTCTCCTTGGGACGTGCGAACACAATCGCTTCCTCTATGTCTCAGGATACTGCCACGATATAAAGATAGGCAAAATCCTGATCGACAATGGATCCTCCGTTAACCTCCTCAATGTGTGGGTGTTAAAAGAAATCTGCATGAGCGTCCAGCACCTTGCTCGGGACAAGATCATCATCTCCGGGTTTGACTCCCAGTCATCAAGAACTCTTGGGTCTGTGATACTGACGCTACGCTTTGGGCTACTCATCATGGACATTAAGTTCCACGTCATAGACGCCAAGACATGCTACAATGCTCTGCTCGGCCGACCATGGTTACACGAGTACAACGTCATCCCTTCTACACAACATCAGTGTATGAAATACGCTAAGGATGGTCTCGAGTATACCGCAGTGGGAGAACTGAATCCGTTTTCCGTGAACGAAGTCCGCAAATATGAAGATGCCAAATACTTCTTACCGAATTTCGAAGACACGGAAAGGTGTCACAAGCCGGAAAACAAAGCTAACGCCACCATCCCTGTCTTCGGCAGTATCGAGGAGGAAGAGGAGATAGTTTATTCGGGGCCGCCCCAACACAACAAGCCAGGGCCATCTACTCCTACGTTAATCTTTGGTAGCGACTCGGAAGATGAAGTCCATGCTGTATTCCCTGCTCGACCTTCAATACAAACGTCCGCTGACGAAGAGCAAAGTCTACAAGTCGCCATGGTGCCTCTTAAACACCGTAAAGAACTGGATGCACTTGATATTTACAATGTAGAAGAGCTACAAACGTTCTATATCCCTCCCAGGCGAGAAAGAGAAAAAGCAATTCTATTCTACCGCTTTGAAGAAACCAAAGTGGAGAAAGAAATCTGGCATGGCGCGGATCTTACGCTCGACAGGCTTCAGCCTATCCGTCTTCCCAGATATTATACGGAAGGTTTGAAAAAGCTGCTGAAATGCCAGGGGATATCCTTCAAGCAGACCGTTCGAAAAGCCAAGTTCTATGACAAAGTCTGGAACGTTCCCGGGACTCAACGCAAACCGCCTAATGGGAGAATGGAAACAAAAGGACTTGGATACATCTGGTCAAAGAAACGAGAGCTACTAAACAGCTGCTATGTCATGTATGACTTCAATGAAGAAGCGGATGCTCAATGGGAGGACGCTAATCTTGAGCCAGTGAAAGTTCCAGATGCAAAAGTGCCCAGTCCGTCGTTCGAAGAACAAATGGACAAGCTTATAAAGGAAGCGGGTCAAAATTTCCGGGACGATCATAACCACGAAATGGTCATCTACGAGAAAGCCAAAATGCAACGCCTTCTCCAACAGGCCGTGAAAGATGAAAATGCCGCTCCTTGTCAACCTGTTATAAAGAAGGCCCGACACAGAGGCAGAAACAAGTCGAAACGCGAAAAAGGCGCTCAACAGCAACTAAGCGGGGCTAAAAGGCCACGCAAGCGGGAACCAAGCGATTCCGATCTATCCCTCATGAGAAAAATGGGTCGAGCATACTCTTTTCCTCGGGACAAGACGAAGAAAATACTTGACCTCGCTCTAAAACATTATATGCTTACACTGCCGAAGTCTAAACACCCCGAACAAGCAGGCGAAGTCTCTCACCCGGACTATTGCCCTTATCACCGAGTGATAGGGCACCCTCTCGAGAACCGCTTCACCTTCAAGAATTGGGTTGAAGATCAGTATCAGCTTGGCAAGTTCGCTCTGTCCGACAACTGGAGGGTAGCGTCGCCACAGAAGCACAAACCCAAGGCCACGGAAGAAGAACCAGTTCCACATTGGGATTGGAAGCGAATTCGTACTTGTCACGTGATAACGATATCAAAAGAAGAGCCCGAGAACATGGATGGCCTTCCCTGGTGCTTTGAAAACAGCAACGACGGGGTAATCTCAGAATTCCCACCAGCGTCGAAAGAGCTGGAAGATGGAATCCATACCACGGCGGATAACCTCAAGAAAATTGAGTTGGGAACGGTGAACGACCCGCGACCGACATTCATTAGTGAGCTGCTGTCTGAAGAGAAGGTGGCATCGTTAAAAGACCTGCTTATGCAGCATAAAGATTGCTTCGCATGGAACTATTTCGAAATGCCAGGATTAGATCCAGAAATTGCTGTGCACAAATTGGCGATATCCCCAGACGTCAAGCCGGTCAAACAGGAGCCAAGAAGAATGCGGCTCGAGCTTGAAATGAGTATCAATGCTGAAGTCAAAAAGCTGATCGACTCTGGCTTCATCCAGGAAGTTCAATACCCTGAATGGATCGCCAACATCGTCCCGGTGATGAAGAAAAATGGGACAGTGCGCATATGCATGGACTTCCGGGATCTCAATAAAGCTTGCCCGAAAGACGATTTCCCAGTGCCAGTCACCGAACTGATGATAGACAATACGTCCACTCATGAAGTTTTCTCCTTCATGGACGGCTCGTCAGGGTATAATCAGATCAAGATGCATCCCGAAGACCAGAAGCACACCGCTTTTCGGACCCCTTTGGGAATATTTTGTTATAAGGTGATGCCCTTCGGTCTAAAGAACGTCGGCGCCACCTACCAGAGGGCCATGACGAAGATCTTCGATGACCTTATACATGAAATCGTCGAATGTTATATCGACGATCTCATGGTTAAAAGTAAATCATACGAGGAACATCTCGAGCATCTGAAGACCGTATTTCAACGTCTTCGACAATACAACTTGAAGATGAACCCTCTCAAGTGTGCATTCGGAGTTTCCTCGGGCAAATTCCTGGGATTCATCGTCCGACACCGGGGTATCGAAATAGATCTGTCAAAGATCAAGGCGATCATGGAAATGCCTCCGCCAAGGACCCTCAAACAGCTGCGGTCTCTCCAAGGGAAGCTCGTATATATACGGCGATTTATAGCCAACCTTTCAGGAAAGTGCCGTCCCTATAGCCACCTGATGAAGAAGGGAACCCCGTTCGTTTGGGACCAAAAATGTTGGAGATAGTGCCCTCATAGTCAATTATTGGATCACAGGTACGTGATTGCAATGATTGCGGAGGACCTATACCGGTAGGACAGTCTAACTCAAGATGATAGTATGATATCTGGTTTGCCTTTATCAGTCGTGTACAGGTTCAGGTGACTGATCACTGCTACACTTTGATAGAGCCCTTAGGGTCTTGCTTTACCACCAACAGTATGATGGCGATCATATACGTGAGAGTTGGGTGGTTTATATGCATATCCTTGATTTTGGTCCCTAGTCGTGGGAGTTTCGAGACAGGGCATCGATACTCCGGAGTAGACTAGTGTATACAGTCGAGACCCCGACGAGGGGCGGTGGCCGGTCTCACAAGCCACTGGTGTCAGTTGGATCACCTAAGATGTATACAGGTGCTCATTGGGTTATGAGTACACCGGACAGGACTCGCCGGGAATCTGCTAGTTAGTATTATATCTACCGTCAGATAGCAGTTCCCTGGTGACATGTGTACAGGTTAGTTCATCGACCTGAGGTCGTCATTTGTCTCGTGTGAGTTCCCACTGTGCTTTGATTTCTACCCTACCACGGCTCAAAGGAGTCGTGCAAACAGGTAGTTTTTGGGTACAGTCCCGAGCCATATGGAGGCACGTGAGCGGATCGGCAGGGGATTCGTCTCTCCCGGTATTGGGGGCGAGGTCGTGCTGTGTCTAGGAGAGCCATTACACAAAATCCATGGCCATGGCAGGAGATTTACTGGTAGGTACTCCAGTAGTATCTCAGGGTGTTATTGGGCTTCACTCCGACACGACTTATACTGCTATTGGGGGTCTGACGTTACTAGCCCCCTAGGCAGATATGCGATACTCATAGACGAACGGACCGGACTGTATATACATTGTCACTGTTAGGCTCAGTAGGGTTTTCCGGATGAGTGCGCTCATCGGCATCCCTTGAGGTCAGTCCATGGGCAGCCGTTACGCATTGCTAGTGCCGCTGACGGTTTGTGGTTAAACCCACTGCCAGGGTACTGACGAGTCATTAGAGTCCCCCACAGACAGTTTCCCAAGTTCGGGCGAAACGTTGTAGAGGCCGTATGGTTTTATGGCAGGGTTCGGAAAATGCACGTGCGTTTACGCACGTGTTATTTTTCGGGTAGATGATACTGGTCGGCTTTGGTTTAAGCCGGATCCGAGTATTATATTGAGTAGGTATAATATCTTTGTCTCAGTTGCATTTGTATTCGGTCGTAATACAAATGCGGGTATATTTATACTGTTTCGGGGTTATCCTGAAAGTCGTTTCAGGATCACTTTTGGAAGTTGCCAGTTTCCAGTTTTCTATCAGCCGTCTTTTAACATTCGGTTAAAGACGGATTTGTCTTTTCTTGAGATGAGTGTGGATTCTTCTAGAAGGTTCTAGAAGTGGTGAGGTGTTAAGTGACTCATTAGTGCCATTAATGATTCATTTAATGCAAGGGAGAGTTGTATTATGTTCATTGGTTTGCATTAATTACTCTTTGTGACTCATGCTTTGTTGAATGGTTATGATAAGCTTTAGGTTTATTATCACCCTCCTTCTTTGCTCCTACACTCACTCTCCTCCTTCTCTATATAAGGCCGGCCCCTCCCCTCTCTCATTTGGTTACTTGATTCATTGGAAAAAAGATTATGATAGATATTTGGGGTGTATGGAATTCACAGCTCATTTCATTCCATCACCCGATTCCCTCGGCAACTTCATTTACCGATCGTCCACGGATTTGGACGAAGTGAGACAAAGTCATCTACTCATTCTCTACATCATTCTTGGTCGTCTCTTTTAGCAAACTTGACGATCGAGTTGCCTCAAGTCAGAGGCGGGAGCCCGTTTAAAGAATCGTCGACGTGGTGCCACCTCGACGAAGGAATCGGAGATCGACGAGATCGGAGCAGCCGCAACGGAGCGTGGGATGATGGTTGAACAACGAAGGACTCGGATCGTTCGGTATAACCTTTCTACACTCTTTACAGTTTGTTAGTTTAGCAATAATGGCAGATCCGGGTTAAAGTATACGATAGCGCCAGTTAAAAAGTTTTTGTTCCGCATTTGGCGTCTGTAGACTGCCGGGGCGCTAGCGTAGACTTACAGTGGTATCAGAGCCTAACCATTTTGCTATGCTAACTTGTGCTAACGCGTTTAAAATATCGATCGAACCGGAAATCGAAAACTACAAAATTCCATGCTCACAGTTTCTGTCGATTTCAAATGATCTCGTAAAATTATTCTGCATGTCTCAGAAATGTGTGCAGGCTTTTCTAAGAACCACGTAGAAATTTGGGCACGTAATTCGATGATACCGCCGCGGAAACGCGGTCAAACCTATGGTTTGACCGCGCTTCCGCGGCCATACAGTGAGATCGTGGCCCCAAATTTTCACAGTGGGTTCTCTGTTGGATTTTGTGGTTTTTGGTAAATATCGTTTTGGCCCAGATTTTGTTACTGTTCACCAGTAAGTCGTGGGGCCCACTTCTTGATATTTGGTCGATCGAAATTTAAACATGTTAGTTTACAGTGCTTACATTATATCTCCGACCGGGAATGTCATTTGATCGGTAAACCGCGTCTGATTGCTATAGTTCTTTTAGACGGGTTTGCGAACGTGACATTCGCGTTGATGTTCTGTGTTGTGCTGTGATGTTGCGGATTTGTCATAGTGGATAGCAGTGTGCAATGATAGTGCAGGTTGAGTTTATTTGTACATTTGATATTGCGGGGCGAGCGTCCAACATGTGGACTGCCGTCACTGCCTGTTGTATAATATTTTTTTGGGGCACGACCAGGTTGCGGTCGATGTACCTATTGTACTATTTTTCATTACTGTACTAGGTTTTGCCCCGAGACGGAGTGCACGGATAGCCGGGTTCTGAGGGGAAACGGGTCCGCATCTCATGGCTTTGAGAGGCAGAGGGGTCCCACTCTAGAATTGACAGACTATTCGCCGCACTCGTAGGGGGTACAGGTTGACCCAAGGAGGGGTGCCCAAGCTTGCCGGATTCCGTGAAGTGCTGGGTGGTCCATTCACTATGCTGTAGGGGGCTGCCTCGCTTCAGGTTTTGGCGGGTAACTTGCCGCACCCGTAGGGGTCTAGGTTTCATTGCACAGGCTATCCACACGACAGGGGAACGTCGGGTTTCAGCAGCGGCTCTGTGAAACCCGGGGATCCCAAATTATCTGTATTGTTCTGTGATGCTTATTACTCTTCTGTAATGTTGCATACTATCACGCCTGGAGCGATTATTGTATATTGGTTTATATACTATTAGATGTTGTATATGTTTTACACCCACGCTAGTCCAGTCCCCGCTCTGTCATTAGTTAAGTAACCTAACGGGTGATGACGGGACCCAGTGACGAATGCGGATGGCATATACGTACATTTTATTTTCGTTCTTTTCTGGTGTGATTAAATGATGGGACTGCGTTGATTCTGATCAATGCAAAGTTAAACAAACCTGTTTACAGTTGTTGGAACAAATTTAAAAAGTGTTGTTACAAAGACGTTTCCTTTTGTTATGCATAGCGGTATTCAGTGGAATATCCTGCACCTCATTCGACGGGGCAAGGGCCGATATCCCTTCACCGGGACTGACCCCTTGGGCAGAAGTTTGCGTCAGCGTAATAACTTCACTATAGTCGATTACAAGTTGCTTTGCATAGCGGTATTTAGTGGAATATCCTGCACCTCATTCCACGAGGAAAGAGCCGAGATCCCTTTACCGGGAGTGACCTCTTTAGCAAAAGGTTTTCGCCACTATATTTTAAAAAGCTATCAGGTTCCTTCAGCGATATCAAGTTCACTACGTTAAAGGTTTTTCGCCAAAAACCAGCCATAGCCCTCCGTCACTTCTTTTGGGTATTCAGTAGTATTCAAGTTATGTATTTTGACCAACGCCATGGCATAGTGTTTGGTAGCTGCTGGGTATTCAATTGTTGCATAGATAGATGAGTTAGTTTGGGACAGTCGTTCTGCCATTTTGGCCAACGTCAAGGGCATGTGCGGGTGGGTTCAAATTGACAAGATAGTGACGGGTAGAACTTGGCATGTGACTTATGACATTTTGACCAACGCCAAGGTTATAAGAGCATGGGGCAAAAATCATATCGGGAGTTTCTAAAGAAACTGAAACTTGCCAAGTATGCGCATACCATCTGGAGTATGAGTAACGTGGATGCATTCCATCACGTTATCATGCGATGAGAGTTGGATCCCGATTCCCACTGATGAGTTGGTTTACTTTTCGGGTGATCCCGATTGATTCTTCTTTTGGTTTGGAGGAGAATTTGACAGGACAGTGGGAGGTTTCCGGATTAGATAAAGTGATAACCATTCTGATCTAGGTTAGAGTGCACGCAGAGTGTTTCTTTTCTCTCTCTCTTTGGCAACGACCTTTGACCGACCCTAGACTATGACTCAGTGACCAGGTTGACCGAACCTTCTTAAAATACTGGCTTTTGGATTGTCTGAGTTGCATAAGTCATTGCCACTCCTTCTTTTACCCTTTGAATTTCTCAGAACACCCGTATTACTACGGATATCCACTTCCATTGGATAGATCCATCGTATGGTTATTTACGAACTCGAAGGGACTTCTTCGAGGATGGATCCAGGTTCAGGAGAAATAGAATTGGTTTATTCAGTTGTCTTTTATTATCACCTTCTCTCAGGTTGCGAGAGCTCCTTGGTTTAGGAGAGTACACCTATTACGCTTATTGGATAGTCTTATTCCAAACCATAGGCTGGTGCCGAAAGGCAGAGAATGAAGAAAACCAATTAGCCTAAGTAGGGTGTGCAGAAGGTAATATGTAAAGACAAAATAAAGGGATTAGAAAGAGGGCAAAGTAAATTGCGACTGATATCATTCACGACCAAAACCGCGTACTTCATCGCCACTCCTATTTCACCTTTAAAGGAATAAGGTATTATTCAGTTGTCTTTTATCATCACCTTCTCTCGAGATTCGAGTACTCCTTGGTTTAGGAGGGTACACCTATTATGCTTACTGGATAGTCTTCTTCCAAACCATAGGCTGGTGCCGAACGGTAGGGAAGGAAGAAAACCATTTAGCCTAACGATGGTGTACAGAAGGTAACGACTAAAGACAAATAAAGGGATTTGGAGAGATGGCAATAAAATATACGGTTGAAGTCATGAATTGGATTATAGAAGAGGCATTGCTATGAATACCAGGATACCCCTACGAAACATTTTCATGTTTCAGTGCATTGTTAAAGAAAAACTGTTTTCCCGATTAGACACTTACTCCAAGGGTATGTATTTACCAGGTTTCATTCTCATATCTGTATGGTTTTACAGATGATGATTAGGAGTAAGATATTGGGAATTAGGTGATCATCCTCATTATATCGGAATTCGTTGTAATTGGTGATATTTGAGGAAATCGCCAGGGTACAGTTTTCAACCTACGACGCACAGGTTTTGAGTTGTTTAACTCAGCGGACTTATACAGAGTATTGTATGTTGTCCAAGTGTCCATCAGGACAAAGGGGTAGGTCCTCGTACTATGTTCTGTTTACTTATAACTTCTCTAGTATTTAGACGAGTGTTTCGTAGAAATACAAGGTTTAAGTTTTGAGAAGTTGTGGGTATAAGAATAAAGTAGAAAACCAGGTATCACAAGTATCGGGATTCTTCAAAGAGATCGAAGATGTAGATTCTTGTGATTGGTATTCAGATGATAGTGATGGTTTTGAGAAACGTGTTTCTCTTTCAGGTTACTCATAATTGGATGGATTCCTAAGTTGAGTAATGCTGATTAGCCTCTTTCCATTAAGTTGATATGCACTGGAGACAGCTGCATGATTTGAATATGGTTCCAATTAAATAAGTGCCAAAGTTTCTGTATTGGATATAGAATGGATCGTACCTTAAAAGATATTAAGGTACGGGGAGTTGTCCAGCTTATGCTTAAAATCAGACTCTGGATAACTCAGGGCACGTTTCTGTAATGGCTGTTTGTGGGTTGACCCTGGCTATGACGAGGGTTGATATTCTACCATTTGGAAGATCAATAGTGATATTGTTCTTGACTTGCCACAGTTTTAGTAAAAATGGATCTTTTTCAGAAAACAGTAGTGGGAGTATGGTAGAACTGGAAGTGATTCCAGAACCGCGAACGATTACGGAAAATTCAATAGGACCTATACATTCAATCAGGTTTGACATTCCAATAGCCACTCCGCAGATTTGGTGGGTAACCTCAGACACCCGAGAAGTACTTCGGTAGCCTCAAGGACGGTGACAGGGAGGTTCTTATCTACCCAGACTTGACACTACTGTTGTTCCAGGCTATGAGACTCGGTAGGAGGGTTGTCGTAGTCAGTGGGAGCATCGGAAGCATAGTGGGCAAGTAGCTTATATCTATTTATAGACTTGAGCAGTTATAGCGGAGATAGATCATCTAATTTTGATGTGACAGTCATGGGTTTGACTTCAATCAGGATAGGGGATGGATCGGTTAAGAAGGTAGTAGGGTGTGATGTCATGGTATCTGGATGACATACACAGAGTAGGAAGTAAAATTCCTATACTACGATCGGTTGTACTGTGGTCGTCACACAGTTGTTTCTCCAGACAGGATATGGATATAATATCAGACATTATGGTTTCTAGATCTATGGTTTTAGATCTGGATTTGGGTAGTTTCCCAATGTGGGTACTTTGACAGATATTCTAATGGTTTTTAGAATAATTGACTCCTAGCGTGGTGGTGTACCTGCAGGTGATGGAGTCACCCTCTCTAAAGTTGTCTTACAGACTAAAGCGGAGAGGGATGTGCATGATTGGCAGATCACTTGCTTAGGCAATTGAGTCAATCATGAGATGTCAAGTACCACACCAAATGTTGGTTTTGCACTAGATACAATAAGTTTGTATTAATCCAATCCTGGAGAAACATAAGGAAGCAGTTTTAGAACATAAGTACATGTTCTACGGATTTGATAACGGCAGCCTCTTTCGGGAGACGGTTATCATTCCAGGCTTCAAAGCTGACATGGTTGACAGAGTGATTGTCAGAGTTATAGTTTTTCCCTCTGACGAAGAGGGACAGTATTGTGGACAGGTGGTCCAAGAGGATACTGTGGGTGGCATGGTGCCGGATACTGATTAGGTTCAGTGATCGATACAGTCTAAGAAGTTTGGATTTGGAGTTCATTTATGAACTAGGTCCCATCAGATATCCAGACATATTCTAAGACAGGTATTACTCGATTCGGGAGATGGCTTTCTCCGCGAACTTGAGATTTAGAGAGATATAGAAAGAAACTTCTAGGCGGATCCACTCACTAAGGCTATTTCTCGAACACAATAGTTTTACAAACGGGCTTTGTGATACTGATTAGTAGAGGAGTTGGATGTTCGGTTTCACACGGGCTGTGAGTAGTCGACATCGCAATAATTAGCCTTGAGTGCAAGTGGGAGATTGTTGGAGATAGTGCCCTCATAGTCAATTATTGGATCGCAGGTACGTGATTGCAATGATTGCGGAGGACCTATACCGGTAGGACAGTCTAACTCAAGATGATAGTATGATATCTGGTTTGCCTTTATCAGTCGTGTACAGGTTCAGGTGACTGATCACTGCTACACTTTGATAGAGCCCTAGGGTCTTGCTTTACCACCAACAGTATGATGGCGATCATATACGTGAGAGTTGGGTGGTTTATATGCATATCCTTGATTTTGGTCCCTAGTCGTGGGAGTTTCGAGACAGGGCATCGATACTCCGGAGTAGACTAGTGTATACAGTCGAGACCCCGACGAGGGGCGGTGGCCGGTCTCACAAGCCACTGGTGTCAGTTGGATCATCTAAGATGTATACAGGTGCTCATTGGGTTATGAGTACACCGGACAGGACTCGCCGGGAATCTGCTAGTTAGTATTATATCTACCGTCAGATAGCAGTTCCCTGGTGACATGTGTACAGGTTAGTTCATCGACCTGAGGTCGTCATTTGTCTCGTGTGAGTTCCCACTGTGCTTTGATTTCTACCCTACCACGGCTCAAAGGAGTCGTGCAAACAGGTAGTTTTTGGGTACAGTCCCGAGCCATATGGAGGCACGTGAGCGGATCGGCAGGGGATTCGTCTCTCCCGGTATTGGGGGCGAGGTCGTGCTGTGTCTAGGAGAGCCATTACACAAAGTCCATGGCCATGGCAGGAGATTTACTGGTAGGTACTCCAGTAGTATCTCAGGGTGTTATTGGGCTTCACTCCGACACGACTTATACTGCTATTGGGGGTCTGACGTTACTAGCCCCCTAGGCAGATATGCGATACTCATAGACGAACGGACCGGACTGTATATACATTGTCACTGTTAGGCTCAGTAGGGTTTTCCGGATGAGTGCGCTCATCGGCATCCCTTGAGGTCAGTCCATGGGCAGCCGTTACGCATTGCTAGTGCCGCTGACGGTTTGTGGTTAAACCCACTGCCAGGGTACTGACGAGTCATTAGAGTCCCCCACAGACAGTTTCCCAAGTTCGGGCGAAACGTTGTAGAGGCCGTATGGTTTTATGGCAGGGTTCGGAAAATGCACGTGCGTTTACGCACGTGTTATTTTTCGGGCAGATGATACTGGTCGGCTTTGGTTTAAGCCGGATCCGAGTATTATATTGAGTAGGTATAATATCTTTGTCTCAGTTGCATTTGTATTCGGTCGTAATACAAATGCGGGTATATTTATACTGTTTCGGGGTTATCCTGAAAGTCGTTTCAGGATCACTTTTGGAAGTTGCCAGTTTCCAGTTTTCTATCAGCCGTCTTTTAACATTCGGTTAAAGACGGATTTGTCTTTTCTTGAGATGAGTGTGGATCCTTCTAGAAGGT
This sequence comes from Agapanthus africanus, assembly GCA_030015575.1. Lineage (NCBI taxonomy): Eukaryota > Viridiplantae > Streptophyta > Magnoliopsida > Asparagales > Amaryllidaceae > Agapanthus > Agapanthus africanus. The sequence goes on from CM057339.1 coordinate 751,832,553, forward strand.
TCTAGAAGTGGTGAGGTGTTAAGTGACTCATTAGTGCCATTAATGATTCATTTAATGCAAGGGAGAGTTGTATTATGTTCATTGGTTTGCATTAATTACTCTTTGTGACTCATGCTTTGTTGAATGGTTATGATAAGCTTTAGGTTTATTATCACCCTCCTTCTTTGCTCCTACACTCACTCTCCTCCTTCTCTATATAAGGTCGGCCCCTCCCCTCTCTCATTTGGTTACTTGATTCATTGGAAAAAAGATTATGATAGATATTTGGGGTGTATGGAATTCACAGCTCATTTCATTCCATCACCCGATTCCCTCGGCAACTTCATTTACCGATCGTCCACGGATTTGGACGAAGTGAGACAAAGTCATCTACTCATTCTCTACATCATTCTTGGTCGTTTCTTTTAGCAAACTTGACGATCGAGTTGCCTCAAGTCAGAGGCGGGAGCCCGTTTAAAGAATCGTCGACGTGGTGCCACCTCGACGAAGGAATCGGAGATCGACGAGATCGGAGCAGCCGCAACGGAGCGTGGGATGATGGTTGAAGAACGAAGGACTCGGATCGTTCGGTATAACCTTTCTACACTCTTTACAGTTTGTTAGTTTAGCAATAATGGCAGATCCGGGTTAAAGTATACGATAGCGCCAGTTAAAAAGTTTTTGTTCCGCATTTGGCGTCTGTAGACTGCCGGGGCGCTAGCGTAGACTTACAAGAAATGCCAAAGCGCGCTAGACGAGATCAAACAATACCTGCAGAACCCGCCGGTGTTGGCTGCTCCGGTCAAGGGAAAGCCCCTCATTCTTTATACAACCGCTCTCGAAGGCTCCTTAGGCGCACTATGGGCACAAGAGAACGATCAAGGGAAGGAAAGAGCACTCTACTACTTAAGTCGAGTTCTACTGGGGGCAGAAAGCAACTACTCCCCCATTGAAAAACACTGCCTGGCGTTGATCTTCGCGATAATAAAGCTCAGGCACTATGCATTGGCACATGAGGTCCGTCTCATTTCGAAGGTGGACCCCCTTAAATATTTGATGTCGAAGGCCATATTGACGGGACGACTTGCTAAATGGGCCCTGCTCTTGATGGAGTTCTCGATAACGTATCAACCTCTCAAGGCAGTGAAAGGCCAGGCCATCGCCGACTTCCTCGCTGAGCATCCAATAGCCGCCGATTCCCTTCTAAATTGCGATCTTCTAGACGAACATGCGTTTGACGCGATCGATGGTGGTGATACCCGATGGGAGCTTTATTTCGATGGAGCATCTTCCGTAAAGAAGCGCAAACAAAGTACCCCTATAATCAAATCGGAGGTAGGACTCATCTTTGTAACTCCACAGGGAGGGATAGTGCGCTTCGCTTTCTCCTTAACAGAACCGAGGACAAATAACGAAGCCGAATACGAAGCTTTGATAGCAGGCCTCGAGATCGACATTGACATGGGAATTGAAAACCTCCTCATATACGGAGATTCTCAACTGATCGTTAGTCAAGTAAACGGCGACTACCAAACGTGCAAACCGGAGTTGGTGAAGTACGGTGAAAAGGTGCAACAACTGTTGACCCAAATTCCCTCCTATACTTTGGAAAACATACCGCGCGCGGAAAACAGCAAAGCAAACGCGTTGGCCAAACTTGCTAAAGAACTGGCTGACGAGAACCTCGATGACGTTAGAATCATGGTACAAAGCCGTCGGGTGCTTGCCCCAGCAGAAATACCTCCGGAATTATCCGAGGAAAAGGGAGCGACTGAGCAGACGACCTTACAAATAAAAGAACGAGAAAAGGCTGAGGACTGGAGGGAAGTCTTCATAGACTACTTTAAGTCCCACCGAATGCCCGAAGATGCGTCCACAAGACATCAGCTCATGAAACGAGCTCTGTCTTTCGCCTTCGTCAATGATACTCTATACAAGAGGTCATTGGATTCTCTGTGGTTGAGATTCCTAGGGCCTGACGAAGCGGAAAGGGTCGTTCAGGAAGTTCATGACGGAATCTGTGGTTCTCACCAAGCGGGCCCGAAGATGAAGTTGAAGATCAAACGGATGGGCTACTACTGGCCCACAATGATTCAGGACTGCCTCGAATATGCGAAGCAATGCCACTCATGCCAAATTCATGGGGACTTCATCCACCAGCATCCAAATCCGCTACACCCGACAATGGCTAGCTGGCCATTCGAAATGTGGGGAACTGATATAGTCGGCCCTATCGAACCAGCATCGTCCAGAGGACATCGTTTCATCCTGGCGACGACTGACTACTTCTCCAAATGGGCAGAAGCAGTACCGTTGAGAGAAGTGAAGACGGAGAATATCCTCCATTTCTTCAAGACGCATATTATTTATCGGTTTAGAACTCCGCGACGGATCATCTCCGATAACGGGCCAGCTTACAGAAGCCACAAAATCAGTCGCTTCGCGCAACATCACAATATAGACTGGAGATATTCCTCGGTTTATAATCCGCGAGCTAACGGTCTAGCTGAGGCCTTCAATAAGACCTTAACAAAGATTATGAAGAAGACATTGTCCCGAAATAAGAAGGACTGGCATGAAAGACTGCAAGAATCTCTTTGGGCGTATCGAACTACGTTCAAGACAGCAACAAACACAACGCCATATGCGCTGGTATTCGGTACAGAAGCAGTACTCCCCCTCGAGATAGAGTTACCCTCTCTGCGAGTGGCCGTCCACTACGAGTTGACGAACGAAGAAAATGTTAACCTTCGGCTTGAGAAGCTTGATGCCCTCGATGAGACCCGGCTCATAGCGCAACAAAATCTGAAGGCCTATAAAGCAAAGATGACGCGCTCATACTAAAGATTGACCCGACCGAGGACATTCCGCCAAGGAGAACTCGTGCTAGTGGTCAAAAGGCCTATGATCCCCAATATCGCCAAGCGGGGAAAATTCGAGCCAAACTATGAAGGCCCCTACATCATAGATAAAGTTTACCAGGGTGGGGCCTATCTACTCATGGACATGCACGGTGAAAGGCCTTTCAGGCCAATAAACGGTCGCTTCCTAAAGAAATACTACGCTTAATGAGCCACAGCCTAGGTCAATGATAGATGACGACAACTATGTCCGCTCGCTATCTTCCTCAGCTCAAGCTTTATAAGCAGCAGCCAACTTTCTCAATGCCGGACCGAAACGTCCTTAAACTAATAGCGGACCGAAACGTCCTTAAACTAATACCGCAACATCCGTAGGCTGACAAAAAAAATATATATAAAAAAATATAAATAAATAAAAACGGTATGTCCATAAGCAAAAAAGGGCACGGATGAAAACCCGAAAGGGCGCCGTGAGTAAAAACAGCAGGGCTACCGGCGAGTGTTCGTGAAAACCCGAAAGGGCGCGACCTCGTAAAAAAATATATATATATAAAAATAAAAAGAATAGAAAAAAAAGGGGTATGTCCATAAGCAAAAAGGGCACGGATGAAAACCCGAAAGGGCTCCGTGAGTAAAAACAGCAGGACTGTCGGCGAGTGTTTGTGAAAACCCGAAAGGGCGCAACCTCGTTAAAGGACACTTACAGGGTCCTCTTGACCTTGTAAGGAGAAACCACCTATATGAGATCCTTACGACTCACAAGGGAGCAACACACTTAGGGATCCCCACGACTCCTAAGGAGAAAATACACTTGCGAGATCCTCACGACTCGTAAGGAGAACTCTCTTATGGGACCCTCACGGCTCATAAGATTTGAAAGTCTTAAGTTACAGAGACCTAAACCTGTGCTTAAGCAAACCCCCCACAATTTTCGATATTGCCCTACAAGTGGTTCAATACTGACTCTTGTATACAATCCACGGGCGGGAATAAACATTTCCCTAACCAAGATCCATCCGTGACTAGGGATATGTTCGCATGACCCTTGTAAGTCCTCTCGATTTACAAGGAGAAAACCCTCTTGTAAGATCCTTACGACTTACAGAGGAACAAACACTTAGGAATCCTCACGATTCCTAAGGAGAAAATACACCTACAAGATCCTCACAACTTGTAGGGAGAAATACCTTTGTGAAACCCTTACGGTTCACGAAGTCGAAAGCCTTAGTCGACATGACCTTAACCCTGATCGCTAAGCCACCTTTGTTTGACATCGACAGAGGAAGATGATGATTCGCTCCTGGAAATATCCCAGTTGTAGCGGTGCTGATACCGAAATCGGTGTCTAATTTCAGGTTTACGGCGGAAAGCCGGTAGGCCGCACATGCATACGAAATAGCCAAAAGGATGGGGCAACTTGCAATAAAAAGCAGCAAGTAAAAACGTATGCATACGAAATAGCCGAAATGATTGGGCACCGCGAAAAATAGCCGAAATGATTGGGCAATCGCGACCTTCGCGATATAAAAGCTGAAATGATAGAGCATCGCGGAAATAAAACAAAAAAATGATGATAAAACTTTGGCCCTACAGTTGAGATCACATCGATCCCTGTATACAATCCAAGAGCGCAAACGAAGAGGGAACCATACTTTCCCAACAGGCTCCGCCAGAAAACGAAGCTAAATCTCGACGGTTTATCCCAACTCCGAAGAAACCAGTGTCTTCGGCAAATACCTCAACTCAGGGAAACAAACAATCCTTGACGAAAGCCTCCTGATTCGCATCGACTCGTAGAGCAACCAGTGCCTCCGTGGGAAATTCTCGATTCATTTCAACACCATGGAAACAAATAATCCTTGGCAAATACCTCAACTCAGGGAAACAAACAATCCTTGATGAGAGCCTCCTGATTCGCATCGACTCGCAGAGCAACCAGTGCCTCCGTGGGAAATTCTCGATTCGTTTCAACACCAGGGAAACAAATAATCCTTGGCAAATACCTCAACTCAGGGAAACAAACAATCCTTGATGAGAGCCTCCTGATTCGCATCGACTCGCAGAGCAACCAGTGCCTCCGTGGGAAATTCTCGATTCGTTTCAACACCAGGGAAACAAATAATCCCTGGCAAATACCTCAACTCAAGGAAATAAACAATCCTTGACGAAAACCTCCTGATTCGCATCGACTCGCAGAGCAACCAGTGCCTCCGTGGGAAATTCTCGATTCGTTTCAACACCAGGGAAACAAATAATCCCTGGCGAATACCTCAACTTAAGGAAACAAACAATCCTTGACGAGAGCCTCCTGATCCGTGTCGACTCGCAGAGCAACCAGTGCCTCCGTGGGAAATTCTCGATTCGTTTCAACACCAGGGAAACAAATAATCCCTGGCAAATACCTCAACTCAAGGAAACAAACAATCCTTGATGAGAGCCTCCTGATTCGCATCGACTCGCAGAGAAACCAGTGTCTCCGTGGGAAATTCTCGATTCGTTTCAACACCAGGAAAACAAATAATCCCTGGCTAATACCTCAACTCAAGGAAACAAACAATCATTGACGAGAGACTCCTGATCCGCGTCGACTCGCAGAGCAACCAGTGTCTCCGTGGGAAATTCTCAACTCGTTTCAACACCAGGAAAACAAATAATCCTTGGCACCAGGGAAACAAATAATCCTTGACAAATACCTCAACTCAAGGAAACAAACAATCCTTGACGAGAGCCTCGTGATTCGCGTCGGCTCGCAGAGAAACCAGTGTCTCCGCGGGAAAATTCCCGATTCGTCTCAACTTGCAAGATGAAGCCTCAGGCAGCAGGGACTAAAAAACTTGCTCCCTGAACAATGGAACCCTGCAAGTCGATCTAAAACGGTCCCTTGCATACTATTCACGGGTCTCACTCTCCAAAGTCGAGTTCCGACAAGGAAGGAAACAACCGCTTACGGGTCCTCTCGACTCGTAGGAGGGAAAAATTCTCTTATAAGATCCTTACGACTTATAAGAGAAAACGCACTTAGGAGTCCTCACGATTCCTAAGGAGAAAACACACCTACGAAATCCTCTCGATCCGTAGGGAGAAAAGTCTCTATGAGACCCTCACGGCTCATAGAGTTGAAAAGTCTTAAGCGGAAGATCTGAACCTGCGGCCTAAGCCATCGCTATCCCTTGGAGAAATCTAGATGCTTACTCTATTATCTATCGACCTTGTTTATTAACACAGCACGCTGAGAATAAAAGAAAGAAGAAAGCGACGGAAAGAGCATCCGATTTATATTTGATCAAGCATAGACAAAAGATTCAGAACAAGAAATAAGACAAACTGAAATGAAAATTTTCTATTCATATCAAGGGGTCCTTACAATCACGGAGAAATAGATAATAACATTATTAAAATGTTTACAAAGGAATAACCTCGAACCCAGGACATGGATTGAGGAACTCGAAAGTGACCCTATCTATGACTTTCCAAGCCTCGCGGACCATCCTAGTGTGCTTTCTTTCGCGAGCACAAGCGTCAGGGTCCCCCCTGATGTCTTCCACCCTCCGATAAGCAGCGAGTATGGCCGACTGTTGAAAGACCTCGTGCAAGAGATCGACAAGACTGTCTCGCCGTCTCTTCGAGATAAAGTTCATCAGGTACACCGAGTGCACCTTATCCTCGGCGGCATCCAACGCCCTAAGCGGCACACCGGAACAGAATAGGGGAAGCTCTTCCCAGATGGCTCCCACGATAAGCTTAAGGAGGGAGGAACGTCGGGGAAGCAGTGGACCGTTGTATGCGTCGAAGCGGCTCATGATTTCAGCACACTCCGCGTTTGTGAACTCTCGATTTTGAGAGCGGCCAAGTCGGCGGATGTCCCCGTAAGAGATGATCTCGTTAAGAGCATACATATGGGTGTCCATTGTTCCTATGAAAGAAGATCAACAGAATTAGCAGACCGACTGATTAAGCGAATTCTTGTTAAAAAACGAGCACAGAGAGTTAAACTACTCGAGAGCAATGCTCTACGAATAGGGGTGACGTCTATCAAATTCCATAATAAGGGAAATTTAAAGAAGTCCCCCGAGAACTCTGAGATCATTATTATTAAAAGATGATATAATCCATTAAATACAAAACTCCATTTTTAATTTTCATTATCCATATTCAAACTCTTAAGAGTTCATCTTTTTTTTAGATCAAAGGGATCTATGTTTTGCCAAAGATGCAAGGTTCTGTTCATGGGTTGAGAAACCCTGAAACAGATTCCTGAGAGCAAGGCTCTATTTGGTGAAACCCCAAAAGGATTTTCTTTAGATCAAAGATCTATGAGAGCTAAGCTCTATTAATTGAAATTAATTTAATTCAAGCTTAATTTTTACCTAAAAAGTTTCTTTTGAGGAAAATTTAACTCTGAGAGTTCCTAAAGGCAAGAGCAGAGCTCTGGAGTTTTGAAAGTAAAAATCTTAAAAGATGATAATCATCTGTAAAGGACCAAAGGTCCTATTTATAGGCATCAGGTGCCCTTTCAACTTCCAAACATTGCCACGACGGTTGGAATTCTACCACCGTTGCGCTCGCGTTTGGAACCACGCAAGTGCAACGGTGGGGGGGCATTTGTTTCCCCCAATCAGAGCAAAGCTCTACTTTGAAAATTTAAATTTTAATAAATGAAGCGACGCTTCAGATTCTCTGCGCTGTGCGCAGGATGCCACGTGCCGAAATTTGGCGCGCCAGCGCGGAGAGCGCAACGCCCAAAGCAGCGCACCCAATCAGAGCAAAGCTCTATTTAAAGCAAAATTAAAGGAAGCAACGCTTCAGTTGCGCAAGCACTGCGCTGCGCGACACGTGTCAGCGCAGTCGCGCTGCGCTTTGCGCTGCGCGACACGTATCAGCGCAGTCGCGCTGCGTGACACGTGTCACGCGCTGGGGCATTTGCGCCAAACAGAATTAAGATTCTAAAGAAATCTTTCTGTTCTTGTTAAAATAAGAAGATTTTCTTCTGTAAAACAGAAACCCTTGGATCAAAGATCCAACGGTGGGGAAAATTCCCCAAATCACTCAGAGAAAGATCTCTTTAACAAATTTAACTAATTTATGGGCACTATAAAAAGGACCCTAGACCTCAATTCAAAAGAGGAGGAACATTTTGTGAAAAATTAAACATAGAGAACTCTGAAGAATTGGAGAGAAATCCTCAAGAACAAAAAAGGTAAAAAACCTTTAGAAAAAGAGAAAATTCTCTTATGAACAGATCATTGATCTGAGAACAAGATCAAGGATCTCTAATAAAAAGAAAAATAAATGATAATAAGTGCTTTGCACTTTTCTATGAACCATTGGTTCCCCGAGATAAGAAAAACAAGAACTTGTTTTCTTTGATCTAAATTAGATCAAGAAAACAAACAGTGCTTTGCACTTCTGGTTCTGAATCTAAAAGATTCTCAAGTTAACAGTGCCCTGCACTTGCCAAAACTGCACTATTGCGCAAGCGGCCAGGAAGCGCCACGTGTCAGCAGTGCAACAGCGCAGCGCACTGCGCTGTTGCACTTGCGCTCACCAGAACGTGACACGTGTCACCTCCACGAGCGCTTGCGCTCATTAATTGGCGCAAAACGCCTGACAAGCCACATGGGGCATTGTCAGAGTATTTAATGCTCTGCATTATTAAGAAAAGGGACAGAGCCCAATTAAAAGGCCTAACAGGCCTAATCAAAAATGCTATGCATTTAAAAAAAAAAAGGGAAGAGCCCAACCAAAATAAAGAAAAATAATACAGTAAACGGGCAAGGGCCTAGCACAGGTCCAATAAGCCAAAGAAAAAAGAATCTTGAAACTGGACTTAGCCCAATCATGGCCATAAGTCCTCAAATTAAATTGACTGAGCACGGCTGCTCCCTAAATCAATTTATGATCGGTTCGAGGGTACATCTCCGAACTCCTCTGACACCCATCGTTGTAATCCTTCAACGACGTCAGAGAGGTGACGGGCCCCGACGACCACACATCAATATGGACTGCGGGGTCCTTAAACTCGTGGACCGAAACGTCCTTAAACTAATGTTGGACCGAAACGTCCTTAAACAAATGTTGGACCGAAACGTCCTTAAACTAATGATGGACCATCACGTCCCTAAACTGGAACATGGACCACTACGTCCCTAAACTGGAACATGGACCACTACGTCCCTAAACTGGCGATGGACCGCCACGTCCCTAAACTGGAATATGGACCCCATGTCCCTAAACTGGAACATGGACCACTATGTCCCTAAACTGGAACAATAGAGCCCCCAAATGCTCTTTTGACGAATCCAAACGATCCCGTTAAGTTGATCTTAGTCTCAAATCAGACTAACGTATCCTTAACAAATGTTTAAGTCGATCTTAGCCTAAATACGGCTAACGTATCCTTAAACCAAAACACCAAACCCAAATCTAAGTAAATACGGATTTGGACTAATCCACGTCCTACGGGCGACGACATCGCTTAGTCTCCGTATACAATCCACGGGCAACCACAAACAAAACAAACACACACGACACAAAGTGAAATTCTGGAGAAGGAGAAATTTGTTACCGCGATGCGGTAGCGTAATTAACTGCAGGGGCTTGCGCCTGCAGGGAAGAGCGTCCCCACAATCAAAAACCCCTCAAGCGAGGGGGAATCTGACGAAGTCTGCTACATCGGCCGCATCCGTCTAAACCACCGATACACGGTGACATAAATCAACATGGCATCTTCGGAGAGGTAGACGGATAAAACCAAATAGTATTTGCCCCGAATCTCAGGCAAGACGCCCTCACGTCGTCGGCCGCCATTCGGAGGGGAACACTCAGGTCGTCAGAGCGACACAATAGCAATATAAATATATAGATGCAAGTGGCAACTCGAACAGTGATAATAGATGTATATAACAGTAAATCAAGACGATATAGGTATGAACATGCAGTAACCAATAAAGTGTCCAATAGATCAGGTGAACGGTAAAGCAGTAAAATGGTATGCCATGTATGTCAACACAGTAAGTAATGTATATCAATGCCATTATCCCTATCAGTCTCTAAGTCTCACTGTACAGGTCACTGAGCCTATTGTCCGTCCAAGTGTGAGAGTCAACCACTCGCGAGTGTCCTCCAACCAAGGGTAGGACCCAAGGGCAAGGGACCACGGTCCCAAAATGTAACTCACGGTAATAATCATGTACCCTGTAAATCTCCATATATCTCCATATATATAAGCCGGCATGGGACTCCCGAGATTCTGTTGAACTCACACTCAAACCACCCCACACCCCGTGGTCTACATCAAACGCCAACCATAACCTCAAATACCGGTCGGTCCATGACAAGTCTGCGCGAGAACTGGAGACAGGATCTCCATCAAGCACGTCCCGACTAATACCCAAGATAAATGGCAGTGTCTGGTGCCTTATCTGTGACACCTATGCAAGAGCTTCCATAAGTGTCCCATACCACTTATAGTCACACTTACACGCGTCCCACAGACGTCGACAATGCAATAGAATAATAGGGTTCACTGATTGTGTACAAGTACGTGTCACTTTCACTTATTCACTCATGCACGAACACTAACGTACTTGCCACAATCATCACTAATACCTAACACTGGGTAGTGCACATAATCACTAGGTTATCAATGCAGTGGCATATGTATGATATGATGAGGAAACAGTATGTAAAACATGATTAAGATATCATAAATCAGTATTCTACCACTTGCATAATTTATCATAAATCATATGTGTATAGTTTAGCGAAACGATGAATGAGAATAAATAGTATGTTTGATTATCTATCCAGCGAATTTAGTTTCACGTCAATCGGGTTTCAGGATCACTAGTTATGGCCATTTCAGTTTAAGCGTTCACGGCTAGAAATCCGGTTTCAGAATCGGGAGTTTGTTTCGCAACGCATTTTAATCCTAGTGGGGATCATAATTTAGCGATGCTATGGTTGAATGAAATCTAGGGTTTCCAATAAGGTTTTCAACGCAACAGACGGATTCTCAATCGCGTCAGTACGTCGAAAGTTATACACTATTTAACACTAGTATGTCACTTCTGAATCTGTTCTGGACTGTTATACGTCCAGCTCTTTTAATTTACAATTTAAATAGCAAACGACGATGAAACGGAATGAAAACACTTGTGTTATCTAACTAATAGATTCACCTTTAATAAACTGTGGAGGTATGCAACATACGAGTTCAGGAAACAAGGTGGTACCCATTACGGGACAGCAAACAATAACCAGAGTCGCTCTGGACTGCAGTCCAGAGTCGCACTCCGATCCAAATATTGTCACAATTTAAGTACAGAAACCGTTAGAAACTTGTATAGGGTTATATTTCGTCGAGTCGGCTTCGATTTAAGCCCTCGAACGTATCATTTCAGTATATACATAATTTATGGTAATTTTAACGGTGTTCAGATACGGGGAAAGTTCCAGTTTTACAGATATATTCGGGGTAATCGTTTTAGTCATTAACAGTCGTATTATCCAGTGAAATTTATACAAGATGTTCGTCACTACATGGGCCAACATAAACAATCCAATTCCGTCAAAATAGATGAATAATCTCATCGGGATCATGCATCGAACAGGTATAGCACATAATCTATTGGATATTGTAAACTTGTAATCTATATGATATAAGTTTGTAACGCGAATATATTAGCATGTAGCAAGTAAAAATACTTGCCTGGAGGCGTCTTGGCGATGCACGGTAGTGGTAACGGCACGAACGCGCGATGAACGGCTCGGCTAGGGTTCGAGGCCTCGACTCGGGCTCGGGCTCTTGGATTCGACGGCTCGGTGGGTGCGACGGCGATTACTACGGTGACGGTGATGATCACAGAGATGGAAAAGACAACAGCGTCGCCGATAGAGTCATCAACGGTGGCTATTGCGGTGATGGCAACTAAGTGTTCGACGGGGCTTGAGCTCGGCTTCGAGGAGTTCGAGAGGGATGAGGCTGCTGGCGAGGCAAAGGCTGTGACATGGCCAATAATGAGGTGCCGAGAGAGAGAGATCTTTAGAGAGACAGAGAGAGAGATTGAGAGAGAGGGCTCGGCGGTGATGAGGAGGTGGTGCTCGGGAAGTTATGATGGTGATGGTGCTGACGACGTAGAAGGTGCAGGGGAGACGACGCTGTGGTGGGGAGCTCGCCGGCGCGAGGGTGCAGGGGTGGAGCTCGGGTGCGGGTAATGGCCGAGAGGAGGTGCAGTGGGAGGCTCAGTGGAAGGGGTTGATGACGAGGAGGCTGGGTGGTGCTGTGCCGTTGGTAGTGGGAGATGGGGTCGCCGGCGTCGAGTGCAAGGGGACGGCCATGGTGTGAGTTATGGCGATGGGAGGTCGCGGTCGTGGACGGGAGAGTGAGCGGGAGGTAATGTGGGAGGGGAGAAGGGAACGAGAGTGAGGGAGAGTAGTTAGAGAGCGAGCGCTGACGTGGTCGGGGTCGTAGGGACGTGGGCGTGATCGAGGGCGACGAGGGCGCGAGGGGGAAATGTGGGTGTAACGGCAAGGAAAGTGAGCGGGAAAAACGCAACGTAAGGGAAGAAGGTGAAAAAGGTCGAGTCGGGTTGTTAGGCGAGGAGCGGGCCTTGGGCTGGGCCGGAAGGTTAGATTAAAATTTAATTGGGAAACAATTAGATGGTGATAAAGAAGTGGGTCGGGCTGGGTTTTAAGATAAAAAAACTGGGTAAAGGGAGTGGTGAAGGGCCGGGCTGAGAAAAGAAAACAAATGGGAGAAGGGGAAAAAAGTGGGCTGGGTTTTAGGAGAAAAGGAATTAAGTTTATTTAAAAAGGGAATGGGCTGGGTTTTAGGAAATAATCAAAATGAAATGGAGTGTCTGGGCCGGGCTTGGGATTAAGGGAAAATGAAAAGGAAAGATTTGGGGTTTGGTGTTTAATGGGGTTTTAAAATAAATAAATAATTATAGTTAAAATAAATAAATTTTATAAGTGAAAGAGAAATACAGATATTGGTATAAAAAGGGGCTGGGTATTACAGTTTTGGACGTTGAAAACTTGATGTTGATTGAGAATGTATATTCCGTTGCTAAGTGTACCCGACCCAACCATTTCCTGATTTAGGTGAATGTTGATAATATTGCTTACAAGTGCAAAATTACATCCTTCATTTGATAATAAAGACACTGATATAATATTATACACCATACTGGGTACACAAAAACAGTTATGTAACAGCAAAATATGTCCACTCGCCAATCCAAGGTGATATTCCCCTACTGCAACTGCGTCCACACTGGCGCTGTTGCCAACCCTGAGGGTTATATCACCTTTCTCAAAACTCTACAGTTTCTCAGCGCCTACAAAGAATTACAGATGTGAGATCCTGATCTGGTATCCAATATCCAGGAAGTAGAGTTTATAGAAAAGCAGTTTTCAATCACGAACACACCTGAAGCCGAAGCCACAACCTGCTTCGTATCCTGATTCTTGGCCTTTAGGGCCCTGCAGTCCTTCCTCCAATGACCCTTCTTCTTACAATAAAAGCATTCTTCCTTTGTGGCTGCCCCTCCCATTTTCTCCTTTCCCTTTCCCACCACCTTCTGCACACCTTTCCTCGGTTTGGCAGGGGCCTTCTTCTTCTTCCCCTTGGCCTTAGCCTTGAATCTAGCAGAAGAAGATCCTCCAACAAAAAGAGTGGGTGTTTCGTTGCCCTTTTGCAAGGTGCCATCAGCCATCCTCAACATGTTGAGAAGCTCAGGAAGTGAAACTTCCATACTGTTCATATTGAAGTTCAATATGAATTGGGCATAGGTGGAGGGAAGGGACTAGAGGACCAAGTCGATATACAACTCATTTTCCAACGTGGTTCCCAAGTCCGCGAGCTCTTCTATGAAAGAAATCATCTTCAGGATGTGGTCCCCGACAGATGATCTGATGGCCAACCTCGCTTGAAATAGTTTCTTCGAGATCTCGTATCTAGCGATACGAGATTGCTCTCCATATAATTCTTTGGTACGGAGGAAGATGGAAGCAGGGTCCATCTACTCGTGCCGCCTCTGATGCTCATTGTCCATGGAGGCCTGCACGAGGCACTTGTCCTTCACGCAATCAAGATACCGGGTCTTACAGACCTTAATGTCCGCTACCGAGGATGCTGGACCGGGAACATGGGGAGCTTTTTCCGTGAGGACATATGCGACCTTATCATATGTAAGGGCCATTTAGACATTTCATAGCCAGTCCTTATTATTTGGCCCAGTGTTCAGTTGAAAAATATTGTGCTTTGGTATGATTATTTTCTTTACTTTTGATAAATATTTAAAGGTGTTTATGATAAATATGAAACATATGATGGTTTATCTGTAAAATATCTATTATCATATGTTTATATATTATAATTAACATTACGAAGGAAAATATATGCATATAATATTAATATAATATTTTGATAATTTAAATATGCATATCATATCAAATATCCTTAATCAATATTCTTAAAATATAATATCATATAAAATAGTTAGGATAATATCTCAAAAATACCAAATATTATTAACATTATTCATTGAGATATTGTGCAGAAATTACATCAGGACTGGAATCAAGGAATCCGAGATATCGAGATAAAATATGCCGAAATATTGAAGTGAATCATGAAATCAATTCTGGTAGAGACTCGGAGAAGATTTCCAAAATCCAGATATTCAAAAGATCACCACATGTCAACGAGATGAAGCTCCAGAATTTTGAACCCAAGATCCCACCAGAGTGCCGCCCAACCGCGGCTAAACCCTACCAATGGTGGCGGATCCGCGGCTATATGGAGGAGTTGGGATGTGGGATTTTCTGTGTAGGATTGTCTCAACAAACCCTAATTTATGGAATTTAGGGATTTTAACTTCTGTGACTATAAAAAGGACCAAGAGCCTCACTTCGAAAATTATCAAACCGAAGAGATCACGAAATTCAAGTTGACTCACGCATCCAGATTGATCAATCAGCTGTTCATTTATCTCCTTCAAGATAGATCGAGAAGCAAACTAGGGTTTTGTATTCCAGTTTCTAAAGGAACAAAAAGTGTAATTGATTAAGTTGATTAATAAAGGTAGTTGTTTTATTCTTATTGCATTTATTTTCTATATTTACATCATGATCTCTATCCGTTCTTCTATCTCCATCATGCACGAGTAATTCTCCACTTGATAGGGTTCGTAGGATTAAGGTAGATCAATAGAAGATAAGAAATTTCTTAACTTCTTTTATGTTTTATTAAGTTTATAAACTTTAGCAAAATAAACATTAACATCCTAATCGGGCGTTCTATCAATTTATTGATAGTCTTGACCACGATTTAAGATCAGATTAACAATTGTTTTGTTAAGGGCTAGACATGAATAGAGATCAATGAAAGGACAAGGGTCAATAGTGTGGAAACACTAGTTTCTTCTAAGAACCCTAATTCTCATTCATCACTATCAATCTAGTTTTAAATCTATCAATAGATAAAATAAGTCATCTTTATTAGTCATCCATGACTACTAAATCCGAACGAACCCTACAATCTCTCTTCTGATATAAAATCTACATCCGTATTTAAACTAGATCTATATTCTACATCCGTATTTAACATAAATTCTAGAATCTATAACTATTCTTCATTATTCTCTATTCTTCCTCTTTTCTAATCAACACGTCTAAAACAAGATTAAAAGATTCTACGTTTCCCTGAGGACGGCCCGTACTCATCTCGGCTAGCTACACGCGACACCATTATTGATTGCGGTTATTACTACTACTTCTTTAGAAATCAATCAAATGGCATCGTTGCCGGGGATACGTGCGTAATATTTTTTCTTGCTATTCGTGTTGAATTCTTATTCGATCCATATTATAAAATAAAACAAAACAGCAAATTGTGTATTTAACGATTAGTGTGCAATTTTTGCGAGAGAATCTGAAGACAATAGAACGAGAAAACAGAGATTCAAAGACCTTCAGAGAGGACCATAGGAGGAAAGGAGTCCACAGTGAAATTTTATTTTCAAGCGAACCCTCCTTCCTGCGGCGCTTCCGCAGCCAAAGCACCTTAATTGCGGCGGAACCGCGGTGTAATTAGGGAATCGTGCTTCCAAACTTCTCTGAAAACTTTCATATCTCTTTCTCTCTCCTCTGAAAAATCCAATAATATATTTTTCTCCAGGATTCTTTGCAAAATATCGCCGCTCAAAAAAAAAATCTTTTTGCGTGTTTTGTAATTGGTTTGTACATATTTTAATACGGACATTAAGGGGAAAAGACCAAATTCAGATTAGGTGGGGATTTCATCACCCTTTCTAGGCCCCACAAATCACAAAACGAGCATCCACATCATCCTACATTAATTAAAAAATATCTAGACCAAAACTCTAAGGACCGTCGCGCTCAATAAGAACAGAGGAAGGTCGTGGGTAATCTATCGCTTATCCGCATTACTTTTGTGCTATCTAGGAAAGTATATCTAAGGCAAGTGGTTACTTAATTAGGCCCGCTATTTTCGGTGATTCGTATAGCGGATACCTCCCACTTACCTGACACTTACTTGGCCACACGAGTAATAAAGAGGTGGTAGAGGATTGATCTTGCGGCTTGTCCTTTGGAAGTCTAGGAGCGGTCTAGTGACTTGACCTAAGTGACCTTAGTTCTAGGGTTGATTGTGCATTTTTGTGTGATTTGTCTCACGTCCGACATTTTTCAAAACAAACCAATTTTAAATCACACACACGTTGCCACTTGCGCTAAACCCGCTTAGTGCATGCTTGACTGGACACGGGATTCTAGTGCCCGTCTTGTCCGCGTTTCGGCTATCGACTCCGAAGTCGGTGTTTCTTCATCTTCTTTTTCCTCTCCACCCACCACATCGACCGAGATAGACGGTTCTCCATCAGATTATAACACCACCCCGCCGCCACCCGTCGGTGCGCAGAACCACCGCGCATCACTCTCCAAGAAAGATGTTATCCTATACGCGGTCTCCTTCCTACCTGTCTATCCCTTCCACCAGCCAATGAGAATAATTTTGAAATTAAACCCCACTTTATCAACCTGTTGACCAAATTTCACGAGCTTGAGTCTGAGAACGCATACATTTTTATCACCAAATTCGAAAACGTATGCGCAATGATGGGTACGTCACAACTTTCAGTGGATGCTATGCTCTTGCGTCTTCTCCCTTTCACTTTGTGCGATTTAGCAGAAAAATGGCTCTATAATACTGCCGCACACTCTATTACCAATTGGGATGAATTCGTGATAGCATTCCTTAAGAAATTTTACCACAATCATAAGACCGCCAGTGTTCGGAGCGAAATCAACCAGTTTACCCAGCTTCCCAATGAACCATTTTGGAAATGCTTTGAACGGTTTAAAAATCTGCTTGTCCAATGTCCTCATCACGGAAAAAATAGATAGGATATGTGTCGAATTATATATGAGTTAATCCAGCGACAAAGCAGATGCTTGAAACCATGTGTCAATGCCATTTCATGTCCAAAGATGATGGTGAATTTTGGAAATTTCTGGAAGATCTCGCTGAACACACTTTGCAGTAGGAAAGCGTTATACCATCATCTAGGGGAGGTATCCATCAGCTCGATGTTTCCATCACAGTAAAAGCCGAAATGGAAGCGATGCAAAAGAAACTCCGCGCTTTAGAGAACAAATTCTCATCAGCCTCTCTAGTCCAGGTTACGCTTCCCAAGACCGTGTGTGGTTGCTATTCTGACCCATCACATTTGACGGAAGAATGTCCTTTGAATGCACCGTTTCAAGGTCAAGAACACACTGATACTATTTTTCAGCAACGACCTAGAAACGATCCTTATTCTTCTACATACAATTAGGGATGGAGGAATCATCCTAATTTTGTTTGGAACCAAAACCAAACCCAAAATCAAAACCAGTTCCCAAATAATTATCAAAGACCTCCTCCACAACAACAGTAACCACACCCATAGAGTCAACACCCCTTTCAATCGCAACCTTTTCAAAATCCGGCCAACAAATCTACGCCTTATAATAATTCTTTCCAAACGTCCGGTACCGAAAACTCATCTGCACTCGAACGAAGCGTGGATATGTTTATTAAACATTCCATGCAATCGACGGATGATATAAAGTCTTCTATCCGAGCATTAACATAGACCACCACATCCCATGGTGAAAGTATAAAATCAATAGAAGCACAACTTGCATAAATAAATGCCGCGATGAGTGCGAGAGAAAAAGGGAAACTTCCATCTCAACCCTTACCTAATCCTGGCCACTCACAAAGTCATAATGTGAGTGCCGTAACTATGTTGAGATCAGGAAGAGTGTTGAACAACCAAGTCGGTCAACAGATTGATGATGAGGAATCAATTGAAACCCCAGCTTCCACTTCTTGCCCTAATTTGTCTAGTCTCCCACCTTCTTCTGAGCCTATTATCCGTTTTCCTTAAGGCTCGAACACTCCACCCTCTTTCTCGAGTCAACCTAAAATGATCCCCACTCTAATTCGGGGATCGATTCCATCCCCACAAACTTCTCCACAAATGTTGGACCCAAAACTTATTGATAAAGCACTGTTTCCAAACAGGTTGAGGGCCAACAAACCTAGCACACAAATGGAAAAGATTGTGGAAATGTTTAAACAAGATAACATAAATATCCCTCTTCTAGATGCTATTCAACAAGTTCCGTCTTATGAAAAAATCCTTAAGGACTTGTGCACTAGGAAGAGAAAAACTCAAGTCCCGAAAAATGTATTCATGACGAATAATGTAAGCACATCTTTTACCCAACAATTACCTAAGAAACGTAAGGGCCCCAGTTGTCCTACAACATCTATAACTATTGGGGGTAAAAGCATCAATCGTGCTCTACTTGACCTCGGCTCTAGTGTTAACTTGCTTCCGTATTCCGTCTATGAGCAGCTAGGTATAGGAGAGTTGAAACCTGCCCACTGCACTCTCCAGATGGCAAACCGATCTATCGCCCAACCTAGGGGTGAACTAGAGGATATGTTAATCAAAGTTGGAGAATTCATATTCCCTGTGGACTTTATTGTTTTAGATACACAGCCTGTGGCGAACCCACGTAATCAAATTCCAGTGATACTCGGTCGACCTTTCCTAGCAACTTCTAACGCTGTTATTAATTGTCGTAACAGTTCTATGAGCTTATCCTTCGGGAAGATGACAATTGAGCTTAATATTTACAAGCTAGGAAGTCAACCATCTGAACCTTCTGCTCATTTAATCAGTGTCTGTTCTATCAACGAGATAGCTTCTGACAGCTGCGAAGCTGAAGTACTTTGCTATGATGATCTCGACAACACCAGTGCGACATTGTTTGATCTAGCAAAATATTATAGTGAGGATATCTTCGATGATTCCATCCCCGATTTTGAATCCTTTGACTCGTCGTAAAAGTCAGTAGTGCTTTCCGAGTCAATATCCTACGCAAGTTATGAACCTCTTAGTGAGTCCGAGTATCATTCCCTTACCCTACCTTCTATCATATCTCCGCCGACACTAGATCTCAAACCGCTATCTTCCCATCTTAAATATGCATATTTAGGTGAGAATGAGTCTTTTCCCGTGATCATATCCACTTCTCTAGCTTTAGAACAAGTGAACGCACTTTGGGCGGTACTGAGATCAAATCGGCAAGCATTTGGTTGGACAATAGCTGACATCAAAGGGATTAGTCCCTTGATTTTTGAACATTATATACATTTGATGGATGAAGCCAAACCAACCCGAGACCCACAAAGACGGTTGAATCCCGTTATGAAGGAGGCGGTAAAGAAAGAAATCGTCAAGTGCCTAGATGGTGGTATAATTTACCCAATATCTGATAGCCAATGGGTAAGTCTTATTCATGTGGTCCCTAAAAAGTCTGGCATCACGGTCATAACTAATAAGGCTAATGAGTTGATCCAAATATGCACCCAAACTGGGTAGCGCGTATGTATTGATTATAGAAAACTCAATTCCACAACGAGGAAAGATCACTTCCCTCTACCTTTCATTGACCAGATGTTAGAACGATTAGCCGGACATGAATATTATTGTTTCTTGGACGGATACTCTGGCTATAACCAGATCCCTATCGCCGAAAAGGATAAAGATAAAACAACATTTACTTGTCCTTTCGATACTTTTGCTTATAGACGCATGCTTTTTGGGTTATGCAACGCTCCCTCTACATTTCAGTGGTGTATGATGAGGACATTCTCAGACATGGTTGAGAATTTTCTGGAGGTATTTATGGACGATTTCTCCATATTTGGGGACTCCTTTGAGGAATGCTGATTGGTTCGAAAGAGCGTGTTTGTAGTTTAACCGCAATCAGAACGGTGTCGCGCGTAGCTAGACCGAGGTGAGTACGGGTCGTCCTCAGGGAAACGTTGAATATTTTACTCTTACTTTAGATGTGTTGAAAAAGAGAGGAGGGATAAGAATTTTGAAGAATGGTTTCTAGATCTACGTTAAGAAAGAATGCAAAAATATATATCTAGATTATTTTAGGGATGTAGTTAATATAATAAGAGGGCTTGTAGGGTTCGTTAGGATTTAGTAGTTATGGACGATTAATTAAAAGTTACCCTTTTTATCCTTTAATAGATTTAAAACTAGAACGACGGTGATGCGTGTAGATTAGGGTTTCTGGAGGGAAAAGGAATCCCACTCTTAACCCTTATCTCGACACGGAACTCCGTTCATATCTAGCCTTTACCAAAACAATCATTAATCTAATCTCTAACCGCGGTCGGAACTAACAAAGAATTGTTAGCGCGCCCAATTAGGATGTTAATGATTCTTTTGATAAAGTTCATAAACTTTATAGGACTTAAAAAGGGTTTAGAGATGTTCATCATCCATTGGCCTACCATAATCCTACGAACCCTAACAAGCGGAGAATTACTAGCGCATGTTGGGAGAAAAAGAGATGGAGAGAAAATGCATAATTAAACTACTAAGAAATAGAATAAGAAAAAGAAAGCTACCTTTATTAATCAACAATATTCATTACACTTTGATTCCTTAGAAAATGATTACAAAGACTAGTTTGCTTCTCGATCTCTTTCAAGGAGGTAGACGAACAGTTAATGATCAGCCTGGATGCGTGAGCCGTCTGGGACTTCATGATCTCGTCGGCTTGAAAAATTTTCCAGGAGGCTCTCGGTCTTTATTTATAGTCCCAAAGCCAGAAATCTTGCTTCCAAATTAGGAAGATAACAGTATAGATTCACCCTAGAAATTACATCTCCTAACTCCTCAATCTTGCCACGGATCCGCGGTCAACAGGGGGGTTTGGCCGCGGATCCGCGGCCAATGGTGGTGATCTCTTCTTCATCTTTCTGTGGGTAGATCCTTATGACATGTGGCACTCTTTGGAAGCTTTGGAACTTGGAAATCTTCTCGTAGTTGCTGCCATACTTGATTTCTAAGTTTTGATTTCTTAATTAGGCAGGTTTGTTTTAACAACTTGATTTCCTTGATTTTAGACCTGAAAATTCTGCACAACAACTCAAATAATATTTAGTAGAGTTAAGATTTGGTCAATGATATTATTTGCATACATTTTCCTACCAAATGCTAATTATAATATATCAACACATGGAAAATATTATTTTTACAGATAAACCCTCATATGCATGATATATTATAATAAAGACCTTTTTTAATATGGAAATAGTAGGAAAAATGTAATAACAAATGTGCAGTTTTATCAACTGAACAAATACCCCCAAACTTATCTTTGATCGTCCCGAGCAAACTAGTTTATTCAAGAGAAGGAGAAAAGAAAGGAGAAGATTAAGCACGCTTTCGTAGGCAAACACGATTGCACTGAGCACGTGCAACAAGCCGTTAAACCTCTAGGTGTCCCTAGTAGGAGGAGTGTTGTCTCCTGAGGGTTTTCAGCGGATTACACCCACAAAATCCTTTAATAAAAGAGAGATGGTGAAATTTACATATAAAGATAAGAACCATAAAAGAAATACTTTGAAAATAAGAGTTTCCAACTACACTAGCTTTTCAGTTGTTATGAGCCATATCTTAATAGTTATGAAAAGATGTTAGAAATCACATTATCCCTCAATAAAACATCGTCTTTATTCTTCATTCCTACCTTTCATCCAAACATCGATCATATAACCCTACGTGTGTGTAATAGACATCCCTACACTCGGAGAATTCAATTCAAGCTATCATACTCTTGTCCATCTACCTCAGTACTTTTTAATTTGATGAATATTTAGATTTGCTCACACGTTTTCATGTGACCGTTAATACTTCTTGAGGTACTAACCGACTGATTACTCATGTGCTTGCTGATTAGGTGATAGCATTTTCCTCGTCTTGCACCACCTAAGGCTTAGCAGTGACTCCCAAACCAGTTGGTCTAAGGCATTAGGTGATGAAGCACCCTCGCTATATTTTTTTATTGCTGCCTTGGCGATAACAAAACCAGTGTTCATTTTTCTTTTCACCATTTTTATATTTTCTTCATTTATTATTTCCTTCATACTTTGGCTTTTAGACAAGAGCATTTCAAGGTATCCTCTACTATCCCGAGTTTCAAGACGTGTGTAAGTGCGTATAGTAGGGTATCAACATTCAAATGTTTGGCTTCCGGAATAGAAACTATTTTTCAGACTTATTTTTATTCTCAGATTAGTAACTTCCTTCATCTTACTAACCCTTGGGACAACAGCTCATAACTACTTATTACTAGTTCGTTTAAGAAAACTTCTAATTTTCTTGGTTTTCTTAAACTATTCATATCTTTCATATATAATTTTTCACTTTCTATTCTTTTATTATAAATATATATATATATATATATATATATATATTTTTAAATTTTTTTTTTTTGAAAATGTTGTGCTTATGCAAAATATGATGCAAAGTGATGCGTAAATAAGCACAAACCTCCCCCAAACTTGTTTTCAACAGTGTCCTCACTGTTGCTATCAGCTGGATCACAAAAACCTGTAAGCTTGGGAGGACATTATTAATGGGGGCAAGAATATATGAAAGTGAAAATCCTCCCCCAAACTTATTTTTGGCTCACAAATTTGAGGACAAAAGTTATGTTCAAGAGCCAAAAATATACCCCCCCTCAAACATGAGTTAGACAATACGAAGCATTTTAAGAGGGGGTGAGTCATTTAGTCAAAGTAAGACTTTACAAAGACCAAAAGTTAATACCAACCATTCAAAGATTTTATCAGTATAGCGTATAGGTTGGTAGAAGAATGTGTTGTATTGAGTCAAGAAAAAATGGGGAAAAGATAAGAGGTGGTCTGGAAAGGGTTTGAAATTAGAGAAAAGAAAGAATGAGGATGAATGTGAATGATTAGAAAGAATGAATGGTGACGGATCAACCTCTATAGGTGGAGATTGATCAATCAAAAAATCCGTATTGTTTAAAAATTCAAGTTCGTCAGCAAAAAGTTCTTCAAAACTTTTATTAATGGTGTGATCGAACATTTTGCTGTCAAAGAGTTTTGTGCCAGAATTTATCCTACTTGATTCAAAAATTATTGAGGTAGAGGACTCGAAAAACTCATCTACCTCATTTTCAAAAATATCCAAATCAAGTTGAATTTCTGGTATTATTGAACTTGAATTAACGGATTGTGATTCATCAAAACTCACTGAAACTATAGGAACAGAAGAAGAACCGAAGAAAGTAGAAGGTAAAATGGGTAAACAAATTGGCGTGTCGAGTGTTGCTGTACCAGATGTGGAAGATGGAGGCTGTATTTCTTCGGGTATACCTTTATCATCAACTTCAAGACGTATTTGGGGTTCGGGAAGAATTAAAGGCTCAAGATGATGACCACAAGGAAGTGAAAGGATTTGATGAATTGGTGGGAAAAAATCATCCAAAATTTCGGGTTCATCAATCAATATATCCCCAACGTCAATCACCTCATTCAAGTGAAGGTTAGAATTCCCAAACACCTCATCAAAAGTATGGTTTTCAATCAGTTTTGGTTTAAGAGTGGAGGTGTAGAGATCACAAGGGTTGGGTATGATTTCACTTGAAATGGACCCTTCACAGTCGGGTAAATCAAACACTATAAAGTCACATAACTTATCAGACATTCTATTTGGTGTACTTGATGAATCTATGAAATTGGAGTTGTGGATTTCAGTTTGGAATGGGGAGGTTTGATTAGGAAGGGTGTACAGTTCTATCTCACAACCCAAATTCTCATTTTGTCCTATGCCCGAATCATATACTGAAAAAATTTGGGCAGGTTTGAAATTCTTTGCTTGCATCCACTCTGTTGTTTCCTTCCTAATTTGGTTCGACAATTCCAGAAATTTTTCTAATGTCTGCTCCAGACTAGTCTTGGGTTGATAAGGGGTTTCAGTATAAGATTGAAATTCCTGTGGATAATTAAAACTCCCAAATGACTGATTAGAAGAACTGTCGAGAGAAGGTGGAAAAGTCGGATTGGATTGATAGGAATAGAATGGTTGCGAAACTTGGGTAGAAGTAGGATCAATATTATGATAAGAAGAATATTGATATGGGTTGGTTGGTTGGCTATTTTCAATAGACATCTTATATGCCACAAACCGCCTATCAAACTCTTCTCTGGACAGTGGAGGTGATGGTTGATATTGGTCCGGGTTAAAACTTTGGTCTCTAGCCCTAGTTATGTGCTCAGCAATGGACATTCGTCTAGGGGCTTCCTCACTCTGGGTATGAACTGAAACAGGTGTAGGATTAGGATACGGTTGATAAGACCTAGACTGAGGTGGCCAACTGTTTCTTCCCTCTTGTTCTATATGATCTCTTAAAGACATGGAAGAGCCGGACGGTATACCGAAGGGATTACGAAAACAAGAGATATCTGGTTGTGGACAGCAAAGCTCAGCAAGTGTTCTTCTGTTTAGGTCACCCATTTATAAGAAGAGAAGAAGGGGGAAGGGGTAAAAAGGGGAGAAAATAATTGGTTTGTTTTGAAAAATGACGGATTTAGACAAATCACACAAAAATGCATAAACAACCCTAGAACTGTGGTTACCTAGGTCCAGTCTCTAGACCGCTCCTAGACTTCCAAAGGACAAGCCGCGGGATAAATCCTCTGCCGCCTCTTTACTACTCTTGTAGCCAGGTAAGTGTCAGGTGAGTGGGAAGCTCCCCACTACGAAAGTAGTGGTCCTAATTAAGTAACCACTCGTCTTAGACACACTTGCCTAGACACTACAAAAGTAATGCGGATAAGCGATAGATTACCCACGACCTTCCTCTGTCCTTATTGAGCGTGACAGTCCTTAGAGTCTGGTCTAGATATTTTTTAAATTAATGTAGGGTTGATGCAGATGCTCGGTTTGTGATTTTTGGGGCTTAGGAAGGGTGATGAAATCCCCACCTAATCTGGATTTTGGTCTTGCCCCTTAAAAATCCGTATTAAAATATGTAGAAACAAACCGCAAAACAAAACTTTGCAAAAAGATTTTTGAGCGGCGATATTTTGCAAAGAATCCTGCAGAAAATATATTTTATTGGATTTCAGAGGAGAGAGAAGGAGGTTAGAATCTTACCAGAGAAGACTGAAGCCCTAGATCTCATAACTGGCTGCGCTTCCGCCGCCGATGTGCACTTCCGGCCGCGGTTCCGCCGCAAGAGGGAGAGATCAATTGATGAATTTTTTTTTTGGTCTTCTCTACTTCTTTGGATCTTAATGAATGTATCTGTCTCCTGTTTCCTCAAGTCTGTGACTCCAGATTCCCTCGCAAAATTCACACAATAATCGTTAAATATATAATTTGCAGTTTTGTTTTATTTATGATATAGATCGTATAAGAATTCAACACAAATAGTAAGACTAAAAAATTACGCACGTCTCCCCGGCAACGGCGCCATTTGATTGGTTCGAAAGAGTGTGTTTGTAGTTTAACCGCAATCAGAACGGTGTCGCGCGTAGCTAGACCGAGGTGGGTACGGGTCGTCCTCAGGGAAACGTTGAATATTTTACTCTTACTTTAGATGTGTTGAAAAAGAGAGGAGGGATAAGAATTTTGAAGAATGGTTTCTAGATCTACGTTAAGCAAGAATGCAAAAATATAGATCTAGATTATTTTAGGGATGTGGTTAATATAATAAGAGGGCTTGTAGGGTTCGTTAGGATTTAGTAGTTATGGACGATTAATTAAAAGTTACCCTTTTATCCTTTAATAGATTTAAAACTAGAACGACGGTGATGCGTGTAGATTAGGGTTTCTGGAGGGAAAAGGAATCCCACTCTTAACCCTTATCTCGACATGGAACTCCGTTCATATCTAGCCTTTACCAAAACAATCATTAATCTAATCTCTAACCGCGGTCGGAACTAACAAAGAATTGTTAGCGCGCCCAATTAGGATGTTAATGATTCTTTTGATAAAGTTCATAAACTTTATAGGACTTAAAAAGGGTTTAGAGATGTTCATCATCCATTAGCCTACCATAATCCTACGAACCCTAACAAGCGGAGAATTACTAGCGCATGTTGGGAGAAAAAGAGATGGAGAGAAAATGCATAATTAAACTACTAAGAAATAGAATAAGAAAAAGAAAGCTACCTTTATTAATCAACAATATTCATTACACTTTGATTCCTTAGAAAATGATTACAAAGACTAGTTTGCTTCTCGATCTCTTCCAAGGAGGTAGACGAACAGTTGATGATCATCCTGGATGCGTGAGCCGTCTGGGACTTCATGATCTCGTCGGCTTGATAATTTTTCCAAGAGGCTTTCGGTCTTTATTTATAGTCCCAAAGCCAGAAATCTTGCTTCCAAATTAGGAAGATAACAGTATAGATTCACCCTAGAAAATTACATCCCCTAACTCCTCAATCTTGCCGCGGATCTGCGACCAACAGGGGGTTTTGGCCGTGGATCCGCGGCCAATGGTGGAGATCTCTTCTTCATCTTTCTGTGGGTAGATCCTTATGACATGTGGCACTCTTTGGAAGCTTTGGAACTTGGAAATCTTCTCGTGGTTGCTGCCAGACTTGATTTCTATGTTTTGATTTCTTAATTAGGCAGGTTTGTTTTAACAACTTGATTTCCTTGATTTTAGACCTGAAAATTCTGCTCAACAACTCAAATAATATTTAGTAGAGTTAAGATTTGGTCAATGATATTATTTGCATACATTTTCCTACCAAATGCTAATTATAATATATCAATACATGGAAAATATTATTTTTACAGATAAACCCTCATATGCATGATATATTATAATAAAGACCTTTTTTAATATGGAAATAGTAGGAAAAATGTAATAACAAATGCGCAGTTTTATCAACTGAACAAATGCCTATGTCATCTTGACACGGTTCTTATCCGTTGTAAGGATAAGAACTTAACTTTGAATTGGGAAAAATGTCATTTCATGGTCCAAGAAGGTATTGTCCTTGGACATATCATTTCACGAAAAGGCATTGAGGTAGACAGAGCTAAAATTGATGTCATCCATAACCTTCCTCCTCCCAAATACGTCAAAGATATACGATCCTTCCTAGGTCATGCAGGATTTTATAGGAGATTCATTAAAGACTTTAGCAAAATTGCTAGACCCTTAACTCTTCTCTTGTCCAAGGATACAACATTTCGCTTCAATTCGGATTGTGAGGCTGCTTTTGAATCGCTTAAAAGATCTCTCACTACAGCCCCCATTCTATCATCTCCGGATTGGAACCACCCGTTCGAGCTTATGTGTGATGCATCAGATTTTGCTATTGGTGCAGTCTTAGGACAGCACATTGATAAGATGCCACATGTAATTTATTATGCAAGTAGAACCTTGAACAATGCCCAAATTAATTACACAACTACCGAGAAAGAACTCTTAGCAGTTGTATTTGCATTAGAAAAATCCAGGCCCTACTTGATAGGCTCGCAAATAGTGGTTTACACCAATCACTCCGCCCTACGACACCTTTTTATCGAAGAAGGATGCTAAGGCCAGGCTAATACGTTGGATCCTGTTGTTACAAGAATTTAATCTTGTCATACGAGACAAGAGTGGATGTGAAAACGTTGTAGCCGACCATCTTTCACGCATCAATTCTTCACCAACGTTGACTGTGCCAATAAATGACTCATTCCCAGACGAACAGCTCTTGACCGTATCCTACGAACCTTGGTTCGTGGATATTGTGAATTATCTAGCAACGGGACTTATTCCTAGCGATTGGTCGAAACAAGACAAACTTCGATTTATATCGCAAGTAAAACACTTTTACTGGGACGAACCTTATTTGTTTAAGTATTGTTCCGACCAAATCATTCACAGATGTGTTCCTAACAATGAATTCAAGAGTGCATTGTCTTTTTGTCATGATCAGGCATATGGCTATCATTTTGGTCCACGTAAAACAGCGGAGAAAGTTTTGCAATGCTGTTTTTATTGGCCAACATTATTTAAAGACGCATATGATCATTGCAAAACTTTTCCACGGTGTCAACACATGGGTCGGATTTCACGAAGAAATGAGATGCCGCTCCAACCTATCTTGGTTATAGAGATATTCGATGTTTGGGGTATTGATTTTATGGGCCCTTTTCCTAACTCTTTTGGGAATTTATATATCTTGTTAGCGGTTGATTATGTCTCAAAATGGGTGGAAGCAATACCGTGTCGCACTAATGACAACAAGGTTGTTATTAAGTTTCTTAAAGAAAATATCTTTTCGAGATTCAGTCACCCTCGCGCTATAATTAGCGACAATGGGACGCATTTCTGTAATCGGTCTTTCGAGTCTTTGATGCGGAAATATTCAATCAAGCACAAACTTTCTACGCCCTATTATCCCCAAACGAGCGGGCAAGCTGAGATTTCCAATAGGCAGATCCAAATTTTTTTGGAGAAGACGGTTTCTAAAAACCGTAAAGATTGGTCAACCAAATTGATGGATGCTCTTTGGGCATTTCGTACCGCCTAGTGTTTGAAAATGCATGCCACCTTCCTGTCGAGATCGAACATAAAGCAATGTGGGCTATTAAAGACTTAACTTCGATTTTGATCAAGCTAGCAGCTATCGGAATCTGCAATTAAATGAGCTAAGCGAACTCTGCGATGAAGTTTACGATAATGCGGTTATATTAAAGAACCGGTCTAAAGTGTTCCACGATAAAAACCTTTTTAGAAAAACCTTCACACCGGGACAACAAGTCATTCTTTAGGATTCCCGTCTTCATCTTCATCCGGGTAAGTCAAAATCTCATTGGAAGGGACCTTTTGTGGTGCGATATGTATATCCGCACGGGGCAGTAGAAGTTGAAAATACTGAAAACGGTTCAATTTTTTAAAGTAAATGGGCATCGATTGAAACCGTATTTTTCTGCTGACCCGGTGGAGGAGCTCCTGTTTTTACAGGAGCCGTTTTATCCTAACTAAATTTCCTCTGCCTCACCTCCATGTTTAGGTAACATTGTCTCATCTTAAGAATGGAGGTGAGTGAAAAAGGACTTAACTGAATATCTGTGCATTCCAAAGCATAAGTTTGGGGGTAGTTTTCATTTAACTATTATTTTACCCCTATCATTTTCTCTCCCTAAGTCTATAGGTATATGCATTCAAAGAACAACATCAGCGAGGACACTGCTGAAAACAGGTTTGGGGGGAGGTTTGTATTCACTGAATTATCTTTTGGCACTAGGCACTATACAAAAAAATTTTGATAATGAAAGTTTGAAAGTGAAAAATTACACATGAAAGATTGGGAATAGTTTGAGAAAATCAAGAAAGTTAGATGTTTTTTTAAACGAAACTAGTAATAAGTAGTTATGAGCCGTTGTCCCAAGGGTTAGTAAAATGAAGGAAATTACCAATCTGAGGATAAAAATAAGTCTGAAAAATAGTCACTATTCTTGAGGCCAAACATTTGAACGTTGATACCCTACTATATGCACTTGCACACATCTTAAAACTTGGGATAGTAGTGGATACTTTGAAATGCTCTTGTCTAGAAGCCTTGGTATGAAGAATAATAAAAATTAAAAAAATGGTGAAGAAAAAAAAATGAACACTAGTTTTGTAATTACCAAGGCAGCATAATAAAAAAATATAGCGAGGGTGCTTTATCACCTAGTGCCTTAAATCAACTGGTTTGGGAGCCACTGCTAAGCCTTAAGTGTTGTAAGACGAGGAATTACGCCTAAAAGCGCAAGCACATTTTATAATCGGTTGGTTAGTACCTCAAGAAGTATTAACGGCCGCATGAAGAATGTGTGAGCAATTCCAACTAAAATATTCATCGACTATAAAGTACTAAGGAAGATGGACAAGAGTATGATAGCTTGAATTGAATTCTCTAAGTGTAGGGATGTCTTTTACACACACGTAGGGGTATATGACCAATGTTTGGAAGAAAGATAGGGAGGAAGACTAAAGACGGTGTTTTATTGAGGGATGATGTGATTTCTAACTTTTTTTCACGACCATTAAGATAGAGCTCATAGCAACTGAAAAGCTGGTATAGTTGAAAACTCTTATTTTCAAGTTCTTTGTTTTATAGTTCTTATCTTTATATGTAACTTTCACTACCTTTCTTTTATTATGTGATTTTTTGGGTGTAATCCGCTGAAAACCCTCAGGAGACAACACTCCTCCTATTAGGGGCACCTAGAAGTTTAAAGGCTTGTTGCACGTGCTCGGTGCAATCGTGTTTCCTACGAAAGTGTGCTATTTAGGTTTTTCATTCTTTTTCTCCTTCTCTTGAATAACTAGTTTGCTCGGGACGATCAAAATTAAGTTTGGAGGTATTTGTTCAGTTGAAAAATATTGCACTTTGGTATGATTATTTTCCTTACTTTTGATAAATATTTAAACGTGTTTATGATAAATATGAAACATATGATGGTTTATCTGTAAAATATCTATTATCATATGTTTATATATTATAATTAACATTACGAAGGAAAATATATGCATATAATATTAATATAATATTTTGATAATTTAAATATGCATATCATATCAAATATCCTTAATCAATATTCTTAAAATATAATATCATATAAAATGGTTAGGATAATATCTCAAAAATACCAAATATTACTAACATTATTCATTGAGATATTGTGCAGAAATTACATCAGGACTGGAATTAAGGAAATCCGAGATATCGAGATCAAATCTGCCGAAATATTGAAGTAAATCATGAAATCAATTCTGGTAGAGACTCGGAGAAGATTTCCAAAATCCAGATATTCAAAAGATCACCACATGTCAACAAGATGAAGCTCCAGAATTTTGAACCTAAGATCCCACCAGAGTGCTGCCCAACCGCGGCTAAACCCTACTAATGGCGGCGGATCCGCGGCTATATGGGGGAGTTGGGATGTGGGATTTTCTGTGTAGGATTGTTTCAACAAACCCTAATTTATGAAATCTAGGGATTTCAACTTCGGTGACTATAAAAAGGACCGAGAGCCTCACTTGGAAAATTATCAAATCGAAGAGATCACGAAGTTCAAGTTGACTCACGCATCCAGATTGATCAATCAACTATTCATTTACCTCCTTCAAGATAGATCGAGAAGCAAACTAGGGTTTTGTATTCCACTTTCTAAAGGAACAAAAAGTGTAATTGATTAAGATGATTAATAAAGATAGTTGTTTTATTCTTATTGCATTTATTTTCTATATTTATATCATGATCTCTATCCGTTCTTCTATCTCCATCATACGCGAGTAATTCTCCGCTTGATAGGGTTCATAGGATTAGGGTAGATCAATGGAAGATAAGAAATTTCTTAACTTCTTTTAAGTCTTGTAAAGTTTATAAACTAAAGCAAAATAAACGTTAACATCCTAATCAAGCACGCTATCAATTTATTGATAGTCTTGACCGCGATTTGAGATCAGATTAACAATTGTTTTGTTAAGGGCTAGACATGAATAGAGATCAATGAAAGGACAAGGGTCAATAGTGTGGAAACACTAGTTTCTTCCAAGAACCCTAATTCTCATTCATCACTATCAATCTAGTTTTAAATCTATCAATAGATAAAAGGAGTCATCTTTATTAGTCATCCATGACTACTAAATCCGAACGAACCCTACAAGCCCTCTTCTTATATAAAATCTACATACGTATTTAAACTAGATCTATATTCTACATCCGTGTTTAACATAGATCTAGAATCTATAACTATTCTTCATTATTCTCTATTCTTCCTCTTTTCTAATCAACACGTTTAAAGCAATATTAAAAGATTTGACGTTTCCCTGAGGACGACCCGTACTCATCTCGGCTAGCTACACGCGACACCGTTATTGATTGCGGTTATTACTACTACTTCTTTAGAAATTAATCACCCAGCGAGTTTATTTTTATCTAATATGAGCTTAAGTCCCGTCATGGTCGCTGCAATTAGGAGATGAGAAAAGAAACACTCAGCATATGCTCCTGCAAGTTTAGATTGGTTTTTAGTTTATCTAAACATGATGGCTCCCACTATTTTCTCAAATTCTTCTTCAAACCCTAAAAGAAGAATTAGTCAGGATTAATCGCACATCACAATACTTGCTTAACCTATTAGCCAGACTAGTGTCGGTACTTCGAGGGAGGTTTTCCAACGCTTTCGCGAAATTTCTTAATTATATAACCTCTTTTCCCTGGAGGTGTAGCCCCGCTAACACTGTTCTAGACACCTACTTGGTTTATAACATTGATTGTTAAGTGAAATTGTTTCCCAAAGAGTAGCATATACTCACAGTAGGATCAGGACCCAACTATCATTGTGAGATGAATTTGAAGGAAGCCTACCAAAAACACCACACTCAAGAAGGTATGCAACACTAGCAAGTTTCCTTTATGTTTGAAACTCTCGATGTGATTTTTTTGCCCCGTGTGCTTATAACCTTGACGAATGCCAAAACTTTATAAGTCACCCGTCATTATCCAGATTAACCTAGACTCATTCGTACAAGCCCTTGACGAAGGCCAAAACAGCTGTACGCATGTCCTAGATTAATGTATCTATCTATGTCACAGATAAGCACCTACCAGCTACCAAACACTGTACCTTGATGAAGGTCAAAACACATAGCATGAATACTAGTAGATACCTATCTGAAATGACGGAGGGCTGCGGCTGGTTTTCTGGCGAAAAACCCGTTAACGTATTGAACTTGATATAGTCGAAGAAACCTGATAGCTTTTGAAAATGAGTGGTTTAAGCTCTGCTTTTAAAAATTTCTTTTTGAAGAAAACCGAGTGGTTTTGTAATTGTTCCAAAGACATCAGATTTTAGGTT
The DNA here is from genome assembly GCA_030015575.1 of Agapanthus africanus. Classification (NCBI taxonomy): domain Eukaryota; kingdom Viridiplantae; phylum Streptophyta; class Magnoliopsida; order Asparagales; family Amaryllidaceae; genus Agapanthus; species Agapanthus africanus. The sequence goes on from CM057339.1 coordinate 751,865,677, forward strand.
TATTTCATTGCATTAATTAGAATTAATGCGGTCTTATCAATTAACCTTATCATTGCAGCAAAAGAAACGAAAATAGAACGTACGCGTATGCCATCCGTATTCGCCACAGGGCCCCGTCATTCACCGTTAGGTTACTTAACTACCGGCAGAGCGGGGGCTGGACTAGCGAGGGTACAAAACATAAGCAACTTTTATTATATATAATATATATATAGTCATTTGTCTCACGCAATAATAAGCATTCCAGATCACAGAATCACAGATGAAAACATTAGATATACTAGGATTTCCGTGCTTCGATTAAGCCTGTAACGAAACACGGATTCCACGGTCGTGATGAATAGCCAAAAACCCTACCCTAGATCCCTACGGGTGCGGCAAACTACCCGCCAAATTCCCGAAGTGAAGCAACCCCCTCAATAAAATGAGTAGGCCACTCGGCACTTCGAGAACCTGGTAGTTTGTGCATCCCACCTTGGGTCTATCCTAGGAGCAAAAACAGTAAAACAAAAAATATACAACGGTGGCTACAACCTTAACCCGGATGTGCCCCGTAAAAATAATATTACATCAATTTACAAATTGTATATGAATGAAAGAAAAGAAAAACACTCTTCTTACATCCCCCCGGATATTCATTCACGATGATCCAATCAGTCCATATACACAAACCATCACAGATCACAATCACAGATCTGTGCAACCCCCACTAATCGATGTATAGCGATTAGCAGACGTTCAGCACAGATATCAAACACAGAAGATCCGATTAGCCAAAATACTTAGAATTTCGATCGATAAACTAAATTTGAGTCTACCCCTAGTACATTCAGTATACAAAAAATTCTGGGCAGAAAACAAAATATTCCAAGAAATTATATTCCCAAAAATAGATCCACAGAAGAAATTTGGTGTGAATCGGCCCCGACTCGGCCGCGTTCCACGGTGAAACAGTGAGTTTCGCGGCAGTTCCACGGTGGTCTTGGGCAATCGCATGCTCAAATTTCTTGTGTGTTCTTATAATTGCCTGCACGTATTTTTAAGACCTCTGAAAATATTTTTTGAACTCATTTAAAAATCGACAGCAAGCAAGGTCAAGAAATTTGATTTCGGGCAAAAATCTTTCGATCGAACTTCTAACTATTTGCTAACAAGCTAGTTTAGGTTTAAGTGGCTCTGATACCGGTGTAAGTCTATGTCGCACACCCCGCGAGTTCGCGGGGAGGTGGAATACATCAAAAACGATTTTTCTCACATCAAAAAGATCAAGTTTGGCTTTGCAACATAGACTTTATCTACTTTAGGATCTTAATTAAACCTTAACTAGCCAAACTAAACTACTTGAAGGCTCTAACTACTCGGATAGAGGGTTATACCTTCGTGTCTAGTTCTTTGGGTCTTCTAGTTGTTCTTTGCTCCTTGGTTCAAGCTTCTTCTTTGATCTCCTTTCTTTGACTCCTCTGAAGCTTCAAACAAACTCGGTTGCCGGTCTCCTTTAGATCGTAGAAGATCCACCCGGGGGCCTATGGTCAAGCTCCAACCTCAAGTGAGGTGGCTTAGTGATCTAACTTGCTAAAGAAGACTAGTAAGTAGAAGTAGAGAAGATCTATGGATTACTTTGTCTCAAAGCTCAATGAATCACAATACATGTGAAGGGATGAGCTTGAGGGAGGAGGAGATGAAAAACCTAGGAGAGAGAATGAGCAAATGATAAATGAAAAAGGATAATGGGAAAATGGTTAGAAAAATGGCTCAAGTCATCCACCAATAATTCAAGCATGGAAATATAAAACTCACAAATAATGAACCATGCTTGAATAGTAACCACAAATGAATAAACAAATACTTAAGCCATGCTTTCAACCATACCTCAAGTGTCTATCCAATTTCCACCTCATTAATCCCTTTTCCAAAAAGGATAAATCCAATAATGAGGTGTCTCTTTTAAGAAGCTCGATCTTGTGAAATTACAAGAATACCCTCACCGTATATACATGCCCGTATTTGTATTCCGAAAAATACGAATACAATGAGACAAGTATAATCCAATAGTATAATACTAGGATCCGGCTTAAACCAAAGCCCACCAGTATTATCCGTCCGAACATCATCCATGTAGCCAGTACACGTATGTGATCGAAACCCTGCCATAAGACCATACGGCCTCTACATCGTCTTACCTGATCTAGGAAAACCCTCTGTGTAGGAATCTAAAGACTCGACAGTACGCTGGCAGTGGGTTTAACCACAAGTCCGTCAGTGGCACTAGCTGTACGTAACGGCAACCCAGGTACATGTCGAAAAGGAGACCGACGAGCGAACTCATCTGAAACCCCTACCGAGCCTGTCCATGACAATCTCCATGCAGTCCGGTCTGTTCATCTGAGAGTATCGCATGTAAGGTCTAGTGGGTGGAGGACGTCAGACCCTTAATAATCAGACAAGTCATATCGGTGTGGCTGAAGACCATCCGAGAATCTACTAGTCCGACCACCAGTAATTCTCAATTTGTCCTGGCCAGGGACTTATGGTAATGACCAACCGATCACAGCGCGACATCCACTCCCTATACCGGGAAAGACAATCCCCAACAGCCATTCACTGCCTCCATGTGGCTCGGGACTGTACCCAACTAAAACCTGTTTGCACGACTCTTTTGAGCCGTGGTAGGGTAGTAATCAAAACACAGTGGGATCTCACACGAGACAAGTGACGACTTCAGGTCGACAGACTATCTGCACTCATGTCACCAGAGAACTGCTATCTGACGCTAGGTATAATACCATCTAGTCAGTTCTCGATGAGTCATGTCCAGTATACTCACATCCAGTGAGCACATGTATATAATCTTAGGTGCACCTCACCAATGGTTGCGGGACCAATCCATCGCCCCTCGTCAGGGTCAAGATATGTATACACTAGTCTACTCTGGAGTATTGATGTCCAGTCTCGATACTCCTACGACTAGGGACGCTTTTAAGGATGTGCCTATTGACTATCCAGCTCCTACTAGTATGATCGTCATCACAACGCAGATAGTCAAGCAAGGATCCTACGGGCTTTATCAACATGTATACAAGATATGAAGTACAAAGTAAAACACATCACATGTTAAGATAAAGACAAACCAAATAGCATACTATCATATCAAGCAAGATTGTCCTGTACATATATATCCTTAGCATCCTGTACAATAAAGACCTCTAGGGCATACACATCCAACAAAATCAAACGACAGTTCTAAACGTACAGAACACACACAAGAGGAAAAGTTTAGAAATGAACGAAGCTTTCTTGTGGCATTGTAGATTAGGTCATATCAATGCGACAAGACCAGCTAAGTTACATAAAGCTGCATATTTGAATCAGTTTGAATTTACATCCCATGAAACTTGCCAGTCATGTCTCAAAGGAAAAATGACCAAAACTCCGTTTACTGGACACGGAGAAAGAGCTACTGAACTCTTGGGACTAATACATAGTGATGTATGCGGTCCTATGTCTACACATGCCAGGAATGGTTCCTCACACTTTATTATATTCACCGATGATCTCTCAAGATACGGACATGTGTTCTTGATGAAACACAAATCTGAATCTTTTGAGAAATTCAAGGAATATAAGTACGAAGTTGAGAACCAAACGGGTAAAAATATTAAAGTCCTACGATCTGATCGGGGAGGAGAATACTTGAGCACGAAATTCAGAGACTACTTAAAAGAGAATGTGATTCTCTCTCAGCTTACTCTTCCGTATACACCATAGCACAATGGAGTTTCGGAGCGCAGGAATCGCACCCTATTAGATATGGTGTGCTCTATGATGAGTAATGCTGAGTTGCCTATTTCCTTTTAGGGTTATACACTTGAGACTGCTGCATACCTGTTGAATAGAGTTCCAACCAAATCCATGCCTACTACTCCATATGAGACATGGAATATGAAGAGACCATCTCTTAAACGAGTTAAGGTATGGGGTTATCCGGCCTATTCTAAAAAGCAGAATCCGGACAAGCTCGAGGCAAGGTCTGTTTTGTGCAAGTTTGTGGGATATCCAAAGAATTCATATGGATACATCTTCTACCACATTGAGGAACAAAAGGCGTTTGTTTCTCAATATGCCACCTATTTAAAAAAGAAATTTCTTGTGAAAGAAATTAGTGGCAATGAGGTAGAACTGAAAGATGTTCCGGTTACACAAACTGTAACTGACAATTTGGAAAACCGGAGGATTCAATAGTCCCCGACGAACCCCAGCCACTCCGCAGATCTAGTAGGGTTCCTCATCCACCTAAGAGATACTACGGTTTTCTCGTAGACGGTGGGAGTGAGGATTGCATCATGGAAGATGATGACCCAACTAGTGTCGAGCAGTCCATCACAAATGGAGACTCTGTGAAATGGTTGGATGCTATAGGATCTGAGATAGAATCCATGTACACCAACAAAGTATGGACTTTGGAAGTTGCTCTTGAAGGGGTAAAACCCATCTGGAGCAAGTGGATCTTTAAGAAGAAACTTGGTATAGATAGAAAAGTTAAGACTTTCAAAGCTAAACTTGTAGCAAAAGGTTTTTGTCAATAACCAGGTGTCGACTATGATGAAACCATTTCTCTTGTCGCCATACTTAAGTCCATCAGGATCCTACTTGCCATTGTTGCATACCATGACTACGAAATCTGGCAGATGGACGTCAAGACCGCTTTTCTAAATGGTGATTTAGAAGAGAGTGTCTATATGACACAGCCAGAGGGCTTCGTAGACAGTGGGAGCAGCAGAAGCATGTGAAAGCTGCTTAAATCAATCTAGGGATTAAATCAGGCATCACGGAGCTGGAACATCTGTTTTGATGAAGCTATCAAAGAGTTTGACTTCATCAAAAATGTAGATGAACCTTGTATATACAAAAAGGTTGTAGAAAGTAAGGTTGTCTTTCTCGTATTGTACATGGATGATATACTCTTGATAGGAAACAATGTTCCTATGCTACACTCGGTCAAGCTCTTCTTATCACATAAGTTCTCCACGAAAGATCTAGGTGATGCCTCCTACATCCTGGGGATAAAGATCTATAGAGATAGATCTAAACAGATGTTGGAATTGTCCCAATCGAGGTACATTGACACCATACTAAAGAGGTTTAGTATGGAAGATTCTAAGCGTGATAATTTACCCACTTGCTCAGGAATCACTCTCTCCAAAGAGATGTCTCCCAAGACTGATTTGGAAAGGACTCGTATGCAAGAGATACCCTATGCTTCTGTAGTCGGGTCAATCATGTATGCGATGTTATGTACCATATCGGATGTAGCTTACTCACTAGGTGTAGTAAGTAGGTATCAATCAGATCCTGGGAAGAAGCACTAGACAGCTGTGAAGAACATTCTTAAGTACTTGAGAAGGGCTAAAGAAATGTTCTTGGTGTATGGTAACGGTGAACTCCAAGTGGAGTTCTTTATCGATTCAAGCTTCCAGAGTGATAAGGACGACAGTAAGTCGGTCTTGGGTTTTGTCTTTACCCTGAACGGAGGGGCGGTATGTTGGAAGAGTTCCAAGCAAGATACCGCAGCAGACTCGACGATGGAGGCTGAATACATCGCTGCCAACGATGCTGCCAAAGAGACAGTCTGGATGAAGAAGTTCATAGCTGATCTTGGTGTGGTTTCAACCATTGAGCATCCAATACCTGTGTATTGTGATAACAATGAAGCAGTGGCTTTGGCCAAGGAACCTCGGTCCCATCAGCGATCCAGACATATTCTTAGGCGATATCACCTGATCAAGAAGATAGTAGATCGCCGGGAGATCGAGATCAGGAGAGTTGACACGAAGGATAACACAGCGGATCCACTCACGAAGGCCCTCCCCCTAGATACAATTCGAGAGACTTTTTGGGATGTTGGGTATGAGATACTACATCAACTGGCCTTAGTGCAAGTGGGAGATTGTTAGGAATATGTATGCTCTAGAGGCCATTATTGTATGATATAGTGGATGCTTGGACATATATATAGAGGAATTTCTTGCTCGACATAATAGTATGCTATCCGGTTGCCTTTATCTTAACATGTTCACTGGTATTATTATATTGTCTCTCATATACATGTTGATAAAGCCCTCAGGATGTAGGCTTGACTACTAGGACTATGATGCGGATCATACTACTGGGACCTGGGTAGTCCACAAGCACATCCTTCAATTGTTTCTAGTCGAGGGAATATTGAGACAGGGCATCGATATTCCAGAGTAGACTAGTGTGTACGTTTCTTGTCCCTGTATGGGGGCGATGGTTGATCCCATAGCCATTGGTGTTTGACATCAAAGATTGTACACATGTGCTCATTAGAGAATGGGTACACCGAACATGACTCGTCGAGAACTCCTGATGGTACTATACCTATCGTCAGATAGCAGTTCTCTGGTGACACTTGTACAGGTTAGTCTGTAGACCCGAGATCGTCATAGAGTCTTGTATGGTCCTCACTGTGCTTTGATTTCCTCCCTACCATGGCTCAAAGGAGTCGTGCAAACAGGTGGATTTTGGGTACAGTCCCGAGTCGCATGGAGGCAATGAGCGATATGAGGGGTTTCGTCTCTCCCGGTATAGGGAGTTGATGTTGCGCTATGCTCGATTGGCTATAACAAGAAGTTCCTGACCAGGGGTGTTGATGAGATTTACTGGTAAGTGTTATCAGTAGTTTCTCGAACCGTTATGATGCATACATCAGTATGACTTATCAAGTTATTGGGGTCTGACGATTCCACCCCCAAACTCAATATGCGACATATCAGACGAAGAGACCGGACTATACGATAAGTGTTACTTATAGGCTTCATGGGAGTTTGGACAAGCTTGCTTGTTGATCTTCTATTCGCTCAATATCTGGGTAGCCGTTACGTCCAGCTAGTACCGCTGACGGCTTATGGGTAACTGAAGTGATCATTACCTACTGCTGGCATCTTGACGACTCTTTAGAGCCTCACACAGAAGTTTCCTAGTGCAAGCGAAACGAAGTAGGGCACATATGCTGATATGTGCAGGGGCCCTGATTAAATACGGGTATGAGATACCGTATTATAATATGGCAGTAATCTGATATTGATTAGGTTATATGTGATATAACCGGATTATTGAATCAAGTGTTGATATGATAATGCGATATACAGAAAATGATATTAGTCGGTTATATGTGATATAACTGGATTATTGAATCAAGTGTTGATTTAATAATATGATAAATATTTATATTTGATATAATTATATATTAACTAATATTATTGCTCACTAATTATTTTCTTAATATATATATGTGTGTGTGTGTGTGTTATATATATGAAATATGGTTGATTTTCTATTTTATGAAAATAGAAAATGAGGTGGAAAAATGGGGAGACTTTTGAGGGATGGGCAAAGCATGGCTTTTATCATTAGTTTATTACTCTTGACTCACTATTCAAGCATGGTTGCAAATTGCAATTTATTCCATATGTAATACCCTGCCCCTTTCGTACCAAAATCTGTATTTTATTACCCTAGAATTCTATACATTTCTTATTTATAATTGTATTTATTTTATTTATAATTTTATTTCTTCTAAACCGCATATTTCTTTTATTACAACCCAAACCTATTTCCCTTAGCCCAAATTAAGTTCAATTAAACAACCTAGCCCATTCCCTACTTACAGAAAATCTATCTCCTTAAATTTTTAACCATCAGCCCAAACTTCTTTTCAAATAAATAAAGTATTTCTTTTGCCTCAGCCCAGCCAGTTTCTCATTTCAATTCAAATCCCCACCTCATTTTTCTCCCATTTTCATTTTCCTCTAGCCGGCCCCCATATATTAATTATATCATTTTCCTTATATTTTCGAGCCCGGCCGAGCCCGGCCCACTCCTTTTTAGATTTTCCATTAAAATTTCCTTTAAACCCCGGCCCGTTCTTCCTCAGCCCATTCTTTCTAATTATTATTTAAATTAATTTTTATTTGCACCAGCCCACTCCCTTGGCCCGCTCGCTTAAACCCGATCCGGCCCGCACCTCACCTCCCTCGTCTCCAGCAGCTCTTTTCCCTAACTCTCGCTCGCGAGCGCGCTCCTCGCCTCCGCCGACGCCCGCGCTCTCGCCCACGTCGCAGCAGTTACCCCCACGGCGCGCGTCTCTCTTTCCTCTCATAATTCCTTCAATCACCCACATCTCCCCCTCTCTCTTTTCTTCCCACTCCTTCTTCCTCCCGTTGCGCTTTTCCCGCGCGCGATCCACCTTCCTCGCCGCCTCCTCCGCACTAGCTCGCGCGAGCGTTACCCCACGCATTTCCCCTCTCCAACCCCGTCGCCCTCATCCTCTCCTCTCAAAAACTCCCAATCACTCGCTCCCCTCCTTCCTTTCCTTTCTCCTCCTCCCTCGAACCCACCATCAGCAACCTATTGCAGCTCCGATCACCGGCCACCTCCTCCCCGAGCATCCTCATCTGCACCCCCTCACCACTCCACTTCGTCGACCAAGCAACCCTACCCAACTCCCCTGCACACCCAACCCACTCACACACGAGCTCGGCCACCGGCGCCCTCTCGTCGGCGAGTCCCACGGCTTATCGTCGACTCCCCGTACCCGCCTCGTCGTCAGCAGCATCACCCCCACTCCATCGACAACACACACCCGAGTCTCTACACCCTTCTCCCAAACTCTCTACCTCCCCTATTTCCTCTTTCTCTCTCTCTCTCTTCCTCTATCTCTCTCTGTTTCCCTCTCTCTAAATCTTTGCCTCTTTCTCTCTCTCTCTCTCTAAAGCTCTACCCCTAAGCCGAGGTCACCCCTGCACATCGTCGGAGCTCCTAGTTGTTGCCACCTGGATCGCCGCAGTTGAGATACCAAGCCCCAGCTCCTCTCCGCCTACCCGTCGCAGTCGAGCTTGAGCCCAGTCGTCGCGAGCCGAAGCCGTGAAACCAAACCACGTCGTTCGTCGCGCGCTCGTGACGTTGCCGCTGTCGTACATCGTCCAAAACGTTCTCAGGCAAGTTCTCTACTTGCTACATGCTACAGTATGATAATTACACATTATAATCTTGTATATCCTATGTTTTAATCTCTGCCAAATGTTACGATGTAACTGTTCGATATATGTTCTCATAGGACAATATCATTTAATTTGACGGAACTAACTGGTATAAGTTGGCCGTATGGCCGTGAATCTAATGTGTGAAATTCGTTGGAAAATATGACCGTTAACGACTAAAACGACTACCCCCAAGTTTGCCTGTAAAACTGGATATTTTCTGTACCTGAAAACCGTAAAAATCACCATAAATTATATACACATTGGAATGATGCGTTCGAGGGTTCAAATCGAATCCAACTCGACGAACTTTAACCTTAGACTAGTTTCCAGATATTCCTGTACTCAACTGTGTTAATATTTGGATCGGAGAGCGACTCTGGACTGCAGTCCAGAGTGACTCCAATTGTTTCTTGCTGTTCCGTAATGGGTACCACAAGATTTACCTAACTCGTAGATTGCGTAACTCTGCTGTTTATTATAGGTGAATCTGTTATCTAGATAATACAAGTGGTTTCACCCCGTTTCGTCATCATTTACTATTTTATCTGTAATTTAAAAGATCGGGAAGCATAACAGTCCCAACAGAATCAGAACTGGCATATTAGTGTTAAACAATGTATAACTCCTGACGTGCAGATGCGATTGATGATCCGTCTATTGCGTTGAAAACCTTACTGAAAACCCTAGAATTCATCCAACTGTAGCATCGCTAAAATCTGATCCCAACTAGGATTAAACTGCATCGCGAAATGGACTTCTGATTCTGAAACCAGATTTCCAGCCGTGAACGCTTAAAATGAAATGGCCATAACTAATGATCCTGAAACCCGATTGACATGAAACTAAATTCGATGGATAGATAACTGAACATACTATTTAATCCCCGTTCATTATTTCATTAAACTGTAAACATATGACTTATGATAAATCATGCAAGTGGTAGAATACTGTTTCATAACATCCTAATCATGCTTATATACTGTTCACGCATCATATCATACACATGTCATTGCATTGATAACCTAGTGATAACGTGCATTTACCCAGTGTTAGATTTTAGTGATGATTGTGGCAAGTACGTCAGTGTTCGTGTATCCGTGAATAAGTGAAAGTGATACGTACTTGTACACAATCAGTGACCCTTATTATTATATTGCATTGTCGACGTCTGTGGGACGTGTGTACGTATGACTATAAGTGGTATGGGACACTTATGGAAGCTCTTGCACGGGTGTCACAGATAAGGCACCAGACACTGCCATTTATCTTAGGTATTAGTCGGGACGTGCTTGATGGAGGTCCTGCCTGCAGTTCTCGCGCAGACTTGTCACCGACCGATTGGTATTTAGGGTTATGGTTAGCGTTTGATGTAGACCACGGGGTGTGGGGTAGTTTAAGTGTGAGTTCAACAGAATCTCGGGAGTCTCATGCCGGCTTATATATTTAGGGAGATATATGGAGATTTACAGGGTATGTGATATTCACCGTGATATACATGTTGGGCCCGTGGTCCCTTGCCCTTGGGTTCTACCCTTGGGTGGAGGACACTCGCGAGTGGTTGACTCTCACACTTGGACTGACGATAGGCTTAGCGACCTGTACAGTGAGACTTAGAGACTGATAGGGATACTGGCATTGAGATATCTTAATTACTGTGTTGACATACGTGGCATATCGTTCTACTGCTTTTACTGTTCCGCTGCATTGATTATTGCACCTTCATATTCATGTTGTCATTGATTTACTGTTATACATATCTGTTACCACTGTTAGAACTGTCACTTGATTTTATATATATTATATTGCTATTGTGTGGCTCTGACGACCTGAGTATGCATGCTCAGTGTGAGGAGAAGTTTTAGCCTGGACCAGGACTAGACGTATATCACAGACACCTCGACTTGCTATCCAGAGTTATATCCCGTTTGTTCTCCTCAGGTCAGTTCTTTACATTGTTTCACTCAGTTACTGCATTTCTCATTACCTGCGCATCATTTACTGTTTATCATGAAAAACTAGAAGCCGAAGTGTGACTACGGCAGGACTTTTCCTTGACCGTAGGAGCATGGCTGGCCTTGTCTACCCCTCGTATTCCGTATTTTGGGAAGCGGTGCGTGACACCATACTTGAATAAGTGAGGTCAAGTGCGTAGCTATTCTACACTCATTTTTGCTTCTACACTCACTTGTGTTAGTTCATGCCTTAGCCAATTTGAGCTCTCTCTAATTTTCCATCTTCTTCTTCCTCTTCTACAAAACCCTAACCCTCACATGTGATGTGAATCATAGAGTTTTGAGATAAATCCTAGTGATCTTAGAACCCCTACTTCACCATCCTACACTTGATTAGCACTTAGGTATAGTGTATTTCCTTCACTAAAGGGTTTAGTGAAGAGCCAGCTTGGATTAGCAGAGGTTCGGATGGATCATTTTCGGCACGAAGGTCATGAAGGAAGCTTGATCCAACTTCAAGTGGAGCCTAGTGGAGTCGCGTGGACCACTACACGGAGCTTGTGAAGCGAATGACTCGATCTACAAAGGTTGCAGCCTCTTTTCTTTAGCTTAGTTTTTGTGATATCATCATAGTTAATCCTAATCATCTAGTTAGATGCTAGGATAGTCTAGCTTAACACCCTGAAATTTTTAAAATTGCATGCTTGATGCCTGTTTAAATCTCATGGTGGTGCTAGGGTAGACTTTCACCCAACTCTGTTATGTTCGTTAAACAGGTTAACCATGATTAGTTATGCCGCTTAAATCCTTTTTTTGAGCTTCTTCCTCTGCCTTTCTCAACTCATCTTAGGATGCGTTTGACCACATACCCATCTTTTCTCAATCTGTCTCATCGGCACCGTCCAACATTTGTTCTTCTTTCTACTCTCAATTCATCTTAAAGAGGTAGTTAGGTTCTTTACTCCTTTAATGGTCGTGGAGATTAGAGTGGGTGATTTTAGTTCAATTTGTAAGGTTTTTTTTTTTAAATGTGAAGTTTTGATGGGAATTTTTAATATATCAATGTTTTGAGTGGAATATGTTAAAAATCCCCCTTTTTAATCTTTGTAATATATTGACCTAATTGTTCCCATTTAGTTGGCACCCCTGGTTATCAAAATATGAAAGATATATTTTTATACAATGTAATATTAAATGTAAATAGAAGTCTAAAAAGCAATTTTTTTTTTGGAATAACAATATAACATTACATATATAAAAATAATTTTTGGATATACTTCGCCAAAAAGAAACGGTATTTCAAAAATTACCCCAAAAAATTGATATTCCAAATATCACCTGCAAAAGTCATAAGTTGTCAAAAAAACAACCCTTTGTTAGTTTTATCCAGTATCTTTTGAGAATATTACTTTAGGTTTGTCTGGGACCGTTTGGAGCTTAGTAAAGGAAGGCAAAGTACCAAGTTATTAAATATCAAAATCACGAAAAAGAAAAACTCAAAATTGAGAGACAATACAAATAGCTACTTATTTTACAAATCAACTGGTGATATTGAAGAATAAACTCAAAGTAATCATAATTTTTCTATGCAGAGGAATTTTTGATATCATTGATAAAGCAGAATGAAGGATAAATGAGATTTTCCTTCTTTGTTGATGCCACAAATTCTTGGACTAAAATCAAGATGTGTAAAATGTTCATTTACATTGATGTTGGGTTCTTTTCTTAATACCAAGTAGATGAAGAAAAAGTGAGTAAGATAGTTGCAATAAGAGCAGTGATGACCAGGTTGGCTTGAGGAGGGAACTCCTCTTGTCTTTATACCATGGTTACATTAACTTAACCCAGCAACAAAGATTAAAAGATTTAATGGAAATAGACAAATTAGAGATTTTTTTGGTTAATGAAGAGCTTTTGAGGGCGAAGTTTGGAATATTAAACTTTTTCACATAGATTTTTGGAAATGGCATTTCTTTTTAGGGTGGAATATCAAAAAAGCCATTTTGAACAATTCAAAGGCTTTAATATGTAATCACAAAAGAGTTCAAACTTTTAAGAGAAAAATAGTTTAGGTCCCTATGGATCAAAGCTAATAAAGTTTGGTCTTCAGACCAAAAAAACTTGTCAAAAACTCTTTATAGCCAAGGATTTTTTTGTTTTTGTTTTATTCTTTATATTACATTAATTAATGTGTCATCCCAATATTATTCTTTTAAATAAACCATTACATTTATCATTTAAACTAATATTTTATCTTATAAAATACTATATCATCTTATAAACACAGATATAGCAGTTTTACTTTAGGTTAATGTGGTATTTTGATATAATTACAGCGGAGTCAGCATAAATGCAATATTTTAAAAGATAAATGTAGTATTTTATCAGATAAATATAGTACTTTAGAAATATAGACGTACTAATTTTTCCTGATTTTTAGCATAATACATCAATTAGAGGACACATGAGCCAGTGTGATTCGTTGGCTATTTTACTGTTAGGCCACTGAATTCCAATGGCTATTTTACAATAAGAAATAAAACCTAGGAAATTTTGCTTAGGTATTTTTCACTTATTGCACTTTTCTCAGATTTTAATTTAAAGGAAACAGTGGTAATATATTTGATCCAACGGTTGCAGCGGGTCTTCATCTGGGTCCACCATCAAAGCACAAAGATCGAATTACTTTTGTCTCTGGCAAAACCCTAGGAACCCCATTTTAGGCACCGAGTCTCGAGATTTGGCAAACCCTAAACCCCCAATTTGGGCAAGTAAGTTGATTCCCTCCCTCTCTCTCTCTCTCTATTTTCACGATCAAAGCAGAACATTCTTCTCTTCTTCCTTCGAATCTGACCAAATCAGCTTCTTCTTCCCTTTAATCACTACGAATTCTAATATTCTCTTTTTATGGTAAACAATGTGGCGATTTGTGTAAATTTTTTATGAAATTTGTTTCAGCACCAGTTAACTTCATGATTTCAGCTATGGATTTATTAGTGACTTGTTTTTCAGATAATCCGTGCTGCTAACATGTGCCCTTAATGTCTGGATTTGATATGATCCTGTTGAGCATCTGCAGTTAATTTGTAAAGGTGAAATTTTATCAAGAAAACGGTATATCTTGTTTAGTTGTTATTGTTAGATTATTTGGAAAATGGCTCTTTGATCTTTTGGTTGTGTTGCTCTTATAACTTCAATATGAACTTTTAGAAGGACTGGGAAAAATGGTTAAAAAAAGAGGAAAGTGAAAAAAGGAAGTCTTTCCTTTGTTCGGGACATAAAATAAATCACATTGGAAACAAAAAATAAAGAAAAATCAATTCTTTGGTGAAGCTCACATTTGAGTAACTGACATCCATGCAAACTCGAGCTAGGCTAAGCTATAGATCTGATGATGCTAAGCTAATTCATGCAGAGCATGAGCAGTATCATTAACCCTGATCGCGCTTTGATACTATTGGGAACAAGAAAGGAAATGATTTATTCTGTTAGAAGTCTTTCCCATTTCTTTTTGTTTGCTCTCTTCATATTTTCCATTGCAGCAAACGGTTCAAAACAATTTATTTCGAAGATATTATCTTGTAGAACGGGCAGTTCACATTTTCAAGGAACAACGTGATATCATCCTCTTTCTCTTTAGGTGGAGCCTTGCCCTTATTTGTTTGGCACTTGTCCTTTATTGCTGTGAACTATCTCTTTGAGATAAAAATGACAATCTTTGTTATGGTTTAGTGTGTGTTTGATATTACTCTATGCAAAAATTTGCTGTCTTTTCCTACCGTATCATATTAGTTCTTGGACTACCTTAGCACCCTTTTTTCCCGTTCATTTTCGCGCCCTTGCCGACTTTCCTTATTCACCTCCACTAGTCTTTTCCCCCTAATAAGAATACTCTTATCTTTCCTTCCCCACTTATGAGTTTCTAATATGATATTAAGATATTGGTTGTGATCTCAAATTTATGCATTGCAAATTTAGTAACCAGAGAAGTCAAAACCATATTGGTATAACATTGGAAGGGCAAGAGATATCACCGAGCGACCAGTTTAGATATCTAGGTTCCATCATCCAAAGAATGGGGAGATCAATAGTGATGTTAATCAAAGGATCCAAGCTGGTCGGTTGAAATGGAGGAGTGCAACAAGGATTTTGTGTGATCGTAACTTTCCGTTAAAATTGAAAGGGAAGTTTTATCGGAGCGATATTCGGCCTGCCTTATTATATGGTACAGAATGTTGGGCTCCTAAGAAGCATCATACACAGAAGATGCACGTAGCGGAGATGAGCATGCTTCGTTGGATGTGCGGTAACACTAGAAAAGATAAGGTGCGAAATGAGGATATTCGTGCAAAAGTTGGTGTAGCACCCGTGGAGGAGAAGATGTGGGAAAACCGGCTAAGATGGTTTAGTCATGTGCGACGCAGACCTATGGAAGCACCGGTTCGACGAATAGATACTCTCGATATGGGCAATGGCAAAAGGGCAAAAAAGAGACCGAAGAAAACATGGATGGAGGTGATACGAAACGATATGGTTGCCAAAGGACTCAATAAAAGTATATTGTTCGATAGGAGTGAGTGGAGGCGGAGGATTCATGTGCTGGACCCGGCGTGATTCTCATGTTGGTTCATGTAGCCTACCCCATATGCTTGGGATAAAAGGCTCAGTTGTTGTTGTGGTTGTGATCTCAATGCACATGCCACATTTCCCCCATATAATTGTCTTATAGAATTTTTGGAGAGATAATTAGATCTAGGAACTCCTATTTTACGGGCTTTCTAGAATTTTTCTTGATCAATAAAATCAATATTCTCAACCATTCTCCGTTTTATAAATGATTTTTATCATTTTTAACTTAAAGACAGTGTAAGGTTTTTATTCAATTGCTTGTCTCTACTACCTGTTTTTTTTTTCTTTTCTTCCTATATTTCTCCTTTTTTCATTTTCATCTTTTTATTTAAAGAAAAGGATGATGGATTGTTCTTGCAGTAAAATAGAAATGGCTGCTAATTATTGACCATCTTAGTCGCATCGTCTCAAATCCGTGGTGTCTGTTGTGGTCCTCAGAATCCATAGTTTTGTTTCTTAACGACCTATATAAGCCTCATAACTCACTGATTTAAGCTAGATTATATGTTGGTTGGAGGACACATCCCCCGGCATTTGCAAATATATAAATTGTTGTCTATAGGTTAAATTCATGCTCCCCATTGTTTGTGACATGTTAGTAATTTAAACAAATAGTGGAAACAATACTCCACATCATTTTCTTATATTTTTTTTGTCCTATCGTCGCTATTGCCTGATCCTTTTTATTGATGAGATTGACAAATTCCTTATTTCTCAATAATTTTTATTATAGTTTCTGCTATATATGTATCCCAAATAGTATTAGAAATGGTAACAGTTCGATCAGATTTTTTATGCAATCACATATTGTTTGGATCTTCAGCAGCGTGATTGGAGAATAAGATATGGCTAATAAGAAGAATCCTCTTGTGTTTTTGGACATATCAATTGATGCGGATCCTGCTGAGAAATTGGTGATTGAGGTATCAAATTATCAATTATCAAACGATCCTTTCTATGGTGAAATTACTTGTAATTTTTATTTTATTTTATTATTATTATTATTTTGCGCTTGGTTCCATTTTATTATTTTCGTAACTCTTAATTTGGTGTAATTTGTTTCTTTTGTTATGTCTATTGACCAATTCCACAGCTCTATTCAGATGTTGTACCGAAGACTGCAGAAAACTTTCGCGCGCTCTGCACAGGTGCTATTTCTCTACTTTCTATTATTGACAATCTGATATTTTCCATCAGAGATTTAATAACATGCACGCTCATACTATATTACGATGGGGCACCATTAATATCTATTAATCATTTAGCTTGCTGGAGCCATCTAAAATCACTTTAATATTTTTCCGTGCAAAATTAAGCCTACTTTTGTACTTTTCTGGATTTACATGCAACCTGAAAAAACTGTAAATATAAATTAGGAGTCTAATTGGAGTAGAACTTGTAGTCTAAACAAGAAAGATACTTTAGTTTTAGAAGTTAAAATTGAAGAGGATTATAACCTTGAAGGTCTGATTCTGTTTCAGCGCACCAGAGTGATAAAGGAATCACAAGAAGGTTGAGAGTTGTCTGGTAAATTGTAAAAGGGGCCAAGGACGTTACATTAGTTAGTCTCATCTTTTGTGATTGAAAGCTTGAGTCTTGTGTACAAAGATATTATTTCTTATGTACGCTAGCTAACACTATGCATGACACAAGAAGTCATGCTCACCTATGCTAACCTTAGGACATTCTTCAATTTAGCCTTTGACGTGCTCTAAATTTTCCTTTGCAGTATGTATATTATCACAAGACGTTCTAATCAGTAGTAAATAATTACAGTTAAGCATATTACCCAGTATTACCTGTACTGCATGTAAAAGTTACCGGGTTTCCAAGTACTAGATCTTGGGAGCTATATTATTAATGCGCTCTGCCGGTGGGTGGGAGCGAGCTAGCAAACAGGATATCAACTAGAGCTCGCAAACAGGATATCAACTAGAGCTGATGACCTAGCGTTGATGATGACCCAATCCCACCATCACATCTATGATCCATTCTATCTTGTTCTACCCATGAAGTGATCTATGTATATAAATATTTGATTAAATATGAAGGTTTTCACATGTTACCATGGACGGATCCACGTACAGCCCAGTAGGGGCACGCGCGCCCACTGAGATTTTGCAGAAAAAGAAATCTCTACTTTGATCTATCGATGTAACACCATATTATGCATGTATATTATATGTATTGAGGTAACATAAATATGTTATTGCTCATGTGGTAGGTTGTGGGTTCAATTCCCACCATTCTCATAATTAATTTTTATTTTTTTGGGAAATAAAGCATTTGACCAATCATTACAATCATGTTAAGTATGAATTCTTTTAGTGTGTCTTTTGCAAACAAAAAAATGTTTGGTTCGATGAAAAGTGACAGGATGATAGTAAATTTTGAACAAAATTTTAATGGAGCCTTGTTGCATACTGTGACCCCTCTCGCCAAAAATCCTGGGTCCGCCATTAATGTTACGTCAGGTGTTCCCGGCATATGAAATTTTATGATGTTTAAAGCCATCCATTGTGGAAACACTGATCCAGCACATATAATGTTTCAAATCTCAATTTTTAAAATATATTTATAATCCACATAGATTACTTCATGTATAGAACTAGGTTAGACAGTGCGGATCATCGATTCGAGGGTTGGATAGTCTGTTATTAGACACTAGCTGATTTTTTCTCATCAGTTGCTGATATTCCGTTTCCTTGGAATCCTTATATATAGGTGTATATATGAATGTGTGTGTAGGCATCTATATGTGTGTGTATATGTATACGTGCATAGATGTATGTGTATATAATGCGTGTGCTTGCGGGCGGGCGGGCGGGCGTGAAACAGTCATTGATTCATTGAATTTTCAACAGACCATTATATCTCACTAATTAAGATTGCTGGACTAATTCATGATATACTTTCTAGGTGAGAAAGGGATTGGAGCTTCTACAGGGAAACCATTGCACTACAAAGGATCAATGTTCCATCGCATTATCAAAGGTTTCATGGCGCAAGTATGTCAGAAATTTCATCTCACGGGCCGCTGTAGATTTTCGATTGATATTTTGTGTTGGTAACCATAGCAGGGTGATAGCTACTGTGTATTTGTCTGTTTAGTGACTGATAGGAACCGGGATGCATCATAATTTATATATCACTCTTTACAGGGCGGCGACTTTTCAAAACGAGATGGTATTACTTTGACATGCTCAGGCCTCTTTATATGTCACTTCTTGCTGTGTAGTCTTTGAAAGCTCAACCTTGCTTGCTATTTTCAGGAAGTGGTGGAGAGAGTATATATGGTGGAAAGTTTCCAGGTTTGTGCTACTTCGGAGGCAGTTTTCAATTTAGAGGCATTCAGTTGTTGTGTTTCTTATGCAAATGTTTGTTTGTAGATGAGAATTTCAAACTGAAGCATGATGCACCTGGAATTTTGTCGATGGCAAATGCTGGTCGAAATACAAATGGATCTCAATTTTTTATCACCTTAAAGGCTACACCCCATCTTGATGGGTAAAACGTCATAGTCTTCCTTTATTTTGGTGAATTTTTTTGTGTACAATAGAATTATTCTTTGCTTAAAGACATGGGGTTTAAATTCCTTCCAGGCATGATGATCAGTAATGATGCTGGATTTCATTTTTGTTTTAGTGCCTTCTGAACTATGTATTAGTTTTGCCCCTTTAGATTCAAAGAGCTTAATGGGGCTGAGGGCATTGCGGCATAAGGGTCTGACGCGGGGGGCGGGGGCTTATTTTAAGTGGTCCCCCTCCCCAAACACAAGAAAAGAAAAGAAAAGGAAAGGAAAAGGAAAGGGGGCTAGGTGTGGCAAGTGCAGCCCCGGTGAGGTGATTGCAGCCATGGGGCTGTGCTCGCACCCAGTCATGTTTTTCTCACTTGCAACTATTCCTCTTTTTCAAAAAGTCATTTAGTTGCAATTCTGTAGAAATAGCTGATAATTCGATCAGATTGTTATGCTTCCATTGTGTGAGTGAGACCACTGGTGCTTTCTAAAAAGTTATAAATTCACAATACTTTATTTTACAAGGATATTAACTGCACCATATTCAATCTTCTGCAGCAAACACGTTGTTTTTGGGAAGGTAGTTAATGGAATGCATATCATAAGGAAGTTAGAACTGGCAGGTTCAGAGACAGGAGACCCTGTTAGCCTTGTAAAAATTGTCAATTGCGGTGAAGCTACAGACAAGGCTCCTACTACACTTAAAACAGAAAGAGGTAAAAAATGGTGCATATCTATCTCCTACCTACCTAATGCATTTTTTGTATTGTTATTGTTATCATTGCAAAACTGTATATCGTTTGCAGGGAAGAAGTTGAAGTCAAAAACTGATCTTTCTTCAGATGATAGTTCTGATGGGAAAGGAAAGACAAGACACAAAATTTGTGCTAAAGATAGAAGGAAGAAGAGAAAGAGAAGGCATTCATCATCTGATTCTGACAGCTCTGATTACTCTGATTCGGACTCTTACTCTTCTGACGGCGACTCTGATTCAGACTCTTCATCATCTGAAACAAGTTCATCCAGTGACCATAGGCGCAAGAGAAGAAAGAAAACACCCAGGAAGGACAAACATAAAAAAGGAAAAGGAAAAAATGATCGCATCCGAGAGAAACAACAAAAGAAGCGCAATAAACGATCCAAGCGTAACTCAAAACGGTGGGCTCATCATTTATCTTGCTGTAATGTTTATACGCTCTTATTGACATGGTTACTTTTCTTTGTGAATAAAACACTTCATTCCTTGTTTTTATTGATCTGGTTAATAGGTCCTCGGAGAGTTCCAGTGATTCTGATAGTGCGAGTACCGGAAATAGTAGCTCTGATGTAGAAAAAGTTACGAATGAAATGAAATGTGCACAGCATGCTGCTAATATCTCTCCGAAAAATCTCAGTGAGTATTCTGCTATATTAAATAACATCTTCCTCGTTTCTCATTATTGTACAATTAATGTGGTTTGCAGTGAAATTGGTGAAACATGGTTTATTTCTAACTGCATGAGTGGAATAGTTGTTTGTCATTTGGCCGCAATGTCTGCATAGGGTCCTTGTTTTTGTTTTATTACTTAATGAGTGTTTTCTACTGTTCTGATTGCTGCATTATGTTTTTCATTTTTGATATTTTCTGGAATCAAACCATGAATTATCCTTTTTTCCTTAATGAATTTTACTGTGTTTAAAGACTATGTATGGTCATTGGTTATGATGTGAATGTTATAAAACCTAGTCTTTTTTGGGTCTAAAATGAGCTTCACGTATTTTCTTCTGGTTGCTTTTGCTTTCTCTTTGCTGTTTTATGTGTAATTTATGTTTTCAGGATAAGGTTTGTTTGTCAGTCCATATGGATGTATGCACCTCATGCTTTATATTAACCGAGTTTTAGGTTTTAGATATCAAAGTGAATAATTGGATGGATCCATCTCATTCTATCAAAGTGGTTACATGTGATGCACGCTTTGTTCAGCTAAGTAGTTTAATCGTTGGTCTTGATTTCTGCGCCCCCCCTCTTCAAAACACCCAAAAAAGAGGAAAACACACACGCACAAAATTAAAGAAGAAAAATCCGTAGTGGGGTCGCCCAAGGTGATTTTCCTTGATAATTGACCGGTGTGTTGTTGAGGCGATGACACATGCAAGAAGGCAGGACCAGAAATCCTGACTACCATTGCTAGCTAAGATGTGAGCATGTGTGTGCCCGTGCGTGTGTGCGGAACTATAGCTGACTGGAATTTATTTACCTTTCTAATCATGAAAGAATCTTTAGCCAATATCACACATCTTATTTTCTTTTGTGCTTGTTAATGTTTCTTATATGTTACATGATTTTGTAAGCTATAAGGAGTAACAAAGCACAACAACATAGATATTATAAAATATTTATCAAGTTACATAAGCCAATATGATCACCCAAATAATCATAATTTTTTAATTAAAATAGCGAACAATTGTATAAACGCCTCTAAAATCATATGGAATTGTGAAACAACTATTTATGCATAGGTTTTCACTATTTTAGTCTATGACATCTCGAGAATTTATAAATATTAGAATCTGTTAAAAAAAGATCCGATCAAGTGTTCCATGGAACATGTAGGATAGGAATTGGGAGATGTAGCATGGGAACCTATGATCGAGGTTGTCATAAGCAAGGAGCACCTCAAGCAAAATGTGAGGGATATTCTCCAATGTTTAGGGAGAGGATGAGAGTTATCAATCCGCTTTTTATTGCATAGTATGTGCTTCATACCAAGGTTTAAAATCTCGGTATTCAGACCGGTATCGGACGGTCATTTTTGGGATCGAAATCGACAATCTTGGCCATCTCGGATCAGGAATATCAGATTTTATATCGTTGGAAAAATAGAATTAGTAAGAATTAGGATTTTTTTATAAAAAAATAAGCAGTTAAAGTAACCATAACAATTTGTCAAATTCTTTAGTAATTAATGATTTGTAAATTCATATTATTGGTGTCAAGTTATCCATAACAACCTAATAACCTATAGTAAACTTATTAAATCATTAATTAACACATTAGTCTACATAAACCCACTAACAATTAATGACCTTAATGCCAAAACCCACTAATCAAATGGCAAACCCAATAGTACTCGGTATCAATCTCAGAACTCGGACTTCGACTTGGACGGTCCTTTTTGAGATTGTAATCGGCCATCTTGGATTAGGATCGGCCGATATTTCAAATCATTTTTCATACCCCACAACAACAACCGAGCCTTTTATCCCAAGCATATGGGGTATGCTACCTGAACCAACATGAGAATCATGCTGGGTCCAGCACATGAATCCTCCGTCTCCACTCCTATTGAACAATATACTTTCATTGAGGCCTTTGGCAGCCATATCTTTTCGTATAACCTCCATCCATGTTTTCTTCGGTCTTCCTTTCACCCTTTTGACATTGCCTATATTGAGAGTATCTATTTGTTAAACCGGTGCGTTCATAGGTCTCATTCGCCCATGACCAAATTATCTTAGCCGATTTCCCCGTATTTTCTCCTTCACATGTGCTACAGCTTTTGCACGAATTTTCTCATTTCGCCCATTATCTTTTCTAGTGTTACCACACATGCAACGAAGTATGCGCATCTTTGTTATGTGTATCTTCTACGTATGATACTTCTTAGGAGCCCATCATTATTTACCATATAATAAGGCATGCCGAGTAGTGCTTCGATAAAACTTCCCTTTCAATCTTAACGGAAAGTTACG
Source organism: Agapanthus africanus (assembly GCA_030015575.1). Taxonomy (NCBI): domain Eukaryota; kingdom Viridiplantae; phylum Streptophyta; class Magnoliopsida; order Asparagales; family Amaryllidaceae; genus Agapanthus; species Agapanthus africanus. The sequence continues at coordinate 751,888,566 of CM057339.1, forward strand.
ATCGCACAAAATTCCCGTTGCATTCCATTTCAACCCACCAGTCTGGATCCTTTGGTTGACATTGCTATCGATCTGCCCATCCTTTTGGATGATAGAATCCAGATATCTAAACCGATCGTTCGGTGATATCTCTTGCCCATCCAGTGTTATTCCATTGTGGTCTCGACTTCTCTGTTTGCTAAATTTGCATTGCATATATGCTGTCTTAGACCTGCTCAATTTGAACCCCCGAGATTCCAATGTTTGCATCCATAACTCCAATTTGGCATTAACCCCTGCTTTAGTCTCATTTACAAGAACAATATCATCAGCGAATAACATATACCAAGGTATCTTATTCTCGATAGTTCTAGTAAGCTCATCGATCACGATTATAAATAGGATTGGCGAGTAACATCACCATTTTTCATACCCTATTGAAATTAAATATGGTCTCAAGTTTAATATATGAATGTTGCTGGCAATACGTCCACTTCTAAACCACTTGTCTTCTTGCTGTACATACTGACATTTTGGGTGCATTAATGAGGTTTTGGTGTCAAGTTCATTTTCATTTCCCTTATTCATTAGTATGGTGATTGAGTGGCTCGGTACTGTGGCAGGAGTAAAATCACCTTCACCTATCATTGGCAAAGAAGACGTGAGAGTAAAGAATGGTGAAAAGAAGGCTGTTGAAGGTCACACATCACATGAAGAGGGTGAGCTACTTGAAGAAAATTGGGGTGCTCTGGAAGTTGATGACGGCTTGGACCCCAAATTTAAGAGAACTCAACAGTCCAATTCAGATGGAAAATCAGAAAGCTTCAGGTTCTACTCCTTGATGTTATGCTCTTAGCTACTTATGGTCCTTGGTTCATTGTTCATATGTGGTGCTTAAGATTACTTTATGTGAATGCTCTCTGAAAAGGAACTCAGCGGAAAATCCCAAGAGAAGCCCAAGTCCTCTTAGAGAAATCGGTCGGCAGGACAATAAAATATATCCAAAGAGTCCAGCAAGCAGCCCTGCACGTAAGGCCCCTCCACCTTCATCAGATCAAGTTCCAAATTTGTCAAGAAGCCCTTCCCCAAACAGAGTCCCAAAACGCATAAGAAAAGGGCGTGGGTTCAGCGAGCGTTATGCATTTGCGCGGAGGTATAGGACGCCATCACCAGATCGTTCTCCTGTTCCTTCCCAATATTACAGGGGAAGGAATGAACGAGGAAGTGACCGTGATAGGTACATTGAGCTTTGACCTAATTGCTGCTGAATATTCAGAATGAAATAAACTAAAGCAAGCTTATCGCAGGAACTTCAGGTACAGGCCTTACCGTGAGCGTTCACCTGCAAGAAATTACCACAGATCCCCAAGAAGAAATAGTCCCGACAGGTGGCAATTTACCCTTTTACTGATACTTCTTTTTTCCCCTCATATGCTGTTATTAAATTATCTACGCTCATCTCCTGGGCTTGACATAGTACTATCCAATGGTCACTTTGTGGTCTATAGCAACCATTGTGTATGGTTTGGCCAAAAAAAAACCCTTGTGTATGTCGTCTTATTTTTTGGCATCAATTTGCCATATGCTCATATTCGTACCCGGTTTTTCTTTTCCAGGAATATAGTTGCCATGTACAGTTTCCCCCCCTTAATATCTGATTTTGTTGTGCTAGATTGCTTCCTCTACTATTGGTGTTAGGTTTAGCTGCGAGGACTGTATTATCAGATTTGCAAAGAGAAAATACTGAACTCCCATGTTTATATGTATTTGAGATTTCAAAGGAATAACTGAACCCTCTTTCTAGTTCAGGCCAGTTAGTATCTTTTTTTTATAAAAAAAAATATTTTTCTTCTCTCTATTCTTTATCGCCCTTAAAAAAAGAAAAGTTTTTTCATTCTACGCTTCCTCTTTACATCAAAACCAAGTCTTTCAACGATACTCTGATCATCAAACCGGATCTGATCAAAGATTTCTTTTTAAATAAAAAAAGGCGTGCATGTTCTTTTGGGGGGTGGGTGGGTGGGGTGGGCGTGGGGGGAGGTTCTTTCTTGTATGGAAGCCATGTGAATATTTGGGGTTGAAAGATGACAGACAAATTGAAAGATAACAAACTAATCAATTAAGCTGAAGTTCTTTCTTGCACCATTTAGACTAATAGGCTAATTTACTATACTACTATATTTACTAAATTTAACTTCTATTTTGTTGGCTTCCCTTGCTAAGTTATGTTTGTGGATTGATATATTTTGTTCTCTATTTCTTGAGCCCTGGATGTCATTTTATCTTCTTATTGATGGAATAAGCCCTTGAGTTAGATATGGTACATAGGTGTGAAGCAAAGCTTAAGTACACTTCCATTTTTGTGCTGTTTCTCTTCATCTTCTTGTTTCTCCTTTCTTATTTTCTTCTCATCTTTTTTCTGTTTTTTTCCCTTCCAATTTCTTTGTTCTGTGTGTGCATGTATGTTCAATGTGTGTTTGGCTTCTAAACAGTTAACAACTATCTACGCACAACTTCTCTTTTTTAATATGCTTGTTGATGAACTGTTTAGTTCCTTAATGTACAAACACATGCATGCATTTTTCTTCTTCATAGTATGCATATGTATTATGTACATATATGCATACATAATTTATTGTGTTTGTTATTTAGTGTTGCAGTTGCATGTACAAAATAATGTATAGAAGTTATTGAGTTCTTTGTATGTTGTCTATGAAATTTGAAAGTTCCTGAAAGGTAGAAACTTTCATCAGAAGAGTTTATGAAGAACTGTCAGCCATGCATGTATGAATATGCTCTACATGAATTATTCTACCAAGTAGAAGAGAACTCAACTAGCATAGCTTGTGTGATCCCTTTCAACTTTTATTTATTATTTACTTATATATTTGCTGCTTATGACCTCTTTACCCAAAAAGCATAAGCTTAAGCTGTTAGGATGTGGGATAACTATGTATATCTAGCTAACATAATCTAGACGCTTTCCCTTAATTGGGCCCTTCAGCCACGTGAAGACCTCCAGCAGAAACTCTTGCTTGCGAAGGCAGAATAAAAAGGGATTACTAAAATATATATTTTTAGGGTAAATTGTAAAAAAACTCCGAGCAGTTTTTCCCGTTGACAAAACCCCCTTGGCCTCGAAACGGTTGTCAAAAACCCAATGGAAAATTTTCATGCAGTATCTGTACAATTGCGTACAATTGCTTGCTACATCTAAATAGGTAATAGATATCGCATGTAACTGCATAGATATCGCATAATAACTAGATATGGTAGACACCTATACGGATACCGCATGCAAAGGGTTTTTTGACAACTGAAAATTTTTCTGGGGGTTTTTTGACAACCGCTTCGAGGTTGGGTTTTCAGCGGGAAAACTGCTTTTTTTTACCCCTCTTTTTTATTGACGACGGTGAGGTTTTGAACCCAAGACCTCTTTAGAACTTATTGCTTTTATACCATGTCAAGAACTAGCCTATCCAAAAGCTTACGCCATTTGGGTAGTGGGATAACAATATGTGCCAAACCTAATATAACCTTAATACTCCCCCTCACTCGGGTGGGAAGGTCTCTAGGTGAGTCTCGCTTGTAAAGGCATAATATATATATTAATTTGACAAAAACTTGGTGCTTCGATTATTCACTTTACACAAGCTTAAGCTAATTGGTTGTGGATAACAATGCATATCAAGCTAATATAATATTAACATTCTCAATAAGCTATTTGGAGTTATCTTGCATTATGCAAATTTATGGATTTCTCTTACTGGTGATTAGTGATTCGTCCCCCCCCCCCCCCACACATTTTAATCACAATGGTTGTGTCGATGAATTAAGTAGTTTTGTTTCTGTTTATCAGTTAGGCCTGCTGGAGCCAGTCTTGGTTTTGTCCAAATATTTGGAATACACATTATTTACATAAATGATAACTGTTTCCTGTGTGCTTTTCAAACCCTATTTTTTACTAGTGATGACTTGCTTTCATATTCTTCAAGTAAAGCAGTTCTGCTTTCTTGGTCATAGTTTGTGCATGGATTTATTGAACAATGCTGCAGTTCATTGGCTGCTAATTGAATTGTGCATAATTGTTATGAGGTTAATGAGGCTGCTCGCCGCAATAAAACCTTTTTTTTGGGTGTGTGTGGATAGGTTAGGGAAGGCCCCACGCCTGGGGCTGGGTCACGCGACCCAGCCCAAATTTGGGTCAATTCTTATATATAATTATGTTGATTAGTACCAAAAAGAGTCATCATCTGTCTGATCTGAAGGCTGAATGGTTAATTCACAATAAAAATACCAACCCCCTCCTAAAAGAAACAAAATTAGAGAAAAATGGAACACAGGAAAGGGAAAAATGAACAGTTGTAAAGGGGCGCTGGTTTGTTAACTAAGTTCCATACCATTCAATGAAGTAAGTAACCATATAAAAGTAGATATGTACTTTGCTGCATATTGCTGCTCTAAGCCTGAATTTAGATAGATTTATACATACCTTTGTAACTTCTGCTGGTTATTTTCTTATCCTTTTTGTTATCAATCAAAAGTTTCTCTCTCAATCCTCCTGTGACAAAATCTTATTTTCTGCTGTTTCTTCCTTATAATTTACCTTGCAGATACAGAGGCAGGAGGAGCCGTAGCAGAAGCATCTCACATAGCCCAGTCAAGTACGGAAGCAGCCGTGGAAGGGACCGCAGCTCGAGCCCCAGACGAAGCCGGAGCCCCATAGTGGTCCGTCGCCCAGCCGTGAGTGATAGGCTTCGATCTCGTCTGGGCCCACAAGGGAACGATCATACCAAGGAGAGAAGGCCGAGGTCGAGGACAAGATCGAGGTCAAGATCTAGGGATTCATCAGCATCCCGATCAGGAGGTGATTATCGCTGTGGCAAGAAAAGGAAAGAAGGGAAGTCACGGTCTCCAAGCTGTAGTCCTGCTGGGAATGGTGGTTTGGTCTCATATGGAGACGGAGATTAGCCTGATTCTATCACGATCTGCTGAAGTAATGATACCATGAGAGAGGATTTGGCCTTGTTTTTTTTTTCTCCACCTACATTGCAATTGCAAGGCAGTAATCTTAAGGTTTTGGAAGAAACTGTTGTTTGTATTTCTGTACTTCAGGATTTTATGCTACCCTCATGTATGCTTATTTTAGGGCAAGGATGTGCACAGCATACACATTCAGGCGTCTGCTTCATGCAGACGCAACTTTCTGCGCCTTTTTGATTTTTGTTGTTTTGGTATTAAGCAGCTCTTCAGTGTGTACTCAATTGAACATGTAAACGTTGTTAGGTTTGTTGGAGACTGGTGGAGGCCAAGGTGGTTATCGAACTCCATCTCAATGTTCAGTAATAAGGGAGAGGGGCTTTGAATTTATTGGATCTAGTTGTGACTGGCAAAAATCATTGCATCTTCGATAAATTTCTTTTGTAATCTTTAAGTTAAGAGATTTTGCTATTTAGCTTTCTTCTCCATTTTATCAATCTCCCTCGTTAGTGGCTATGATGGTAAATGTGGGTTCATAGTTTTTAACTTATATTTATACATCCTGCTACATGATTATGTGATGGATGGCTGATTTTGGTATTATCTTATTATGGATGTCTTTTCTCTCTATTTAAATTGAGAGATTCTCTCTTTTTGATGCAATTTTATGTCTCCTACAGTTCTATTAAGTTCACTTCTATTTAAGTTGAGAGAGATAACTGGGATAACGGCTAGAATTAACCACTTAAGCACTTGTACCACGGAAGACATCATGGCAGCATAAAAGACTTTGATTAACCACTTGAACATACAAATGCTTCTGTAACATTTTCTTTGAAGGAAAAAAGCAGGGCAAGGCAAGACACGCTGCAAATGCTCTCATAACAAGAAAAGCGCCAATAATAAACAAAGCAGCAGCTACTGGTTCACATTGATTACAGAAACAATAAGTCCTTGCATCTCAGCATCTCTTACTCTCATATTGGCATTCCTTCAGGAAAAAATTGATCATTGATCCACATGTAGACGGGCACAAGGATGAAGTATGTTGCTGCGATAGTACCTACGATGAAGCGCAAGAGGAACTCAAAAGGATTCACAGGCTTCTTCACGTCCTCGGCCCTTGGACCAAGCTGCACAGGATATCAAATCCGGAAGAAAAAAATTATCTTGGAAAGCACCTCAAGATTGTATCCCCTTAATTAGTGAGAAATGCATGAAAACAAGCGGGGTGGCAGAGGAGAGTCCCCGGATTCTCTTTTGACGCCGGTCACAGAGAACCCCATAACCAAACCATGCCGGCGCGTGCCGCGATACCATTTGGGGCCAATTCTTTTCAGCTTAACATCTCTTTGAATCCGGCCTTTTTGAACCCCTCGATGTGTTCTTCCTTTGGGAAAAGCATCCACATGTCGGCAAAGAAACGGGACAGCCAGAGGGTCGAATATACAGGACCGATTACGCAAGCTATTCCTCCGAGTTTCAATACACGGTATGCCTCTCTGATTCCTTGCTGCGGATCAGACCAGTTCTCAATACCGAATAATGGAATCAATATCATCTCTATCAACAACAATAACTAAACCGATAGTTTTCTTTTAAAATATGGTGTAAATGGGTTTAACACGCAGTCTCCCTAACTACAAAAAATAATGGGGAAAAGTGTGATAATCCAAAGTGTGAAGTGATTATATACAAATTTATTTTATATCCTTGCACCTTTATCGTTCTGGGTAGAATGGAATTTTCATAGTATATGGCACCAAGTTTCAAGAGGTCCCAGAATTTGGACCTCAGCGCTGTCGCCGTAAAATCTTATTTGTTTCCCCCATTTATATTCGGCATTGACAAACGATACTGGAGGCGTTTCCACGTGGCCCAAAAGCGCATCTAAGGGTGACTGGTAAATGCTATGTTAGCTTGATATGTATTGTTATCACTTATCTCACAACCCCAAAACTTAAGATCAATTAAGTTGTTCATATTTAAATTCAAATTTTTTAACCTAGTATAATATATCTATTCGAGAAAAGGATAGTCCCGATCCCGAATCAATGTGAGACTATAATGAAATGTAAATAAATATACAAGGTTTAGCTACGTTCCAACCTACAATAACAAAGCATGAGCAGTGGATACTTTCTTTGTCGTAAACAAAAAATGGAGTTAAGTTTTCTAAACTGCAGTTTCATAATGTTAGCAAAACTTAACTCCAAAATGCTAACTTTGTCTTGTTTGTCAATCATTTTGGAGTTGAGATAAATGCAATTATCTCAGTCCAAATCATGAGATAACTGCATTTTCTCAACTCCAATCTAACAAAAGATTTGTAAACTTCATTTTTAGAATTTGGGTCCTGCAAACCACATTTTGCATTCTCTCTACCTTCTTCTCTACCTTGAGTTAAAAATAATCCTCACTTATCCTAAACCCCATATTCAACCTCAACCTGTGAATATAGTTAAGTATTCTAAACCGCCGTTTCATAAAGTTGGCATAACTTAACTCCAAAATTCTAACTTTACCTTCTTTGGGAAGCATTTTGGAGTTTAGATAGCTACGATTATCCGACTCCAATATAATCTAAATTTAGTAAACTCCATTTGCTAAACACATCTCTATAAACATAACCTTAGCTTATTGAAAATGGAGTTTGGGGTTTGCAAACCATAGCCTGCATTCCCTCGCCACTTAAAAATAAACTCTACTTTCCCAAACTATATATCCAAGCAGCGGCCTCAATGTCGGGTTTTCGGTTTCTCAGCGTGCATAACAACTTCCGGTTAAATGAAATAAATAAAGATATCATGTTTCTTTATCACAACAATAAAAGAGATAATGACTCCATTCTGGAAATCGTCAAAAAGAACAAATCCTGAACGAAAACTATTCCACTTTCCAGTGACAAATAACAATAAGAATGATCTAATGCTGCTCTACGAACCCGACCTGGATCGTGCAAAGATGTTACTTTCCGTTGATCTGCTGATGGCGGCGATGGGTGACTAAGATTGAATCTGGAGGCTATCGGACCTGAAGCGTGTGGATCTCAATGGGTTTGAGGTTGTGGTTGCCGAGCTACCTGCAAGGAAGTCCTGAGGTGGTTCTACCACCGAGGACCCTCCGACGGTCAAGTTAGACTAGAGATCCGAGCAGAGCAACGGCTTAGTGGAGTAAAAATGGCTTACTTGAACCGTCTGATAAAGGGGGTTATATAGCAGTGGCAGTAGGCAGGGCAGACTCGAGAATCACGCCGGCAGTTACGCTCCCGACGTCACGCCCGCGTGATGAGCGTGATCTCCCATTAATGGCGAGACATGCTCGTTAATGGGGGATCGTGATGGTGTGGAACGTGGGATGTGGCCGGCGGATATCTCGTGCATGGCGAGATTCACAGCATGGCGGTTGCGCCTGTGAGCTGTACCGTTGGTCGATCGATGAGATCGAGGAAGATGACCTCGGCGAGAGAGCTCACGGACGAGCGGGAGAGCCGAGGTATCTTGGTTTTGTGGTAGCCCGGAGACAAGCTGGTAAGCCGAGGAGACCAATTGTGCAGGGGCTCGGAGGTGAGCCAGCGTTTGCTCGTAGGACGGGCACATGAGTGGTTTGATCGGCCACTGTAGGTCCTTTCTTATGAGCCCTGGGACACGTCATATGCCACGTGTCATGATCTGGGAGATCACCGATATCGAGCATCATCATTAGCCCCCCACTCTCGTCCCGACCAGCTGACGAGTCGGGTCGAGAGTGGTCTGCCGGGTCACCCGAGGTGAGTTTTCTTTCGAAGATATCGTCAGGCGTGTCCCCGGGTAATCTGTTGTATTTTCTGGATGATGTCAGCGAATCAGGGAGAGATCTCTGCATTAAAGAGGGTGCGCCGGATCGCGCGTACTTTTGCTGAAGCGATAGACCACGTGTCGGGCGTTGATTGGCTGACGCGACGGGCCGCAGACCTCTGGCGTCTGATGGGATCCGGTCAATGTGCGTGCGACAGGTGGAGCGATCGTGGTCGTCGAATGCGAAGAGTTGTTTTGGCGGGAGTCGACTGTAGCCATGGGATGAGGACGTCGGTGGCTATAAATAGATGTGGGGTCCGCTTCAGGGCCCATCTCTCTTCATATTTCCCTCACTCTTGATCTTGTAAGCTCGGCGCTCTCCTCTTAGGTCGGATTTCTGTGTTGCCGAGGACTTCTCTCCATCAGGTTAGATGTCTTCTTTTCCTTTCTCCTGCTTCTTCTCCTTCTGAGTTGAACCTGCTTCTCCTTTTGGCAGGACCAATGGATCGATCCGGGACTCTTGGCGCCCTCGGTACTCAGTCCCGAAGGGGGGCCGTCGGTGCGGCCGTGCTTCCGGCTGAACCGAGTCCCACACTAAATGTGCCGCCAATGGAGGGGCCATCAGCCTCGTCACGAGCTCCCAATGATTGCCCCGGCGGAGGCCAAAGGCGTCCACGGGTTCCCGAGCCCCAGACGAGGGATGCAGGAGAGGACGAAGACGGGGTTCCCCTTAAGAGGAAGAGGACAGTCTCCCGTGCGCCACCGTCGGAGATTCCTGTGGGGGTTCCCGTGCAAGAGGGGGACGCCCACTTCGTGGTCCCGTCAGGGCTTTCCGTTGCTGCCAGCCTTCTTGCCGGTATGGAGGAGTCGTCCGGGGGCCAGATGCCTCGGGGGACCCTCAGGGCCCAAATGGCGGCTATCACACAGGAGGCGGTTCAGGCATGTACTCCCTCATGTGTTGTTTTGGGTGCCCTCTTCTTAGTTCGAGTGTCCCTAAGTCTCTCTGACGTTTTTCGCCAGGTTCTTCAGCACTGCGCCCTCGTTACTCGTATGGAGGCCGAGGGGGCCTTCCATGCTGCGAGGTCGATAGAAGAGTCTTCTTCGGAGGCCGAGGATCTGCGACTCGAGCTGCGTTTGGAGAGGGAGAGGATGGCTGTCCTTGAAGCCCGATCGGCCGCCCCAGAGCTTGCCGTCTCGAAGTGCCGGGAGTCTTATCACCGCCTAAGTGAGTCCCACCGAGTTGTCGAGGCGAAGTTGATGGAACTGGCCGATCGCTTTGCAGCCATGAAGAGGGCGAGGGATTCCAGCAGGCGGGATGCTGAGGCGGCGCTTTAGGCGGTGGAGGTCGCCGAGACTCAGGCTAGAAAGGCCGTGACTGATTACAAGGAGTCGGACCAGTTCTACGTCGTCCTCGGCGAGACCTCCGCCGTCGCATGGAACAAAGCTCTTGACGCCGTCAAGGAGCAGTTTCCGGAGTTTGCCGACGGTGAGCTCCGTGCTCGGGTTCCACTTTCGGTGGTCATTCCTCCAGCCGATGGTGATGTGGGAGGCGACGTCTGGCCAAACCCCTTTTTGTTTTTTTTGCTTTTCCTCCTCTTTCTTTTGTAAGCCTCCGGAATTTTGTAGGCCTTCGGGCATTTTGTAAGCTGGGGAGCCCACAATACCCTTGTAAAGACTTTTTTGATTTGTGAATAAAGATTTTTGTTTTTGCAGTAGTGTTTGTGCTTGTATTTTCCTTTGTCGGTAGACACTTGTATTTGCGCAGTACTTCCTTCGTTTTATGTCGGTTCTTTGTCTAGCGATCACATATCGAGTTGAATCTGTTCATTTGCCGAGTGTGCAAAGACCGGCGGGGGGACGGTATCTTCATGGCCCCGAAGTCGAGGTGGAGATCGCTTAGACGTAGAACCGGATGCCTCTTGATGAGGTCATGTTCCTAAGCGTAGAAGGCTCGGAGAGGTATGTTGATGATAGACCGAGCAGGGTAGCTGCCCGGGGCCTCTAGACGAGGGCTTCGATCCCTGGAGTTGTAAGGTAGTGAATTGGCAGCCGGGGATAGCCGAGCAGGGTAGCCGCTCAGATCCCTCTTACGAGGGCTTTTGTTCCTTAGCGCGGGAGGGGCTGTGAGAGGCCTACTAAGGACATAGCCGAGCAGGGTAGCTGCTCGGTGCCTCTTGGCGAGGGCTTGATCCTTGGGGTGTTAGGGTAGGGAGCTACCAGCCAGGGATAACCGAGCAAGGGTGGGCCCGGTTGCCTCTTGCGAGGGCTTTTGATCTTTAGCGCGGGAGGGGCCATGAGTGGCCTACTAAGAACGGGGCCGAGCAGGGTAGCTACTCGGTGCCTCTTGGCAAGGGCTTTGATCCTTAGCGCGGGAGGGGCCGCAAGTGTCCTACTAAGGATGGTCGAGCAGGGTTACTGTCCGGTGCCTCTTGGCGAGGGCTTTGATATCTGGTTTGTTGGGGTAGGGAGCTACCAGCCAGGGATAACCAAGCAAGGGCGGGCCCGATTGCCTCTTGCGAGGGCTTTGATCCTTAAGGACGGGCCGAGCAGGGTTACTGCCCGGTGCCTCTTGGCGAGGGCTTTGATCCCTGGTTTGTTGGAGTAGGGCCAGGGATAACCGAGCAAAGGCGGGCCCGGTTGCCTCTTGGCGAGGGTTTTGATCCCTGGTTTGTTGGGGTAGGGAGCTACCAGCCAGGGATAACCGAGCAAGGACGGGCCCGGTTGCCTCTTTCGAGGGCTTTTCATCCCTAACGCGAGAGGGGCCGTAAGTGGCCTACTAAGGATGGCCGAGCAAGGTTACTGTCCGGTGCCTCTTGGCGAGGGCTTTTTGTCACTTAGATATCTTAGTCGTGATGTGAATGGTTGATTTGTTTTAAAATTGATCCTCGGTAATTTTGATAGTTGTTTAACATCAATAATAATAATGCTCAATTTCAACTTGTTATCGTGAACTATAAATATTTTTCCCAAATGATACTATGAACTTTTAAATGATGGAGTGATACCATGAACTTTGAAAATTATAAAATTACCAAAATACCCATACTTTTTTGCAAATAGTCTTTTTTGTTATATGAGAGGGGCATTTTGGTAATTTTGTAATTTTCGTCATGGTTTTTTTTTATACTTTCATTGTATCAATCCTTCATGATATAATTTGAGGAAAATGCCTATAGTATAGTTTATGGTAGTAAGTTGAAATTTAGCCTAATAAATATGATTGAATAGCTAAGTTAAACTGCTAATGTGGTGTTAATAAAACCTCCCTTACCCGATCAAATTAAACCAAAATTGCAAACCTTTGGAGTTGTGATTAAAATATTAGAGATTAACTATCATGTAAAGCTTACATCTTACCCACATCTCATGGACTAGTTGGTTGTGGGATGGACGTACGGTGGGAGGTCTCGTGTTTGAGCCTCCACACGCGCAGGGTATTTCCTCTTTTCCTCTTTCTTTCTTTAATTAAATGTGCACGTCCAGGTTCGATCCTGAACGTACCTAAATTATAATGGTAAGTAAATTATTGTCCATGCTCCCTCACAGTTACAGCGGCTTTTGGCAATTGAGATCGGTTTTTTGGAAATTGAAGTCGGCATTTTAGCAATTCAAAATTCCAGCTTATTTGAGTGAAATTGGGTATTCCAAAAGAGACTATAAGCTTTTGGGGGTATATTTAATTTTTTTACTGGCTAGGGTTACCTTCCTATTTCATTTTACGCTGTAGTTGCCACCTTATTCATTTTACAGTTGTTAAATGCACCGATGCAGGAGAAATTGGGGTTTTGCAACTGGCTTGGCTCTTTTTTGTTAAATTCACTGATGCATGAAGAATTGGAGTTTTGGGTTGGCTTGGTTCATATCATCTGTTAGGTGTTTTGATTTGCAACCCGAATTTAGTTTTCTGTTGCTTTAAATGTATTTGTTGTTGCAATTTGGAATATATTTTGTGATGGCGGATGTTGAGAGTTTATTAAGCTCGCCTTAAGTATCTCTAACCAAATTCTAAAAATCAAATTCATATTTTATTTTGGAACAAACCTAACAAGAAAAAAAAATTAGGGGGCAAATCGTTGCAAAATTCATTGCAAACAAGTAAGAAAATAAGAATTCGAGGGATACCGTAACAACATTTTATGACATAAAACACCATTCTCATTTTATAATTGCAGTCGCTAAACCATTCTCATTTTAAATTTTAAGCAAAATCTATCAGATTAAAACTTTTGAGTAACATAAAATTTTTAAAATCTTTGTTGATATGAAGTGTTATGCCACCATCTTAAAACACTTGAAATGAACAGAAATTTGAAGATGGATGTGATGCAAAGTGTAGAATGCTAGGACAAGAATATTTTTATCCTGCAAACTTCAACAGTTAATGATTGATAGATTTTTTTAACAATTAGATTCACCACTGACATATTAATCGATATCTCCATGTCCTAAACAACAAGGACATCAATTTGCTAAGTGTTTGAATACCATTTATATTTTCGTTTAACATCATAAAGTATAAGTCCATTCGATTTAGCCCCTAAATGGCTTACACGTTTTACATAAGTGCCGTGGGACTTGAAATAAGTATCGGGTAACTTGAAATTGAAGTTTTACAATATTTTTTCATAATATCAGTTTATTAATCATCATGAATCGTGTATGTTCTCTCTTTAAAAAAAATATTGATAAAAATTTTTGATGGAAGGGCCTTTCCGATCTCCTTCAGATGTTGTCTCCCGTTGATCTGCCGATGGCTGCGATTGACGGCTGGGATTTGAGCTGGAGCGTGATCTCCTGCGATGTGTGGATCTCAATGGGTTGGAGGAGATTTGCGCCGGGTACTTGCAAGGAAGTCCCGGGGTGGTTTGGTACCACCGAGGACCCTCCGACGATCAAGTCAGTAACAAGATCCGAGCAGAGTAACGGCTCAGTGGAGTAAAAATGGCTTATTTGATCCCTCTGGAAGAGGGGTTTATATAGCGGCGGCGGCATGCAGGGGCAGGCGCGAGAATCACGCCGGCCGTTACGCTCCCGACGTCACGTCCGCGTGATAATCGGATCTTCCCATTAATTGCGAGACAGGCTCGTTAATGGGGATCGTAATGGCGTGGAATGTGGGATGTGGCCGGCGGAGATCTCAAGCATGGCAAGATTCGCGGAGCGGCGGTTACGCCTGCGAGTGGTACCGTTGATCGGTCGATGAGACCGAGGAAAATGGCCTTGGCGGGAGAGCTCGGGAGCGAGCGGGAGAGCCGGGGCATCTTGGTCCTGTGATAGCTCGGAGGCGAGCTGGGGGGCCGAGGAAGCCAATTTGTGCATGGGGCTCTGAGGAGAGCCAGCTTGTGCTTGCGGGTCGGGCACAGGGGTGGTCTGGTCGGCCCTTTCTTCTGAGCTCTGGGACACGTCATCTGCCACGTGTCACGATCTGGGAGATCGCCGATATCAAGCATCATCATTATCCCCCTACTTTCGTCCCGACCAGTTGACGGGTCAGGTCGAGAGTGGACTGCCGAGCCACCTGGGGTAAGCTCCCTTCGAAGATATCGTCGGGACGTGTCCCCGGGCAGTCAGTCTCTCATTTAGGAGATCAGCTCAAGCGAAGGTCTTCCTATTTTGGATTCTGTTGTCTTTTCTGCCAGCGAATCATGGACGAGATCTCTGCATTTAAGGAAGGTGCGCCGGTTCGTGCGTTCCATCACTGAAGCGACAGTCCACGTGTCGAGCGTCGGTTGGGCGACGCGACGTGTTGCAGACCTGTGGCGTCTGATGGGATGCGGCCCAATGCTGGAGCGACAGGTGGAGCAATCGGGGTCGTCGGTCGCGAGGAGTCGTTTTGGCGGGGGATGAAGGGCGCCGTTGGATGAGGGCGATGACAGCAATAAATAGGGATGGGGTCCACTCCAGGGCCCTTATCTCTTCATACTCTCTGCGCTTTAAGTCCTGATAGCCCGGCGCTTTTCTTCTTTCTTCTGCTTTTTGCCTCCCGAGGATCCCTCTTCTCCAGGTTATATATCTTCCTTTGTAGAGTCTGTAGACGTGGTGGGAGTAGGCTCTAGGGACCCTCCAGTCGAGCCCGAGTCTTCCCAGGAAGCAGGGGTCAAATCCTCTTCCCGGGATCGTGCGACTGGGGCAGCCCCCAGGGAGGAGGAGGCGGACACCGCTCCTGGCGTGCCGTCTTTGATAAGGCATGAGGTTGAGATCGCCAACGCTCGGGCTCGCTTCCATATCCCTTCTGGCTTTACGCTTCGCTTGGCCAAGGAAGGAGAAAGGGCGGACCAAGTACGGGATAGGGAGATCACCCTGTACCTGGAAGCCTTTTGGGGCGGAATGCGCCTGCCCTTCCCTCCGGAGGTCATCGAAGCGTTGAACTTCTTCGGGTTAGCTCCGGGCCAGTTAGTGCCGAACTCATGGAGGATCCTCCTCGGGTTCCTGGTCCGCCTGAAGCTACAGGCGGTCCCCTTCAGTCTCTCCATCCTTGATTCCTCTCTCCTCTTCAAAAATCATCCTGGGGGTCGAGCGGGCGACCCGAGGTGGGTCTACCTCTCTTTAGGAAGCGACAGGGGGTGCCGCCGGGTTAGGAGTTGTAGTCCTGCCTTCTTCTATCCATGATTGGAAGAAGAAGTTCTTCTTTGTTGCGCCGCCCGAGAGTGAGGACTGGCCCGTGCCGACCCAATGGTCAAGGAAAAAGTGCTTCCTAGGAAATCAGTCCAATGACCCCGCCGCGGTGAGAGTGGCGTCGTGGGAGCCCATTCCCCAACCCGACGTGCTGCTATCTGAGCGGGCCTTAAGTTGGGCTGGGCTCAGCCCCGTCGAGTTCGTCGGTGAGTTAGGCTTGCGTTTTGCTTTATTTTTGTATGCGGCGCTGACTCCACTGCATCTTGTTTTGTGCAGAACACATGGATATGAACGAACTCCGAGCCTCCATGCGGCAGCCGAAGAAAGGCCCGAAGGCTGGAGGCGCCAGCTCTTCCCGCTCGAAGCCTGTCCCGGTTCCTTCGTCCGCCGTCCCGGTGCCTCCGGTGGCCGTACCTCCTCAGCGTTCGGGGGCGGGTTCCGCCCCGGAGTCCAGCAAAGCGCAGAGCCGGAAGCGGGTGCGTGAACGGGAGGACCTAACCTCGGAGGAGGAGACTGGGTCTCCATCAGCCCCCCTCAAGAGGGTCCACCGAAGGGTTCCTTGGACCCCGGCCTCCCCGATCATGGTGGAGGAGGAGGGCCTCTGCTTTGCGGTGCCCTCGGGGCTCGTCGTCGCCAACAGTCTGCTGTTCGACATCGAGAAGTCAGCAGGGGGTAGGGTCCCCGGGGGAACCCTCAAAGGCCAGATGGCGTCCATTGCCCAGGAGGCCGTGCAGGTAAGCGCTCGGCCCTTCGTGAGATTTGGTGCCTTCTTCGTCTTTCTGACTTCTCTTTGATTATCTCAGGTCCTCCAACATGTCGCCCTCGCCATCCGCATGGAGGAAGAGGTGATAACCCTGGCGATGAAGGCCGCGTTCCGGCTTACCTCGCTATAGGAGAGCTCCAAGCTGGAGCTGGAGGCGGCGATGGCGAGGGTCGCCGTCCTGGAGGGCGAGGTGGTGGCCGGGAAGCAGGAGGTGGCCGCTGCGGCGTGGGCGGCGGCGGCCTCAAAGCAGGAGGCTATCCGGCACCATGAGGCCACCCTGGTTGCCAAAGCCAAGCTCCAGGATGCCAGGGTGCTCGTCGACACCATGAAGGAGACGGTGGAGACCCTCCGGAAGGAGTTGGGGGTGGCGGCCGAGGAGGTGAAGCGGGCCAATCTCGGGGCGGCTAAGGCGGTGGGGGACTATAAGAAGTCGAAGGACTACTACTCCGACCTAGTCATGGCCACTACCAACATCTGGCACGAGGCCCTCGACGCCATCAAGGCCCGGATGCCGGAGTTCGCTGATGAAGAGCTCCGGGCCGAATACCCCCTCGTGGGTGCCGACGAGCAGGGGGACGACCTCAGAGAAGGAGAGGTCCCCGAAGAGGAAGTGGCCGAGGACCCTGCCCGAGCCGTGGTAGATATTGAGGCTCCCGAGGTCGCGCCTGGCCCCGAGGCCTGAAGCCCCTCGTCTTCCTGCTTCTTTTATTTTGCCTCATCGGGAATTCTGTAAGGCTGGGGAGCCCCCAATACCCTTGTAAAGAATTTTGTTTGTGCGAATAAAACTTTTGTTGTTTCATTGCTTGCATATTATCCTTTGTTTGTGAAGAATACTCATAGAATATTCGGACTTGCACTGTTTAGCTTCCATGTCAGGTCAGTTCTTCGTCTGGCGATCGCGCGTCGAGTTGATTTTGTTGGAAAGAAGGTATCTCTATGGCCCCGAAGTCGAGAGGGGATCGCTCGGACTTGTTTCCCCCAATCAGAGCAAAACTCTGTTTGAATTTCAAAAATTCAAAATTGAAGCAACACTTCAAATTCCTTGCGCTGCGCGCAACGCGCCACGCGCAACGCGCCACGTGTCAAAAGCTGATACGTCAGCGCAGCGTCCAAGGCAGCGCACCCAATCAGAGTAAGGCTCTATTTAAATAAAATTAAAAGAAGCAACGCTTCAGATGATATGCGCTCTGCGCTACGCGACACGTGGCAGCGCAGTTGCGCTGCGCGCCACGTGGCAGCGCAGTTGCGCTGCGCGCCACGTGGCAGCGCAGTTGCGCTGCGCTCTGCGCTGCGCGAAACGTGGCAGCGCAGTTGCTCTAGCGCAGTTGCGCTGCGCGAAACGTGGCAGCGCAGTTGCGCTGCGCGACACATGGCAGCGCAGTTACGTTGCGCTCTGCGCTGCGCGACACGTGTCAAGCGCTGGTGCATCTGCGCCAAACAGAATTAAAATCCCAGTAAGATCTTTCTGTTCTTGTTAAAATAAGAAGATTGTCTTCTGTAAAACAGAAGCCCTTGGATCAAAGATCCAATGGTGAGGAAAATTCTCCAAATCACTCAGAGAATGATCTCTTTAACAAATTTAACAAATTAATGGGTACTATATAAAGGCCCCTAGACCCCAATTCAATCGACATGAACATCAAGATCAAAAACAACAGCACAGAGAATAGAGAGAACTCTGAAGAATTTTGAGAAAAAACTCAAGAAGAGAAAAAAGGTAAAAACCTTTATAAAAAAAAGGAAGAATTTCTTCTGAATAGATCATTGGTCTAAGAACAAGATCAATGATTTTCAATAAAAATAAATAATAACAGTGCCTTGCACTTTTTTATGAACCATTAGTTCTGGAATCTTAAAGATTCTTTTCTTGAATCCAAAATTGGATTAAGTTATTGAAACAGTGCCTTGCACTTGCAAAAACTGCATTGTTGCGCTCCTGAGTTGGCGCAAGCCATCAGAGAGCGCCACGTGTCAGCACCATAACCACTTGCGCTATGCGCTTTTAAAAAATAGAGCATTGCTCTTTAAAGTTGGCGCAACTCGCCAGAGCGCGCCACATGTCACAGCGCAACCGCGCAGCGCACTGGCACAGCGCACTGCGCTAGCGTGACACGTGTCACCTCCACATGCGCTTGCGCTCAATAATTGGCGCAAAGCGCCTGACAAGCCAATGTTAGACAATTAATGCACTGCATTATTTACAGAAGGGCCAAGCCCAATTAAAAAAAGCCTAACAGGACAAATTAAATGCAATGCATTATTTTAAAGAAGGGCAGAGCCCAAACAGATGCTCTGCATCATTTATAAAGGGACATAGCCCAAATCAAAAAGGCCTAGCAGGCCAGAATGAAATGCAGTGCATTATTAAACAGGGGCAAAGCCCTAGCACAAGCCTAATAGGCCAAAGATAAAAACGTTGAATATTCTCAACTGGACTTAGCTCAATCACGGCCGTAAGTCCTCAAATTAAATTGACTGAGGAAGATTGCTCCCTTAAATCAATTTACATTCGGTTCAAGGGTACATCTCCGAACTCCTCTGACACCTATCGTTGTATCCTTCAACGACGTCAGAGAGGTGACGGGTCCCGACAACCACACATCGATACGGACTATGGGGTCCTTAAACTCGTGGACTGAAACGTCCTTAAACTAATATTCGTCCCAAAAGGGGAAGGTTGGACCGAAACGTCCTTAAACTAATTTTCGTCCCAAAATGGGAATGATGGACTGGAATGTCCTTAAACTAATGTTCGTCCCCAAATGGGAATGATGGACCACCATGTCCCTAAACTGGAGATGGACCACCATGTCCCTAAACTGGAACAATAGAGCCCCCCCTAAATGCTCTTTTGTCGGATCTAAACGATCCCGTTAAGTTGATCTTAGTCTAAAAATTAGACTAACGTATCCTTAACAAATGTTTGAGTTGATCTTAGCCTCAAATATGACTAACGTATTCTCAAACCAAAACCCCAAAAACCAAATCTAAGAAAATACGAATTTGGACTAATCCACGTCCTACGGGCGACGACATAAATTAGTCTCCGTATACAATCCACGGGCAACCATAAACAAAACAAACACACACGACACGAAGTGAAATTCTGGAGAAGGAGAAAGTTGTTGCCGCGATGCGGTAGCGTAATTAACTGTAGGGGCTTGCGCCTGCAGGGAAGAGCGTTCCCACAATCAAAAAACCCCTCAAGCGAGGGGGAATCTGACGAAGTCTGCTACATCGGCCGCATCCGTCTAAACCTCCGATACACGGTGCCATAAATCAACTTGGCATCTTCGGAGAGGTGGACGGATAAAACCAAAATAGCATCTGCCCCGAATCTCAGTGCCAAGACTTCGCAGTCTTGTGCGCTGTCTTTCGGAGGGGAACAGATTCTGGCACGCCCGGTGGGACCTTTTCCTCTTTCTACTCCACACTTCGTGTGTCGTCTTCGCGAATGAATCGCGGTTTGTTAATGGTTGCCTTTGGATTTCAAGTCACTAAGATTTGGTCTTTTGCCTGGCGCAGAAATCAAGTATCAATGGCCTCCAACTGCTCGAGCTGCTCAAAGTGCCAGTGCAACCGACGCTCCACCTCACCTGGAGGTGTAGCTTATAGGCCTCAAGCGGCCTCCATCCTTGCCATGCCGGTAGAACAAATGACCCAATCCACCACCGGTCTATTTTTCGGGACCATGCTCCCGCCTGCAAGCTTCACTATGCCAGTGCCCGCACCAGAAGCGAACAAGAAGTCGGTTTTCGATCGGCCCACTGCTACAACGACCCCTTTCAACGGGTCGTCCAATATCAAACCGGTAGCCTCTGTCTTTGCCAGGCTGAGCCAGAACCCTGATGGGCCCGCCACGAAGCCCATGAACCCTGAAATGGCCGTCCCGAGAAAGACAGCCACCCCTGCCCCAGAAGTCGTCAAGGCGGCTTCTCCTGTTAAAGAGTCAGTCTTTTCAAGGCTGACTATTCCAGCTCCTGCTCCTGCTCGAGGCTCTGTCTTTGACAGATTGAACATCGACACTCAAAGGACAACATCAGTCTTTAAGAGGCTGACACCAACAGCACCTCATTCGGACAGGGGGCAAGAAGAAGCTGTCCCTATCGCCGAGCCAGTCCCAACGGCTCGTCACGCTCGACGCCGCCACTGGCGCCGAGTAAGGAAGGCCGGGGGCAACTCCCCCTCAGGGCTAACTCCACCCACTCCAGTGGTGGAAGTTAATGCTACTGTTCCAACTGGGAACATCTTTGAACTGCTAAGGAGGGTACGCAAGAACTCTCCGACTGCCACACTAAAAAGATCTCCTCCACCTGCGGAGAGGGTTACAGAAACAAAGCTGGAGCAGCCCCCTCAACAGCTTTCCTCCAAAATTTATAAGGTCTGGCGGAGGGTTCAAGATTCCGTAATTGATCCAGATCACTCTCGCCAGCAGAAGAGGGTGAAAGTGTAAGAAGAAAAGAACCGTCCCGTCAAACAGCAGAGTACGACAACCGCCAAGGTGCCCACTGCAACGGCCCCTTCAACTTCAACGTCCCACAAGAGAAGGAGGCCGGAGAAAATTCCCACACCTGCGGCAAATGTCAAAGGCGGCGAACCCAAACGCCCTAAGTCCGGGGGCATTGTAGTCCATACTGTATACATGGCGTCGGGGAAGGAGGACAGCCGTTCATCTACAGGTCATAGACCGCTTACACGGTCAATGACCAAAGCTCAGGAGCAACAGCAGAAGCTCCAGGAAATGATGAATGCGATGGCCGCACTCACTGGGCCGAAAGAAAGCCCCGAAGCATCCTCGGATCAACGCCAGGAGCAAGAAACTGACGCTGAATTCCTTCGCAGGATACTGGAGAAGAAGGATAAAGAGGCTGCGGAACAAGCAACCAACATACGGCGATTGGCCCTCCTGTTCCAGGACATGGTGGGTATGATGATTCAACAAGATCCTCTTGCTGAAGATCCTCCGATCGTCCTTGAAGACGACAGGGGAGAAACGTCAAATCCTCCATCGGCTCTGTCAACAGCCAAGGAGGAGACAATCTCCAAAGCTGACTTGGACGAATATATAGCTCAGCAGATACGGGTTCATCAGGCGACTGAGACAGCCAGTCAGGTCGTAAAAACAGGACGACCATATCCGAGCTGGTACGATCAGATAAAGTACCCGCCGGGCTATACAATACCGAAATTCCATGTCTATAAGGGGACGGGTAATCCCCACCAGCATGTTGCCCAGTTCAGGGCTCTTTGCGGCAATACCGGCGGTGATGATAAATTGTTGCTTCGCCAGTTCGTCGGTAGCTTATCGGATACAGCGTTCGAGTGGTACTCCGAGCTCCCAAACGACTCTATCAAGACATTTGCGGAGATGGAGCTGCTGTTTACCCAGCATTTCGCAAGCGCCAGTGAACGCACCCCGATAATAGCATTGATTAATGCCAGGGTTAGGCCAGGTGAAACGTGGGTGCAGTACGCAATACGGTGGAGGAACTTATGGTCAAAATGCGAGCAACGCATTGTTCCCCTCCGAATGGCGGCCGAGACATTAGGACGTCTTGCCTGAGATTCGGGGCAGATGCTATTTGGTTTTATCCGTCCATCTCTCGGAAGATGCCAAGTTGGTTTATGGCACAGTGTATCGGAGGTTTAGACGGATGCGGCCGATGTAGCAGACTTCGTCAGATTCTCCCTCGTTTGAGGGTTTTTTGATTGTGGGGACGCTCTTCCCTGCAGGTGCAAGCCCCTGCAGTTAATTACGCTACCGCATCGCGGTAACAACTTTCTCCTTCTCCAGAATTTCACTTCGTGTCGTGGGTGTTTGTTTTGTTTGTGGTTGCCCGTGGATTGTATACGGAGACTATTTATTTCGTCGCCCGTAGGACGTGGATTAGTCCAAATCCGTACTTTCTTAGATTTGGGTTTTGGGTTTTGGTTTAAGGATACGTTAGCCATATTTGAGGCTAAGATCAACTTAAACGTTTGTTAAGGATACGTTAGTCTAATTTCCAGACTAAGATCTACTTAACGGGATCGTCTAGATCCATTTCCAGTTTAGGGACATGGTGGTCTATTTAATATATGGCCGTCGGGACCCGTCACCTCTCTGACGACGTTGAAGGATTACAACGACATGTGTCAGAGGAGTTCGGAGATATACTCTCGAACCAGATGTAGATTTAAGAGAGCAGCTGTGCTCGGTCAATTTAATTTGAGGACTTACGGCCATGATTGGGCTAAGTCCAGTTTAGAAATGTTTAACATTTTTATTTGTTTTTGGCCTAATAGGCTTGTGCTAGGGCTTTGCCCCTTTTTAAATAATGTCTTGCATTTGTTCTGGTCTGACAGACCCTTGTTTGGGCTCTGCTCCTTTAAAGAATGATGCATTGCATCTGTTTTATTTGGGCTCTGCCCTTTTTTTTGAAAATAATGCATAGCATTTACTAGGCCTGTTAGGCCTTTTTAATTGGGCTCAGCCTTCTTTTTAATGATGCAGTGCATCAATTATTTGACAGTGGTCATGTGGCCTGTCAGGCGCTTTGCGCTAATTAATGAGCGCAAGCGCATGTGGAGGTGACACGTGTCACGCTCTGGTGAGCGCAAGCGCAGTGCGCTGCGCTGCTGCGCTGCTGACACGTGGCATGCACTGATGAGTTGCGCCAATTTCAGAGAGCAAGGCTCTATCTTAAAAGCGCATAGCGCAAGTGGTTCAAGTGCTGACACGTGTCGCTCTCTGGTGGCTTGCGCCAATCCAGGAGCGCAACAGTGCAGTTTTTGCAAGTGCAAGGCACTATTTCAATAACTTGAGAATCTTTAAGATTCCAGAACCAATGGTTCATAAAAAAGTGCAAGGCACTGTTTGATTTCTTGATCCAATTTAGATCAAGGAAAACAAGTTTTTCTTATTTTTTTCTTATTTTCAGAGAACCAGTGGTTCATAAAAAAGTGCAAAGCACTTATTATTATTTGAAGATCCTTGATCTTGTTCTTAGATCAATGATCTATTAGAAGAAATTCTTCTGTTTTGTGAAGGTTTTTACCTTTTTCTTGAACTTTCTTCAGAGTTCTCTCTGTTTTGAGGTTTTTAATCTCTCACAATGTTAATGATGTTCCTCTTTTGAATTGGGGTCTAGGGGCCTTTATATAGTGCCCATAAATTTGTTAAATTTGTTAAAGAGATCTTTCTCTGAGTGATTTGGGGAACTTTCCCCACCGTTAGAACTTTGATCCAAGGGCTTCTGTTTTACAGAAGGCAATCTTCTTGTTTTAACAAGAACAGAAGAATCTTACTAGAATTTAATTCTGTTTGGCGCAAACGCCCTAGCGTGTGACACGTGTCAAGCAGCGTAGAGCGCAGCGCAACTGCGCTTGCGCAGCTGCGCTGACGCGTGTCGCGCAGCGCTCAGCGCAGCGCAACTGCGTTTGCGCTGACACGTTCGCGCAGCGCTTGCGCAACTGTGCTGACACGTGTCGTGCAGCGCAGCGCTTGCGCAACTGAAGCGTTGCTTCCTTTAATTTTTGTTTTAAATAGAGCTTTGCTCTGATTGGGCGCACTGCCTTGGGCGCTGCGCTGATGTATCAGGTTTTAACACGTGGCGCGTTGTGCGCAGCGCAAGTAATTTGAAGCGTTGCTTCGAATTTTGAATTTTTGAAATTCAAACAGAGCTTTGCTCTGATTGGGGGAAACACGCATCGAAGAGGCTCCTGCGGTAGGCATGTTTGTGGGAACCCTCGATCCGCAGGCGACCATATCTCAATTCATGATGTTCTTCAAGCCGACTACCTTCCAGGCCCTGATCGACAAACTAGCCCAAATGGACCAGATGGGCCATAGACCGTCTCTTCCAAAGCCAGACTCTCGAAACGAGAAGGGGAAGGGAAAAGCGATCGTCGTTTCCAATGCTCAACAACGGCCGAGCAACCTGAAGCCGGTTGTCCGTCAGAATAATACGCGTCCACACGCACCCCTTGAGGAGAGGCTAGGACGTCCTTACTCGTTTCCTCAAGATAAAGCGAGAAGATTGTTCGAGCTGGCATTGCGCAACCGACTCATCAATCTGCCGGATCCAAGACGTTCGTCGCAGCCAAACGACGTCAATGATCCTAATTATTGTCCCTATCACCGAGTATTGGGCATCCGATTGAAGATTGCTACGTCTTCAAAAACTGGATTGAAGATCAATATCAGCAAGGCAAGTTCGCGTTATCCGAAAGATGGAAGGTGAATTCGCCGCAGCCTCACACCCCTAAAAGGGTGAATACGCTAGGGGCAACGTGCTCCCTCGTTGAAGAAGCTCCATGGGAGATTATGCTATCAGCCAAAACAAAGAGGATGCTGAACGATCTTCAAACATGCCCAGCGATCAGGTGGAAGAACCCGTTGGAATCTCAGATCATTGAAGGGATGTTGAAGCCACGCCCAACTCCAAAGATCGATGGTGGTGGCCCAAACACTCACAACCAGCCATCAAAATCTTCAAAGAAAAATAAGAAGAAATCTAAGAAGCCCGTGAAGCCTGGCGACAAGCGCACGGACTTACAAAAGCAGATTGACGCGCTGGAGGAGTACAACCAGAAAGCACGAACTCCCGTCACACTCCAAGAGTTCTTCAACCACGTCTTTCAAAAGGAAGATGAGGGAAAGAGCTCGTCGGATGAATCCGAAGAATACGTGGCAAGTTGTCATATGATTTCCCATTCGTTTCTAGACGATGAGGAAATTCTTTGCGCTGAGAAGCTGGGGGCAGATCCTAAACCGGAAATTCTGGGGCCATCGGATGAAACAATTGACGCATTCCTCAAAGAAGCTCTGTTGAAAAGTAAAGCTGATCGGGAACGCGAGATGGCCATATTTGAAAGGGCCAAGCGACAGCGACTTGACAAAAGAGTTGAGACACTCCCGCTGGAGCAAAGTACACCCACTGCGGATAAAAACAAATTCAAGACGATGAAAAGGTTTGCTAAAGCCATGTCAATGGGTATGAAGCTACCATCCTCTGAAGGAAGCATTACCGGTGAAGCGGAAATGCACCCCTCATACTGCTTGTATCATCGGAAGATTTCGCACCCCACTGAAGAGTGCAAAGCTTTCAATAAATGGTGGCAGGGATATGTCGCTCACCGGCAACATTTTAAGCGGGAAAAGCGCAAAACTCGTCAGGAGCGGAAAAGTACGACCGTTGAGCTTAACAGAACTACCGGCGATTGTCGCATGGTTAACGCCGGGGGATCGCAAGTTCTCACATTCGGGAGCGACTCCGACGAAGAAATGGCTCTTAGCCCCCTCTTTAAAGAGTCCACCTCGGGAAAAGAAGAAGAGCAGAATGTCTGTGAAAATATTCGGTTGCATAATCGGACGCTACCCGAAAAGAATCTCGGACCCTCAAACAAAAAAGATAAAGGGAAAGAAAAGGTCTCTGAGGATATCGCCCTAGATGACCAAGTCATGGAAGAGCTAACTGCCAAGGACCCGCCGAAGAAAAATAAGGTGGATTACAACGTTATAGCGCATCTGAGGAAGCTACCCTCGCAGCTCAGCATTCTTGACGCCCTTTTACTATCAAAAGAGGCGAGAGATTCGTTAATCAAGGCACTACAGGAGCCGGAGCAATTCCAAGCTTTCCTGGCCGAAGAAAAGATGAAGGATGAATTGGAGGAAGTGCACACGGCTGATGTCACTTTTGGCGATGAAGACCTTCTCCTTGGGACGTGCGAACACAATCGCCTCCTCTATGTCTCAGGATACTGCCATGATATAAAGATAGGCAAAATCCTGGTCGATAACGGATCATTTGTTAATCTCCTTAACGTGCGGGTGTTAAAGGAAATTTGCATGAGCGTCCAGCACCTTGCTCGGGAAAAGATCACCATCTTCGGGTTCGACTCCCAATCATCGAGAACTCTTGGATCTGTGATACTGACGCTGCGCTTTGGGCTGCTCGTCACGGACATTAAATTCCACGTCATAGACGCCAAGACATGTTACAATGCTCTGCTCGGCCGACCATGGTTACATGAGTACAATATCATCCCTTCTACACAGCATCAGTGTATGAAATATTTTAGGGATGGTCTCGAGTATACCGTGACGGGAGAACTGAACCCGTTTCCCGTGAACGAAGTCCGCAAATATGAAGATGCCAAATACTTCTTACCGGATTTCGAGGACACGGAGAGGTGTCACAAGCCGGAGAACAAAGCTAACGCCACCATCCCTGTCTTCGGGAGTGATACTGAGGAGGAAGAGGAGATAGTTTATTCGGGTCCGCCCCAATACAACAAGCCAGGACCATCCGCTCCTACGTTGATTTTTGGTAGTGACTCGGAAGATGAGGTCCATGCTATATTCTCTGCCCGGCCTTCAATACAAACATCCGCTGACGAAGAGCAAAGTCTGCAAGTCGCCATGGTTCCACTTAAACATCATAAAGAACTGGATGCGCTCAATACCTATAGTGTAGAGGAGCTGCGGACGTTCTATGTCCCTCCCAGGCGAAAAGAAGAAAAGGCAATTCTATTCTACCGCTCTGAAGAAACGAAAGTGGAGAAAGAAATCTGGCACGGTACGGATCCTACGCTTGACAGGCTTCAGCCCATCCGTCTGCCTAGATATTACACCGAAGGCTTGAAAAGGCTGTTGAAGCGCCAGGGGATACCCTTTAAACAGACCGCTCGAAAAGACAAATTCTATGATAGGGTATGGAACGTCCCCGGAACTCAGCACAAGTTGCCTAGTGGGAGGATGAAAACAATCGGGCTCGGATATATTCGGCCCAAGAAACGAGAGCTACTCCGCGATTGCTACGTCGTACATGACTTCAATGAAGAAGCGGATGCTCAATGGGAGGACGCTAATCCCGAACCAGTAAAAGTTCCTGATGCAAAAGTGCCCAGCCCGTCGTTTGAAGAACAAATGAACATGCTTATAAGGGAAGCTGGTCAAAAAGTCCGAGACGACCACAACCGCGAAATGGCCATCTATGAGAAAGCCAAAACGCAACGCCTCCTCCAACAGGCCGCGAAAGATGAAAGTGCCGCTCCCTGTCAACCTGTTATAAAAAAGGCTCGACGCAGAGGCAAAAACAGGTCGAAAAGCGAAGAAGGCGCTCGACAGCAACAAAGCGGAACCAAGAAGCCACGCAGTCGGGAATCGAGCGATCCAGATTTGTCCCTTATGAAGAAAATGCATCGAGCATACTCTTTTCCTCAAGACAAGACGAAGAAGATACTTGACCTAGCTATAAAGCACCAAATGCTTACGCTTCCGGAGTCCAAGCACCCCGAACAAGCAGGCGAAGTCTCACACCCGAACTATTGCTCTTATCACAGGGTAATAGGGCATCCTCTCAAAGACTGCTTCACCTTCAAGAATTGGGTCGAAGATCAGTATCAGCTTGGCAAGTTCGCTCTGTCTGACAACTGGAGGGTAACGCTGCCACAGAAGCACGAACCCAAAGCCATGAAAGCAGAGCCATCTCCACATCGGTCTTCGAAGCGAGCTCGTACTTGTCATATGATAACAATATCAAAAGAAGAGCCCGAGAATATGGATGACCTTCCCTGGTGCTTCGAAAACAGCAACGACGAGGTGATCTCAGAATTTCCACCAGCACCGAAAGAGCTGGAGGATGGAATACATACTACTGCAGATAACCTCAAGAAAATTGAGTTGGGGATGGCGAACGACCCGCGACCGACATTCGTCAGCAAGCTGCTATCTGAAGAAAGGGTGGCTGCGTTAAAAGACGTGCTTGTACAGCATAGAGATTGCTTCGTATGGAACTACTCCGAAATGCCGGGACTAGATCCAGAAATTGCTGTGCACAGGTTGGCGATATCTCCGGACGTCAAGCCGGTCAAACAAGCGCCAAGAAGAATGCGGCTCGAGCTTGAGATGAGTATCAATGCCGAGGTCAAGAAGCTAATCGACTCTGGCTTCATCCAAGAGGTGCAGTACCCTGACTGGATCGCCAACATCGTCCCGGTGATGAAGAAAAATGGGACAGTGCGCATATGCGTGGACTTCCGGGATCTCAATAAAGCCTGCCCGAAGGACGATTTCCCAGTGCCAGTCACCGAACTGATGATAGACAATACGTCCGCTCACGAGGTTTTCTCCTTCATGGACGGCTCATCAGGGTATAATTAGATAAAGATGCATCCCGAAGACCAGAAGCACACCGCCTTCAGGACCCCTTTGGGTATATTCTGCTACAAGGTGATGCCCTTTGGTTTAAAGAATGCCGGTGCCACCTATCAGAGGGCCATGACGAAGATCTTTGATGACCTTATACACAAAATCGTCGAATGCTATATCGACGACCTCGTGGTTAAAAGCAAATCATACGAGGAACATCTCGAACATCTGAAGACCGTATTTCAACGCCTTCGACAATACAACTTGAAGATGAACCCTCTCAAGTGTGCATTCGGAGTTTCTTCAGGCAAATTCCTAGAATTCATCGTCCGACACCGAGATATCGAAATAGATCCGTCAAAGATCAAGGCGATCATGGAAATGCCTCCGCCAAGGACTTTCAAACAGCTGCGGTCTCTCCAAGGAAAGCTCGCGTATATACGGCGATTTATAGCCAACCTTTCAGGCAAGTGTCGTCCTTACAGCCACCTGATGAAGAAGGGAACCCCGTTCGTCTGGGATCATAAATGCCAAGGCGCGCTGGACGAAATTAAACAGTACCTCCAGAATTCGCCAGTGTTGGCTGCTCCGGTCAAGGGAAAACCCCTCATTCTTTATACAACTGCCCTCGAAGGTTCCTTAGGCGCATTATGGGCATAAGAGAACGATCAAGGGAAAGAAAGAGCACTCTACTATTTGAGTCGGGTTCTACTGGGGGTGGAAAGCAACTATTCCCCCATTGAAAAACACTGCCTGGCGTTGATCTTTGCGATAACAAAGCTCAGGCACTATGCGTTGGCGCATGAAGTCCGTCTCATTTCGAAGGTGGACCCCCTTAAGTATTTAATGTCGAAGGCCATATTGACGGGGCGACTCGCTAAATGGGCCTTGCTCTTGATGGAGTTCTCGATAACCTATCAGCCTCTCAAGGCAGTGAAAGGCCAGGCCATCGCTGACTTCCTCGCTGAGCATCCGGTACCTGTCGATTCTCCTCTGAATTGCGATCTGCCAAACGAACATGCGTTTGACGCGATCGACGGAGATGATACCCGATGGGAGCTTTATTTCGATGGAGCGTCTTCCATGAAGAAGCGCAAACAAAGTACCCCTATGATCAAATCGGGGGTAGGCCTTATCTTCGTGACTCCACAAGGAGGGATAATGCGCTTTGCTTTCTCCTTAACAGAGCCGAGGACGAACAATGAAGCCGAATATGAAGCTCTGATAGCAGGCCTCGAGATCGCCATTGACATGGGAATTGAAAACCTCCTCATATACGGAGACTCCCAACTGGTCGTCAGTCAAGTAAACGGCGACTACCAAACGTGCAAGCCAGAACTGGTGAAGTACGGCGAAAAGGTGCAACAACTGTTGACCCAAATTCCTTCCTACACTTTGGAAAACATACCGCGCGCGGAAAACAGCAAAGCGGACGCGTTGACCAAGCTCGCTAAAGAACTGGCTGACGGGAACCTCGATGACGTCAGAATAGTGGTCCAAAGCCGTCGGGTGCTTGCCCCAGCAGAAATATCTCCGGAATCATCCGAAGAAAAGGGAGCGACTGAGCAAACGACCTTGCAAATAAAAGACTGGGAAAAGGCTGAGGATTGGAGAGAAGTCTTTATAGACTACTTCAAATACCGTCGAACACCCGAAGATGCGTCCTCAAGACATCAGCTTATGAAACAAGCTCTGTCTTTCGCCTTCGTCAATGATACTCTGTACAAGAGGTCGTTTGATTCTCTGTGGTTGAGATGTCTGGGACCTGAAGAGGCAAAAAGAGTCGTTCAGGAAGTTAACGACGGACTCTGTGGTTCTCACCAAGCAGGCCCAAAGATGAAGTTGAAGATTAAACGGATGGGTTACTACCGGCTCACGATGATTCAGGACTGCCTCGAATATGCGAAGCAATGCCACTCATGCCAAATCCATGGGGACTTCATCCACCAGCATCCAAATCCTCTACACCCAACAGTGGCTAGCTGGCCGTTCGAAATGTGGGGAACTGACATAGTCGGCCCTATCGAACCAGCATCGTCTAGGGTACATCGTTTCATCCTGGCGACGACAGACTACTTCTCCAAATAGGCAGAAGCGGTACCGTTGAGGGAAGTGAAAACGGAGAATATCCTCCATTTCTTTAAGACGCACGTCATATATCGGTTTGGAACTCCGAGACGGATCATCTCCGATAACGGGCCAGCTTACAGAAGCCACAAGATCATTCGCTTCGCGCAACAACACAATATAGACTAGAGATATTCCTCGGTTTATAATCCGCGAGCTAATGGTCTAGCCGAGGCCTTCAACAAGACCCTGACGAAGATCATGAAGAAGACGGTGTCCCGAAATAAGAAGGACTGGCATGAGAGACTGCAAGAAGCTCTCTGGGCGTATCGAACTACGTTCAAGACGGCCACGAACACAACGCCGTACGCGTTGGTATTCGGCACAGAAGCAGTACTCCCCCTTGAGATAGAGTTGCCTTCTCTACGAGTGACAGTCCACTACGAGCTGACGGACAAAGAGAATGCTCACCTTCGGCTTGAGGAGCTTGATGCCCTTGATGAAACCCGGCTCATAGCGCAACAAAATATGGAGGCCTATAAAGCAAAGATGACGCGCTCATATGAAAGATTTACCCGACTGAGAATATTCCGCCAAGGCGAACTCGTGCTAGTGGTCAAAAAACCTATGATCCCCAATCGCGCCAAGCGGGGAAAATTCGAGCCGAACTATGAAGGCCCGTACATCATAGGCAAGGTTTACCAGGGTGGAGCCTATCTACTCATGGATATGCACGGTGAAAGGCCTTTCAGGCCAATAAATGGTCGCTTCCTAAAAAAATACTACGCTTAGCGAGTTACCGCCTAGGTCAATGATAGACGACGACGACTATGTCCGCTCGCTACCTTCCTAAGCCCAAACTCTATAAGTAGTAGCCAGCCTTCTCCTCGACGGACTGAAACGTCCTTAAACTAACGAAGGACCGAAACGTCTTTAAACTAACGAAGGACCGAAATGTCCTTAAATTACTACCGCAGCATCCTTAGGCTGACAAGATGAATATAAAAAAAATAATATAAAAAAATATAATAAACGGTATGTCCATAAGCAAAATGGGCACGGATGAAAACCCGAAAGGGCTCCGTGAGTAAAAACAGCAGGACTACCGGCGAGTGTTTGTGAAAATCCGAAAGGGCGCAACCTCGTTAAAAGACACTTACAGGGTCCTCTCGACCTTGTAAGGAGAAACCACCCGCGTGAGATCCTTACGACTCACAAGGGAGCAACACACTTAGGGATCCTCACGATTCCTAAGGAGAAAATGCACTCGCGAGATCCTCACGACTCGTAAGGAGAACTCTCTTATAGGACTCTCACGGCTCATACGATTTGAAAGTCTTAAGTTACAGAGACCTAAACCTATGCTTAAGCAACCCCCACAACCTTCGATATTGCCCTACAAGTGGCTCAATACTGACCCTTGTATACAATCCACGGGCGCGAATAAACATTTCCCCAGCAAAGTCCCACCCGTGACTTGGGATATGTCCATGTGGTGAACAACCCTTATAAGTCCTCTCGACTTATAAGGAGAAAACCCTTTAGTAAGATCCTTACGACTTACAGGGGAATATACACTTAGGAATCCTCACGATTCCTAAAGAGAAAACACACCTACGAGATCCTCACGACTCGCAGGGAGAAATACCTTTTGTGAGACCCTTACGGCTCATGAAGTCAAAAGCCTTAGTCGACAGAATCCTAACCCTGTTTACTAAGCCACCTTTGTTCAACATCGATAGAGGCAAATGATGATTCGCTCCTGGCAATATCCCAGTTGTAGCGATGCTGATGCCTAAATCGGTATCAAATTCCAAGTCATTTCATGGCAAATGATGATTCGCTCCTGGCAATATTCCGGTTGTAGCGATGCTGATGCCGAGATTGGCACCAGATTCCAAGTTCTACACTCGCGATAAAAATCAGCGAGCTAAAAATGCATACTAAATAGCCGAAATGATAGGGCAACTTGCAATAAAAAGCAGCAAGTAAAAATGTATGCATACAAAACAGCTGAAATGATTGGGCAACTCGCAATAAAAAGCAGTGAGTAAAAATAAAATAAACAGCCGAAATGATTGGGCACCGCGAAAAATAGCCGAAATGATTGGGAAATCGCGACCTTCGCGATATAAAAGCTGAAATGATAGAGCATCGCGGAAATAAAACAATAATAAAAGAAAATATGATGAAACTTTTGTAAGTCCACGGTAGCGCCCCGGCCATCTAACAGACGCCAAATGCGGAACAAAAACTTTTACAACTGGCGCTATCGGTACTATAACCCGGATCTGCCATTAAAGCTAAACTAACAAACTACAAAGAGGGTAGAAGAGTTATACCGAACGATCCGAGTCCTTCGGTCTTCAACCATCATCCCACATTTGTTGCGGCTGCTCCGATCTCCTCGATCTCCAGTCTTGTCGTCCTGGTGGCACCACGTCGACGGATCTTTAAACGGGCTCCCGCCTCTGAACCGAGGCAACTCAGTCGTCAAGTTTGCTAAAAGAGACGACCAAGATGAAGTAGAGAATGAGTAGAACACTTTGTCTCGTTACGTCCAAAGCCGTGGACGAACGGTTAATGAAGTTGCCTTTTGGATCGGGTGAAATGAGAAAGAGGCTATCTAATTTTCATGAACCCGAATCTATCATAATCTTTTCTCTAGCAACCATGATCCTTCACCAAGGGGGAGGCCGGCCACTTATAGGAGAGGAGGGAGGTGAGTGTAGGAGCTAGGAGGTGACCATAAGATTAAATGAGATGATGAATCACCATGACACCTAGTATGAACATAATCAATGCATACAATGAACCTTCTAACCTAGTCATCATGCATTAATTGAATCATTAAATGCACTAATGAGTCATGAAGCCTAGTCACCATCATAGTCATCATTCTAGAACCTTCTAGAAACACGACTCACCTCAAGAAGAAAAGATAAATCCGTATTTAACCGAATGTTAAATACGGCTGATAGAAAACTGGAAACTGGCAACTTCCAAAAGTGATCCTGAAACGAATTTTAGGATAACCCCGTAATAGTATAAACATACCCGCATTTGTATTACGACCGAATACAAATGCAACTGAGACAAAGATATTATATCTACACAGCATAATACTCGGATCCGGCTTAAACCAAAGCCAACCAGTATTATCTGCCCGAAAAACGACACGTGCGAAAACGCACGTGCATTTTCCGAACCTTGCCATAAACCCATATGGCCTCTACAACGTTTCGCCCGAACTTGGGAAAGTGTCTGTGGAGGACTCTAATGACTCATCAACACATTGGCACTGGGTATAACCTCTAGCACGTCAGAGGTACGAGCTGTACGTAACGGTTTGCCTATGTATTGATTGGAAGGGAAGCTGACGAGCGAACTCATCCATAAACCCTACTGAGCCTAACAGTGACAATATACATACAGTCCGGTCCGTTCGTCTATGAGTATCGCATATCGGGCCTAGGGGGCTGGTAACGTCAGACCCCCAATAGCAGTATAAGTCGTGTCAGAGAGTGGCCCAGAACACTCTGAGATACTACTGGAGTACCTACCAGTAAACCTCCTGCCTCGGCCGAAGGCTTTGTGTAATGGCTCTCCTAGACACAGCGCGATCTCACCCCCAATACCGGGAGAGACGAATCCCCTGCCGATCCGCTCACTTGCCTCCAATGTGGCTCGGGACTGTACCCAACTAAAACCTGTTTGCACAACTCCTTTGAGCGTGGTAGGGTAGTAATCTAAGCACAGTGGGAACTCACATGAGACAAATGACGATCTCAGGTCGATGAACTAACCTGTACACATGTCACCAGGGAACTGCTATCTGACGATATGTATAATACCAACTAGCATGTTCCCGGCGAGTCCTGTCCGGTGTACTCATAACCCAATGAGCACCTGTATACATCTTAGGTGATCCTACTGACACCAATGGCTTGTGAGACCGGCCATCGCCCCTCGTCGGGGTCTCGACTGTATACACTAGTCTACTCTGGAGTATCGATGCCCTGTCTCGAAACTCCTACGACTAGGGACACTTTAAGGATGTGCTTACAGACCCCAGCTCCCACGTATATGATCGCCATCATACTGCTGGTAGTCAAGTAAGAATCCTATGGGCTCTATCAATATGCAATAGCGAACTAAAGCATGTATACGATGATAAAGACAAACCAGATAGCATACTATCATCTCGAGCAAGACTGTCATATCGGTATAGGTTCCGCCTCAATCATTGCAATCACGTACCTATGATCCAATAATTGACTTTGAGGGCACTATCTCCAACAATCTCCCACTTGCACTCAAGGCTAATTATTGCGATGTCGCATACTCACAGCCCGTGTGATACCGAACATCCAACTCCTCTACTAATCAGTTTCACAAAGCTAGTTTGTAAAACTCTTGTGTTCGATAAATAGCCTCAGTGAGTCGATCTGCCCTGATGTTTCTTTCTATATCTCTCTTAATCTCAAGTTCGCGGAGAAAGCCATCTCCCGAGTCGAGTAATACCTATCTTAGAATATGTCTGAATATCTGATGGGACCTAGTTCATAAATGAACTCCAAATCCAAATTTCTTAAACTGTATCGATAACTGAACCTAATCAGTATCTAGCACCATGCCTCCCACAGTATCCTCTTGGACCACCTGTCCATAATACCGTCCCTCGTCAGAGGGAAAACTATAACTGTGACAATCACTCTGTCATCCATGTCACCTTGGAAGCCTGGAATGATAACCGTCTCCCGAAGGAGGCTGCCGTCATCAAATCCGTAGAACAAGCACTTATGTTCTAAAATTGCTTTCTTATGTTTCTTCAGGATTGGATTAATATAAACTTATCGCATCTAGTACAAAAACAACATCTGGTGTGGTACTTGACATCTCATGATTGACTCAATTGCCTAAACAAGTGATCAACCAATTATGCACTTCCCTCTCTCCTTTAGTCTCTAAGACACCTTTAGAGAGGGTGACTCCATCACCTGCAGGTACACCACCATGCCAGGAGTCATCTATTCTAAAATACTATTAGAATATTGTCAAAGTACCCATATTGGGAAACTACCCAAATCTAGATCTAAAACCGTAGATCTAGTAACCGGAATGTCTGATATTATATCCATGTCCTTTGTGAAGAAGCAACTGTGTGACGACCACAGTACAACCGATCATAGTATAGGAATTTTACTTCCTACTCTGTGTATGTCATCCAAATACCAGGACATCACACCCTACTATCTTCTTAACAGATCCATCCTCTATTATGATGAAGTCAAAGCCATGACTATCACATCAAAATTAGATGATCTATCTCCGCTATATCCGCTCAAGTCTATAAATAGACATAAGCTACTTGCCCACTATGCTTCCGCTGCTCCCACTGACTACAACAACTCTCTGGCATAATAATATATACGTACACTTCTAAAGCTAGTTTAGAACGACGCTATACATATCCTCCTGCCAGGTCTCATAGTCTGGAACAACAGTAGTGTCAAGTCTGGATAAACAAGAACCTCCCTGTCACCGTCCTTGAGGCTACCGGAGTACCTCTCGGGTGACTGAGGTTACCCACCATATCTGCGAAGTGGCTAATGGAATGTCAAACCTGATTGAATATATGGGTCCTATTAAATTTTCCGTAATCGTTTGCGGTTCTGGAATCACTTCCAGTTCTACCATACTCCCACTACTGTTTTCTGAAAAAATCCATTTTACTAAAACTGTGGCGAGTCAAGAACAATATCACTATTGATCTTCCAGATGGTAGAAATGTCAACCTTCGTCAAAGCCAGGGTCAACCCACAAACAGCCATTACAGAAACGTGCCTTGAGTTATCCAGTGTCTGGTTTTAAGCATAAGCTGGACAACTCTCCGTATCTTAACATCATTAAGATATGAACCATTCTATATCTAATATAGAAACAGAGGCACTAATTTAATTGGAACCAGATTCAAATCATGCAGCTGTCTCCATTGCATAACAACTTAATGGAAAAAGGCTAATCAGCATTACTCAACTTAGGAATCCATTCAATTATGAGTAACCTGAAAGATAAACAAGTTTCTCAAAAACCATTACTATCATCTGAATACCAGTCACAAGAATCTACATCTTCAATCTCTTTGAAGAATCTTGATACTTGTGACACCTGGTTCTCTACTTTATTCTTATACCCACAACTTCTCAAAACTTAGACATTGTATTTCTACGAAACACTTGTCTAAAAACTAGAGAAGTCACAAGTAAACAGAACATAGTATGAGGACCTACCCCTTTGTCCTGACGGACACGGGACAACATACAATACTTTGTATAAATCCGCTGAGTTGAATAACTCTAAACATGTGCGTCGTAGGTTGAAAGACTGTACCCAGGCGATTTCCTCAAATACCACCAATTACAACGAATTCCGATATAATGAGGATGATCACCTAATTCCTAATAACTTACTCCCACTCATCATCTGTAAAACCATACATATATGAGAATGAAACCTGGTAAATACATACCCTGGAGTAAGTATCTAATCGGGAAATCAGTTTTCCTTTAACAATGCACAGTGAAACTGAAACATGAAAATGTTTCGTAGGGGTATCCTGGTATTCCTAGTAATGCCTCTTCTATAATCCTATTCATGACTTTAACCGTATATTTCATTGCCATCTCTCCAAATCCCTTTATTTGTCTTTAGTCGTTACCTTCTGTACATCCCTTTAGGCTAAGTGGTTTTCTTCCTTCCCTACCGTTCGGCACCAGCCTATGGTTTGGAAGAAGACTATCCAGTAAGCATTATAGGTGTACCCTCCTCAACATAGGAGTACTCGTATCTTGAGAGAAGGTGATGATAAAAGACAACTGAATAATACCTTATTCTATTTCTCCCGAACTGGGAAAAAAGCAAAGGTGAAATAGGAGTGGCGATGAAGTACGTGGTTTGGTCGTGAATGATAACAGTCGCAATTTACTTTGCCCTCTTTCTAATCCCTTTATTTGTCTTTAGCTATTACCTTCTGTACACCCTACTTAAGCTAATTGGTTTTCTTCATTCCCTACCTTTCGGTACCAGCCTATGATTTGGAAGAAAACTATCCAATAAGCGTAATAGGTGTACTCTCCTAAACCAAGGAGCCCTCGCAACCTGAGAGAAGGTGATAATAAAAAGACAACTGAATAAACCAATTCTATTTCTCCTGAACCTGGATCCATCCTTGAAGAAGTCCCTTCGAGTTCGTATATAATCATACGATGGATCTATCCAATGGAAGTGGATATCCGTAGTAATACGGGGTGTTCTGAGAAATGCAAAGGGTAAAAGAAGGAGCGGCAATGACTTATGCAACTCAGACAATCCAAAAGCCAGTATTTTAAGAAGGTTCGATCAACTTGGTTACTGAGTCATAGTCTAGGGTCGGTCAAAGGTCGCTGCTAAAGAGAGAGAAAAGAAACACTCTGCGTGCACTCAAACCAAGATCAGAATGGTTATCAATTTATCTAATCAGGAAACCTCTCACTGTAATCTCAAATTCTCCTCCAAACCTGAAAGAAGAATTAGTCGGGATCACCCGAAGAGTATACCAACTCATCAGTGAGAATCGGGATCCAACTATCATCGCATGATAACTTGATGGAAGCCACTCAAGTTATCACACTCCAGAAGGTATGCGCATACCTGGCAAGTTTGCTGTTTGAAACTCCCGATGTGATTTTTGCCCCATGCTCTTATGACCTTGGCGTTGGTCAAAATATCATAAGTCACATGTCAAGTTTTGCCCGTCATTGTCCAGGTCAATTTGAACCCACCCGCACATGCCCCTGACGT
This sequence comes from Agapanthus africanus, assembly GCA_030015575.1. NCBI lineage: Eukaryota > Viridiplantae > Streptophyta > Magnoliopsida > Asparagales > Amaryllidaceae > Agapanthus > Agapanthus africanus. The sequence continues at coordinate 751,926,721 of CM057339.1, forward strand.
TGGCCAAATGGCAGAACGACTATCCCAAACCAACTCATCTATCTATGCAACAGATGAATACCCCAGCAGCTACCAAACACTATGCCCTGGCGTTGGTCAAATGCATAGCTTGAATACTACTGACTATCCATAAGAAATGACGGAGGGCTACGGCTGGTTTTTGGCGAAAAACCTTTAACGTAATGAACTTGATCTCGTTGAAGGAAACTGATAGCTTTTTATAAAAAATATAGTGACGAAAACCTTTTGCTAAAGAGGTCACTCCCGGTGAAGGGATCTCGGCTTTTTCCTCGTGGAATGAGGTGCAGGATATTCCAACTGAATACCGCGATGCAAAGCAACTTTTAATCGACTATATTAAAGTTATTACCCTGACGTAAACTTCTGCCCAAGGGGTCTTTCCCGGTGAAGGGATATCAGCCCTTGCCTCGTCGAATGAGGTGCAGGATATTCCAACTGAATATCACTATGCAAAACAAAAGAAAACATCTTTGTAATAACACATTTTTTTTAAAAATTTGTTCCAACAACATCAAATATAGGTTTGTTTTATCTCGCATTGATAAGAATCAACGCAGTCCCATCAATCAATCACACCAGAAAGAACGAAAATAAAATGTACGTATATGCCATCCGCATCCGTCACTGGGTCCCGTCATCACCCGTTAGGTTACTTAACTAACGACAGAGCGGGGGCTGGACTAGCGCGGGTATAAAACATATACAACATCTAATAGTATATATACCAATATACAATAATCGCTCCAGGCGTGATAATATGCAACATTACAGAAAAGTAATAAGCATTACAGAACAATACAGATAATCTGGGATCCCCGGGTTTCACAGAGCCGCTGCTGAAACCTGACGTTCCCCTGGTCGTATGGATAGCCTGTGCAATGAAACCTAGACCCCTACGGGTGCGGCAAGTTACCCGCCAAAACCTGAAGCGAGATAGTCCCCCACAGCATAGTGAATGGAACACCCGACACTTCACGGAATCCGGTAAATTGAGAACCCCTCCTTGGGTCAACATGTACCCCCTACGAGTGCGGCGAATAGTCTGCCAATTCTAGAGTGAGGTCCCTTTGCCTCTCAAAGCCATGAGATACTGACCCGTTACCCTCCAGAACCCGGCTATCCGTGCACTCCTTCGCGGGATAAACCTAGTACAAAAATAAAAATATATACAACGGGTACATCGACCTCAACCCGGTCGTGCCCCAAAAGAATATTATACAACAGGCAGTGACGGCAGTCCACATGTTGGACTCTCGCCCCGCAATATCAAATGTACAAATAAATCCAAACTGCACTATCATTGCACCCTGCTATCCACCACGACAAATCCGCAACATCACAGCACAACACAGAACATCAACGCGAATGTCACGTTCGCAAACCCGTCTAAAAGAACTATAGCAATTAGACGCGGTTTACCGATCGAATGACATTCCCGGTCGGAGATATAAAGTAAATACTGTAAACTAACACGTTTAAATTTCGATCAACAAAAAATCCCAAAGTGGCCCCCACGTATATCTGCTGTACAGTAACAAAAACTGGGCCCAAAAGAAATATTCCAAAACCCACAATTTCCCAAAACAAGCTCACTGGAAAAAACTGGATCACTGTTCCCACATAACGGCTGCGGTTCCGCGGTCAAACCTTAGCTTTGACCGCGGATCCGCGGCGTTACTGTAGGATCACGTGTCCAATTTTCTGCCGTATGCTTAAAAAACCCTGCTTAAATTTCTGGGATGATCAAAATAATTTTTAGACACTGTTTAAAATCGACAGAAACATTAGCACTTGAAAATTGTGATTTTCGAAATTCGGTTCGATCGATATTTTAAACGCGTTAGCACAAGTTAGTATAGCTTAATGGTTAGGCTTTGATACCACTGTAAGTCCACGGTAGCGCCCCGGCCGTCTAACAGACGCCAAATGCGGAACAAAAACTTTTACAACTGGCGCTATCGCGTACTATAACCCGGATCTGCCATTAAAGCTAAACTAACAAACTACAAAGAGGGTAGAAGAGTTATACCGAACGATCCGAGTCCTTCGGTCTTCAACCATCATCCTACGCTTGTTGCGGCTGCTCCGATCTCCTCGATCTCCAGTCTTGTCGTCCAGGTGGCACCACGTCGATGGATCTTTAAACGGGCTCCCGCCTCTGAACCGAGGCAACTCGGTTGTCAAGTTTGCTAAAAGAGACGACTAAGATGAAGTAGAGAATGAGTAGAACACTTTGTCTCGTTACGTCCAAAGCCGTGGACGAACGGTTAATGAAGTTGCCTTTTGGATCGGGTGAAATGAGAAAGAGGCTATCTAATTTTCATGAACCCGAATCTATTATAATCTTTTCTCTAGCAACCATGATCCTTCACCAAGGGGGAGGCCGGACACTTATAGGAGAGGAGGGAGGTGAGTGTAGGAGCTAGGAGGTGACCACAAGATTAAATGAGATGATGAATCACCATGACACCTAGTATGAACATAATCAATGCATACAATGAACCTTCTAACCTAGTCATCATGCATTAATTGAATCATTAAATGCACTAATGAGTCATGAAGCCTAGTCACCATCCTAGTCATCATTCTAGAACCTTCTTGAAACACGACTCACCTCAAGAAGAAAAGATAAATCCGTATTTAACCGAATGTTAAATACGGCTGATAGAAAACTGGAAACTGGCAACTTCCAAAAGTGATCCTGAAACGAATTTCAGGATAACCCCGTAACAGTATAAATATACCCGTATTTGTATTACGACCGAATACAAATGCAACTGAGACAAAGATATTATATTTACACAGCATAATACTCGGATCCGGCTTAAACCAAAGCCAACCAGTATTATCTGTCCGAAAAACGACACGTGCGAAAACGCACGTGCATTTTCCGAACCTTGCCATAAACCTATATGGCCCCTACAACGTTTCGCCCGAACTTGGGAAAGTGTCTGTGGGGGACTCTAATGACTCATCAACACATTGGCACTGGGTATAATCTCTAGCACGTCAGAGGTACGAGCTGTACGTAACGATTTGCCTATGTATTGATTGGAAGGGAAGCTGACGAGCGAACTCATCCATAAACCCTACTGAGCCTAACAGTGACAATATACATACAGTCCGGTCCGTTCGTCTATGAGTATCGCATATCCGGCCTAGGGGGCTGGTAACGTCAGACCCCCAATAGCAGTATAAGTCGTGTCAGAGAGTGGCCCAGAACACCCTGAGATACTACTGGAGTACCTACCAGTAAATCTCCTGCCTCGGCCGAGGGCTTTGTGTAATGGCTCTCCTAGACACAGCGCGATCTCACCCCCAATACCGGAAGAGACGAATCCCCTGCCGATCCGCTCACTTGCCTCCAATATGGCTCGGGACTGTACCCAACTAAAACCTGTTTGCACAACTCCTTTGAGCGTGGTAGGGTAGTAATCTAAGCACAGTGGGAACTCATATGAGACAAATGACGATCTCAGGTTGAAGAACTAACCTGTACACATGTCACCAGGGAACTGCTATCTGACGATATGTATAATACCAACTAGCATGTTCCCGGCAAGTCCTGTCCGGTGTACTCATAACCCAATGAGCACCTGTATACATCTTAGGTGATCCTACTGACACCAATGGCTTGTGAGACCGGCCATCGCCCCTCATCGGGGTCTCGACTGTATACACTAGTCTACTCTGGAGTATCGATGCCCTGTCTCGAAACTCCTACGACTAGGGACACTTTAAGGATGTGCTTACAGACCCCAGCTCCCACGTATATGATCGCCATCATACTGCTGGTAGTCAAGCAAGAATCCTATGGGCTCTATCAATATGCAATAGCGAACTAAAGCATGTATACGATGATAAAGACAAACCAGATAGCATACTATCATCTCCAGCAAGACTGTCATATCGGTATAGGTCCTGCCTCAATCATTGCAATCACGTACCTGTGATCCAATAATTGACTTTGAGGGCACTATCTCCAACAACTTTCGCCCTACTGGTGAGATCACATCGATCCCTGTATACAATCCAAGGGCACAAACAAAGAGGGAACCACACCTTCCCAACAGGCTCCGCCAGAAAAACGAAGCCAAATCTCGACGGTTCACCAACAACCTAGAGACAACTGCGACATTCGTCTCGATACAGCAGACGCAGTGCCAGCAAGCGAAGCAAAGGCCGAATTCCTAGCTTCAGGGTTTTGACGGTAACTCATATGGAACCTGAAAAACCACCAGAGATCATTTCAAACCCCGGGGAAACCAGTGTCCTTGGAAAATACCTCAATTCAGGGAAACTAGCGTCCTTGATAAAAGCCTTCTGATTCGCGTCGGCCCGCAGAGAAACCAGTGTCTTCGGCAAAATACTTCGACTCAGGGAAACCAGTGTCCTTGACGAGAACATCCTGATTCGCGTCGACCCGCAGAGAAACTAGCATCTTTACAGGAATACATCGATTCGTGTCAACCCCAGGGAAACCAGTGTCCCTGGCAAATACCTCAATTCAGGGAAACTAGCGTCCTTGATGAAAGCCTGCTGATTCGCGTCGGCCCGCAGAGAAACCAGTGTCTCCGCAGGAACACCCCGATTCGTTTCAACTCCAAAGAAACAGTGTCTTCGGCAAAATACTTCGACTCAGGGAAACCAGTGTCCTTGACGAGAACATCCTGATTCGCGTCGACCCGCAGAGAAACTAGCGTCTTTGTAGGAATACATTGATTCGTGTCAACCCCTGGGAAACCAGTGTCCCTGGCAAATACCTCAATTCAGGGAAACTAGCGTCCTTGATAAAAGCCTTCTGATTCGCGTCGGCCCGCAGAGAAACCAGTGTCTCCGCAGGAACACCCCGATTCGTTTCAACTCTGAAGAAACCAGTGTCTTCGGCAAAATACTTCGACTCAGGGAAACCAGTGTCCTTGACGAGAACATCCTGATTCGCGTCGACCCGCAGAGAAACTAGCGTCTTTGCAGGAATACATCGATTCGTGTCAACCCCAGGAAAACCAGTGTCCCTGGAGAATACCTCAATTCAGGGAAACCAGCGTCCTTGATGAAAGCTTTCTGATTCGCGTCGGCCTGCAGAGAAACCAGTGTCTCCGCAGGAACACCCCGATTCGTTTCAACTCCGAAGAAACCAGTGTCTTCGGCAAAATACTTCGACTCGGGGAAACCAGTGTCCTTGACGAGAACATCCTGATTCGCGTCGACCCGCAGAGAAACTAGCGTCTTTGCAGGAATACATCGATTCGTGTCAACCCCAGGGAAACCAGTGTCCCAGGCAAATACCTCAATTCAGGGAAACTATGAGAGCCTTCTGATTCGCGTCGGCCCGTAGAGAAACCGGTGTCTCCGCAGGAACACCCCGATTCGTTTCAACTCCGAAGAAACCAGTGTCTTCGGCAAAATACTTCGACTTGGGGAAACCAGTGTCCTTGACGAGAACATTCTGATCCGCGTCGACCCGCAGAGAAACTAGCGTCTTTGCAGGAATACATCGATTCGTTTCAACCCCAGGGAAACCAGTGTCCTTGGCAAATACCTCAATTCAGGGAAACTAGCGTCCTTGATGAGAGCCTCCTGATTCGCGTCGGCCCGCAGAGAAACCAGTGTCTCCGCAGGAACACCCCGATTCGTTTCAACCCCGAAGAAACCAGCGTCTTCGGCAAAATACTTCAACTCAGGAAAACCAGTGTCCTTGACGAGAACATCCTGATTCGCGTCGACCCGCAAAGAAACTAGCGTCTTTGCAGGAATATATCGATTCGTGTCAACCCCAGGGAAACCAGTGTCCCTGGCAAATACCTCAATTCAGGGAAATTAGCGTCCTTGATGAGAGCCTCCTGATTCGCGTCGGCCCACAGAGAAACCAGTGTCTCTGCAGGAATACTCCGATTCATTTCAACCCCGAAGAAACCAGTGTCTTCGGCAAAATCCTTCGACTCAGGGAAACCAGTGCCCTTGACGAGAACATCTTGATTCGCGTCGACCCGCAGAGAAACTAACGTCTTTACAGGAATACATCGATTCGTTTCAACCCCAAGGAAACCGGTGTCCTTGGCAAATACCTCAATTCAGGGAAACTAGCGTCCTTGATGAGAGCTTCCTGATTCGCGTCGGCCCGCAGAGAAACCAGTGTCTCCGCAGGAATACTCCGATTCGTTTCAACCTTGAGAAAATCAGTGCCCTCGGCAAAATACTTCAACTCAGGGAAATCAGCGTCTTCGTGAAGACTTCCCGATTCGTCTCAACTTGCAAGATAAAGCCTTAGGCAGCAGAGATTAAAAAACTCGTTTTCTAAGCACTGGGACCCTGCAAGTCGGCCTAAAACGGTCTCTTGCATACCATCCACGGGTCTCACTCTCCAAAGTCGAATCTCGACAAGGAGGGAAACAACCGCTTGCAAGTCCTTTCGACTCATAAGAGGGAAAATTCTCTTATAAGATCCCTACGACTTATAAGAGAAAACGCACTTAGGAATCCTCACGATTCCTAAGGAGAAAATCCACATACGAGATCCTCTCGATCCGTAGGGAGAAAAGTCTCTATAAGACCCTCACGGCTCATAGAGTTGAAAAGTCTTAGGCGACAGATCTGAACCTGCGGCCTAAGCCATCGCTATCTCTTGAAGAAACCAAGATGCTTACTCTATTATCTGTCAACCATGTTTATCAAGACAGCATGTTGATAATAAGAGAAGGGAGAAAGCAAAGAAATAGTACAAGACATTGCAAAAAAAATGTGTATCTTTATTTATTAATTCAATCAAGTATAAGGTGAATCGTACAAAAGAATAAAGAATGGATACATCTTATTCGAAAAAGAAAATTTTTACAAGTATATTGATGCAAGGGCAGCTACTGGGAAGGAAGCGTCTTAAATAGCCCTATCAGTTGTTCGCGCACTTCCTTCCATGCCTTCTCCTGACCGGCCACCACCGCCAGTTCCTCTTCCACTTGGGCCCGCTGCTGCTAAAAGGATGCAAGCTGCTCCCCAACGGCCTGCTGAGCTGCTTCGCGGCCTTGGGCATCACGCTCGGCGGCATCGAGCTTTCGCTTCAGTGTTAGCCCATTAGAGATACGCTCCAGAAGGCCCTCGAAGATAGCCTTCACCTGGGCAGCGTTCGCCTCAACCTCAGCACGCAGACGAGCCGTCTCGCTTGAGGTCTCTTGGCATTCCCTCGGCCTTAAAGCCGCTTCTTGTTCCAAGTGACGGAAATAAGAAGCGCTTTGCTCAACCCATGTTGCTCTTTGATTGCTTGCGGCTAAGGTCTCAGGAGCATGGCACATAAACTCCGACTGATGCAGGCGGACCTCGATTTCCCTGCAGTGATTGACCCAAAGCTCGACGACGCCTCCATCATGAAAATTCACAAGAGCCGCCAATATTGGGTTAACCTCCATAGCGAAATCCGCAGCAGATGGGAGAGCATCTGCGTCAAGCTCCTCGACGTAGCCGCTTAGCATGCCCAAGCTCATTACAGCACCCTTTGAAGACGGACGTCTCAGGAAGGGGCCTGCTGGCATTATAACGTGAGACTTAAAGGGCGCCGGGATTGGAACGACAGCTGAAAAAACAAAATACGATAAATGACGGTTCAAGAAATACAAAAAAAAGTCATCGATGTGATTGTTTACTATACCAGCTGCAGCAGGTGGCAAGGCCGGGAGGGCCGGTGGCGTGACCGATCTTTCAGCCCCTCCTTCGATTTGTAGCACTGCAATCAGGACAAGGAAGAGTCAGAAATAATTCCATTATTGAAAAAAGAAAGACATCAAACGGAAATTATACTCACCAGCGCCACCGGAGGAAGAAGCGAATTCAGATGGGAAGGAGAAGTGCGGGTGCAACACCTGATAGAGATGATCAAAAAGCACTCCTGAAAAGACGCAATAATACGACATTAGTACATAAATCATGCGGCTGAAAGATAAAACTAATGGGTTGCAAATCCATACCTTCCAACATCTGCGATGGTACAAGGGAAGGCTGAGAGGTGACCACCGCCAAGGCAGTAGTTGACGGCGCTCCCTCGAGCAATGGAGCATCGGCACTGGCCGCACCTGCGTTAAAAACAAGGATAAACTTGTCAGAAAGGATTGCAAGATAAAAAAAAAGGGACAGTAACTCGAAATTTACCTGACGACCCGCCAGCCGAAACGGAGGCGTCTCCCTCCTCCATTGATATGAGTCCACCTCCCGTGGCCTCATCACCGGACTCGACAGGGGCTGTCGTCGTACTCGCCCGACCAGGAGACGGCGGAGGACCATAGACGGGAAGAGCAATAATTGGAGCATTGCCAGACTCTTGAGAAAGAGCGGCTGGCTTTTCCCCAAGAGTGGTGCCCATCTCACCCGCTACTTCTTCGGGCTCGGCGGTCGCCATTGTCTCGTCCGCCATTACCATAGGGTCACCAGTTTTAGATGCTCTGCCCGCCGCTGCCCCAGGCTCGGTTATAGCGGTCATCTCATTTGCCGCCACCTCAGGCTCGGCATCAACGACCTTCTCTGGTGCAGTTCCCTCAGCTACGACGTTGCCCACCGTCGGCTCGGGTTCGGCCGGTGCCTCTTCCTCTGTCCCCTTAAGTTCGACGGTTTCCGCCTCCCCTTCGGTTGGACTTGGCCCTACAGGACAAGATATATAAGAACCGACAAATTTATAATTCTTACAACAAAATCCTGAAAGATACGTTACCTGAGGTGGACTTATCGTTAGCACCCCGAACTGCACGCGCCACCTGTCTGCGAGCTATGGACAAAGCGACCGGGGACTCTTCTGAGGGAGTATCAGCATGAGGGACGGTGCTTGGGCCCGCTCCAACGGCCAAAGCAGCCCTGCGTGCCTTCGCCTCGCGCCTTAGCCACTTTCTCTCCTCCCGAGCCGTTGAGACAGACCTCCTCAAAGCCTCATTCATTGAGACGTCATCGTCTGTGAACAGAGATGCCTCCAAATTCTTCAAGGCATCCCTCGTCGACTTGTCGAGTTGAGGCTCTCGCGGCAGCCCCGAAGAGACTGGGACTTCAGCAGCGGGCCCGGGGAGAGTCCCCGCATCAGCTGGCGCAGCCCCTGCAAAGAAATAAAGGTAGAAGGTGTAATACCCAGCCCCTTTTATACCAAAATCCGCATTTTTTCACTTTATAATTTTATTTCTACTAAAACCCATTCCCTTTTATTAAACCAAAACCCAAACTATTATTCATAACCCCTAAGCCCAACTCAAAATAAACTAAATTATCATTTAAAACAAAACCCTCGGCCCATTGGAATTTTTCCCATTAAAATGTAAACCACTAAACAAATCAACCCCGGCCCAGCAGTTCCCTCAGCCCACGAAATAAAAGTGAATTCATTTTCTTTTCTCCTGCCCAAACGCCATCAGCCCAGCCCAAGCATCCTTACCCGCCGCAGCTTACCCGACCCGACCCGTTTATACCTCCTCCTTCCCCATGTAAAAGAAAACGTTCCCGCTCTTTTCTCTTCGTCTCCCCACATCGCCGCCCCACGTCTCCGCGCCGTCACCCACGTCCCCACGACTCCCTCAACCCCTCCTCGACTCCAACTCCCCTCTCCCTCTCAATCTCAAACCTCCTCTCTCTCTCACGAGAAGACCTTCAGCTCCTCTCTCCACACCCACTACACCTCGCCATTCCCTCCGGCGACGATGACTACTGCCTCACGTCATCGCTACCTCAGCGCCTCCTATACTTTAGCACCAACTCCGCCAGCTCAAGCCCTACACACCCGCTCACTGCAGACCCGAGCCCACCCCTGCAGGCCACTCGCCGGTGCCTCCGTCGTGGCCAGGCCCCTGCGCGACACCCATCGCCTTCTTCCCCGAGACACCATCAACGGTGAGAACTCCATCAAGCAGAGACCCAGTCGATAAACCTCAGCCGAGCACCTTCATTGAGCTCCATCAACTCCTTCGACAGCCACCCCTGCACCTCGACGCCGGCGAGCCCCCACTCCACCCCGTCGACTCCCCTGCACCCTCTTCGTCAACAGCATCATCACCGTCACCACTACCCACTTCCCTCTCTCTCCCCCTCCCTCTCTCTCTCTCTCACCCTAAACACCGAGCTTGGACCCCGCCGTGCACATCACCGGAGCTACGTCGCCGACCCCGGCACTGTCCAGAAGATCGACAGAGCATCTCACTCCACTCCCAGCAAACACGAGTCACCCCGGACACTCCGACGTCGAAACCGAGACGCGAGCCGAAGCCGCGAACCCTAGCCGCGTCGTTCGTCACGTGATCGTGCCATTACCGCCGCCGTGTATCGCCAAACGACTCCAGGCAAGTATTTTACTTGCTTACATGCTATATATCCTAGTTACAATCGTTAATTGCATAGATCATAGTGTTACACTTTTGGATTAATTATGTGTCATACATGTTCGACGTGTGTTCCCAATGAAAATATTATTCTGAATTGACGGAACTGGATTACTTACATTGGCCCTCGCTGTGTTGAATACCGTGTGCAAGTTTCGCTGGAAAGTATGACCATTAATGACTAAAATAACTACCCCCAAGTTTAACCGTAAAACTGGAATTTTCTTGTACCTGAAAACTATTAAAATCGCCATAAATTGTATACACAATGGAATGGTGCGTTCGAGGGCTCAAATCGAAGCCGACTCGACGAACTTTAACCCTATACTAGTTTCCTGGTATTCCTATACTTAAATTGTGATGATTTTTGGATCGGAGTGCGACACTGGACTGCAGTCCAGAGCGACTCCAATTGCTGCTTGCTGTTCCGTAATGGGTACCACAAGATTTCCTTAACTCGTAGGTTGCGGAACTCCGCTGTTTATTATAGATAAATCTGTTAGCTAGACAACACAATTGATTTCATTCTGTTTCGTTACCATTTGTTATTTATTCTGTAATTTAAAAGATCGGGACACATAACAGTCCCAACAGAATTAGAACACACATATTAGTGTTAAACAGTGTATAACTCCTGACGTGGAGATGCGATTGACAATCCGTCTGTTACGTTGAAAACCTTACTGAAAACCCTAGAATTAATCCAACTGTAGCGTCGCTAAAATCTGATCCCAACTGGGATTAAAATGTGTTGCGAAACGGACTTCTGATTCTGAAACCAGATTTCCAGCCGTGAACGCTTAAAATGAGATGGCTATAAATTATGATCCTGAAAACCGATTGGCTTGAAACTAAATTCGATGGATGGACAACTAAACATACTAATTACTACCTATTTATCGTTTCGCTAAACTATACACGTACGTTTCATGATAAATCGTGCAAGTGATAGAATACTGTTTTATAACATCCTAATCATGCTTATATACTGTTCACGCATCATATCATACCCATATCATTGCAGTGATAACCTAGTGACATCGTGCATTTACCCAGTGTTAGATTTTAGTGATGATTGTGGCAAGTACGTCAGTGTTCGTGTATCCGTGAATAAGTGAAAGTGATACGTACTTGTACACAATCAGTGACCCTATTATTTTATTGCATTGTCGACGTCTGTGGGATGCGTGTACATGTGACTATAAGTGGTATGGGACACTTATGGAAGCGCTTGCACGGGTGTCACAGATAAGGCATCAGACACCGTCATTTATCTTAGGTATTAGTCGGGACGTGCTTGATGGAGGTCCTGCCTCCAATTCTCACGCAGACTTGTCACGGATCGATTAGTATTTAGGGTTATGGTTAGCGTTTGATGTAGACCACGGGGTGTGGGGTAGTTTAAGTGTGAGTTCAACAGAATCTCGGGAGTCCCATGCCGGCTTATATATTTAGGGAGTTATATGGAGATTTACAGGGTATGTGATATTCACCGTGATATACATGTTGGGCCCGTGGTCCCTTGCCCTTGGGTTCTATCCTTGGGTGGAGGACACTCGCGAGTGGTTGACTCTCACACTTGGACTGACGATAGGCTTAGTGACCTGTACAGTGAGACTTAGAGACTGATAGGGATACTGGCATTGAGATATCTTACTTACTGTGTTGACATACGTGGCTTATCGTCCTACTGCTTTTACTGTTCCGCTGCATTGATTACCGCATATTCATATCCATGTTGTCATTGATTTATTGTTACACATATCGGTTACTACTGTAGTGTTGTCACATGATTTATATATATTATATTTCTATTGTGTCGCTCTGACGACCTGAGTATGCATGCTCAGTGTGAGGAGAAGATTTAGCCTGTACCAGGACTAGACGCACTCCGCGGACATCTTGTTTAGCTATCCAGGGTTATATCTTTTGTTTCCCATCAGGTCAGCCATTATACTGTTTTGTTTCAGTTACTGCATTTCTCATTACCTGCGCATTATTTACTGTTTACCATGATAAACTAGAAGCCAAAGTGTGACTACGGCGGGACATTTCCTTGACCGTAGGAACATGGCTGGCCTTGTCTACCCCTCGTATTCCGTATTTTGGGAAGCGGGGCGTGACATGGTTTAGTTGGTATCAAAGCCAGGTTTTGCATCGATTGGGATTGCAGTTTTCCGTGTATAGTTTGGCAATCTAAGACATCCCTCGGTTTAGGTTGTAAACTTGTCATTCTTGTTCCATATTCACATTGAGTGTTCTGCTATCCATTCGCTAGGGTTTCGAGTGACTTGGCAAGATTACGTGGTTGCAATTGCACTACCATATTCTGTTTAAGTGACTTAAAGTCATACAGTTGATTCTCCACTTGTAATAAATTCATCACCTCTAATATTCTTGAATCTTTGTCCTATCCATATTATATCTTGATTCGTATAGCTTGTGACTTATATCACCCTCAAAATTATTGTTTCAGGATCATGTCCTCCAACGACTCTTCCTCAATCTCCACTCCCCAGAATCAGACTGTTGAGATCCTGAGTGTACTGCAAGGTTTAAAGGAAGCCCAGGAGCGAACAAACGACTTGTTAGCTGAAGGACTGAGAAGGCAGGTGAGTCAGGCACCAGCGGGAGTCTCCAATCATAGAGGGATCCCCGTTAGACGAGGAAAAGAGAAGAAGATGAAGCGCCAATTTGTTTCCCCGCGACAGAAGCAGCAGAAGACCCCATGTTGTGGGTACTGCAAGTGGCCAGGACATCTTCAGAGGGATTGTCGCCGCGCCCAAGGAAAATGTCTGATATGCGGGTCTAGCAAACATCTCATCAATGGTTGCCCAGAAAGGAAAGAACTACAAGGAGGAGATTCATCCACACTCCCCACTTCTGCCGAGTGACGATTATTGCGTAGTTCGCTCTTCGAGGATAAAGCAGACCCAACACAGGATTCAGCTCGCGTAACGATGATGCAGCGGTCTAGCAATCAAAGAAGAATTTTTATGTTTTCCAATTTCAGTATTATGTTGTCATCCTCTTATAAACATTTCTTTCCGTTTGAACCTTTGTATCCGTCGAACTTTTAGTTGAATGAAATAAAATTTGAATTGTAATATATGCATCATTCCCTTGTCATTTCCCTTGTTCATACTATTCATTAGCACAACATTTTAATCTTGGTTCTTTTAAAATTCCTGCCACCGCATATCTTTCTATACTTCGTACACTTAACAATTTTTCTTGATGTGTTCCGTTGTTTAATCATGACACTTTCTTTTCAGGCCATGGCCCACCCCGGAGCAGCGCCGCATCTAGACGAGGATGCACAGTCATGCGTTTTCTTAGACCGCACGCTGATGAGTTCTGACGATGAGATCAACGGTCCCTAGGTCAACTTCGGAAACAACGATTCAGAGGACGAAGGAGTAGCCGCCCCAGAGTTTGACATGATAGGCGATTCCGACGAAGAGGAAGAAGACCCTGAAGAAAACCCAATAGAAGAAGATCCCGAGGAAGAGCCGATAGAAGAAAATCCAGTGGAGGAAAATCCCATGGAAGAGAATCCGGAGGAAGAGAATCACTTGGAATCAGACCTCGATGAAGAAGCTCCAGCCGAGGAAGCAGGACCAGAAGGACAATACCCTGCGGTGGAAGAACTCCCAATGGCGATACCTGCGAGGCGCTATGGAAATGGATGCCCCTATCTGAGTGCGCGAGCCTACCGCAACTTGCTGAATCTCCACAACCGCGACTGACGGGATTTCTTTTTGATGTTGTTTTATCTGGCCAAATAAATCTGTGTATAGTTTAGGGCCACCTTTCTTCTTTGAGAATGCTTGTTTGGAATCTTTTAAAATGAAATAAATTGCTGAGTTCACAAATCCTTCAATCTTCTTAGTTCGCGTGCTACTTTATTATTCCTTATGTACAATTATTCTTCCTACTGAGATCTGTCTACACTTACTCCTTACCTTGCCTTAACCCTCACTCAGAACAACCTGTATCACACCCCGATCTTTTAGAGGTCCACTCTTCATCATTCGTCTGTGCCCTTTGAGATCTTTCTGGGAGGAGAACATATCTTGTGAAATTTCGAGTTCGCTAACCCTTCAAATCTTGATTCATAGGCTGTACCGACCGTTGTCCTCCCCATACCTTCACCTTGTAGTCCTTTGTTGCTCACCCTTACTCCCTGTGCTGACCCGATCCCAATCTCCTTGATCCTCAGCCTAAAGCCACCATACTTCAACCTTTGAATGATCCACACTTCCTTGTAATCCTTACCCTAACCAGCCCTATACATTTTTTATGTGTTTTCTTATTACCCTATATATATTTAGGGACTTTATCATTCGAAAATTTGGTTTTCAGTATTTTGTATTTATCGAAGAGTGTGTGTTATTGACAAATTAGCTCTATATATTGTAAGCACACTACTATTATCTTCAGTTTTTAGCAGCGCAACCTTACACTGCGCGTACTTTTGGTCTATGCTTCTTAATTTCACTATACCAGTTTTCTAAAATATTTTAAACATATTTTATCGATACCTTATCCTAAAATGTTTTAACCTACCGACTAATTTTCACTACTCTGTTGTCGTTACTTCATTTTTGGGTTTTGTGCCTATGATTACTATTATAAATGGTTGAACCTTGCACTTATTTTTCCGCTTACTTTTGATAAACTTAGATGTGCACATATTTGGGTTTCGACTTTTATCGAGCACATTTTGATTATTATTATTCGTTATTGTTACCTATATTCTCGTATATTTGTAGTTGCCCTTATAGTGTTCTTGCATTATACCTTTTAGGCCTATCTTTTGTATGTGGTTCTTATATATATGTATGTACCTTCAAACTTTGTCTACCCGTTTTTTTTTAAGTAAATCAACATGTATTAGTGTTCGATATGATAATTCCTCGCTTATTATTTATAGCTTGTTATTTCTTTTAAATTTCGAGGACGAAATTTTTGTAAGGGTGGTATGATGTAATACCCAGCCCCTTTTATACCAAAATCCGTATTTTGTCACTTTATAATTTTATTTCTACTAAAACCCATTCCCTTTTATTAAACCAAAACCCAAACTATTATTCATAACCCCTAAGCCCAACTCAAAATAAACTAAATTATCATTTAAAACAAAACCCTCGGCCCATTGGAATTTTTCCCATTAAAATGTAAACCACTAAACAAATCAACCCCGGCCCAGCAGTTCCCTCAGCCCACGAAATAAAAGTGAATTCATTTTCTTTTCTCCTGCCCAAACGCCCTCAGCCCAGCCCAAGCATCCTTACCCGCCGCAGCTTACCCGACCCGACCCGTTTATACCTCCTCCTTCCCCACGTAAAAGAAAACGTTCCCACTCTTTTCTCTTCGTCTCCCCACGTCGTCGCCCCACGTCGCCGCGCCGTCACCCACGTCCCCACGACTCCCTCAACACCTCCTCGACTCCAACTCCCCTCTCCCTCTTAATCTCAAACCTCCTCTCTCTCTCACGAGAAGACCTTCAGCTCCCCTCTCCACACCCACTACACCTCGCCATTCCCTCCGGCGACGACGACTACTGCCTCACGTCGTCGCTACCTCAGCGCCTCCTATACTTTAGCACCAACTCCGCCAGCTCGAGCCCTGCACACCCGCTCACTGCAGACCCAAGCCCACCCCTGCAGGCCACTCGCCGGTGCCTCCGTCGTGGCCAGGCCCCTGCGCGACACCCATCGCCTTCTTCCCCGAGACACCATCAACGGCGAGAACTCCATCAAGCAGAGACCCAGTCGATAAACCTCAGCCGAGCACCTTCACTGAGCTCCATCAACTCCTTCGACAGCCACCCCTGCACCTCGACGCCGGCGAGCCCCTACTCCACCCCGTCGACTCCCCTGCACCCTCTTCGTCAACAGCATCATCACCGTCACCACTACCCACTTCCCTCTCTCTCCCCCTCCCTCTCTCTCTCACCCTAAACACCGAGCTTGGACCCCGCCGTGCACATCACCGGAGCTACGTCGCCGACCCCGGCACAGTCCAGAAGATCGACAGAGCATCTCACTCCACTCCCAGCGAACACGAGTCACCCCGGACACTCCGACGTCGAAACCGAAACGCGAGCCGAAGCCGCGAACCCTAGCCGCGTCGTTCGTCACGTGATCGTGCCATTGCCGCCGCCGTGTATCGCCAAACGATTCCAGGCAAGTATTTTACTTGCTTACATGCTATATATCCTAGTTACAATCGTTAATTGCATAGATCATAGTGTTACACTTTTGGATTAATTAATATGTCATACATGTTCGACGTGTGTTCCCAATGAAAATATTATTCTGAATTGACGGAACTGGATTACTTACATTGTCCCTCGCTGTGTTGAATACCGTGTGCAAGTTTCGCTGGAAAGTATGACCGTTAATGACTAAAATAACTACCCCCAAGTTTAACCGTAAAACTGGAATTTTCTTGTACCTAAAAACTATTAAAATCTCCATAAATTGTATACACAATGGAATGGTGCGTTCGAGGGCTCAAATCGAAGCCGACTCGACGAACTTTAACCCTATACTGGTTTCCTGGTATTCCTGTACTTAAATTGTGATGATTTTTGGATCGGAGTGGGACTCTGGACTGCAGCCCAGAGCGACTCCAATTGCTGCTTGCTGTTCCGTAATGGGTACCACAAGATTTCCTTAACTCGTAGGTTGCGGAACTCCACTGTTTATTATAGATAAATCTGTTAGCTAGACGACACAATTGATTTCATTCTGTTTCGTTACCATTTGTTATTTATTCTGTAATTTAAAAGATCGGGACGCATAACAGTCCCAACAGAATCAGAACTGACATATTAGTGTTAAACAGTGTATAACTCCTGACGTGCAGATGCGATTGACGATCCGTCTATTACGTTGAAAACCTTACTGAAAACCCTAGAATTAATCCAACTGTAGCTTCGCTAAAATCGGATCCCAACTGGGATTAAAATGCGTTGCGAAACGGACTTCTGATTCTGAAACCAGATTTCCAGCCGTGAACGCTTAAAATGAGATGGCTATAAATTATGATCCTGAAAACCGATTGGCTTGAAACTAAATTCGATGGATGGACAACTAAACATACTAATTACTACCTATTTATCGTTTCGCTAAACTATACACGTACGTTTCATGATAAATCGTGCAAGTGATAGAATACTGTTTCATAACATCCTAATCATGCTTATATACTGTTCACGCATCATATCATACACATATCATTGCAGTGATAACCTAGTGACATCGTGCATTTACCCAGTGTTAGATTTTAGTGATGATTGTGGCAAGTACGTCAGTGTTCGTGTATCCGTGAATAAGCGAAAGTGATACGTACTTGTACACAATCAGTGACCCTATTATTTTATTGCATTGTCGACGTCTGTGGGATGCGTGTACGTGTGACTATAAGTGGTATGGGACACTTATGGAAGCGCTTGCACGGGTGTCACAGATAAGGCATCAGACATTGTCATTTATCTTAGGTATTAGTCGGGACATGCTTGATGGAGGTCCTGCCTCCAATTCTCGCGCAGACTTGTCACGGATCGATTAGTATTTAGGGTTATGGTTAGCGTTTGATGTAGACCACGGGGTGTGGGGTAGTTTAAGTGTGAGTTCAACAGAATCTCGGGAGTCCCATGCCGGCTTATATATTTAGGGAGTTATATGGAGATTTACAGGGTATGTGATATTCACCGTGATATACATGTTGGGCCCGTGGTCCCTTGCCCTTGGGTTCTACCCTTGGGTGGAGGACACTCGCGAGTGGTTGACTCTCACACTTGGACTGACGATAGGCTTAGTGACCTGTACAGTGAGACTTAGAGACTGATAGGGATACTGGCATTGAGATATCTTACTTACTGTGTTGACATACGTGGCTTATCGTCCTACTGCTTTTACTGTTCCGCTGCATTGATTACCGCATATTCATATCCATGTTGTCATTGATTTATTGTTACACATATCGGTTACTACTGTAGAGTTGTCACATGATTTATATATATTATATTGCTATTGTGTCGCTCTGACGACCTGAGTATGCATGCTCAGTGTGAGGAGAAGATTTAGCCTGGACCAGGACTAGACGCACTCCGCGGACATCTTGTTTAGCTATCCAGGGTTATATCTTTTGTTTCCCATCAGGTCAGTTCATTATACTGTTTTGTTTCAGTTATTGCATTTCTCATTACCTGCGCATTATTTACTGTTTACCATGATAAACTAGAAGCCGAAGTGTGACTACGGCGGGACATTTCCTTGACCGTAGGAACATGGCTGGCCTTGTCTACCCCTCGTATTCCGTATTTTGGGAAGCGGGGCATGACAGAAGGTTAGGTTGGCCATTAGAAAAGAGGACAAAAAAAACTTAATAAGTCGAGACATACCAACGCCCGATAGAGCGCGCTTCTTTTCCTCCTCCTAGAAGGTTTTTAGAGAGGCAGCGATGGCTTCTTCAGTGGTGACACCTGTTAAAAAAGGAAAAAGCATTAGTCAAAGATAATGATAAAAATGCGATGAAATAACAAAGAGTGCAGCTAATGATTACCTGCTCGAGCGAGTTTATCTAACCACGCTTCGAGTCTGGCTGATCGCTCAGAAGCCGCAATGGCGGCCGCCAGATTGGTGTCTGCTGGATCTACCGAGAGGCCCTTATTGCTGCCGTACTCGCTTATACCTTTGGTAAGAGGGGCCTCAGGCTCTAAACCAAGGATAGCATCGAGAGAGAGGAGCGAATTCTTCTTCCTCTTCTGCCTGCCAGCCCTGGGTGCACCCGAGATCGACTTGCGCTTTGCAGGCACCTTAGGGCGGCGGGTCCCGATGTCCTCGCCAACGCCGGACTCCGGCGAGACCGCATTCACCGGCTCCACTGGAGCACGGGGCGTGGGTGGCACGTCCGCGGTAGCACGAGGTAATCCGCGTGGAGGACTTAGCACACGCGATGGTTCGTCTTCAGCATCTTTTAGCGGAGGGACTACGGGCGTCCTTGGCACCAGAGGAGCTTTGCGGTCGCTACCGGGAGGCACACCCTTACGGTCGACCAACAATCGCTTTTCTTCCTTTATAACGGCGCCCGTCGAATGCTGGTACCACGCTGTATATGTATTAAGGATTCGTGGGGCACAAGCCAGCTCGCTGATGAAAAAATGAGAGCCCGTATTTAGACGCATGAAGTGATGCAGCGCACTCCGCATCCCCTCTTCAGTAACAGCATGGTCCAGCAAGAAAGCCTCCAACGGCACCCCTTGATTGTAGCTCAGTTGCTGAACAAAACGATGCGGGTTGTATCTCATGAAAAGCGCCGCATCATTTTGCCTAAACACCAGGAAACCCGGTCTGATGGAATATAGATGCAGGGTCTCCCGGGCTGTCAGAACTGAAGCCCCATCTTTGAAAATGTCTTGCAATGACCGCACTGTGGTAGTAGACGCCTTTCCAATGGTCAGCACTTTGTCAGTAAAAGACATCCCGTCTCCAACTGTGTGGGGACGAAGGAGCAAACCTCTGGCATTCCGTGGCGACGGAGTCACAATTGAGGCACCGATCAATCGCATGATTCGAGGGAAGCTGCACCTGTCATAGAACGAAGGCCTTTTGTGCATACCGAAGACGCCCAGTGTATGTATCTCAAGCCATGATATGAAGTAATGCATCGGGAAGATCACGTGCAGTACTCCAGGTTCATTAGCATCCGCCGCTTGACTAAGGACGTGATATAGGTGTGCCAAGCCGGCGATCCCGACGGCCACTTTTACCCCAATGGTCATCCGGTGAGCTGGGTAAAAGACAAAGGGCCTTATACAGCGAGAATGCATCGGGAGCGCAAACCAACTCAGCCATAGCCCAAGAAATCCTAAGAAGAACGCTTCCTCGTCCATCCAAAGGGCTGCAACCTCCGCAAAAGAGACCACCTGGGAGTTAGGAAGGAAAAAACCCTTTTGATCTACCTCCTTCGCTGGAAGGTTGTCCAAACCTAAACCGAAAGGGTCATCAAGCGTGGCGAACTTAGCAGCTTCTGCCGAGAGAACGTTTGGATGAAGGAATCGAGCGATAAAATCCTCGAAACTGACCCCGTGGCTCCCACATTCAATAAAAAGGGCCTCGTAGATGTTCAACACTTTGATCAAACTTGGAAACTGATGTTGAACAGCATTCTCCGGAGTGAGGCCCATTATTGCCGGCTTAGCACCGAAGACATATTCGTCTGTAGGAAGGAGCTCCTCATAGTGCTCCCTTATGACCGGTAAGCCGGAAACCTCTGTGAACTCCTTTAAAGAAATCGACACTTCCCGGTCCAGTGCGAGGAAAGTGTGAGTAGGGATGTTCCACTGCTCCAAAAAGTCCTTAACCCACCATGTGGGAAGTGTGGGATATTGGAAGAGGGAAACGTAAACAGCAGTGTACAACCCGAGCCTCATCAACTGCGACTTCTTCGCTGACAAAATGCAGCAAGCCCATGGCAGATAACCGATCGGATGACGGGAGATCAGACCTATATTATATGATTGCCCCCAGGATCGCGCCTCGCCTTGACAAATACGGCGTCCTAAGATATCCAAAACCATAGGAGGCTGAACCGGAATCGCATCTATAGCAGGATGAAGAAGGCCCTTTGAAGTCCAATCGACCATCTCCACGGCATATTTCACCGGGGGTGGGTCGGCATAATGGATCGCCATGATAGGCTCTGATGGTACTGCACATGAAAAGCTCTGTCGACCCCTAATAATCTGATTGTGCCACGACCCCCAAAGGTGAAGATTCTTATATTCTGGATCGTATTCCCTGATCAAAGCTAGGACCTCCCGGTCTACGGGTGCTCCGGGGAATCCTCCCTCCGAACGAACAAATGGGAATGAGGTATCGAAAGACATGTTGCCTGCAAAAAGAAAGAGGACAAAAATCAGCCGTCAGTGTTGTAATTCCAACGCTTGGCATTTTAAAATTTTTACCACACTGCAATGCAGTGGGTAGGGGACCAAAGGGGGACCCACAAAATCTGGATGACAGTGCATCAGTTAATAAGACAGCCCCATCATTGGATGAGACTGTCAATTAATCCCCAAGAGAATATTCTCATTAATAAAAAAATCCCTAGAGACAAGGAGAAAATCTCCTCTTTCAGAGCAAAGCTCTGTCACAGAGTGACATTTGTCAAACTCTGGTCTCAAGGGAATAAAATTTCCTAAAAAGAGCCTAGCTCTGTAATAATGATAGAAAGATCCATCAAAAGAAAATTTTAACTCCTAAAGATTAAAAATTTGGGGTCTTAAAAAATCCATGGAAACTTATAAAAAGTTATCCATTTTTAGATTAAAAAAAAAGATCTATGTTTGATCCATGAGCAAAGCTCTGTTCATGGGTTAAAACCCATGAACAAGATCTCTGTAGATCTATGGACTTTTGAGAGCAAGGCTCTGTTGATGAAACCCCAAAGGAGTTTTCTTTAGATCAAAGATCTATGAGAGCAAGGCTCTGTTAATTAAGTTTAATTTAATTTAATTTAAATTTTACCTAAGATGATTCTAGGTTTTGAACTCTGAAGTTCTTGGGAAGAAACGAGAGCAAGGCTCTAAAATTCTTAAACATGAGCAAGGCTCTGAAAACTTAAGTTCTTGAAAAATGGTAAAACATTTACTAAGGACCAAGGGTCCTATTTATAAGCGCCTGCGCCCCTTCAACTCACTCATTGATCCAACGACCAAAATCTTGCCACCGTTGCACTCATGTGTGCGCCACGTGAGCGCAACGGTGGGGGGCATTTGTTTCCCCCAATCAGAGCAAAACTCTGTTTGAATTTCAAAAATTCAAAATTGAAGCAACGCTTCAAATTTCTTGCGCTGCGCGCAACGCGCCACGTGTCAAAAGCTGATACGTCAGCGCAGCGCCCAAGGCAGCGCACCCAATCAGAGCAAGGATCTATTTAAAACAAAATTAAAAGAAGCAACGCTTCAGATGATCTGCGTTCTGCGCTGCGCGACACGTGGCAGCGCAGTTGCGCTGCGCTCTGCGCTGCGCGACACGTGTCAAGCGCTGGTGCATCTGCACCAAACAGAATTAAAATCCCAGTAAGATCTTTCTGTTCTTGTTAAAACAAGAAGATTGTCTTCTGTAAAACATAAGCCCTTGGATCAAAGATCCAATGGTGGGGAAAATTCCAAAAATCACTCAGAGAATGATCTCTTTAACAAATTTAACAAATTAATGGGCACTATATAAAGGCCCCTAGACCCCAATTCAATCGACATGAACATCAAGATCAAAAACAACAGCACAGAGAATAGAGAGAACTCTGAAGAATTTTGAGAAAAAACTCAAGAAGAGAAAAAAGGTAAAATCCTTTATAAAAAAAAGGGAAGAATTTCTTCTGAATAGATCATTGATCTAAGAACAAGATCAATGATCTTCAATAAAAATAAATAATAACAGTGTCTTGCACTTTTTTATGAACCATTGGTTCTGGAATCTTAAAGATTCTTTTCTTGAATCCAAAATTGGATCAAGTTATTGAAACAGTGCCTTGCACTTGCAAAAACTGCACTGTTGCGCTCCTGGGTTGGCGCAAGCCATCAGAGAGCGCCACGTGTCAGCACCATAACCACTTGCGCTATGCGCTTTTAAAAAATAGAGCATTGCTCTTTAAAGTTGGCGCAACTCGCCAGAGCGCGCCATGTGTCACAGCGCAACAGCGCAGCGCACTGCGCTAGCGTGACACGTGTCACCTCCACATGCGCTTGCGCTCAATAATTGGAGCAAAGCGCCTGACAAGCCAATGTTAGACAATTAATGCACTGCATTATTTACAGAAGGGCCAAGTCCAATTAAAAAAGGCCTAACAGGACAAATTAAATGCAATGCATTATTTTAAAGAAGGGCAGAGCCCAAACAGATGCTCTGCATTATTTATAAAGGGACAGAGCCCAAATCAAAAAGGCCTAGCAGGCCAGAATGAAATGCAGTGCATTATTAAACAGGGGCAAAGCCCTAGCACAAGCCTAATAGGCCAAAGATAAAAACGTTGAATATTCTCAACTGGACTTAGCTCAATCACGGCCGTAAGTCCTCAAATTAAATTGACTGAGCAAGATTGCTCCCTTAAATCAATTTACATTCGGTTCAAGGGTACATCTCCGAACTCCTCTGATACCTATCGTTGTAATCCTTCAACGACGTCAGAGAGGTGACGGGTCCCGACAACCACACATCGATACGGACTGCGGGGTCCTTAAACTCGTGGACCGAAACGTCCTTAAACTAATATTCGTCCCAAAAGGGGAACGTTGGTCCGAAACGTTCTTAAACTAATATTCGTCCCAAAATGGGAATGATGGACCGGAATGTCCTTAAACTAATGTTCGTCCCCAAACGGGAATGATGGACCACCATGTCCCTAAACTGGAGATGGACCACCATGTCCCTAAACTGGCAATGGACCACTATGTTCCAAAACTGGAACAATAGAGCCCCCCTAAATGCTCTTTTGTCGGATCTAAACGATCCCGTTAAGTTGATCTTAGTCTAAAAATTAGACTAGCGTATCCTTAACAAACGTTTGAGTTGATTTTAGCCTCAAATATGGCTAACGTATCCTCAAACCAAAACCCCAAAAACCAAATCTAAGAAAATACGGATTTGGACTAATCCACGTCCTACGGGCGACGACATAAATTAGTCTCCGTATATAATTCACGGGTAACCACAAACAAAACAAACACACACGACACGAAGTGAAATTCTGGAGAAGGAGAAAGTTGTTACCGCGATGCGGTAGCGTAATTAACTGTAGGGGCTTGCGCCTGCAGGGAAGAGCGTCCCCACAATCAAAAAACCCCTCAAGCGAGGGGGAATCTGACGAAGTCTGCTACATCGGCCGCATCCGTCTAAACCTCCAATACACGGTGCCTGTCACGCCCCGCTTCCCAGGGTGCGCTAGATTGGGCACGTGACATAGCCAACCATGCTACCTGTGGGTTGGAAGCATCCATCCACAGTCACCTTACAGCTGTAGAGATATCAAGAACAACATAAAATTTTCTAAAACATGTCCATAAACCAGAATAACAGGAGTCAATAATAAATAAATGCGGAAGCAAATGATCCAATACAAATAACTGAAAAGTATGTCTCATAATGCGGGCTCACATCAGGAAATAAATGCAGGAAATAAAACTAACTAATACTAACACCTCACAGCTCAGCCTGCTGGCTGAAGTACTCCTGCTCGGACTGCGACAGCGGTACGGAATCTGGGCCATGAAAAACCCAGACGTCAGCGCGTCATGTCATCAAGTAGTATAATAGGAACAGTGTAACAGGCAATGCAAAATAAACATGAATAAAATGAGAGTAGCAAATAATGTGAATCAAGCAGTGCAGGGTAGTGTGCAGTGGGTAACTAAACTGTTCTATCAGGTTTTCTATTCTAAAGTCTTTGAAATCAATTTGAGTAATCCTCCATGTAACTCAAAGGATATGTCCCGTTACCCCCCGGGACCACGGATCAGGAATATGTGAACCAATAGTGGTTCTGTCCCGTTACCCCCCGGGACCACGGATCAGGAAAATGTAAGAGTCGCGAATGGCTCTGTCCCGTTACCCCCCGAGACCACGGATCAGGAAAATGTAAGAGTCACGAATGGCTCTGTCCCGTTACCCCCCGGGACCACGGATCAAGTAATACCCTTTTAAGTTACACTTTAGTTTACACTTTTGATTTCCCCATACCCCCAAGTTATGTATGTCGAGTCAGGTGTTCAGTAATCAAGTACTAATGCCAACACAGGATCAGGTAACAGCAGGTTTGTCTGGATAGACAACAGGAATGGTCCATGAGGACAACATGTCAGGTTTGTTGGCATTAGGCACGAGATCAGGTAACAGGTCAGGTCATGGTACATCAGGTCAAGTCAATAGTAAACGGTACAATACCATGTCAGGTGTATCAATAAATATCATGTGTAACAAAGTCAAGTCAAGATGTAACAATATCGTGGGTGTGCTCACAACAGATATATAATTGAACAGGGGATTAACAGCAGGAAATAAGCAATAAATTAAACAACAATAAGCAGTTCATTCAATCACAATAGTGCATTAATATAGTGCAGCCGTTTTATTATATTAACAGGTTTTGAGCACCCTTCGCGGTGCAACAGATTAAATGATGATGCAATACAGTTATATCAAGCCTTTGAATACGAATATCCGAATGTAATAGAACTACATGGGAAAGTGCTGCAATCTATTAAACGGTAAAATGTGATTAACAGGTAAACTTGGTTCTTAGGTTAAAAGTGGCAAACTGTAATTTCTATGTTAACTGTAAAATGATATATGTCATATTGCAACCAAATGAGAAAATAACTATATCGGGTTAAGTTTTGCAGGTTTAATGAGTCAAACATATATAATTGTATAGTATAGCATGTAGCAAGTGATACTTGCCTCGACGGGTCGCGAACCGGGAAAAACGGAACGTAACGCCGGCGGGGAAACACGCGACGGACGCACGGTTCACGGATTGAACCCAAACGACGAACCAAGGGACCTCACGGGTCAGAGCATTCTGTTGGATCGCCAGGACACGCCACCGGCACGGCCGGATTCCGGCGAACAGCGACAAAACAACCGGAAAAGTTAAAGCACGGCCAAGGGATAAACCGGAGGGAGAATGGAAGGAGGAAGGGGAGAGAAGGCTTACTGGTGTTGCAGAGGGCGTGCCAGCGATGGGGTCGACGGCGGTGGGGCGCCGGCGAGGAGGTTGCAGGCGACGGCTAGGGCTGCGGGTATGGAAACAGGGAAGAAAGTGGAGATGGAGAGGGCTGGTCGGGTCTGGAGTGCGCAAGTGGTGAGGAGGCGCTGAAGGTGGTGCGGGTGACGACGACGAAGGTCGCCGGCGACGTCTCCGGCCGTACAGAGAAGGCACGGGGTTGGCCGGGGTCTCTGCTGCGGTGGCGACGTGCACACGGGGAGAAGGAGGGGATGTCGAGGTTGGTACGAGGAGGCGGAGGCGAGGGCAACGGTGGTGCTGGCGCCGGCGTCGGAGCTCCGGTGGCGACGGCGGAGGCGGCTAGGGCTGGGTCGTAGGGTTCTCGCGATGGGTTACGTGAAGGAGGAAAATGAATGGGAAAGGATAACGTATATATAAGGGGGAGGAGAGAGAGAGGTAGAGAGAGAGAGAGATAGAGAAATTAGAGAGAGAGAGAGAGAGAAATTATGGAAGGGCCCACGGGGGTTAAGAACCCCGTGATTGGCTGATAAAAGAATTTAAGTGGTTAAAGAAAGATTTAATTAAAAGATTTCCAAACTTTATAGTTAACAGTAAGATTTTAGTATATAAATATAGTTTCGAATATTTTATTAATTTGGGATTTTGGCGCTAAATGGAACATTTTCAAATCGCGCCCGGGTTGGGTCCAAAAATTCGAAATTCAAATAATAGGATTTTAAGCGGGTTCCAAATTTTAAAATGATATGTTTTATGATTAAAAATCATACCCCTAAGTCGGACACCTGTACGCGCGCGTAGTCGTCCAAACTCGCCCGTTTCACCGAACGGGACGAGAACTCGACGCACGGACGCTACCACGCGGCTAGGAGTGACGAGTAGGCCAAGATAGATATTTTTAATTTTATTTTAGGTGCTAAAATTTGTTATATGCAGAAATGACCTTGCCAGATAAAATTTTACAGTAAGACCCAAACAAGCAAGATAAATGAAATGAGTAATATCTAACACTCAACCAGTAACCGAAAATAGTAGTATTGGGCTCGGATGTTACAGTGCCATAAATCAACTTAGTAACTTCGGAGAGGTGGACGGATAAAACCAAAATAGCATCTGCCCCCAATCTCAGTGCCAAGACTTCGCAGTCTTGTGCGCCGTTTTTTGGAGGGGAACAGGACTTATATAGACCCTGTATCTCTTGGAGAGTGCTTCAGATCCGCGGCATTTGATGGGCAGTAGGTTGCCCGTTGCAGATGCGCCGAGCCGAAGAGAGCTCGGTGCCTCACTCTGAGGGCTTCAGGTGCCTCTTGGCGGGGGCTTTGATCCCTGGCGTCGTAGGTAGGGAGCTACCAGCCGGGGTGGATCCCTGGCGTCGTGGGTAGGGAGCTGCCAGCCGCGGATGACCGAGCAGGGTAGCCGCTCGGTGCCTCTTGGCGAGGGCTTTGCTCCCTGGCGTCGTGGGTAGGGAGCTACCAGCCGGGGATGACCGAACAGGGCAGCTGCTCGGTGCCTTTTGGCGAGGGCTTTGATCCCTGGCGTCGTGAGTAGGGAGCTACCAGCCGGGGATAGCCGAGCAAGGGTCGGGCTCGGCTGCCTCTTGGCGAGGGATTTGATCCCTGGCGTCGTGGGTAGGGAGCTACCGGCCGGGGATGACCAAACAGGGTAGCTGCTCGGTGCCTCTTGGCGAGGGCTTTGATCCCCGGCGTCGTGGGTAGGGAGTTACCATCCGAGGATGACCGAGCAGGGTAGCTGCTCAGTGCCTCTTGGCGAGGGCTTTGATCCCTGGCGTCATGGGTAGGGAGCTTCCAGCCGGGGATAGCCGAGCAAGGGTCGGGCTCGGCTGCCTCTTGGCAAGGGCTTTGATCCCTGGCGTCGTGGGTAGGGACCTACCAGCCGAGGATGACCGAGTAGGGCAGCTGCTCGGTGCCTCTTGGCGAGGGCTTTGATCCCTGGCGTCGTGGGTAGGGACCTACCAGCCAGGGATAGCCGAGCAAGGGTCGGGCTCGGCTGCCTCTAGGGAGGGCTTTGATCCTTCAGGACGGGGGCCGAGCAGGGTTACTGCCCGGTGCCTCTTGGCGAGGGCTTTGATCCCTGTCGGTTGTAGTAGGAAGCTACCAGCCGGGGATAGCCGAGCAAGGGTCGGGCTCGACCGCCTCCAGGGAAGACTTTGATCCTTAGCGCGGGAGGGGCTGCAAGAAGCCTACTAAGGACCGGGGGCTGGGCAGGGTTACTGCCCGGTGCCTCTTGGCGAGGGCTTTTGTCCTGAAGGATAGGGCCGAGCAGGGTTACTGCCCGGTGCCTCTCGGCGAGGGCTTTGATCCCTGGCGTTGTGTGTAGGGAAGCTACCGGCCAGGGATAGCCGGGCAGGGTAGCTGCGCGGCTGCCTCTAGACGAGGGCTTTGATCCTTAGCGCTGGAGGGGCCGTAGGAGGCCTGCTAAGGATAACCGGGCAGTGAAGCGGCGCGGTTTCCTCTTGGCGAGGGCTTTGATCCCTGGCGTTGTGTGTAGGGAAGCTACCGGCCAGGGATAGCCGGGCAGGGTAGCTGCGCGGCTGCCTCTAGACGAGGGCTTTGATCCTTAGCGCTGGAGGGGCCGTAGGAGGCCTGCTAAGGATAACCGGGCAGTGAAGCTGCGCGGTTACCTCTTGGCGAGGGCTTTGATCCCTAGCGTTGTGTGTAGGGAAGCTACCGGTCAGGGATAGCCGGGCAGGGTAGCTGCGCGGCCGCCTCTAGGGAGGGCTTTGATCCTTTGCGCTGGAGGGGCCGTAGGAGGCCTGCTAAGGATAGCCGGGCAGTGAAGCTGCGCTGTTGCCTCTTGGCGAGGGCTTTGATCCTTGGCATTGTATGTAGGGAAGCTACCGGCCAGGGATAGCCGGGTAGGGTAGCTGCGCGGCTTCCTCTAGACGAGGGCTTTGATCCTTAGCGCTGGAGGGGCCGTAGGAGGCCTGCTAAGGATAACCGGGCAGTGAAGTTGCGCGGTTGCCTCTTGGCGAGGGCTTTGATCCCTGGCGTTGTGTGTAGGGAAGTTACCGGCCAGGGATAGCCGGGCAGGGTAGCTGCGCGGCTGCCTCTAGGGAGGGCTTTGATCCTTAGCGCTGGAGGGGCCATAGGAGGCCTGCTAAGGATAACCGGGCAGTGAAGCTGCGCGGTTGCCTCTTAACGAGGGCTTTGATCCTTGGCGTTGTGCGTAGGGAAGCTACCGACCAGGGATAGCCGGGCAGGGTAGCTGCGCGGCTGCCTCTAGACGAGGGCTTTCATCCTTAGCGCTGGAGGGGCCGTAGGAGGCCTTCTAAGGATAACCGGGCAATGAAGCTACGCGGTTGACTCTTCATGATGTTTTGTCCGACCTCCACGGTGTTGGTATAGGGAATAGGAACAGTCGCGGCGAATACGCGTAACATGCGCATTGAATGCGCGGGGGAGGTGAAACGCCAGAGCCGCGTCGTTTCGATTTCGCCAGAAAAGGCTCAATGCTTGCCGCGTGGCGGCACCTTTGTGGGCGAAAACGGGCGGCACCTTTGTGTCCTCGGTGAATGGCTTGGTGAGCGAGTCGGCGGCGTACTTAGCCCTGTCGCCTGAGAGGTGACCTTCCTGACGTATGCCCTCGATCTTCATCTCGAGGGCGTCGAGTCGGCCGTGGTACCCTGAGGATTCAGCATCCCCCGATCTCTGGCCTCTGCTGTGGGAGACCCGCGTCTGGGCGCGCCCCGGTTCTTCTCGATGAGGTTCCTCAGATTCCTGGGCGAGGTAGCCCTCGAGCCGCCGTGGCGAGCCCCGTTCTCACGACCCCGTCGAGGGAGGGGGTGTTGGTGTCACGACCCAAGTTTGGAGGTGACCGGCACTTAGATTGTATCATATCTAAAGATATGCACATAGTCCAAGTTAGCCGAAAACCAAGATCAAAATCCTTTTTGCGGAATTCTTTATATAGAAAATTTAGTTTTTAAGTACAAATCACATGTTATGAAGCTAAAATATTAAGCAAGTATAAGTGTTAAGTTTGGTTGCATCCCTAGTTGGGATCAACAATATCAACAGCGGAAAATAAAATCTCAGTATATAGGACATCAATACTAATTCCAGACATAAAGAAAGGAAATAACAATTTATAGAACTAAACGATCTCAACTGTCAAATAATATACATATCATCTCTCACTCTAGTCAAAATACAGGTCTGATGGAGATTTTCTAGATACAACATACAATATCCAAAAGAGAAAGTTATTACATATGTAACCCACCTAATAAAAGATGTGATAAAGCTGCAAACGTAGATCTGCCCTGCAGCTAACCGTCCACTCTACCCCTGCAAGGAACTGTGGAACAACGGGGGTGAGTTGCCAACTCAGCGAATATAACTAACATATAACGGTTAATTATGTAAATATGACGATCATACTAACTGAAATATGAACAAGTATAGTATATGATTGTCTATGGAAATCATGAATCTATAATATACGAATCTCATAATCAAAACTGAAATCTCATCATTTATTCCCAATAAAATTTTGTTGGAGATAGTGCCCTCATAGTCAATTATTGGATCGCAGGTACGTGATTGCAATGATTGCGGAGGACCTATCCCGGTAGCACAGTCTTACTCGATATGATAGTATGCTATCTGGTTTGCCTTTATCAGTCGTGTACATGTTCAGGTGACTGATTGCATGTTACACTTTGATAGAGCCCTTAGGATCTTGCTTTACTACCAACAGTATGATGGCGATCATATACGTGAGAGTTGGGTAGTTTATATGCATATCCTTAATTGTGGTCCCTAGTCGTGGGAGTTTCGAGACAGGGCATCGATACTCCGGAGTAGACTAGTGTGTACAGTCGAGACCCCGACGAGGGGCGGTGGCCGGTCTCACAAGCCACTGGTGTCAGTTGGATCACCTAAGATGTATACAGGTGCTCATTGGGTTATGAGTACACCGGACAGGACTCGCCGGGAATCTGCTAGTTAGTATTATATCTACCGTCAGATAGCAGTTCCCTGGTGACATGTGTACAGGTTAGTTCATCGACCTGAGGTCGTCATTTGTCTCGTGTGAGTTCCCACTGTGCTTTGATTTCTACCCTACCACGGCTCAAAGGAGTCGTGCAAACAGGTAGCTTTTGGGTACAGTCCCGAGCCATATGGAGGCACATGAGCGGATCGGCAGGGGATTCGTCTCTCCCGGTATTGGGGGTGAGGTCGTGCTGTGTCTAGGAGAGCCATTACACAAATCCATGGCCATGGTAGGAGATTTACTGGTAGGTACTCCAGTAGTATCTCAGGGTGTATTGAGGCTTCACTCCGACACGACTTATACTGCTATTGGGGGTCTGACGTTGCTAGCCCCCTAGGCAGATATGCGATACTCATTGACGAACGGACCGGACTGTATATACATTGTCACTGTTAGGCTCAGTAGGGTTTTCGGAGGAGTTCGCTCATCGGTCTCCCTTGAGTTCGCTCCTCGGCCACCCTTGAGGTCAGTCCATGGGCAGCCGTTACGCATAGCTAGTGCCGCTGACGGTTTGTGGTTAAACCCACTGCCAGGGTACTGACGAGTCATTAGAGTCCCCCACAGACAGTTTCCCAAGTTCGGGCGAAACGTTGTAGAGGCCGTATGGTTTTATGGCAGGGTTCGGAAAATGCACGTGCGTTTACGCACGTGTTATTTTTCGGGCAGATAATACTGGTCGGCTTTGGTTTAAGCCGGATCCGAGTATTATATTGAATAGGTATAATATCTTTGTCTCAGTTGCATTTGTATTCGGTCGTAATACAAATGCGGGTATATTTATACAGTTTCGGGGTTATCCTGAAAGTTGTTTCAGGATCACTTTTGGAAGTTGCCAGTTTCCAGTTTTCTATCAGCCGTCTTTTAACATTCGGTTAAAGACGGATTTATCTTTTCTTGAGATGAGTGTGGATTCTTCTAGAAGTTTGTAGATGAGGTGACTAGGATTAATTGGTGTTGGATTTTCATTGGTTGCTTTAATGGTTCAATTAATGCATAATGACTCATGCTTTGTTATTAAAGCTTTTTGTTTTCCTTAAGATATTTTCTTCATGATAAGCTTTATGCTTAAGGTCACCCCCCTCTCCTACGGTCACCTCCCTCTTGCTATATATGGCCGGCCCTCTCTCTCTCCTCATTCTCTCTCTCACTTGAGTTTTCATTTGCTAGAAAAGATTATGATAGGTTTTATCGGTGGATGGAATTTCACAGTCCATTTCATTCCCTCACCCGATTCCTTCGGCAACTTCATTAACCGATCGTCCACGGATTTGGACGAAGTGAGACAAAGTCATCTACTCATTCTCTACAACAATCTTGGTCGTCTCTTTTAGCAAACTTGACGATCGAGTTGCCTCGAGTCAGAGGCGGGAGCCCGTTTAAAGAATCGGTGATGTGGTGCCACCTCGACGAGGATATCGGAGATCGACGAGATCGAAGCAGCCGCAACGGAGCGTGGGATGATGGTTGAAGAACAAAGGACTCGGATCGTTCGGTATAACCTTTCTACACTCTTTACAGTTTGTTAGTTTAGCAATAATGGCAGATCCGGGTTAAAGTATACGATAGCGCCAGTTTAAAAGTTTTGTTCCGCATTTTGGCGTCTGTAGACTGCCGGGGCGCTAGCGTAGACTTACAGTGGTATCAGAGCCTCACCATTTTGCTATACTAACTTGTGCTAACGCGTTTAAAACATCGATCCGACCGGAAATCGAAAATTGCAAAATCCATGCCCGACAGTTTCTGTTGATTTTAAATGGTCTCAAAAATTAATTATGTATGTCTTAAAAATCTGTGCAGGCTTTTCTAAGAACCACGACGAAATTTGGGCACGTGTCTCCACCAAAGCGCCGTGGAAACGCGGCCAAACCCATGGTTTGGCCGCGCATCCGCGGCCACGTGGTGAGCTCGTGCTCCCAAATTTTGTCAGTGGGTTCTCTGTTGGATTTTGTGATTTTTGGTATATATCTTTTTGGCCCAGGTTTTGTTACTGTTCACCAGTAAGCAGTGGGGCCCACTTTTTGATATTTGGTCTTTGGTCGATCGAAATTTAAACACGTTAGTTTACAGTGCTTACATTATATCTCCGACCGGGAATGTCATTTGATCGGTAAACCGCGTCTGATTGCTATAGTTCTTTTAGACGGGTTTGCGAACGTGACATTCGCATTGATGTTCTGTGTTGTGCTGTGATGTTGCGGATTTGTCGTGGTGGATAGCAGTGTGCAATGGTAGTACAGTTTGTGTTTATTTGTACATTTGATATTGCGGGGCGAGCGTCCAACTTGTGGACTGCCGTCACTGCCTGTTGTATAATATTCTTTTTGGGGCATGACCAGATTGCGGTCGATGTACCTATTGTACTATTTTTCATTACTGTACTAGGTTTTACCCCAAGACGGAGTGCACGGATAGCCGGGTTCTGAGAAGCAACGGGTCCGCATCTCATGGCTTTGAGAGGCAGAGGGGTCCCACTCGAGAATTGGCAGACTATTC
This sequence comes from Agapanthus africanus, assembly GCA_030015575.1. Classification (NCBI taxonomy): domain Eukaryota; kingdom Viridiplantae; phylum Streptophyta; class Magnoliopsida; order Asparagales; family Amaryllidaceae; genus Agapanthus; species Agapanthus africanus. The sequence continues at coordinate 751,960,344 of CM057339.1, forward strand.
GTCGCACTCGTAGGGGGTACAGGTTGACCCAAGGAGGGGTGCCCAAGATTACCGGATTCCGTGGAGTGATGGGTGGTCCATTCACTATGCTGTAGGGGGCTGCCTTGCTTCAGGTTTTGGCGGGTAACTTGCCACACCCGTAGGGGTCTAGGTTTCATTGCACAGGCTATCCACACGACAGGGGAACGTCGGGTTTCAGCAGCGGCTCTGTGAAACCCGGGGATCCCAGATTATCTGTATTGTTCTGTGATGCTTATTACTTTTATGTAATGTTGCATACTATCACGCCTGGAGCGATTATTGTATATTGGTTTATATACTATTAGATGTTGTATATGTTTTACACCCGCGCTAGTCCAGTCCCCGCTCTGTCGTTAGTTAAGTAACCTAACGGGTGATGACGGGACCCAGTGACGAATGCGGATGGCATATACGTACATTTTATTTTCGTTCTTTTCTGGTGTGATTAAATGATGGGACTGTGTTGATTCTGATCAATGCAAAGTTAAAACAAACCTGTTTGCAGTTGTTGGAACAAATTTAAAAAGTGTTGTTACAAAGACGTTTCCTTTTGTTATGCATAGCGATATTCAGTGGAATATCCTGCACCTCATTCGACGGGGCAAGGGCCGATATCCCTTCACCGGGACTGACCCCTTGGGCAGAAGTTTGCGTCAGCGTAATAACTTCACTATAGTCGATTACAAGTTGCTTTGCATAGCGGTATTCAGTGGAATATCCTGCACCTCATTCCACGAGGAAAGAGCCGAGATCCCTTTACCGGGAGTGACCTCTTTAGCAAAAGGTTTTCGCCACTATATTTTAAAAAGCTATCAGGTTCCTTCAGCGATATCAAGTTCACTACGCTAAAGGTTTTTTCGCCAAAAACCAGCCGTAGCCCTCCGTCATTTCATATGGATGGTCAGTAGTATTCAAGCTATGTTGGTCTAGCCCTTAGCTAGGACATAGTGATTGGTAGCTGCTGGGGTGTTCACATGTTGCATAGATAGATGAGTTGGTTTGGGACAGTCGTACAGCCTTGTTGGCCCTTAGTCAAGGGCGAGTATGGGTGGGTTCAAATTAACAAGATAATGATGGGAAGAACTTGACATGTGACTTATGGTGGGCTGGCCCTTAGTCACGATCATAAGAGCATGGGGCAAAAACTTTATCGGGAGTTTCTAAAGAAACTGAAACTTGCCAAGTATGCGCATACCATCTGGAGTATGAGTAACGTGGATGCATTCCATCACGTTATCATGCGATGAGAGTTGGATCCCGATTCCCACTGATGAGTTGGTTTACTCTTCGGGTGATCCCGATTGATTCTTCTTTAGGTTTGGAGGAGAATTTGACAGGACAGTGGGAGGTTTCCGGATTAGATAAAGTGATGACCATTCTGATCTAGGTTAGAGTGCACACAGAGTGTTTCTTTTCTCTCTCTCTCTTTGGCAGCGACCTTTGACCGACCCTAGACTATGACTCGGTGACCAAGTTGACCGAACCTTCTTAAAATACTGGCTTTTGGATTGTCTGAGTTGCATAAGTCATTGCCACTCCTTCTTTTACCCTTTGCATTTCTCAGAACACCCGTATTACTACGGATATCCACTTCAATTGGATAGATCCATCGTATGGTTATATACGAACTCGAAGGGACTTCTTCGGGGATGGATCCAGGTTCAGGAGAAATAGAATTGGTTTATTCAGTTGTCTTTTATTATCACCTTCTCTCAGGTTGCGAGAGCTCCTTGGTTTAGGAGAGTACACCTATTACGCCTATTGGATAGTCTTATTCCAAACCATAGGCTGGTGCCGAAAGGTAGGGAATGAAGAAAACCAATTAGCCTAAGTAGGGTGTGCAGAAGGTAATATGTAAAGACAAAATAAAGGGATTAGAAAGAGGGCAAAGTAAATTGCGACTGATATCATTCACGACCAAAACCGCGTACTTCATCGCCACTCCTATTTCACCTTTAAAAAGAATAAGGTATTATTCAGTTGTCTTTTATCATCACCTTCTCTCAGTTGCGAGTACTCCTTGGTTTAGGAGGGTACACCTATTATGCTTACTGGATAGTCTTCTTCCAAATCATAGGCTGGTGCCGAACGGTAGGGAAGGAAGAAAACCAGTTAGCCTAACGATGGTGTACAGAAGGTAACGACTAAAGACAAATAAAGGGGATTTGGAGAGATGGCAAAGAGATATACGGTTGAAGTCATGAATTGGATTATGGAAGAGGCATTGCTATGAATACCAGGATACCCCTACGAAACATTTTCATGTTTCAGTGCATTGTTAAAGAAAAACTGTTTTTCCCGATTAGACACTTACTCCAAGGGTATGTATTTACCAGGTTTCATTCTCATATCTGTATGGTTTTACAGATGATGAGTGGGAGTAAGATATTGGGAATTAGGTGATCATCCTCAATATATCGGAATTCGTGGTAATTGGTGATATTTGAGGAAATCGCCAGGGTACAGTTTTCTACCTACGACGCACAGGTTTTGAGTTGTTTAACTCAGCGGACTTATACAGAGTATTGTATGTTGTCCAAGTGTCCATCAGGACAAAGGGGTAGGTCCTCGTACTATGTTCTGTTTACTTATAACTTCTCTAGTATTTAGACAAGTGTTTCGTAGAAATACAAGGTCTAAGTTTTGAGAAGTTGTGGGTCTAAGAATAAAGTAGAGAACCAGGTATCACAAGTATCGGGATTCTTCAAAGAGATCGAAGATGTAGATTCTTGTGATTGGTATTCAGATGATAATGATGGTTTTGAGAAACGTGTTTTCTCTTTCAGGTTACTCATAATTAGATGGATTCCTAAGTTGAGTAATGCTGATTAGCCTCTTTCCATTAAGTTGATATGCACTGGAGACAGCTGCATGATTTGAATATGGTTCCAATTAAATAAGTGCCAAAGTTTCTGTATTGGATATAGAATGGATCGTACCTTAAAAGAAATTAAGGTACGGGGAGTTGTCCAGCTTATGCTTAAAACCAGACTCTGGATAACTCAGGGCACGTTTCTGTAATGGCTGTTTGTGGGTTGACCCTGGCTATGACTAGGGTTGATATTCTACCATTTGGAAGATCAATAGTGATATTGTTATTGACTCGCCACAGTTTTAGTAAAATGGATCTTTTTCAGAAAACAGTAGTGGGAGTATGGTAGAACTGGAAGTGATTCCAGAACCGCAAACGATTACGGAAAATTTAATAGGACCTATATATTCAATCAGGTTTGACATTCCAATAGCCACTCCGCAGGTATGGTAGGTAACCTCAGACGCCCGAGAGGTACGTCGGTAGCCTCAGAGACGGTGACAGGGAGGTTCTTATCTACCCAGACTTGACACTACTGTTGTTCCAGGTTATGAAACCCGGTAGGAGGGTTGTCATAGTCAGTGGGAGCAACGGAAGCATAGTGGGCAAGATGCTTATATCTATTTATAGACTTGAGCAGTTATAGCGGAGATAAATCATCTAATTTTGATGTGACAGTCATGGGTTTGACTTCAATCAGAATAGGGGATGAATCAGTTAAGAAGGTAGTAGGGTGTGATGTCATGGTATCTGGATGACATACACAGAGTAGGAAGTAAAATTCCTATACTACGATCGGTTGTACTGTGGTCGTCACACAGTTGTTTCTCCATACAGGATATGGATATAATATTTGACATTCTGGTTTCTGGATCTATGGTTTTAGATCTGGATTTGGGTAGTTTCCCAATGTGGGTACTTTGACAGATATTCTAATGGTTTTTGGAATAGTTGACTCCTAGCATGTGTAAGTGCACGGCGGCGCCCCGGCCGTCAATCCGACGGCCAAATGCGGAAGCGGTGATAAACTTTAATTTTGCGGACTTAGCAAACCGGCACCACCGCGCACTAAACATCCGGATTGTAACCATTAACAAGTCTAAGCTACTAACAAGATAGGGAAGAGAAGTATACCGACAGATCCGAGTCCTCCGGTCTTCTCGTCGTCGTCCCGATCTCCTGCGGAATGTGCCGTCTCCTCCTCGTCGCCGGAAGTGCACCACATCGCCTACTTCTTTTACGGACTCCCACCTCAATGCCGAGGCAACTCGGGCACGAAGCCGGCTACTCGACGTGCCCAAGATATGCTGTAGAATATCTAGAGAAGAAGTCTCATTTGGGGTTTTTGGAGCTTTGCCATTTGGTGGAAGAAAAGAGAGCAACTTTTGGAAATGAGCTAGAGAACTTTTCTAGCAAAACATGAGAAGCAAAAATACCACACCTCAAAAATGAATCCCATTCCATTCCCTTATGGAATGGCCGGCCTACCCCTTTCTCAAGTGTGATTGGAGAGAGAAAGAGAAAGGTCAAGGGGGTGGGTGGAATGCAATGATGAAAAGTGATGATCACCACAAAAACTCAACACTCAAAGGCAACCATCATCTCATGCATGATGGCTTCAAAAAGTCAAGCCATCATGAGAAGAAGAAGTCAAGTGATGGTGCTTATCATGAAAACCATCATGATACAAAAATAAGCAAAGACCCCCTCCACAAATGCTTATTTGCAACAATGCAAATAAGCCCTCCTCCACCAATCTTCGGCCAATGAACGGAACAATGGAAATCGGCCGAAACGGAAAGCAAACTGGCAACTCCAGAAAACTGGTCCCGTAATAAATTACAGGAAAACCCCGATACTGTGCATACACACCCGCATCTGTATTTCGACCGAAATACAAATGCAATGAGACAAAGTCTACACTGTACTATACTAGGATCCGGCTTAAACCAAAACCGGCTAGTAATATCTGTTCGATCCTGATCCGTGCAATACCGCACGTATCTGATCGAACCCTGCCATATAACCATACGGCCTATAGTACAAACTGTCCGATCCTGATCCGTGCAATACCGCACGTATCTGATCGAACCTTGCCATATCTCCATACGGCCTCTACAACCTTTCGCCCGAAAGCTGAGTAACAGAATGTGGGGGACTCTAAAGACTCGTCAACACCTTGGTTGTGGATTTAACCACTAGCACGTCAGAGGTATAAGCCAATACGTAACGGGCTACCAGGTATTGACTAAAAGGGACGTCTGTGAGCGAACTCAGCCTGACAACCCTACTGAGCCTGTCAGTGACAATATCCGTACAGTCCGGTCCGTTCGTCTATGAGCATCGCATGGCGGGCCTAGGGGGTTGGTAAAAGTCAGACCCCAAAAGCGGTACAAGTCGTGTCGGAGTGTAGCCCAGAACACCCTGAGATACTACTGGAATACCTACCAGTAAATCTCCTTGCCTTGGCCAAGGACTTCGTGTAATGGCTCTCCTAGACACAGCACGACCTCACCCCCAATACCGGGAGAGACGAACCCCTGAAGATACGCTCACTGCCTCCATGTGGCTCGGGACTGTACCCAACTAAAACCTGTTTGCACGACTCCTTTGAGCCGTGGTAGGGTAGTAATCAAAGTACAGTGGGAACTCACACGAGACAAATGACGATCCCCAGGTCGATGAACTAACCTGCACACATGTCACCAGGGAACTGCCATCTGACGTCTGGTATATGACCAACTGGCATGTTCCCGGCGAGTCCTGTCCGGTGTACTCATAACCCAATGAGCACCTGTATACATCTTAGGTGATCCAACTGACACCAGTGGCTTGTGAGACCGGCCACCGCCCCTCGTCGGGGTCTCGACTGTATACACTAGTCTACTCAGGAGTATCGATGCCCTGTCTCGAAACTCACACGACTAGGGACCATTTCAGGATATGCTTATAGACCCCAGCTCCCACTTATATGATCGCCCTCATACTGCTGGTGGTCAAGCAAGAATCCTAGGGGCTCTATCAACGTGTAATAGCGACTTGTCAGGTCACCTAAAGCAGTACACGATGATAAAGGTAAACCAGATAGCATACTATCATCTCGAGTAAGACTGTCCTACCGGGATAGGTCCTCCATCAATCATTGCAATCACGTACCTGTGACCTAATAATTGACTCTGAGGGCACTATCTCCAACAATCTCCCACTTGCACTCAAGGCCAATTATTGCGATGTCGCATACTCACAGCCCGTGTGATACCGAACACCCAACTCCTCTACTAGTCAGTCTCATAAAGCTCGTTTGTGAAACTATTGCGTTCGAGGAACAGCCTCAGTGAGTGGATCCGCTTTGTTGTTTCTTTCTATGTCTCTCTATATCTCAAGTTCGCGGAGAAAGCCATCTCCCGAAATGAGCAATACCTGTCTTAGAATGTGTCTGGATGTCTGATGGGACATAGCTCATAAATGAACTCCAAATCCAAACTTCTTAGACTGTATCGTCAACTGAACTTAATCAGTATCCTGCGCCATGCCACCCTCAGTATTGCCTTGGACCACCTGTCCAAAATACTGCCCCTCATCAGAAGGAAAAACTATAACTCTGACAACCTCCTTGTCGTCCATGTCACCTTGGAAGCCTGGAATGATAACTGTCTCCTGGATAAGGCTGTCGTTATCATATCCCTAGAACATTCACTTATGTTCTAAAACTGCTTCCGACCGTTTCTCCAGGATTGGATTAAAGTCAACTTATTGCATCTAGTGCAAGAACAACATCTGGTGTGGTACTAGACATCTCATGATTGACTCAATTGCCTGAGCAAGTGATCTGCCAATCATGCACGTCCCTCTCCCCTTTAGTCTGTAAGACACCTTTAGAGAGGGTGACTCCATTACCTGCAGGTACACTACCGTGCCAGGTGTCGTCCATTCTAAATACTCTTACAATGCTGTCAAGTACCCTGATTGGGAAACCACCCAAATCTAGATCTAAAACCATAGATCTAGTAACCAGTATGTCTGATATAAAATCCATTTCCTTTGTGGAGAAACCACTGTGTGACGACCAAAGTATAACCGACTGTAGTATAGGAGTTTCTTTTCCTACTCTGTGTATGTCATCCAAATACCAGGATATCACACCCTACTACCTTCTCAACAGATCCATCTCCTATTCTGATGAAGTCAAACCTATGACTGTCACGTCAGAAATAGATGATCTATCTCCGCTATTCTTGCTTTAGTCTATAAATAGACATAAGCTACCTGTCCACCAATGCTTCCGCTGCTCCCACTGACTACGACAACCCTCTGGCAGAGTCATATAGACGTACACTTCTAAAACTAGTTTAGAACGACGCTATACTCATCCTCCCGCCGGGTCTCGCAGCCTGGAACAACAGCAATGGTAATTGTGGGTAAACAAGAACTTCTCTGTCACCGTCCTTGAGGCTACCGTAGTACCTCTCGGGTGCCTGAAGTTACCCACCTTATCTGCGGAGTGGCCAATGGAATGTCAATCCAGATTGAATCTTTAGGTTCCTTATCAAATCTTCAGTAATCGTTTGTGGTTCTGGAATCACTTCCAGTTCTACCATACTCCCACTCCTGTTTTTCTGAAAAAAAATCCATTTTTAATAAAACTGTGGTGAGTCTAGAACAATATTGCTATTGTTCATCCAAATGGTAGAAAGTCAACCCTCGTCATAGCCTGGGTCAACCCACAAACAGCCATTACAGAAACGTGCCTTGAGTTGTCCAGTGTCTGGTTTTAATCATAAGCCGGACAACTCCCCGTACCTTAACATCGTTAAGATACGAACTGTTCTATATCCCATATAGGATCAGAGGCACTGATTTGATTGAACCAGATCCAAATCACGCGGCTGTCTCCAGCGCATGTCAACTAAATGGAAGGAGGCCGATCAGCGTTACTCAACTTAGGAATGCTTCCAATTATGAGTAACCTGAAAGAGAAGCAAGTTCTCTTAGTCATTACTATCAACTGAACACCATACACAAGTATCTACATCTTCGATCTCTTTGAAGAATCCCGATACTTGCTACACCTGGTTCTCTACTCTATTCAAATACCCATAACTTCTCAAAATTCGGACCCTGTGTTTCCACGAAACACCTGTCTAAAAACCAGAGAAGTCATAAGTAAACCGAATATAGTACGAGGACCAACCCCTCTGTCCTGATGGACCCTGAACAACATACAATACTCTGTATAAGTCCCTTGAGTCTGATAACTCATTCACTGTGTGTCGTAGGTTGAAAACTGTACTTATGGTCAAGAAGAATTACACCGCTGTTTAATGCTCCTTACCTAACCATCCACTGATATAGGTAAATGTCATAGACATAATTTCAGAAAGGTATATCTCACTCTATGAAAATAGACGTACAGATATATCAATTTGAAATTGGTGCATAAAAGCGGATATTCAAAACCAAATATTTGCCGACCGGCAAACAGCCCAGGTGATTTCCTCAAATTTCACCGATTACAACGAATCCCGATATAATGAGGATGATCACCCAATTCCCAATAACCTACTCCCACTCATCATCTGTAAAACCATACAGATGTGAGAATCAAACCTGGTAAATACATACCCTGGAGTAAGTATCTAATCGGGAAATCAGTTTTCTTTTAATATTACACAGTGAAACTGAAACATCGAAATGTTTCGATGGGGTATCCCGGTATTCCTAGTAATGCCTCTTCCAGATTCACGACTGTAACCGTATAGTTCTTTGCCACCTCTCCAAATCCCTTCATATGTCTTTAGTCATTACCTTTTGCACACCCCTTTAGGCCAAATGGTTTTCTTCCTTCCCTACCGTTCGGCACCAGCCTATGGTTTGAAAGAAGACTATCCAATAAGCATAATGGGTGTACTGTCCCAATCCTAGGAACACTCGCAATGCGAGAGAAGGTGAAGATAAAAGACACCTGAATAAATCTTATTCCTATTTCTCCTGAACCAGAATCCATCCCCGAACTGGAACAAGTTCCTTTCGAGTTCGTATATAACCATACGATGGAGTATCCAATAAACTGTGGAGTGTCCTGGAGAAATGCAAAGGTGATTTTAGGATTGGCGAAGGAATACTTGGTTTGGTCGTGAATATCAGTTGCAATTTACTTTGCCCTCTTACTAATCCCTTGCTTTGTCTTAACTTAATACCTTCTGCACACCATCGTTATGCTAATTGGTTTTCTTCATTCCCTACCGGTCGGCACCAGCCTAAGGTTTGGAAGAAGACAATCCAATTTGCGTAATAGGTGTACTACCCCTAAACCAAGGAGTACTCGTAACCTGAGAGAGGGTAAAAGGAAAAGACAACTGAATAATCCTATCCGTTTTCTCCAGAACCTGAAACCATCCTCGAATAAATTCTTTCGAGTTCGTATCTAACCATACGATGGTTTTGTCCAATGGAAGTGGACGTTCGTAGCAATACGGGGTGTCCTGGAGAAAAGGGTAAAAGTAGGAGTGGCAATGAGGTTTGCAATTCTGACAATCCAAAAGCCAGTGTTAAGAAGGTTCGGTCAACTTGGTCACTGAGTCATAGTCTTAGGGTCGGGTCAATGGTCGCTGCCAAAGAGAGAGAGAAAAGAAACACTCAGCGTGCACTCTAACCTAGATCAGAATGGTTACCAATTTATCTAATCTGGAAAACTCCCACTGTACCGTCAAATTCTCCTCCAAACCTGAAAGAAGAATTAGTCGGGGTCACCCGAGGAGTAAACTAACTCATCAGTGGGAATCGGGATCCAACTATCATCGCATGATAACGTGACGGAATCCGCTCACGTCATCACACTCCAGAAGGTATGCGCATATCTGGCAAGTTTCAGTACTTTTGAAACTCCCGATGTGATTTCTGCCCCATGCTCTTATGACCTTGACTTTGGCCAACAAATCATAAGTCACATGTCAAGTTCTACCCGTCATTCTCCAGGTTGATTTGAATCCACCCGTACATACCCTTGACTTTGGCCAACAAGGCAGTACGACTGTCCCAAACCAACGCATCTATCTATGCTGCATATGAATAACCAACAGCTACCAAACACTGTGCCTTGACTTTGGCCAACAAACACAGCTTGAATACTATTGACTACCCATATGAAACGACGGAGGGCTACGAATGGTTTCTGGCGAAAACCTTTAACGTAGTGAACTTGATATCGTTGAAGGAACGGATAGCTTTTAAAAATATAGTGACGAAAACCGTTGCTAAAGAGGTCACTCCCGGTGAAGGGATCTCGGCTCTTTCCCCGTAGAATGGGGTGCAGGATATTCCAAATGAATACCGCGATGCAAAGCAAAAGTAATCGGCTATAGTGAAGTTAATGCCCTGACGCAAACTTCTGTCCAAGGGGTCACTCCCGGTGAAGGGATCTCGGCCCTTGCCTCGTCGACTGAGGAGCAGGATATTCCAACTGAATACCACGATGCAAAACAAAAGTGAACGTCCTTGCAATAACAGCTTTTTGAAAAGTGTTCCAACAACATCAGATTAGGTTTGTTTTTAACTTGCATTGATCAGAATCAACGCAGTCCCATCAATTGATCACACCAAAAAGAACGAAAATATACTGATGTACGTATATGCCATCCGCATTCGCCACTGGGTCCCGTCATTACCCGTTAGGTTAGCTAACTAACGACAGAGCGGGGACTGGACTAGCGCGGATGCAAAACATATACAACATCTACTAATATATATACCAATATATTATATTCGCTCAAGGCGTGATAAAAAATGCAACATCACAGAGAATGAACAGCATCACAGAAACAATACAGATATCTGGGATCCCCGGGTTTCACAGAGCCACTACTGAAACCCGACGTTCCCCTGGTCGTGTGGATAGCCTGTGCAATGAAATCCTAGACCCCTACGGGCGCGGCAAGTCACCCGCCAAAACCTGAAGCGAGGCAGCCCCCTTCAGTACCGTGAATGGACCACCCAGCACTTCACGGAATCCGGTAACTTGGGCACCCCTCCTGGGTCAACCTGTATCCCCTACGAGTGCGGCGAATAGCCCGTCAATCCTAGAGTAAAGCCCCCTCCGTCTCAATGCCATGAGATGCGGGCTTGTTGCCCTCTAGAACCCGGCTATCCGTGCACCCCTCCGCGGGGTAATCCTAGTACAGAAAGTAAAATATACATACACCGGGTGCATCGACCGCAACCAGGTCGTGCCCCAAAATAATAATACAAACAGGCAGTGACGGCAGTCCACATGTCGGACGCTCGCCCCGCAATATCAAATGTACATAATACAACCACAACAGTACTAGCATTGCATCCAGGCTATCCCCCACGACCAATCCGCAACATCACAGCAAAAACAGAACATCAACGTGAAAATCACGTTCGCAAATCCGTCTAACCGGGCTATAGCAGTTAGACCGGATTTACCGATCGAGTGACATTCATGGTCGTAGATATAATGTAAATACTGTGAAATATGTGTTTAAAATTTTCGATCAATCAAATTTTAACAAGTGGGCCCCCAATCAAAACTGTAGCACTCACAGAAATTATGGGCCCAAATTTAACATTCCAAAACCCCTAAAATCATCCCAGAAGCCCACTGTAAAAAATAGACCCACTGTATCCTCCATACTGCGGCGGAACCGCGGCAACAAGCAGGGTTTTGCCGCGGTTCCGCGCTCCTCTGAAGAGATCGGTGTGTCGACTTTTTCCAGAACTCTTAGAATTTCATGTAGATCAATTTTATGCAACCTGAAAAATTTTTGGACACTAAAAATTTCCAACAGAAAACTGATGTGATCAAAATACGGGTTTTGGAACTTTTTGATCGATCGGAAATGCAAACACATTACACAAAGCTAGACTAAGTTAATGGTGAGGCTCTGATACCACTGTAAGTGCACGGCGGCGCCCCGGCCGTCAATCCGACGGCCAAATGCGGAAGCGGTGATAAACTTTAATTTTGCGGACTTAGCAAACCGGCACCACCGCGCACTAAACATCCGGATCGTAACCATTAACAAGTCTAAGCTACTAACAAGATAGGGAAGAGAAGTATACCGACAGATCCGAATCCTCCGGTCTTCTCGTCGTCGTCCCGATCTCCTGCGGAATGTGCCGTCTCCTCCTCGTCGCCGGAAGTGCACCACATCGCCTACTTCTTTTACGGGCTCCCACCTCAATGCCGAGGCAACTCGGGCACGAAGCCGGCTACTCGACGTGCCCAAGATATGCTGTAGAATATCTAGAGAAGAAGTCTCATTTGGGGTTTTTGGAGCTTTGCCATTTGGTGGAAGAAAAGAGAGCAACTTTTGGAAATGAGCTAGAGAACTTTTCTAGCAAAACATGAGAAGCAAAAATACCACACCTCAAAAATGAATCCCATTCCATTCCCTTATGGAATGGCCGGCCCACCCCTTTCTCAAGTGTGATTGGAGAGAGAAAGAGAAAGGTCAAGGGGGTGGGTGGAATGCAATGATGAAAAGTGATGATCACCACAAAAACTCAACACTCAAAGGCAACCATCATCTCATGCATGATGGCTTCAAAAAGTCAAGCCATCATGAGAAGAAGAAGTCAAGTGATGGTGCTTATCATGAAAACCATCATGATACAAAAATAAGCAAAGACCCCCTCCACAAATGCTTATTTGCAACAATGCAAATAAGCCCTCCTCCACCAATCTTCGGCCAATGAACGGAACAATGGAAATCGGCCGAAACGGAAAGCAAACTGGCAACTCCAGAAAACTGGTCCCGTAATAAATTACAGGAAAACCCTGATACTGTGCATACACACCCGCATCTGTATTTCGACCGAAATACAAATGCAATGAGACAGTCTACACTGTACTATACTAGGATCCGGCTTAAACCAAAACCGGCTAGTAATATCTGTTCGATCCTGATCCGTGCAATACCGCACGTATCTGATCGAACCCTGCCATATAACCATACGGCCTATAGTACAAACTGTCCGATCCTGATCCGTGCAATACCGCACGTATCTGATCGAACCTTGCCATATCTCCATACGGCCTCTACAACCTTTCGCCCGAAAGCTGAGTAACAGAATGTGGGGGACTCTAAAGACTCGTCAACACCTTGGTTGTGGATTTAACCACTAGCACGTCAGAGGTATAAGCCAATACGTAACGGGCTACCAGGTATTGACTAAAAGGGACGTCTGTGAGCGAACTCAGCCTGACAACCCTACTGAGCCTGTCAGTGACAATATCCGTAGGTCCGTTCGTCTATGAGCATCGCATGGCGGGCCTAGGGGGTTGGTAAAAGTCAGACCCCCAAAAGCGGTACAAGTCGTGTCGGAGTGTAGCCCAGAACACCCTGAGATACTACTGGAATACCTACCAGTAAATCTCCTTGCCTTGGCCAAGGACTTCGTGTAATGGCTCTCCTAGACACAGCACGACCTCACCCCCAATACCGGGAGAGACGAACCCCTGAAGATACGCTCACTGCCTCCATGTGGCTCGGGACTGTACCCAACTAAAACCTGTTTGCACGACTCCTTTGAGCCGTGGTAGGGTAGTAATCAAAGTACAGTGGGAACTCACACGAGACAAATGACGATCCCCAGGTCGATGAACTAACCTGCACACATGTCACCAGGGAACTGCCATCTGACGTCTGGTATATGACCAACTGGCATGTTCCCGGCGAGTCCTGTCCGGTGTACTCATAACCCAATGAGCACCTGTATACATCTTAGGTGATCCAACTGACACCAGTGGCTTGTGAGACCGGCCACCGCCCCTCGTCGGGGTCTCGACTGTATACACTAGTCTACTCAGGAGTATCGATGCCCTGTCTCGAAACTCACACGACTAGGGACCATTTCAGGATATGCTTATAGACCCCAGCTCCCACTTATATGATTGCCCTCATACTGCTGGTGGTCAAGCAAGAATCCTAGGGGCTCTATCAACGTGTAATAGCGACTTGTCAGGTCACCTAAAGCAGTACACGATGATAAAGGTAAACCAGATAGCATACTATCATCTCGAGTAAGACTGTCCTACCGGGATAGGTCCTCCATCAATCATTGCAATCACGTACCTGTGACCTAATAATTGACTCTGAGGGCACTATCTCCAACAGCATGGTGGTGTACCCGCAGGTGATGGAGTCACCCTCTCTAAAGGTGTCTTACAGACTAAAGGGGAGAGGGATGTGCATGATTGGCAGATCACTTGCTTAGGCAATTGAGTCAATCATGAGATGTCAAGTACCACACCAAATGTTGGTTTTGCACAAGATGCAATAAGTTTGTATTAATCCAATCCTGGAGAAACATAAGGAAGCAGTTTTAGAACATAAGTACATGTTCTACGGATTTGATGACGGCAGCCTCCTTCGGGAGACGATTATCATTCCAGGCTTCAAAGGTGACGTGGATGACAGAGTGACTGTCAGAGTTTTAGTTTTTCCCTCTGACAAAGAGGGACAGTATTATGGACAGGTGGTCCAAGAGGATACTGTGGGAAGCAAGGTGCCCGATACTGATTAGGTTCAGTGATCGATTCAGTCTAAGAAGTTTGGATATGGAGTTCATTTATGAACTAAGGTCCCATCAGATATCCAGACATGTTCTAAGACAGGTATTACTCAATTCGGGAGATGGTTTTCTCCGCGAACTTGAGATTAAGAGAGATATAGAAAGATACTTCTAGGCGGATCCACTCACTGAGGCTATTTCTCGAACACAATAGTTTTTCAAACGGGCTTTGTGAAACTGATTAGTAGAGGAGTTGGATGTTCGGTTTCACACGGGCTGTGAGTAGTCGACATCGCAATATTAGTCTTGAGTGTAAGTGGGAGATTGTTGGAGATAGTGCCCTCATAGTCAATTATTGGATTGCAGGTACGTGATTGCAATGATTGCGGAGGACCTATCCCGGTAGCACAGTCTTACTAGAGATGATAGTATGCTATCTGGTTTGCCTTTATCAGTCGTGTACATGTTCAGGTGACTGATTGCATGTTACACTTTGATAGAGCCCTTAGGATCTTGCTTTACTACCAACAGTATGATGGCGATCATATACGTGAGAGTTGGGTAGTTTATATGCATATCCTTAATTGTGGTCCCTAGTCGTGGGAGTTTCGAGACAGGGCATCGATACTCCGGAGTAGACTAGTGTGTACAGTCGAGACCCCGACGAGGGGCGGTGGCTGGTCTCACAAGCCACTGGTGTCAGTTGGATCACCTAAGATGTATACAGGTGCTCATTGGGTTATGAGTACACCGGACAGGACTCACCGGGAATCTGCTAGTTAGTATTATATCTACCGTCAGATAGCAGTTCCCTGGTGACATGTGTACAGGTTAGTTCATCGACCTGAGGTCGTCATTTGTCTCGTGTGAGTTCCCACTGTGCTTTGATTTCTACCCTACCACGGCTCAAAGGAGTCATGCAAACAGGTAGCTTTTGGGTACAGTCCCGAGCCATATGGAGGCACGTGAGCGGATCGGCAGGGGATTCGTCTCTCCCGGTATTGGGGGTGAGGTCGTGCTGTGTCTAGGAGAGCCATTACACAAATCCATGGCCATGGTAGGAGATTTACTGGTAGGTACTCCAGTAGTATCTCAGGGTGTATTGAGGCTTCACTCCGACACGACTTATACTGCTATTGGGGGTCTGACGTTGCTAGCCCCCTAGGCAGATATGCGATACTCATTGACGAACGGACCGGACTGTATATACATTGTCACTGTTAGGCTCAGTAGGGTTTTCGGAGGAGTTCGCTCATCGGTCTCCCTTGAGTTCGCTCCTCGGCCACCCTTGAGGTCAGTCCATGGGCAGCCGTTACGCATAGCTAGTGCCGCTGACGGTTTGTGGTTAAACCCACTGCCAGGGTACTGACGAGTCATTAGAGTCCCCCACAGACAGTTTCCCAAGTTCGGGCGAAACGTTGTAGAGGCCGTATGGTTTTATGGCAGGGTTCGGAAAATGCACGTGCGTTTACGCACGTGTTATTTTTCGGGCAGATAATAATGGTCGGCTTTGGTTTAAGCCGGATCCGAGTATTATATTGAGTAGGTATAATATCTTTGTCTCAGTTGCATTTGTATTCGGTCGTAATACAAATGCGGGTATATTTATAAAGTTTCGGGGTTATCCTGAAAGTTGTTTCAGGATCACTTTTGGAAGTTGCCAGTTTCCAGTTTTCTATCAGCCGTCTTTTAACATTCGGTTAAAGACGGATTTATCTTTTCTTGAGATGAGTGTGGATTCTTCTAGAAGTTTCTAGATGAGGTGACTAGGATTAATTGGTGTTGGATTTTCATTGGTTGCTTTAATGGTTCAATTAATGCATAATGACTCATGCTTTGTTATTAAAGCTTTTTGTTTTCCTTAAGATATTTTCTTCATGATAAGCTTTATGCTTAAGGTCACCCCCCTCTCCTACGGTCACCTCCCTCTTGCTATATATGGTCGGCCCTCTCTCTCTCCTCATTCTCTCTCTCACTTGAGTTTTCATTTGCTAGAAAAGATTATGATAGGTTTTATCGGTGGATGGAATTTCACAGTCCATTTCATTCCCTCACCCGATTCCTTCGGCAACTTCATTAACCGATCGTCCACGGATTTGGACGAAGTGAGACAAAGTCATCTACTCATTCTCTACAACAATCTTGGTCGTCTCTTTTAGCAAACTTGACGATCGAGTTGCCTCGAGTCAGAAGCGGGAGCCCGTTTAAAGAATCGGTGATGTGGTGCCACATCGACGAGGATATCGGAGATCGACGAGATCGAAGCAGCCGCAACGGAGCGTGGGATGATGGTTGAAGAACGAAGGACTCGGATCGTTCGGTATAACCTTTCTACACTCTTTACAGTTTGTTAGTTTAGCAATAATGGCAGATCCGGGTTAAAGTATACGATAGCGCCAGTTTAAAAGTTTTGTTCCGCATTTTGGCGTCTGTAGACTGCCGGGGCGTTAGCGTAGACTTACAAATTTTCATTTCCCCGTGTCCATCATCGACACAAAACTTCCATTTCTCACAGGCATCATTCCTCGAATGATCCTGAAATCAACAAAGTCCACTATGTATCCGACTGTATTCCTCACCGACTCAGTCTGGATAAAACTGTAAATCCGTAACCGTATATCCACCGACTCGGTTCGGAATATTACTATAAATCCGCAACCGTATATCCACCGACTCGGTTCGGAATAAAACCAAATCATAAAAACATCTCAGGGTGTACATGTCACATCAATCATGAAAATCACGGGATTTATGTAATAGTATTCAAAACTCAAAACCATAAATCCTCAACAATACCATTACCTCTTATATCAACATAGAATACTCAGATATTAAACATGATATTAATAATGCAATTTACTACTATTATTTGGGGTGTAAGATACGATATGAATCATTTTAACAATAAATTTGCTAAGTGTAAAAGTGACATGGTAATATCGACGATGTGTGTGTAACATATAAGATGTGCACGTGGCATGACTCGTCGATACTTGTGTAGTGTTCTAGCAACTAAACAAGTATATGTGAATGATGAATGTATATGGTCAATTTGGCATAACAAAATAATGCATTGAGTTAAATAAAACTACGGGCGTGTCACGCCATCTTTACACAATCCCCCGGTAGATATTTAGTCTACTCACCGGAAACGTCGAATCTATTCAGGAATTGCCAATCATTTCCCTTTCCTCGCTGCCTCCGTAAATCCCGTATTCGAATCTTATATCACAATTTAATTTATATAAGTAAACGGCTACTCCGACATGACGGAAATGAAAAACACCCGTTCCCACGTACTAGTTATATTGTATACGACTATATCGAGTTATTAACCACTTAACCTTACTGGATTTTTAACTCAAATTTGTATCGCGACAGAAAACAGTTCGCAATACGCTTTAACCGTGTCGTATTTTGTGTTTTAGATAACCTTTCCGATATACGCTTCCAGATTCTATCTGCAGTGAATTTAATTTATTTAAATAATACCAAAATGGCCAAAATGATACACTGAAATACACCCAACCAACCAAAACTACCTAGCCACCTACAAAACCGGCGTCGCCGGAATTCCCATATGGGTCGCCGGCCTAAATCCGAGCCCTCTGGTTCGTGATCCCATGGGTTGCTCTAGGTGTTACATACATCATTTTATCACTGTTTTGTTAAGTTTATTCTTCTCTAAATGATAGCAGATTTTAACAGAGTCTATGATTAACTAAAATACGATATTATGGAACTTGTTCATTTCAAAATAATTTAAGTACAGAACCTAAATCCCTACTGTGATAAAGAATTTACCCACAATATGTTGTTGGAATAACCCCTCCAAGATGCTAAGCCCCTTGTCCTAGCTTGATGGTGATGAAAAACTAGAACTTAGCTTTCTTCTTCTTCTTCTTCTTGTTCTTTCTTTCTCTTTCTCTTTTTTGTTTTCACTCAGAAATTTCAGAATTCTTAATTAACTATGACCTGAACAAGGTTTATATATGGCAAATGAAAGGGATAAGGTGAAGGAGGAGGTGAGATCAAGCTAGAGGTAAGGGTTTTATGCAAGTAGGAGGTGTGAGGTGAGTGTTGTGCATGCAAGTATGAGGTGTGCTAGCCTTATCCTTTAAATTTTGTTTTAATTTGAATTTAAATTCTAAACTAAATGATTTTCCATCCCATTTTCATTTACACCCTTAACCATTTTCCATTTGCACAAAAATCCTAAACTTTACCTAAAACCCCCTCACAACTTAGTTTATTATAAAACACGCATTTTATTAAAATGAAGCTAAAATTATCACTAAAACCCTTATAACTTATTTATGTTGCATACTAAAATTTTAATTTTAATTGTTTTACATAGAACTTATGAAATTTGACTCATTTGTTTTTAACAACTTTATGATTTATCATATTATTCTTAAATTAATTAATTTTATTTATTTCTAAATTTTCAGAATACTACAGTTGGTCATGCCTGAGAACAGGCGATGTAATACCCAGTTTTTCTTATACGTCTAAGTCCGTATCTTGTTATTTTAAAATTCCATTTTGGTTTATTTATGATTTTAAGTGTTTTATTTAAGAAATTATTTATTTATTTTAACCTTTTCTTTAAACCCCAAACCCTATTTCTCTTCTAATTATACCAATCTCCCTTGCTAATTAATAAGCGCAGCCATTCCCTTTCTCATTTTATCTTTGATTTTCTGTTCATGGCCAGTTTCCATTTTCCATTTGATTTTTCCATTTAAATCTTCCCTCAGCCCAAACTCATTTTCAATAAATAAATTTTATTCAGCCTCGGCCCATCTCCCTACTCGGCCCATTCAAATTTTTCCTTTTAGCCGGCCTCTTCTTCTCATTTATTCTTAAATTCCTTTTAAAATTGTGCAAGCCCAGCCGCCCATTTTTTCCCTCAGCCGCTTCATTTTAATTTTTTAAACCAATTCCTTCTTCAAAAGCCCGGCCCCTCAATTTAATTTCGCCTTCTTTTAATCCCTAGCCCAGCCCCCAAGCCCAGAAGCCCACGTCTCCCCCGACCACTGTTCATCTTCTAAAATTTCCAACGGCTCTTTCACCTCTCGCGCGCGCGATCCCAGTTTCTCGCCGCCTCCTCCGCACTCGCTCGCTCGAGCGTTACCCCACGCATTTCCCCTCTCCAACCACGTCGCCCTCGTCCTCTCCTCTCAAAACTCCCAATCACTCGCTCCACTCCTTCTTTTTCCGTTCCTCCTCTCTCGAATTCCGCAGTTTCCCTCACCTGCTCCCCACCGCCGACGACGACGGCGACTACTGCAGATACCTCATTTTCTCGCCTCGCCTCCTTTCTCTCAACTTCATCGACCAAGCGACCCTACCCACACCCGAGCACCCCTTGCCGGCGCCCTCGACCCAAGATTCCCGGCCGCCCCCTCGTCGTCATTTCCTCTCACCATTCTCCTTCTCATCACCATCGCCGCTCTCGTCACCTCACCACCCTCCCTCGTCTTCCTCCTCCTGCTTCCCAAGCACCGCGCCTGAGCCCCGCCTCCTGCACCTCTCGTCGGCAGGCCCACTGCACCGTCGTCGACACATCATCAACATCATCCTCGTCGACCTCACTCCCCGACCTCCGATCACTTCTCACTCTCTCTCGTTCCCTCTGAGCTCTCCCTCTCAACTTCCCTCTCTCTCTCTATACTCCAGTTCTCTCTCTTTCACTGTCCCTCTCTCTCTTTCCCTCACTATTTCTCTGCTCTCTCTCTATCTAATCTCAGATCCCTTTCTCTCTCTCTGTTCTCTCATTTCTCTCTCTCTCTGTCTACACCTCACTCTCTCTGCCTACCATTTTTCCCCCTGCTTCCCCACCCTCAATCTCCCCCTCTGTCTCTAACTCTCTTTCACTCTAAATCCCACTCTCTCTCACTGTCTCTCTCTCTCTCTCTCTTTCTAACTTTCTCTCTCTCTCTAACACCCTCACCATTGTCATCATCACCCATCATCGAACCCTTGACGCACAAGGGCCAAACTTCACAGTCGAGCTCCGACCATCGACAACGTCAACGATTCCAGCACACCCAGGAAACCCTCAAAGCACCTCCCCACTTCCAACATTCGCGAGTCGCCCCGGACAAATCCGACGACGAAATTGAAACTCGAGCCAAGGTCGTGCGAGCCAATACACGACGTTCGTCGCGCGTTCTTGACATTGCAATCACCGTGCACCCTCGGGACTGCTCCAGGCAAGTTTTTACTTGCTTACATGCTATTTTATTTAAGTTATAATTGTTAAATGCATAAATTAGAAAGTTACAAGTTTAAAACTATTGTGTACCGTAACTGTTCGATGCTTGTTCTCTTAGGAAAACATTATCAATTTTGACGGAACTCAATGGTGTAGGTTGGCCCGTAGGGCTGTGAACATAGTATGTGATTTTCGTTGGACAATTTGATCGTTAACGACTAAAACGACTAACCCCAAGTTAAGTCGTAAAACTGTAATTCTGTTGCACCTGAAAACCATTAAATTCATCATAAATCATATACATATTATAATGGTGCGTTCGAGGGCTCAAATCGAAGCTAACTCGATGAACTTTAACCCTATTCTAGTTTCCAGACATTCCTGTACTTAAATCGTGATGAAAATTTGATCGGAGTGCGACTCTGGACTGCAGTCCAGAGTGACTCCAGTTTTCGCTTGCTGTTCCGTATTGGACACCACAGGTATTCCTTAACTCGTAGGTTGCGGAACTCCGCTGTTTATTATAGATAAATCTGTTAGCTAGACAACACAATTAATTTCATTCTGTTTCGTTACCGTTTGATATTTAAACTGTAATTTAGAACATCGGGACACATAACAGTCCCAACAGATTCAGAATTGACATGTTGATATTAAACAGATTATAACTCCTAACGAACAGACGCGATTGAAGATCCGTTTGTGGCGTTGAAATCTTTACTGAAAACCCTAGAATTCATCCAACTGTAGCGTCGCTAAATTATGATCCCAAGTGGGGTTAAAATGCGTTGTGAAATGGATTCCTGATTCTGAAACTGGATTTCCAGCCGCGTGCGATTAAAATGAAATGGTTATAACTATTGATCCTGGAACCCGATTGGCTCGAAACCAAATTAGATGGATAGATAACTGAACATATTAATTACTACATGTTTGTCATTTCGCCAAATTATATATATATGTTTCATGATAAATCGTGCAAGTGAAAGAATGCGGTTTTATAACATCCTCACCATGTTTATATACTTGTTCACGCATCATATCATACCCATGTCATTGTATTGATAACCTAGTGATATCGTGCATTTACCCAGTGTTAGATTTTAGTGTTGATTGTGGCAAGTACGTCAGTGTTCGTGTATTCGTGATTAAGTGAAAGTGATACGTACTTGTGCACAATCAGTGTCCCTTTTATTCTATTGCATTGTCGACGTCTGTGGGATGCGTGTACGTGTGACTATAAGTGGTATGGGACACTTATGGAAGCGCTTGCACGGATGTCACAGATAAGGCATCCGACACTGCCATTTATCTTAGGTATTAGTCGGGACGTGCTTGATGGAGGTCCTGCCTCCAGTTCTCGCGCAGACTTGTCACGGATCGATTAGTATTTAGGGTTATGGTTAGCGTTTGATGTAGACCACGGGGTGTGGGGTAGTTCAAGTGTGAATTCAACAGAATCTCGGGAGTCCCATGCCGGCTTATATATTTAGGGAGTTATATGGAGATTTACAGGGTATGTGCTAAATCACCGTGATACACTCGTTACATGTTGGACCCGTGGTCCCTTGCCCTTGGGTTCTACCCTTGGGTGGAGGACACTCGCGAGTGGTTGATTCTCACACTTGGACTGACGATAGGCTTATTGACCTGTGCAGTGAGACTTAGAGACTGATAGGGTTACTGTCATTTACATTCATTCTATACTGTCTTGACATTCGTGACATATTGTTATACTGCTTTATTTTTCCGCTGCATTGATCTCTGCTCATTCATATTCATGCTGTCATTGATTTACTGTTATTCATATCTATTACCACTGTTAGAACTGTTACTTGATTATATACATTATATTGCTATTGTGTCGCTCTGACGACCTGAGTATGCATGCTCAGTGTGAGGAGAAGATTTTAGCCTGGACCAGAACTAGACGTGCATCACAGACTTCTTTACTTGCCCTCCCGTGTTGCCTTCATTTGTTCCACTTCAGGTCAGACTTTATATTGTTTCCTTCAGTTACTGCAATTCTCATTACCTGTGCAATATTAATGTTTACCATGAGAAACTAGAAGCCGAAGTGTGACTACGGCAGGACTTTTCCTTGACCGTAGGAGCATGGCTGGCCTTGTCTACCCCTCGTATTCCGTATTTTGGGAAGCGGGGCGTGACATGGTTTAGTTGGTATCAGAGCCCAGGTTTTTGCATCGATTGGGATTGCAGTTTTCCGTGTAGGGTTTGGCAATCTAAGATATCACTCGGTCTAGATTGTAAACTTGTCATTCTTGACCCATATTCACATCGTGTGTTCAGCTATCCATTCACTATGGTTTCAGATGACTTGACAAGGGTACGTGGTGGTAATTGCACTACCGTACTCTAATCAAGTGACTTAAAGTCATACAGTTGATTCCCCACTTATAATAAATTCAGCATCTCTGATATTCTTGAATCCTTGTCCTATCCATATCATACTTTGATTCATTTATCGTGTGACTCATATCATTCTCGAAATTGTTGTTTCAAGATCATGTCTTCCAACGACTCTTCATCTTTATCCGCTCCCCAGAATCAGACCATTGAGATTCTGAGTGTACTGCAAGGTTTAAAGGAAGCCCAGGAGCGAACAAACGACTTATTGACTGAAGAGCTGAGAAGGCAGGTGAGTCAGGCCCCAGCGGGAGTCTCGAATCATAAAGGGATCCCAGTTAGACGAAGAAAAGAGAAGAAGATGAAACGCCAGTTTGTTTCCCCGCAACAGAAGCATCAGAAGAACCCTTGCTGTGGATATTGTAAGAGACCAGGACATCTTCAGAAGGATTGTCGCCGTGCCCAATGGAAATGTCTGATATGCGGTTCCGACAAACATCTCATCAACGGATGCCCAGAAAGGAAAGAACTGCAAGGGAGAAACTCGTCCACACTCCCCACTTCTGCCAAGTGAGGATTGCCGCGTAGTTCGGACTGCGACGATAAGGCGGATCAAACGCAGGATTCAACTCACGCGACGAGAATGCAATGTTATAGTAGTCGAAGAATAATTTTCATGTTATCTACTTTCAGTAATAATAATGTTGTCATCCTTTATGAATATTTCTTTCTGCTTGAAATCTTGTATCCTTTGAACTTTTAGTTGAATGCAATAAAATTTGAATCGTAATATATGCATCTTCCTCTTGGCATCCCTTGTTCATATTATTCATTAGCACAACATTCTAACCTTGATTCTTTTAAAATTCCTGCAACCGCATATCTTCATATACTTAGTACCTTGCGCTTTTCTCGATGTATTCCACTGTCTAATCATGACTTCTCTCTCAGGCCATGGCCCACCCTGGAGCAGCGCCGCATCTAGACGAGGATGCACAGTCATGCGTTTCCTTAGATCACACATTGACGAGTTCCGATGATGAGGTCGATGGTCCACAGGTCAACTTCGAAAACAATGATTCAGAGGACGAAGGAGCAGCCGCCCCAGAGTTTGGCATGATAGCTGATTCTGACGAAGAAGAAGAAGATCCTGAAGAGAACCCTATAGAAGAAGACCCGATAGAGGAAGATCCCGAGGAAGATCCAATAGAAGAAAATCCAGTGGAGGAAGACCCCATTGAAGAGAACCCAGAAGGAGAGGATCACATGGAATCAGATCTCGATGAAGAAACTCCATCTGAGGAAGAAGGACCAGAAGATCAGGACCCTGCTGTGGGAAAACTTCCAGCGGCAATGCCTGCAAGACGATATGGAAATAGACGCCCCTACTTGAGTGCGCGAGCCTACCGCAACCTGCTGAATCTCCACGACCGCGGCTGACGGAATATCTTTTGATGTTATCTTTTGGCCAAATAAACTGTGTATAGTTTAAGGTCGCTTTCCGTCTTTTAGAATGCCTTGTTTCAAAATTTTCTTGAATGAAATAAATCTTCTGAATTCATAAACTTTTTGATTATTGGTTCGATTGATACTTGTTTATTTGCCCATATCCATTTACTTTTCTGCTGAGATCCCTGATTGTCCATCCCTACCCATTGTATGGTTTTCAACCGTTTTGATTAGAAAGTACCGCCCCTTGATCCTTGGAATGAGCCACCATTCACTCTTCGCCTGTGCCTCGTTTGTAATCCTTCTGGGAGGAGAAATTTTTGGAGAAACTTCCGAGTTCGCTAACCCTTCACATCTTGATTCATATGCTGCACCGACCGCCATCCTACCCATACTCCTCCTCTTGTAATCACGTGTTATTCGCCCTTACATCCTGTGCTGACCCGATTCCAGTCTCCATGATCTTCAGCCTAAAACCGCCGCATTCCAACCTTTGAATGACCCACATTTCCTTGAATCCCTTACCCTAGCCAGCCTATACAATTTGTGTTCTTCCTATTACCCTAACTATATTTAGGGACACTGTTATTCAAAATTTAGTTTTAGTATTTTAAATTTATCAAAGAATACGTGTTATTGACTACTCAGTTTGATGTATTTTGAGTACATTACTATTATTCTCATTTTCAGTGGCGCAGTCCTTATGCCGTGCCTATTTTGTTCCATGTTTCCTATTTTCACTGTACAAGTTTTCTAAATTATTCTTTTAAACCTAATTTTCGATACCATTTCCTAAAATGTTTTAACCTACGGGTTAGTTTTCACTAACATTATCGTCGTTACTTTATTTTGAGTTTTGTGCCTACGATTACTATTATAAGTAGTTGAGCCTTACACTTATCTTTCTGTTTGCTATTTGGATATACTTAGATGTGCACGCATTTGGTTTCGACGTTTACCGAGCACACTTCGATTAATATTATTCGTTAATTGTTACCTATATTCTTGTATATTTTGTAGTTGCCCTTGTAGTATTCCTGTATTATGCTTTTAGACCTAACTTTTGTATGTGGATTTTTCTATATATGTATGTACCTTCGAAACCTTATCTACTTTTTTTAAATAAATCAACATGTATTAGTTTTCGATATGACGACTCTTCGCTTATTATCTATAGCTAGTTGTTTCTTTTAAATTTCGAGGACGAAATTTTTGGTAAGGGTGGTATGATGTAATACCCAGTTTTTCTTATACGTCTAAGTCCGTATCTTGTTATTTTAAAATTCCATTTTGGTTTATTTATGATTTTAAGTGTTTTATTTAAGAAATTATTTATTTATTTTAACCTTTTCTTTAAACCCCAAACCCTATTTCTCTTCTAATTATACCAATCTCCCTTGCTAATTAATAAGCGCAGCCATTCCCTTTCTCATTTTATCTTTGATTTTCTGTTCATGGCCAGTTTCCATTTTCCATTTGATTTTTCCATTTAAATCTTCCCTCAGCCCAAACTCATTTTCAATAAATAAATTTTATTCAGCCTCGGCCCATCTCCCTACTCGGCCCATTCAAATTTTTCCTTTTAGCCGGCCTCTTCTTCTCATTTATTCTTAAATTCCTTTTAAAATTATGCAAGCCCAGCCGCCCATTTTTTCCCTCAGCCGCTTCATTTTAATTTTTTAAACCAATTCCTTCTTCAAAAGCCCGGCCCCTCAATTTAATTTCGCCTTCTTTTAATCCCTAGCCCAGCCCCCAAGCCCAGAAGCCCACGTCTCCCCCGACCACTGTTCATCTTCTAAAATTTCCAACGGCTCTTTCACCTCTCGCGCGCGCGATCCCAGTTTCTCGCCGCCTCCTCCGCACTCGCTCGCGCGAGCGTTACCCCACGCATTTCCCCTCTCCAACCACGTCGCCCTCGTCCTCTCCTCTCAAAACTCCCAATCACTCGCTCCACTCCTTCTTTTTCCGTTCCTCCTCTCTCGAATTCCGCAGTTTCCCTCACCTGCTCCCCACCGCCGACGACGACGGCGACTACTGCAGATACCTCGTTTTCTCGCCTCGCCTCCTTTCTCTCAACTTCATCGACCAAGCGACCCTACCCACACCCGAGCACCCCTTGCCGGCGCCCTCGACCCAAGATTCCCGGCCGCCCCCTCGTCGTCATTTCCTCTCACCATTCTCCTTCTCATCACCATCGCCGCTCTCGTCACCTCACCACCCTCCCTCGTCTTCCTCCTCCTGCTTCCCAAGCACCGCGCCTGAGCCCCGCCTCCTGCACCTCTCGTCGGCAGGCCCACTGCACCGTCGTCGACACATCATCAACATCATCCTCGTCGACCTCACTCCCCGACCTCCGATCACTTCTCACTCTCTCTCGTTCCCTCTGAGCTCTCCCTCTCAACTTCCCTCTCTCTCTCTATACTCCAGTTCTCTCTCTTTCACTGTCCCTCTCTCTCTTTCCCTCACTATTTCTCTGCTCTCTCTCTATCTAATCTCAGATCCCTTTCTCTCTCTCTGTTCTCTCATTTCTCTCTCTCTCTGTCTACACCTCACTCTCTCTGCCTACCATTTTTCCCCCTGCTTCCCCACCCTCAATCTCCCCCTCTGTCTCTAACTCTCTTTCACTCTAAATCCCACTCTCTCTCACTGTCTCTCTCTCTCTCTCTCTTTCTAACTTTCTCTCTCTCTCTAACACCCTCACCATTGTCATCATCACCCATCATCGAACCCTTGACGCACAAGGGCCAAACTTCACAGTCGAGCTCCGACCATCGACAACGTCAACGATTCCAGCACACCCAGGAAACCCTCAAAGCACCTCCCCACTTCCAACATTCGCGAGTCGCCCCGGACAAATCCGACGACGAAATTGAAACTCGAGCCAAGGTCGTGCGAGCCAATACACGACGTTCGTCGCGCGTTCTTGACATTGCAATCACCGTGCACCCCCGGGACTGCTCCAGGCAAGTTTTTACTTGCTTACATGCTATTTTATTTAAGTTATAATTGTTAAATGCATAAATTAGAAAGTTACAAGTTTAAAACTATTGTGTACCGTAACTGTTCGATGCTTGTTCTCTTAGGAAAACATTATCAATTTTGACGGAACTCAATGGTGTAGGTTGGCCCGTAGGGCTGTGAACATAGTATGTGATTTTCGTTGGACAATTTGATCGTTAACGACTAAAACGACTAACCCCAAGTTAAGTCGTAAAACTGTAATTCTGTTGCACCTGAAAACCATTAAATTCATCATAAATCATATACATATTATAATGGTGCGTTCGAGGGCTCAAATCGAAGCTAACTCGATGAACTTTAACCCTATTCTAGTTTCCAGACATTCCTGTACTTAAATCGTGATGAAAATTTGATCGGAGTGCGACTCTGGACTGCAGTCCAGAGTGACTCCAGTTTTCGCTTGCTGTTCCGTATTGGACACCACAGGTATTCCTTAACTCGTAGGTTGCGGAACTCCGCTGTTTATTATAGATAAATCTGTTAGCTAGACAACACAATTAATTTCATTCTGTTTCGTTACCGTTTGATATTTAAACTGTAATTTAGAACATCGGGACACATAACAGTCCCAACAGATTCAGAATTGACATGTTGATATTAAACAGATTATAACTCCTAACGAACAGACGCGATTGAAGATCCGTTTGTGGCGTTGAAAACTTTACTGAAAACCCTAGAATTCATCCAACTGTAGCGTCGCTAAATTATGATCCCAAGTGGGGTTAAAATGCGTTGTGAAATGGATTCCTGATTCTGAAACTGGATTTCCAGCCGCGTGCGCTTAAAATGAAATGGTTATAACTATTGATCCTGGAACCCGATTGGCTCGAAACCAAATTAGATGGATAGATAACTGAACATATTAATTACTACATGTTTGTCATTTCGCCAAATTATATATATATGTTTCATGATAAATCGTGCAAGTGAAAGAATGCGGTTTTATAACATCCTCACCATGTTTATATACTTGTTCACGCATCATATCATACCCATGTCATTGTATTGATAACCTAGTGATATCGTGCATTTACCCAGTGTTAGATTTTAGTGTTGATTGTGGCAAGTACGTCAGTGTTCGTGTATTCGTGATTAAGTGAAAGTGATACGTACTTGTGCACAATCAGTGTCCCTTTTATTCTATTGCATTGTCGACGTCTGTGGGATGCGTGTACGTGTGACTATAAGTGGTATGGGACACTTATGGAAGCGCTTGCACGGATGTCACAGATAAGGCATCCGACACTGCCATTTATCTTAGGTATTAGTCGGGACGTGCTTGATGGAGGTCCTGCCTCCAGTTCTCGCGCAGACTTGTCACGGATCGATTAGTATTTAGGGTTATGGTTAGCGTTTGATGTAGACCACGGGGTGTGGGGTAGTTCAAGTGTGAATTCAACAGAATCTCGGGAGTCCCATGCCGGCTTATATATTTAGGGAGTTATATGGAGATTTACAGGGTATGTGCTATATCACCGTGATACACTCGTTACATGTTGGGCCCGTGGTCCCTTGCCCTTGGGTTCTACCCTTGGGTGGAGGACACTCGCGAGTGGTTGATTCTCACACTTGGACTGACGATAGGCTTATTGACCTGTGCAGTGAGACTTAGAGACTGATAGGGTTACTGTCATTTACATTCATTCTATACTGTCTTGACATTCGTGACATATTGTTATACTGCTTTATTTTTCCGCTGCATTGATCTCTGCTCATTCATATTCATGCTGTCATTGATTTACTGTTATTCATATCTATTACCACTGTTAGAACTGTTACTTGATTATATACATTATATTGCTATTGTGTCGCTCTGACGACCTGAGTATGCATGCTCAGTGTGAGGAGAAGATTTTAGCCTGGACCAGAACTAGACGTGCATCACAGACTTCTTTACTTGCCCTCCCGTGTTGCCTTCATTTGTTCCACTTCAGGTCAGACTTTATATTGTTTCCTTCAGTTACTGCAATTCTCATTACCTGTGCAATATTACTGTTTACCATGAGAAACTAGAAGCCGAAGTGTGACTACGGCAGGACTTTTCCTTGACCGTAGGAGCATGGCTGGCCTTGTCTACCCCTCGTATTCCGTATTTTGGGAAGCGGGGCGTGACAGGCGAGCTGACCGACATCTCATCGGGAGGGTAAGGGTCGCGAGGAGGCTCGAGACGAGGTGCTCTGGTGGCGGATCTTGGTGTGGAGTTGTGGGGCGCCCAGCGGGCTGCAGAGAGTACCGGTCCGGTAGATCTGTGGCCGTGGGAGGTAGCTTGTCGGAGGTCGGCCGTGCCGACGCGGGCGGAGTCTTCTCGAGGCGGAGGAGCGACGATCTGGGGTTCAGGCCCTGCCGTTTGGATGCAGACGAGCGCCTCCACGATGGACGCTAGTCGGTCTATTCGGCTGGCAAGGGCGTTGATGACAATCGCCGGGAGAGGTTCATCCGCGCCTCCGTTGAGGGGAAGGCGGCTGCTGCTGCTTGGATCTTCATATGATCGCTCTCCATGTGGTTGGAGATTGGGAGACGAACTTTTGTTTTTGTGGAGTTTGGTTCCCACAGACGGCGCCAGCTGATGGAGGGGCCTTTCCGATCTCCTTCAGATGTTGTCTCCCGTTGATCTGCCAATGGCTGCGATTGACGGCTGGGATTTGAGCTGGAGCGTGATCTCCTGCGATGTGTGGATCTCAATGGGTTGGAGGAGATTTGCGCCGAGTACCTGCAAGGAAGTCCCGGGGTGGTTTGGTACCACGAGGACCCTCCGACGATCAAGTCAGTAACAAGATCCGAGCAGAGTAACGGCTTGGTGGAGTAAAAATGGTTTACTTGATCCCTCTGGGAGAGGGGTTTATATAGCGGCGGCGGCATGCAGGGGCAGACGTGAGAATCACGCCGGCCGTTACGCTGCCGACGTCACGCGCCGCGTGATAAGCGGATCTTCCCATTAATGGCGAGACGGGCTCGTTAATGGGGATCGTAATGACGTGGAACGTGAGATATGGCCGGCGGATATCTCGCGCATGGCGAGATTCGTGGAGCGGCGGTTACGCCTGCGAATGGTACCGTCGGTCGGTCGATGAGACCAAGGAAAATGGCCTCGGCGGGAGAGCTCGGGGGCGAGCGAGAGAGCCGGGGCATCCTGGTCCTGTGATAGCTCGGACGCGAGCTGGGAGGCCGAGGAAGCCAATTTATGCATGGGGCTCTGAGGAGAGACAACTTGTGCTTGCAGGTCGGGCACAGGGATGGCCTAGTCGGCCCTTTCTTCTGAGCTCTGGTACACATCATGTGCCACGTGTCACAATCTGGGACATCGCCGATATCGAGCATCATCAAATTTAGTTTGCTGCAGAGAGTAAATGAAGTGATCTGAACCGTATTATCAATGCCAATCCATCCATCCATTTTCTTTGATCAACGGTCCAGATGCAAAACCTAACTTCGTCTCCTATATATACACGTTCTTTGTTACTTTCCCCGCTCCCTCCCAAAAACCCTAGCCCCCAATCCCCCTAGCCCCATCAATGGCCGCCGTCCGCCCTCTCGTCAGCGTGCAAGCCCTAGAGTCCGACATGGCCACCGACGGCTCCGCCTCCGTCCCGCTCCCCGACGTCCTCAAGGCGACGATCCGACCCGACATCGTGAGATTCGTTCACGCGAATCTCTCGAAGAACAGTCGCCAGCCCTACGCCGTCTCTCGCCGCGCCGGCCACCAGACCTCGGCCGAGTCGTGGGGTACCGGCCGCGCCGTGTCTCGTATCCCTCGCGTCCCCGGCGGCGGGACCCACAGGGCCGGCCAGGGAGCCTTCGGAAACATGTGCCGAGGCGGTCGCATGTTCGCGCCCACCAAGATCTGGCGCCGCTGGCACCGACGCGTTAACGTCAACCAGCGCCGCTTCGCCGTCGTCTCCGCCCTCGCCGCCTCCTCCGTCCCCTCCCTCGTCCTCGCCCGCGGCCACAAGATCGAGACGGTCCCCGAGCTACCCCTCGTTGTCTCCGACTCCATCGAGTCCATCGAGAAGACCTCCACCGCCATCAAGGCCCTCAAGCAGATCGGTGCCTTCGCCGACGCCGAGAAGGCGAAAGACAGCGCCGGGATCCGACCCGGCAAGGGAAAGATGAGGAACCGCAGGTACATCAACAAGAAGGGGCCCCTCATCGTTTACGGCACCGAGGGATCCAAGATCTTCAAGGCCTTCCGCAACATCCCCGGCGTCGACGTCGCCAACGTCGAGAGGCTCAACCTCTTGAAGCTCGCCCCCGGGGGCCACCTGGGGAGGTTCATCATCTGGACCAAATCGGCCTTTGAGAAGCTCGACTCGGTGTTTGGCACCTTTGATAAGGCGGCAGAGAAGAAGAATGGGTACGTGCTGCCGAGGTCCAAGATGACGAATGCCGACCTCGGGAGGATCATCAACTCCGACGAGGTGCAGTCGGTGGTGAGGCCCATCACGAAGGAGGTGAAGAGGAGGACCCTGAAGAAGAACCCGCTGAAGAACCTGAACGCTCTGCTGAAGCTCAACCCGTACGCAAAGACGGCGAGGAGGATGGCCCTGGTCGCGGAGCAGCAGAGGGTGAAGTCGAAGAAAGAGAAGCTCGACAAGAAGAGGAGCAAACTGCCCAAGGTATCATCACTGACTTCTCATTTATTCTATTATGTTTAGTATCTGTTATGATTGCTATTGATATTTGCTTGTTTGTGCTTCTTATGATATTAGCATATGGTATAGTGATTAATTTAGTTCGTTAACATATGATCTACTTGATGTATTTTGCTCAGATTATAGTAGTGTTTTGTTTGGGCTTTACATTGAAGTTTATTGTTCCATTAGATTGCTGAAAATGATTGCCTTTAATCTTTATGCCGATGTCATCGATAACAGTTGCCATCGATAACAGTAACCTTATGTAGGCGATTATGTATGTATTTTAATTATACTAATATTATTTTTATTTTGTTGGTAATGCTAGCCTTTGTTGTTTTAAGCTCTACCAAAATTAACCCGGTTCATATTTTGGAAGAATATTGTACTGATTGTTATTTATAATAGAGGGAAAAGTTTATCTTATGTTCATCGCCTGAACTTTATTGCAACCCTCACTATTTAATATAGCGATGAAAACAACCTTAATATTACATGATAGCACATCGACAAGCACGCAAAAAAGTTGCAGTAATAAGAACTCACAACCTGAAAATAAAGCAAGGTCTGCATTTCAACTTGTTTTAGGGGGTACAAAGTAGGACGAATCTTTTGTTTTCATTGCATTGTGCATATGCTTTACTTGATGCTTCTCAATTTGTTTAAGCAAAAGTTGATTTCACTTGAATAGGTTTTCCACACCTGTGAGGCAACGATTGATTTTGAATATAATTTATTAATTTATGCAGAACTAACATGGTTTTTTTTATTACAAGAGTTGGTTTCACCTGAATAGGTTTTCGCTTCTAGTTTTCTTTCCGTTAGGCCAGCGATTGAATTTGAATATACTTTATTAGCTTATTTAGAACTAGCATGATTCTTTATGCAATTTGTTTGTATTTTAGCGATTTAGATTGTTAGTGTTGCGCACTAATTTTTTTTATGTAATCGTATGTTGTCACATTTGCATTACCAGTTGCATATGTCCTTGATATTTTGTAGATTGAAATTTTATAATTGGCTAGCTATGATAGTCTGTTTTGATGTTATTGCTTATTTTTCATATACATAAAAAATAATTTTTTGTTGTATGATGCATTGTTATTATGGTTCCTATTTTGTCATGTTCAGCTTTGTGTTTCGTTGATGAGTTCATATTGTTTCAGTTTAATTATCTGTTGTGGCAAGGATTGGTGCAACATTTTATAAAAAAAATATTATAAGTTTCTCTTTAAAGGTGCAGCATTTTATAAAAAATTTCTTATAATTTTCTCTTTATATGCACAACTTTAAAATATGCTTTGATGTTTCTTTTTTTTATATATTATTTATCTTGTGTGTGTGTGTGTGCACTCCTATATATTCTTGTTAAGTGGAACACATCTATATATCACATTAATTAAAATTGACAATCGCTACATATTATTTAAGGAAAAAAAATTAATATATATGTTTAGAACCTAGCGCAAATTCGGTATGTAAGATGCCATCAGGTTTTAATTTTTTTTGGGTCTGTGACGATTATTTACAGTTGTATGTATCTTGCTAGACCTTGTATGCATTGATCTAAATTTATGTATCTGGTTGTGGTAGCTTGCTTAAAGTGAAGCAACCTCTGTTATTCTCTTTCCTTTTATTCTTTACCCTTTCCTGGCTATACCTTGTCTTTGCTTTTTGTTCATTTTTCCTTTGAACTTTTTCCACCATCCCTTCAAATTTCTGAACACCCCATTTATCTGATTAGCTTTACATGCTTGATAGCTAATTAACATCAAAATTTGTAAAAATTGCTAAAAACAAACATAAAATTTATAAGCAATTTTGAAAAATGGTTATAAACATCAAATTTATTAACATCCCATTTATCAGATAAATGGCTATAAACATCAAATTTATAAACATCCCATTAGTTTTGCATGCTTAACGGTTAAATTAACTCGTCTTGTAAGCTTGAACTTTTTACTTGCTATTAT
Organism: Agapanthus africanus; assembly: GCA_030015575.1. Taxonomy (NCBI): domain Eukaryota; kingdom Viridiplantae; phylum Streptophyta; class Magnoliopsida; order Asparagales; family Amaryllidaceae; genus Agapanthus; species Agapanthus africanus. Next base: position 751,994,373 of record CM057339.1, read on the forward strand.
GTAAGGTGCGGAAATGGTTTTGTTAACATAGTTTTCCTCCCAAGTATGCCTTATTTCATGTTCTGAAATTGTTTGTAGTAGCCATTTAACACATTATCTTTACATTTGAATAATGTATTAGCAGTCATTTATTTTGCATATATATATTCATGATCAAATTTATTGGTCTAGTTAGGTAAATCTATGCTTGTTTCAGGAATATAATCATTATTCTCTCTCAACATTTTTTATGTTTTGTTTGCATTTGGTGCACTATTTTCACGTAGATTGTGTTTACGACTTTGATGCTAGAGAAAGGTGGATAGATTTGTTTGTAGATTTGTTGGTGACCAATGTCCCGTTGAATATTGGTGATGGTTTTGGAAATTAGTACGAATTTATTCACCAAGGTCTATAGAATCAGTAGCAAAGAGTTCCATTTAACCAAGTCGTCATCTCTTGGATTTACTAGATTTTATTGCAGGTCTTGGGTCCCCAGGTATGTCGATAACAAATCGGTTCCATAACTTGCATATATGCTCCTATTTCAATACATATGTTTGGCTTATCCGATTGCAAGCGTAATATAGATAGTTTGTTTACCCGTATTTTTTTTCTTTTTCGCTTATATTGCAGGAGGAAGCTGCTGCAATTAAGGCTGCCGGCAAAGCATGGTATAAGACCATGATCACCGACAGCGACTATGCGGAGTTCGATAACTTCTCAAAATGGCTGGGTAACTCCCAGTAATCTAAGAACTTTCTCTTCAATCTTTTTTTTCATTTGCGAACTTGATTAAAATTGTTTTAAGAATTTTGTCTGTTGGTCTTTCTTATCTGAGAGTAATTTGGAAACTATTTTGTTTTGTTATATTAGTGTTGTCTAGTGTTCCCCCTAGACTCTCAGAATGTATGGCTTGGCATGGTACGCCTTTTTTTTCCCCCTGAATATTTGGTCGTTTATTTTTGAGAAAACTAGCTTATATATTAATTTTTGCTTTTAGGACATCTGTTGCATAATTTTCTTTGCTTTGATGGTTGAACTTGTTTATTTGTGAGTAGGAAACTAGGAATTATAGTTTAATTTGGCGATGCTATTATGTGTTTGGCTTACAGGAATTGCAAATTTGGTATATATATACTTTTAATTATATCATCCTTGGTATTTGTGATTTCATTATTTGTTTTGGTGAAATAGGTTGCGGTCGTCCACGTTTCTACATTGTATTTTTTAGCTTGTTTATGGTTGTTTTTATCATCATTTATTTAAAAAAAATTCATGTTTTTGGGTTTTATGATATAAAATGGGAAATTTTAGATTTGAGACGGTCTTGATGCAACTATGGTGTTGAATTTGCATGACAATCTAGCATTGACAATGCTTTATGACACAAAATAAAAACCTCCTTTGTTTCTTAGCCTATTCATCAGAATCCAATAAACATTTGGAGAGGTTTATCGAGCACCCTCTCTTCATATGACCTATAAATGTTTGAAGCTAAAAATCCCAATGCTTCGGTGAATTATGTGTGAACTAAAACAAGAGAGTTATTGAATTGACAAACTTAATATGACTCATCATTTTTGTGTGATAAACAACACACTTGGAAACTATGATCTGCAGAGCCTATACCTAGCAATTTAGAAGAGTCCGACAGAAATCTAACCAAAACACAGATTTATAATCTCAAATTCGCAAAATACAATAAAATGCAATATATAAGAAGCAGAGAAATAAATGACTTTTAACAAACGTGATCGCAGGAAGTCTCCAATCACAATTTAACAAAATTAAGATGGCTACATCAAAGAAGTAGCAAATGTAAGAAATGTATCACAAAATAGCTAATGTACGGGGCATCACAAACTAACAATTTCATGGTGTACAGTGTATCATAGAACTGAAAAACTAATGATTCACCACGAAGTGGTGCTCGGTTGGTTTTAACACTTTTCCTTCTGGGGACTTTGGGGATCGATCCCCAAGAAGAGAAAGTGCCCGCATTTTAACGAGTTCAGCGAAAATCCGTGGACCCCTAGTACGTGTGTGTTGTGTGTGCGTAGATTAGGCTCGCGGGCCAGTTCCCAAAAAGAAAAACCAATGACTTAAATCTTTTATTCTTAACATCAAGCTGGACATATGATTCCAAATGATGTTAACTCGTCTAAGTTCCTCCCCATTTCAATATCTTAGTTTTTCTTCCACTATATGCTCTCTTAGTACTCTTCCTAAGGATTTCATTTTGTTTTCTTTTAATTCTTGCACCAATCTTCTCTATTGGTATATTTGCGAAAGTTTCATCACCAAAACAAACAACATTTTTGATAGTAGCACCGGAAACATCACAAAACTATAATTATAAGAACATCAATCTCCCCCGACAAACACATCATCCGTTTTGCAGATTCAAGAAGAAGGAAGAACAACGCCTAGAGGAAAATCAAAGCCACGTCATTTCAGGATATGCCCTATGGACACGGTGGAAATATAGGAGCGTCCGTCGTTTTGGAAGTGGAGATGCAGAAAACAAAATGGACCAGGCTATATCAATAGTAACGTTTCTCATGCATGCATGACAAAATGATTCAGGAGTTAGAAATCAGCAAGCATGGAATAAACAAAAAGCTTGAATTCTAAAACAAGACAAAATATCCTAACTGTTTTCTATTGGATATATGAGAGACATGCCTCTTTCAATTCTTAGGAAACACACTTTGGATGTTCCCCTTGCTTTTAAAATCAAAGCACATAGTAATGAGAAGGAAAGGAAACTAACTTTGTTATAAATAACTCACGGAACTGAAGATTTAACTTTATAATATCCTCCCACATTCTATATATATCCTTTTGCAACTTGCAAAACGAGGCATAAATTTTTCCATTTATCTGATTTCTTATATTCAAGGATAACAAATAATCTACATCTTCAGCAGTTAGACAATAATATTTGTAAACTTTGCTAGACTCAAAAATTGAAGAAAATCAGAAATACAAATGAATTTGATTGGTGTCATCTCAATTAAAAATCCCAAAACCGATATGATACCTAAAATAGTTACGTGCCTTACTCAACATAACATTCATTTTGTCAGTTGCCGAACATGTCCTCACATTGAAAATAAACTTAGTATTAAATTATGTCTCGCATAAGGGAATATCTTTAGCATTGAAAACTTTTGAATTTCTTTTTTTTCTTCTCATAAACAATAGCAAATGATTGTTTTTAGATTAGTTCAAGTTCAAAAATTAATATTTGATAGGCTTATTTCTATAAAACTCCCAACAAGTTATAATCCTTGGCAGAAACTATTGAAATGTCTGTAATCTTTAGAAAACTATAGTTACTAGCAGTACCTTGTTAACTATATATATTAATCGACCATTTTTCACTTTTTGATAAATACAACTAATAAATTAAATATTTTATAAACAAAATTTCGTAATTAATTATTATTTATTAATTAAATAGTTAATGGACATTGTGGCGTTTGAGTGGGAAGTTGGCGACTTTTGGCAGCAAGATGGCGAAGATGGAGAGGCTAAGACGACAGCGGCATCGGTGACTGAGGATGGCAACAGAGAGTAGGATTAGGAGGTTGTAAAAAAGAAGCTGAGCAATTTTGGGTTTTCTAGAGATGTTTTGATGATATGACAATTTATGTTACGTGCTGATATGTGGTATCGTTAGTCATGTTAGCTCTCTTGAGATTCCGAACTCTTGGATCTTGTTTGCATGTAAAGTTAGAATAACTGAAGTTATTTTTAAGTGCAGTTAGAGGATGTGCAAACTTTAGTTTACAAGATTATACCTCCGGTTACAATTTTAAGTCGATTTGGTGCGTGACTTTGGAGTTATTTAAACTCCAAAAATTTATTTTGGAATTATCTATACTCCAAAATAAGCGTTTTCTTTTAATTCGTTGGAGCACAGAAAATTTTAGGTGGATTGGAGTTTAGCAAACTCTCGTTACTTCAACTTTGGAGTTTTGATAAATAGAACTTCCAAAACTCCAAAATGAATGTAAAAAATTGGCTTGGTTAAAAGTTTGGAGTTGTGTTTGGATAACTTTATGAAATCAACTCAATTCCCAAACAGGACTTGGTAGTTTGTTGACAAATCTCAATACCTTTGGGGAGTTTTATAGAAATAAGCCTCTTTATTAGATAATTGGGGTTGGTATTAAACTGAAGAAGGCTCAAACTTGTGATAATTGAACTGATATTTATTAGCAATGATAAAGTTTTGTCCTGACCAACTTTCCTGCAATAAAAAAAACCCTTGTTAAAACCTTCCGGCTCATTCTCCTGCTGTCAAAATCCTCCTGGATGCAATATCTGTATAGGTTCCCGCAATATCTTGTTTACTTGCATATCTATATAGTTTTCCGCAATATGTATGCAACTAACTTACATATTCGTATCGTTCGAGATTCTTTGAGCCGGTGGTTTTTGACAGCGGGGAAGTTGGCAAGGTTTTTTTTTGACAATTTAACCATTTTTTTAATTTTAGTTAAAATTCCAAGTTCTTATCCGTAAACAACTTATGAGCCCAACCATCCTATCACCATAAGTTTCTGTGTCCTATCTTTTTGATTGCTTTCCCTTGTGATGATGGAAACATCTTGGCAATTATATTTACATTAATTTGAACCAATAATTACTTGTCAACCTCCTAAAAAAATATAGAATGCCAATAAAAAGTTAATAAATTATTTTAATTTTATTTATTTTGACAAGAAACAGCCCATTATGGGAGCAAACCAGCACGCCGTTTTCCGTAATTGGTGGTCCCCACAGCCAAAAACAAGGTCTGTTTTCTTTTTTGGGGAAAAAATCATAACATAGGTTTAATAATTTCCCAAATCGGGGTATTTTTCTTGTGATTTACTTCAATTTCCGATATGGGTTTGTTCTTCAGATTGAGATTATAGTTGATGGGTTTATTGGTGAAATGGGCTAAACGATGCTGAAGATCTTGTTATTTTATTACGTGGTACTAATTCTTCTTCTTCTTCTTCTAGTAACTTAGATTTCATTAAATTGCCTTTTTTCTTTATTATAGTAACTTAGATATGATCTCATTTTTCCAATATCCTAATTTTATTTTTGGGTTTCATATTTGTATGAATTAGGTCAGTGTCGTTCATTGTTGTTGGAAATTGCTTGTGAGTTGTTTTCTTGGAATGTTTAACTAATTTTCATGAATACATCATTTGTCAGAATTCTAGGAGCTTTTCCTCTATCTGAAGATCAGGTTGTCACTTTATATTTATGATTTTTGAGGAAAAAATCATAGCCTTTTATTATTATTTAAGATTGTGTTATATCTTGTTATTTTACTTTTTATGATAAAAATAGCTGATGGGATTTTGATGAAATGAGTTAGGCGACAATGTAGAGATATGATCTCATTTTATTTTCCTCCATAACCTTGATTTTGTTTTTTATTTTGGTTTTTGTGGTTGCTTTTTGGTGCCAGTTCCTCAGCGCAGCTATTAAATTTTGTGTGAATTAGGTTAGTAATTGTTCATGCTGTGAAAAAGCTGCTTAGTAAATATTTTTTCTTGAAATGTTGAGCTAATGTTCATACATACATCATTTTTCCTTAATCTGATCTTGTTTTCGAGGAAAAAATTATATGATTCATATTATCATTGCGCAAGTTGTGTTATCTTGAGTTATTAAGTCTAATTTCTTTTATGATTTTTGATATTAGAGATCGAGATAGTTGACTGGATTTTGATAGAACGAGTATAAAAGCTGCTGAAAAATAAAATATATAAAAGTAGCTGGTGGATAGATAGTCCCTGTTAAATAGATTTCGTGATCTACACTTTGGGCGACGAAGCGATGTTCCCAATTCTTTCAAAATCCTGATTTTGTTTCACATTTTGGTGTTATGTGTTGCTTTTGATGTCAATTCTTCAAGTGGTGCAATCAAAACAGTGATGAATTAGATTAGTAGCAGTTTGATATATTGACTCATTTTCTTGAACTGTTGGGCTAATCTTCGTAAATACATCATCTGTCGAAAAGTTCACCTCTATTAGAAGATCAGATCGCCACTTCATTTTTATGTTATATATATATATATATATATATATATATATATATATATATATATATATGAGAATAATGGAGGAAAGATGCCATAGGAGGGAATTTCCTCCTATGGCGTCGAAAAAATACACCCTCCCTCATTTTTTCCGACGATCGACATCCACCATCTTCATCGTTATCATCTAAGATGTGGGTACACCAAATTTCATGTGATTCTACAACCTTTTTACCGTTGATTTTGCAATGCAAAAAGTTCTATTGTCGGTAAACCGTTAATTTTGAACCCACTAAATCAACGGTGAAAAGGTTGTAGAATCACATGAAATTTGGTGTACCTACATCTTAGATGATAACGATGAAGATCGTGCGTGCCGATCGTCAGAAAAAATGAGGGAGGGTGTATTTTTTCGACGCCATAGGAGGAAATTCTCTCCTATGGCCTCTTTCCTCCATTAACTCTCTCTCTCTCTCTCTATATATATATATATATGAAAACTCAAAAGATTTGAAGACATCTAACTAATGCATCGATGAGTGCAAAAACGAACGTCTTTCGATAATGCAGCATATATCTTATCCGATGCATATGTTAGAGGTCTTCAAATCCTTTGATTTTCAATACATGTGTATTTGAGAATAGGGTGATCAACTTGAATGGATCGGATCGTTCATATTTGTCGTGGACCGAGAGTTCTCGTTTTTAAAAAACGTGGACCGGTTTGCAATGGATCACTCCCCTATGTGTGTGTGTATACGTGTATGAAAAATCAAAAGATTTGCATACATCTAACTAATGCATCGATGAGTGCAAAAACGAACGTCTTTCGATAATGCAACATAAATCTCATCCGATGCATATGTTAGAGGTCTTCAAATCCTTTGATTTTCAATACACATTTATTTGAGGGTAGGGTGATCAACTTGAACGGATCAGATCGTTCACATTTGTCGTAGACCGAGAGTTCCCGTTTTTAAAAAACGTGGACCGGTTTGCAATGGATCACTCTCATATATATATATATATATATATATATATATATATATATATATAAAGAGAGAGAGAGAGAGAGAGAGAGAGAGAGAGAGAGAGATCGACTAGGATCCTATCGGAAGGATTTTGAAACAAATACTTTTCACATTTTCACCATTAGATTAACTTTGGGATTTGTGCATTCAATTATATTATGTTTGGTAATAAATGAAAGCTTTTATTCATAATTGTTAGGACACATCCCAAACTTAATCCAATGGTAAAAAATGGAAAGTATTTATTTTCAAATCCTTCCGATAGGATCCTAGTCGAACTATATATATATAGTTTACTACTCAAATAGTGATATCTTTTTTGTTATTTAGCTTAACTTGTGTGGTTCCCTTGTAAAGTGTTTTTCATCACTCTATTGAGATAGGAATGCGTGCGCTGGTCAGGCATGTACAGATTCTCCTAATCTAGGGTAGACTGAGATTTATTGATTGTGAGGATCCGAATCACCGGCAGCCGCGAACTAAGCTGTCGTTAATTACCTCTCGCTTTTGGAGCGAGAGAACCTTCGATTGACGGGTAAAACTAGTCATGCGAACTCAATGTGCAGTGTGCGTGTGTTGTATTTTGAAGGTGTTTTGGACATATCGGGGGTCTCGCAGAGTTTACGGGGGCCCCGCTATCCGGATAGTGGGCTGGAGGTCAAGAGGGCTAGCAGCCCCCTTGCAGGGTGCTGGGCGGCGACCCGTTAGAATTTTTTTCTAACGGGGAAGTGTTTCTAGTGTGAAACGTATAGGAAAAGAGGGGTGAGGGGCGTCCTAAGGATGTGTGAGATGGCATGTGGCCGTTGGTGGCGCGTGGGAGCCGGGCGCCAACGGGTTACACGCCCGGTGCGCAGCCACTGGGTGCCAGCGGGTTACGCGCCCTGTGCGCAGCCGCTGGGCGCCGGGAGAAAAAAGGGCTTAGCCACTAGACTGGGAGTTAAACTCCCGAGAGACTTTGGAGTTAAACTCCTAAGAAAAAAGGATTTTTATTATTTTATATTTTTTGGAATTCGGAGAAGTTAAATTCTTAAAGAATAATTCTTATTTGAAGTTAAACTCCCGAAAGATTTTCGGAGATGATGAAAGGGGACTCTTCTTGGATGTTCCCCAAAGTGGGAATTTTGGAGATGAGTCTTCTTCCTCCTCTCTGTAGTTGGATCTTGGAGAAAAAGGATGAGGAGATTTAAAAATATCCCTTTTTAGAGATTTGATGAAAGATTTGAACTCCCCTTCGAGGGTTTTATGGTGAAAACTATATTTTTTGGGAAAAGAAGAGTTAAACTCTTGATTTAATTCAAAAAAAAAGGAACAAATGTTTAAAATTTTTAGGAAGGAGAAGAAGGCACAGAACCTTAGAAAATTATGAGAGAATGAAAGTTGTTCCTGGTTTTCTCATCATGTTTACCTTTTATAGGCTTACATGTTTACACATAGGCCCCTGGGCTTTTCAAAATGGCATTTTGCCCATCTAATGCTCATATGCTTATTTCTTTTTGCACATGAGTCATGGGTTTTACATAAATTTGGCTTTATGCCCATTTTTCTTACATTTATTCATAAAAATTGCATTAAAATTATTTATTACATAATTTTCTTCTTGGCATGGGGGAGGCCGGCCTCTTAGTGTTTAGGCTCGACTTGGGCATGGGCCCATTTGGTTTGGGCTTGGGTCGGGCTTGGGCCCACTTGTCCGCGATTCGACTTTGACATCGACTTTTGATCAATTAGGTGTAAATTTTGACCCCGACATCCCTTTTTAGATAGATAGTTGATAGGGCTCAAAACTGCTAAAATTTTGTTTTATTTGGTTATGGTTTTCTTTCTTCTTTTTTCTAGTAACTTAAATTTACAAGATGAAATAGCTGATAAATTGTCATATGTAATAGTTTTTTGTTTCAACTGTTAGGCTACAGGGTAGTGATATGACTCAATTTCTTTCACAATTCTAAATTCGCTTCACATCTCAATCTTATGGGTTACTTTTGAAATCAATATTTCGAGTACCGCAACCAAGCTTGAATTAGATCGGTAATGGCGGAATCTGCAATTTTCTTGACATATTTTAGCCAATATTTTAGAATACATCATTTTTCAGGATTCTAGGAGTTGTCCTCTATAGATCAAATTTTCCACATTATATCACTTATTATATCCTTGTAAGGCTATTCTGCTATTGGTATTTCAACAATTTCCTCCCTTCGAATGAATATTACAAATTTTCTTTGACACAAATTTTTACTTAGGGGTAATATTTATTAATGCCCTTGCCACTGACAGAAACTCGGGATTTTGTCTCACACTTTGGACCACAAAATTGTTTCCAAATTTCCTCTGTTACATATTTTTATTTTCCAACACCCCCGCAGGCTCAGCGCCTTTCTTGTGGGCTGACACCTTAGCTTCTGCACAGCGGTATTTTTTTTGTGAATAATTGATATGCTTTAAATTTCTCTTTTCAATTAATATGGGGGAGTGATATCATATTCATATCTCTGCCACTGTAACCAAAACCGAAATTGTATAAAATGAAGGTATATTCTAATAAAGTTGTATTCTGAGATTTGCAGCGTTGTACTCACATTCACATACATTGTAAATCATGAGGTTCAAAGAAGGGAGTAGGGTTGAGGTGTTGCGAAAGAAAAAGGAAGCTTATGGCTCTTGGTTTCCTGCTAAAGTCTTGTCAAAGATCAATAATATGTACACAATTAGTTATGAGCTATATCTGACTGGCAAAGGGGAGCCCGTAGTAGAAAAAGTGCATGAAAAAGACATTAGGCCATGTCCTCCGGTTTCACTCGAAGTTGAGAGTTGGGTTCTTGGTGATATTGCAGAGGTATTAGATCTCTGTTCTTGGAGAGTTGGTAAAATTGCGAAGGCCCTTAAAAATAATTATTTTGTTGTGAGATTGTTTGGCTCTATCCAACTTAAAAGGTTTCATATCTCTAACCTAAGGGTTCGGCAAGCTTGGCAGCATAATAGATGGATATCGCTTGAAAAGGTACATGCTAATTTTTTATTTTTACCATTTCATAATTTTTTTGTGTGTTACTTGTCTTATTGTAATTGGCTACTTAGGACTTTCTCTTGATGGGTGAGTTTGTTGTGTTGATCAAATTAGTTTTGATGATTGATAATTTTGTGTACATGGCGCCTTAACATTTATTTAATTATTGAACTCAACCGAGTGCCAATGTTAAATGTAACCATACCCATCGATTATTACAAATCGTTAGCCATTGGAAATAGCTATCCGTCATATCGTCATTCTTTTTGTTCCCATTAGGTATTGTGTTTCTTTGAATGGGAGATGAACATCATCTATCATTTTAGGGAATTGTTAGGTTTTGCTTATAAAACACTATTATTTGTACCTGCGTTGGATGCAAATTCCTTTCACCATTTTCTGTCATTTACACAAATGCAAATTCCTTTCACCTACTTTAGTAGGATTGCTACGGATCTTATGGTTCTTATGATGCACATGTTTCTAGATTCATTGTATGTTAATAATGTGTCTTCAAAACCATAGCGTTTTGAAAAAAAAAACCGGATATGGAAACAAGTACGTCATTTTTCCATACGGATTAAAGAAATTTGTGCTTTCCTTCTAATACAGTTAACTTTACCTGATATGGATGCAAATTCCCTTCTCCTTTTCATGTAAACTACTCTATTGCTGCTTATGATGCATATGTTATTCAGTCTCTTGTCGGTTTAACTTGCATCCTTTCAAATCGTAGTTTCTGCAATGTTTATACTATAAAAATTTTAATTTGGAAACTAGTGTATCGCCCTTCAGATTTGGGATATATATAAGAGGATGCAAAGTATATAGTGCCACTTTATGGCAATACACTATTCGACGATCCATGTTTTTTTTCCCATTCCAATCTTAAAGATTCTTGTATTTGCAAAATAAACTTACACATGGATCAATGACTAATGTGTTGTCATGTGTCCCACTACTATATGAAATTTCTACAATAACAATGTATACTCCGTTCTGTCTATATATTTTAGGCTTAAATCCACAAAACTACCAAATAGTTGCACTGTTTGACAACTAACTACCAAATACTTTTAGAACTACGAATAATTACCAAATTTAACGTTGACATGTCAGCATCGTTAATGCAACGTCTGCGCCACACATATTTGCCACACCATTAAAATTTTATTTTATTTCCCAAATACCCTTCTTTCTCAACTCCTAAGTCCTAACCTTAGCCTAAACCCTAACCCTAACCAGTGCCCCCCAGCAGGCTCCTCCGGCGCCCGTACTAGAGAGGGCTTAAGTCAGAAGATGATGTCAAGGGAGGAGGAGACATCGCCGCCGCCCTCTGCCTTCGCTCCTCTTCCATTGCCTCCACCTTGACCTCGCCATAGTTGTCGCCGCCGCCTCCATAGCCATCCCTGCCGCCGCCGCCATTGCCACCCTCATCCTCAGTCGGAGCCACTGCCAATGTCCTCCATTTCGGCCACCGCCTGCGCCTCCCACCCCTTCTTCATCTTTCCTTTCCCTTTAACCGAAACCCTAGCCTCGCCATCACTCTCGCCGGCGCCCTTTTCTCTCTCTTTTCGACGCCATCTCTGCGGCCGCCTCCCTTCACAATTCATGATCGATGTCATCTTCCTCGTTGCCAAGTCATCACCTTCATCTCCAATTTTTCAATCCTTAACCCTAACTTTACCCAAACCTTAGCCACCTCACAAACCTCTCTCACCCATCCGCTCTTCTCCTTCACCGCCGACACCTCCTAGCTGCCTTGCCGCTGTTGATCTTTTCGCCACTTCGTCATCACCATCAATCATCATCATCACCTTCTTCCCCTTCTTCTTGCATTTGCTAACCAAAACCCTAACCCTGGCCATCGTCGACCACCTCCTCCATCGGCTTATGAGCATATTAATTGATTAAAAAATTACTAATAAAATAATTAATAGTTATCTAATTTAATTAATTAAAAGGGTAAAATGGTCATTTTACATACAACCTAACACTGTTAGGCCTTGATTGTTAAGTATGGTAGTTATTCGTAGTTTTGAAAGTATTTGGTAGTTAGTTGCCAAATATTGCAGCTATTTGGTAGTTTTGTGAATTTATGCCTATATTTGATATGCTCGATAGCCAATGATTCGGTCCCAAGCTTTGCACTTGCAATTCATTAAAATAAATATTAAAATTTTCAGTGAGAACAATAATAAGTGGTATGAATTTGCAGGTCAAAAGCTGAATTCATGAACTTTTAATTTAACAGCAGATAGGGAGCTATGATATTGATAGTTATTACCAGTTAGGCCATGTTCTCGCGTAAGTTTAAATTTTACTGTCGGTGGTTTAATCTATCAAAGATTGGAGCCTTGTTACCCGCGAACTTTATGGGAAATGTTTGAATCTTTTTCCTTCCCCTGTGAATTCAATGCCTGTATGATCCAAGTTAACATACACTATTGGTTTATCTTTCTCCTCGTTTTGTACTAAAGTTAACTATAAAGCAAATTATGTTTAGTAATTCATCAATTTCCAGAACTCCATAGATGAAATGTGAGAAAAAGGTTTCATTGCCTTGCTTTGCTTTTATGTAAATTCATCAAGTTCTAAATTACAAATCCAAGTCAGAACACACGCGTGCGCGCACATGTATATGTGTACATACACGTGTGTGTGTGGGGGGGGGGGAGCTGATTTATCGAGGCTAGACCTTATTTTATAAAAGGAGGCAAACTCCTAAAACTTCCAATCTGTCATATTTTTCACCGATCGATACCGGTCATTGTAGGCTATGTATCAAAATTCAAAAGATTTGGAGACCTCTGATACATCCATCAAGTAAGACAATTAACGGGTTTTCGGTACATGAAACATGTAATCACTTGATGCTTGTGTTAGCGGTCTAAAAATCTCTTGAACTTTGATACAGTCTTTCTGTGACATTAGATCATGAAGACAGGTATGGATCGATGATAAACTTGACGGGTTGGATGTTTGAGGATGGGCATCATTTTATAAAATGAGGCACGGCTTCAAGAAATCAGCTCTCTCTGTGTATGTGTGTGCCACTACAAGAAACAACCCTTTATTCCGTTGGGTATCGCTCGACGAAATAAATTTCCTCCTTACGGAATAACTTTATTCCGTCGGGTGATATTCGACGGAATAAATGTCGGTGTAATAGGTTTATTCCATCGGGTGCTTGATATATTTCGTTGGGTAGTCTATTCCGTCTGTATATATCTGACGAAATAAAGTGGGCAAAACTGGGATTAATTTCCTGTACAAGACCTATTTTGTCGAGTATTTTCCGACGGGATAAGTTATTTCGTCGGATATTATCCGCCGAAATAGGTGTGATACAGTGAAAAAAACAGTGAGCAGGCTTTTTGGTTTAATTCAACAATTCGATACAAATTCAATTCCTTTACTGAAATCATAACCAACGAACAACCAATGCACATCACAATAACCGCAGTCGTGTTGCATACAAAATCAATCCATTCCACAATCAATTCATAACACGGAAATTAGATAATAGACATAAATCCGATATGATACGATACAATATTGAAATAAAGTTCATTACTTAATACAACTTCATGAAATTATAGAATCTGAGAATCTGATACGAAATATAATTAACATGTCACTCGTCTAATAGTATTTTACAACTTTTTAAAACGTATTTGTCAAAAAAACTTTTAAAACGTACGAAATGGAGTGATTCGAGTATCTCCATCTTGAGCTTACTCTTCGCCGCTGTTGTCATCCGGAAAGTCGTTGAAATCGAGTGGGTATTATAGTGTTATCAACGGACAAGGTACTATAGTGTTATCAACGGACAATTATTAGTACACATTTTTAATAATTATATGAAAAATGTATTGAAACCAAGGATTATCAAACTTAGATCCGGTATTTGCTTCTCTTGAAACTTCAAGCTATCTATGATCTACATTCTCATCTCAGGTGACCTCACGACTTCTTCTTTGGTCATCTTCCTTTACGAACCAGAAGCTGATGAGGGTCCAGATGCAGAACAGACTAGAAGACGCGTGCTCGAGAACCCGCGGGAGTAAGAAGAGACAAGCCTTATCCACGGAATACTGAAGTGGATGGAGATGCAGATAGGGGCGCAGGGGGCGCGGGCTCTTGAATGAATATCCCTGCGCGTATCTGAGGAGAATGCAAGTCCGGACCCTGGCCATCCAGATGAACCGTCCCTTGCCGATTTGGGTTGTGTCGCTGAATGACGTCCTCATTAATTCTATGAAGCTCAATGGGAGTAGGATCTTGGCCATGCTTCTCGACAAACGCCGCCACCAGCTCATCAATCTCTCTATTCATCTTTTGCTGCATGAAATTACAATATGAACCAAGTTAAGTCAATTATTGAAAACGAAATTAAGTAATTTAAATAACAAAAAGTAACCCGTATAAGAGCATACTTACGTAATGCTTAGTTGCTTCCTGTGAGCCGGGGAAACTGGATTGACGCGCAAACCCCATACCATAAATGTCCACATGGCTGAACATTTTTCCCGTTTGTCTTGCTTGCCATTTAGATGAAAATTCGATTTTGATCAAGTTTACGAAATAGACAAATTCAGAATATTTGTTTTGATCTTACATGAACAACTCCATATTGTGAGGAGTTCACCTTTCCGTCTAACCAATGATCAGTGTTATGACTCTGCGCCACTGCTTCCCGCTCGCTCGTCTCCTGCCATTTAGATATGATATAACATCTCATACTAATCGACGGATAAATGTCTAATGCTTTTACAGTTTAAGCAATAAACGTACCCTAATTTCATCCGAATAGAAGTGTTTTATCATGTCGGCCCAGTAATCGTCTGTCTAAATCATGTGCTTCGCCGCCCATTTCGCCACATTTGTGGGAGTATCCTTCTATTTCTTGTGACCGAGTGTTTATGATCATGCCAACTCCCTGATATGTATATAAACAATTTCTCTCGGACGACGTGCAGAGGTACATGAGCACTGTCAATCCACCAAACTACGGTAAAACACGCCTACAAAGAAACACCGAAAATGTATTAGCATAATACACATATGCAAAAGTAATAAACGAATGCTTAATTAAATAACCTTAACAAAATATCATCCAAGGTCATTTGCTTCTTGGCCTCCAAAACTTTCGCCGTTTAATCCATCGGAACATAACTGGAACCGACTTTCATGTAGAGAAAGTTTTTTTATGTTTTATGTCCACACTTAGAGAGATTTGATAAGTAACCGTCAGAAACCCTTACTCAAAAAATCTGAGGAAAGCATCCTTCTCGATAGCAGATATAGTGTACTTCGCTGCAGGAATTGACCATATACCGTTACCCACTTCTCGTGGATGCAATTGAGGTCTCATCTGTAAGTCCATGTCACGCACCCCACTAATTTGCGGGGAGGCGGAATATATGAAAAACAATTATCAAAGCTTCGTAACACGGACTTGAGCGCATGAATCGTTTCTAAACCATTGCTAACAAACTACTAGAGGTTTAACATTTCGGAAGCGAAGTTATACATTACGTTACTTGTCCTTCGGGTCTTCATCGCGGTCCTCCACTCCTCGTAGGCTTCTTGGAATATCAGCACCTCAACGGCCTCCTCGAATCAAAGACGATCCACCCGAAAGCTCCTACACCAAGTTTAATCTCAAACTTGAGATAACTAGGTTGCTTAAAGTGCTAATCTAAGCTACCTAGGAGATATAGAGTGAGGTTATGGATGTATTAGTCTAGCTAACCCTTGATCTCAACTCATGAGAGGTTAGAGTTAGGGTTTGAAGAGAGAGTTAGCTTGAGGAGAGAGAAGGTGAGAATAATAATGAAATGAGATAATGAACTTATCATGATATATATGAAGCATTATTATTTATCCAAAAATCAAATAATAGAATTAACAACCATGCTTCACAAATATCTTTGAGTGATTCATCTCCATGAGTCATTAAGCATTTATGATGCTATAATGACTTGGATGAATCACACAAATGAGTCACTAATCTCATTTAATGCAATGCCACCTTAACCCCTTAGTCACCACTCTTCCAGAAGCTTCCCGACAAATTACAAGAATGCCCCTCCAATCCGTGAAAACACGGAAAAACTTTAGACTGTATAAATCCTATAATCCGATACTAGAATCTGGCTTAAACCAAAACCGGCTAGTAAAAACTGTCCGAAAAGTCGTACGTGCGTAAACACACGTATGCGTCCGAACCCTTGTCGTAAAACCATACGACCTCTATATCGTTTCGTCTGGAGCAGGGAAACTCTCTGTGTGGGACTCTAAAGACCCGACACTACGCTGGCAGTGTGTTTAACCACAGACCGCAAGCGGCACTAGCTGTATGTAACGGTCCCCAGGTAGATGTCGATAAGAAGGCCGATGAGGAAAACCATCCAAACCCCTACTGAGCCTGATGTGACAATCTCCGTACAGTCCGGTCTGTTCGTCTAAGACTATCGCATATCAAGCCTAGGGGGCGGCAAGCGTCAGTCCCCTAATAGCTGTATAAGTCGTGTCGGAGCGAAGCCCATTACACCCTGAGAAGCTACTGGAACCTACCAGTATATCTCGCTTGCCCTGGCTAGGGACTTTGCGTAATGGCTCTCTGACACAGCGCGATATCAACTCCCTATACCGGGAGAGACAAATCCTATCTAACCGCCACTGCCTCCAAGTGCTCGGGACTGCACCCAACTGCTACCTGTTTGCACGACTCCTTTGAGCCGTGGTAGGGTAGCAATCTAAGAACAGTAGGACACACTCGAGGCGAAGTAGCAGTGTCAAGTCCGCGGACTATGCTGTACTCATGTCACCTGGGAACTGTTAACTGACGATGGGTATAATACCAACCAATCAGTTCCTCGGCGAGTCCTGTCCGGTGTACCCGTAAGCTAACGAGCACCTGTATACTATCTCTAGTACGACGTACTGATGGCTGTGGGACAGACCATCTCCCCAACTGGGATGAGAAGCGTATACACTTAGTCTACTCCGGAATATCGATGCCCTATCTCGATAATCCAACGACCAGGGACCTGTATAGGATGTTGCTTACAGACTACCCAGCCCCCACTACTGTGACTGCCATCACGACGCTGGTAATCAAGCAAAAGATCCTATGGGCTCTACTAATATGTATAAGTGATACGTTACAAGAAACATATGCACATATTAAAGTAGACACAAACCAAGTAGCATACTACCATTTTTAGCAAGACTGTTTATATACAACTGTGAATATCCCAAGCTTCCATTAAGTAATATACAAGTAATATACAACCTAGTATGATACAATAATGGCCCCTAGGGCATATACACTAACAATCTCCCACTTGCACTAGGGCCATGAGCTGGCATATCGTAGACCTATCATCTCGAATAGCCTCTCGAACTGCGTCTGAGGAAGGGCCTTTGTGAATGGATCAGCAATGTTATTCTCCGTCTCTACTCTCTTCACCTCGATCTCCCGGCGATCTACGATCTCCCTGATCAGGTGATACCGCCTTAAGATGTGTCTGGACTTCTGATGGGACCTGGGTTCCTTCGCTAAAGCTATAGCGCCGTTGTTGTCACAATACAGAGGTATTGGACCAACACTGGTAGGAACCACCTGAAGTTCTGTGAGGAACTTCTTCATCCAGACTGCTTCTTTTGCGGCATCGCAAGCAGCTATGTACTCTGCTTCCATCGTTGAGTCAGCAACGGTCTCCTGTTTGGAACTCTTCCAACAGACCTCCCTCCATTGAGGGTAAAGACATAACCCGACATGGATTTGGAGTCATCTTTGTCACTCTGGAAGCCGGAGTCGGCAAAGGCCTCCAATTGGAGGTCTTTTCCGCCATACATCAAGAACATCTCCTTAGTCCTCCTTAGGTACTTGAGAATGTTCTTTACTGCTATCCAGTGCTTCTCCCCTGGGTTTGCTTGATACCTGCTTACTATGCTTAATGCGTATACTACATCTGGTCCGGTATATAACATCGCATACATTATAGAGCCTACCGCAGAAGCGTAGGATATAATTGACATGCGATCCCTTTCCAAATCAGTCTTGGGAGACATCTCTTTGGAGAGGGTGATTCTGTGACAAGCTGGTAGATTACCGAGCTTAGAATCGTCCATACTGAATCTCTTTACTATGGTGTCTATGTATCTGGACTGCGAAAGTCCCAACATCCTCTTTGATCAATCACGATAGATCCGGATCCCCAGAATGTAGGTGGCATCACCCAGGTCTTTCATGGAGAATTTATGTGACAAGAATATTTTGACTGACTGTAACATAGGAATATCATTTCTTATTAGGAGAATGTCATCCACGTACAAGACGAGGAATACTACAGTTCTCCCTACAATCTTACTGTATATGCAAGGTTCATCTGGATTTTTGATGAAGTCGAATTCTTTGACAGCATCATCAAAACAGATGTTCCAACTCCGCGATGCCTGCTTTAGTCCATAAATGGACTTAAGCAGCTTGCATACTTTACCGCTGCTCCTATTCTGAATGAATCCCAATGGCTGATCCATATAGACGCTCTCTTCCAAATTACCATTTAGAAAAGCCGTCTTTACGTCCATCTGCCAGATTTCATAATCGTGGAAAGCAGCAATAGCAAGAAGGACCCAAATGGATTTAAGCATAGCTACTGGAGAAAAGGTTTCGTCATAGCCCAAACCAGGTCTTTGACGGAAACCCTTTGCAACTAGTCTAGCCTTGTATGTTTCAACCTGTCTATCTACACCAATCTTCTTTTTGAAGATCCATTTGCATCCTACGGGTTTTACCCCATCTGGAGCAACGTCCAAAGTCCATACTTTGTTAGTGTACATGGACTCCATTTCGGTCCGCATTGCATCCAGCCATTTTACTGAGTCACCGCTCTGAATGGCTTGCTGGAAGCTAGTAGGGCCATCTTCATCAATGACACAATCCTCTCTATCCCCATCTATGAGAAAACCATAGTATCTCTTAGGCGGATGAGACAGCCTACTACTCCTGCGGAGTGGCGTCGGGATGTCCTGTTCTTCTGAACCTTCTGGTTCTTCCAAGCTTTCAGTAATAGCTTGTGGTTTTGGAATTTCTTCCAGTTTTATTTCGCTCCCACTTGTATCCTTTTCTAAAACTTGCTGTTCTAAAAATTGGGCATTACGAGAAACAAAAACCTTTTGTTCCTCTGCGTAATAGAATAGATATCCCTTGGAGTTCTTTGGATATCCCACAAACTTACACTGTACTGATTGTGTCTTGAGCTTGTCCGCATGCTGTTTTTTAACAAAAACCGGACATCCCCAAATCTTCAGATACTGAAGATAGGGTTTTTTCTCACTCCACATCTGATATGGGGTGGTAGGCACTGTCTTGGTAGGAACCCTGTTCAGAAGATATGCCGCTGATTCCAGCGCATATCCCCAGAATGATCGCGGTAACTCAGCGTTACTCATCATGGAACGAACCATATCTAATAGGGTTCGATTCCTCCTTTTTGATACACCGTTGTGTTGTGGTGTGTATGGAGGAGTAAGCTGAGAGAGAATTCCATTCTCTTTTAAGTAACCCAGGAACTCGGCACTTAAGTATTCACCACCTCGATCAGATCTCAGTGTTTTTATACTCTTGCCTGTTTGTTTTTCCACTTCATTCTTGTATTCTTGGAATTTCTCATAGGCCTCGGATTTATTTTCATTAAGAAAACATATCCATACCTAGAGAAATCATCCGTAAAAGTAATGAAGTAGGAATAACCTCCTTACGCATGTGTAGATATTGGACCGCACACGTCACTGTGTACGAGTCCCAAGAGCTCGCTTGCTCTTACTCCGTGTCCAGTGAACGGAGTCTTTGTCATCTTTCCTTTGAGACAAGATTCACAAGTAGCATAAGATTGATATTCGAACGGATTCAAATATCCTTCTCTATGTAACTTAGTCAACCTTCTCTCATTGATGTGACCTAGTCTACAATGCCATAAGAAAGCGTGATTTATTTCTGGAGACTTTCTTTTAAGTGTGTTCTGGATATTGAAAACCTGAGCTTGACTTAATACGTATATACCGTTATCTAATGTACCGGACCCAATCATAACTTGATTTAGGTGGATGTTAACTACATCGCTTGCGAATGTAAAATCATATCCCTCTCTTGAAAGTGAGAATACTGATATGATATTACATGTCATACTAGGTACATACAAACAGTTATGTAGAATCAATATATGCCCACTGGTCAAACCTAGGCGATATTCTCCCACGGATTCAGCGTCTACGCTCATTCCATTTGCAACTCTGAGAGACCAATCACCTACCTTTATAACTCTACGGTTTCTCAAAGCATGTATTGAATTATAGATATGAGATCCTGCTCTGGTATCTAGTATCCAGGAAGTAGAGTTAATCGACAAACAGTTCTCAATAACAAATACACTTGAGGCTGAAGCCACAACATGCTTCGAATCCTGGCTACTGGCTTTGCTAGCCTTGCAATCATTCTGCCAATGTTCATTCCTGTAACAAAAGTAATGTCCCTCTTTTACTATATCGAGTCCCGAAACTTTTGCCGATCTCTTTTCTTCTGCTTCCTTGGTTTCCTTCAGGGTAGGAGGCAAAGACTGTAGAATCAAGTCAGTATCTGACTCGTTTCCCAACGTGGTCTCCAGGTCCTGGAGCTCATCAATACAGCTAGTCATTGTAAGGACGTTGCCCCTTACAGATGACCCGTCAGCGAACCTCGCTTGAATTAATTCGTTCGAGGTCTCATATCTTGCGATATGAGATTGCTCTCCATATAAATCTTTGTTATGGAGAAAGATGGAAACCAAGTCCATCTTCTCGTGCTGCTTCTGGTATACACCATCAACTGAAGCTAACACGAGGCACTTAGCTTTCGTTTTATCTTTTTCCTTTGTCTGATGGATATCCATATCCACGACAGTGGAAACTGGACCTGGGACGGCGAGATCTAGAATAGTAATAGGGTGGTTCAGCTTGTCATAGGCAATGGACATCTGGACAGACTTTTGCCACTCATATAAGTAAGATTCAGTCAAATTATTATCTAGATGTAATCTATGTGTGGTCACAAGGTCGCTGCAATTTAAGAGAGAAAAGAAAATACTATTAGTATGATGCTCTTGCAAGTTTAGAGTGATTTAATTTATCTAAACAAGATGGCTCCCACTGTTTCTCGAATTCCTCCTCAAACCATAAAAGAAGAATTAGCCAGGACTATTCTCACCGTACAATTCTTGCTTAACCGTTCAGCCAGGTCAGTGTCGATACTTCGAGGGAGGTTTTCCAACGCTTTCGCGAAGTTCCTTAATTAAATAACCTCTTTTCTCTGGGGGTGTAACCCCGCTGACACCTTTCTAGGCACCTACTTGGTTTATAGCATTGATCGTTAAGTGACGAATCTTCTGATAAGTAGTATATACTCACAGTAGGATCGGGATCCAAAATATCATCGTATGATAATGTTGAAGGAATCCTACCAATATTCATCAAACTCCAAATGGTATGCTTTCTGTCACGCCCCGCTTCCCAGAGTACGCAGGATTGGGCACGTAACATAGCCAACCATGCTACCTGTGGGTAGGAAGTATCCATCCACAGTCACATTACGGTTGTAAGGATATCAAGAACAAGATAAAGTACTAATCTAACACATGTCCAAATCCATAATAACAAGAAATCAATGAACAATAAGTGCGGAAGCAAATGATCCAATATAATAATAGAAAGGTACGTCCCATAATGCGGGATCGCACCTGGAAATAAAATGCAATAAACAAACTAACCACTATAGAACTCAAATCAGCCTGCTGGCTGAAGTACTCCTGCACGGTCGGCGACAGTGGTAAAGAATCTGGGCCATGCAAAACCCAGACGTCAGCGCGTCATGACATCAAGTATATAATGTAAACATGGTGATAAGCAATGCAAATATGAACATGAATAAAGCAGTACTAAGAAATAACCGAGCAGGGTAATGTGCAATGGTGACTAAACTGTCCTATCAGGTTTTCTACTCTATAGTCTTTGAAACCAATTGATGAATCGTCGATGTAACCCAATAGTATCCCGTACATACCCGGGACCACGGCCACAATATTCTCGGCTGCAGCCGAGACATGCCGTTAGGCACAGAATAGGAAAGTGTACACTCGGTATTACCCCGTACATACCCGGGATCACGGCCACAATATTCTCGGCTGAAACCGAGACATGCCGCTGGGCACAGAATAGGAAAGTGTACACTCGGTATTACCCCGTACATACCCGGGATCACGGCCACAATATTCTCGGCTGAAACCGAGACATGCCGCTGGGCACATAATAGGAATGCGTACACTCGAACGGTAGTGAACTGTCGAGTTACAAGTCAGGTTCATCTTTGATTTTCCCATACCCCCAAGCTATGTATGTCAGGTCAGGTATTCAGTAGTCAAGGACTAATGCCAACACAAAATCCGGTAAGAGTAGGTCTGTCTGGATAGACAGCAGGGATGGTCGGGTTTGTCGGCATTAGGCATGAGATCATGAAACAAGTCATGTCATGGTACAACAGGATGAGTTGGTATGTATGTATATGTCATGTGTAGCAGGATCAGGCCAATATGTAGTGCAATCGGGTATGTGCTCACAACAGGTATACAATCAAATAATGAACAGCAGCGGAAACAGTAAATAACAATATTATTACATGTAAACACAATGAGGTTATGTATTCTCTTATTAACAGGTTCACGCACCTTTGGGGTGCAAAAGCCACAAGGTGAAGCAAAATCAGTAACAGAACGTAATAAAGCTGTATATGTGTACAATTATTGTCCTTTAAGTAGCAAAATGATTAACTGGTAGTTTGGTTACTAGGGTTACAGTGGCAAAATACGGTTCAGGTTACGTATCATGATATATATCATATTCCGTCCAATTGAGCAAGGTAACAACACTAGTTAATATTAATAGGTTTTAGGAGTCAAGTATACTTAATTAGTCTAACATAGCATGTAGCAAGTAATACTTGCCTCAGAACAAGGGTCGAGATGCAGGCGGCCTGATGCACAAGTCACGATACGGTGTGTGAAACGGCGCGACACGGTACTGGGTCCAGGCGCGACACGATCTGCGGCGCGGTCTGGTGCGCGATACGGACGCGATCTGCGGCGCGGTCTGGTGCGCGATACGGACGCGATCTGCGGCGCGGTCTGCTGCGCGGTACAGACGCGATCTGCGGCGCGGTCTGGTGCGCGATACGGACGCGATACGGTCACGGTCTGCAGCGCGATCTGGTGCACGGTACGGGCGCGATACGGTGTACACCCAAACGGCGAACAGCGGGACCACACGGACTGAAGTACTTCGCTGGAGAGTTGGGTCCAGTCGTCGGCATGGCCGGATTCCGGCAAAAGTCACGGCAACGAAGTTAGCACAATGATAAACATAATACGATCAGCGGGGGGGGGGTTAATGCACAAAGGGAAAGATGAGAAAGCTTACAGAGAGATATACCAGGGTGACCCCGGCGGGCTCGACGGCGCTGGAACGCCGGCGAGGCAACGACGGAGGCTGCGAAGGCTTGAACGGCCTCGGGTCTGTTGGTGAGGGTGTTGCGACGAGTAGCGGAGGGTGGTGGTCGGCTCTGGTGGTCGAGGGGGAAAGGAGGTGGTCGGAGGTGGCGCGGTGACGTCGACGAGGGTCGACGGCGTCGTTCCCGACGAACCCGGGGATGGTGCAGGGTCGGGCTCGGGCTTGTTGGTGATCCGACGAAGGGAGGATGAAGGCGTCGACGAGGTCGCGACGAGGAGGAGGAGAGGGAGTCGCGGGCGTCGTCGGTGGCTGGAGGCGACGTCGACGACGAGGTCTGCGGTGCGAAGGGTGGCGTCGGGGTTGGGTGCAGGCACGGAAGATGGACGGAGGAGGGAGGAAGCGGGTGCGGTGAGGTCGACGAGGTGGTGACGGCGACGGCGAGGTCGCGGGGAGGTCGGCGGCGAAGAACGAGGGGCTAGGGTTAGGGTTTCGGAGGGTTTCTCGTGGTGGGAGAAGATGAGTGGGGAGGCGGCTGCATGGGGTTAATAATATAGGAAGAGAGAGAGAGATTGGAGAGAGAGATTGAGGGAAGAGAGAGAGAGATAGGGAAAGGGAGGCGGGGCCCACGCGGGTACATTCCCCCACTGTGATTGGCCACGAGAGATTTAGAAGGGATTTGAAATTAAATTTGAAGGAGTTGGAGAGATATAGCAGGTAAAGAAAATATATATTCGTATATATTTAGTTTAAGGTATTAATTTAAATGGGCCTTTTTGGCGCGAAATGAAATATTTTCAAATCGCGCCCGGGTTGCGCCCAAATGTTCCAAATTCAAATTATAGGATTTTAAGCGGGTTCCAAATTTTGAAAAGAGGTGTTTAATGATTAAAATGTATGCCCCCAAGTCGGACACTTGCACGCGCGCGTAGTCGTCCAAGTTTGCCCGTTTAGCCGAACGGGACGGAATCTCGACACGCGGACGCTACCACGCGACTAGTGGCGACGAGTAGGCCAACATGGACACTTTTAATTTCATTTTAGGAGTTAAAATTTGTTATGTGCCAAAATGACTTAACCGGTTAAAATTTAGCAAAAAGCACCAAACAATCAGGAAAATTGGAATGAGTAATAAATGACCCTCAACTAGTAATATAAATAGTATTATTGGGCTCGGGTGTTACACTTTCTCTGCAAATTTCAGTTTCTTTAGAAATTCCTGATATATATATTTTTGCCCCATGCTCTTATAACCTTGGCGTTGGTCAAAATGTCATAAGTCACATGTCAAGTTCTACCCATCATTGTCCAAGTTAATTTGAACCCATACATATCCCTGACGTTGGCCAAATGATAATACGACTATCCCAAACTAACACATCTATCTATGCAAACAAATGAAATACTCCAGCAGCTACCAAACACTATGCCCTGGCGTTGGTCAAATGCATAGCTTGAATACTACTGAATATCCAAATGAAATGACGGAGGGCTACGGATGGTTTTTGGCAAAACCGTGAACGTAGTGAACTTAATATAATCGAAGGAACCTGATACTTTTTAAAAGGAGTGGTTAAAGCTCCGGAATTAAAAAATCTGATCTTTTAAAATAACCGAGTGGTTTCTTTTAAATTTGTTCCAACGATTAAACTTTTGGTTTATTTTCTTTGCATTATAATAATACGTCCCATCATTATCCTATCATTGCAGAAAACAACGAAAATACCACGTCCTCTTATGCCATCCGCATTCGCCACGGGGTCCCGTCATCACCCGTTAGGTTACTTAACTAACGACAGAGCGGGGGCTGGGCTAGCGCGGGTGTAAAACATAAGTGACGTCTAATAGCTATCATATATAGATATTGTACATTCGTCAGACGCAATAATAAGCATTCCAGATCACAGATGAACTTTATTGGATTTATTAGCAATCCGCATTTGCTTTGAGCCTGCAATAAAAGACGGATTACACAGTTGTGATGAATAGCCATTACCCCACTCTAGACCTCTACGGGTACGGCAAACTACCCGCCAAGTACCCGAAGTGAAGCGGCCTCCCTCAACAACGTGAGTAGGCCACTAAACACTTCAACGTACCTGGTAGTTTGTGTACCCCGCCTTGGGTCTATCCTAGGAGCAAAAAAATGGTAAAAAGAAATAATACAACGGTGGCTACAACCGCAACCTGGATGTGCCCCGCAAAAGAATATTACATCAAATTACATTTACATTGAATGAATGAATATTAAACCCATCTTAAAACCCGGCTAATCATCACAACAGTCCAACACAGTTCATATACACAAACAGTAAACATTACAGAAATGTGCAACCCCCTGCCAACCGGCATACTAGCAGTTAGGGGAGGTTTACGAACACATTAAACATTACAGATAAAAACCCAATTAGCAAATATCTTAGAATATCGATCGATAACCATATTCCGTGTTTACCCCAAAAGCCAACCTGTACTGAAGTAACCTGGGTAGAAACAGAACATACAGGAAGACAAAAAACCCAAAATTATGAATTACTGTGAAAATCCGAGTCAACTCGGCGTTGACTCGGCGGTGGATCCGTGGCAGAAGCTCTCTATTGCCGCGGATCCGCGGCCGTTTTGCCGATTCAGTGGCTCGTATTTTCCCAGTATTCATCAATTTCCCTGCTGTGAATTTTAAGGTATGTCAAAAAAAATTTCAGACAGTTTTAAAATTAACAGAAACATAGGGTTTCGTATTTCGTATTTTTCGTCGATCGAACTTCTAATCAGTTGCTAACAAGCTAGTAATGGTTTAGTTGGCTCTGATACCATTGTAAGTCCATGTCACGCACCCCACTAATTTGCGGGGAGGCGGAATATATGAAAAACAATTATCAAAGTTTCGTAACACGGACTTGAGCGCATGAATCGTTTCTAAACCATTGCTAACAAACTACTAGAGGTTTAACTACTCAGAAGCGAAGTTATACCCCACGTTACTTGTCCTTCGGATCTTCATCGCGGTCCTCCACTCCTCGTAGGCTCCTTGGAACATCGGCACCTCAACGGCCTTCTCGAATCAAATACGATCCACCCGAAAGCTCCTACACCAAGCTTAATCTCAAACTTGAGATAACTAGGTTGCTTAAAGTGCTAATCTAAGCTACCTAGGAGATATAGAGTGAGGTTATGGATGTATTAGTCTAGCTAACCCTTGATCTCAACTCATGAGAGGTTAGGGTTAGGGTTTGAAGAGAGAGTGAGCTTGAGGAGAGAGAAGGTGAGAATAATAATGAAATGAGATAATGAACTTATCATGATATATATGAAGCATTATTATTTATCCAAAAATCAAATAATAGAATTAACAACCATGTTTCACAAATATCTTTGAGTGATTCATCTCCATGAGTCATTAAGCATTTATGATGCTATAATGACTTGGATGAATCACACAAATGAGTCACTAATCTCATTTAATGCAATGCCACCTTAACCCCTTAGTCACCACTCTTCCAGAAGCTTCCCGACAAATTACGAGAACGCCCTTCCAATCCGTGAAAACACGGAAAAACTTTAGACCTTA
Organism: Agapanthus africanus; assembly: GCA_030015575.1. NCBI lineage: Eukaryota > Viridiplantae > Streptophyta > Magnoliopsida > Asparagales > Amaryllidaceae > Agapanthus > Agapanthus africanus. The sequence continues at coordinate 752,021,558 of CM057339.1, forward strand.
TAAATCCTATAACCCAATACTAGAATCTGGCTTAAACCAAAGCCGGCTAGTAAAAACTGTCCGAAAAGTCGTACGTGCGTAAACACACGTATGCGTCCGAACCCTTGTCGTAAAACCATACGACCTCTATATCGTTTCGTCTGGAGCAGGGAAACTCTCTGTGTGGGACTCTTAAGACTCGACACTACGCTGGCAGTGGGTTTAACCACAGACTGCAAGCGGCACTAGCTGTACGTAACGGTCCCCAGGTAGACGTCGATAAGAAGGCCGATGAGGAAAACCATCCGAACCCCTACTGAGCCTGATGTGACAATCTCCGTACAGTCCGGTCTGTTCGTCTAAGACTATCGCATATCAAGCCTAGGGGGCGAAAAGTGTCAGTCCCCTAATAGCTGTATAAGTCGTGTCGGAGCGAAGTCCATTACACCCTGAGAAGCTACTGGAACCTACCAGTATATCTCGCTTGCCCTGGCCAGGGACTTTGCGTAATGGCTCTCTGACACAGCGCGATATCAACTCCCTATACCGGGAGAGACGAATCCTATCTAACCGCCACTGTCTCCAAGTGCTCGGGACTGCACCCAACTGCTACCTGTTTGCACGACTCCTTTGAGCCGTGGTAGGGTAGCAATCTAAGAACAGTAGGACACACTCGAGGCGAAGTAGCAGTGTCAAGTCTGCGGACTATGCTGTACTCATGTCACCTGGGAACTGTTAACCGACGATGGGTATAATACCAACCAATCAGTTCCCCGGCGAGTCCTGTCCGGTGTACCCGTAACCTAACGAGCATCTGTATACTATCTCTAGTACGACGTACTGATGGCTGTGGGACAGACCATCTCCCCAACTGGGATGAGAAGCGTATACACTTAGTCTACTCCGGAATATCGATGCCCTATCTCGATAATCCAACGACCAGGGACCTATATAGGATGTTGCTTACAGACTACCCAACCTCCACTAATGTGACTGCCATCACGACGCTGGTAATCAAGCAAAAGATCCTATGGGCTCTACTAATATGTATAAGTGATACGTTACAAGAAACATATGCACATATTAAAGTAGACACAAACCAAGTAGCATACTACCATTTTTAGCAAGACTGTTTATATACAACTGTGAATATTCCAATACAACCTAGTATGATACAATAATGGCCCCTAGGGCATATACACTAACAATCTCCCACTTACAAGAACCACTGTCGTATCGTAAGTGTATCCTTAAATTTCGATTTCACATTCAATAAGGTGTTAAGGAGTTGCTCGCATATGTTCTTCTCAATATGCATAAAGTCTAAGTTATTATGCAAATTGAGATCGCGCCAATATATTAATTCGTTGAAAATGAGATTTTTCCTCCAATGACCGCCAACAACGCGTGGAATTGTATTCTCTACCGTCCTCCTGAAAACATCAGTATTGAGACCTTGTGTGGCCTCCCACAACTTCAAACCTGTCGGCTCAGGTGGGGCACGCATATGCTCTTTTTTACCATTGAACTTGCTGCAATTATAGCGATATGAATGGTTTCTATCTAACATCGACGGTGACCTGTGTAATACTTGATCTTTTGCTCGCCTACTTTAGGATCACATACGGTTTTCTCTAGACATCCCAGGCAAACTTTGTAACCTTTAGTGCTATCCAGAGAATATAGCGTATGCTTGAAAATCGTTGATTGTCCATAAGAGCACCGCATGCAGTGTAAATGTCTCTTTCTTATGGGCATCGTAAACCTATATACCTGGCTCTCACAACTCCTTCAGCTTCTCAATTAACGGCCTCAACTATAAATCGATATTATTTGATAGAGAGTTACTTCCAGGGATTAACAAGGGCATTTGTATGTAAGAATGCTTCATACTCATCAATGGAGGAAGATTATAAACAACAAGAGGAACTGGCCATATACTGTGATTTACACCGTGTCTGAACCATTCTATGTCATCTATAGATAAACCAAACCTCACATTACCGACATTCGTAGCAAAACCTTCATACAGGGCATCAAAGTATTTCTACTCTTCGCCATCGGCTGGATACCGCAAGAATCCGTCCTTAGTGCGACTATTTTCATGTCATGTCATGCTTTCAGCAGTTTTTGATGACATAAATAATCGCCGAAGCCTTTGTCTAATTGAAAAATATCACAGAACCTTTGTCGGAATCCGTCTAGGAGCATCAAGTGTAGATTCATTTTCACTGTTATCTCTTCGAGAGACGATCCACTTAAATAAGTTGCAAGTTTTACATTTCTCTAATTTCTTATCTTCCTCTGTCCAGTATAACATGCAATTGTTCGGACACGAGTTGATTTTCTCATAACCAAAACCTATCTCCTTCAAGATCTTCGTCTTTGTGAAATTTTCCTGCATTATCACTTTAGGCAAGTCTCCTTTTGCACCTTAAGAAATTGATCAAAAGACTTGTTAGTCCAATTATTCTGGTATTTGATATGAAATATTTTGACAATCCAACCCAACTTAGAGATGTTTGCGCCTTCAAAAAGGGGTACATTCGTATCATCTATATATTTCATATATTTTGCCGATTCTGCATTAGGAAGATTAGATATCTTCCTCTCCGACATTAGGTTCGGGAACAATATCAGGATTAGGATGCATACCAGTTCGGAGCTCGTCCAACATATTATATTGACTCTAAAACACATACGAAGAGGATCAATTTTTCTAATCCAACGACTCTAGAAAGTTCGACTCTCAGTGCAGCTTCTCCATGATACTTCCATTTTGTATACCTAGGTGGAATCCTGTTATTTAGTAGATGGTCATACACTATATCTCGACGAAGGTCGACGCCGTTCACGCACTTTTTACACGGACACCAAATCGATTCTTCAAGGGATTGGCCCTTCAATGCAAATTCTATAAACTTTTCGACGTTGGCCTTGTAACCGTTACTAAATTTCGACAGTTTCATCCAACTCCTATCTATTACTTTTCGATATCTGACATCATGTATTACATAATTAGCATATCATTTTGACATTTAGTTTATGACTTGTAGGTTAGGTTTAATGTTTCAGTTTGATCCATCAATACTTCATATCGGTTGTCGGGGGTAAGGCTTCTATCCCATTAAGAATTTATAACGCATTAATCTCTGCATCTGTGCTTTCATTCGTTTCGAAAAAATTTCGGCAGCACCTCCTTGTTGTTCTCCAAGTCCACTGCAATAGGGGAGATAATAATCATTTCAATGCTAAATAGCAATATTGAAACGATCATCCTCTTATATTTGTACACGGAGAACCCCCACTAAAAAGGTGCTGACGAAATTAATCTCGAAACGAGTGAAAATACAAATCCATAGGGTGTTTGCGTTATAAATTCTTAATTTATCCACACTGAATAAATCTATAGGTTATAGTACGATTAGTTTTCTCGTAACATAAATTACATGACGGTTGTAAAAAATAAATGATTAACACTTGATGTTGACAACCATCAAGTAGTTTTATGTCACGATGAAAACTGTTACGCATAAAACTGATAGACGGGTACTAAGGCATGAAGTGATTTGTTAAAATCCTCGATGATAATATGGATTTTCATGTTATCATAAAGTTATATGTTTACACTTGGATAAAGGTTTCGTTTCACTTTTGAAGTTCTCAAGTTTTTAGTTCGGCGTTTCGTAGTTATTACTTAGGGTTTTCGTATCATCATTTCTTGGTATATTATAATTCGATTTTGCGGTTTTCAAGTTTCAAAGTTTTGGCTTTAGGATTTTCAAGTTATCAAGTTTTTACTTTAGAGTTTTCATGATTTTATTTTAGGGTTTTCAAGTTTTCGAGCTTTTACTTTAGGGTTTTCAAGTTTTTGTTTTCAAATTCTCAAGTTATTATTTTAGGGATATAGAGTTTTCAAATTTTCAAGTTTTTACTCTAGGGTTTTCAAATTCTCACGTTCTTAAGTTTTTACTTTTCACATTAATCGATCATCACAAATTCAACACATGTTACTACCACAAGACCGATCACTACAAATTCAACACATGCTACTATCACAAGTTCAATCATCACAAATTCAACATCCACACGCCCACAAGAAATTGAAAACCTTAAATCAAGTGATGTAATTGTGAAGCCTAGCCTTCGGAAGCTCCAAGTAGAGCCGTGTCGAGTAGTCGAGCTTAGAGGAGGAAGGTTTCGGCGTCGAGCTCTAGAAATCGTTAGCGTCGAGCTCAAGCATCATGGAGGAGGACGGCTACGACGTCGGAGAGGATGGAGGTGTTGGCTCGGACTAGGGTGTCGCCCTCGGTTTATAGAACGAGGAGGAGGAGGTCGGAGATGAGAGGAGGATGTTGATGGAGGTCGAGGGGGGACAAGGGGAAGAGGAGGTCGACGGAGGTTGAGGGGAGGAGGAAGAGGTCGAGGGGGTCGAGGGGTGGAGGAGGCTGGAGTGTTGGGAGCAAGGGTTTGAGATCAAATCCGAGGCTCTCTGCTCTTTATTTTTTAATTGGTTTATTCCGTCGGCTATTAGCTGACGGAATAGCCAAATAAAAACAATTAACATTTTGGGGCCACAGTGGCAACTTAATGGGTTTTATTCCATATCACGCCATGCTTCCCAAAATACAGAAATACATGGAGCGACTAGGCCAGCCATACTTCTACGGTCAAGGAAAAATCACGTCGTAGTTGCACTTCAGATTTTAGCGTTACATGGGGAGCAGTATATCAAGACAGATGCAGAGAAATAACAGTCACTAATTATTACATTTAACAAAACAAGAATTCACAACGAATACAAAGCTTTCAACAACCAAAGGAAAAATAAACTAACGAAAGGACAACATAGAGTTCTAACACTGAAAGTAAAAGATAAACAATAAAAGGAGGCAGATGACGCTGATCTAAATCTCCGCGAGCTCCTCGAAGTAAGTTTGGTCCTGTTCCGGGGCTAGGTCCACTCCATCTTCTGAGCATGCATACTCAGGTCGTCAGAGCGACACATAATAATGATATAAACAGTATATAACATGATTGCAGGGATAAAAGTATGAACTGTGATCGATAAAGCAGTAATAAAAGAATATGAAACAACGTGAACATGTGAGCAGTATAGCATGTAAGTCATGGCAAAAGTGAATATAATATTCATGTTGCTAAACCTAATAAAGTTTGTTATTTGAAATCGAACGGTGGAAAAAGAGTCATCGTGTTTAACAAGGGTCTCGGTATGTCCGAAACTATGGTCCGCTATGCCCGGGACATCACCCTGTCAGCCGTGCCGCTAGGCCCATGACCTAACAATATATCATTATCACTAATCTCAAATGATCATTCACCAAAACACTAACCTCGTTAAATACGAGTTCGATTCCACCTTCGATTTCCCCATTTTCCACGGTCTTTAAATTATCATCATTGAAACCTAATCACTTATATGCATGCGAAACACTAAGTGACATTATTAACAATCATGATCTCAATCTTGAACGTGACAGTTATCATGCATATCAATGATAACGTTCCAAATTCATGTTAACAGATTTTCAATAACATTCAATATAAACCGTAGGGCGTGCAAGTAATGAAATATTGAAATCAAGCAATCATAAAGGCATGAGTAATCACTCGAGTAATATTAAAAAACTATGTGCAAGGTAAGAGGAGAATATACATGTAGTGCCCAAGTAGTGTGCACATGTTACAAAAGTGGGCAATTGGTTTCAGGTTAGGATTTCGCCAACTTGTTCTAATACCATTTCAAGAAAAATACGGTATTTGGTGCGATTTGCGAGTTGTTTCGGGGCTCTCACACAGCGGGTGTTTGGCACATGTTTCAAGGAGTTGTTCACCGCGGTTTCCGATTGTAAAAGTTTGGTTTGGAAAATTCATCGAGTATGTTACGTGCGTATTCGTTTCAATTAAGAATTTAGGTTTTGGTTAATCAAATGAAGTGGGATTTGATCCATACAAGTTTCATACGATTCCTAATTGAGCTTTTGACCGCACAATCCAGTAGCAAAATTACGGCTTTTAGTTTAGAACTTATCTACAACGTCGATAAAACCGAAATAATCCTAACAATATATGTAGCATAATAAGCAAGTGGAGTTCACTTACCTGGACGACTTGATTGTAGAATTACGAGAGGCAAGGAGACAATGTTCACGACGACAATGGCTCGTGCGGGGCTCAGTCACGGACTTAGGCTGCAGTTGTCGAAGCGAGGCGTCGACAATGACGACGACGACTTGGTTTGAGCGGGTTCGGATGCTTGCAAGAAGCTCGGCTAGGAGGCGACGATGGAGATGGGTGCTCGGAGTTTGTTAGGGACGCTCGGTTGTAAGGAGAACGAGAGAGAACGTGGTTGTATATGCGTGGGGGAGAGAGGAAAGCAGGGGGTTAAATGAGAGAGGGTTAAGAACAGAGAGAGAAACAATAGGGGTTTAATTGGTGTTATGAGAGAATTCAATAAAGATTTTCCGTTGAGATTTTGAGAGAGGAGAACGTAAGGAATATAGGTCATCGTCCGGAAACGGCGTGCTACATCGGACTCCGGGTGTAGTGATAAATAAGCAAGAGTTTCATAGGATTCGTTTAGCTTCTTGGAACATAGGTTCTCTTACGGGTAGACTAACAGAATTAGTGGAGGTGATGATTAGAAGGAGAGTTGGTATTATGTGTTTTCAAGAAACTAAGTGGGCAGGTGAAAAGGGTAGAGTCATAGAGCGTTATAAACTTTGGTATACGGGTAGGGATAAAAATCATAATGGGATATGTGTAATCATAGATAGACGGTTGCTTGAGGATGTAGTTGAGATTAGGAGAAAGCTGATAGAGTTTTACTGGTTAAGCTTATTCTAGGTGGGAAGATCCTTAATGTTATTAACGCTTATACACCATAGATAGGTCTTGATGACGCTAGTAAACGTCTATTCTGGGAGGATTTAGACGAGATGGTGCAAAATTTACCTAGTGAAGAGAAGTTATTTATTGGTGGTGATTTCAATGGACATGTAGGTACCAGCCGTAGTGGGTTTGATACTATTCATGGAGGTTTTGGTTTTGGACAAAGGAATGAAGCAGGTAGCTCGATTCTAGATTTTGCCTTGTCTTATGACTTGATCTTAGTAAACACTTGGTTTAGGAAAAGTGAGTCTCACCTTATCATCTTTAAGAGCGGATCAAGTGCAAGTCAAATAGACTTTTTTCTGACGAGAAGGATAGATAGAGCTTGTTGTATCGACTGTAAAGTAGTGCCCGGTGAGAGTGTAACCACTCAACATAGACTTTTAGTTTTAGATTTTCGATTTAGAAGAGGACCTAGAAAGATTAGACGTAAGGTAGAGTCTAGAATTAAATGGTGGTGATTGAAGAAATATAACCAAAAGGGTTTTATAGATCGTGTAGTTCAAGAGGCGAATTGGCAGTCTGAAGATGATTCAAATAGAACATGGAACAAAATGGCTAGTTGTATCAAGAGGGTGGCTAGAGATTTACTTGGTGAGTTGAGAGGTGGTGCTCCACCATCTAAGGACACATCATGATGGAATGAAGAAGTAAAGGCTGCTATTAAAATTAAGAGGAATTTTTATACAGATTTGAAGAAAGCAGAGATGCAGAGAGATTTGAGAAGTATAAAATGGCAAAAAAGGAAGTTAAGAAAGCTGTTCGGAAAGTTAAAACTAAGATCTATAAGGAGGTGTACGAGAAGTTAGACACTAAGGAGGTTGAAAATGATATATACTGGATTACTCGGGTGCGGAAAAGGAAGACCAGAGACTTGTGTGCGGTTAAATGTGTCAAAAATGAAAATCAGAAGGTTTTAGTTCGAGATGAGGATATCAAGTAAAGATGGAAAGATTATTTTGACAAATTGTTCAATAAGAGTTTTACTAAGAATTTGGATGGACTTGTCATTCAATCTCAAGATATAAACCGTAACTTCATGCGTAAAATAAGACTATCTGAGGTTAAAGAAGTTTTAAAGAGAATGAGATCAAGAAAAGCGGTCGATCCAGACGGGATTCCTATCGAGATTTGGAGATGCTTAGGAGAAATAGACGTTAAATGGCTGACAGATCTGTTTAATAAGATTTGGCAGACCAAAAAGATGACAAATGAATGGAGGAAAAGTACGATTGTATCTATCTACAAGAACAATGGTGACATTTAAAGTTGCTCAAACTACCGTGGAATAAAACTTATGTGTTACATTGTGAAACTTTGGAAGAGAGCGATTGAACACAAACTAAGAAAGGATATTAAGATAACAGAGAACCAGTTTGGATTCATATTTGGACAATCGACGACAGAGGCTATTCATTTGCTTTGTCAACTTGTCGAACGTTTTCGAGAGAGGAAAAGAGATTTGCATATGATATTTATTGATTTAGAGAAAATGTACGACAAGATACCTAGAGAGGTATTATGGGGGACAATGATGAGGAAGGGTCCCCGTCAAGTACATTGACATAATCAAGGACATGAACGATGGAGTAGTGGCAAATGTCAGAACTTGCGGCGGCCCAACGAGTGATTTTCCGAATACAATTGGTTTACATCAAGAATCTGCATTAAGTCCATTCCTGTTTACCATCGTGATGGATGAGCTTATTAGAACTATCCAAGATGGGGTATCTCGGTGTATGCTATTCGCTGATAATATTGTTCTAGTAAATGAGACGAAAGTAGGGGTTAATACCAAATTGGAGTTATGGAGGCAAATGTTGGAATCTCGAGGGTTCAGATTGAGCAGGTCCAAAACAACATATATGCATTGCAAATTTAGCAAATAGAGAAGTCAAAACCATATTGGTATAACATTGGAAGGGCAAGAGATATCACCGAGCGTCCAGTTTAGATATCTAGGTTCCATCATCTAAAAGGATGGGAGATCGATAGCGATGTTAATCAAAGGATCCAAGTTGGTTGGTTGAAATGGAGGAGTGCAACAGGGATTTTGTATGATCGTAACTTTCCGTTAAAATTGAAAGGGAAGTTTTATCGGAGTGCTATTTGGACTGCCTTGTTATATGGTACAGAATGCTGGGCTCCTAAGAAACATCATACACAGAAGATACACGTAGCGGAGATGCACATGCTTCATTGGATGTGTGGTAACACTAGAAAAGATAAGGTGCGAAATGAGGATATTCATGCAAAAGTTGGTGTCGCACCTGTGGAGGAGAAGATGCGGGAAAACCGGCTAAGATGGTTTGGTCATGTGCGACGCAGACCTATGGACGCACCGGTTCGACGAATGAATACTCTCGATGTAGGCAATGTCAAAAGGGCAAAAGGGAGACCGAAGAAAATATGGATGGAGGTGATACGAAAAGATATGGTTGCCAAAGGCCTCAATGAAAGTATATTGTTCGATAGGAGTGAGTAGAGGCGAAGGATTCATGTGCTGGATCGGACGTGATTCTTATGTTGGTTCATGTAGCCTACCCTATATGCTTGGGATAAAAAGCTTAGTTGTTGTTTTAGAACGTGGGGAATATGGAGCTCGGTCGGTTACACGAGGAAAAAGATCTCGCGACATCTTAGGAACCTAATAAATTTAAGTTGAGCCAGCTCAAAAGAATGGTGAGTTGTTTGAACGAGACAGAGAAGAAACACATGTTTCCAGGTACCTTATGGGCCGTCTCAATGAAAGGCTAAGCCTTCTCAAAGAGAGTTCGAGCTAGTTCGTGAGCCGTCTCAAGCGAACAGAGAAGAACTAGCTATTCTGCAGGACTCATGAGCCGGCTTATACATATGTGAGCCGGCTTATATAACCAGAGAGGAATTTGTTATTCTGAATGACTACTGAGCTGTCTCAAACACATGTTGAGCCGGCTCAAGTTGGTTTTCAAGCTGATAAGATATCTGATGTGCTACTCGATATGACAGCTGATATGTTACTTGAACATAGGATCAAAGAATTCATCCAAATGATTATTTTATTAGGATTTCTAGATACTGAGGGTCACATCATACTAAAAAAGGTGGGGAAAATGCAGACGGATATCCTTCTCACGTCTCCAAGTAGACTCTCCTGAAGAACGCCTATCCCAAGATACCCGAACCAAGGGAATGATCTTGTTCGTAATTTAAAGAACGAAAATACAAAAGAAATTTCGTTTTCGAAATTTAAAGAAATTCCGTCTTCAACTACAAAAGAAATTTCGTCTTCGAAATTGAAAGAACGAAAATACAACGACAACAATCCACTCAAAAAGGTAGGGGAAAACGCATACATATATCCTCCCCGCTTCCCTAAGTAGACTCTCCTGAAGAACGCCCATCCTAAGATACCCGAACCAAGGGAATGATCTTGTTCGTAAGCACTTTCCCAACGATTGAGAATAGTCGTAGGCTACATCTCGTAAGAAGATCAGTACCCAAGATCAACTCAGAATGATCAAGGATGTGGCTATCGTCTCAAACATAGCGGCGCAAATGAAACACATGAAAGGTATTGAGTACGCCAGCCAAAGATGGAGGCAATGCCAGACGATTGGCCACCTCTCTGACCCGCTCTAACACCTCGAAGGGTCCGATGAATCGGGGACTGAGCTTCCCACGAACACCAAACCTGATCACTTCTCAAGTCAGTGAAATCTTCAAGAACATGTGATCGCCGATTCCGAATTCCAACGGTCTTCTACTGGCGTTTGTCCAGCTCTTCTATCAGTCCTGAGCAGCCTTGATGTGGTGTCTGATCATTTGGACCTTGTCCACTGTCTGAACTATAAGCTCATGTCCCAGTAATCTCCGCTCACCCATATCGTCCTAACAAAAAGGGAATCGATAATTCCCGCCCATAAAAAGCCACGAACGGGGCCATTTGAATGCTAGGCTTATAACTGTTGTTATAGGAGAACTCCACCAAGTGAAGGTGATCCTTCCAAGACCCTTGGAAATCTAACATGCACGTTCTCAACATATCCTCGAGCCTTTGGATAGTACCTCTCGGATTGCCCGTCTGTCTGAGGATGGTACACGGTGCTGAACTTGAGGCGAGTGCCCAGACTCTACTGCAGGCTCTTCCAAAAGTGTGTAAGAAATCTGGTATCTCGATCGGACACGATACTAACAGGTATTCTATGCAGTCTTACAATCTCTTGCATGTACCTCTCTGTAAGGGACTCAGTCGATTGCCCTACTCGGAATGGTATGAAATGGTCCGTATTTGTAAGACGATTGACTATGACCCAGATGTCATTGTTTCTCTTTAGACTCTGTGGTAGTGCCGTCACGAAATCCATAGTGTTATGCTCTCATTTCCACTCAGGGATTAGAAGCGGTTGCAACAAAGCAACCACTCTCTGATGTTCCGTCTTCACCTGCTGGCACACTAAACGTTTAGAGACAAAACGGGCGATCTCTCTCTTCATCCCGTTCCACCAGAAGTGCTGCTTCATATCCCTGTACATCTTGGTGCCCCCGGCTGCGTCGAATAAGTCGAGCCGTGCGCTTCTGCTAGAACTTCCTGTCGAACATCACTCTTCGGCGCACATAGCCAACTGTCGAACCTCAGAGAACAATCCTTATGAATCACCATATCGGTTCTCAATTCAGCCTCAACCTGTCCCCGGAGCTTTTGTAGCTGACTATCCCGGCCTGTGTAGCCTTAATACGATCCACAAGGGAAGATTGCGCCTGCTACTGCCAGAGCTGCGCGGGTGTACCCGGCATAACCACATCTAGTTCAAGTCTCTGAAAATCTTCAAGAATCTCCATTGGGCAGGTCAACATCATAGCTGCCGGCCTATGATCGGAGGCATCGGGCACAACATTCACTTCCCCGGGTGATACTGCAGATCCAGATCATAATTTGCCATCAATTCTAACCACATGCGCTATCTCATGTTAAGCTCTTTCTTAATGACCACGTACTTCAAGCTTTTGTGGTCTGTATATACTTCCACCTCTCCCAACAAGTAGTGTCTCTGGATCTTCAGTGCAAACACAACTGCAGCCAACTCTAAGTCATGTGCCTGGTAGGTCTTCTCATATGTCTTCAGCTGGCGTGAGCCATATGCCACTATCCGACCGTGCTGCATCATAACACAGCTAAATATTTTTCCGGAAGCATCACTGTGAATCACCAACCTTTTGGATCCATCTGGCACGGTCAGAATTGGGGTTGCGGTCAGCCTCTGCTTCAATAGTTCGAACGCCTTGGTGCACTCTTATGACCAGACATAGGGTACTTTCTTCCGAGTAAGCCTCGTCAAAGGCTCTACCACTTTAGCAAAATTATGAACAAATCGCCGATAATAGCTGGCGAGTCCCAGGAAACTCTTGATCTCGGCTACTGACTTCGATGTCAGCCGATCCCTGATAGCCTCTATCTTCGTCGGGTTTACTGAAATGTCGTCACCTGAAACGACATGCCTCAGAAATTGCACCTTGTCGAGCCAGAACTCACACTTGCTCAGCTTAGTGTAAAGTTGTTCCTTCCTCAAAATTTGCAATACTATTCGCAGGTGCTCGACGTGTTCTTCCCGTCTCATGGAGTAGACCAGTATGTCATCGATGAATACCACGACGAACTGATCTAAATACTCGGAGAAAGCTTGGTTCATAAAGTCCATGAGTACGGCTGGAACGTTGGTAACACCGAACGACATCATCAGGAATTCATAATGGTCGTACCATGTCCGAAAAGTTGTCTTGCAGATGTCTTCAGTTCTTACTCGGACCTGGTGATATCCAGACCTGAGATCTAGCTTTGAGAATACCCGCGCATCAATGAGTTGATCGAGTAAGTCGTCAATGCGGGGAATGCCATACGTGTTCTTGATGTTGATTCTGTTTAGCTAACGGTAGTCAATGCACATATGCAATGACTCATCCTTCTTCACTAACAGCACTGGAGCGCCCCAAGGAAAGGTACTAGGGTGGATAAATCCCTTGCCCTGCAGCTCTTCCAACTGGCTCGTCAACTCGGCTGGTCGATTGGCACCGTTATGTACGGAACCTTTGAAATTGCAGCCGTGCCCAGAACTAAATCGATGGAGAATTCTAACTCGTGCCGAGGGGGCAGCCCTGGTAGATCTTTAGGGAACACATCTAGAAATTCCCGAACAACCTCTGGCATTGGTTTTTCGTTTACCTCTATGGTGGTCAAAGTGTCGCTCGTCGGTTTTGCTCGGAACTGTGCTGGTCCCAAAGATTCGCTACCGTCTAGGAATACGAACTCGGGATGGTTGGGAATGCGGAAAATTACGCTCCGAGCTCGGTAGTTGATAATAGCATGGAACATGCTCAGCTAATCCATCCCCAGAATGGCGTCATAGCTACAGGTCCTGATCAGTAGAAAATTTGCATAAAATTCCCTACTGCAGATTACTACGGGGCACAACCTACACTCTCGGCTGGATACAATCACCCATCGCCGCTGTGTATTTCCCGGCCTCTAGTTAACGGTTCGTAAGGTATAGAGTGTGTCGACGAATCGTGCAGATATAAAGCAATGTGAAGCACCCGAATCAAATAATATTTTTGCTGGAACAGTAAACTAAAATAGTACCTGTAACCACCTCATCAGAAATCTCAGCTTGCTCGGCCGCCAGGGTGAAAGCCCGCCCCTAATTCCGGCATGTAGTTGCCTGACTCTATTTGAAAAGCCGTGGTTGAGATATCAATGGCGTCCTCTTTGAGTTGGAGCCATAAGTGTCTTATGTTGTTGCCCGGACCCTCCTTGTAGTTTTGACCTCTGAGGGCAACCGTTAACCCGATATTCATTGGATCCACAATTCAAACACCGTTCGTTGGCCCTGCAGCAGTCTCTCTGAAGGTGCTATGGCTTCTGGCAGTAAGTACAAACCAGGGTTCTCTACTGCTGAGGAACGAATGGGTGCTTCATCTGTACTATCCCTTGCTTTTGAACTGGAATCACCCCGCGAGAGGGAGTTGCTACTCGTGCTTGAACCACTGGAGGCCTCCTATCCACGGTTCGCAGACCTCTAGCCTTTTCCGCCAACTTTTCCTGTATTCGGGCAGCGTGCAATACCTGTGAGAAAGTTTTCAAGTCGAGAGAGGCTATGAGTTGTTGAATCTCGATGTCTAGCCCCTGCTGGAAGCGTCTGACCCTGTCGGTCTCATTGGTTACCATATACGCAGCAAATCGACTCAACCTGTTGAATTCCGCTGCATAGACGTTGACGGGGCGGCCATTCTGCTTCAGAATGATGAATTTCTTCTCCATCTCTGTTTTGGCTATGACGGGAAGAAGTGTTCTAGGAAACACTCCGTGAAGGTGCGCCACTCGATGGGCTTCTCGAGCTGGCTTTTCTCAACAGTCCACCAAGTGCGGGGTTCATTCTCTAACTAGATCTTCACAACATCCACTTTATCCACTTTCGGGATCCGAGCAGCCGTCAAGAGGTTCTCTACATTGATCAGTCACTGCACGGCCTCAAGCAGGTCCGCTAAACCTGTGAACACGACCGGATAAAGCCTATGGAAATCCAAAACGGTACCGACCCTAGCGTGAACAGACAGTACGAGAGCGCCCATAGGGTGGCAAGAACAACAGTAGATTTCTTAAGGGCGGTGATCGTAGACTCCTGCACCGCCTTTAGCCCTTCAGTTAGGAGTTTAGTCTTCCTCTCTTGAGCCTCAGCGATGGTCGTTTGCGTACTGAGAATCTTGTCGGTGCGCTCTTAAGAACCGGCATCCGAGAAGTTGCTTAAAGAGGCCGTATCGCGGAAGATAAGTAGGGAAGAAAATTAGATAAACGGAAGGAGTAAGGCAAGGATTATACGAATTTGAATGGCAACGCAACAAGATATAATGCAAGGGAAACCTTAGTAGGAATAACACGTTTACAACTTAGACCGAATTGGCGACTTAAATTGTCAAGCCCCAGTCGGAATCTGTAATTTTAATCTAAATCTAGCTCTGATACCAATAAAACCATGTCACGTCCCGCTTTCCAAAATACGAAAATATGGGGAGCGACTAGGCCGTCATGCTCCTACGATCAAGAAAAAATCCCGCCATAGTCATACTTCGGCTTCTAGCATTATATGACGAGCAGTATATCAAGCACAGATACAGAGAAATAAGTCACTAATTATTACATTTAACAAAACTAGAGTTCACAACGGATACAAAGTTTTCAACAACCAAAGGGAAAATAAACCAACAAAAGGACAATACAGAGTTCTAACACTGAAAGTAAAAGCTAAACAATAAAAAGGGGCAGATGGCGGTGATCTAAATCTCCATGAGCTCCTCGAAGGAAGTCTGGTCCTGTTCCGGGGCTAGGTCCACTGCATCTTCTGAGCCATACTCGGGTCGTCAGAGGGACACATAGTAATGATATAAACATTATATGACATGGTTGCAGGGATAAAAGCATGAACTATGATCGATAAAGCAGTAACAAAAGAACATGAAACAACGTGAACATGTGAGCGGTATAGCATGCGAGTCATAGCAAAAGTGAATATAATATTCATGTTGCTAAACCCAATAAAGTTTGTCATTGAAATCGAACAGTGGAAAAAGAGTCGTGTTTAACAAGGGTGTCGTGTATGTCCGGGACTACGGGCTGCTGTGTCCAGGATATAACCCTGTCAGTCGTACCGTTAGACCTATGACTTAAACAATATATCACTATCACTAATCTTGAATGATCATTCACCAAAATACTAACCTCGTTAAATACGAGTTAGATTCCACCTTCGATTTTCCTATTTCCTCCCGTTTTTAAGCTAAGTTATCATCATTGAAACATAATCACTTATATGCATTCAAAATGCTAAGTGACAATATTAACAATCATGATCTCAATCTTGAACGTGACAGGTAGCATGCATGTCAGTGATTATGTTCCAAATTCATGTTAACAGATTTTCAATAGCAATCGATATAATCAGCAGGGTGTGCAAGTAATGAAATCTTGAAATCAAGCAATTATAAACGAGGTTTGAGGTTTCGGCCGAAACCACTGATACGTGGTGGTTTCGTATCGGTTTCGGTGGAAACCGATACGAAACCAACTGAGACCGATACGAAACTAACCATACAATACCATTTCGGCCAAAATCATTAAAAACTTTTTTATATCATTTTTACTGTCATTGTGATCATTGTAGGCTTTCGTTATTAGAAAACGGCAAAAAGTGAAGCCAAACCCTATATTAATACTTATCTAAGTACACTTTTCAATATATTTTGTATTATGGCTGGATTTTTAAATACCAGGATCATTGTATTGTAATATAGAAGTATAAATTTAAGTATTTAATATATCTACCCTTATGTATGTTGTATTACCGTCGAAACCGAAACCCAAACCGAGATTAGCAAAACTAATCAAAATCCAGCGAAACTAATAAAATTATGAGAGACTGAAACCGAAACCGAGTTCTCGAACCTTGATCATAAAGGCATGAGTAATTAACCGAGCAATATTAAATAACCATGTGCAAGGTAAGATGAGAATATACATGTAGTGAGCAAATAGTGTGCACATGTTATAAAAGTGGGCAAAACATACGATCCATCAAGCATAGGGCCCCGTTCGGATCACGGACCCAAACAACAGCGAGAGGTACTGGTTTCAGGTTAGGATTTCGCCAACTTGTTCTAATACAATTTCAAGAAAACACGGTATTTGGTCGATTTGCGAGTTGTTTTGGGGCTCTCACACAGCGAGTGTTAGGAACATGTATCAAGGAGTTCTTCGCCGCGGTTTGTCAGCGGTTCCGAGTTTAAAAGTTTGGTTTGGAAAATTCATTGAACATGTTACGTGCGTATTTGTTTCAATTAAGAATTTAGGTTTCGGTTAATCAAATGAAGCGGGATTTGATCCATAAAAGTTTAATACGACTCCTAATTGAGCTTTTGACTGCACAATCCAGTAGCAAAATTATGGTTTGTAGTTTAGAACTCATATATAATGTCGATAAAACCGAAATAATCTTAACAATATATATATATATATATATATATATATATATAGAGAGAGAGAGAGAGAGAGCGCATGATAAGCAAGTGAAGTTCACTTGTCTAGACGACTTGATTGCAGAATTACGAGAGGCGAGAAGACGACGACGTTCACGACGATGGTGGCTCGAGCGGGGCTCGGTCTTGGACTTGGATCGCAGTTGTCAAAGCGAGGCGACGACTCGGTTTGAATGGGTTTGGAGGCTGGCAAGGAGCTCGGCTAAGAGGTGACGATGAAGATGGGTGCTCGGAGTTTGTTAGGGGCGCTCAGTTGCCAGGAGAACGAGAGAGAGAGAGCGTGGTTGTGTGTGCATGAGAGAGGGAGGAAAGCAGAGGGTTAAATGAGAGAGTTAAGAAGTGAAACAGAGTTAATAAGGTTTTAATGTGGTGTTATTAGAGAATTCAATGAAGATTTTCCATTGAGATTTTGAGGGAGGAGAAGAGAACGTGGGGAATATGGAGCTCGGTCAGTTACACGAGAGAAAAGATCTTGTGAGATCTCAGGGACACGATAATTTTAAGCTGAGCCAGCTCAACGAAACAGAGAAGAAACACACGTTTCCATGTACTCTATGAGCCGTCTCAATGAAAGGCTCAGCTGGCTCATTTATCGTGAGCCGTCTCAAGCGAACAGAGAAGAATTAGCTATTCTACAGGACTCATGAGCCGGCTCATATATCCGTGAGCCGTTTCATACAACCAGAGAGGAATTTGTTATTTTGAATGACTTCTGAGCCGTCTCAAACACATGTTGAGCCGGCTCAGTTTGGTTTTCAAGCTGATAAGATATCTGATGTGCTACCGACATGACAACTAATATGTTGCATGAACATAGGATCAAGGAATACATTCAAATGATTATTTTATTGAGATTTCTGGACACTGGGGGTTACAATTCCATCGGATAATAGCCGACGGAATAAACCCTGACAAAATAGGGCATATTTTCATGTAGTGTGTGTGTGTGTGAGAGAGAGAGAGTATACATTGCTAGTATATGAATTTCTTACGGTGGTGGCACATATGACAATATTTATTGATTTATGTGTGTGTATGTTTTTCAAATTCAAGAATCTTTACGATGAGCTTGGAAAAAGAAAAGAGACTTGATTGAGTGGATCTTGTCTTGTCATGTGTCTCTCCACCGTAGGAAATTCGTACTGTGCCGCTGTATAATCCACATTATATATGTGTGTATGAATGATTGATGGTACTACAGTTGTTCATGTGCCACAGTCCTGGTAATTTTGATATAAATCATTGATATTTTTAAAAAGGAAAAACGCTCTCTATCTGTGCTATTAACCATCAACTTTGGCTATGTCAGATGCCATTGCTTTATCTATCACTAGTTAATCCACCATTTAGTTATTCTGTTACATGTAGGACACCATTTAGTTATTCTGTTACATGTAGAAAATTTTGATTGACATATTTTTAGCAGAATAACTAGTTATATTATTTCTCCTATGCAAGTTTTATCAGATTTTGAGTTTCTCTTCAGGCCTTTCTAATCAATGGAATTATAACCTGCAGGGGAGTGGAAAAAAGAACGCAATTGATAACGCATTTCCCGATGACACTGAGGGTAGGGTAAACAAAAGGAGAGGGACCCTAAATGCCGAACCTTTTTCCAATGATTTGTTAAATCAAAATATTGTCGAAGAAGATATCGAGTGCTCTGTGGCTAGTTGTAGCGCAAATGACTTGCCCAAATTTACTGTTCAAAATAACAGAACCACAAAAAGTTGTAGGGAAATTTCTGATACTTCTTTTCACGCTGCATCTTCTTCATTCGCATCCATACCTGGTAAAAAGGAAGAATTAGCTGAAAATGTGCACGAGTTAGAGCTGCATGCGTATAAATCAACCGTGCAAGCTTTGTACGCTTCGGGTCCTTTAAGTTGGGAGCAGGAATCGCTTCTAACTAACCTGCGGATGTGTCTTCATATTTCGAATGAAGAACATTTGCTTCAGGTGAGGAACCTGCTATCTGCTTAAATTATAGCTAAAGTTTCGAAATCGGATAGTAGATATATAAATATATACTTAGTTTTTAAAGGATTTTTTCTTGGTCAAAGTTTGTATTTGTTCTAATTTCTAGAATATCTGTTGTATGTTAGTACTATATTTTCCCTGCATTTTGTATTTGTAACTGAACTTTATTGGTTGATGTAATGCGATATAGAGCAGGTTCTCTTTTTGTTTTTATGTTTATTGCTATTTATTTGACCAACCATCAGCCAACAATTTTCTGTCCCGACTAATATAATTCTAGTATTTAGATGCTCTAAGAATAATTTTGGGGAGATTATGCTGACTTTAAAGTGTGTAATATAAGTACTAATCTTCTTTTACAAAAGAATGCAGCTGTTTTTATCTTTTACTTTAGTTTATTTTTTGGGATGCGGCCTCTTTGGAAATTGAACCGGCAACTTCTTCTTTTGGAGAGCAAGTTACCGCATGAGCTATGGTTGTATTTAAACAAAATGAATATGATATAGTTCTTTTGGAGAGCAATTTACCGCATGAGCTATGGTTGTATTTAAACAAAATGAATATGATATAGTGAAATGGATAATATATACGATAAATTTGTGTCAAGTTTGACAATTTAATGACATTTAAATAAAACATATTTCTTATATATAATTATTAAAAAGTGATTAAAAAAAACTATGTATTGGACAGGCTAACTAAAATTAATCACTTCAACTGGAAAGGTGAAGTTCTGAACGAATATCCATAAAAATGTGGATTTTATAATTACTCTAAAGATTTCAAAGTGGTATACACAATAATAAAGATTAGAGAGGGCTATATAAATATAGAAGATAAAGAAGAAAGGGAATAAATAAATTGGGTTTTTATTTGTACACAAGATCGAGCAATATAGGATATATTATTTGATAATTTTATTAGGTTTATGTTAAGATATAGGTGTAGTCTATAGAATCCTCATCAAGTATTTCAAGATAGAAGCTGGTTATTGATATATGTGGTGTGATACACGAACAATTTAGATACAATTTAGATTTACACGAAGAGAAATTTATCATTAAAATTTGGATTTGATTTTTCTTCTGATTTCAGTCATATGTTAATTGCACCATATGGACAGTGGATAACCTATCTTAACCTTAAAACCTTAAATGAGAATTCTACCTGATATTTATGCGTGTTGTGACATTTTGAACATACGATGGACATGTACCTCTAGAACGATGGACATGTACCTCTAGAACGAAATTTTACCTACTAGTAAATTCCAGATATACTACCGGATTGGTGATTGGTTGAAGATGTCGAGTAACATTTCAAGCCCCAAAACAATCTCACTCCACTATTCATCAACCTGATAGTCTACATGGAATCTATCGGATTAGTAGAAAGAGAATTTTCCAAGAGTAAACAAGAGAGAAATCCAAGATCGTGAAAAATGCTTTTCCTACCCACTAGATGTGCTAACAATGACATGTTACCTGTTTAACTCGCGGGTCGATCCGTAATATACAAATTATAAATCAAAGTTTTACTACTTGTTAAAATATCACCTTTACCCGGCCCGGCCGTTTACAAAGATCACTGGCTGGGATTATTGGTTTTACTCGGCCTGTATCGAAAAAAGTTAAAGCCTTTTAATTAATTTTCCTAGTAATAAGAATAAATATTTTAGATTAAAAATATTTATTATGAATATCACTATTTTTTTCTGAGAATGTATATATTGTATTTATTTAAATTTGTTAATGAATTCAAACTTCAAAAAACCTATAAATACGATTCTTTTCTCTTTAAATTGCAAAAAAAATTTCATAATACTCTTACTTAACCGACAACCTATGTATAGACGACTTGTCTAGCTGTCCAAGGGTTACCCGTACATCCGCATGCCTGTAACAGGTGATGTGCACGAAATTTAACACCCGGTTAAATCCGAACATTCTTGCTTGTACTCGTTGGTATCTGCTACAATGACCTGCCCACGGGTAATCCGATCCGACCGTTTGACAACTCTAATATCCGACCATTTGACAACTCTAATATTACTCATCTGGTAGAATCCATATATACTGTCTAGTCTATATGGTTTTTCATTGCGTATAAAATCGTCCATAAACATGATATGCCATGGTAGAAAGATTTTTTTTTCAAGAGGAAATCAGAGGAAAGCCTAGGATCGCTGCCAGATCCACGTTAGCACGCCATGGTGGTACCAACGTTTATTTGAGACGTGGATTATATTATAATTTCGTATTCTCCTTTGATCAATTCTCCTCTCCTTTTCGTCTTTCATTTTGGGGTTTTCTCTGCTTCTCTCTCTCACTCTCTCACCCAGTACGAAAAATAAAGAAAGAAAACCCCTAATCATTCTAAGCGATCAATCTTATCATCTACGCTATCTCAATCAGATCTGATCGGAATCAGATCCTTGGATCGAAGAAGAAGAAGAAGATGGGGGCTTTGTTGTCGAGGTTCTGGTTCATGATGTTCCCAGGAAAAGAGTACAAGATCGTCGTCGTCGGGTTGGACAACGCCGGAAAGACGACGACGCTCTACAAGCTGCATCTCGGTGAGGTTGTCACCACCAACCCTACCGTTGGGAGCAATGTCGAGGAGCTCGTCTACAACAACATCCGATTCGAGGTTAAAACCCTTTTCTTCTTCCTATCCTTTTCAAATGCTTCTGATTAGTATTTTTATTAGTTTCTAGACCGCTTGAAACTAAAAGTAAATCAATCAGAAAAGGTAATCAATCTTTTTCTCATTTAAGTTGGAATGGAAGGAGGAGGAATCATGGTTGTTTGATTGGAAAAAAAATAAATTTGTAACGGCCGCCGATATCCAATAGAAAGTGAGAGCAAGTAGAAAGTAGTTTCCTACTTTCCATTTACCAAACAAAGAGATTGGGAAATACAAGGCTGGCTAGTTAATAAAGCGATTTTTCCCTAAGAAACGTTTAGTAACATCAGACATGTGGACTATTAAAGATGCGAAGTTTGTCGTGCATGTTGGCATTCTCATTACACACCATACTGATTGATACTATGCAGTGTAATGGAAGAGTAGAATAGTAATATTGTCAACATTTTCATTGTGCAAGTCCTAGTTACCATTTCCCCCCTTGATAAACGGAACAAACACGTGCGATCACTTTCTTAGCGAGCTGCTTTGTTTAATGGATCCATATGCATTCGCATCGAACCGAGTGATACAGATGCACACTCGAAGGTGTTACTATCGCGAAAGATACATGCATGCGATGTTTTAGAGCCAGGTAATCCTCAGTTATACTTGTGGTATGTGGCGGGGCTGATTGTAGTGAAGGGAACAACATGCAGACTAGTGAAACAATCGTTCCCTAGATACTCATGTCATCGTGGACAAGGGATGATTCATGAGAATTGTTTCTAGTGTTCTTCAAGTTTGACAAAGATTCTAGGCACATACGCCACAAATGTTAAGCTGCACATATTCAGATGCCATTTATTCCACCTACACACACTGTATATTAATTAGAGAACTAGGTGGAAGCATGGAAACACTGGTGGGAGCAGTAAAGAACCAATTCTTTTATTAGTATAATGACAAAAACTCCTAAAAAGCTTCCTGGGATTTGGTTCTAGCATTTTACATTTCTTTGTTAGGGAAGTCTCTAAATTTATGTATATGTTTGTGCATATTTGCGTATTTTGCGTGTATTATAGTGTAAGATCTAGAGAGAAGTTTATGTATTTAAATATGTGCTTACAACATAGATATTGCACATGTTTTAAATCATCTATCACAAGTTGATTCATGATATATGTATAGCATCCATTATACAACTTAAGGACGTATACATGCTTAATATCACATAGTCTTAACATTTCTATGGAGTCTTGTCTCAACTGTAAAACACTTGGTTTTCTTCCATTTGAGAATTATTAGATTAGATGAGAGTAGATAACTAGATATATCTTATATATTATTTTATTCTACTGTTTCTTATTTATATGCAAGGGATTTTCTGTAGACAGTTGCTTGTTTGTTAATTAACTTTATTAACTAAATTTATCTTCTCATCCATATACTGGAAATTTAGTGTTTTGGTCATCATGTTCAAATACTCTCAGTGTCGTAAAGTTCATAGTTCCTCATTTGATCTTATAGTTTATACTCATCCATCTTAAGCCTTTTTGATTAAATTTGGATGGTTTCATGCACTAAATGACTCTATAATCTCTCTTAGAGAGAAAAAAAGTGTATTTTTATGAACCACCACAAAACTTATGCCAGCCCTGCAGGAGATGGTGTACTTGCTACTTTACTTGTCAAATCAACTATGTTTGTGGTAGGGTCTTGCCACAATGTTGAAAGGCTAGATGGTTGCATGTAGCATACCTAAGTTCTTCAATATCATAATTGAATTCACGAGTAGGATATGTTTACAGAAGCAACGTGGGTTGCTTAAAGTGGTGAAATGCCTATGGAAAATTAGTGTGCAAGCGTAAAATACTTATGAAACTGAAGCGTAAATTCTATAATACCAATATGGGAACAGCTATGCTTTCTAGGCCTATGAATGTTAGACAATCAAATGTCCAATAATGAGTTTGACTAAGTTGATAATGTTGAAATGTGTGAGTAGCAATATATACAAAGATGAGATCAGAACTTAGTGCATATGGATGAGTTGGAGGTAGCTCTATTGTTGATAGAAAGATGGAGATACGATTTTGATAATCGGCATGCACAAGGAGGCCATTAAGTAAAGCAGTTAGGAATGATAGGTTCTTAGTTAATGGAGAAACGAGGACTTGAGATAATAACTTGGTGTATTTGGAATAGTTGGAGGTATCTCGCAATGAGGATAGAAAGATGGAGATACGAATTAGATCATTCAGCATGTGCATAGTGACCATTAAGTATAGCAGTTAGGAATAATAGAATCTTGGTGCATTTAGAGGTGGATGTAACACACATCAAGGATATAAAAATGGAGATACGATAAGAATTTGGTGCATTTTTGGGAGGTAGTTCACATCAAGGATAGAAAGATGGAGATACGATTTACTGGTTTAGATCTTTCATCTTGTGCATGGAGAAATGAGGACAAGGACTAGAGATAGGCCTATGCAAACATTAAAAACGATATGCTAAGTATTATGTTTTTTGTTGTTTATTTACGTAACCTTTCACTTTTATCCTGGTTGGAAATTTAGGACATGCAGTGAAAGAAGATGGCGCTAAATGTTGCACTTACCAATTCTTCACTATGGTAATTAGACCAAGGTCCGAGAACTCGTTTTCGGTTTTGGTTTAGGTCTCTCATAATTTTATTAGTTTCGCTGGGTTTCGGCTAGTTTCGCTAATCTCAGTTCGGCTTTCGGTTTCGACAGTGATACAACATATACAAGTGTAGATATATTAAATACCTAAATTTATGCTTCTATATTACAAGATAATGATCATAATATTTAAAAATCTAGCCATGATGCAAAATATATTGAAAATCGTACTTAGATAAGTATTAATATAGAGTTTGGGTTCACTTTTTTGCAGTTTTCTAATAACGAAAGCCTACAATGATCATAATGATAGTAAAAATGGTATAAAAATAAGTTTTTAAAGGTTTTGACCGAAACGATATTGTATGGTTGGTTTCGTATCGGTCTCTATTGAACCCAATACGAAACCACCACGTATCGGTGGTTTCAGTCGAAACCTCGAATCTTGAATTAGACGGTGCAAATTATTTACATAGATGGTGCTTTGAATTTTGGACTCAATATTCCTCACCACCCCAACTTCGAAATATTATATTAGATTAATTAGGTAGCAATTGGACTATGATTGTTCTCTATTCTTGGAGTAGGTTTACTCCGTTACCTTTCACATAATGTTTGGTCAAATCCTTTTGAATTGAACCTTTAATTAGTGCAAGTCAAGATTATCGAATGTGCCACTAGTAATGACCATCCAAAGGAATACAAGTATATAACCGTTGAGGCCCTGATTGGATACAAAGTTAGGATAACCATAGTTTATTTTAAAGTGGTGGTAGGAGGCATGCAAACTATAGTTTGCAAACCCCAAACTCCAAAAATGGAGTTTAGTAAGCTTTGATCAAATTGGAGTTGAGATAATTGCGGTTTTGGGCCGAAATTTTACTGATATCTCAACTCCAAAATGGTTGCCAGATAAGACAAAGGCATTTTGGACTTAACTTTTGCTAACTTTATGAAACCACAGTTTATAAAAGTTTGACTCCATTTCCAAACAGGCCCTGACAATTCAGATTGCACGGTTTGCTGGTAGTCACAATGAGGATTGTATGACAGCTTGTTTTGGATGCGCCTGGATTTTCATGGAAATGGTACCTTACTCGCTATTTGAAAAGGGTATTACGAAGCATTGTGTGCTGATGAAATGCTGAAGTTTTAAATAATGCATTAAATTAGAGAATAAGGTAAATTTTAGTGTACATAATTTGTAAATAATGCAGAGTAGGCTACTATACATTGGATGTACTGTAGATTGGCAAAACTATCTGATTTGGAGAATTTAATGCTGAATCTTAAGAATTTGATTTATTTATTTATTCCTGACGAGGCACTCTTTGGTGCGGTATGATTGAAGTTAAAGTAAATCTAGACCCTAGACCCATGGACTCCTTGCTTGTTGACTTGCTATTGTAAATTCTTTTCCTATGAATTTTTTTTATTGTTTTCTTCAATGCTTCTTTCTATTTCTTTTAGACATCGCTTTTTATGATGACGTACCCTGAAAATTCTCTCCATATATAGTCTCAACTGTTTTGAACTTGAATTTCTGTATGGCCCAGATCAATTGAAGAATTAAAATGTGATGCTAGTTTGTCGCATAGCATCCATCCTGGTTGTTTTGTTGTGAATGCGCAGGAGCTCACCTATATTAAAAGAGTATAGGCTCCTCATGATGATACGAACTTAAGTTTTGGTTCGTTGACTTCTAGTGTAATCACATTTTAGAATCACTTGGATGAAAACGTAAAAGAAGTATATGGAATTCAAGTAGCAAAAGGGTGAGAAAAAATTGAGGGCACATTAGTAAGGCTTAGGCTTTACCAGAAATATATATATATATATATATATATATATATATATTTCTATATATATATATATATATATATATATATATATTTCTGGTAAAGCCTAAGCCTTACTAATGTGCCCTCAATATATATATATATATATATATATATATATATATATATATATATATATATATATAAGTGCCCCATTGCAAACCGGTCCGCCTTTTTTAAAAGGGAACTCCCGATCTACGACATATTTGAACGATCTGATTCATTCAAATTGATCACTCTACCCTCAAATATACGTGTATGAAGAATCAAAATATTTGAAGACCTCTAGCCTATGCATCGATGGTGTAAAAATGAACGTCTTTCGATAATGCAATATAAACTTTATCCAAAGCATAGGTTAGAGGTCTTCAAATATTTTGATTCTTCATACACGTATATTTGAGGATAGGGTGATCAACTTGAACGGATCGGATCGTTCAAATATGTCGTAGACCGAGAGTTCCCGTTTTTAAAAAACGCAGACCAGTTTGCAATGGATAACTTCATCCGATATATATATATATATATATATATATATATATATATATATATATATATATATGAGAATAATGGAGGAAAGAGGCCCTAGCAGGCTTTTTGCGTTAGGTGGCAGCACAAATTACGTCCACCATTTTATTCGACGATCGGCACTAGCCATCTTGATCTTCATTGTCTAATATGTCGATACATCAAATTTCATGTGATTTCAACACTTTTCACTGTTGATTTAGTGGGTGCAAAATTAACGGTTTACCGACAATAGAACTTTTTACATTGCTAAATCAACGGTGAAATGGAATTGTAATCATATGAAATTTGGTGTATCGACAAATTCGAGAATGGAGATCAAGTTGGAAGGTGCCGATCGTCGAATAAAATGGTGGAAGGCGTACTTTTTACCGCCGCCTAACGCAAAAAAGCTTCCTAAGGCCTCTTTCCTCCATTATTCTTTATATATATATCGGATGAAGTTTATGTTGATTTTTGCACTCATCGATGCATAGGCTAGAGGTTTTCAAATATTTTGATCCTTCATACGCGTATATTTATTTGAGGGTAGGGTGATCAACTTGAACGGATCAGATCATTCAAATATGTCGTAGATCGGGAGTTTCCCGTTAATATATATATATATATATATATATATATATATGAAAAGAATCAAGAAGAAATATTTTTATTGGCTTAATTAACAAAAGAATTCATATAATATATATATAGAGAGTTATAAATGTTAGTGTATATGCCCTAGAGGCCATTACTGTATCATACTAGTTTGTATATTACTTAATAGAAGCTTGGGATATTCATAGTTGTATAAACAATCTTGCTCAAAATGGTAGTATGCTACTTGGTTTGTTTCTACTTTAATATGTGCATGTGTTTCTTTTAGCATATCGCTTATACATATTAGTGGAGCCCTTAGAATCTTTGCTTGATTACCAGCGTTGTGATGGCAGTCACATTTGTGGGGGCTGGGTAATCTACAAGCACATCCTTATACAGGTCCCTAGTCGTATGATTATCGAGACGGGGTATCGATACTCCGGAGTAGACTAGCGTATGCGCTTCTCATCCCAGCAGGGGAGATGGTCTGTCCCGCAGCCATCAGTACGTCGTACTGGAGATAGTATGCGGGTGCTCGTTAGGTTACGAGTACACTGGACAGGACTCGTCGAGAACTGTTGGTTGGTACTATACCCATCGTCAGATAACAGTTCCCAGGTGACAGGAGTATAGCTTAGTCCGTCGACTTGACACTGCTACTTCGCCCCGAGTGTGTTCCCACTGTACTTTGATTACTACCCTACCACGGCTCAAAGGAGTCGTGCAAACAGGTAGTAGTTGGGTGCAGTTCCGAAGCACTTGGAGGCAGTAGCGGTTAGATAGGATTCGTCTCTCCCGGTATTGGGGGTTGATATCGCGCTGTGTCTAGGAGAGCCATTACATAAAGTCCCTGGCCAGGGCAAGCGAGAATTACTGGTAGTGTTTCCAGTAGTTTCTCAGGGTGTTCTGGGCTATACTCCGGCACGACTTGTACCGCTATTAGGGGTCTGACGTTTACCGCCCCCTAGGCCCGACATGCGATACTCATAGACGAACAGACCGGACCGTACGGAGATTGTCACATTCAGGCTCAGTAGGAGTTCGGATGGGTTTACCTCATCGGCCTTCTTATCGACATCTACCTGGGGACCGTTACGTACATCTAGCGCCGCTTGCGGTCTGTGGTTAAACCTACTGCCAGCGTAGTGTCGAGTCTTTAGAGTTCCACACAGAGAGTTTCCCTGTACTGGGCGAAAGGTGTAGAGGCCGTATGGTTTTACGGCAGGGATACGATCACTTACGTGCATTTGTGCGCGTATGCTGTTCGGGCAGACAATGCTAGTGGGCTTTGGTTTAAGCCGGATCCTAGTATTGTATGGATGGATTAGTTTTGTCTTCTGTGCATTCGCATTCTACGGAATGCGGATGCTGGTGTGTATGCACGGTTGTGAGGAGCGAAGAAGAAGGAGGTGCCTCATTAGGGTTTTGACCGTTGGTTCGGTCAAAACCATTATGAGGTGAGGAAAATATTTACTAATCTTTTTAATGATAATTGTGTTATGGCTAATTGCTTTGACCATTTGACCATGCTTGACCATTTGACCTAGTTGACCATTGTTGACTTGGATTTTTCTTGAGAGCACTAGATCCTTCTTTTGCTTTTGGCTTTGGATTTGATTTGAGATGATAATGGTCAAATCAATGTAATCATCACACTTTATCATGATAAGAGATTAGTAATTATTTTGCATATGGATCATTATTTTCTTCTCATTCTCTCTCTTCAAGTGAGAGCTCCCATGGTTCCTCCTTCTTCTTCCTCTCTTGATTTTTCTATAGCTCTCATGTGTTGAGAAAAATAGAAACAAAATAGACAAACAAATCCACCATCATCTTCTACACCACCTAGGACTTCAAGAAAAGCAAACTTGTTGCCCTAGTTACCTCGGCTTGAGGTGGAGCTCGGACTATAGACTCTCGGGTGGATCGTCTTCGATTTTAGGAGGCCGCAGAGGTGACCAAGATCCGGATCGATCCTCGGAGCTTGCATGGACGAGGAGGACAGTGGAAAGAAGACCCGAAGGACTTGTTGCATGAGGTATAATCTCCTGAGCATAGTAGATAGAACCTCTTGTTGTTTGTTAGCAATGGTTTGGCAAAGATCCTCAAGTTTTAGTCCATGTTAAATTTGATTTTTAGCTATTCCGCCTCCCCGTAAGCACCGGGGTGGGTAACGTGGACTTACAGTGGGCATCAGAGCCTCGCTAAACCATTACTAACTTGTTAGCAAAGTGTTAGAAATTCGATCGCCGAAAAAATTCGCAAAACACGTCAAAAATTGTACTTTTCTGTCGTTTTTAAAAACTGGTCCAAAATTTTTTCCAGGGACCTTAAAAATACGTGCAGGCTTTTTAGAGAAAACTGTAGAAATTTGGGCGCCTGAGTCGCTCAGAAGACCGCGGATCCGCGGCCGATCCAAGCGATCCGCCGCGGATCCGCGGCCGAGTCAACTCGCCTGCGCACCAAATTTCTTCTGGGGTTCTCTGTGTTGGTTTTGTGATTTTTAAGATAGTTTGTTTCTGCCCAGATTTTGCTGAGTACTGTGTTGTGCTTGGGGTAGTTTCAAATCAAGTTATCGATCGAAATTCTATGTACTTTTGCTAATCGGATCTTCTGTGATGTGATATATGTATTGAACGTCTACTAATCGCTATATGTCGATTAGTGGGGGTTAGACATATCTGTGATCTGTGATGTTGGTTTGTGTATATGAACTTGTTGGATTGTCGTGATGAATAGCCGGGGATGTGAGATGAGAGTTTTCATTTTTCATTCAATGTAAAATTTGTAATTTGATGTAATATTATTTTATGGCCGCACATCCAGGTTGAGATTGTAGCCACCATTGTATATTATTTCTTTTACTGTTTTTGCTCCTAGGATAGACCCAAGGTGGGGTGCACAAACTACCGGCTGCTTTGAAGTGCCGAGTGGCCAACTCACGTTGTTGAGGGAGGTTGCTTCACTTCGGGTACTTGGCGGGTAGTTTGCCGCACCCGTAGGGGTCTGGGGTGGGGTTTGGCTATTCATCGCGACCGTGTAATCCGTCTTTCGTTGCAGGCTCGAACGAAACGCGGATTCCTAGCATATCCAATGTGTTCATCTGTGATCTGGAATGGCTCTCATTGCATCTGACGATTGTATATATCTATATATGATATCTAGTAGGTGTTGCTTATGTTTTGCATCCGCGCTAGTCCAGCCCCCGCTCTGTCGTTAGTTAAGTAACCTAACGAGTGATGACGGGGCCCAGTGGCGAATGCGGATGGCATAAGCGTACGTCATATTTTCGTTGTTTTCTGCAATGGTAGGATTAATTGATGGGACGCATTAATTAATGCAAAGAAAACAAACCAAAGCTGAATTGTTGGAATAATTTCAAAACCACTCGTTTTTTTCAAAACAGAAAAACTTTAAAAAACGCGGAGCTTAAACCACAACTTTTAAAAGCTATCAGGTTCCTTCAATTATATCAAGTTCACTACGTTCACGGTTTCGCTAAAACCATTCGTAGCCCTCCGTCATTTCATATGAATATTCAATAGTATTCAAGTTATGTTTGTTGGCCTTAGTCAAGGCATAGTGATTGGTAGCTGCTGGGTATTCATATGTTGCATAGATAGATGCGTTGGTTTGGGACAGTCGTATTACTTTGTTGGCCATAGTCAAGGGTATATACGGGTAGGTTCAAATCAACATGGACAATGACGGGTAGAACTTGACATGCGACTTATGATTTGTTGGCCTTAGTCAAGGTCATAAGAGCATGGGGCAAAAATCCACATCGGGAGTTTCTAAGGAAATTGAAACTTGCTAGTGCTGCATACCATTTGGAGTTTGATAATGTTGGTAGGATTCCTTCAGCATTATCACACAATGATATTTTGATCCCTATCCTACTGTGAGTATCCGCTACTCCTCGGGAGACTTTTTCACTTAACGATCAATGCTATAAACCAAGTAGGTGTCTAGAAAGGTGTTAGCGGGGCTACGCCCACAGGGAAAAGAGGTTATTTAATTAAGAAACTTCGCGAAAGCGTCGTAAAACCTCCCTCGAAGTACCGACACCAGCCTGGCTGAACGGTTAAGTAAGTATTGTACGGTGAGATCAATCCCGACAAATTCTTCTTTTATGGTTTGAGGAAGAATTCGAGAAACAGTGGGAGTCATCTTGTTTAGATAAATTAAAAACCAATCTAAACTTGCAAGAGCATCATGCTAAGTGTTTTCTTCTCTCTCTTTTAATTGCAGCGACCCAGTGACCAGACATAGGTTACATCTAGATAATAAAATGACTGAATTTGACTGTTATGACTGGCAAAGGTCTGTCCAGATGTCTATTACCCATGACAAGCTGTGACACCTCTTAACCAATCAAACCCCTGCCGTCTCAGGACCAGTTTTCCCTATCACGGATATTGACATTCGTAAGACATCGGAAAAAGACTGTGCGAATGCCAAGTGCCTCGTGTTGGCCTCAGTTGATGGTGCATACCAGAGGCAGCACGAGAAGATGGACTTAGTTTCTATCTTCCTCCATAACAAAGATTTATATGGAGAGCAATCTCGTATCGCAAGATATGAGACCTCGAACGAATTGCTTCAAGTGAGGTTGGCTGTCGGGTCATCTGTAGGGGACAACGTCCTTACAGAGACTAGCTATTTTGATGAGCTCACGGATCTGAAGACCATGTTGAAGAACGGGTCAAATACTGACTTGATTCTACAGTCTCTACCCTCTACTTATACCCTGAAGGAAACCAGGGAAGAAGGAGGAAAGGGAAGGGCAAAAGTTTCGGGACTGGATATAGTAAAGGAGGGACGTTCCTATTGTTACGGGAAAGGACATTGGCAGAAAGATTGCAGGGCTAGCGAAGCCAGTAACCAGGATTCGAAGCATATTGTGGCTTCGGCTTCGGGTGTGTTTGTAATAGAAAACTGTATGTCAATTAACCTTACTTCCTGGGTATTGGATACCGGATCAGGATCCCACATCTGTAATTCATTACAGGCTCTGAGAAATTATAGAGTTATCAGGATAGGTGATATGACTCTCAAGGTTGCCAACGGAATGAGCGTGGACGCTGAATCCGTAGGGGAATATCACTTTGGATTGACAAGTGGGCAGATATTGATTCTGCGTAACTGTTTGTATGTACCTAGTATGGCTTGTAATATCATATCTGTATCCATACTTTCTAAGGAAGGATATGATTTTACTTTTGTAAGCGATGTAGTCCACATCCACCTAAATCAAGTTCTGATTGGGTCAGGTACATTAGAAAACGGAATATACGTACTGAATCAAGCTCAGGTTTTCAGTGTCCAGAACACACTTAAAAGAAAGTCTCCGGACACAAATCAGGCTTTCTTATGGCATTGTAGACTGGGTCATATTAATGAGACACTGTTAACAAAGTTACATAAAGAGAGATACTTGGATCCGTTCGAGTATCAGTCTTATGCTACTTGTGAATCTTGTCTCATGGGAAAGATGACAAAAACTCCGTTCACTGGACACGGAGTAAGAGCGAGCGAGCTCTTGGAACTCATACATAGTGATGTGTGTGGTCCAATGTCTGCACATGCGCGAAGTGGTTATTCATACTTCATTACTTTTACAGATGATTTCTCTAGGTATGGACATGTCTTCCTGATGAAGCATAAATTCGAGGCCTTTGAGAAATTTCGGGAATACAAGAATGAAGTTGAAAAACAAACAAGCAAAAGTATCAAGACACTAAGATCTGATCGATGTGGTGAATACTTGAGTGCCGAGTTTCTGGGCTACTTAAAAGAGAATGGAATTCTCTCTCAGCTTACTCCTCCATACACACCACAACACAACGGTGTATCGGAAATGCGGAATCGAACTCTATTGGACATGGTTCGTTCCATGATGAGTAAGGCTGAGTTACCGCGATCTTTCTGGGGTTATGCACTAGAAACAGCTGCATATCTTTTGAACCAAGTTCCTACTAAGTCAGTGCCTACCACACCATATCAGATGTGGAGTGGGAAGAAATCCTGTCTTAAACACTTTAAGACATGGGGATGTCCAGCTTTTGTCAAAAAGCAGCATGCGGACAAGCTCGAGGCACGCTCAGTACAGTGTAAGTTTGTGGGATACCCAAAGAACTCCAAGGGGTATGTTTTCTATTACACAGAGGAGCAAAAGGTCTTTGTTTCTCGTCATGCCCGCTTTTTGGAAACTGAGTTTTTAGAAAATCAGATAAGTGGGAGCGCAATAGAACTGGAAGAAATTCCAGAACCACAAGCTATTACTGAAAGCTTGGTAGAACCAGAAGTTTCAGGAGAACCGGACATCCCAGCGCCACTCCGCAGGAGTAGTAGGCAGTCTCATCCGTCCGAGAGATACTACGGTTTTCTCATAGACTGGGATCGAAAGGATTGCATCATTGAAAATAATGAGCCTACTAGCTTCCAGCAAGCCATTCAGAGCGGTGACTCAGTAAAATGGCTAGATGCAATGCGGACCGAGATGGAGTCCATGTACACCAACAAAGTTTGGACTTTGGACATTTGCTCCAGAAGGGGTAAATCCCGTAGGCTGCAAATGGATCTTCAAAAAGAAGATTGGTGTAGATGGGCAGGTTGAAACCTATAAAACTAGACTTGTTGCAAAGGGTTTTCGCCAAAGACCTGGTTTGGACTATGACAAAACCTTTTCTCCAGTGGCTATGCTCAAATCCATTCGGATCCTTCTTGCCATTGTTGCCTTCCATGATTATGAGATCTGGCAGATGGATGTAAAGACGGCTTTTCTAAATGGAAATTTGGAAGAGTGCGTCTATATGGATCAGCCGGAGGGTTTCATTCAGAGTGGGAGCGGCGGTAAAATATGCAAGTTGCTTAAGTCCATTTATGGACTAAAGCAGGCATCGCGGAGTTGGAACATCTGTTTTGATGATACTGTCAAAGAATTCGGCTTTATCAAGAATTCAGATGAACCATGCATTTACAGTAAGATTACAGGGAGAACTGTGGTATTCCTCGTCTTGTACGTGGATGACATTCTCCTAATAGGAAATGACATTCTTATGCTACAGTCAGTCAAAGGATTCTTGTCACAGAGGTTCTCCATGAAGGACCTGGGCGATGCCAACTACATTCTGGGGATCCAGATCTATCGTGATAGATCTAAGAGGATGTTGGGACTTTCGCAGTCCAGGTACATCGACACCATACTGAAACGATTCAGTATAGAAGATTCAAAGCGCGGTAATCTACCAGCTTGTCACGGAATCACCCTCTCCAAAGAGATGTCTTCCAAGACTGATTTGGAAAGGGCTTGCATGTCATCTATACCCTACGCATCTGCGGTAGGCTCTATAATGTATGCGATGTTGTGTACCAGACCAGATGTAGCATACGCATTAAGCGTTGTAAGCCGGTACCAGTCGGACCCAGGGGAGAAACACTGGATAGCAGTAAAGAACATTCTCAAGTACCTGAGAAAGACTAAGGAGATGTTCTTGGTGTATGGCAGAAAAGACCTCCAGATCGAGGCCTTTGCTGACTCCAGCTTCCAGAGTGACAAGGATGACTCCAAGACCATGTCGGGTTATGTCTTTACACTCAATGGAGGGGCGGTTTGCTGGAAGAGCTCCAAGCAGGAAACCGTTGCTGACTCAACTATGGAAGCGGAGTACATAGCGTCTTGCGATGCCGCAAAGGAAGCTGTCTGGATGAAGAAGTTCCTCACGGAGCTTCAAGTGGTTCCTACCATTGTTGATCCAATACCGCTGTATTGTGACAACAACGGCGCTATAACTTTAGCGAAGGAACCCAGGTCCCATCAGAAGTCCATACACATCTTGAGGCGGTACCACCTGATCAGGGAGATCGTAGATCGCCGGGAGATCGAGGTGAAGAGAGTAGATTCGGAGAATAATACTGCAGATCCATTCACGAAAGCCATACCCCAGACTCAGTTCGAGCGGCTGATCGAGATGATAGGTCTTCGATACGCCAGTACATGGCCCTAGTGCAAGTGGGAGATTGTTAGTGTATATGCCCTAGAGGCCATTACTGTATCATACTAGTTTGTATATTACTTAATGGAAGCTTGGGATATTCACAGTTGTATAGACAATCTTGCTCAAAATGGTAGTATGCTACTTGATTTGTTTCTACTTTAATATGTGCATGTGTTTCTTTTAGCATATCGTCTATACATATTAGTGGAGCTCTTAGGATCTTTGCTTGATTACCGGCGTTGTGATGGCAGTCACACTTGTGGGGACTGGGTAATCTACAAGCACATCCTTATACAGGTCCCTAGTCGTATGATTATCGAGACGGGGCATCGATACTCCGGAGTAGACTAGCGTATGCGCTTCTCATCCCAGCAGGGGAGATGGTCTGTCCTACAGCCATCAGTACGTCGTACTGGAGATAGTATGCGGGTGCTCGTTAGGTTACGAGTACACTGGACAAGACTCGTCGGGATCTGTTGGTTGGTACTATACCCATCGTCAGATAACAGTTTCCAGGTGACAGGAGTACAGCTTAGTCCGTCGACTTGACACTGCTACTTCGCCCCGAGTGTGTTCCCACTGTACTTTGATTACTACCCTACCACGGCTCAAAGGAGTCGTGCAAACGGGTAGTAGTTGGGTGCAGTTCCGAAGCACTTGGAGGCAGTAGCAGTTAGATAGGATTCGTCTCTCCCGGTATTGGGGGTTGATATCGCGCTATGTCTAGGAGAGCCATTACACAAAGTCCCTGGCCAGGGCAAGTGAGAATTACTGGTAGTGTTTCCAGTAGTTTCTCAGGGTGTTCTGGGCTACACTCCGGCACGACTTGTACCGCTATTAGGGGTCTGACGTTTACCGCCCCCTAGGCCCGACATGCGATACTCATAGACGAACAGACCGGACCGTACGGAGATTGTCACATTCAGGCTCAGTAGGAGTTCGGATGGGTTTACCTCATCGGCTTTCTTATCGACATCTACCTGGGGACCGTTACGTACATCTAGCGCCGCTTGCGGTCTGTGGTTAAACCCACTGCCAGCGTAGTGTCGAGTCTTTAGAGTTCCACACAGAGAGTTTCCCTGCACTGGGCGAAAGGTGTAGAGGCCGTATGGTTTTACGGCAGGGCTACGATCACTTACGTGCACTTGTACGTGTATGCTGTTCGGGCAGACAATGCTAGTGGGCTTTGGTTTAAGCCGGATCCTAGTATTGTATGGATGGATTAGTTTTGTCTTCTGTGCATTCGCATTCTACGGAATGCGGATGCGGGTGTGTATGCACGGTTGTGAGGAGCGAAGAAGGATGTGCTTCATTAGGGTTTTGACCGTTGGTTCGGTCAAAACCATTATGAGGTGAGGAAAATATTTACTAATTTTTTTAATGATAATTGTGTTATGGCTAATTGTTTTGACCATTTGACCATGCTTGACCATTTGACCTAGTTGACCATTGTTGACTTGGACTTTTCTTGAGAGCACTAGATCCTTCTTTTGCTTTTGGCTTTGGATTTGATTTGAGATGTTAATGGTCAAATCAATGTAACCATCACATTTTATCATGATAAGAGATTAGTAATTATTTTGCGTATGGATCATTATTTTCTTCTCATTCTCTCTCTTCAAGTGAGAGCTCCCATGGTTCCTCCTTCCTCTCTTGATTTTTCTATAGCTCTTATGTGTTGAGAAAAATAGAAACAAAATAGACAAACAAATCCACCATCATCTTCTACACCACCTAGGACTTCAAGAAAAGCAAACTTGTTGCCCTAGTTACCTCGTCTTGAGGTGGAGCTCGGACTACAGACTCTCGGGTGGATCGTCTTCGACTCTAGGAGGCCGCGGAGGTGACCAAGATCCGGATCGATCCTCGGAGCTTGCATGGACGAGGAGGACAGTAGAAAGAAGACCTGAAGGACTTGTTGCATGAGGTATAATCTCCTAAGCATAGTAGATAGAACCTCTTGTTGTTTGTTAGCAATGGTTTGGCAAAGATCCTCAAGTTTTAGTCCATGTTACCTTGTGTTAAAAATTTGATTTTTACCTATTCCGCCTCCCCGTAAGCACCGGGGTGGGTAACGTGGACTTACAATAAATCGGCTCTC
Source organism: Agapanthus africanus (assembly GCA_030015575.1). Taxonomy (NCBI): domain Eukaryota; kingdom Viridiplantae; phylum Streptophyta; class Magnoliopsida; order Asparagales; family Amaryllidaceae; genus Agapanthus; species Agapanthus africanus. The sequence continues at coordinate 752,058,810 of CM057339.1, forward strand.
ATATCTCAACAAATCAACTAACACACAATAACCAATGATATATTCATAACACTCTCCCACAAGTTGGAGCATAGATGTCAATAATGTCAAGTTTGGATAGAAGACGAGCGAAAACTGGTCGAGGAAGAGCTTTGGTAAGAATATCTGCTAGTTGAGTTGCGGAGAAAACATGCTGGAGTGCAGCCGCTTTATCTGTCATGAATGAAGTGATAATCTATCTCGATATATTTAGTCCGCTCATAAAAAACCGGATTCTCAACAATGTGAATTGTGGTCTTATTATCATAGAAGAGTGTAGTTGGAAGAAGAGAAAGAACTTCAAGATCCGTCAAAAGGGAAGTAAGCCATACCAACTCAGCAATTGCATGTGCCATAGATCTATACTCAGCCTCTGTAGAAGAATGAGCAACTATATTTTGTTTCTTACTTTCCATGTAACTAAGTTTTCTCCCAAGAAAACACAAGAGCCACTCATGGAACGCCGATCATCAACAGATCCGGCAAAGTCAGCATCCGCAAAGACTGTGAGCGACAACATAGATAATGGTCTGTAAAGAAGACCGTGTCCTGAAGAGCCTTTGACGTATATAAGAATACGCTCAACTGTGTTGAGGTGAGAGGTTAAAGGATTATGCATATATTGACTCATTGTGATAATGGCAAAGGCAATGTTTCGCCGAGTGACAGTGTGGTAAATAAGCTTCTCAACTAGACGCTGATATCATCCCGGGTCAAGTAGTGGAGGATCCGAGAGAGAGCTTAATCGAGATAGTTTGATTGGAAAATCCATAGGGGTGTTTGTTGGTTTACATTCCAAAAATCCTGTCTCAGATAAAAGATTAAGTGCATACTTGCGCTGAGAGAGCTGCAATCTATCAGAATTTCGTGATACTTCAATCCCAAGAAAATATCTAAGTGGCCCAAGATCCTTGGTATGAAAATGTGAAGCCAAATGTTCTTTCACCTTGAAAATGCCAGCAGAATCATCTCCAGTGATGATAATATCAACATACATCAATGCAATTACCCTGCCCTGAGGACGATAATGTGTAAAAAGAGACATGTCGGCGCGACTACGTTTGAAGCCGATCTATCCTAAAATCATGCTAAAATTTTCAAACCAGGCATGTGGTGACTGCATCAGTCTATATAACGATTTGTGTAGAAGGAAAACCATAGACTCTCCCGGTCGCTCAAAGCCAGAAAAGATCGCTGCATATAAATAGTCTAATGAAGGATCTCCATTAAGAAAGATATTTTTCACATCAAGCTGATGAAGAGGCCATGCCTTAGAAACAGCTAATGATATAAGAACACGAATCGATATTAATTTGGTAACGGGTGAGAAAATCTCAATATAATCCAAACCATACTGCTGAGTAAATCATTTGGCTACCAATCGAGCTTTGAGACAGTCAGTCGTCTTATCTGGATTTTGCTTGACAGTAAAGACCCATCGACAGCCAACAACTTTTTTATCTGAAGACGGGGTACTAATTTCCAAGTCTGATTTGAGCGCAGTGCGGCAATCTCCTCCAACATAGTTGCATGCCAATCTCTGTGTTGAAGTACTTCCTGAACAGAGGAATGAAGGGTGATGGCAGACAAGGAAAAAATAAACTGACGAGCAGATGGAGTCGGTCTATGATAGGAAACAAAATTAGAAATTGGATGTGCAGTAGTACGGGAACGCTTACCCTTGCGTAAGGCACTAGGAAGAGAGATTTTCGTCGGAAGGCAGTTGTGTTGGAAAGGCAGGAACAATAGACTGTATTATAGTATCTGCAGAAGAATTGTTAGAAAAATCATTGAATGGAGATGGCTGGACAACTTTCTTGCGACGGTGGTATACCTGTGGATAAGGGACTGCAAGCTGATCATTAGGGAGCACAGGTTGAACAAATGAATCAATTCTGGGGAAGGTACGTGTGGAACCAGAATAAGAGTAGTGGGTTCCTTAATAGGTGGTGAAAAATAGGCCTGATCTTTTAAGGTCACTTCACATGAAGTGCGAACTTTGGATATGGCAGTGTCAAACCAAACATACCCTTTTTGGGATCGAGAGTAACCTTCAAACACCATACGTGTAGCTCGAGAATCAAGTTTGTCAATATGAGGACTGAGAACATGAGAATAGCATAGACAACCAAATACCTTTGGAGGAATAGGAAAAGACTTGTCTTGTGGAAACAAAATAAAGAAAGGAGATTGGTTATCTAGGATTGAAGAAGACATACGATTGATATAAAAGAAGGCAGCTAAAACTGCAAAATTCCACATGTTTAGAAACATGCATATGTAAGAGAAGAGAACGAGCCACCTCAAGTAAATATCGGTTCTTTTGTTCAGCAATCCCATTTTGCCGAGGAGTATAAAAACACGAATTTTGGTGCAATATTTTCCGTGTCTAACAAAATGCAGTAAATCCCGTGCTAATATACTCCTTAGTATTATCTGAACGAAGAACCTTTAACAGAAACACCAAATTGATTAGAAATTTCAGCAAGAAAGGTTTTAAAAGTAGACAAAAACTCAGATCTATTATGCAGAAAATACAGCCAAGTCATGCGTGAATGATCATTAATAAATTTAACAAAATATTTAAAACCAAACTCACTAGGAAATTTAAAGGGTCCCCAAATATCAGAATGAACCAAAGCAAAAGGTAAGTCGTGCCTCTTATTAACCGGAGAAAAAGAGGAGTGATGATACTTCCCAAGAATACAAGAGTCACAACTAAATTCTGATAAACTAATAGAAGGTAATATAATACGTAAAGAAGAAAGGGGAAAGTGACCAAGTCTCTGGTGCCATTGGATAGTAGAGACAGCTGTAGATGTATTGGAAAGGTAATCGGCATAATACAGTTCATTCTTCTCATACCCCCATCAATTCGTTGCTTCATCAGAAGATCCTGTATCACAAAGTAAGACGGATAAAAAGTTACTCAGCAGTTGGAAACATTTGTAAGCTGATGACTGGAAAGCATGTTTTGTTTTAAAGATGACACAATTAAAGCATTTTTAAAGTTTAATTAACAAAAGAATCAAGAGGAAATATTTTTATTGACTTAATTAACAAAAGAGTTCATACAATTTATATAGAGAGTTATAGATCACCTCTCCTATCTCAACAAATCAACTAACACACAATAACCACTTATACTCATAACTAATATATAATAACTATATATATATATATATATATATATATATAGTTATATATATATATATATAATGTTGTGGAAAGCAGAAAGCATCGCAAAGCAGAAGGGTAAGACTTGGACTTTAGTGGGCTCAGCAAAAAGCACCGAGGATTGTTTGAATAATGATGAATAAACTAGATAAAAAGTATTATTTAGAAATGAAATCATATTAAAATAAATGAGATATTATTCTTTAACGATCTAAATTAAGTTTATGTGCAATAATAATATATTATTGAATCATTTTAAGGTAATATTAATAACCACGTCATAATATTAGGTCTAAAACGATAATGTAATAGATTAGACACAATGATAAGATTCAATTATTTTATTATTTAATATGAAAATTTGCAAATTTTAATAGGGTGAGGGCATTATCCCATTTCGACCCGATAAAAAGAGGTGCTTTAAGCACATAAAGCAGGTCAAAACAGGGCTTCAAGCCTCTAAAGCAACCTAAAGGCTTTATGCTACCGCTTTATACAATAGTAAAGCGTTTCGTGACCATGTTCCGCTAAAGTGGGGCTTTAGCCAGGCTTTATGGGGCATTGTACAATAGTGGGTATATTACACAGTGTTGTTGATATCCACCGTGTATGATCAATCACTCATCCGGATATTGCAATTAACTGATATTGAGGTTAATGATTTCCTACAATAAGAAATCATTCTGGAGTATCATTTAATCATAAAATATCCATAATGTGTGTGTGTTCCCCTTTTTTGTATGATGACTTATGCATCAGAATTCTGGGCTGTTGAGAACTAATCAATGGCCTAAACTCCGACAATGGCAAAAATGGCATGTTGAGATTGTTGAGATGATAGGTTGCAATACAATGAAAGACAAAATAAGAAATGGTTTAAACATGTAAAAAGGAGACCATCAGGTGCACCAGTGAGGATCTTAGCTGATAAATCAATAATGAATAATGAGTGGAGATTGACCTAAATGAATATGAATTGAAATAGTTGAAAAAGTTGTTGGTTTTTTAAAGCAACACATGAGGTGCCATTAACAGTTCTTTAACATTTGAAGTCATTAAACTTGGCTTCTAATTCCATAAACACTAATGATCTCTGGTCTGATATTTTTTGTTTCCTATGCCAGTTTGTGTTGTCTTTTTTCCTCCCCGCGATCTATCTCTTCGTTTATAACAAAAAAAATACGCCTGCTTTGAGAGAACAGGTTCAACATAATTACTACGGTGTAGGAGAGTTTGGCAATTATTTTACTTAAATTTATAATAGAAAAAGGGAAATTAGGGATTAATAATAGCACCATAATTTTCTTATGTTATTATGGGACCACTTTACTTTGCTAATTCTGATTGAGTTCCATTGATGAACACACGGCGAACATGCTTGATACAGTTTAGACCACCATTTGTTCCATTGAGTTCCTTGCATCTGATGGCACTGTTTTTATATAATTTGCATCAGGTGTGGGATTTAGGTGGGCAAGACCGATTGCGAGCCTCATGGGCAACCTACTACCGCGGGACCCATGCCGTGATCGTAGTGATAGACAGTACAGACCGAGCACGCATCTCCATCATGAAGGACGAGCTCTTCAGACTGCTTCAGCATGGAGACCTCGAGCACTCGGTGGTGCTCGTCTTTGCCAACAAGCAAGATCTCAAGGACGCAATGTCCCCAGCTGAGATCACAGATGCTCTCTCCCTCCACGGCATCAAGAACCATGACTGGCACATCCAAGCTTGTTGTGCTGTCACAGGAGATGGGCTCTATGATGGTCTCGGCTGGATAGCTCAACATGTTGGCGCCAAACCGACAACATGATCGATCAGAAAAGTAGAGCCACCATAGAATTGTAACCTCCATTATGGAAATTTGATGATTTGATTTCTAGGAGAAACAAACACATGATTGAGTTTGCGACCATGTATTATTAGACTTACTAGACGATGATAGAGATAGTTTTGGCTTAAATAGAATTGCACATGTTGCATTAAAAAGAAGCAGATTCCTTCAGACACAACTTTTGTTTCCTTGAAAGTAACAATCCAAATGATACATGAGAACTGTATTTTGTCACTTTGAAAAGAATTTTCACATGCTGCAACAACCCTAGTTCTAAACAAGTATCCGAAAACAATAATATTTTCATCTTCCAATCTCAAGTAGCTGAAAATTCAGAGTATCCAACACCTGCAGCCATGCACATCCTGAGGCCCCTCAAACCATCGATCCCAATGTGCATTTAGGGGTCCGTTTGTTCTGCAAAACAAGGAAAGAAACATGAAGAGATCGAGGAAAAGATCATATCAGAAGCGTAATCATGACTACAAATGGGAGGATCGATTACACTGGAAGTAAGGGGTCTGGTTCGCTTTCCACTTTCTGAAACAAGCTGATATCCAAATATCCAAATAAAATAAAAAGTAAATAAGCAATATATTAAGATACAACAAGATGAACGCATCGTGCTAAGTTTACTTGTCCATACTCTTGTAGTGCAGCTGATACTCTATCTGTTCTCTCAAGCTCTTCCACCTCTTCCTGGATGCAGTTTCCGAATTACTGTTGTGTTAGTTTGATAATAAGACCCTTTTGATGGAGATATAAAAATAAAGCTCAACACAAACTTCTGCATGATATTGTACTCAGATACTTAATACAAATGCAATTTATATGAGCCATCACCCGATCTCCTATTTCATAAAATTTAACACAGCGAGCAAACTATAGGCAAACGGGCTGTATAAAGTATAAACATTCAAATCATAACTTCAAAGTGTCGGACAACCAAAGAGCTTTGAATTGTTATAACATCATAATAAAGTGAGTTGCTTGAGAAACTTAAAACCATGACCTATTTCACTTGGACCAATAATACATAGAAGAAATCATATCCATCCAAGTACAATCAGGGTTTAGTAAATAAGTTATTACCTAAATAAAAGAAATTCCGCTATGGACTCATCTAACAAATTTGACCGAACTAAAACCCATTAAGAAAAACTATTGATTACTTCAACAAAAAAATATATGCAGTATAAGTGGTAATTCAAGTATATCCCAAAGCGTGCATGTTTCCTAATTCATTTGTCCAATGTAGCAACACATGCCCAGCATGTGTAGAGAAAGGGTATGGCCACAAACAAAATCAAAGCGTATCAAATGTTTGCAATATACAAATGAGTTAGGCACATGCAGTGCAGAGGATACTATATTACTTCAGTAGAAAACCAATCCTCATCTATTCATCACCAACAATTCATAGGTTCCAGGTTAAGATACCATATTTTGGGGCATGGATCTTACAATCAAGTAACAGAAACTTGATTTACAAAACAGTCGATAACATGGTGCCTAAATTAAAGCTAGACAAAGTGATTCATATATGTATGATGACTTTACCTTTTCTCATAAATTTATGATGACTTAACCTTTTTTCACAGACAAATTCATTATGTAATAAATTTCGTGCTTTTTAATTGGTGAACAGCACAACTCATTAGTCCCCTTTAATGTATATAGATTAAAAGTACTGCTTTTTCAGGTTTGAATTGGGATAGGCTCAAGATATATTCGTTTCAATTGTTGAATCACTAGCTTAGCTATTTTTGAGAAAATGGAGAAGTGGGTGGATGAAATACTGTTGGCATTTTGATGGAAAGAGACCACTCACTTGCCTAGTCAGGATGTCGATAAGACTCTACTTAGTTATAAAGATCTTGGAGAATCTACACAAATGAGTAGACTGGCATAGATTTGAACATTTACCCACCACCAAATAGCAAAGCAAACCTGAAAACGTTAGTGTTTTGCTCACCATGCTAATTAATTCATCAGCCATAGGTCAATTAAGAAGAAACTAAAACCAAAACCTTTAGGTTCAAAAAGAAGTCACTTGTAATAAAGGGGGTCTACAATCCACATTTGTAAAAAGTAACTTGACAATTTAGCATCCTACAAGAAATCAAACATGAAACTTTCCCTGGGCACTAGGAGTGTTCCACTCTTACAAACATTATTGGTTGATAACCGGACACTAGGACAATAAGCATGTCTCTTCTAACAAGATAACCAGACGGCTAAGCTATAAAACTCCCTCTTCCGAAGCTTAGCTCATATGAAGTAACACTTCCACTCCAACTTCAAGGGGGCATACTTTAACACGTTCAATGGCAAAGAAGAATTTTCGACCCAAAAATGGGAAGGAGCATATTATTTAAGGCTCATTACTCAATATCTGATGTTTGCGATACATGGAGTTGTTCAACACTTCGTTGAGGTTATTTCTGACCCAAGTATGCAATAAGAGAGATAAAATGCTCCTCTCATGTTAGAGCTCTTTTCTCTTTTTTGGAAGCTTTCTTTGGGTGCCTCCATCCCATAGGAGTTCTCCTCTCTTTTAATGTATGCCTATAGGTTATAGACCAATGTCTAAAAAACATCCCTTTTCCATAAAATGCATGATGGTAATTCTCATCAAAATAGCCTATAGGCCTAGACAACACACCACATTAAAACAACTACTATTTGTTAAATGGCAATAACAGTGAATGATCACATAAGATGCATAAATATCTTAAACAATAACAATATCAGTAAATTAAAGAGCTCTGCACACATTAACAATTCATCAAAAAAAATTAAATAGACAAATTTAATATAGAAATCATAAGAATGTAAATAAATGCACAAATAATCAAGATTGAAACTTGATGAGTTAAGAGTTGAGCGCTAGATTCAAGTTCTCACCATTTTCGATGAATTTGAAACCCTAATTCTTCCAAGATTATTAACAAAACTAATTAAAAACAAAAGTTCTTACATGAGCGCATCATAGAAGTGTAGTTCTTTTTGGGGATTATTGTGATTATCATGAAAATTTGCGTTGTTGGTGTTGACTTTGAGTCTTCATCTTGATAGCGGCATCAACGGCTTCGCACTCGTGATGTCATCATGAGGTCGAACCCTCTCGAATACTCTTCAGGGCACTTCCACATCACCGATCGACTACCCTGAAAACAATAACGGCGCATTTTTCCATCCATAATCCCTTAACTTCCCTCAACTCCTCACTTCTCCTAAATCCCGGGTCAGCATTGCGGTTAGCTCCGGATAGGCATAGGGTGGTTTGGAGCTATGAAATTCCACGTCCGAATGCGCATGATTTCTTAGCTCCAAACCATCCTATACCTACGTGGAGCTAAACACATATGCCGATGCGGGATTCAGGAGAAGTGAGAAGTTGAGGTAAGTAAAGCAATCATGGGTGAAAAAACAAGTCAAACATGTCGTTATTGCTTTCAGGGCAATCAATCCGGTGACGGGAAAGTGTCCTGAAAAGTATTTCGAGAGGGTTCGACCTTGTGATGACATCACCAAACACGAGTGCGAAGCCGTTTAAGCTGCTCTTAAGATGAAGACTCTATCGCTGAGATTCAAAGTCAACACCGATAGCGCAAATCTTCATGATCATCAAAAAAATCCAAAAGAAAACCACACTTCTATGACGCATGATGTAAGAATTTTTGTTTTTAATTATCTTTTGTTAATAATCATGGAAGTGTTAGGTTTTCGTTCATTGAAAAAGGTGAGCCCTTGAACCCGCACTTAACTCATCAAGTTTCAATCCTAACTATTGATGCATTTTATAGCATTCTCATGATTTCTATATTAAATTTGTCTACTTGATTATTTTTTTATGAAGGGCCCTTTGATGAATTATTAATGTGTGCAGAACTTTTTAATTTGTTGTTGTTTTTATTGTTTAAGATATTTCTGCATCTTATGTGATGATTAGATGATACATTTTAAACTATTTTATCACAAACTTTTAGGGCCAGCTACATGAATCCTTTACTTCCATTTGGCTATACTAAGGATAGCTTCTTGTTGATTACCAACTGAGCTAATAATTTTTTTTTGTGATGCAACCCCTTCACGAATTTAATTTGCGAACTCTCATCTTGGAAAGGAAAGTTATACCAATTTAGCTGGGTCGATCCCAAAAAGGCCACATCCAAAAGAAAAAAGGATAACTTTTCGATTAAATGAAAACTAGCACATACTTCTTAACTCTCGCCATCCATCTATAGCACTTGTTCATCCATTAAATAATTTTTTCCATTATTCTAAACCGATGTATTTATTGCCCTAACCGTCTAATTTGGTTCTCCCATCTTTTATCCTCTATCGGAGCTACCATTAACTTCTAAAGAATTGACATATCATATTTCTCTCTTAGCCCTATCTTAACTCATCCACCTTAACGTTCTAATTTCGGCTACATTCTATTTTTGGGCATATTACTTCATATTTTCCCAACATAATAACGGCTTTACTCGAATTGCAATGTTACAAGTATGATTAGCTAGGGTCTTAATTGTAATTTGGCATTAATTTAAGGGGTTCTTTATAAAATTTCAATCCAAACCTCGTTTTAGTCTGAAAATCGAATTGAAATTTCTATTTCCTTCTTCTTTCTATCTTGCAATTAGTTAATCTTAGGAGTAGGTTTATCATTGTTGGCACTTAATTCTTGTTAGTAGTTGTAATGAAAAATTATGTCCAAATTTCTATTTCCTTCTTCTTTCTATCTTGCAATTAGTTAATCTTAGGAGTAGGTCAACAAGGAGGTGTACGAGAAATTAGACACTAAAGAGGTTGGAAATGATATATACCGGATTGCTCGAATGCGGGAAAGGAAGACTAGAGACTTATGTACAGTGAAGTGTGCCAAAAATGAAAATCAGAAGGTTTTAGTTCGAGATGAGGATATCAAGGAAAGATGGAGAGATTATTTTGACAAATTGTTCAATGAGAGCTTTACTAAGAATTTGGATGGATTTGTCATTCAATCTTAAGATATAAACCGTGATTTCATGCGTAAAATAAGACTACCTGAGATTAAAAAAGTTTTGAACAAAACGAGTTTAAGAAAAGCGGTTGGTCCTGACGGGATTCCTATCGAGATTTGAAGATGCTTAGGAGAAATAGGCGTTAAATGTCTGACAGATCTGTTTAATAAGATTTGGCAGACAAAAAAATGCCAAATGAATGGAGAAAAAGTATCCTTGTATCTATCTACAAGAACAGGGGTGACATTCAAAGTTGCTCAAATTACCGTGGAATAAAACTTATGTGTCACACCATGAAACTTTGGGAGAGAGTGATTGAACACAGGCTAAGAAAGGATATAAAGATAACAGAGAACCAGTTTGGGTTCATACCTGGAAGATCGACGACAGAGGCTATTCATTTGCTTCGTCAACTTATCGAGCGTTTTTGAGAGAAGAGAAGAGATTTGCATATGATATTTATTGATTTAGAAAAAGCGTACGACAAGGTATCTAGAGAGGTATTATGATGGACAATGATGAAGAAGAGGGTCCCCGTCAAGTATATTGACATAATCAAAGATATGTACGATGGAGTAGTGGCAAATGTCAGAACTTGCGGCGGTTTAACGAGTGATTTTCCGATTATAATTGGTTTACATCAAGGATCTGCATTAAGTCCATTCTTATTTACCATCGTGATGGATGAGCTTACTAGAACTATCCAAGATTAGGTACCTTGGTATATGCTATTCGCTGATGATATTGTTCTAGTAAATGAGACGAAAGCAGGGGTTAATGCCAAATTGGAATTATGGAGGCAAACATTGGAATCTCGGGGATTCGGATTGAGCAAGTCCAAGACAGCATATATGCATTGCAAATTTAGTAACCAAAGAAGTAAAAACCGTATTGGTATAACATTGGAAGGGCAAGAAATATCACCGAGCGACCAGTTTAGCTATCTAGGTTCCATCATCCAAAAGAATAGGGAGATCGATAGTGATGTTAATCAAAGGATCCAAGCTGGTTGGTTGAAATGGAGGAGTGCAACAGAGATTTTGTGTGATCGTAACTTTCCGTTAAAATTGAAAGGGAAGTTTTATCGGAGCGCGATTCGGCCTGCCTTATTATATGGTACAGAATGCTGGGCTCCTAAGAAGTATCATACACAGAAAATGCACGTAGTGGAGATGCGCATGCTTCGTTGGATGTGCGGTAACACTAGAAAGATAAGATGCGAAATAAGGATATTCGTGCAAAAGTTGGTGTAGCACCTGTGGAGGAGAAGATGCGGGAAAACCGGCTAAGATGGTTTGGTCATGTGCGACGCAGACCTATGGAAGTACCGGTTCGACGAATAGATACTCTCGATATGGGTAATGGCAAAAGGGCAAAACGGCAAAAAGGAGACCGAAGAAAACATGGATGGAGGTGATACGAAACGATATGATTGCCAAAGGACTCAATGAAAGTATATTGTTTGATAGGAGTGAGTGGAGGCGGAGGATTCATGTGCTGGACCCGGCGTGATTCTCATGTTGGTTCATGTAGCCTACCCCATATGCTTGGGATAAAAGGCTCAGTTGTTGTTTTGTAGTTGTAATGGCTAGTGAATATTGGGAATAATTGAAGAGGGCACACCCTCACTTCTACTACTCAAAGAAGCAATCGGCATTGATGAGATCGTCGGTTACGTGGGGTGTACATTCAATTTTATCTCTCTCTTAGGACTGTCTTTAACTCATCCATCTTAGCGTTCTAATTTCAGTTAGATTCTAATTTTGGACATATTGTTTCGTAACCCATCATAATAACGACTCTGCTCAAATTGCAAACGCTAAATCTAACTAGAAACATAAACAACACAAGTAAACAAATTTATATAAAAAGAAAATTACCTCCAAGAATCGAGCTTCTTGCTCCAATCGCTTGAGTTCAGCTAAGATCCGATGCTTCCCTCTCGTATCAGCCGCCGACGCCGGAACCCTACGATCGCTGGAAACCCCATCCCCATTCTCCTGCATCGATCTCGGTTGTTCGATGCCCGATCTCGATCCAATCCAACGGCTGCTGTCACTTCCAAGAACCGCTCGCAAATCCCTTTCGATCGTTCCTCATGGATCAAATCACAGTTTTTAGAGAGAGAAAGAAAGAGCGAGAGCGAGAGAAAGCGAGAGGATTTTGAGGCAGCAACCTCGATCTTCGAGAAAACTTTACAAAGAAAGGAAAGAAAGAAAAGAAAGAAGAAAAGTGATAAGGATTTTTATTGCAACACAAAAAGTTTGGCCCCTGGGGGTTTAGATTCTTCTCCCTCCCTCTCTTTTTCTTTCTTTTGTTCATGTGATGTTTTGCATTTATCCCCTGTAGAAATGTTGAATTTAGAGGTCAATCATTGAGGAATGAGGTGACACTTGCACCATATGCAATGATGATTGATGATCATGCGCCATTTATTTTGGCATTTTCTTCTGTAATTTGTATATTTATATTTTTGAATAGAAGTCATAACAATCATTAAAAGACGCGTAAATTGTCAAAAAGCTCCGGCCCGTTTCAAACTTGTTTAGAAACCCCTGGATTTTTTTCTCTTGTTAAAAAACCCCTATTACGTGGCCCAATCTAAAGCCCTTGTAAAATTGCTTGTGATATCTAAGCAGCTGTAGTTGCCTGTAATATCTAAACAGTTGCCTATAATATCCAAGCAGTTGAGTGAATACAAGGTCTAAATAAAATAAAGTCTAGGGAGCTTTTCATAAAGATTTTGAACAGTACGCGCTTTTCAACAATTTTGAAAATCACAAAGGTTTTTAGACAACTCCCAAGCGGGCCATTGTTGATGACTATGAATACAAGGCCTAACTTTCTTCACAGTGGTCGACAATTTGTAAAAGGTAACAGTTGCCTCAGCTGGTTTGTTTGTCTCTCATGTAACATAGAAGGGTAATTAAGCTAAAATACTGTTAACTTTCAATATTGTTTACGTTTAAATACCATGAACTGCTTTTAGTTGTTAAACGTCCTCAAAAAGCTATTATTGTGAAAGTAAAATGACTGTTAGGAGATAATCCTTTTGAATAAGACTAGTTATGTTACCGCCACCATAAAATTTCTCCTCATTTTGATCTTGTAATTTCACAAAAATTACCTTCACCTCTCTTTTCTTTTTTCTCTGTAATTCATCTTTTTTGAATAATATTTGATTGCCACAAATGAGGGGGGGAAAATTATAAAAAGGAAGAAAGAGGAATTGGTTCTTAAGAAATTATGAGGTATTAAGAACAAACCAAAAATATATTAGTCACATACAGGCTTCTTGATGCAAGAAAAAAAGATCTATGTCAAATAGTAGATTTTATTCCCTATTTTTAGGATTTATTTTAATTATTTTCTAGGATTTAATTAAGATAATGTTAGGTTTTTTTATTTTTCCTGCTGGAACCTTTGGACCCCAGCCAGCCCATTAAGCTTTATATATGGCAAAAGAATTACATCATGTTATAAATGAGTACTGCTCATTTTACAAGAAAGATATAAAAGATACATTATACAAGCATTAAGGTAGAATTTCAAAAGAAGAAGCACTAAAGCTCCAACACTAAGAACCTGGGCCATTTAGCATGTCTGCTTAATCTTCTGTTCTATAAGGACGTCCTGATTCTGAAGCTAGGCATTGATGGGAGATTTAATTTGGCCAAATTCTTCAAAGCTTTTGGGAGTTTAAATGCATGCAAAGGAGCTAGAACACAGGTTTAACAAGGCATCTTTAGCAAGATGATCTGCCACTGTATTGTTTTCCTTGCAAGTATGAATTACCTTTGCATTCAGTTCTTGTAATAAGATTATGTTAGTTAAGGAGTTAATTAGGTGAGGATGCGGAGTATACACACTAATAAAAAAAAAACTACATTAGCGAGGGAAAGCGAGAGACAACATTTGCGAGGGACAAATTTCTCTCAGCGTTGTGTAAACTATCAAGCGGATTTTCTCTCTTGCTTGCTGATATTCTTTCGGCAATATCTATTTCTAAAAGAAAAAGAATACATTACTGAAGGAGAGTATAAAAAGTGTAAGTTTAATTGGGCCAAAACATAACGAGGGAAACATTGCAGATGGATATATCCCTGGGCAATAGTTGCATTAGCTATCAAAGAAATGCCAAGGGAACATTACCGAGAGATATATCAACCCCTCGTCAATGTTCCCTTGGTATTTTTTTGGTAGCTAATGTGAGGCCCAATTAAATTTAAGCTTTTTATAATTTCTCTCGGTCTTTTCCTCTTAGAAATATGTCATTCAGCAAGAATAAAAATTCGCTTGATAGTGTACACATTGCCGAGGGAAGTTTGTATGTCGCAAATGTTGTCCCTCGCTTTTTCTCACTAATGTAATTTTTTCTACTAGTGTAACGTCTGTATTTTTCAAATACATAATAAAGGCTTGTTATAAATTTTTCCATGAGTCAAGATAATTATTTTAATGCTTCATTATTGGAAAACATTTTTAAAAGGCCGTTCTATATTTAAGACTAATTAATATAATTTTTAGTAATTTTTAAATATTTAATTTGAAATTTTAGAAAAGGATAAAAGTTTGTGGGATGTTTTTAATACCAGAAAAGAAAGTTATTTTTGACCAAATCTCGTTACAAAAGGAAGAAAACATTAAAATAGATTTTCTAGAACTTTTCAATAATTTTCTGGTAATTTTCAGTATATTTTTTTAATATTTTACCTAATTAAAAACAATTTTAAAAAAATAGCTTTGATTTTAAACACAAAATATAAAACGTGGGGAAACGGGGGTGTTGGATCCCTCGATCCAACGACCCAGGGCGCCCCATGTGGGCGTTGCCGCTTGGGGTCTACGCGCCTGCATGCGCGGGGGCTACGCGCCTGCATGGGGTTTTCCCAATCGCCCGATCAATGGATCAGACGGCCGAGGCTAGCGGGGGAAAGGCGGCGCGCGATTTGGGGGTAGTGGCGGCGCGAGTTTGAGCATGGGTCGGCTCGAGTTAAGGGTTTTCAAACCCTATAAAAAAAAAACATTCCATCTTGTTTTTCTCACAAATCTCTCGGTCAAAAATTCTGGAAAAAATATCGT
Source organism: Agapanthus africanus (assembly GCA_030015575.1). Classification (NCBI taxonomy): domain Eukaryota; kingdom Viridiplantae; phylum Streptophyta; class Magnoliopsida; order Asparagales; family Amaryllidaceae; genus Agapanthus; species Agapanthus africanus. The sequence continues at coordinate 752,073,936 of CM057339.1, forward strand.
TGTCTTCGTCTCCTCGTCGCCTACGATGAATTGCTGCCCAAGTGCTCAGGAAAAATCCGAGGAAGGAGATATCGTGTTACGATGCCGCTCGACGTTCTCGAATTTGTTCCTTTCACCCGTCTCAAAATATAGGATATGTCTCCCTCCCTCTCGATCTTGTCGCCTCTTCTATGCATGCTTATTTGTTTTAATACTATTGTACTCTCTAACTATTAAAACGGTCATCACTTGCTTGCCTTGCTAATCTAGTTAATACCAGAAAAACTCAAGGATCTGAATACTCCGATAAATAATGTTGGCTCTCCTATGCTAAAATCTTTGTACACTTGGGTCGGGATAACGACCTATCTTTGTAATATTGGACTTGCAAATGTGAACATGCTGTTATGCTGTCCAAATATGTTTTGATACAACACCAGTTTGCAGCCGAAGTGCTGCCGGATTTTAGAATAACTTATGTTATATTCCTAAATAAAATTTTGATGATAAAATACCCTAAGTTTCCTAATCTTGTATTTTTAAATAAATACCTCGACTTTTCTAAAAGTCGTATTTTTAAATAAATACCTCGACTTTTCTAAAAGTTGTATTTTCAATTAAATACCATAAAACTTCAAAAGTCGTAATTTCAATTAAATACCATAAACTTCTAAAGTCGTATTTTCGTATAAATACCAAGAACTTCCCCAAGTTATATTTTCAATAAAATACCATGAACTTTTATGAAAACCTAATCACATGGGTATTGCTCTATACTTAACCCAACTCATGATATATTATATGCCATGCTATCTGGTACGGTTAAGATTAGACACGCGAATCCTAGGTATTGATGACTCCGATATACGGATGCGGCATGATACTATTGATGACTCCGATATACGGATGTGACCTTATCCACTACTGAAATTCCATGTCTAGTAGAACTACGTGCTCACACTAAAATGTACTTCTATATCACTGAATAAGACCGGGGCTGGGTAGTTTGATTACACAAGGTCGTATTTCGGATCTCGGATTCCCCTATTGATTGACCATGGTCTGGGGAGTGAAACGAGTGTTATTTTCGCTCCTAATTCTTGCTGTTCTGTGGCTCCAACGGAATAATCCTTAGAGTCCAGTACCATTGTCCACCAAACTAATATGTTCATAATACTTAGTAGATACTTGCTATTGTTTACCACTACACAACATATGATATCATGCATCGCACACACATGTTACTTTACCTCCTTTTCTTTATGAGGCATCCTACTCGAGTTTAACTCCCTGACGGACTTCCTTTTCTTCTATCTCTTTCTGAAACGTCCGTTAGATGAGGAAGAAGCACGCGATAGAGACGAAGACGTGGAACCCACGGAAAAGGACTATGCGGACTTGACGGCCTACTACTAGGAATAATTCTTTTTCCTTTTCCAGTTGCCCACCTGTTTAGGGCTTGTCTTTCTGTGATGTATCAGGCAATAAATTCTATTTTGTGCCCCTGTGATGTAATAAATGTTTTCGTTAATGTGAATAAATGTGTTTTCCTTTATCCGAAGCACTTGGAGGCAGTAGCGGTTAGATAGGATTCTTCTCTTCCAGTATTGGGGGTTGATATCGCGCTGTGTTCGGAAAGCCATTACACAAAGTCCCTGGTTAGGGCAAGTGAGATTTACTGGTAGGTACTCCAGTAGTTTCTCAGGATGTTTTGGGCTCTGCTCTGACACAACTAATTGCGCTATTAGGGATGTGACGGCTACCGCCTCCTAGGCCCGATATACGATATTCTAAAACTATTTCAGTTTTAGAATTCAAGCTTTTTGTTTATTCCATGCTTGCTGATTTCTAACTCCTGGATCATTTTGTCATGCATGCAGGAGAAACGTTACTATTGATATAGCCTGGTACATTTTGTTTTTTGCATCTCCACTTCCAAAACGACGGACGCTGCTATATTTCCACCGTGTCCATAGGGCATATCCTGAAATGACATGGCTTTGATTTTCCTCTTGGCGTTGTTCTTCCTTCTTCTTGAATCTGCAAAACGGATAATGTGTATGTCGGGGGAGATTGATGTTCTTATAATTATAGTTTTGTGATGTTTCCGGTGCTACTATCAAAAATGTTGTCTGTATTGGTGATGAAACTTTCGCAAATATACCAATAGAGAAGATTGGTGCAAGAATTAAAAGAAAACAAAATAAAATCCTTAGGAAGAGTACTAAGAGAGCATATAGTGGAAGAAAAACTAAGATATTGAAATGGGGAGGAACTTAGACGAGTTAACATCATTTGGAATCATATGTCCAGCTTGATGTTAAGAATAAAAGATTTAAGTCATTGGTTTTTCTTTTTGGGAACTGGCCCGCGAGCCTAACCTACGCACACACAACACACACGTACTAGGGGTCCACGGATTTTCCCTGAACTCGTTAAAATGTGAGCACTTTCTCTTCTTGGGGACCGATCCCCAAAGTCCCCAGAAGGAGAAGTGTTAAAACCAACCGAGCATAGCTCGTGGTGAGTCATTAGTTTTTCAGTTCTATGATACACTGTACACCATGAAATTGTTAGTTTGTGATGCCCCGTACGTTAGCTATTTTGTGATACATTTCTTACATTTGCTACTTCTTTGATGTAGCCATCTTAATTTTGTTAAATTGTGATTGGAGACTTCCTACGATCACGTTTGTTAAAAGTCATTTATTTCTCTGCTTCTTATATGTTGCATTTTATTGTATTTTGCGAATTTGAGATTATAAATCTGTGTGATTTGGTTAGATTTCTGTCGGACTCTTCTAAATTGCTAGGTATAGGCTCTGCAGATCATAGTTTTCATAGTTTCCAAGTGTGGTGTTGTTTATCACACAAAAATGACGAGTCATATTACGTTTGTCAATTCAATAACTCTCTTGTTTTGGCACGTAGTTTACACATAATTCATATGAAGAGAGGGTGCTGGATAAACCTCTCCAAATGTTTATTGGATTCTGATGACTAGGCTAAGAAACAAAGGAGGTTTTTATTTTGTGTCATAAAGCATTGCCAATGCTAGATTGTCATGCAAATTCAACACCATAGTTGCATCAAGACCGTCTCAAATCTAAAATTTCCCATCTTATATCATAAAACCCAAAAACATGAATTTTTTTTAAATAAATGATGATAAAAACAACCATAAACAAGCTAATAAATACAATGTAGAAACGTGGACGACCGCAACCTATTTCACCAAAACAAATAATGAAATCACAAATACCAAGGATGATATAATTAAAGTATATATATACACCAAAATAGCAATTCCTGTAAGCCAAACACATAATAGCATCGCCAAATTAAACTATAATTCCTAGTTTCCTACTCACAAATAAACAAGTTCAAGCATCAAAGCAAAGAAAATTAAGCAACAGATGTCCTAAAAGCAAAAATTAATATATAAGCTAGTCTTCTCAAAAATAAACGACCAAATATTCAGGGTAAAAAAAAAGCGTACCATGCCAAGCCATACATTCTGAGAGTCTAGGGGGAACACTAGACAACACTAATATAACAAAACAAAATAGTTTCCAAATTACTCTCAGATAAGAAAGACCAACAGACAAAATTCTTAAAACAATTTTAATCAAGTTCGCAAATGAAAAAAAAGATTGAAGAGAAAGTTCTTAGATTACTGGGAGTTACCCAGCCATTTTGAGAAGTTATCGAACTCCGCATAGTCGCTGTCGGTGATCATGGTCTTATACCATGCTTTGCCGGCAGCCTTAATTGCAGCAGCTTCCTCCTGCAATGTAAGCGAAAAAGAAAATAAATTACGGGTAAACAAACTATCTATATTACGCTTGCAATCGGATAAGCCAAACATATGTATTGAAATAGGAGCATATATGCAAGTTATGGAACCGATTTGTTATCGACATACCTGGGGACCCAAGACCTGCAATAAAATCTAGTAAATCCAAGAGATGACGACTTGGTTAAATGGAACTCTTTGCTACTGATTCTATAGACCTTGGTGAATAAATTCCTACTAATTTCCTAAACCATCACCAATATTCCACGGGACATTGGTCACCAACAAATCTACAAACAAATCTATCCACCTTTCTCTTGCATCAAAGTCGTAAACACAATCTACGTGAAAATAGTGCACCAAATGCAAACAAAACATAAAAAATGTTGAGAGAGAATAATGATTATATTCCTGAAACAAGCATAGATTTACCTAACTAGACCAATAAATTTGATCATGAATATATATATATATATATATATATATATATATATATATATGCAAAATAAATGACTGCTAATACATTATTCAAATGTAAAGATAATGTGTTAAATGGCTACTACAAACAATTTCAGAACTTGAAATAAGGCATACTTGGGAGGAAAACTATGTTAACAAAACCATTTCCGCACCTTACATAATAGCAAGTAAAAAGTTCAAGCTTACAAGACGAGTTAATTTAACCGTTAAGCATGCAAAACTAATGGGATGTTTATAAATTTGATGTTTATAGCCATTTATCTGATAAATGGGATGTTAATAAATTTGATGTTTATAACCATTTTTCAAAATTGCTTATAAATTTTATGTTTGTTTTTAGCAATTTTTACAAATTTTGATGTTAATTAGCTATCAAGCATGTAAAGCTAATCAGATAAATGGGGTGTTCAGAAATTTGAAGGGATGGTGGAAAAAGTTCAAAGGAAAAATGAACAAAAAGCAAAGACAAGGTATAGCCAGGAAAGGGTAAAGAATAAAAGGAAAGAGAATAACATAGGTTGCTTCACTTTAAGCAAGCTACCACAACCAGATACATAAATTTAGATCAATGCATACAAGGTCTAGCAAGATACATACAACTGTAAATAATCGTCCCAGACCCAAAAAAAATTAAAACCTGATGGCATCTTACATACCGAATTTGCGCTAGGTTCTAAACATATATATTAATTTTTTTCCTTAAATAATATGTAGCGATTGTCAATTTTAATTAATGTGATATATAGATGTGTTCCACTTAACAAGAATATATAGGAGTGTACACACACACACACACAAGATAAATAATATATAAAAAAAAGAAACATCAAAGCATATTTTAAAGTTGTGCATATAAAGAGAAAATTATAAGAATTTTTTTATAAAATGCTGCACCTTTAAAGAGAAACTTATAATATATTTTTTTATAAAATGTTGCACCAATCCTTGCCACAACAGATAATTAAACTGAAACAATATGAACTCATCAACGAAACACAAAGCTGAACATGACAAAATAGGAACCATGATAACAATGCATCAGACAACAAAAAATTAATTTTTATGTATATGAAAAAATAAGCAATAACATCAAAACAGACTATCATAGCTAGCCAATTATAAAATTTCAATCTACAAAATATCAAGGACATATGCAACTGGTAATGCAAATGTGACAACATGCAACTGGTAATGCAAATGTGACAACATACGATTACATAAAAAAATTTAGTGCGCAACACTAACAATCTAAATCGCTAAAATACAAACAAATTGCATAAAGAATCATGCTAGTTCTAAATAAGCTAATAAAGTATATTCAAATTCAATTGCTGGCCTAACGGAAAGCAAACTTGAAGCGAAAACCTATTCGAGTGAAACCAACTCTTGTCGTAAAAAACCATGTTAGTTCTGCATAAATTAATAAATTATATTCAAAATCAAACGTTGCCTCATGGATGTGGAAAACCTATTCAAGTGAAATCAACTTTTGCTTAAATAAATTGAGTAGTAACAAGTAAAGCATATGCATAATGCAATGAAAACAAAAGATTTGTCCCACTTTGTACCCCCCCTAAAACAAGTTGAAATGCGGACCTTGCTTTATTTTCAGGTTGTGAGTTCTTATTACTGCAACTTTTTTGCGTGCTTGTCGATGTGCTTTCATGTAATATTAAGTTTGTTTGATTAAAGGCAATCATTTTCAGCAATCTAATGGAACAATAAACTTCAATGTAAAGCACAAGCAAAACACTACTATAATCTGAGCAAAATACATCAAGTAGATCATATGTTAACGAACCAAATTAAGCACTATACCATATGCTAATATCATAAGCAGCACAAACAAGCAAATCATAACAGATACTAAACATAATAGAATAAATGAGAAGTCAGTGATGATACCTTGGGCAGTTTGCTCCTCTTCTTGTCGAGCTTCTCTTTCTTCGACTTCACCCTCTGCTGCTCCGCGACCAGGGCCATCCTCCTCGCCGTCTTTGCGTACGGGTTGAGCTTCAGCAGAGCGTTCAGGTTCTTCAGCGGGTTCTTCTTCAGGGTCCTCCTCTTCACCTCCTTCGTGATGGGCCTCACCACCGACTGCACCTCGTCGGAGTTGATGATCCTCCCGAGGTCGGCATTCGTCATCTTGGACCTCGGCAGCACGTACCCATTCTTCTTCTCTGCCGCCTTATCAAAGGTGCCAAACACCGAGTCGAGCTTCTCAAAGGCCGATTTGGTCCAGATGATGAACCTCCCCAGGTGGCCCCCGGGGGCGAGCTTCAAGAGGTTGAGCCTCTCGACGTTGGCGACGTCGACGCCGGGGATGTTGCGGAAGGCCTTGAAGATCTTGGATCCCTCGGTGCCGTAAACGATGAGGGGCCCCTTCTTGTTGATGTACCTGCGGTTCCTCATCTTTCCCTTGCCGGGTCGGATCCCGGCGCTGTCTTTCGCCTTCTCGGCGTCGGCGAAGGCACCGATCTGCTTGAGGGCCTTGATGGCGGTGGAGGTCTTCTCGATGGACTCGATGGAGTCGGAGACGACGAGGGGAAGCTCGGGGACGGTCTCGATCTTGTGGCCGCGGGCGAGGACGAGGGAGGGGACGGAGGAGGCGGCGAGGGCGGAGACGACGGCGAAGCGGCGCTGGTTGACGTTAACGCGTCGGTGCCAGCGGCGCCAGATCTTGGTGGGGGCGAACATGCGACCGCCTCGGCACATGTTGCCGAAGGCTCCCTGGCCGGCCCTGTGGGTCCCGCCGCCGGGGACGCGGGGGATACGAGACACGGCGCGGCCGGTACCCCACGACTCGGCCGAGGTCTGGTGGCCGGCGCGGCGAGAGACGGCGTAGGGCTGGCGCCTGTTCTTCGAGAGATTCGCGTGAACGAATCTCACGATGTCGGGTCGGATCGTGGCCTTGAGCACGTCGGGGAGCGGGACGGAGGCGGAGCCGTCGGTGGCCATGTCGGACTCTAGGGCTTGCACGCTGACGAGAGGGCGGACGGCGGCCATTGATGGGGCTAGGGGGATTGGAGACTAGGGTTTTGGGGGAGGGAGTGGGCGAGAGTTACGAAGAGCCTATATATCGGAGACGAAATTATATTTTGCATCTGGGCCGTTGATCAAAGAAAATGGATGGATGGATTGGTATCGATAATGGACGGTTCAGATTACTTCATTTGCCCTCTGTAGTAAACTAAATTATCAATATTTTTTAATAGAGAACCTACACTATTCATGATGACCGATAAACCGATGTTACGAAAAAATATTGTAAAACTTCAATTTCAAGTTCCACGTCACTTATGTAAAGTGTGTAATGTATTTAGGGGCTAAATCTAATGGATTTGTATTTTATGATGTTAAGAAAATATAAATGGTATTCAAACATTAGGAAAATTGATGTCCTTCTAGTTTAGTGTATACAGATATCGATTGATATGTCGTTGGTGAATCCGAGGTCTAAAATATCGACTAATCGTTAACTTTTGAAGTTTACGGGATAGTGATATTCATATCGTAGTATTCTACACTCTGTATCACACACCATCTTCAAATTTTTGTTCATTTCAAGTGTTTTAAAATGATGGCATAACACTTCATATCAACAAAGACTTTAAAAATTATATGTTACTCAAAAGTTTTAATTTGATGGATTTTGCTTAAAATTTAAAATGAGAAAAGGACCACCAAACCCTTGAAAGAACTTTCCAGCGGTCCTATCACTAGAAATGAAGATTACCAATGATTTGATAAGATCAATACATATATTGCCAATTCTTTTTAAGGGTTGTTTAGCTATTGGAATTACAAAATGGGAATGGTCTTTTATGTAATAAAATTTTGTTTTGGTATCTCCTGGAATTCTTATTTCCTTACTTGTTTGCAAGGAATTGTGCAAAGACTTGCCCTCTTGAATTTTTTTTGTAGTTTGATTTGTTCCAAAATAAAATATGAATTTGATTTTGAGAATTTGGTTAGAGATACTTAAGGTGAGCTTAATAAAATCGCAACATCGCTATTACAAAATATATCCCAAACTACAATAACAAATACATATAAAGCAACAGAAAATTTATCCGGGTAGCAAACCCAATCACCTAACAAATAACATGAAACAAGCAACCCAAAACTCCAAGTCTTCATGCATTAGTGAATTTAACAAATAAGAGCCAAGCTAACACAAAATCACAATTTCGCCTGCATCAGTGAATTTAACAACTATAAAATGTGAAAGGTGGCAACTACCAGCATAAAATGAAATAGGATGGTAACCCTAGCCGGTAAAAAAATTAAATATACCCTTAAAAGGACACATGTCTTTTGAATACCCAATTTCACTCAAATGACCTCTGATTTTGAATTGCCAAAATGCTGACTTCAATTTTCAAAAAGCTGATGTCAATTGCCAAAAATTGCAATTCTCATTCCTTACAAACAAACAAGAAAAGTAATTCCACCATTTTTCCTTTTTTATGAACTATCTTGTACCCTCAGATTCCTATTTTTTGGACAATTCTTGGCAAACCAAAAAAAACACTAGAATTTGTTTCAAAAAAGTGCTCTAGCTGTTTGGGAGCATGGACTATAATTTACTTGCCATCTAATTTCGAAGTTATGACTTATCAACAAAAAATTTATGGCCATATCAACTATAAGGAGGGTTATTGGTTCAGGGCTTTTTATTTTATCATGATCTGAAAAGCGCACATGACCGGCATAAGGATTATGCGAAGTCAAGTGTACTCCATCGTAATCCAAGTAAGCCAAAACCAGAAATCTAAACCAGATATATAAGAAAATAGATAATAATCGGTAGAGCTAAAGTTTTAGAAAAGTTTTATGAAAAGTAAAGCTGAATCGAAAGATTTAAAAAAAAAATTTGACAGCACCTCCTTTGTAAATTTTGAATAAAACAGATACATAATAAGTATATACCAAGCATACCCACATATGGGAGCTAAATTAACGCCCAAAGGCGGAATCACAACCACGCAGTAATATACGACGCCAAAAGGCGAAGGATCAACAAAGCAAAAGTAAACAACAGAAAAATACATCAAGTCGACTCCCTATGAATTCGACAATAATAAAATATACAGCACTAAGGTCTCGACAATACCGGACTTAGTCTTTGATGAAATATTTCTAGATACAAATAATTACAAGGCAAATACTGTCACGACCCGAAATGGCACGTGACTGGCGCTTGAATCATATGAAATCTATATGACTCCATCTAATTCAAGTAAGCCAAAAATCCCAGAAATCTAAACCATTTTAAAGAAGAAGTGAAGAAAACTTATTTTAAAGCAAGTGGTTTTAATAACATAAGCCGAAGTATGCATTTTTAAAATCTCAAGTTTTTTTTGAAAATTTCGGCAGAGTTTCCTTTGTAAATACTGGCCCCAAACGGGTACAACATGTATAATATGTATAAAGGTATCCCCAGACGGGAGGTAGCTCTTCGCCAATTGGCGGTCACAATCACGCAAGCAATATAATATACAACACCGAAGGGCGAGGATCAAAACTCAAAAGAAAACTCAAAATCATAAAGAAATCCATAATAATACAACGCGCGACTCTAAGATCGAAATAATATACACTGGTCTTCTAAGTCTATAAATAATACAAGTCTGGTTGATGGAGTTACTAAATACAACTGAATATAAATAAATACAAGGATGGTCACGATGCGAGTGTGTATAGCACCTTGTGAAGGTTTTGGCAATCATCAATCATGCTGCTTTAATATTTTTGGGATGCTAAACAAACCCTAACCAAGATCTTAACTAGAGAATTAGGGTTAACTTGCATGTAAACAACTTTATATCTAAGAGAGAGAGATTACAACCTTTGTAGTCCGTTCCTTCGTTTCATAAGCTCCGAGTAGTAGTCCCTTCGCCGCGATCCATGAACTCCCGGACTCTAGAGAGGCTCCACAAGTTGAATGATCCATACTTGTTTGAAGTCTTCCTTTTCGAAAATGATTTACCTTGAAAAATCTCAAACCTAAACTCTTACTTCTCTAATGAAGTATTAGTGAAGTGAACACCCTAATCTAAGTGGCTAGAATAAATGAGGATGATGAAGTAGGAATTTTGCTCTCTTTTGTTTTCAATTTCTCACTTTAAATTATCACAACACAAAAAGCTAAAAAACTTTTTTTTAAGGAAAGAGAAGAAGAAACCTTTTGTGATGATTAATGAATTATTGTTGTGGTTACAATTGCAACCATAGGTTAAGAATGAGTGGCTTAACTCTTATAGAGAATAAACCATGGTTAAGAGTTTAGGTTGGGTTAACAAATATCTACACAAAATATCAAGCTAGATGACAAAAGTCAAAGCTTCATGAAACTTCATGAAAGCTCATCCAAAAGCTAACCCAAAAGCTAACCCAAATCCAAACCCTAACTTGGTTTAAAGTCTAAATCTTTGTTGCATTTGTAACCCTAACTTGTTACAATATTATATATCACATATACAATATATTTTGTAACAAAAGAAAATAATACAATTAACATATATCATATATACATTAATGCATTATCCAGTGAGAAAATGAATCAATAAAGCGAGCTTATATTAGTTAACGTAATGTAATATATCACATATATAATTATACATTAAATTATCGAATCAACTCTTGATCCGACAATCCGGCTATATTGTATATAACCGACTAATATAACATGTACCAATTCATCGAATCAACACCTGATCCGATGACCCGGCTATATCACATATACCCGGCTGATATCTCATATCGCGAGAATAGAATACGGTATCTCATATCGTATTATTCTCGGTTCCGCACATATCACATATGTGCTCCTACTCCGTTTTGCCTGAGCCAGGAAACCTCTATATAGGACTCTAAAGAATTGTCAATACGCCGGCAGTAGGCGATGATCATATCAAACACCCACAAACTGCAAGTGGTCAGCTAAACGTAACAGCCACCCAAGTATTGAGTGTAAGTCCATGTCACGCACCCCACGTGTTCGCGGGGAGGTGAAATATATGAAAACAATTATCAAAGCTTCGTAACACGGACTTGAGCATACACATCGTGTCTAAACCATTACTAATAAACCACGAGAGGTTTAACTATTCGGATTCGAAGTTATACCTCACGTTACTTGTCCTTCGGGTCTTCATCGTTGTCCTCCACACCTCGTAGGCTCTATGGAATATGGGCACCTCAACAGCATTCTCGAGTCAAAGACGATCCATCCGAGAGTCTATAGTCCGAGCTCCTATCTCGAATCTGAGATAACTACGGCTTCTAGTTTGCTAATCTAGAAGTCTTAGAGGGTGTAGAGTATTTAGATGGATTACTTAGTCACTTAAACCGTAGGATTCTCAACTCATGAGAGCTTTTAGGGTTTTAGGAAGAAGATGAAGACTTGAGGAGAGAGAAGTGTTTTGTGATAATGAAATGAATAATACTCATGCTAGAATAATATGAAGCATAATAATATCTCTCTTGATAATATCAAGATAATATCTAGCATGCTTCATTTAATTCTAAGGGTGAATCACCTCATGAGTCATTAAGCATTTAATGTAAACTACACCTCATCTTCTCCACCTCATTTAGTTTAAATCTAAAAAGAAATAAACACAAATGAGTCACCTCCTTCTAGAAGCTTCCCGACAAATTACGAGACTGCCCCTCCCATCCGTATTCCGAAAAACACGGATAATCTTTGACTGAATAAATCCATCTGTATAATACTAGAATCTGGCTTAAACCAAAGCCCGCTAGTATTACCTGCCTGATCATAGTACGTGCACAAGTGTTCGTAAGTGAACGCGGCCCTGCCGTAAAACCATACGGCCTCTACACTTTTTTCCCGGTGCAGGGAAACTCTCTGTGTGGGACTCTAAAGACTCAACACTACGCTGGCAGTGGGTTTAACCACAGGCCGTAAGCGGTACTTTTAAGTCCACGTTACCCGTCCCCGGTTCCTTAGGGTTGCGGAAATGGTGAAAAACGATTTTTGCTTTGGGGTTAACATGGACTCAAAAACGGATCTTTGTTAAACTAACTATCTAACAACCTAACTAAGAGTTTAGCTACTCAGTTAGGGGGTTATACCTTAACTTGAACTCCTTCTCTTCGAATCCTTGTGGTGGTCGGATGGTTCTCTCCTCGTCGTCTCCTTGTGCCGAAGATGGATCCACCCGAAAGCTTCTACCTTTGGCTCCAACCTCAATCTTGAGGAAACTAGAACACTTGGTTTGCTAGACCTTGTATACTAGGATGAGTAGAGAAGTGTTTTGGGTTTTACCTCTAAGGAAATGGTTCTCAACTCATGAGAGGGAGTTTCCTTGAGCTAGAGAGAGAGCAAGAGGAAGAGGGAGAGCTTGAGGATGAGAGAGAATGCAAATGATAGAATGAGCAAGACTTTTTTAACCATCCTCTTCATAATCCAAAATAATCATAACAAATAATAATAATTGAGTATTATGTGATGGTTGTTATCATATCAAATGACAATATCATTTCATGCATTAAATGCAATTTGTGAACAAACAAGTAAGCAAAGGTCAATGCCATGAAATAATAGCCATTGTCATGATGGCGGTCAACAAGTCCAACCTAGTCAACCGGTCAACAAGTCAACAAAGTCAACCCTTCAACCCAACCATGTCACAATAATACTTAATTAATATTATTATTAATCATATTTCTAATTCTCATTAGGTTTTAGCAAAAGTCAACGGTCAACAACCCTAATGAGAATCCTCTGCCTCTGTCTCTGTCAACCGTGCATACACACCCGCATCCGCGTTCCGAGGAACACGAATACAAACGAGATAAAACCAATCCCAAAACGTATACTAGGATATGGCTTAAACCAAAGCTCGCTATTAATAACTGCCCGGACACCAAACGTGCACAAGTGCATGGATGTGACCGAACCCTGTCGCAAAACCATGCGACCTCTACTCTTTTGCCTAAAGGCGAATAGCCCTCTGTGTGGGACTCTAAAGACTCGACACTATGCTGGCAGTGGGTTTAACCATAGACCGCAAGCGGCACTAGCTGTGCGTAACGGCCCCCAGGTAGATGCCGATAAGAAGACGGACGAGGTGAAACCCATCTGAACTCTTACTGAGCCTGAATGTGACAGTCTCCGTACAGTCCGGTCTGTTCATCTGAGAATATCGCATGGCGGGCCTAGAGGGCGGTAAACGTCAGTCCCCTAATAGCGGTACAAGTCGTGTCGGCGTGTAGCCCAGAACACCCTGAGATAACACTGAAAACCTACCAGTATATCTCGCTTGCCCTGGCCAGGGACTTTGTGTAATGGCTCTCCTAGACACAGCGCGATATCAACCCCCAATACCGGGAGAGACGAATCCTGTCTAACCGTCACTGCTTCCAAGTGCTTCGGGACTGCACCCAACTACTACCTGTTTGCACGACTCCTTTGAGCCGTGGTAGGGTAGTAATCAAAGTACAGTGAGAGCACACTCGAGGCGAAGTGACAGTGTCAAGTCAGCGGACTAAGCTGTACTCATGTCACCTGGGAACTGATAAATGACGATAGGTATAGTACCAACCAACAGTTCCCGACGAGTCCTGTCCAGTGTACTCGTAACCTAACGAACACCCGCATACTATCTCAAGTACGACGTACTGACGGCTGTGGGACAAACCGTCTCCCATGCTGGGATGAGAAGAGCATACGCTAGTCTACTCCGGAGTATCGATGCCATGTCTCGATAGTCCTACGACTAGGGACCTGTATAAGGATGTGCTTGTGGATTACCCAGCCCCCACGAGTGTGACTGCCATCACAACGCTGGTAATCAAGCAAAGATCCTAAGGGCTCCACTAATGTGTATAGGTAATATACTAAAAGAAACACATGTACACATTAAAGTAGAAACAAACCAAGTAGCATACTACTATTTTGAGCAAGATTGTCTATACAACTGTGAATATCCTAAGCTTCCATTAAGTAATATACAAACTAGTATGACACAGTAATGGCCTCTAGGGCATATACACTAACAATCTCCTATTTGCACTAAGGCCATGTACTGGCGTATCGAAGACCTATCATCTCGATCAACCGCTCGAACTGAGTCTGGGGTAAGGCCTTCGTGAATGGATCAACAGTTTTATCTTCCGTAGCAACTCTCCGAAACTCGATCTCCTGGCGACCCACGATCTCCCTGATCAGGTGATACCGCCTCAAGATGTGTCTGGACTTCTGATGGGACCTGGGTTCCTTCGCTAAAGCTATAGCCCCGTTGTTGTCGCAATACAGAGGTATTGGATCAACAATGGACGGAACCACCCGAAGTTCTGTCAAGAACTTCCTTATCCAGACGGCTTCTTTTGTGGCATCTGCAGCAGCGATATATTCCGCTTCCATCGTCGAGTCAGCAACGGTTTCCTGTTTGGAACTCTTCCAACACACCGCCCCTCCATTAAGGGTAAAGACATAACCCGACATGGACTTGGAATCATCCTTGTTACTCTGGAAGCTGGAGTCAGCAAAGGCCTCGATCTGGAGGTCTTTTCCGCCATACACCAAGAACATCTCCTTAGTCCTTCTCAGGTACTTGAGAATGTTCTTTACCCCTATTCAGTGCTTCTCCCCAGGGTTTGACTGATATCGGCTTACCACACTCAGTGCATAAGCTACATCTGGTCTGGTACACAACATCGCATACATTATAGAGCCTACCGCAGAAGCGTAGGGTATAATAGACATGCGATCCCTTTCCAAATCAGTCTTGGGAGACATCTCTTTGGAGAGGGTGATCCCGTAACAAGCCGGTAGATTACCGCGCTTGGAATCTTCCATACTGAATCTTTTCAGTATGGTGTCGATGTGCCTGGACTGTTAAAGGCCTAATATCCTCTTGGATCTATCACGATGGATCCGGATCCCCAGAATGTAAGAGGCATCACCCAGGTCTTTCATGGAGAACCTGTGTGTCACGACCCAAGTTTGGATGTGACAGGCACTCAGATTGTATCATATCTAAAGATATGCACAAATCCAAGTAAGCCAAAAACCAAGATCAAAATACCTTATTTCGGAATTATTTAAGAAAAATTTAGTTTTTAAGTAAAAATCTCAAGTTATGAAGTTAATTTATTTAAACAATAATACAGATTAAGTTTGGTTGTATTCCTAGTTGGAATCAACAATATCAACAATAAACATGAATATAAAATATAGAACATCACTGAAT
The DNA here is from genome assembly GCA_030015575.1 of Agapanthus africanus. Taxonomy (NCBI): domain Eukaryota; kingdom Viridiplantae; phylum Streptophyta; class Magnoliopsida; order Asparagales; family Amaryllidaceae; genus Agapanthus; species Agapanthus africanus. The sequence continues at coordinate 752,089,416 of CM057339.1, forward strand.
CTCATAAAGAAAGAAGCTATGAAACTGATCAACCGATCTCAACTGTATATATACATACCATCTCTCATTTCTAAGTCAAAATACAAGTCTGATGGAGTCTTTCTAGATACAAAAGTACAAAATGGAAGGTTACTACACATGTAACCTACCTATCAAAAGATGGAATACAACAGCAAAAGTGATCCTGCCTCGCAGCTACCCGTCCACTCTATCCCTGCAAGGAACTGTGGCACAACGGGGATGAGTTGCCAACTCAGTGAATACGACTAACATATAACGGCGAATAAAGTAAATATGACCATCCTGACAACGAATATGAATCAATATGATATATGAGTATATGTGAAATCCAACAATAAATCTCATTATACTTCTGAAATCACAACTCAAGTAAATCATCTCTCGGTGTCTATCAACGACACAAAACTTTCATTTCCCATAGGCATCATTCCCCGAATGATCCTATACTCATAATATCGGTCGTTATCCTCTAGATACACGCCGTATTTGTATAACCAACTCCGATATCGAGTAACCTCGCTAGGCTCCCCCGTCTCAATACGGCTATCCTGCCCCTCGGTCTCGACCGGGTCCACCCTGTATCCAACTGTATATCTCCCCCACTCAGTATGGATAACGTAAATCCGCGACCGTATATCTCCCCCACTCGGTCCGGAATAAAACCAAAAACAGAAATCATCTCAGGGTGGACATGTCACATCAATCATGAAAAAAAACTGGATTTATGTAGTAGTATTCAAAACTCAAAATCATAAATCCTCAATTCTGCATCTATCTCATATCCAACATGGAAGTACGCATAAAGCAACAGAATGTAAATAATGAATTCTACCAATATACTTGACATATGAAATACAATATAATTCATGTTAATAAGTATGATATTTAAGTGTATGTGACATGGCAATATCGACGAGGTGTGTGTAGCATATAAGATGTGCACGTGGCATGACTCGTCGATACTTATGAAGTGTTCTAACAACTAAGCAATATTCACATATTTCAATGAATGAAATTCTAATAATTAAACATGATGCTATGAATATCACATTAAATAAAACCACGGGCGAAACACGCCATCTTTACTAAATTCCCCGGTAGATGATTAGTCTACTCACCGGAAAGTCGAATCTTCTCCGGAATCGCTAATCCTTTCCCTTTCCTCGCGGCTTCCGTATTTCTCGTATCCGTGTCTAAATATGCAAAGTTAACGCGTATAAGCAAAATAGCTATTCCGACATAACGGAAATAGAAACACGTTATCCCTTTTTGCTAGTTATCTATTATTAGGTTATATCAAGTTGTTTAACACTTAGTCTTGCTGAATTTTAGTCTAAAACTGCACTGTTTCAGAAATTAACACGCGACGTAGTTTCGTCGTGTCGTATTTAGCGTTTTATGATTTCATTTCCGACATATCTTCCCAGATTTTAACTGTAGTGAAACTAATTTAAATCAACAGTACCAATTTAGTCCAAACTGTAAACTGAACACACCCCAACAGAGAAAACCCCCAAACTCACCAACATGGCTGGCGACGCCGGCCATTCCTCTTCTGTCGCCGGCCCAAACCCGGCCCCCCTGTGCCGTCTTCTTGTGGTGTGTTCTAGTTGATTCCTATATCATTTCTACTCTGTTGAATTTATTTAATTATGTTCCAGATTAAAGCAGATTCTAACAGACTCTAAATTTATCTAAAATACGATATTATGTGACATGTTAAATCGATTTTTAACTATCTACAGAGCTTAATTATCTACTGTGATTAAGAATTTTACCTTCCTATTTGTTGTAGGAATAACCCCCAAAGATCTACAAGCTCCTCCTAGCTTGATGAAGAACTACCACCAAGAACAAGCTCCTCAATCCTCTTCTTCTTCCTCTTATTTCTTTCCTCCTTTACTTTCCTTTTCTTTTGATTTTCTTTCAGTTTTTGATTCTGAAATTAACTGAATTTGAGCTATTTGTATGGGAGGAGGAAGGGATAAGGCTAAGGAGGTGGTGTCAAGCTTTGAAGGGTGTAGGTTTCATGCAAGTAGGAGGTGTAATGAAGTTATAAGCATGCAAGCATGATGTATTATGCATTATCTTTAAATTTTTCTTTTAATTTGATTTAGATTTCAGAACTGAAATTATCTCATTTATTTTCACTTAAACCCTTGACAATACCCTATTTGCATAAAACCTAACTTTGCAATTTAACCCCTCACAACTAACTTATTATAAAACACATCTTTTGTTAAAATGAAGCTAAAATTATCATTAAAACCCTTATAACTTATTTATTTTACATTCTAAAATTCTAATTTAATTTGTATTACATATAACTTATGAAGATTGACATATTTGGTTTTAACCAATTTGTGATTTATCAGCTTATTCTTATTTTAATTAAATTTGTTTATTTCAAGCTTTTTCCTAATTGTTACAATATTCCCCCCTTAAGAAAATTCGGTCCCCGAATTTAAAATAATTACTAGACATACCTAAGAAAAGATGTGGAAATTTCTTCCGCATCGCGTCCTCCGTCTCCCAAGTAACCTCCTCACGATCCTTTCCTTGCCAGAGAACCTTCACAGATGGCAGTATCCTCGATCGTAGTTGCTTTGCCTGCCTGTCCAGAATAGCGACGGGCTGCACTGTGAAGGATAGATCTGGCTCAAGCTGTAGAGTCTGATGATGGATCGCATGAGATGGATCGTGAAGATATCTGCGTAGCATCGAAACATGGAATACTGGATGTACGTCGGGAAAACCCGGTGGAAGTGCTAACCGATAAGCCACAGCGCCCACTCTCTCTAAAATCTCGTATGGTCCAATATATCTGGGGCTGAGCTTCCCTTTCTTCCCGAAGCGCATCACACCCTTCATTGGAGATACTCGAAGGAACACATGATCTCCCACATCAAACTCGAGTTTGCGTCGTCTTCGATCTGCATATGACTTCTGTCTGCTTTGAGCCGCTTTCATTCTATCTCGTATCAAGTGAATCTTCTCTGTAGTTTCCTGTACTATCTGCGGTCCCAATATACCACTTTCACTAAGTTCCGTCCAGCAAACAGGTGATCTACATTTCCTTCCATACAAAGCTTCAAAGGGTGCCATCTGGATCGTCTCTTGAAAGCTGTTGTTATAAGAGAATTCTACCAAAGGTAGGTGACGATCCCAACTACCACCAAAATCTAGGCTACAAGCTCGAAGCATATCCTCTAGTATCTGAATGGTCCGCTCCGACTGACCGTCTGTCTGTGGGTGGAAAGCCGTACTGAAACTCAGTCGTGTACCAAGAGCGTCCTGAAGTTTCTGCCATAGCCTGCTCGTGAACTGGGTACCTCGATCTGATACTATGCATGTCGGCACTCCATGTAGACGTACAATCTCATCGATATAAACCTGTGCATACTGAGCAAATCCATATGTCGTCTTCACTGGAAGAAAATGAGCTGCCTTCGTCAGCCTGTCTATAATCACCCAAATGGAATCGTACCCTCTGCTAGTCCTGGGTAGACCCACCACAAAATCCATGGAAATATGTTCCCATTTCCACTCTGGAATGGGTAACGGTTGCAGCTCTCCGGCTGGCCTCTGGTGTTCTGCTTTGACTTGCTGACAAGTCAAGCATCTTGAAACAAAATCCGTAACATCCTTCTTCATTCCTTCCCACCAATAATTTTCCTTCAAATCACGATACATTTTGGTGGAACCAGGATGAATACTATATACTGATCTGTGGGCATCCTCCAAAATCTCACGCCTCAATCCGTCAGACTCTGGCACACAGAGACGAGTTCTAAAACGTAGTACTCCATGATCATCAATCACGAACTCCGTCTCCTTGCCCTGCCTAACATGATCCATAATCTCCATCAAGCGAGTATCGGTAGGCTGCGCATCTCGAATACGATCCAATAGCTGAGGTCTGGTGCGAACATGTGCTAGCTGACCTCCTGCCGATGTAAACTCAAACTGTATACGGCTATCACATAAGATCTGCCAGTCTGTAGCAGACTGTCTCTGCAAAATGCTCAAATGAGATAAATTGCCTCCAGGCCTCCGACTCAAGGCATCTGCTACAACATTTGCTTTGCCTGGATGGTACAAAATCTCACAGTCGTAATCTTTCACCAATTCCATCCATCTACGCTGCCTGAGGTTCAGATCCTTCTGTCGAAAGATATACTTTAAACTTTTATGATCTGTGAAGATTTGACACGTTTCTCCATACAAGTAATGTCTCCAAATCTTCAATGCGAATACTACAGCAGCCATCTCTAGATCATGAGTGGGGTAGTTTTGTTCATGCCTCTTCAACTGTCGAGAAGCATATGCTATAACCTTGCCGTGTTGCATCAACACACAGCCTAAGCCCACTCTAGAAGCATCGCAATACACGACGAAACCCCCTGACCCGGAAGGTAAAGATAATACAGGTGCAGTCGTCAAACGCATCTTCAACTGTTGGAAACTCTGCTCACACGCATCTGTCCACTGAAAAGGAACTTCCTTCCTAGTTAATCCTGTCAAAGGTGCCGCTATCCGTGAGAAATCCTGTACGAAGCGTCTGTAATAACCTGCCAGACCTAAGAAACTCCGAACCTCTGTAACTGACATAGGCCTGGGCCAGTGTTGTACCGCTTCAATCTTCTTTGGGTCCACGCATATACCTTGTCTTGTAACTATGTGACCCAAGAACTCCACACTATCGAGCCAAAAAGCACACTTAGAAAACTTTGCATACAACTGATGCTCTTTCAAGGTCTGCAACGTGATACGTAAATGCTGCTCGTGCTCCGTCTGACTCCGAGAATATACAAGAATATCATCTATGAATACTATAATAAACCGATCGATAAATGGTCTAAAGATACGGTTCATCATATCCATAAAAGCTGCTGGAGCATTGGTGAGTCCGAACGACATCACCAGAAATTCATAATGCCCATATCTCGTACGAAACGCTGTCTTCGGAATATCGCCCTTCCGAACCCTCAACTGATGATATCCTGACCTCAAGTCAATCTTTGAGAAGAATCCTGCTCCTTGCAACTGATCGAACAAGTCATCTATTCGTGGTAATGGATATCTGTTTCGCACCGTGACGCGATTCAGTTGTCGGTAGTCGATGCACATTCTCATACTACCGTCCTTCTTCTTTACAAATAACACAGGAGCTCCCCACGGTGAAACACTGGGACGTACAAGTCCTCTATCTAACAACTCTTGCAACTGGCCTTTGAGTTCTTTCAATTCCGTCGGTGCCATTCGATAGGGTGGTATAGAAATAGGCCCTGCACCCGGAATCAAGTCGATACAGAATTCAATATCTTGATCAGGTGGCAATCCTGGTAACTCAGCAGGGAATACCTCAGGAAATTCTCGTATGATCGGGATTTGGTCCAATGGAACTTCAGCGACCCCTATGTCCTGAATAAAAGCCAAGAACCCAAGACAACCCTTCTTCAAGAGCCGTCGCGCGCCAAAAGCAGAAATCAAGTTGACAGGGGTTAACTTGCAATCCCCCTGCACAACAAACACCGGTTCACCTGGAAAACAAAATCTAACCGCTTTTCCTCTACAATCTACATAGGCATGACAAGCGGCTAACCAATCCATCCTAAGAAGTATATCAAAATCCAACATGTCCAGGAGAATCAGATCAACTAGCGAATCTCTATTACCAGTGCGCACCGAACACGATCTAAATACGTGTCGAGCTATAAAGGAATCTCCAACTGGAGTAATCACTACCAATGGTAACTCTAATAATGACGACTCCTTCCCCAACAAAAGTGCGAATCGTGACGATACATAAGAATGTGTAGAACCGGGATCAAATAAAACATGTGCCTCTAATGAGCATACTGTAAGAGTACCTGTCACGACTGCATTTGATGCCTGGGCATCCTGTGGAGTCAGTGCAAAAACCCGTGCCTGGCCCCTGCCCGCATCCTGTCGTCCTCTACCTCGATCTCCTCTACCTCTCTGAGCATGTCCTGCATAGCCTCGACCTCGTGGTGCAACTGCCTGGCGTGTAGCGCCAACTGGGGGAGGAAGTAAAGCCATCGGTGTAGGAGATGGAAGGGGTAAAGCAGCCTGTGGAGTAACGGTCCCGCCCTGAGATCTACAATCTCGCGCAAAGTGTCCGGGAAGTCCACAACTATAACAGGTAGATGGTGGTCTCTGATCACCAGGATAAGAACTGAACATCTGGCCCTGCGTCCAATCTCGTCCAACACTGCGGCCTGGAGTATATCTGCCTGGATAGGACCCTCTTCCTCGGCCAAACTGTCTATTTGTCGGCACGAATGGTCTACTCCTCTTTGGCTCCGGAACGACTCCTGACTGGCTCAAACGCTCCTCTACTCGAGTCGCCGCATCCATGGCCTGTGCATATGTATCAAAATGCTGGGAGCCTATCGCCAGATACAACCGTGTGTCCAAACTCCTTAAGAACCTTTTCACCCGAAGCTCCTCTGTAGGTACTAAGTATGGGGCATATCGCGATAGCTGGGTGAATCGTAAGTCATAATCGGCTACTGACATACTTGCTGATTTCTTCAACGCTTCGAAACTGCTAGCTCTAGCATCCCTCAGACTCTCGGGAAGAAATCTGGCAAGAAAGACTGTAGAAAACTCGGTCCACGTCATCGGAGGAATATTCGTAGCTCGTCCTCTCTCCATCGACTCACACCACTCCTGTGCAAGTCCCTCCAAACGAAAGCTAATCAGCTCAACTGACCTCACATCAGAACATCGCAATGATCTGCCAATTCTCGCCATCCTATCAAGAAAAGACTGAGGATCTTCCGCCACATCGGTCCCTGTAAATACCGGTGGTCTCAATCTCATAAACTCCGCAAGTGATACCTCCATCACTCTCGTATCTACTGGTGCTGCCGTCTGTGTAGGCTGTACCTCGGACTCTGCTACGGTCGGTGCTGGATCTGATCTCAAAGCTCGAGTGGTCTCAGCTAACTGTCCTACCACTCGCTGTAATCCCAACATACCCTCCTCGATCCTAGTCATGCGATCTGGAGGAGGAGGATCAGCATGCTCATGCACCTCCTGCACGTCCGGTGTACCAGTCCTCGTCACAGGCGGACTCGCCCTAGCTGCATTCCTGGCTGCGGCTCGCCTAGCCCGCGTAGCCATAGCAACTGGAACAAGAAACGAGAGTTGATAAGGTGTGGGAACAGAAGCAATCAATAACGGAAAATCAACGGAAGAATAGATCAAGATAAACATCCTAAGGTTAGTTAGGCTGAATACGATAACGTAAATATGCCGCGGAACATACGTACGGTACTGCATTCGTCCTAATTCACCTACTCCATCAAACCAAAGGTCATCCTAACTCTCAGACTTACTTCAACCTATTGAAATTCCTTACTGAATTCCGTAAGGTTACTCCTAGGCTCTGATACCAACTTTGTCACGACCCAAGTTTGGATGTGACAGGCACTCAGATTGTATCATATCTAAAGATATGCACAAATCCAAGTAAGCCAAAAACCAAGATCAAAATACCTTATTTCGGAATTATTTAAGAAAAATTTAGTTTTTAAGTAAAAATCTCAAGTTATGAAGTTAATTTATTTAAACAATAATACAGATTAAGTTTGGTTGTATTCCTAGTTGGAATCAACAATATCAACAATAAACATGAATATAAAATATAGAACATCACTGAATCTCATAAAGAAAGAAGCTATGAAACTGATCAACCGATCTCAACTGTATATATACATACCATCTCTCATTTCTAAGTCAAAATACAAGTCTGATGGAGTCTTTCTAGATACAAAAGTACAAAATGGAAGGTTACTACACATGTAACCTACCTATCAAAAGATGGAATACAACAGCAAAAGTGATCCTGCCTCGCAGCTACCCGTCCACTCTATCCCTGCAAGGAACTGTGGCACAACGGGGATGAGTTGCCAACTCAGTGAATACGACTAACATATAACGGCGAATAAAGTAAATATGACCATCCTGACAACGAATATGAATCAATATGATATATGAGTATATGTGAAATCCAACAATAAATCTCATTATACTTCTGAAATCACAACTCAAGTAAATCATCTCTCGGTGTCTATCAACGACACAAAACTTTCATTTCCCATAGGCATCATTCCCCGAATGATCCTATACTCATAATATCGGTCGTTATCCTCTAGATACACGCCGTATTTGTATAACCAACTCCGATATCGAGTAACCTCGCTAGGCTCCCCCGTCTCAATACGGCTATCCTGCCCCTCGGTCTCGACCGGGTCCACCCTGTATCCAACTGTATATCTCCCCCACTCAGTATGGATAACGTAAATCCGCGACCGTATATCTCCCCCACTCGGTCCGGAATAAAACCAAAAACAGAAATCATCTCAGGGTGGACATGTCACATCAATCATGAAAAAAAACTGGATTTATGTAGTAGTATTCAAAACTCAAAATCATAAATCCTCAATTCTGCATCTATCTCATATCCAACATGGAAGTACGCATAAAGCAACATAATGTAAATAATGAATTCTACCAATATACTTGACATATGAAATACAATATAATTCATGTTAATAAGTATGATATTTAAGTGTATGTGACATGGCAATATCGACGAGGTGTGTGTAGCATATAAGATGTGCACGTGGCATGACTCGTCGATACTTGTGAAGTGTTCTAACAACTAAGCAATATTCACATATTTCAATGAATGAAATTCTAATAATTAAACATGATGCTATAAATATCACATTAAATAAAACCACGGGCGAAACACGCCATCTTTACTAAATTCCCCGATAGATGATTAGTCTACTCACCGGAAAGTCGAATCTACTCCGGAATCGCTAATCCTTTCCCTTTCCTCGCGGCTTCCGTATTTCTCGTATCCGTGTCTAAATATGCAAAGTTAACGCGTATAAGCAAAATAGCTATTCCGACATAACGGAAATAGAAACACGTTATCCCTTTTTGCTAGTTATCTATTATTAGGTTATATCAAGTTGTTTTACACTTAGTCTTGCTGAATTTTAGTCTAAAACTGCACTGTTTCAGAAATTAACACGCGACGTAGTTTCGTCGTGTCGTATTTAGCGTTTTACGATTTCATTTCCGACATATCTTCCCAGATTTTAACTGTAGTGAAACTAATTTAAATCAACAGTACCAATTTAGTCCAAACTGTAAACTGAACACACCCCAACAGAGAAAACCCCCAAACTCACCAACATGGCCGGCGACGCCGGCCATTCCTCTTCTGTCGCCGGCCCAAACCCGGCCCCCCTGTGCCGTCTTCTTGTGGTGTGTTCTAGTTGATTCCTATATCATTTCTACTCTGTTGAATTTATTTAATTATGTTCCAGATTAAAGCAGATTCTAACAGACTCTAAATTTATCTAAAATACGATATTATGTGACATGTTAAATCGATTTTTAACTATCTACAGAGCTTAATTATCTACTGTGATTAAGAATTTTACCTTCCTATTTGTTGTAGGAATAACCCCCAAAGATCTACAAGCTCCTCCTAGCTTGATGAAGAACTACCACCAAGAACAAGCTCCTCAATCCTCTTCTTCTTCCTCTTATTTCTTTCCTCCTTTACTTTCCTTTTCTTTTGATTTTCTTTCAGTTTTTGATTCTGAAATTAACTGAATTTGAGCTATTTGTATGGGAGGAGGAAGGGATAAGGCTAAGGAGGTGGTGTCAAGCTTTGAAGGGTGTAGGTTTCATGCAAGTAGGAGGTGTAATGAAGTTATAAGCATGCAAGCATGATGTATTATGCATTATCTTTAAATTTTTCTTTTAATTTGATTTAGATTTCAGAACTGAAATTATCTCATTTATTTTCACTTAAACCCTTGACAATACCCTATTTGCATAAAACCTAACTTTGCAATTTAACCCCTCACAACTAACTTATTATAAAACACATCTTTTGTTAAAATGAAGCTAAAATTATCATTAAAACCCTTATAACTTATTTATTTTACATTCTAAAATTCTAATTTAATTTGTATTACATATAACTTATGAAGATTGACATATTTGGTTTTAACCAATTTGTGATTTATCAGCTTATTCTTATTTTAATTAAATTTGTTTATTTCAAGCTTTTTCCTAATTGTTACACTGTGTGACAAGAACCCTTTGACAGATTGTTGCATAGGAATGTCATTTCCTATTAAGAGAATGTCATCCACGTATAAAACGAGGAATACAACAGTTCTTGCTACAAATCTACTATAGATGCATGGTTCATCTGGATTTTTGATAAAGTCAAATTCTTTGACCGTCTCATCAAAACAGATGTTCCAACTCCGCGATGCCTGCTTTAGTCCATAGATGGACTTAAGCAACTTGCACACCTTTCCGCTGCTCCCACTATGAATGAAACCCTCTGGCTGGTCCATATAGACACACTCCTCTAAATTTCCATTTAGAAAAGCGGTCTTTACGTCCATCTGCCAAATCTAATAATCGTGGAAGGCAGCAATGGCAAGAAGGATCCGAATGGATTTCAGCATAGCCACTGGAGAAAAGGTTTCGTCATAGTCCAAACCAGGTCTTTAACGAGAACCTTTTGCAACAAGTCTAGCCTTATAGGTCTCAACCTGTCCATCTACACCAATCTTCATTTTGAAGATCCATTTGCATCCTACGGGTTTTACCCCATCTGGAGCAACGCCCAACGTCCATACTTTGTTGGTGTACATGGACTCCATTTCAGTCCGCATTGCATCCAGCCATTTTACCGAGTAAACACTCTGAATAGCCTGCTGGAAGCTAGTCGGCTCATCACTATCAATGATGCAATCCTCTATATCGCCGTCTATGAGAAAACCGTAGTATCTCTTGGGCGGATGAGACTGCCTACTACTCCTGCGGAGCGGCGTAGGAATGTCCTGTTCTTTTGAACCCTCTGGTTCTTCTAAGATTTCAGTAATAGCTCGTGGTTCTGGAATTTCTTCCAGTTCTATTGCGTTCCCACTTATCTGATTTTCCAAAAACTCAGTTTCCAAGAAGCAGGCATGACGAGAAACAAAAACCTTTTGTTCCTCTTCGCAATAGAAGAAATATCCAATGGAGTTCTTTGGATATCCCACAAACTTGCACTGTACTGAGCGTGCCTCGAGTTTGTCCGCATGCTGCTTTTTAACAAAAGCTGGACATCCCCATGTCTTAATGTGCTTAAGATAGGGTTTCTTCCCACACCACATCTGATATGGTGTGGTAGGCACAGTCTTAGTTGGAACTCGGTTTAAAAGATATGCAGCTGATTCTAGCGCATATCCCCAGAATGATCGCGGTAACTCAGTGTTACTCATCATGGAACGTACCATATCCAATAGGGTCCGGTTCCGTCTCTCCGATACACCGTTATGTTGCGGAGTGTATGGAGGAGTAAGCTGAGAGAGAATTCCATTCTCTTTTAGGTAATCCAGGAACTCGGCACTCAAGTATTCACCACCTCGATCAGATCACAGTGTCTTGATACTTTTGCCGGTTTGTTTTTCTACTTCATTCTTATATTCCTGGAATTTTCCAAAGGCTTCGGATTTATGTTTCATTAAGAAGACATATCCGTACCTTGAAAAGTCATCTGTAGAAGCAATGAAGTAAGAATAATCGCTTCGCGCATGTGTAGACATTGGACCGCACACGTCGCTGTGTACGAGTCCCAAGAGCTCGCTCGCTCTTACTCCGTGTCCAGTGAACGGAGTCTTTGTCATCTTTCCTTTGAGACAGGATTGACAAGTTGCATATGATTGATATTCGAACGGATCCAAATATCCTTCTGTATGCAACTTCGCCAACCTTCTCTCATTGATGTGACCCAGTCTACAATGCCATAAGAAAGCATGATTGATTTCTGGAGACTTTCTTTTGTGTGTATTCTGGATATTGAAAATCTGTGGTTGGTTTAATACGTATATACCATTGCCTAATGTACTTGACCCAATCAGAACTTAATTAAGGTGAATGTTTACGACATTGCTTACAAATGCAAATTCATAACCTTCTTTAGATAATAAAGATAAGAAATGATATTACAAGTTGCATTGGGTACAAAATAACAATTACGCAAAACCAAAACGTGTCCATCTGACAATCCTAGGTGATAGTCTCCCACGGACTCAGCATCCATGCCAGCTCCGTTTGCAACTCTGAGGGTCATATCACCTGCCTTCAAAACCCTACGCTTTCTCAGTGCCTGGATGGAATTACAGATATGAGATCCTGATCCGGTATCCAATAACCAGGAAGTAGAGTTTATTGATAGACAGTTTTCAATAACATACGCACCTGAAACCGAAGCCGCAACTTGCTTTGGGTCCTGGTTTCTGGCTTTCCAAGCCCTGCAATCCCTTTTCCAGTGTCCACTTTTGTGACAGTAAAAGCACTCTTCCGTTCCCACAAGCTTTCCCGCTACCTTTGTTGCCTTTGCCTTTCCTTTCGTATCCACTTTACTAACACCGCCCCTTGGTTTGGTGGGGGTTTTCTTCTTCTTTCCCTTGGCTTTCGCCTTAGACCTAGAAAAGGAAGATCCTCCTACAAACAAAGTGGATGTTTCCCTACCTTTCTGTAGGGTGCCCTCTGCACTCCTCAGCATGTTGAGGAGTTCTGAAAGTTCAACTTCTTTTTCTTGCAAGTTGAAGTTCAGGATAAACTGGGCGTAAGTGGAAGGAAGGGACTGGAGAATCAAGTCCGTGTAGAGCTCGTTCTCTAACGTGGTCCCACGGTCCGCGAGCTCCTCAATGAAGCCAATCATCTTAAGCACATGTTCCGCTAGCGATGATCCGATGGCCAATCTCACCGAAAATAGCTTTTTCGAGACTTCGTATTTGGCGATACGGGATTGCTCTCCATACAGTTCTTTTGTATGGAGAAATATGGATTCAAGGTCCATATTCTCGTACCTCCTCTGACGTTCATTGTTCATAGAGGCAAGCACGCGGCACTTGGCCTTCACGCAGTCGATTTCCCAGGTCTTACGGATTTCCTTATCCGCGACGCTGGTTTTGGGACCTGGGACAGGGGGAGCTTTGGTGGTAAGGAGATACCCCAACTTGTCATAAGTGATTGCCATTTTGACATTCCTGAGCCAATCTTTGTAGTTTGGCCCTGTCAGTATGTTTTTATCTAGTAGTAACTTAAGTCCAGTCATGATGTTTGGTCGCTGCAATTAGGAGAGAGAGAAGAAACACTTTAGCATGATGCTCTAGCAAGTTTAGAGTGGTTTCTAATTTGTCTAAACAGGATGGCTCCCACTGTCTCTCGAATCCCTCCTCAAAACAAAAAGGAAGAATTAGTCGGGATCAATCTCACCGTACAATACTTGCTTAACCGTTCAGCCAGGTCAGTGTTGGTACTTCGAGGGAGGTTTTCCAACGCTTTCGCGAAGTTCCTTAATTAAATAACCTCTTTTCCCTGTGGGCGTAGCCCCGCTAACACCTTTCTAGACACCTACTTGGTTTATAGCATTGATCGTTAAGTGAGAAAGTTCCGGAGGAGTAGCATATACTCACAGTAGGATCGGGATCCAAATATCATCGTGTGACAAAACTGAAGGAATCCTACCAGAATCATCACACTCCAAATGGTATGCAGTGCTAGCATGTTTCAGTTTCTTTAGAAACTCCCGATGTGGATTTTTGCCCCATGCTCTTATGACCTTGACTTTGGCCAACAAATCATAAGTCACATGTCAAGTTCTACCCGTCATTCTCCAGGTTAATTTGAACCAACCCGTACCTATCCTTGACTTTGGCCAACAAGGCAGTACGACTGTCCTAAACCAACACATCTATCTATGCTGCACATGCATACCCAATAGCTACCAATCACTATGCCTTGACTTTGGCCAACAAACATAGCTTGAATACTATTGACTATCCATGTGAAATGACGGAGGGTTACGAATGGTTTTGGCGAAACCGTGAACGTAGTGAACTTGATATAATCGATGGAACGAGATAGCTTTTAAAAGGAGTGGCTTAAGCTCCGCTTTTAAAAGTTGTTTTTGAAAAGAAACCGAGTGGTTTTGAAAGTGTTCCAACGACTCTACTTTGGTTTATTTTCTTGCATTAATTTAATGCGTCCCATCATTTACTCCTACCATTGCAGAAAACAATGAAAATATAACGTACGCTTATGCCATCCACATTCGCCACGGGGCCCCGTCATTACCCGTTAGGTTACTTAACTAACGACAGAGTGGGGGCTGGACTAGCGCGGATGCAAAACATAAGCAACGCCTAAATAGATATCATATATAGATATATACATTCGCCACATGCAATGATAGCCATTCCAGATCACAGATGAACACATTGGATATACTAGGAATCCGCATTCCGTACGAGCCTGTAACGAAGAGCGGATTACACGGTAGCGATGAATAGCCAAGACCCCACCCTAGACCCCTACGGGTGCGGCAAACTACCCGCCAAGTACCCGAAGCGAAGGAACCTCCCTCAACACCGTGAGTAGGCCACTCGGCACTTCGAGGTACCCGGTAGTTTGTGCACCCCACCTTGGGTCTATCCTAGGAGCAAAAAGAGTAAAAGAAATTATACAATGACGGCTACAACCCCATTCCGGTTGTGCGGCCATATAAATAATATTAAATCAATTACAAATTACATGAATGGAAAGAAAAAGAAAACTCTCATCTCACAACCCCCGGCTATTCATCCGCGACAATCCAATGAATTCATATACACATACCATCAACATTACAGATCATAGATATGTATAACCCCCACTAATCGACGTATAGCGATTAGCAGACGTTCAATACATATATCACATCACAAATATAACTCGTTAGCTTAAGTCTTTAGAAGTTCGATCAAAGTACAGATTTTTAACCACCCCAAAACACAAATTTGTTTTCTGAAAAATCTGGGCAGAAAAAACATATTGTAAAAATCCCAAAACACCCCACTTAACACACCGCAGGAAAAATTGTCCACGGCCGAGTCAACTCGGCCGCGGATCCGCGGCGGGAGCATGCTCCTGCAGCGGTTCCGCGGCGCTTTGACCGAGTCGCTGGACCATTTTTCTTGGGTGTGCTTTAAAAACCCTGAGCCGATTTTTAGTGTATGATTTATTAATTTTTGAACAGAAAACAAAATCGGCAGAAAGTTGATATTTCGGGCGTATTTTGTGACTTTTTCTCCGATCGAACTTCTAGTTACTTTGCTAACATATTAGATAGTGTTTAACTAGGCTCTGATACCACTGTAAGTCCACGTTACCCGTCCCCGGTTCCTTGGGGTTGCGGAAATGGTGAAAAACGATTTTTGCTTTGGGGTTAACATGGACTCAAAAACGGATCTTTGTTAAACTAACTATCTAACAACCTAACTAAGAGTTTAGCTACTCGGTTAGGGGGTTATACCTTAACTTGAACTCCTTCTCTTCGACTCCTTGTGGTGGTCGGATGGTTCTCTCCTCGTCGTCTCCTTGTGCCGAAGATGGATCCACCCGAAAGCTTCTACCTTTGGCTCCAACCTCAATCTTGAGGAAACTAGAACACTTGGTTTGCTAGACCTTGTATACTAGGATGAGTAGAGAAGTGTTTTGGGTTTTATCTCTAAGGAAATGGTTCTCAACTCATGAGAGGGAGTTTCCTTGAGCTAGAGAGAGAGCAAGAGGAAGAGGGAGAGCTTGAGGATGAGAGAGAATGCAAATGATAGAATGAGCAAGACTTTTTTAACCATCCTCTTCATAATCCAAAATAATCATAACAAATAATAATAATTGAGTATTATGTGATGGTTGTTATCATATCAAATGGCAATATCATTTCATGCATTAAATGCAATTTGTGAACAAACAAGTAAGCAAAGGTCAATGCCATGAAATGATAGCCATTGTCATGATGGTGGTCAACAAGTCCAACCTAGTCAACCGGTCAACAAAGTCAACAAGTCAACAAAGTCAACCCTTCAACCCAACCATATCACAATAATACTTAATTAATATTATTATTAATCATATTTCTAATTTTCATTAGGGTTTAGCAAAAGTCAACAGTCAACAACCCTAATGAGAATCCTCTGCCTCTGTCTCTGTCAACCGTGCATACACACCCGCATCCGCGTTCCGAGGAACACGGATACAAACGAGATAAAACCAATCCCAAAACGTATACTAGGATATGGCTTAAACTAAAGCCCGCTATTAATAACTGCCCGGACACCAAACGTGCACAAGTGCATGGATGTGACCGAACCCTGTCGCAAAACCATGCGACCTCTACTCTTTTGCCTAAAGGCTAATAGCTCTCTGTGTGGGACTCTAAAGACTCGACACTACGCTGGCAGTGGGTTTAACCACAGACCGCAAGCGGCACTAGCTGTGCGTAACGGCCCCCAGGTAGATGCCGATAAGAAGACGGACGAGGTGAAACCCATCTGAACTCCTACTGAGCCTGAATGTGACAGTCTCCGTACAGTCCGGTCTGTTCATCTGAGAATATCGCATGGCGGGCCTAGAGGGCGGTAAACGTCAGTCCCCTAATAGCGGTACAAGTCGTGTCGGCGTGTAGCCCAGAACACCCTGAGATAACACTGGAAACCTACCAGTATATCTCGCTTGCCCTGGCCAGGGACTTTGTGTAATGGCTCTCCTAGACACAGCATGATATCAACCCCCAATACCGGGAGAGATGAATCCTGTCTAACCGTCACTGCCTCCAAGTGCTTCGGGACTGCACCCATCTACTACCTGTTTGCATGACTCCTTTGAGCCGTGGTAGGGTGGTAATCAAAGTACAGTGGGAACACACTCGAGGCGAAGTGACAGTGTCAAGTCAGCGGACTAAGCTGTACTCATGTCACCTGGGAACTGATAACTGACGATAGGTATAGTACCAACCAACAGTTCCCGACGAGTCCTGTCCAGTGTACTCGTAACCTAACGAGCACCCGCATACTATCTCAAGTACGACGTACTGACGGCTGTGGGACAGACTGTCTCCCATGATGGGATGATAAGCGCATACGCTAGTCTACTCCGGAGTATCGATGCCCTGTCTCGATAGTCCTACGACTAGGGACTTGTATAAGGATGTGCTTGTGGATTACCCAGCCCCCACGAGTGTGACTGCCATCACAACGCTGGTAATCAAGCAAAGATCCTAAGGGCTCCACTAATGTGTATAGGTGATATACTAAAAGAAACACATATACACATTAAAGTAGAAACAAACCAAGTAGCATACTACTATTTTGTGCAAGATTGTTTATACAATTGTGAATATCCCAAGCTTCCATTAAGTAATATACAAACTAGTATGATACAGTAATGGCCTCTAGGGCATATACACTAATAGTACTAGCTGTACGTAACGGTCCCCAGGTAGATGTCGATAAGAAGGACGATGAGGAAACCCATCCGAACTCCTACTGAGCCTGAATGTGACAATCTCCGTACAGTCTGGTCTGTTCGTCTAGGACTATCGCATATCGGGCCTAGGGGCGGTAAACGTCAGACCACTAATAGTGGTATAAGTCGTGTCGGAGTGAAGCCTATTACACCTTGAGAAACTATTGGAAGCCTACCAGTAAATCTCGTTTGCCCTGGCCAGGGACTTCGCGTAATGGCTCTCCATACGCAACGCGATATCAACCCCCAATCTCGGGTGAGACGAATCCTGTCTAACCGCTACTGCCTTCAAGTGCTTCGGGAGTGCACCCAACTACTACTTGTTTGCATGACTCCTTTGAGCCGTGGTAGGGTAGTAATCTAAGTACAGTGGGAACACACTCGAGGCGAAGCAGCAGTGTCAAGTCGACGGACTAAGCTGTACTCATGTCACCTGGGAACTGCTATCTGACAATGGGTATAAAACCAACCTGCAGTTCCCGGCGAGTCCTGTCCGGTGTACCCATAACCTAACGAGCACCTGTATACTATCTCCAGTACGACGTACTGATGGCTGTGAGACAGACCATCTCCCCAGCTGGGATGAGAAGCGTATACACCAGTCTACTCCGGAGTATCGATGCCCCATCTCGATAATCCTACGACCAGGGACCTGTATAGGATGTTGCTTATAGACTACCCAGCCCCCACTAGTGTAACTGCCAGCACAACGCTGGTAATCAAGCAAAGATCCTAAGGGCTCTACTAATATGTATAAGTGATATGTTAACAGAAACACATGCACATATTAAAGTAGAAACAAACCAAGTAGCATACTACCATTTTTAGCAAGACTGTCAATACAACTGTGAATATCCCAAGCTTCCATTAAGTAATATACAAACTAGTATAATACAGTAATGGCCTCAAGGTCATAAACACTAACAATCTCCCACTTGCACTAGGGCCATGTATTGGCATATCGCAGACCTAACATCTCGAATAGCCTCTCGAACTGCGTCTGAGGAATGGCCTTTGTGAATGGATCAGCAGTGTTATTCTCTGTATCTACTCTCTTCACCTCGATTTTCCGGCGATCTACGATCTCCCTGATCAGGTGATACCGCCTTAAGATGTGTCTGGACTTCTGATGGGACCTGGGTTCCTTCGCTAAAGCTATAGCGCCGTTGTTGTCGCAATACAGAGGTATTGGATCAACACTGGTAGGAACCACCTGAAGTTCTGTGAGGAACTTCTTCATCCAGACAGCTTCTTTTGCGGCATCGCAAGCAGCTATGTACTCCGCTTCCATCGTCGAGTCAGCAACGGTGTCCTGCTTAGAACTCTTTCAACAGACTTCCCCTCCATTGAGGGTAAAGACATAACCCGACATGGACTTGGAGTCATCCTTGTCACTCTGGAAGCTGGAGTCAGCAAAGGCCTCGATCTGGAGGTCATTTCCGCTATACACCAAGAACATCTCCTTAGTCCTCCTCTGGTACTTAAGAATGCTCTTTACTGCTATCCAGTGCTTCTCCCCTGGGTTTGCCTGATACCGGCTTACAACGCTCAATGCGTATGGTACATCTGGTCTGGTACATAACATCGCATACATTATAGAGCCTACTGCAGAAGCGTAGGGTATAATCGACATGCGAGCCCTTTCTAAATCAGTCTTGGGAGACATCTCTTTGGAGAGGGTGATTCCGTGACAAGCCGGTAGGTTACCGCGCTTAGAATCTTTCATACTGAATCTTTTCAATATGGTGTCTATGTACCCAGACTGCGAAAGTCCCAACATCCTCTTTGATCTATCACGATAGATCTGGATCCCCAGAATGTAGGTGGCATCACCCAGGTCATTCATGGAGAACTTCTGTGACAAGAGTCCTTTGACTGACTGTAGCATAGGAATATCATTTCCTATTAGGAGAATGTCATCCACGTATAAGACGAGGAATACTACAGCTCTCCCTACAATCTTACTGTATATGCATGGTTCATCTGGATTCTTGATAAAGTCAAATTCTTTGACAGTATCATCAAAACAGATGTTCCAACTCCGCGATGCCTGCTTTAGTTCATAAATGGACTTAAGCAACTTGCACACTTTACCGCTGCTCCCACTCTGAATGAATTCCTCTGGCTGATCCATATAGACGCATCCTTCTAAATTACCATTTAGAAAAGCCGTCTTTACGTCCATCTGCCAGATCTTATAATCGTGGAAGGCAGCAATGGCAAGAAAGACCCGAATGGATTTGAGCATAGCCACTGGAGAAAAGGTTTCGTTATAGTCCAAACCAGGTCTTTGACGAAAACCCTTTGCAACAAGTCTAGCCTTATAGGTTTCAACCTGTCCATCTACACCAATCTTCTTTCTGAAGATCCATTTGCATCCTACGGGTTTTACCCCATCTGGAGCAATGTCCAAAGTCCATACTTTGTTAGTGTACATGGACTCCATTTCGGTCCGCATTGCATCCAGCCATCTTACTGAGTCGCCGCTCTAAATGGCTTGCTGGAAGCTAGTAGTGTCATCATTTTCAATGATGCAATCTTCTCTATCCCCGTCTATGAGAAAACCGTAGTATCTCTCGGGCGGATGAGACTGCCTACTACTTCTGGGGATAGGCGCTGGATGTCCCTTTCTTCTGAAACTTCTGGTTCTACCATACTTTCAGTAACAGCTTGTGGTTTCGGAATTTCTTCCAGTTCTATTGCGCTCCCACTCTTCTGATTTTCTAAAAATTCAGCTTCCAAGAAGTGGGCATGACAAGAAACAAAAACCTTTTGTTCCTTTGCGTAATAGAAACAATACCCCTTGGAGTTCTTTGGATATCCCACAAACTTACACTGTACTGAGCGTGCCTCGATCTTGTCCGCATGCTGCTTTTTAACAAAAGCTGGACATCCCCATGTCTTCAAGTACTGAAGATAGGATTTTTTCCCACTCCACATCTGATATGGTGTGGTAGGCACAGTCTTGGTTGGAATCTTGTTCAAAAGATATGCAGCTGATTCTAGTGCATAACCCTAGAAAGATCGCGGTAACTCAGCCTTACTCATCATGGAACGAACCATATCCAATAGGGTTCGATTCCGCCTTTCCGATACACCGTTGTGTTGTGGTGTGTATGGAGGAGTAAGCTGAGAAAGAATTCCATTCTCTTTTAAGTAACCCAGGAACTCGGCACTTAAGTATTCACCACCTCGATCAGATCTCAGTGTCTTGATACTTTTGCCTATTTGGTTTTCCACTTCATTCTTGTATTCCCGGAATTTCTCAAAGGCCTCAGATTTATACTTCATCAAGAAGATATGTCCATACCTAGAGAAATCATCCGTAAAAGTAATGAAGTAGGAATAACCACCTCGTGCATGTATAGACATTGGACCACACCCATCGCTGTGTATGAGTCCCAAGAGCTCGCTCGCTCTTACTCCGTGTCCAGTAAACAGAGTCTTTGTCATCTTTCCTATGAGACAAGATTCACAAGTAGCATAAGATTGATATTCGAACGGATTCAAATATCCTTCTCTATGTAACTTAGTCAACCGTGTTTCATTGATGCGACCTAGTCTACAATACCATAAGAAAGCCTGATTTATTTCCGGAGAATTTCTTTTAAGTGTGTTCTGGACATTGAAAACCTGAGCTTGATTCAATACGTATATACCGTCATCTAATGTACCGGACCCAATCAGAACTTGATTTAGGTGGATGTGAACCACATCGCTTACGAATGTAAAATCATATCCCTCTCTCGAAAGTGAGGACATCGATATGATATTACAAGTCAAACTAGGTACATATAAACAGTTATGTAGAATCAATATTTGCCCACTTGTCAAACCTAGGCGATATTCTCCCATGGATTCAGAGTCCACGCTCATTCCGTTCGCAACTCTGAGAGATAAATCGCCTACCCTGATAACTCTACGGTTTCTCAAAGCATGTAATAAATTACAGATATGAGATCCTGCTCCGGTATCTAGTACCCAGGAAGTATAGTTAATTGACAAACAGTTCTCAATTACAAACACACTTGAGGCCGAAACCACAACATGCTTCGAATCCTGGCTACTGGCTTCCAAAGCCTTGCAATCCTTCTGCCAATGCCCCTTCCCATAATAATAGGAACATCCTTCCTTACCTACACCAAGTCCCGAAACTTTTGCTCTTCCCTTTCCTTCTACTTCACTGACACTGTACTTCGGCTTTGTGGAGGTTTTCTTCTTTTCACCCTTTGCTTTCGTCTTGGATGCAGAAGAAGAAGGTCTCCAATTAAGCAGAGCGGGTGTCTCCCTGGTTTCCTTCAGGGTGTAAGTAGAGGGTAGGGACTGTGGAAATAAGTCAGCATATGACCTGTTTCCCAACGTGGTCTCCAGGTCCATAAGCTCATTAATATAGCTAGTCATCGTAAGGACGTCGTCCCCTACAGATGACCCGACAGCCAACCTCGCTTGAAGCAATTCGTTCAAGGTCTCATATCTTGCGATACGAGATTGCTCTCCATATAAATCTTTGTTATGGAAGAAGATGGAAACTAATTCCATCTTCTCGTGCTGCTTCTGGCATACACCATCAACTGAAGCCAACACGAGGCACTTGGCATTCGCACTGTCCTTTTCCTTTGTCTGACGGATATCCATATCCGCGACGGTGGAAACTGGACCTGGGACGACGGGGGCTTGAGTAGTAATAGGGTGGTCCAGCTTGTCATAGGCTATGGACATCTGGACAGACCTTTGCCAGTCATAAAAGTCAGATTCAGTCAACTTGTTATCTAGATGTAACCTAGTCATGGTCACATGGTCGCTGCAATTAAGAGAGAGAGAAGAAAACACTTTAGCATGATGCTCTTGCAAGTTTAGATTAGTTTTTAATTTATCTAAACTGGATGGCTCCCACTGTTTCTCGAATCCTTCCTCAAACCATAAAAGAAGAATTAGTGAGG
Organism: Agapanthus africanus; assembly: GCA_030015575.1. Taxonomy (NCBI): domain Eukaryota; kingdom Viridiplantae; phylum Streptophyta; class Magnoliopsida; order Asparagales; family Amaryllidaceae; genus Agapanthus; species Agapanthus africanus. The sequence goes on from CM057339.1 coordinate 752,111,786, forward strand.
ACTGATCTCACCGTACAATTCTTGCTTAACCGTTCAGCCAGGCTAGTGTCGGTACTTCGAGGGAGGTTTTACGACACTTTCGCGAAGTTCCTTAATTAAATAACCTCTTTTCTCTGGAGGCGTAGCCCCGCTGACACCGTTTTAGACACCTACTTGGTTTATAACATTGATCGTTAAGTGACGAATCTCCTGATGAGTAGCGGATACTCACAGTAGGATCGGGATCCAAATATCATCGTGTGATAATGCTGAAGGAATCCTACCAGCATTATCAAACTCCAAATGGTATGCAACACTAGCAAGTTTTAGTTTCTTTAGAAACTCCCGATGTGGATTTTTTCCCCATGCTCTTATGACCTTGACGAAGGCCAATAAATCATAAGTCACATGTCAAGTTATTCCCATCATTATCCTTGTTAATTTGAACCCACCCGTATATACCCTTGACGAAGACCAACAAAGTAATACGACTGTCCCAAACCAACGCATCTATCTATGCTACATATGAATACCCCAGCAGCTACCAAACACTATGCCTTGACGAAGGCCAACAAACATAGCTTGAATACTACTGACCATCCATATGAAATGACGGAGGGCTACGACTGGTTTTGGAGAAACCGTGAACGTAGTGAACTTGATAGAATCGAAGGAATCTGATAGCTTTTTAAAAGGAGTGGTTAAAACTCCGCAATTAAAAATTCTGCTCTTTTAAAATAACCGAGTGGTTTCTTTTAAATTTGTTCCAACAATTCAGCTTTGGTTTGTTTTCTTTGCATTAAAATAATGCGTCCCATCATTTATCCTATCATTGCGGAAAACAACGAAAATACAACGTCCGCTTATGCCATCCGCATTCGTCACTAGGCCTCGTCATTCACCCGTTAGGTTACTTAACTAACGACAGAGCGGGGGCTGGGCTAGCGCGGATGCAAAACATAAGCAACGCCTACTAGATATCATATATAGATATTGTACATTCGTCAGACGCAATAATAGGTATTCCAGATCACAGATGAACATATTGGACATGCTAGGAATCCGCGTTTTGTTTGAGCCTGCAACAAAAGACGGATTACACGGTCGTGATGAATAGCCAAACCCCACTCTAGACCCCTACGGGTGCGGCAAACTACCCGCCTAGTACCAAAAGTGAAACAGTCTCCCTCAACGACGTGAGTAGGCCATTAAACACTTCAAAGTACCCGGTAGTTTATGCACCCCATCTTGGGTCTATCCTAGGTGCAAAAAACAGTAAATGAAATAATACAACGGTGGCTACAACCTCAACTCGGATGTGCCCCGCAAAAGAATATTACAACATATTACAATTTACATCGAATGAAAAATAAAAACTCTCATCTCACATCCCCGGCTATTCATCCACGACAATCCAATGAAGTTCATATCCACAAACCAATATCCATTACAGAAATGTACAACCCCCAACTAACCGACATACTAGCAATTAGCGGAGGTTTACGAACACATTAAACATCATAGATAAAACCTGATTAGCAAATAACTTAGAATTTCGATCGACAACCTTTTTCCGTGTCTACCCCAAATGCAAGCCATCACTGAAAAAACCTGGGTAGAAACAAAATATACAGGAAAACAGAACACCCAAAAATAAGACAAACTGTGTAAATACGAGTCAACTCGGAGTCGACTCGGCAGCGGATCCGCGGCGAATTGCACCAATCCGCCGCGCTTCTGCGGTAGTCTCACCGAGTTAGCAACTCGTATTTATTCAGTATTCTTATAATTCCCTGCTGTGAATTTTCATGCCTCTGAAATAATTTTTTCGACAGGTTTAAAATCGACAGAAACTTAAGGGGTCCGAGGTTAAGTTTTCGTGTTTTTCCGACGATCGAACTTCTAATAAGTTGCTAATAAGCTAGTAAAGGTTTAGTAGGCTCTGATACCATCGTAAGTCCATATCACGCACCCCACGTGTTCGCGGGGAGGCGGAATATATGAAAAACAATTATCAAAGCATCGTAACATGGACTTGAGCACACGGATCGTGTCTAAACCATTACTAATAAACCACGAGAGGTTTAACTACTCGGATTCGAAGTTATACATCACGTTACTTGTCCTTCGGGTCTTCATCGTTGTCCTCCACACCTCGTAGGCTCTATGGAACATGGGCACCTCAACGGCCTTCTCGAGTCAAAGACGATCCACCCGAGAGTCTATAGTCCGAGCTCCTATCTCGAATCTGAGATAACTACGGCTTCTAGTTTGTTAATCTAGAAGTCTTAGAGGGTGTAGAGTATTTAGATGGATTACTTAGTCACTTAAACCGTAGGATTCTCAACTCATGAGAGCTTTTAGGGTTTTAGGAAGAAGATGAAGACTTGAGGAGAGAGAAGTGTTTTGTGATAATGAAATGAATAATACTCATGCTAGAATAATATGAAGCATAATAATATCTCTCTTGATAATATCAAGATAATATCTAGCATGCTTCATTTAATTATAAGGGTGAATCACCTCATGAGTCATTAAGCATTTAAAGTAAACTACACCTCATCTTCTCCACCTCATTCAGTTTAAATCTAAAAAGAAATAAACACAAATGAGTCACCTCCTTCTAGAAGCTTCCCGACAAATTACGAGACTGCCCCTCCCATCCGTATTTCCGAAAAACACGGATAATCTTTGACTGAATAAATCCATCTGTATAATACTAGAATCTGGCTTAAACCAAAGCCTGCTAGTATTACCTGCCTGATCATAGTACGTGCACAAGTGTACGTAAGTGATCGCGGCCCTGCCGTAAAACCATACGGCCTCTACACCTTTTTCCCGGTGCAGGGAAACTCTCTGTGTGGGACTCTAAAGACTCGACACTACGCTGACAGTGGGTTAAACCACAGGCCGTAAGCGGTACTAGCTGTATGTAACGGTCCCCAGGTAGATGTCGATAAGAATGACGATGAGGAAACCCATACGAACTCCTACTGAGCCTGAATGTGACAATCTTTGTACTGGTTTGTACGTCTAGGACTATCGCATATCAGGCCTAGGGGGCGGTAAACTTCAGACCCTTAATAGCGGTATAAGTCGTGTCGGAGTGAAGCCCATTACACCAGAAACTACTGGTAGCCTACCAGTAAATCTCGCTTGCCCTGGCCAGGGACTTTGCGTAATGGCTCTCCATACACAGCGCGATATCAACCCCCAATCCCGGGGAGACGAATCCTGTCTAACTGCTACTGCCTCCAAGTGCTTCGGGACTGCACCCAACTACTACTTGTTTGCACGACTCCTTTGAGTCATGGTAGGGTAGTAATCTAAGTACAGTGGGAACACACTCGAGGCGAAGCAGCAGTGTCAAGTCGACGGACTAAGCTGTACTCATGTCACCTGGGAACTGCTATCTGACGATGGGTATAAAACCAACCTGCAGTTCCCGGCGAGTCCTGTCTGGTGTACCCGTAACCTAACGAGCACCTATATACTATCTCCAGTACGACGTACCGATGGCTGTGGGACAGACCATCTCCCCAGCTGGGATGAAAAGCATATACACCAGTCTACTCCGGAGTAACGATGCCCTATCTCGATAATCCTACGACCAGGGACCTGTATAGGATGTTGCTTATAGACTACCCAGCCCCCACTAGTGTGACTGACATCACAACGCTGGTAATCAAGCAAAGATCCTAAGGGCTCTACTAATATGTATAAGCGATATGTTAACAGAAACATATGCACATATTAAAGTAGAAACAAACCAAGTAGCATACTACCATTTTTAGCAAGATTGTCAATACAACTGTGAATATCCCAAGCTTCCATTAAGTATTATACAAACTAGTATGATACAGTAATGGCCTCTAGGGCATAAACACTAACATTGAGCGATCAGAAAATCAACAAGCAAGCCTGTATATTCTCCTGTGAATCCAATCAGTAACACTACCATACAGTCCAGTCTATTCGTCTGATATGTCGCATATCCAGTCTAGGGGTGGTAAACGTCAGACCCCAGTAACCGATAAGTCGTGTCGATGTAAGGCTCATAACGGGTCAAGAAACTACTGATAAGTCTTACCAGTAAATCTCCATATCTGCCCTGGCTAGGGACTTCCAGTTATAGCCAATCAAACACAACGCAACATCAACTCCCAATACCGGGAGAGACGAAACCCCTCCTATCGCTTATTGCCTCCATGTGATTCGGGACTGTACCAAAAGCCACCGTTTTGCACGTTCTCTTGAACGTGTTAAGGTGGAAATCAAAGCACAGTGGGAATCACACAAGACTCTATGACGATCTCGATTCTACAGACTAACCTGTACCAATGTCATCGGAGAACTGCTATCTGACGATAGGTATAATACCATCCAGGAGTTCTCGGCGAGTCCGTTCAGTGTACCCAGTCTCCACTGAGCACCCGTACACCATCTTTGATGTCCAGCACCAATGGATATGGGATCATCCATCGCCCATCATATGGGTCAAGATGCGTGTATGCTAGTCTACTCTGGAGTATCGATGCCCTGTCTCGATACACCCTCGACTAGGAACAGTTATAGGATATACTCTTTGACTACCCTGGCCCCACTAGTATGATCTTCATCATAGTCCTAGTAGTCGAGTACATATCCTAAGGGCTTTATCAACATGTGAGAGCAAGACAGTAAACTAATACAAGTCAATATGTTAAGATAAAGTAAAACCAGATAGCATACTATCATATCGAGCATGAAAGTCCTCACTATATATATCCAAGCATCCACTATAATATACATCATATGTACAACAATAACCTCTAGGGCATATATACAACTAACAATCTTCCACTTGTACTAAGGCCAGCTGTTGTAGTATCTCATACCCAACAACCCGAAGAGTCTCTCAAAATGTATCTAGGGTATGTCCTTCGTGAGTGGATCCGCAGTGTTGTCCTTCGTATCAACTCTCCTGACCTTGATCTCCCGGCGATCAACTATCTCTCGGATCAGGTGATACCGTCTCAGAATATGTCTGGACTTCTGACGGGACCTGGGTTCCTTGGCTAAAGCCACAGCTCCATTGTTATCACAATACAGAGGTATTGGATGCTCAATGGACGGAACCACACCAAGTTCAGTGATGAACTTCTTTATCCAGACAACCTCTTTGGCAGCATCGTTGGCAGCGACGTATTCAGCCTCCATCGTCGAGTCTGCCACGGTTTCCTGTTTGGAACTCTTCCAACACACCGCCCCTCCATTAAGGGTAAAGACAAAACCCGAGTGCGACTAAGAGTCGTCTTTATCACTTTAGAAGCTCGAATCGGTAAAAGACTCCACCTGGAGTTCTCCGTTACCATACACCAAGAACATCTCCTTAGTCCTTCTCAAGTACTTACGAATGTTCTTCACAGCTGTCCAGTGATTCTCTCCTGGATCTGCTTGATACCTACTCACTACACTTAGTGAGTATGCTACATCGGGTCTGGTACATAGCATCGCATACATGATAGAGCCTACTGCCGAAGCATAGGGTATCCCTTGCATGCGAGCTCTCTCCAAATCAGTTTTGGGAGGCATCTCTTTGGAGAGAGTGAGTCCAGAGATCGTGGGTAAGTTCCCACGCTTGGATTCTTCCATACTAAATCTCTTTAGTATGGTGTCAATATACCTGGATTGGGGCAATCCCAGTATCCTTCTAGATCTATCTCTATAGATCTTAATTCCCAAAATGCAAGAGGCATCACCTAGATCTTTCATTGAGAATCTTTGTGATAAGAAGAGCTTGACCGAGTGCAGCATAAGAACATCGTTTCCTATCAAGAGTATGTCATCCACGTACAATACGAGGAAGACAACCTTACTCTCTGCAACCTTCTTGTATATACGAGGTTTATCTATGTTTTTGATGAAGTCAAACTCTTTGACTACCACATCAAAATATATGTTCCAACTCCGCGATGCCTGGTTCAACCCATAGATGGATTTAAGCAGCTTGCACACCTTTCCGCTGCTTCCACCGTCTACGAATCCCTCTGGCTGAGTCATATACACGCACTCTTCCAAATCACCATTTAGAAAGGCGGTCTTAACATCCATTTGCCAGATTTCGTAGTCATGGTATGCAGCAATGGCAAGTAAGATCCGGATAGACTTAAGCATAGCCACTGGAGAAAAGGTTTTGTCATAATCCACACCTGGTCGTTAACGAAAACCTTTTGCAACAAGTCTAGCTTTGTAAGTCTCAACTTTTCCATCTACACCAAGTTTCTTCTTAAAGATCCATTTGCTCCCAATGGGTTTTACCCCTTCAGGAGCAACTTCCAAAGTCCATACTTTGTTGGTGTACATGGATTCCATCTCAGATCGCATTGCATCCAGCCATTTCACAGAGTCACCACTCGTGATGGCCTGCTCGAAGCTAGTTGGGTCATCATCTTCCATGATGCAATACTCGCTCCCACCATCGACGAGAAAACCGTAGTATCTCTTAGGTGGATGAGGAACCCTACTAGATCGGCGGAGAGGCAGTGGTTCTTCGGAAACTACTGAATCCTCTGGTTCCATTAAATCTTCAGTTGCAGTTTGTGCTGCTGGAACTTCTTCCAGCTCTACCTCTTCGCCACTAATTTCTTTTGCAAGAAATTCTTTTCCAAAAAGGTGGCATATTGAGAAACAAACACCTTTTGTTCCTCAGTGTTGTAGAAAATATATCCTTGTGAATTCTTAGGATATCCTACAAACTTGCAAAGAACTGATTGTGTCTCGAGTTTGTCCGGATTTTGCCTTTTGACATAGGCCGAACAACCCCATATCTTAACTCGTTTAAAATATGGTCTCTTCCCACTCCATATCTCATGTGGTGTGGTAGGTACATATTTAGATGGAACTTGATTCAATAGTTATGTTGCTGTCTCCAGCGCATAACCCCAAAAGGAAATAAGCAACTCAGCGGAGCTCACCATAGAGCGCACCATATCTAATAGGGTGCGATTCCTCCGCTCCGATACACCGTTGTGCTGTGGTGTATAAGGAGGAGTAAGCTGAGAGAGAATCCCATTTTCTTTTAAATAGTCCATAAACTCATTGCTCAAGTATTCTCCTCCTCGATCAGATCGAAGGATTTTAATACTTTTACCCGTTTGGTTCTCGACTTCGTGTTTATATTTCCTGAATTTCTCAAAAGCTTCAGACTTTTGTTTCAACAGGAACACATGTCCGTATCTTAAGAGATCGTCAGTGAACGTAATGAAGTACGAAGAACTATTCCTGGCATGTGTAGACATGAGACCGCATACATCACTATGTATCAGTCCCAAGAGTTCCGTAACTCTTTCTCCGTGTCCACTAAACTGAGTTTTGGTCATTTTTCCTTTGAGACATGACTGACAAGTGTCATAAGATGAAAATTCGAACGGATTCAAGTATCCATCTTTATGTAACTTAGCTAGTCGTGTCGCATTGATATGACTTAGTCTACAATGCCATAAGAAGGATTCGTTCATTTCTGAACTCTTCCTCTTATGTGTATTCTGTATATTAAGAACCGTATTTTGATTTAGAACGTATATGCCATTATATAACGAGTCTGATCCAATCAACTTTTGATTTAGGAAGATGTTCATAACATTATCCTGTATAACAAAATTATATCCTTCTTTACTTAATAAAGAAACTGATATAATGTTGCATATCATGTTCGGTATATAATAGCATTCGTTCAGAATCAATGTATTACCACTTGGTAATACAAGGTGATATTCGCCAACTGCTTTGGCTGCAACATTTACACCATTCTCTACTCTTACGGAATGATCACCCATTCCCAGTTCTCTACCTCTTTATAGCCCATGCAATATATTGCATATGTGGGATCCTGATCCGATATCTCATGCCCAGGACGTAGAGTGAACTGAGAAACAGTTCTCGGTAACTAACACACCAGAAGAAGATGCATCAACATGCTTATTCTTCGTTTGGGTGGCGTGAGAATCCAGATATTCTCCTATTCGCTGCTTGGACTTATAACAATTATAAGTGGGAGCGGGACCAACGTTCTCCTGCTCAGTATAACAAGTGGGTTCAGTCAATACATTCATATTATTATCTTGATTAAGGCCTGACATGGTCGCTACCTAGAGAGAGAGAGAGATGAAAGGTTCCTAGGCACCCTATAGAGGTCTCACAAGGCATCAACCATGCCAATTTATAAAAATTATGGTGCCGAGAAACCCTAAAACGGATCGTCGGCTAGAATCCTAGGCGAAACAAGAATCTAGTTAACAATTTAACTAAAGGAGAGAGGCTACAACCTTTGTAGATCCGGTTATCCACTTCCTTAGCTCCACGTAGGTGTCCTCTCGCTGTCCATCTCGAGTGCTAGACTCAATCGTCGGCTTCATCGGGAAAACGAGAGGGCAATGTCGTCGGCTTCGTGCCGAAGATGATCTACGTCGAGGTTGCACAAGTTCAAGCTCCAACTTTACCAAGTTGTGAAACTTGTGAAGAAAACACCCAAAACAACTTGGCAAGAGGTAGAGGGTGAAGAAATAGGAGGTGGGTTCACTTTAGAATTGGATTTCTCACTTTAGATCTCAAGTTGCCATTGATGGCATCAAGGTTTCTTTCTTGAAGAAGAAGGTTAAGGAGAAGAAAGAATATGATAAGTCTATTTTAAAATGAAAAAGAAAACCATACTTATCATATCCTAACTAGGGTTAAGTGTAGAGAATAGACCATGGTAAGTGGATGGGTTAGGTGTAGGGTTCCTAGGCACCCTAAGGAGGTCTCACAAGGCATCGAACATGCCAATATAAAATTTTACGGGTGCCGAGAGACCCGACTACGGATCGTCGGCTAGATGTTTAGGCGATAAATGAACTAGTTAACAATTAACTAAGGGAATACGGATATACAACCTTTGTAGATCCGGTGCTCCACCTCCATGGCTCCGCAATGAAGTCTCCTCGCTGTCCAAGACGGATCCCGGGCTCTAGCGTCGGCTTCATCGGAGAATGGACGGGCTAGGTCATCGATGTCCATGCCGAAGATGATCTACGTCGAGGCATCGCTAAATCAAGCTCCGACTTCACCAAGTCAAGAAACTTGTGAAGAAAACACACTCTACTACTTGGCAAGAGGTAGAGGATGAAGAAATAGGAAGTGGGTAGACTTTGGATTTGGATTTCTCACTCATTTCCATCAATCACCATTGATGGACCTTGCTTTCTTCACTTGAAGAAAGGAAGAAGAAGAAGAATATTGTTATGATAAGTTCTTTTAAAAATGAAAAGAAAATGAAAACTTATCATAATGTAAACCATGGTCAAGTGTAGAGATTAAACTAGGGTTAGTGGGAATGGTTAGGGTTAAGGATGAGATAAGAATGGTTGACTTGATCAAAGCTTCAAGAAGCTTCAACATCAAACAAAATTAGCCACCATTCTTTTCTCTTTATCTTTTCCAAAAGAATAAATAAATAAATGAATAAATAAATAATGGGAGAATAAACAAAACCCTAACCACTCTCACAACCATGGTTTAATCTTCACACAAATCCAAGTTAACATGTATCATCAAACATGATACAATCAAGTCCACAAAATATATCGCATATATAATGCGTACATCCGAGTGAGAAAATCTATCTTAAGTGAACCGATACTAGTTGATGCAAAGTAATATATCAAATATATAAATATGCATTAAATCATTAAATCAACACTTGATTCAATGATTCGGTCATGTCGCACACAACCGACTAGTATACAATGTATCGGCTTATCGAATCAACGCTTGAATTGATAACTAGGTTATATCGCATACAACCATTCGATACATTCATCGCGAGAATGGAATACGGTATCACATACACGCATTATTCTCGGTCCCGCACATATCTCATATGCGCTCCTATTTCATTTCGCTTGAGCCAGGAAACCTCTGTGTAGGACTCTAAAGACTCGTCAATACGCCGGCAGCAGATGATGATCATATCAAACACCCACAAGCCGCAAGCGGTCTGCTAAACGTAACGGCCACCCGGGTATTGAGCGATCAGAAGATCGACGAGCAAGCCCGCTCACACTCCTGTGAATCCAACCAGTAACACTACCGTACAGTCCGGTCTGATTGTCTGATATGTCGCATATCTCGCCTAGGGGTGGTAAACGTCAGACCCCAATAGCTTGATAAGTCGTGTCGATACGAGGTCTATAACAATTCGAGAAACTACTGGTAACACTCACCAGTAAATCTCAGCAACCCTGGCCAGGGATTTCCTGTTATAGCCAATCGAACACAGCGCAACATCAACCCCCTATACCGGGAGAGACGAATCCCCTCCTATCGCTCATTGCCTCCATGTGACTCGGGACTGTACCCAAAAACCACCGTTTTGCACGCCCTCTTGGACGTGGTAAGATGGAAATCAAAGCACAGTGGGAACCACACAAGGACTCTATGACGATCTCGGGTGAACAGACTACTCTGTACCAGTGTCACCAGAGAACTGCCATCTGACGTGAGGTATAATACCATCTGGGAGTTCTCGGCGAGTCCGTCCAGTGTACCCAGTCTCTACTGAGCACCCGTATATCATCTCCGATGTCAAACACCAATGGATATGGGATCATCCATCGCCCATCTGTATGGGTCGAGAAGGTACACGCTAGTCTACTCTGGTATATCGATGCCCCGTCTCGATATACCCACGACTAGGGACTTTGAAGGATGTACTTATGGACTACCATGTCCCCACTAGTATGATCCGCATCATAGTCCAGGTAGTCAAGTACACATCCTAAGGGCTTTACCAACATGTAATAGAGAGACAATCTGTGTACATGTTAAGGTAAAGAGCAACCAGATAGCATACTATCATGTCGAGCAAGAAAGTCCTCCCTATATATGTCCCAGCATCCACTACAATATACATCCAATGTACAGTAATGGCCTCTAGGGCATACATATAACTAACAATCTCCCACTTGCACTAGGGCCATCTGTAGCAGTGGTTGTAGTATCTCATACTCAACCATCCCATAAAAGTCTCTCTCTGGGAATATGTCTTCGTGAGTGGATCCGCCGTGTTGTCCTCCGAGTCTACTCTCCTAACCTCGATCATCCTGGAGATCAACTATCTCCATGATCAGGCGATACTGCCTTAGAATAAGTCTGGATCACTGATGGGACGGGGGTTCCTGGCATAAGCCACAACTCCATTGTCACACAATGGGAGGAACTAAGTTCATCTCATGAACAAATATACACCCAAACAGCTTCTTTGGTAGCATCTTAAGTAGCGATGTATCCAGCCTTTATCGTCTAGTATGTCACGGTATCTAGCTTGGAACTTTTCCAACATACCGTCCCTTTACTGAGGGTAAAGACAATGCCTGCGACTGACATTCAGTCGTCTTTATCACTCTGGAACACTTACAGTGATTCTCCCCAGGATCGATTGATACCATCTCACTACAGCTAGTGAGTATTCTAACATCCATTTAGATCTATCTCATAGATCCAAAACCCAGGATTTAGTAGGTATCACTTTGATCCTACACGGAGAATCTTTGTGATAAACGGAGATTGATCGAACGTAGCATAAGAAACTCCTTTCTTATCAAGAGTATGTCATCCACGTACTCTACGAGGATCGTCACCATACTCCCTACTACCTTTTTGTTTATACAAGGTTCATCTACCATTTTGATGATGTCAAACTCTTTGACTAAGACATCAAAACAGACGTTCCATCTCCGCGATGCCTGCTTTATCAGATAAAACATCTTGCACACGTTTCCGCTGCTCCCACTGTCTACGAGGCCCTCTGGCTGTGTACTTATAGACGCACTCTTCTAAAACACCATTTAGAAAAGCAGTCATGGCACCCAACCGCCAGATATCGTAGTTATGGTATGTAGCCGTGGCAAGTAGGATCTGGATGGACTTAAGCATAGATACTGGAAAAGGTTTCATCATTATCCACGCCTGGTCAATGACGAAAACCTTTAACAAGTCTAGCTTTGAAAGTCTCAACTTTTCCATCTACACCAAGTAATCTTCTCAAGATATACTTGCTCCTGATGGGGATTTAACCCTTCAGATATAGCAACCAAAGTCCATACTTTGTTGGTGTATAAGGATTCCATCTCAGATCGCTTAACATCCAGCCATTCTTACAGAGTCTCACTCCTGATGGCCAGCTCGAAGCTAGTTAGGTCATCATCTCATGATGCATTCCTCGCTCCCACTGTCATAGAGAAAACGAAGTATCTCTCAGGTGGGTGAGGAACCCTACTAGATCGGCGGAGAGGCTGAGGTTCGTTGGTATCTACTGAATCCTTTGGTTGTACCAAATCATCTGCTGTATTTTGTATAGCTGGAACCTTTCCAGTTCTACATTACAGACTTTGCCTCGAGCTTGTCCGGATTTTGCTTTTAGACATAGGCCGGACAACCCTAAATCTTAACTAGCTTAAGACATGGGCTCTTCCCCTTCCATATCACATATGAAGTGGTAGGCACTGATTTGATTCGAACCCTATTCAATAGGTATGCAACTTCTCAAGTGCATAACCCCCTAAGGAAAATGGTAACTCAGTATTACTCATCATAGAGCACACCATATCAAATAGGGTGCAATTGCTCCGCCCCGATATACCATCGTGCTATGGTGTATACGGAGGAGTAATGCTGAGAGAGAATCTCATTCTCCTTATGAATAGTCCAGAAATTCTATGCACAAGTATTCTCCTCCTTGATCTCATCAAAGGACATAATACTTTTACCCGTATTTTGGTTCTCTACTTCTAATTTATATTCTGTGAATATCTCAAAAGGTTCAGACTCATGTTTCAACAGGAACATATGACGGAATCTTGAGAGATTATCAGAGAATATAATGAAGTATAAAGAACCAGTCTTGGTATGTGTAGACAGGGGACCTACATACATCAACATGTATCTTCCCAAGAGTTCACTAGCTCTTTCTCTGTTTCCAATAAACAGAGCTATGGTCATCTTATCTTTGTGACATAACTGGCGAGTTTCACAAGATGTAAATTCAAACTGATTTAAATATACATCTAAATACAACTTCAGCCAGTCAGGTCGCATTGATCTGACCTAGTCTACAATACCTCAAGAAGAATTCGTTCATTTCTGAACTCTTCCTCTTGTGTGTGTTCCGAATACTAAGAACTGTAATTTGATTTAGAACATCAACGCTTTTAGATAACGTGCCTGAACCGATCAACTTTTGATATAGGAAATGTTCAAAACATTATCCATGAATACAAAATTTTACCATTTCTTTACTAATAAAGATAGTGATATGATTTTGTATATCAGGTTCGGTATCTAATAACATTCGTTCAGAATCAATGTATTACAATACAGGGTGACAGTGACCGACAGACTTGGCTGCAACACTTGCCCCGTTTTCTGCCTCATGAAACTTATCACCCGTTCTCAGTTTTTCTACCCTTTTGTAGCCCTATGTAACAGATTACATATCTGGGATCCAGATCCGGTATCATATACCAGGATGCGGAGGATACTGAGAAACAGTTCTGTATAAAGAACACACCCGAAGATGATGCATCATATGCACTTTCTTCGTTTGGGCGGCACGGGAAATCTGGTATTCCCCAATTTCCTGCTCTGTCTTATAACAATTATAAGGTGGAGCGGGACCAACGTTCCCCAGCTCAGTATAACAAGCGGGTTCGGTCAATAATCCGTATTATTATCTTGATTAAGGCGTGATATGGTCGCTACCAGGAGAGAGAGAGAAGAAAACACTCAGCGTGCGCTCTTGCAAGAATAGATTGGTTATTATTTTATCTAATCAGGATGGCTCCCACTGCTTTTTATCAAATCTTCCTTCAAACCCTAAAAGGAAAGACTAGCCGGGATTAATTACACACTACAAGTTCGCCAATCTTTCAGCCAGGCCAGTGTCGGTACTTTGAGGGAGGTCCCCCATGCTTTTGCACGAACCTAATTAATGTAAACCTCGTTTTCCCAGAGGCGTAACTCCGTTGACACCTTTCTAGACACCTACTTGATCGGCTAATTGTAATGTATAAAACTCTCCCAGGAGTAACTCTTACTCGCAGCGGGTATCGGGATCCAACTATCTCATAGAAGGTATGCAATCTCATTGCAAATTTCAACACTTGAAATTCTCGATAATATTTTGCCCCTAGCTCGCTATGACCTTGACGCATGCCAAACAATCCATAGTCTGCTAGTCAAGTTCAACCCGTACATTTCTTGATTGAATTAAACCCACCCGCACGACCCTTGACGCATGCCAAACAACGCCGTACGAATACCCTAATCCAATCGCATCATATGCTAGCAGATAAGCACTAGTTAGCTACCGTACACTACGCCTTGACGCATGCCAAACAACCGCAGCACGAATACTAACTAGTACTTATCTGAAATGACGGAGGGCTACGACAGGTTTTTCTGAAAACCTATTGCGTAATGAACTTGATATCGTTGTAGGATCGAATTAATTTTGAAATGGAGTGTCTTTGAGGCTTTTCTAGTTTTGCTAAAGGAGTCACTCCCGGTGAAGGGATCGTCGGTCCTTTCCTCGTCGAATGAGGTGCGGGATATATCATATATATCACTGTGCAAAGCAGAACTCTTAAAAACAATCAAAAGACAAACCGAGGTTGTAGCATCTGCCAGTTATTGCTAAAGGAGTCACTCCCGGTGAAGGGATCTCGGTCCTTTCCTTATCGAATAAGGTGCAGGATATATCATATATACCGCTGTGCAAAGCAAGAACTGTAGCTACCTGTTTTTATTTTGAAATTCGATTCTACAACATCTTAGGTTTCTTTTATTTCATTAATCACATTAATGAAGTCCCATCATTTAAGTACCTAAACATCACAGATAGATATGGCGTACACTTATGCCATCCGCATTCGCCTCGATGTCCCCTCGTGCACCGTTAGGTTAGGTAACTAACGACAGAGCAGGGCAGGGCTAGCGCGGGTTTAAAACATAAGTAACGTCTATATAATATATCATATATACTATATATAGTATCTATCACAGAACATCACATGATCACATCACAGATATCGCAGCAGAAGAATCATATGAAATATTGGATATACTAGGACGTCCGTGTTTTCAATACGAGCCAGTATAAAACACGGATTCCACGGTCGTGATGAATAGCCAAACCCACACCCCTAGACCCCTACGAGAGCGTCAAGCAACCCTACCAATTCTAGAGTTAGGAGACCCGGACTCGACTCCTCGAGTTGGTCTCCACTGGATTCCAGAACCCGGTTACTTGTGCCCTCCTCCTTGGGTCTATCCTAGTGCAGAAAAGTAAATAATATACATCAACGGTGACTACTTCCGCAACCTGGAAGCGCCCCAATAAAAGAATATTACATACAAGTTTTTACATGAATGAAAATGAAAAACACTCATCTCACATAAAAACCCCCGGCTATTCAAACACGACGATCCAATATAACATATCCAGCAACACATAACATCACATGTCATCAACGTAAGTAAATATGCGCATCCCAATTGTCGTTGACATATAGCAACGAAACCGGCGATATCACATATTACACTTACGGTCACAGAAAAGAAAGTGTAAAACTACAACAGTTGGAATCCGCAACCACCTCAGACATCGCATGCCTGACCAAATGAATTACTTAGACATCGCATGCCTAACAATTATAAATCCCGCATTTTAGTCTCAAAATCGAAAACTCTTTTCAATATTAAGTCGGGCAATTCAACAAGATTCCCGACATCCTGATCGAATACTCGTCGCAAACTTCAGTAGGCGGCCGCACCCCCGACGCCGTCGACGAAGTGCACCAAGGCGGAACACCGCTACCGCGAGCACCCAAACGGATGATTTCGACGACGGGGTTCTCCTACAGTCACTTGGTCGGGGCTATGGGGTGTAGCTGTCTATTAAGTTTACCCGGCGAGTATCCGCGTACGCTACGTGATTGCGACGGACTTTTGATCACATCAAAATTCCGTGGCAACCGATCAAGTGAGACTAAACCGCTAGATTTATAACATTCATTCAGTTATCACATAACCACTTGTGAATTCCAATTATTGTATCCCATTCCAGATAAATAGAAAATGCTAAACTTTTCGATCGAACAATCGAACACCCAAGTTTTCCCGATACAGATCAACACATGAAATAAGTCTAACAACATTCCGTTCGTGCCTCAGTACCAACGGTCCAGCCGTAGAAGGGTCAAGCCAACGCCTCACATGTGGTACGCTGTACTGCCCCAAACCTGAAGGTTCAAAGGGCAGTTCAAGACGGTCACATAATCGAGTTAAGGTTTGTTGTCTTCTAGAGGGTCCATCGCGTTACTTGCACTACTTAGAACGTCGTTAAACTACGGAAAAATCCAACAATTGGAAATTTCCCGGCAGGGGAAAAAGTGGGTATTTATATCCGGTCTAACTTTTTAACATATTCTAAAAATTATCCGGAAAGCCAAATAGACAAAATTTGATACCCCGATCGAAACACCGAATCCCCAAAACAACTCAGAAAATTCAACTCTTGAAAAAATATTAAAAATTCCCAGAAAAATCACCACTGGAAACTAACAGTTACTGTGCAAAATGATTTAAATAGTGTGGCCGTACGGCCGCGGAACCGCCGCATGAGCCATGCTCAAGCCGCGGATCTGCGGTGGAAAAATTGAATTGGGCCTCCAAATTTTACAGTAACTCTTAGATATTCCTGATGTGTTTTCTGCATATTTTTAATTTTGAAAAATCCCAGAATTTGGAAAACGTCCAGAGAGCTATTTTGGGTTTCGGTTTTGGGTCGTTCGGACTTCAAAATCTGTCTAGACTTCGCCTAAAGCTCTAGCTAGGCTCTGATACCACTGTAGGGTTCCTAGGCACCCTAAGAAGGTCTCACAAGGCATCGAACATGCCAATATAAAATTTTACGGGTGCCGAGAGACCCGACTACGGATCGTCGGCTAGATGTTTAGGCGATAAATGAACTAGTTAACAATTAACTAAGGGAATACGGATATACAACCTTTGTAGATCCGGTGCTCCACCTCCATGGCTCCGCAATGAAGTCTCCTCGCTGTCCAAGACGGATCCCGGGCTCTAGCGTCGGCTTCATCGGAGAATGGACGGGCTAGGTCATCAATGTCCATGCCGAAGATGATCTACGTCGAGGCATCGCTAAATCAAGCTCCGACTTCACCAAGTCAAGAAACTTGTGAAGAAAACACACTCTACTACTTGGCAAGAGGTAGAGGATGAAGAAATAGGAAGTGGGTAGACTTTAGATTTGGATTTCTCACTCATTTCCATCAATCACCATTGATGGACCTTGCTTTCTTCACTTGAAGAAAGGAAGAAGAAGAAGAATATTGTTATGATAAGTTCTTTTAAAAATGAAAAGAAAATGAAAACTTATCATAATGTAAACCATGGTCAAGTGTAGAGATTAAACTAGGGTTAGTGGGAATGGTTAGGGTTAAGTATGAGATAAGAATGGTTGACTTGATCAAAGCTTCAAGAAGCTTCAACATCAAACAAAATTAGCCACCATTCTTTTCTCTTTATCTTTTCCAAAAGAATAAACAAATAAATGAATAAATAAATAATGGGAGAATAAACAAAACCCTAACCACTCTCACAACCATGGTTTAATCTTCACACAAATCCAAGTTAACATGTATCATCAAACATGATACAATCAAGTGCACAAAATATATCGCATATATAATGCGCACATCCGAGTGAGAGAATCTATCTTAAGTGAACCGATACTAGTTGATGCAAAGTAATATATCAAATATATAAATATGCATTAAATCATTAAATCAACACTTGATTCAATGATTCGGTCATGTCGCACACAACCGACTAGTATACAATGTATCGGCTTATCGAATCAACGCTTGAATTGATAACTAGGTTATATCGCATACAACCATTCGATACATTCATCGCGAGAATGGAATACGGTATCACATACACGCATTATTCTCGGTCCCGCACATATCTCATATGCGCTCCTATTTCATTTCGCTTGAGCCAGGAAACCTCTGTGTAGGATTCTAAAGACTCGTCAATACGCCGGCAGCAGATGATGATCATATCAAACACCCACAAGCCGCAAGCGGTCTACTAAACGTAACGGCCACCCGGGTATTGAGCGATCAGAAGATCGACGAGCAAGCCCGCTCACACTCCTGTGAATCCAACCAGTAGCACTACCGTACAGTCCGGTCTGATCGTCTGATATGTCGCATATCTCGCCTAGGGGTGGTAAACGTCAGACCCCAATAGCTTGATAAGTCGTGTCGATACGAGGTCTATAACAATTCGAGAAACTACTGGTAACACTCACCAGTAAATCTCAGCAACCCTGGCCAGGGATTTCCTGTTATAGCCAATCGAACACAGCGCAACATCAACCCCCTATACCGGGAGAGACGAATCCCCTCCTATCGCTTATTGCCTCCATGTGACTCGGGACTGTACCCAAAAACCACCGTTTTGCACGCCCTCTTGGACGTGGTAAGATGGAAATCAAAGCACAGTGGGAACCACACAAGACTCTATGACGATCTCGGGTCAACAGACTACTCTGTACCAGTGTCACCAGAGAACTGCCATCTGACGTGAGGTATAATACCATCTGGGAGTTCTCGGCGAGTCCGTCCAGTGTACCCAGTCCCTACTGAGCACCCGTATATCATCTCCGATGTCAAACACCAATGGATATGGGATCATCCATCGCCCATCTGTATGGGTCGAGAAGGTACACGCTAGTCTACTCTGGTATATCGATGCCCCGTCTCGATATACCCACGATTAGGGACTTTGAAGGATGTACTTATGGACTACCATGTCCTCACTAGTATGATCCGCATCATAGTCCAGGTAGTCAAGTACACATCCTAAGGGCTTTACCAACATGTAATAGAGAGACAATCTGTGTCCATGTTAAGGTAAAGAGCAACCAGATAGCATACTATCATGTCGAGCAAGAAAGTCCTCCCTATATATGTCCCAGCATCCACTACAATATACATCCAATGTACAGTAATAGCCTCTAGGGTATACATATAACTAACATTAGGGTTAAGCATGAAGACAAAATGGTCTCTTTGGTCAAAGCTTCATGAAGCTTCAACAAGCTTCATGACAAAAACAAACCATTTTATTTTCATTTATCCAATGAAATAAATAAAGAAATGAATAAATAAATGATAAGGCAAAACCCTAATTATCATTTAACCATGGTTTAATTCTTCACACTTAACCAAATGATCAAGTATCATCAAACATGATACAAATATGTGCACAAAAGTATATCACATATACAACTTGCACATCAAGTGAGAAAATCCATATAAAGTGAACCAATACTAGTTAATGCAAAGTAATATATCAAATATATAATTATACATTAAATCATTAAATCAACATTTGATTCAATGATCCGGTCATGTCGCACATAACCGACTAGTATTCAATGTATCGATTTATCGAATCAATGATTCGATAACTAGGTCATATCGAATATAACCAATCGAAACATTTATCGCGAGAATGAAATGCGGTATCACATACACGCATTATTCTCGCTCCCACACATATCTCATATGCGCTCCTATTTCGTTTCGCTTGAGCCAGGAAACCTCTGTGTAGGACTCTAAAGACTCGTCAATACGCCGGTAGCAGATGATGATCATATCAAGCACCCACAAGCCGCAAGCGGTCTGCTAAACGTAACGGCCATCCGGGTATTGAGCGATCAGAAGATCGACGAGCTAGCCCGCTCACACTCCTGTGAATCCAACCAGTAACACTTACAGTACAGTCCGGTCTGTTCGTCTGATACGTCGCATATCAAGTCTAGGGGTGGTAAACGTCAGACCCCAATAACCGATAAGTCATGCCGATGTGAGGCTCATAACGGGTCGAGAAACTACTGGTAACACTTACCAGCAAATCTCTGATCAGCCCTGGCCAGGGACTTCCCTGTTACGGCCAATCGAGCACAGCGCAACATCAACCCCCAATACCGGGAGAGACGAAACCCCTCCTATCGCTCATTGCCTCCATATGACTCGGGACTGTACCCAAAGACCACCGTTTTGCACGCCCTCATGGACGTGGTAAGGTGGAGATCAAAGCACAGTGGGAATCACACAAGACTCTATGACGATCTCGGGTCTACAGACTAACTTGTACAAGTGTCACCTGAGAACTGCCATCTGACGTGAGGTATAATACCATCTGGGAGTTCTCGGCGAGTCCGTCCAGTGTACCCAGTCTCCACTGAGCACCCGTACACCATATCTGATGTCAAACACCAATGGATATGGGATCATCCATCGCCCATCTCATGGGTCGAGAAGCGTATACGCTAGTCTACTCTGGTATATCGATGCCCCGTCTCGATACACCCACGACTAGGGACCTTGAAGGATGTACTTATGGACTACCATGTCCCCACTAGTATGATCTGCATCATAGTCCAGGTAGTCAAGTACACATCCTAAGGGCTTTACCAACATGTAACCATAAGACAGTTTAAAGAGACTAGTGTACATGTTAAGATAAAGAGTAACCAGATAGCATACTATCATATCGAGCAAGAAAGTCATCTCTATATATGTCCAAGCATCCAATATAATATACATCATCTGTACAATACTGGCCTCTAGGGCATACATACAACTAACAAGAGAGAGAGAAAATACTTTAGCGTGCGCTCTTGCAAGATTAGATTGGTTATTATCTTATCTAATCAGGATGGCTCCCACTGTTTTAATCAAATCTTCCTTCAAACCCTAAAATGTAAGATTAGCCGAGATTAATTACACCTTACAAGTTCGCCAATCTTTCAGCCAGATCAGTGTTGGTACTTTGAGGGAGGTTCCCCGTGCTTTCGTACGGACCTAATTAAAATAAACCTCATTTTCCCAGAGGCATAACCCCGTTAACACCTTTTTAGACACCTACTTGATCGACTAATTGTCCTGTGTAAAATTCTCCCAGGAGTAACTCTTACTCGCAGTGGGTATCGGGATCCAACTATCTCATATGAGGTATGCAATCTCATTACAAATTTCAACACTTGAAATTCCCGATAATGCTTTTACCCCTAGCAATTTATGACCTTAACATAGTCAACAAATCATAATTGCTAGCCAAGTTCAACCCGTCATTTCCCGATTGAATTAAACCCACCTGCACGACCCTTAACATAGTCAACAAAGTCGTACGATTACCCTAATCCAATCACATCTCATGTTTTAGCAGATAAGCACTAATTAGCTACCGCACACTACGCCTTAACATAGTCAATAAGCGTAGCACGAATACTAAGTAATACTTATCTGAAATGATGGAGGGCTACGCAGGTTTTTCAGAAAACCATAAGCGTAATGAACTTGGTATCGTTGTAGAAACAAGTGATTTTGAAAAGGAGTGTTTTTGAGGCTTTTCTAGTTTCGCTAAAGAGGTCACTCCCGGTGAAGGGATCTCGGCTTTTTCCTTATCGAATAAGGTGCAGGATATTTCACAAATACCGCGGTGCAAAGCAAGAACTATAGAAGCAATCAAAAACTAAACCGTGAGTTTGTAGCATCTGCCAGTTTTTCTAAAGAGGTCACTCCCGGTGAAGGGATCTCGGCTCTTTCCTTATCGAATAAGGTGCTGGATATTCTATAAGGAATACCGCTATGCAAAGCAATAATTGTAGCTACCCTTTTTGAAAATTTGATTCTACAACATCTTTTAGGTTTCTTTTCTTTTATTAATCTCATCAATAAATCCCATCATTTAAGCTTCCTAAGCATCACAGAAGAAACGAAAGCAGTAATATTTATATATCAACATATATATAGTATAAGCATTCGTCTCAGGCAGTAATATGATCTCATCATAGAACATTACAGCAGAAGTCAACATATGAAATATTGGACGTCCGTGTTTTATTTTGATCCTGTATAAAACAAGGATTCCACAGTCGCGATGAATAGCCAAACCCATATCCCTAGACCCCTACGAGAGCGGCAAGTAACCCTGCCAATTCTAAGGTTAGGAGACCCAGTCTCGACTCCTCGAGATGACCTCCCACTGGACCCTAAAACCCGGTTACTTGTGCTCTCCGTCTTGGGTCTATCCTAATGCGGAAAAATAAATAATATACAATGGTGACATCAACCTCAACCCGGAAGTGCCCCAATAAAAGAATATTACATACAAATGAATTTTACATGAATGAAAAAGAAAACTCTCATCTCACATAAAACCCCCGGCTATTCAATACACAACGATCCAATATAACATATCACAGCAACACATAATCATCACAGATAACTAGGCGAAATTAGATAATTCGATAGATACAACGAATTCCCAAAAATTCCTAAAGAGCTCAACACTTGAGCACAGTTAAAATTAACCAGGGACATACCACAGTACCTACGGACCAACAGCTGAAGGGCCGACCCAAGCCTCTCAAGTGTTGCCGCGGATCCGCCGCCAAAACCAGGTTTTGGCCGCGGATCCGCTGTCACTTAGACGAGTTAGGGTTTCATTCTTCAGGTGTGTCCATAGAATTCCGTGCATGATTTTCTGAGTATTTTTAACATGGAAAAATTCAACTTTTTGAAAAATTTCCAGAAAAGGGGTCGGTTTGGGGTTTCGGGGTTCGATCAGACTTCTAACTTCGTCTAGACAACGCCTAATGCTCTAGCTTGGCTCTGATACCACTTGTAGGGTTAGCTTAGCACCTTGTAAAGGTTTTGGCAAGCATCAATCATGCTACTTTAATATTTTTTTGGTGCTAAACAAACCCTAACCAAGATCTTAACTAGAGAATTAGGGTTAATTTGCATGTAAACAACTTTACATCTAAGAGAGAGGGATTATAACCTTTGTAGTCCGTTCCTTCGCTTTATAAGCTCCGAGTAGTATTCCCTTCGCCGCGATCCATGAGCTCCCAGACTCTAGAGAGGCTCCACAAGTCGAATGATGCATTCTTGCTTGAAGTCTTCCTTTTCGAAGATGATCTACCTTGAAGAATCTCAAACCCAAGCTCTCACTTCTCTAATGAAGTATTAGTGAAGTGAACACCCTAATCTAAGTGGCTAGAATAGATGAGGATGATGAAGTAGGAATTTTGCTCTCTTTTGTTTTCAATTTCTCACTTTAAATTATCACAACACAAAAAGCTAGAAAGCTTTTTTTCAAGGAAGAAGAAGAAGAAGAAAACTTTTGTGATGATTAATGAATTATTGTTGTAGTTACAATTGCAACCATAGGTTAAGAATGAGTGGCTTAACCATTGTAGAGAATAAACCATGGTTAAGGGTTTGGATTGGGTTAACAAATATCTACACAAAATATCAAGCTAGATGACAAAAGTCAAAGCTTCATGAAACTTCATGAAAGCTCATCCAAAAGCTAACCCAAAAGCTAACCCAAATCCAAACCCTAACTTGGTTTAAAGTGTAAATCTTTGTTGCATTTGTAACCCCAACATGTTACAATATTATATATCACATATATAATATATTTTTGTAACAAAAAGAAAATAATACAATTAACATATATCGCATATATATCAATGTATTATCCGGTGAGAAAATGAATCAATAAAGCGAGCTTATATTAGTTAATGTAATGTAATATATCACGTATATAATCATACATTAAATTATCGAATCAACACTTGATCCGACAATCCGGCTATATAGCATATAACCGACTAATATAACATGTACCAATTCATCGAATCAACACTTGATCCGATGACCCGGCTATATCACATATAGCCGGCCGATATCATATATCGCGATAATAGAATACAGTATCTCATATCGTATTATTCTCGGTCCCGCACATATCACATATGTGCTCCTACTCCGTTTTGCCTGAGCCAGGAAACCTCTGTGTAGGACTCTAAAGAATCGTCAATACGCCGGCAGTAGGTGATGATCATATCAAACACCCACAAGCTGCAAGCGGTCAGCTAAACGTACCAGCGACCCAGGTATTGAGTGATCAGAAGATCAACAAGAAAGCATGTACATTCTCCTGTGAATCCAATCAGTAACACTACCATACAGTCCGGTCTCTTCGTTTGATATGTCGCATATCCAGTCTATGGGTGGTAAACGTCAGACCCCAGTAACCGATAAGTCGTGTCGATGTAAGGCTCATAACGGGTCGAGAAACTACTGATAACTCCTACCAGTAAATCTCCATATCAGCCCTGGCCAGGGACTTCCAGTTATAGCCAATCGAATACAGCGCAACATCAACTCCCAATACCAGGAGAGACGAAACCCCTCCTATCGCTCATTGCCTCCATGTGATTCGGGACTGTACCAAAAGCCACCGTTTTGCACGTTCTCTTGAACGTGGTAAGGTGGAAATCAAAGCACAGTGGGAATCACACAAGACTCTATGACAATCTCGGGTCTACAGACTAACCTGTACCAGTGTCATCAGAGAACTGCTATCTGACGATAGGTATAATACCATCCAGGAGTTCTCGGCGAGTCCGTTCAGTGTACCCAGTCTCCACTGAGCACCCGTACACCATCTTTGATGTCCAACACCAATGGATATGAGATCATCCATCGCCCATCATATGGGTCTAGATGCGTGTACTCTAGTCTACTCTGGAGTATCGATGCCCTGTCTCGATACACCCTCGACTAGGAACAATTATAGGATGTACTCTTTGACTACCTTGGCCCCACTAGTATGATCTTCATCATAGTCCTAGTAGTCGAGTATATATCCTAAGGGCTTTATCAACATGTGAGAGCAAGACAGTAAACCAATACAAGTCAACACGTTAAGATAAAGTGAAACCAAATAGCATACTATCATATCGAGCAAGAAAGTCCTTACTATATATATCCAAGCATCCACTATAATATACATCATATGTACAACAATAGCCTCTAGGGCATATATACAACTAACAGAGTGAACCCACCTACCAAAGCAATCACTCAGAAAGAAGTAATGTGCCAGCAAAGTCGCCAAGGTAAACCTGTACGGTAAAACCTGCAAGAAATTGTGGCATAATGGGGGTGAGTTGCTAACTCGTGAGTAGAAAACATCACAGAGCAGAAATCGTATGTATGACTCAATCCTAGGTCAATACGATCATTATATATATATATATATATATATATATATATATATATATATATATATCCTCAAAATGATGTAGCCTGAAGCATCAATAATGGCATGGGTAAACATCTCTACATAAGTGTAATACCAAGTGCTCGTGTCAGTGCCTCATGTAGCAACATATCATATATGATGTATGAATGCATGAAAATAGAATACATTTAAATTAGAAAACCATTTTCTTTATATAATGAGATTTCTATATAAATATATATAAGTCGAGGTATTATCAATGAAATCAACATAAAATCAGTGTCAAGCATCGATACAAAACATAAATCCAATATCTCAATATCTCAGGCTCCGGCAATCCGGACTGGCCTGTATCCTCGAATCTCAATAGCTAGGGCTCCGGCTATCCGGACTGGCCCAAATCATCAAATCTCAATATCTAGGGCTCCAGCTATCCAGACTGGCCCATACCCCGATCGGTATCCTCCGGATATCCGTCGAGTCACAATAAAATCACCGGTCGGTAGTGCTCCCCTGCCAGGCTCAACGCCATCATCTGCGACCATCTTGTCCAGGGGTACTGCACCGGATCCACCATGCACCCACAGACGGTTCCTCCTCCTCCTTGAATCGGGTGTATGATATCGCTCAAGAGCCGAGAAAACTTATGGTGGACATCTCTCAAATTATATCATGAGAAAACCACACTTTTATCTTTAAAATGAAAATGAGTTTAATAAATCTTGCGATTTCTCCAAATCCATAAATCTCATGGAAATCCGAAATCCCAAAATAAATGGTCAATAACAATTAATACTGGGCTCCGGCAATCCGGACTGGCCCCTAATATCATGGCAATGAAATCTATAAAAATACATGAAAAATCACAGAAATAAATGCACAACTAACTAGCACAATAATGATATATCGGAACTATCAGCTAACAAGCGGTAACAATGAACTAATATTCTCTAAAGTGTACGTGACATGGCAATTACCGATGATGATGTGTGTGAGCCGGCAAATAAGTGTTCGTGGACATACACATCATCGGTAATGGTGCTGGTGTCCTGACAGCACGGTTTCATAATAACAATAAAAGTACATTTAAACATGCAATGCGATGCGAACAGCAGAATGAATGACCAATGAATAGTAAATGCAGCAATAATATGCGGAACATGAATAATGACGCAACAATAAAGAATCTACATTACTATATATGTGTCATACCGTTTTGCCTTTTGAAATAATACGAATCGTGGTGTTTTCAACTGTGTTTTTAAGAAAAGGTACGTCCTTTAAAATATCCGTAGAATCCCTTGACCTATTTTTAAAATACTCACGATTCGTTGGTTTTGAAATAGGTATAACTCGAGTCTAGTCTAACATCTACAAGTAAACTACAAGACTAATCGAAAGGGTAAGGAAATCCACCTAAATCTGAGTCGATCTATATATATATATAGTCGGTTATCTCGCCTCAATAGTATCGCGTACGATACAATATATACATCATATGATATTCTCGAGTCAAGAGTGCGGATCTATCATCAATATAGCTCGTACGGTAAATCCATCGTACGACATCCCCAAATCTGGGTACGGATCATTATCATATTTATCTCATTATTCAACTGGTATCCTTATCCTCATATATCATGAGCTAGGTATTGATCTATGTCTAGTATATACTGATACCATCAATAATATATATGTATGTGTGTCTAAAAACACATCGTCTAAAGATCCGCTATAATATTATGTCGTATCTCAAAATATGAACCAAAACATATCACCGATCTCATGGTATCGTGCCCAATCACATCGACTCATCTCTAAATACCATATACTATCCTCATTATCCATGTATATGTATACGTATATATATATATACATAGTCACATACCTGTGTGTGTGTGTGTGTGTGTGTGTGTGTGTGTACATATCCCCATATACGCATAAGGAAATAAAATGCATGCAAGTGTATGTGTGTGTAAACCTTTTTCTAGGGTTCGCAACTACAACTAACTAACAACACTATCAATCAAATATACTAGGTTTAACCTATGATCTTCTAAGTTCTTACTTTCTAACTATCCAAGTTTCACAAACAATGATTATATATAACGCTAATATATCAAAGGCTACACTACGAACTGCGGGAGTGCTATACGCCATCCACCTGACTTCCACCGTAGATATATATCTACTCACCTTTATCCTCGCTTGCCGAAGTTGATGACGCCATCCTCTTCTTCATCGTCCGAAGTCCACGTGAGGGTATCTACATATCACACATTGTATCGTAAACCGAAATCGCACACAAAAACCAAATCGGCACGAGTATTACACATATGTTAAAACCTATAGCTTACGCATGCAAGAATAACCAAACAATTCTCGACGATCGACGTATAAATATGAATCGACCGAGATAAAACACAAATATCAATTTCCAGTTCATTAAAAGCCGCAAAACGAATTCAGAAACTTCATAAAACACTTCCAGATTTTACCTTAGGTCAAATTAGCCAATTTTGCATATGGGAGGGGTCTATTTTACTGGAGATAAAGCCCTGGACCAAACACGAAGTCTTAAGTCCTTGCTCTAGCCGCAATTTGCGGCCAGAATGATTAAATCTGCGGCCATGGGAGGGAATTGGGGTCCTGGGTTTTGGGTATAGGTTCTAGGTTGCCTGCACATCTCCCTGTGTTTGCTAAAATATTTTCAGGTGTCTCGGGTCACAGCAGATGTCAATATACTATCTCAATTTTCAGAAATGACGATATCGGGGATTTCTAAGTTTGTGAATTGGGGGTTTACTTTCAGGTTTAGTCCAATATACAATCACTACAGGAGTTGCAAGGCCTCTACTAACCTCAATTACACTTCACTACTCAAGATTTCATCAAAACCCTAACTTGGAATTTTCAAAGTTCACAAAACCATACAATATCGATATTAAACTAGTATGGATGCTAAAGTGAATGAAATACAATACAAATGATGAAGGAATTACCTCATTTGGCAACTCAAGAATTTTCTTGAGTTTTCCCAAGTCTTCAAAATCCAATTTTTCTTGGTCCCAAGTGTTTGTAGTGGGCTTGTGCATGTCTTTTGTGAAGTGGAGATGAACTTTTGAGGTGGGGTTGAGGGTGTTTGTGAGGATGAGGAGGAGGTGGAGGGAGGAGGCAGCCATGATGAAGATGAAGGAGAGAATGATGAAGAGAATGAATGAAACAAATAGTATTGGTCAATGGAAGACCCCTCATCTCTCTCTCTCTCTCTTCCCCATACCCATTTCTTTATTCCAATTTCCTTTTCTTTTCTTTTCTTTTCTTATCTTTTCTCTTCTCATTCAACACAAAACCATGCATAAAAATAAGAAAAGCCATGGTAGAAAATGTAACAAGTGTGTAAAATGACTTGGTGCATGTCACAAGCACAAAACAAGCTTAATGCACGATTAGCGATATTTAATCGCGATTAGCATTAAAATAAAATATAATTAATCATAAAGAATTATAATTTGCTTAAATCATATAAAGCACCCCCATTTCAGTAATTCCTATAATTTTCCAAATATTTTCCAATTTATCGGTATTTAATTATCCGCATATTAAAATATTCATAATATTTATTATTTAATTATAAAAATTCCCAAAAATAATATTTTATTTTTCTGAAATGTTACAATCTTCCCTCTTTAAAGAAATTCGGTCCCCGAATTTAAAATTTAAACCCCTCAAATACTAAAACATTTCAGTAAAAGACCAAGTCGTCGGGGCTCCGAAATCATAAATACATAAAACACATCGTAGCGCAATGCATACGCATGAAAAACGAGTATATAAACCAAAATCAAAACTCCGTCAAGCATCCCGCAATCATCGGAGTTATGGCGAAGACACCAATATCAAAGCCCAATACGATAACGAACATGATATACATCAAACTATACATGTAAACATCATTAAAACATCTTAAAGAAATGCATGCCAAACCTTTTCAAGTTGCTGTGCAATGCGCATATCACTGCACAGTGGCGGATGTCTATTGTAGAAAAATAACTATATATATATATATATAAATAATTTAGAAGGGTTTCCTTGGTTAAATGTCTCGTGTTATCTCAGACACTAGGTAAATACCGAGACTATAGCTCCTTTTTGGAAATTCCTTCAATAACTATCAATGCATGCCAAAATACATTCAGGTACTGTCCTCGGACTAGTCCTGCTCAGTCACTATATCAAATGGTAAATATCATAAAACGTACTGCTCCACAAGAATCAATCCTAAAATGTGCATAATAATACCACGTGCGTCTGGTGCGCACGGAAATCAAAATCCCTGAATGTGCCATACATGTGCACAGAAACAAAATCTAAGTGCAACGGGTGTGCATGAAAACACTTGTCAAGGGCAACGTGTGTGCCTGACAGCAATATCAGGTGCATATGATATGCACGAAGAATCTCGATTTGGTGCATCTGGTGTGCACCATAATCGCATCAAGCGCGTCAAGTATGCGCAAGAATCCAAATCAAGTGCACAAGGTGCACAAAAACAAATATCGAATATCACAATCAAAATCGACGGTATACAACATAACTCAATCCAAATCAGGCATACCGTGGTATATAATCTCACAATCATGTGCATTAGTGTGCACAAATCGAATCAATTACTAAAAGTGCATGAAAACTATGCCGAAAGCATAAGTCAAATTACATGCATACCATAGGCATGAAATCAAAATCAACATCTCGAATGACATCAAATTGAAGTCAGGTGCAACTGTGGTGCACAAAATCTCAATCATGCAAATAAATTGCCCAAAATACCGAAATTAATCAAAGGTGGCGGAAATAATCCCACTCTAGCACATCCTCTAAAGATCTCTGGCCAACTGTCATGGTCATTCATAACCAAACTCTGGCCTACTGGGTGTGCATAATATGACCGCTCCTGGGTCCAAGTATTCTCGTATAGTATTCCAGAAAGGTTCTGTCGGTCTCTCCTAAGTCTCGTTTCTGCCGAACTGCCCTAAAGTCATCATCCTTTACTAAATCTGTTTCTTGTTCCGGAACGGCTGCATACTCATCGCGACTCCTTCTGGAAGTTATATCCATATACAACGCCTCTGCATGCGTATCACATCTCTGATGCCTGCGGAATGGAACGTCATTTCATCAAGATCTCGTACGAACCTCTTACTCCACTTTTCTCTAATGTTGACTGATTCGGACTCGTCTCTTCGTAGTTGCATGGACTGCGCTCCAACGGCTATACTCATATCTGGGGTCTCCCAAGCAATATATCCTATCACATGATATCCGAAAGACGTCGAACTTTTCGATCGATTCGTCAAAGTTCCATAATTTCCCCCAAGAGCTCAACATCTTGAGTACAGTTTAATAGTATTCTAGTACATGCCACAGTACCTATGGACCAGCCGTAGAAGGGCAAACCCAAGCCTCATTAATGGCACCGCTGAACTGCTACAAACCCTAAGGTTTCAAAGTGTTCTCATGGTCATTATATCGAGTAAGGGTTTCATTCTTCTAAAGGGTCCACGGAATTACTTGCATGTTTCTCCGAATACCTTAAACTTGGAAAAAATAGGTTTCTGACAATCGATCGTCTTCTATCGACTCTCAACGTACCTGCGTGAAGTCGTCTCTAGCTGGAATCAATCAATCTGATGACCTCGCATCGGGGTAGGCAACGAATCACATGTCCTAGTCATTCTTCCTTGGGTGATGATTATTTGCGTTTTTGCGTGCGTGCTTAATTTTAAATTACCGCAATCAAGACGGTTTCGCTTGGTAGCTAACCGGTTGAGTACAGGTCGATCCACAGGGAGATGGGATCTTTTTCTTTATGTTTTAATGAGTTAAATCCAAATATTTTGAGATTTGTTTTAAGTTCTACTAATGAGATAAAAGATGATAAAGAGCTTGCTAGGGTTAGGATTAGGTTAGTTCGAGTTAGAAATTTCCCACTTCTTTCAAAGCCCTTCTTAATATCGGTGTTAAGGTAATCGGCAACAACGGGGATTAGCACGACTAGGAAGGAACTTACAAGTATAAGCTGGGCTTTCCATGCTTAGTTTCTTCCTTTTTGTTCCTTGTCCGTCCGTTCTTGGCTCTTAGCCCTAACCTCCGGTTAATTCAACCACAACCGGTCTAACTAGGGAATCACCGCTATCATGTAGGATAGGGTGCCGTAGTAAGCGGATTGTGGTTCAATTAACGGGAGTCCGAATTTAAGATGTTGGGCAAAGAAAAGAGTGAGAGAGATTTCTTTCTCTCAAACTTTCCTTCTCCTGCCCTAACAAGTGAGAAATTACTCACCCATTAAAAAGAGATAAAAACAAGAAAGGTAGGTAGAAAGAAATGAGGTTAAGAAGAAATTATAACTAGCTATTTGAGACATCACATTGGCAAGGATCTTACTCAAGCATCATCGTTGTTTAAAGATAAAGAAAAATAGAAGAAGAAAAACAAAAGAAAAACAATAATAAAATAAGCGACTAGATTAACAAATAAGAAATTACAAAGATAAATAAACATGCAAGATAAATAAAAGAACTCTCTTTTTATTTTTTTATATTAATCAACGCTCATAAACTCGCTACAATTTTTCATAAAGAAAGAACATAATTTAATTCTAAAATCTAAACTAAAGAAAAGCACACTTTATTTGGGTTTAAGCTATGCTATTTATAGGCATACACTCTGAAACCCTGAGTATACATTCTGAGCTAAACACGAGATTACAAAACCACCCCAAGAGAGACGAGTCAACGCAGCCGAACTGCCACCGACACTGTTCAGACACGGCCGCGGAACCGCGGCAGAAGTGCCTATTTGGCCGCGGTTCCGCGACCATTTGGTAGAATTGGGGGACCATCTTTTCAGGGCTTCTCCATGTTGTTGTTCTCTTATGTTTTGTACACTTGGTTTCTCAGAATCTCTTCAGTATTCTTCCAGATTTTTAGCTGTGGACTTTTGTTTATTGAGCTCCGCGTTGAAGTCTTGGATCTTGTGCTGCCCATGTGCTTTGTGCATTGAAGTGACCAATGATTTGCCATTTCTTCCCTTGAACTAGTAGGCGGCATTTATACAGATAGTGCACGGAGATCAATATTCATCTGTTGTTGGTCGTAGTCCAACATTTGTTGCGACTTTTCATGAATTTCACTGTAAAGAGCTGAGAACCTGTAACCTGCAATTATTCAGCAAACATGGATCAAAAGTACCTACCTATATGCATTGTGATCAAGAATGGGTGGTATAAAAATGCAAAAATCTGATATGAACAAATACGCCCAAACTTATCTTTTGCTCGTCCCGAGCAAAGCCAATTTTATTCTCGAAAAGTCCCAACCTCACTTTCGCAGGGAACGCGATTGCACTAAGCTCGTGCAACAAGCCGTTAAATCTCTAGGTGTCCCTAGTGGGAGGAGTGTTGTCTCCTGAGAGTTTTCAGCGGATACTACCCACAAAATCCGATCAATTTGGCCGTTGACTCTAATTCTTCAACTTAGTATTATAGCAAGAAATTCTATCATCATCAACTTAGAAATTATCAACCCGTATTTTTCACACTTCCTTTTTATTTAACTTAAGATCATATATGTTTTGCTAGTTTATAAATCTTTCAGCATCTCCTAAGTTTTCTTTCTAAGGCGCGGTTGTTAGTTATGTATATGCCCCAGAGGCCATTGTTGTACATATGATGTATATTATAATGGATGCTTGGTTATATATAGAGAAGACTTTCTTGCTCGTCATGATAGTATGCTATTTGGTTTCACTTTATCTTAACATGTTGACTTGTATTGGTTTACTGTTTTACTCTTACATGTTGATAAAGCCCTTAGGATCTGTACTCGACTACTGGGACTATGATGAGATCATACTAGTGGGGCCGCGGTAGTCGATGAGTACATCCTATAACTGTTCCTAGTCGAGGGTATATCGAGACAGGGCATCGATACACCAGAGTAGACTAGCGTATACGCATCTTGACCCATATGATGGGCGATGGATGATCCCATATCCATCGGTGTTTGACATCAGAGATGGTGTACGGGTGCTCAGTGGAGACTGGGTACACTGGACGGACTCGCCGAGAACTCCCAGATGGTGATATACCACACGTCAGATGGCAGTTCTCCGGTGACACTGGTACAGGGTAGTCTGTAGACCCGAGATCGTCATAGAGTCTTGTGTGATTCCCACTGTGCTTTGATTTCCACCTTACCACGTCCAAGAGGGCGTGCAAAACGGTGGCTTTTGGGTACAGTCCCGAATCACATGGAGGCAATGAGCGATAGGAGGGGATTCGTCTCTCCCGGTATAGGGAGTTGATGTTGTGCTGTGTTCGATTGGCTATAACTGGAAGTCCCTGGCCAAGGCTGATATGGAGATTTACTGGTAAGTGTTACTAGTAGTTTCTCGACCCGTTATGAGCCACACATCGACACGACTTATCGGTTACTGGGGTCTGACGTATACTACCCCTAGACTTGATATGCGACATATCAGACGAACAGACCGGACTGTACGGGAGTGTTACTGATCGGATTCACAGGAGAACTCACAGGCTAGCTTGTTGATCTTCTGATCGCTCAATACCTGGGTGGCTGTTACGTTTAGCTGACCGCTTGCAGCTTGTGGGTGTTTGATATGATCATCACCTGCTACCGGCGTATTGACGATTCTTTAGAGTCCTACACAGAGGTTTCTTGGCTCAGGCGAAACAGAGTAGTGGCACATATGTGATATGCGCAGGAGCGAGAATAATGCGATATGGGATACCGTATTATATTCTCGTGATTTATGGATATGAATCGGGTCATCGGATCAAGTGTTGATTCGATGAATCGGTACATGATATATTAGCCGGTTATATTCGATATAGCCGGATCGTCGGATCAAGTGTTGATTCGATGATTTAATATATAATAATATATATGATATATTATTATATTAACTAATATTGGTTTACTTTATTATTTCATTTTCTCAGTGGATGATACATTGATATATATGCGATATATGTTAATTGTATTATTTTCTTTTGTTGCAAATATATAATATATATATGATATATATTATTGTGACATGATATGATTAATTGTTAAACATGTTTAAGGATGATTAATTGAGGTTAGGGTTTGATTAGGTTTAGTTGCTTCAAGTTGCTTCTAGAAGCATTTTCTTTTGTCATTATGAAGATATTTGTGATGACACATTATTAACTCAACCAAACCCTAACCCTAGTTGTTTCTCTACTTGTTCTCATCCAATCATCCTTAACCATGGTTAATAATTCAATCATATGTTTTATATTTCTATTCATCACAAAAGAAAAAAAAAAGAATTCATTATTCCTTTTCCATTATCATCTTCTTCTTCTCTCTTGAAAGAAGAAGCTCTCTTGATTTTCTTAAGTGATGATAAAATATGAGAAAATGATATAGAAAGAAAGAAAAATCACTACTCTCTCATCCTCATCTCATCTAGCCCTTGGGATTAGGGTGTTCTTCTCTTTAGAGTGAGATAGCTTGAGTTCTTCGAAACCTCGACGTAGATCATCGGAGATTTGGATTACGACGAGCTAGAATGGATCGTTCGAGTCGTGGAGCCTCTCATGAGTCCGGGAGATCATGGATCGCGGCAAAGGGACTTCTACTCGGAGCTTGTGAAGTGAAGGAGCGGACTACAAAGGTTGTAATCCCTCACACTTAGATAAAAAGTTATCTTATTGCATGTTAAACCCTAATAATCTAGCAAAGATCCCGGCTTTGGGTTGTCCGACACGTCTAAAATTTAATCCGGGCATGTTTGATGCCTTATGAACCTTCACAAGAGTGCCTAGGAACCCTACAGTGGTATCAGAGCCTAGCTAGAGCATTAGGCGATGTGTTTACGAAGTTAAAACTCCGATCGAACCCGAAACGGACAAAATGGACCCCTCTCTGGAAATTTTTTAAATTTTGGGATTTTTCAGAATTAAAAATATGTAAGAAAATCAGCAGGTAATTCTAAGAATTACCATGAAACACGTGCCCACAATTCGACCAAAGGAGCGCGGAAGAGCGGCAGAACCAGGGTTCGCGCGGCGCTTGCGCGGCGGTACTGTTGAATTGGGACACGTGGCTTCATGGTATTGCTCGTAGTTACTTGCTGAGTATTCTGGATATTTTTATTCTGTTCCAGGTGTTTAAAATTCTGGGGTTTGTTTTGTAATAGTAGACTCGATCGGAATATTTAAGTTCGTATTTCTTTCCGGATATTTAGAAACTGTTAAACTGGTTGAACGGATATCATTAACCCACTTTATTCCGGCACGGCAAACTTTCAAGCGTTGAATTTTTATTGGGTTTAAATCTTTCGGAAAATTGTACAAGTTAAGCGGTGGACCCTCTAGAAGACAACAAACCTTAACTCGATTATGTGACCGTCTTGAACTGCTTTTTGAACCTTCGGGTTTGGGGCAGTACGGCGTGCCACATGTGAGGCGTTGGCTTGGCCCTTCTACGGCTGGATCACTGGTACTGTGACATATTCTGGGATTATTTGAACTCCGCTCAAGAGTTGAGCACTTCGGGAAATTTTGGGTGTTTGATTATCTATTCAAATAGTTTAATACCGTATATTTATCTGGAATGTGATACAATATGTGGAATTCATAGAGTTAGGCATGAAATGCGGAATATGTGATATTTCGGATTTACGATGTCTAAAGTGATTGTGGATTCCAAATATTGTAGTTTTACACTTTCTTTTCTGTGACCGTAAGCGTAGTATGTGGTGTATCGCCGGCTTCGTTGCTATACATCAACGACAATCGGGATACGCATACTTGCTTACGTTGATGATATGAGATATTATGTGTTGCTGTGATATGTTATATTGGATCGTCGCGATCAGAATAGCCGGGGGTTTTATGTGAGATGAGGGTTTTTATTTTCATTCATGTAAAATTCTCTTGTAATGTAATATTCTTTTATTTGGGGCACTTCCTAGTTGCGGTTGCTGTCACCAGTGTATATTATTTACTTTTTCGCATTAGGTAGACCCAAGGAGGGGAGCACAAGTAACCGGGTTCTAGGGTCCAGTGGGAGGCCATCTCGAGGAGTCGAGACCGGGTCTCCTAACCCTAGAATTGGCAGAGTTACTTGACGCTCTCGTAGGGGTCTTGGGATGTGGGTTTGGCTATTCGTCGCGACCGTGGAATCCGTGTTTTATACAGGCTCGTATTAAAAACACGGACGTCCTAGTATATCCAATATTTCATATATGTTCTTCTGCTGCAATGTTCTGTGATGAGATCATATTACTGCCTGAGACGAATGCTTATACTATATATATATGCTGATATATAAATATTACTGCTTTCGTTTCTTCTGTGATGCTTAGGAAGCATAAGCTGATGGGATTTTTATTAATGAGATTAATAAAAGAAAAGAAACCTAAAGATGTTGTAGAATCAAAAACTTAATAAAAAGGGTAGCTACAGTTTTGCTTTGCACAGTGATATATACAATATATCCTGCACCTTATTCGATGAGGAAAGGACCGAGATCCCTTCACCGGGAGTGACTCCTTTAGCGAAACTGGCAGATGCTACAAAACGCGGTTTGTCTTTTGATTGCTTTAAGTGTTTTGCTTTGCACAGCGGTATATATGATATATCCTGCACCTTATTCGATGAGGAAAGGGCCGACGATCCCTTCACCGGGAGTGACCCCTTTAGCGAAACTAAGAAAAGCCTAAAAAACACTCCTTTTCAAAAATACATGATTCTACGACGATATCAAGTTCATTACGCAATAGGTTTTTAGAAAAACCTGTCGTAGCCCTCCGTCTTTTCAGATAAGTCCTGTTTAGTATTCGTGCTGCGTTTGTTGACCTTGTCAAGGCGCGGTGTGCGGTAGCTAACCAGTATTTATCTGCTTATGCATATGATGCAGATTGGGTTAGGGTAGTCGTGCGACCTTGTTGACCTTGTCAAGGGTCGTGCGGGTGGGTCTGATTCAATCAAGAAATGACGGATTGAACTTGACTTGCGGTCTATGGTTTGTTGACCTTGTCAAGGTCATAGATCGTTTAGGGCAAAATATTATCGGGAATTTCAAGTGTTGAAATTTGCAATGAGATTGCATACCTACTATGAGATAGTTGGATTCTGATACCCACTGCGAGTAAGAGTTACTCCTGGGAGAGTTTTACACAGGACAATTAGTCATTCAAGTAGGTGTCTAGAAAAGTGTTAACGAGGTTACGCCTCTGGGAAAACGAGGTTTGCTAATTAGGTCCGTGCGAAAGCACGGGGAACCTCCCTCAAAGTACCGACACTGATCTGGCTGAAAGATTGACGAAATTGTAGGGTGTAATTAATCCCGGCTAATCTTACCTTTTAGGGTTTTAAGGTAGATTTGATAAAAACAGTGGGAGACATCCTGATTAGATAAGATAATAACCAATCTAATCTTGCAAGAGCATACGCTAAAGTGTTTTCTTCTCTCTCTCTCCAGGTAGCGACCATTTCAGGCCATAATCAAGATAATAATATGGATGTATTGACTGAACCTGATTATTGTACTGAGCAAGGGAAAGTCAGACCCGTTCTTTCTTATAAGAGTTATAAGACTGAACAGGAAACAGGAGAATATCTGGATTCTCACGCCGCCCAAAAGAACATGCATGTTGATGCATCTTCTTCGGGTGTGTTTGTTATTGAGAACTGCTTCTCAGTTCACCCTACGTCCTGGGTATTAGATACCGGATCAGGATCCCACATATGCAAACAGTTGCATGGGCTACGCAAAGGTAGAGAACTGGGAAAAGGTGATCATTCCGTTCAAGTAGGGAACGGTGCAAGTATTGTAGCCAAAGCAGTTGGCGAATATCACCTTGTATTACCAAGTCATAATACACTGATTCTAAATGAATGCTATTATATACCGAACATGATGTGCAACATTATATCAGTTTCTTTATTGAGTAAAGAGGGATATAATTTTGTAGTACAGGATAATGTTATGAACATATTCCTAGATCAAAAGTTGATTGCATCAGGCTCGTTACATAATGGCATATTCATTCTAAATCAGAATACAGTCCTAAATATACAAAACACACACAAGAGGAAAAGTTCAGATATGAACGAATCCTACTTGTGGCACTGTAGACTTGGTCATATCAATGCGACACGACTAGCTAAATTACATAAAGATGGTTATTTGAATCCGTTCGAATTATCATCTTATGATACTTGCCATTCATGTCTCAAAGGAAAAATGACCAAAGCTCCGTTTAGTCGACACGGAGAAAGAGTTGCCGAACTCTTAGGACTGGTACATAGTGATGTATGCGGTCCCATGTCTACGCATGCCAGGAACGGTTCTTCCTACTTCATTACATTCACTGACGATCTCTCAAGATTCGGATATGTGTTCCTGATGAAACACAAGTCTGAAGCTTTTGAGAAATTCAGAGAATATAAGCACGAAGTAGAAAATCAAACGGGCAAAAGTATTAAGATTCTTCGATCTGATCGAGGAGGCGAATACTTAAGCGGTGAGTTCCTAGATTATCTAAAAGAGAATGGGATTCTCTCTCAGCTTACTCCTCCTTATACACCACAGCACAACGGTGTATCTGAGCGGAGGAATCGCACCCTATTAGATATGGTGCGCTCGATGATGAGTACAGCTGAGTTACCTATTTCCTTCTGGGGGTATGCGCTTGAGACAGCGGCATACCTATTGAATCAAGTTCCAACTAAATCAGTACCTACCACACCATATGAGATATGGAGTGGAAAGAGACCGTATCTTAAACGAGTTAAGATATGGGGTTGTCCGGCCTATGTCAAAAGGCAAAAACCGGACAAACTCGAGGCACGATCAGTTCTTTGCAAGTTTGTAGGATATCCAAAGAATTCATATGGATATTTTTTCTATCATAATGAGGAGCAAAAAGTGTTTGTTGCTCAACATGCCACCTTTTTAGAAAAGGAATTTCTTTAAAAAGAAATTAGTGGCTCTGAGGTAGAATTGGAAGAAGTTCCAGCAGAACAAACTACAACAGATGATTTAGTGGAACCAGAGGATTCAGTAGTACCC
The DNA here is from genome assembly GCA_030015575.1 of Agapanthus africanus. Classification (NCBI taxonomy): domain Eukaryota; kingdom Viridiplantae; phylum Streptophyta; class Magnoliopsida; order Asparagales; family Amaryllidaceae; genus Agapanthus; species Agapanthus africanus. Next base: position 752,151,109 of record CM057339.1, read on the forward strand.
GACGAACCCCAGCCTCTCCGCAGATCTAGTAGGGTTTCTCGTCCACCTGAGAGATACTACGGTTTTCTCATTGATGGTGGAAGCGAGGATTGCATCATGGATGATGATGAACCAACTAGTTTCGAGCAGGCCATCACGAGTGGTGACTCTGTGAAATGGCTGGATGCAATGCGATCTGAGATGGAATCCATGTACACCAATAAAGTATGGATTTTAGAAAATGCTCCTGAAGGGGTAAAACCCATTGGGAGCAAATGGATTTTTAAAAAGAAATTTGGTGTAGATGGAAAAGTTGAGACTTTCAAAGCTAGACTTGTAGCAAAGGGTTTTCGTCAAAGACCAGGTGTGGACTATGACGAAACCTTTTCTCCAGTGGCTATGCTTAAGTCCATCCGAATCTTACTTGCCATTGCTGCATACCATGACTACGAAATCTGGCAAATGGATGTTAAGACCGTCTTTCTAAATGGTGATTTAGAAGAGTGCGTGTACATGACTCAGCCAGAGGGCTTCGTAGATAGTGGGAGCAGCGGAAAGGTGTGCAAACTGCTTAAATCCATTTATGGGTTGAAGCAAGCATCGCGGAGTTGGAACATCTGTTTTGATGTTGTAGTCAAAGAGTTTGACTTCATCAAAAATATAGATGAACCTTGCATCTATAAGAAGGTGGCAGAGGGTAAGGTAGTCTTCCTCGTATTGTACGTGGATGACATACTCTTGATAGGAAATGATATTCCTATGCTGCAATCAGTCAAGCTCTTCTTATCACAGAGATTCTCAATGAAAGATCTAGGTGATGCCTCCTGTATATTGGGAATTATGATCTATAGAGATAGATCTAAACGGATACTGGGATTGTCCCAATCCAGGTACATTGACACCATACTAAAGAGGTTTAGTATGGAAGAATCCAAGCGTGGGAACCAACCCACGATCTCTGGACTCACTCTCTCCAAAGAGATGTCTCCCAAGACTGATTTGGAGAGAGCTCGCATGCAAGGGATACCCTATGCTTCGGCAGTAGGCTCTATCATGTATGCGATGCTATGTACCAGACCCGATGTAGCATACTCACTAAGTGTAGTAAGTCGGTATCAAGCAGATCCTGGAGAGAGTCATTGGACAGCAATGAAGAACATTCTCAAGTACTTACGAAGGACTAAGGAGATGTTCTTGGTGTATGGTAATGGAGAACTCCAGGTGGAGTCCTTTACCGATTCCAGCTTCCAAAGTGATAAGGACGACTCTAAGTCGCATTCGGGTTTTGTCTTCACCCTCAATGGAGGGGCGGTATGTTGGAAGAGTTCCAAACAGGATACCGTTGCAGACTCAACGATGGAGGCTGAATACATCACTGCCAACGATGCTGCCAAAGAGGCTGTCTGGATCAAGAAGTTCATTAGTGAACTTGGTGTGGTTCCATCCATTGAGCATCCAATACCTCTGTATTGCGATAACAATGGAGCTGTGGCTTTAGCCAAGGAACCCAGGTCCCATCAGAAGTCCAGACATATTCTGAGGCGGTATCACCTGATCAGGGAGATAGTTGATCGCCGGGAGATCGAGGTCAGGAGAGTAGATACGAAGGACAACACTGCGGATCCATTCACGAAGGCTATTCCCCAGATACAGTTTGAGAGATTATTCGGGATGCTAGGTATGAGATACTACAGCAGCTGGCCTTAGTGCAAGTGGGAGATTGTTAGTTATGTATATGCCCTAGAGGCCATTGTTGTACATATGATGTATATTATAATGGATGCTTGGTTATATATAGAGAAGACTTTCTTGCTCGTCATGATAGTATGCTATTTGGTTTCACTTTATCTTAACATGTTGACTTGTATTGGTTTACTGTTTTACTCTCACATGTTGATAAAGCCCTTAGGATCTGTACTCGACTACTGGGACTATGATGAGATCATACTAGTGGGGCCGCGGTAGTCGATGAGTACATCCTATAACTGTTCCTAGTCGAGGGTATATCGAGACAGGGCATCGATACACCAGAGTAGACTAGCGTATACGCATCTTGACCCATATGATGGGCGATGGATGATCCCATATCCATCGGTGTTTGACATCAGAGATGGTGTACGGGTGCTCAGTGGAGACTGGGTACACTGGACGGACTCGCCGAGAACTCCCAGATGGTGATATACCATACGTCAGATGGCAGTTCTCCGGTGACACTGGTACAGGGTAGTCTATAGACCCGAGATCGTCATAGAGTCTTGTGTGATTCCCACTGTGCTTTGATTTCCACCTTACCACGTCCAAGAGGGCGTGCAAAACGGTGGCTTTTGGGTACAGTCCCGAATCACATGGAGGCAATGAGCGATAGGAGGGGATTCGTCTCTCCCGGTATAGGGAGTTGATGTTGTGCTGTGTTCGATTGGCTATAACTGGAAGTCCCTGGCCAGGGCTGATATGGAGATTTACTGGTAAGTGTTACTAGTAGTTTCTCGACCCGTTATGAGCCACACATCGACACGACTTATCGGTTACTGGGGTCTGACGTATACCACCCCTAGACTTGATATGCGACATATCAGACGAACAGACCGGACTGTACGGGAGTGTTACTGATCGGATTCACAGGAGAACGCACAGGCTAGCTTGTTGATCTTCTGATCGCTCAATACCTGGGTGGCTGTTACGTTTAGCTGACCGCTTGCAGCTTGTGGGTGTTTGATATGATCATCACCTGCTACCGGCGTATTGACGATTCTTTAGAGTCCTACACAGAGGTTTCTTGGCTCAGGCGAAACAGAGTAGTGGCACATATGTGATATGCGCAGGAGCGAGAATAATGCGATATGGGATACCGTATTATATTCTCGTGATTTATGGATATGAATCGGGTCATCGGATCAAGTGTTGATTCGATGAATCGGTACATGATATATTAGCCGGTTATATTCGATATAGCCGGATCGTCGGATCAAGTGTTGATTCGATGATTTAATATATAATAATATATATGATATATTATTATATTAACTAATATTGGTTTACTTTATTATTTCATTTTCTCAGTGGATGATACATTGATATATATGCGATATATGTTAATTGTATTATTTTCTTTTGTTGCAAATATATAATATATATATGATATATATTATTGTGACATGATATGATTAATTGTTAAACATGTTTAAGGATGATTAATTGAGGTTAGGGTTTGATTAGGTTTAGTTGCTTCAAGTTGCTTCTAGAAGCATTTTCTTTTGTCATTATGAAGATATTTGTGATGACACATTATTAACTCAACCAAACCCTAACCCTAGTTGTTTCTCTACTTGTTCTCATCCAATCATCCTTAACCATGGTTAATAATTCAATCATATGTTTTATATTTCTATTCATCACAAAAGAAAAAAAAAGAATTCATTATTCCTTTTCCATTATCATCTTCTTCTTCTCTCTTGAAAGAAGAAGCTCTCTTGATTTTCTTAAGTGATGATAAAATATGAGAAAATGATATAGAAAGAAAGCAAAATCACTACTCTCTCATCCTCATCTCATCTAGCCCTTGGGATTAGGGTGTTCTTCTCTTTAGAGTGAGATAGCTTGAGTTCTTCGAAACCTCGACGTAGATCATCGGAGATTTGGATTACGACGAGCTAGAATGGATCGTTCGAGTCGTGGAGCCTCTCATGAGTCCGGGAGATCGTGGATCGCGGCAAAGGGACTTCTACTCGGAGCTTGTGAAGTGAAGGAGCGGACTACAAAGGTTGTAATCCCTCACACTTAGATAAAAGTTATCTTATTGCATGTTAAACCCTAATAATCTAGCAAAGATCCCGGCTTTGGGTTGTTCGGCACGTCTAAAATTTAATCCGGGCATGTTTGATGCCTTATGAACCTTCACAAGAGTGCCTAGGAACCCTACAGCGGTCTCAACTCAGGAATTTTTATCATCTCTACTGAGTTATAAGCCCTATCTTTTATTCTTATCTCTCATCCAAATTCCAATCATATACCCCTACGTGAGTGTAATTATCACCCCTACACTTGGAAATTCAATTCAAGCTATCATACTCTTCTCCATCTTCCAAAATAATTTTTAGTTGGTGAATTCTAGATGAAATTTCTCACACATCCTTCATGCGATCGTTAATACTTCTTGAGGTACTTAACGACCGATTACAAAATTTGCTTGTGCATTTAGGCGTAATTCCTCGTCTTGCAACACCTAAGGCTTAGCAGTGACTTCCAAACCAGTTGGTCTAAGGCACTAGGTGATAAAGCACCCTCGCTATATTTTTTATTTATGCTGCCTTAAGCAATTACAAAACCAGTGTTCATTTTTTTCTTCTTTCTTCACCACTTATACTTTTATTTTATTTTCCTTCATATTAAGGATTTTAGACAAGAGCATTTCAAGGTATCCTCTACTATCCCAAGTTTCAAGATGCGTGTAAGTGCGTATAGTAGGGTATATATTTTCAGAATTTGGACTTAACGTTCAGAATTATTTTTCAGACTTATATTTCAAATAGAGCTTTCAATACTCTTCTCTTATTTCAATTTAGCCCAAGAACTGAACTCAAAATTTGCTTATTTCTAAATAAACTGCAAGGGCGTATATTTTCTACAGTTAAACTTTAAGAAAGGTTATTTTTAGGGTTTTTAATTTACTAAGTTTATGATCTAGTTTTTCCTAACTAGTCAACCGTCATGTTGAACTTGAGTCAAATATGGCCAAAATTGAAAATTTCAATTTTTTCAATTTTTTTTCAATTTTTATATATTTTATATATTTTTTATTTTTATAATTTTTTTATAAAGATGCAATGCAGAAAAATAAGACACGGAATTAAAAATGCAAAGAAAAACAAATCTGTACAAGAAAAATAAAAATATGCAGATGCAATACAAAGATAACTATTTACAATCAACCCTCACCCCCAAACTTATTGATAGCAGTGTCCCCACTGCTCCTTGCGGCGTCTACTAGACGTGGCCTCACTAGTCCCAGCCTCACCTCTATCTGTCCCCCGTCCCCTCGATCGTGATCGTGATCGTGATCGTGATCGTTCCTCTCTTGCTAGGAGGGTGGACATTCCATGTTCCAGGCTCGTTAGACGCTGATCAAAATTAGTCAGGATCCCTATTACTCGTTCTACCCCCCCTATGGATTCGTCGAAGTAAGTACGCTTGCGCAGCGGGGGTAAGCTCTTCATCGCTCGCTGTGGTGCTCGAGCTAGGGGTCTTAGCCATCACGTCCTCGGCCGGCTCGGTGCGCGACCATAAATCATGTAATCATGTATAAGACGTGAATACTCTCTCAAGAAGGGGTCGAATTGGAATCCCACCATGCATATAAAATTCAAATTCCTCAACAGGAAGGAAATGGCGACACAGTTGTGTCACCAACATTGGGCATGGATAATTGGTCGCCCGTTTGTCGGCGCCAATCGAGTGAAGCAACACAGTGCACATGTCATGGCTGGGGTTTCGAGTCATCAAAGTGTGCACTATGTGCAGGGATGGTGTAAAAAATGTTGTGTTGTACGAACTTCCAAAAATATTGTTTTGTGCCCAACGACACATAGTTAAAACGTTCGCAAAAAGCGTACGAGCCTAATACCCTTTCGGGGCTCCCTAGAATAGTCGTTTCCCATTAAGGATAGGTAGTCCTCAAATCGGAGGGGTTAATCATGAATGGGGAGACGTGGTATTAAGGTGACTTCGTGAATGAAGTCCCTATCGATTAAAATTTCCCGATCCCCCCACAGTAATCTAATATACCCATGTTGTGCCAAACAACCCTCCTCCATATATTCATAAAAACGTGCAACAAGATCCGGAAGCGCGAATGCGTTCGGATGGTTAAATAATAAAAAGTTCCATCCACGCTTTCAGATCTCTTCGCCGAAATAACTACCATAAATATTATATGCAAACAATTGGGAGAAATTCCTTTCAAACTGAAGTGTAGGGGCCATGACAGTGAAGTGCAGAAATTTATAAAATTTTTACAGAGATGATCAGAGAGATGCAAACCTCCTCTGAAAAATTCAGAGGGAGAGGACACCAAGAGGCGGCGGTTGCACGGCAGGAAGGGGTTATTGGCGGCGGAAGCGCGGCGGGTGGGTGCGATCTCGCTACTCTTTCTGCTGCGGTGGCTAGGGTTTTTCAGAGGGTGAAAATTAGGGTTCTGTAAATGCAGAAGAGGGGTCGGGTTGTTTTTATAGGGGTTATTTGGTTATATGTACAAAAGCCCCCCAAAAAGAGTAATTAGAAAAAATATTTGTTTTATTTTATTTTATTTATGGTTCTGAATATTTACAAAAATACCCTCCGAAAATTTGAATTTTTTTTAATTTTTTTAATTTTTTATTTTTAAAATTGCAAGTGTGAAGATGGTATATACATACCCCCAAACTTATTTGAAATAGTGTTTCCACTGTTTATGGCTGGATAACCGAAGTTTGGTGGTAAGCGGAGGAAGATCAGTCGACGTAAACCGGCTCCTGCAACATCAGGAGCTCCTCCGATGGGTCAGCGGTGAGGAACGGTTTTAACCTGTGTCCGTTCACTTTGAATAATGAACCGTCCTTTGGATTTTCCAAATCCACCGCACCGTGCGGATATACAGTCCGCACAAAGAATGGTCCTTTCCATCAAGATCTGAGCTTACCGGGATGGAAATGTAACCGGGTGTCGTAAAGAAGTACATGTTGACCAGGTGTGAAAGTTTTGCGCATAAGGTGTTTATCGTGAAACACCTTCGTTCGGTTCTTAACGACAACCGCATTTTTGTAAGCTTCATCCCGAAGCTCGTTCAATTCGTTTATCTGTAGCTTCCGATGGCTGCCCACTTCATCAAGAGATAGATTCGGCTCCTTAATCGCCCAAAATTCTCGATGCTCGATTTCCACTGGAAGGTGGCAAGCCTTTCCGTAAACAAGCCGATAAGGAGACATGTCATGATCAGTCTTATAAGCAGTTCGAAATGCCCAAAGGGCATCCGTGAGTTTTAAAGACCAATCCTTACGGTTCTTGGAAACCGTTTTCTCCAAACTCTGTTTGATTTGCCGATTAGACACTTCGGCTTGCCCACATGTTTGGGGGTGATAGGGCGTAGATAGCTTATGATTAATGGAGTATTTCCGCATCAAGGTCTCTAAAGTTCTATTACAGAAATGTGTTCCATTGTCACTAATGATCGCGCGGGGGTGTCCAAACCGGGAAAAGATGTTTTCCTTAAGGAATCTAACGACGACCTTGTTGTCGTTAGTCCGGCTGGGCACGGCCTCGACCCATTTATAGACATAATCTACAGCTAGAAGAATATACAGGTTCCCAAAAGAGCTGGGAAACGGCCCCATGAAATCAATCCCCCAAATATCAAAAATCTCAACAACCAAGATTGGTTGGAGCGGCATTTCGTTTCTCCTGGATATCCGGCCCAAGTGTTGGCACCGGGAGCAAGTCTTGCAGTAATTATTAGCGTCTTTGAAAAGTTGTGGCCAGTAGAAGCCACACTGCAAGATCTTCTCGGCGGTCTTTCTTGGGCCAAAATGCCCGCCACACGCTTAATCGTGGAAAAATGATAGCACACTCTTGAATTCATTATCAGGCACACACCGATGAATAATCTGGTCGGGACAGTATTTAAACAGATAGGGTTCATCCCAGTAAAAGTGCTTTACTTGGGATTGTTAGTTATGTATATGCCCTAGAGGACATTATTGTACATATGATGTATATTATAGTGGATGCTTGGATATATATACAGAGGACTTTCTTGCTCGATATGATAATATGCTATCTAGTTACACTTTGTCTTAACATGTTGACTTGTATTGGTTTACTGTCTTACTCTCACATGTTGATAAAGCCCTTAGGATATGTACTTGACTACCGGGACTATGATGAGATCATACTAGTGGGTCCAGGGTAGTCAACGAGTACATCCTATAACCGTTCCTAGTCGAGGGAGTATCGAGACAGGTCATCAATACACTAGAGTATACTAGCGTATACGCATCTTGACTCATATGATGGGCGATGGATGATCCCATATCCATCGGTGTTTGACATCAAAGATGGTGTACGGGTGCTCAGTGGAGACTGGGTACACTGAACGGACTCGCCGAGAACTCCTAGATGGTATTATACCAATCGTCAGATAGCAATTCTCCGGTGACACTGGTGCAGGTTAGTTTGTTGACCCGAGATCGTTATAGAGTCTTGTGTGATTCTCACTGTGATTTGATTTCCACCTTACCACGTCCAAGAGGGCATGCAAAATGGTGGCTTTTGGGTACAGTCCCGAATCAAATGGAGGCAATGAGCGATAGGAAGGGTTTCGTCTCTCCCGGTATAGGGAGTTGATGTTGTGCTGTGTTCGATTGGCTATAACTGGAAATCCCTGGCCAGGGCTGATATGGAGTGCTACTGGTAAGTGTTATCAGTAGTTTCTCGACCTGTTATAAGCCTTACATCGACACGGCTTATCGGTTACTGGGGTCTGACGTTTACCACCCCTAGACTGGATATGCGACATATCAGATGAAGAGACCGGACTGTACGGTAGTGTTACTGATTGGATTCATAGGAGAATGTACAGGCTTGCTTGTTGATCTTTTGATCGCTCAATACCTGGGTGGCTGTTACGTTTAGCTGACCGGTTGCAGCTTGTGGGTGTTTGATATGATCATCACCTACTGCCGACGTATTGACGATTTTTTATAGTCCTACACAGAGGTTTCCTGGTTCAGGCAAAATGGAGTAGGAGCACATATGTGATATGTGCGGGACCGAGAATAATACGATATGAGATACCGTATTCTATTATCGCGATATATGATATCGGCCGGGTATATGTGATATAGCCGGGTCATGGGATCAAGTGTTGATTCGATGAATTGGTACATGTTATATTAGTCGGTTATATGCTATATAGCCGGATTGTCGGATCAAGTGTTGATTCGATAATTTAATGTATGATTATATATGTGATATATTACATTACATTAACTAATATAAGCTCGCTTTATTGATTAATTTTCTCACCGGATAATACATTGATATATATGCGATATATGTTAATTGTATTATTTTTTTTGTTACAAAAATATATTATATATGTGATATATAATATTGTAACATGTTAGGGTTACAAATGCAACATGGCTGTTAAGTTTAAACCAAGTTAGGGTTTGGATTTGGGTTAGCTTTTGGGTTAGCTTTTTTATGAATCTTTCTTTTGTCATTTAGCTTTATATTTTGTGTAGATATTTGTTAACCCAACCCAAACCCTTTACCTATGGTTTATTCTCTACAATGGTTAAGCCTTTCATTCTTAACCAAGGATTGCAATTGTAACCACAACAATAATTCATTATTCATCACAAAAGTTTTCTTCTTTTTCTTCCTCCTTGAAAAAGCTTTCTAGCCTTTTGTGTTGCGATGATTTAAAATGAGAAATTGAAAACAAAAGAGAGGAAAATTCTTACTTCATCATCCTCATCTATTCTAGCCACTTAGATTAGGGTGTTCACTTCACTAATACTTGATTAGAGAAGTGAGAGCTTGAGTTTGAGATTCTTCAAGGTAGATCATCTTCGAAAAGGAAGACTTCAAACAAGCATGGATCATTCGGCTTTGTAGAGCCTCTCTAGAGTACGGAAGTTCATGGATCGCGGCGAAGAGACTAATACTCGGACCTAATAAAGTGAAGGAACGGACTACAAAGGTTGTAATCCCTTTCTCTTAGATGTAAAGTTGTTTACATGCAAATTAACCCTAATTCTCTAGTTAAGATCTTGGTTAGGGTTTGTTTAGCACCCTAAAATTTTTAAAGTAGCATGATTGATGCTTGCCAAAACCTTCACAAGGTGCTATGCTAACCCAACAGTGTTATGCGTTTGGTGGCGGTTACGCGGCCAACTTTGGGAGTTAGGGGCTAATACTTCAGGTGTTTATTCTTGGGTACTTTTTCATGCTTCTGGGAATTTTTAAATCTACTCAAGTGTTGAGCTTTTTGGGAAATATTGGGAACTCGTTGATTCGATCGGAAAGTTTAACTTAGTTTAAGTTTTTCCGGGTAATTTAGAACGTGTTAAAAGGTTCGAACGGATATCAATAACTCATTTTCCCCATGTCGGAAAACTTCTAAGTGTTGGATCTTTCCCGAGTTTAAAACTTTCAGAAAAACATGCAAGCGAATCTGTGGACCCTCTAGAAGAACGTAACCTTAACTCGATTATGTGACCGTCAAAACCGCCACTGAACCATGGTTTGTGGTAGTTTAGCGTTGCCACATGTGAGGCGTTGGTTTGACCCTTCTACGGCTGGTTCATAGCGGCTGTGACATGTTTTGAGACTTTTTGTACTCCGCTCAAGTGTTGAGCTATTTGGGAAATCTTGGGTGTTTGTTTATTCGATCGGAAAGTTTAACATTGTCTATTTATCTGGTAGGTGATACAATATGTGGAATTCATATAGTTAGGCATGGAATGCGAAGTATGTGATATTTCGGATTTAAGATGTCTAAAGTGATTGTGGATTCCAAATGTTGTAGTTTTTCACTTTCTTTTCTGCGACCGTAAGTGTAATATGTGGTGTATCGCCGGCTTCGGTGTTATATGTCAACGACAACTGGGATACGCATATTTCTTACGTTGATGACATGTGATGTTATGTGTTGCTGTGATATGTTATATTGGATCGTCGCGTTTTGAATAGCCGGGGGCTTTATGTGAGATGAGAGTTTTTCATTTTCATTCATGTAAAATTCATTGTATATAATATTCTTTTATTGGGGCACTTCCGGGTTGAGGATGATGTCACAATTGTATATTATTTACTTTTCCGCATTAGGATAGACCCGAGGAGGGGAGCACAAGTAACCGGGTTCTAGGGTCCAGTGGGAGGCCATCTCGAGGAGTCGAGATCGGGTCTCTTAACCCTAGAATTGGCAGTGTTGCTTGCCGCTCTCATAGGGGTCTAGGGATGTGGGTTTGGCTATTCATCACGACCGTGGAATCCGTGTTTTATACAGGCTCAAAATAAAACACGGACGTCCTAGTATATACAATATTTCATATGTTATCTTCTGCTGCAATGTTCTGTGATGAGATCATTTTACTGCCTCAAACGAATGCTTATACTATATATATATATATATATATATATATATATATATATATATATATATATATATGATGATATATAAATATTACTGCTTTCGTTTCTTCTATGATGCTTAGGAAGCATAAATGATGGGATTTATTAACGAGATTAATAAAAGAAAAGAAACCTAAAAGATGTTGTAGAATCAAATTTTCAAAAAGGGTAGCTACAGTTTTTGCTTTGCATAGTGGTATATATGATATACCCTGCACCTTATTCGATGAGGAAAGAGCCGAGATCCCTTCACCGGGAGTGACCTCTTTAGCAAAACTGGCAGATACTACAAACTCGCGGTTTAGTTTTTGATTGCTTCTATTGTTTTTGCTTTGCACCACGGTATTTGTGAAATATCATGCACCTTATTCGATAAGGAAAGAGCCGAGATCCCTTCACCGGGAGTGACCTCTTTAGCGAAACTAGAAAATCCTCAAAAACACTCCTTTTCAAAATCACCTATTTCTACAACGATATCAAGTTCATTACGCAATAGGTTTTCTGAAAAACCTGCGTAGCCCTCCGTCATTTCAGATAAATCCTACTTAGTATTCGTGCTGCGTTTGTTGACCTTGTCAATGCGCGGTGTACGGTAGCTAATTAGTGTTTATCTGCTAAAACATGTGATGCGATTGGATTAGGGTATTCGTACGGCCTTGTTGACCTTGTCAAGGGTCATGCGGGTGGGTTTAATTCAATCGGGAAATGACGGGTTGAACTTGACTTGCGATTTATGGTTTGTTGACCTTGTCAAAGTCATAGATTGCTAGGGGCAGAAAATTATCAGGAATTTCAGGTGTTGAAATTTGCAATGAGATTGCATACCTTCTATGAGATAGATGGATCCGGATACCCACTGCAAGTAAAAGTTACTCCTGGGAGAATTTCACACAGGACAATTAGCCGATCAAGTAGGTGTCTAGAAAGGTGTTTATGGGGTTATGCCTCTGGGAAAACGAGGTTTACTTTAATTAGGTCCGTGCGAAATCATGGGGAACCTCCCTCAAAGTACCAACACTGGCCTGGCCGAAAGATTTGCAAACTTGTAAGGTGTGATTAATCCCGGCTAGTCTTTCCTTTTAGGGTTTGAAGGAAGATTTGATGAAAACAGTGGGAGCCATCCTGATTAGATAAGATAATAACCAATCTAATCTTGCAAGAGCATACGCTAAAGTGTTTTCTTCTCTCTCTCTCCAGGTAGAGACCTTGTCAGGCCTTAATCAAGATAATAATATGGATGTATTGACCGAACTCGCTTATTATACTAAGCAGGGGAACGTTGGACCCGTTCTTTCTTATATGTGTTATAAGACTGAGCAGGGAATAGGAGAATATCCGTTTTCTCACGCCGCCCAAACGAAGAACAAGCATGCTGATGCATCTTCTTCAGGTGTGTTAGTTATCGAGAACTGTTTCTCAGTTCACTCTACATCCTGGGTATTAGATACCGGATCGGGATCCCACATATGTAATATGTTACGTGGGCTACGTAAAGGTAGAGAACTGGGAATAGGTGATCATTCTGTAAGAGTAGGGAATGGTGCAGATGTTGCAGCCAAGGCAGTTGGCGAATATCACCTTGTATTACCAAATGGTAATACATTGGTTCTGAGCGAATACTATTACATTCCGACCCTGATATGCAATCTTATATCAGTTTCTTTATTGAGCAAAGAAGGATATAATTTTGTAGTACAGGATAATGTTATGAACATATTCCTGGATCAAAAGTTGATTGGATCAGGATCGTTAAATAATGGCATATACGTTCTAAATCAAACTACAGTTCTTAATGTACAGAACACACACAAGAGGAAGAGTTCAGAAATGAATGAATCCTACTTATGGCATTGTAGATTAGGTCATATCAATGCGACACGGCTAGCTAAGTTACATAAGGATGGATATTTAAATCCGTTCGAATTATCATCTTATGAAACTTGTCATTCATGTCTCAAAGGCAAAATGACCAAAACTCCGTTTAGTGGACACGGAGAAAGAGTTGAGGAACTCTTAGGACTGGTACATAATGATGTATGCGGTCCCATGTCTACACATGCCAGGAACGGTTCTTCCTACTTCATTACATTCACTGACGATCTCTCAAGATACGGACATGTGTTCCTGATGAAACACAAGTCTGAAGCTTTTGAGAAATTCAGAGAATATAAGCACGAAGTAGAGAACCAAACGGGCAAAAGTATTAAGATCTTTCGATTTGATTGAGGAGGAGAATACTTGAGCAATGAGTTCCTAGACTATCTAAAAGAGAATGTGATTCTCTCTCAGCTTACTCCTCCTTATACACCACAGCAAAACGGTGTATCGGAGCGGAGGAATCGCACCCTATTAGATATGGTGCGCTCTATGATTAGCAATGCTGAGTTGCCTATTTCCTTTTAGAGTTATGCTCTTGAGACAGAAGCATACTTATTGAATCAAGTTCTATCTAAATCTATACCTACCACACCATATGAGATATGGAGTAGGAAGAGACCTTATCTTAAACGAGTTAAGATATGGGGTTGTCCGGCCTATGTCAAAAGGAAAAATCCGGACAAACTCGAGGCACGATCAGTTCTCTGCAAGTTTGTAGGATATCCGAAGAATTCTCATGGATATTTTTTCCACCACAGTGAGGAGCAAAAGGTGTTTGTTGCTCAACATGCTACCTTTTTAGAAAAGGAATTTCTTACAAAAGAAATTAGTGGCGAAGATGTAGAGCTGGAAGAAGTTCCAGCACCACAAACTACAACTGAAGATTTAGTGGAACCGGATGATTCGGTAGTTCCCGACGAACCCCAGTCTCTCCGCCAATCTAGCAGGGTTTCTCATCCACTTGAGAGATACTACGGTTTTCTCGTTGATGGTGGGAGCGAGGATTGCATCATGGAAGATGATGACCCGACTAGCTTCGAGCAGGCCAACATGAGTGGGGACTCTATGAAGTGGCTGGATGCAATGCGATCTAAGATGGAATCCATGTACACCAACAAAATATGGACTTTGGAAGTTGCTCCTGAAGGGTTAAAACCCATTGGGAGAAAATGGATCTTTAAGAAGAAACTTGGTGTAGATAGAAAAGTGGAGACTTTCAAAGCTAGACTTGTTGCAAAGGGTTTTCGTCAACGACCAGGTGTGGATTATGACGAAACCTTTTCTCCAGTGGCTATGCTTAAGTCCATCCGGATCTTACTTGCCATTGCTGCATACCATGACTATGAAATCTGGCAAATGGATGTTAAGACCGCTTTTCTAAATGGTGATTTAGAGGAGTGCGTATACATGACTCAGCCAGAAGGCTTCGTAGACAGTGGGAGCAGCGGAAAGGTGTGCAAACTGCTTAAATTTATTTACGAGTTAAAGCAAGCATCGCAGAGTTGGAACATCTATTTTGATGTTGTAGTCAAAGAGTTTGACTTCATCAAAAACATAGATGAACCTTGTATTTACAAGAAGGTTGCAGAGAGTAAGGTTGTCTTCCTCGTATTGTACGTAGATGACATACTCTTGATAGGAAATGATGTTCCTATGCTGCACTCGGTCAAGCTCTTCTTATCACATAGATTCTCAATGAAAGATCTAGGTGATGCCTCCTGCATTTTGGAATTAAGATCTATAGAGATAGATCTAAACGGATACTGGGATTGTCCCAATCCAGGTACATTGACACCATACTAAAGAGGTTTAGTATGGAAGAATCCAAGCATGGGAACCAACCCACGATCTCTGGACTCACTCTCTCCAAAGAGATGTCTCCCAAGACTGATTTGGAGAGAGCTCGCATGCAAGGGATACCCTATGCTTCGGCAGTAGGCTCTATCATGTATGCAATGCTATGTACCAGACCCGATGTAGCATACTCACTAAGTGTAGTGAGTAGGTATCAAGCAGATCCTGGAGAGAATCACTGGACAATTGTCAAGAACATTCTCAAGTACTTGAGAAGGACTAAGGAGATGTTCTTGGTGTATGGTAACGGAGAACTCCAGGTGGAGTCCTTTACCGATTCCAGCTTCCAAAGTGATAAGGACGACTCTAAGTCGCACTCGGGATTTGTCTTTACCCTCAATGGAGGGGCGGTGTGTTGGAAGAGTTCCAAACAGGAAACCGTTGCAGACTCGACGATGGAGGCTGAATACATCGCTGCCAACGATGCTGCCAAAAAGGCTGTTTGGATGAATAAGTTCATCACTGAACTTGGAGTGGTTCCGTCCATTGAGCATCCAATACCTTTGTATTGTGATAATAATGGAGTTGTAGCTTTGGCCAAGGAACCCAGGTCCCATCAGAAGTCCAGACATATTCTGAGGCGGTATCACCTAATCCGGGAGATAGTTGATCGCCGGGAGATCGAGGTCAAGAGAGTTGATACTGTAAGTCCACGTTATCTCTCCCGGTTCTTTTGGGCTTGCGGAAATGGTGAAAAACGATTTTTCGGGTAATGGTAACATGGACTATAAAACAAGGATCTTTGCTAAACTACACACTAGCAACTAACTAGAGGTTTACCTACTCGGTTAGGGGTTATACCTCAACTTGAACTCCTTCTCTTGGACTCTTTGTGGTGGTCGGATGGTTCTTTCCTCGTCGCCTTCTCTTGCCGAAGATGGATCCACCTGAGGGTCTCTACCTTGAGCTTCTTTCTCGAACTTGAGAAAACTAAAGTGTCCGGCTTGCTAGACCTTCAACCTTAGGATGAGTAGAGAGTGGTTTTGGTGTTTTATCTGCAAGGAAATATTTCTCAACACATGAGATGAATTTTCTTTGAGCTAGAGGAAGAGGAAGAAGAAAGGATGAGAGATAATCAATATGAGAGAATGCGAATAGTTTTACAACCATATCAAATATATGTGAATTAATCTAATTAATAATATTAATCAAAATGAAAAAGGTGATGGTTGGTTTGATAAGACCATTATCATTTCACATTAAATGTTTTTTGCAAAGATCAAAGTGCATCTTTGGAATGAAATGATGGTGGTCAATGTTTCAACCTTGGTCAACAAGTCAACCTTGGTCAACAAGTCAACAAACCCTAACCCTAACCCAATTTCATTTAAATAACATTATCAATTGATATTTCACATATTCATTAGGGTTTGGTAAACGACAACCGTCAACTGTGCATACACACCCGTACCAAAACCCTAATGAGAATCCTCTTCCTCTGCCTCAACTGTGCAAACACACCCGCATTCGTGTTCCGAGGAGCACGAATACTATGAGATAAAACTAACCCCAAAGCATATACTAGGATCTGGCTCAAACCAGAGCCCGCTAGTAATAACTGTCTGGACACCAAACGTGCACAAATGCGCGGATGTGAACGAACCCTGTCGCAAAACCATGCGACCTCTACTCTGTTTTGCCCAAAGGCGAATAACCCTCTGTGTGGGACTCTAAAGACTCGACACTACGCCGGCAGTGGGTTTAACTACAGGCCGCAAGCGGTACTAGCTGTACGTAACGGTCCCCAGGTAGATGCCGATAAGAAGACTGATGAGGTGAACCCATTCGAACTTCTACCGAGCCTGAATGTGACAATCTCTGTACAGTCTGGTCTGTTCGTCTGAGAATATCGAATGGCGGGCCTAGGGGGCGGTAAACGTCAGTCCCCTAATAGCGGTATAAGTCGTGTCGGAGTGTAGCCCAGAACACCCTGAGATAACACTGGAAACCTACCAGTATATCTCGCTTGCCCTGGCCAGGGACTTTGTGTAATGGCTCTCCTAGACACGGCGCGATATCAACCCCCAATACCGGGAGAGACGAATCCTGTCTAACCGTCACTGCCTCCAAGTGCTTCGGGACTGCACCCAACTACTACCTGTTTGCACGACTCCTTTGAGCCGTGGTAGGGTAGTAATCTAAGTACAGTGGGAACACACTCGAGGCGAAGTGACAGTATCAAGTCAGCGGACTAAGCTGTACTCATGTCACCTGGAAACTGATAACTGACGATAGGTATAGTACCAACCAACAGTTCCCAACGAGTCCTGTCCAGTGTACTCGTAAACTAACGAGCACCCGCATACTATCTCAAGTACGACGTACTGACGGCTGTGGGACAGACCGTCTCCCAAGCTGGGATGAGAAGCGCATATGCTAGTCTACTCCGGAGTATCGATGCCCTGTCTCGATAGTCCTACGACTAGGGACCTGCATAAGGATGTGCTTGTGGATTACCCAGCCCCCACGAGTGTGACTGCCATCACAACGTTGGTAATCAAGCAAAGATCCTAAGGGCTCCACTAATGTGTATAGGCGATATCCTTAAAGAAACACATGTACACATTAAAGTAAAAACAAACCAAGTAGCATACTACCATTTTGAGCAAGATTGTCTATACAACTGTGAATATCCCAAGCTTCCATCAAGTAATATACAAACTAGTATGATACAGTAATGGCCTCTAGGGCATATACACTAACAATCTCCCACTTGCACTAAGGACATGTACTGGCGTATCGAAGACCTATCATCTCGATCATCCGCTCGAACTGAGTCTGGGGTAAGGCCTTCGTGAGTGGATCAGCAGTGTTATCTTCTATAGCAACTCTCCGAACATCGATCTCCTGGCGACCCACGATCTCCCTGATCAGGTGATACCGCCTTAAGATGTGCCTGGACTTCTGACGGGACCTGGGTTCCTTCGCTAAAGCTATAACCCTGTTGTTGTCGCAATACAGAGGTATTGGATCAACAATGGACGGAACCACCTGAAGTTCTGTCAAGAACTTCCTTATCCAGATGGCTTCTTTTGCGGCATCTGCAGCAGCGATATATTCCGCTTCCATCGTCGAGTCAGCAACGGTTTCCTGTTTGGAACTCTTCCAACACACCGCCCCTCCATAGAGGGTAAAGACAAAACTCGACATGGACTTGGAATCATCCTTATCACTCTGGAAGCTGGAGTCAGCAAAGGCCTCGATCTGGAGGTCTTTTCCGCCATACACCAAGAACATCTCCTTAGTCCTTCTCAGGTACTTGAGAATGTTCTTTACCGCTATCCAGTGCTTCTCCCCAGGGTTTGACTGATACCGGCTTACTACACTCAGTGCATAAGCTACATATGGTCTGGTACACAACATCGCATACATTATAGAGCCTACCGTAGAAGCGTAGGGTATAATAGACATGCGATCCCTTTCCAAATCAGTCTTGGGAGACATCTCTTTGGAGAGGGTGATCCCGCGACAAGCCGGTAGATTACCGCGCTTAGAATCTTCCATACTGAATCTTCTTAGTATGGTGTCGATGTACCTGGACTGTGAAAGTCCTAATATCCTCTTGGATCTGTCACGATAGATCCGTATCCCCAGAATGTAAGAGGCATCACCCAGGTCTTTCATGGAGAACCTGTGTGACAAGAACCCTTTGACAGATTGTAGCATAGGAATGTCATTTCCTATCAAGAGAATGTCATCTACGTATAAAACGAGGAATACGACAGTTCGTGCTATAAATCTACTATAGATGCATGGTTCATCTGGATTTTTGATAAAGCCAAAATCTTTGACCGTCTCATCAAAACAGATGTTCCAACTCCGCGATGCCTGCTTTAGTCCATAGATGGACTTAAGCAACTTGCACACCTTTCCGCTGCTCCCACTCTGAATGAAACCCTCTGGTTGGTCCATATAGACACACTCCTCTAAATTTCCATTCAGAAAAGCGGTCTTTACATCCATCTGCCAAATCTCATAATCGTGGAAGGCAGCAATGGCAAGAAGGATCCGAATGGATTTCAGCATAGCCACTAAAGAAAAGGTTACGTCATAGTCCAAACCAGGTCTTTGACGAAAACCCTTTGCAACAAGTCTAGCTTTATAGGTCTCAACCTGTCTATCTACACCAATCTTCCTTTTGAAGATCCACTTGCATCCTACTGGTTTTACCCCATCTGGAGCAACGTCCAACGTCCATACTTTATTGGTGTACATGGACTCCATTTCGGTCCGCATTGCATCCAGCCATTTTACCGAGTCAACGCTCTGAATGGCCTGCTGGAAGCTAGTCGGCTCATCACTATCAATGATGCAATCTTCTCTATCCCCGTCTATGAGAAAACCGTAGTATCTCTCGGGCAGATGAGACTGCCTACTACTCCTGCGGAGCAGCGCAGGAATGTCCTGATCTTTCGAACCCTCTGGTTCTACTAAGCTTTCAGTAATATCTCATGGTTCTGGAATTTCTTCCAGTTCTATTGTGCTCCCACTTATCTGATTTTCCAAAAACTCAGTTTCCAAGAAGTAGGCATGACGAGAAACAAAAATATTTTGTTCCTCTTCGCAATAGAAGAAATATCCCTTGGAGTTCTATGGATATCCCACAAACTTGCACTGTACTGAGCGTGCCTCGAGTTTGTCCGCATGCTGCTTTTTGACAAAAGATGGACATCCCCATGTCTTAATGTTCTTAAGATAGGGTTTCTTCCCACACCACATCTGATATGGTGTGGTAGGCACAATCTTAATTGGAACTCGGTTCAAAAGGTATGCAGCTGATTCTAGTGCATATCCCCAGAATGACCGCGGTAACTCAGCGTTACTCATTATGGAACGTACCATATCCAATAGGGTCCGATTCCGTCTCTCTGATACACCGTTATGTTGCGGAGTGTATGGAGGAGTAAGCTGAGAGAGAATTCCATTCTTTTTTAAGTAATCCAGGAACTCGGCACTTAAGTATTCACCACCTCGATCAGATCTCAGTGTCTTGATACTTTTGCCTATTTGTTTTTCTACTTCATTCTTATATTCCTGGAATTTTCCAAAGGCTTCGGATTTATCTTTCATTAAGAAGACAAATCCGTACCTTGAAAAGTCATCCGTAAAAGTAATGAAGTAAGAATAACCGCTTCGCGCATGTGTAGACATTGGACCGCACACGTCGCTGTGTACGAGTCCCAAGAGCTCGCTCGCTCTTACTCCGTGTCCAGTGAACAGAGTCTTTGTCATCTTTCCTTTGAGACAGGATTGACAAGTTGCATATGATTGATATTCGAACGGATCCAAATATCCTTCTGTATGTAACTTCGTCAACCTTCTCTCATTGATGTGACCCAGTCTACAATGCCATAAGAAAGCCTGATTTGTTACCGGAGACTTTCTTTCGTGTGTATTCTGGACATTGAAAATCTGTGGTTGGTTTAATACGTATATACCATTGCTTAATGTACCTGACCCAATCAAAACTTGATTAAGGCGAATGTTCACAACATTACTTACAAATGCAAATTCATAACCTTCTTTAGATAATAAAGATACAGATATGATATTACAAGTTGCGTTGGGTACAAAAAAGCAATCACGCAAAACCAAAACGTGTCCATCTGACAACCCCAGGTGATAGTCCCCCACGGACTCAGCATCCATGCCAGCTCCGTTTGCAACTCTGAGGGTCATATCACCTGCCTTCAAAACCCTACGCCTTCTCAGTGCCTGTAAAGAATTACAGATATGAGATCCTGATCCGGTATCCAATACCCAGGATGTAGAGTTTATTGATAGACAGTTTTCAATAACATACACTGTAGGGTTTCTAGGCACTCTTGTGAAGGTTCATAAGGCATCAAACATGCCCGGATAAAAAATTAGACGTGCCGAACAACCCAAAGCCGGGATCTTTGCTAGATTATTAGGGTTAAACATGCAAGAAGATAACTTTTTATCTAAGTGTGAGGGATTACAACCTTTGTAGTCCGCTCCTTCACTTCACAAGCTCCGAGTAGAAGTCCCTTTGCCGCGATCCACGATCTCCCGGACTCATGAGAGGCTCCACGACTCGAACGATCCATGCTAGCTTGAAGTATTCCAAATCTCCGATGATCTACCTTGAAGTTGCAAAGACTCAAGCTTTCTCACTCTAAAGAGATGAACACACTAATCTCATGGGCTAGATGAGATGAGAATGAGAGAGTAGTATTTTTGCTTTCTTTTTAAATCATTTTCTCATATTTATTCATCACATAAAGAAAATCAAGTAAGCTTTTTCAAGAGAGAAGAAGATGATAATGGAAAATCAATAATAAGATTAATCTTTTTGTGATGAATAGAATGAAAGCTATATGATTGATTTATTAACCAAGGTCAAGGATGAGTGGCTAGGATTTAGTAGAGAATAAACTAGAGTTAGGGTTTGGTTGGGTTAAGAATGTGTCATCCAAAAATATCTTAAGAATGACAAAAGAAAAAGCTTCTAGAAGGTGCATGAAGCATCTAACCCAAATCAAACTCTAACCTCAATTAATCATCCTTAAACATGTTTAACAATTAATCATATCATGTCACAATAATATATATCACATATATATTATATATTTGCAACAAAAGAAAATAATACAATTAACATATATCGCATATATATCAATGTATCATTCAGTGAGAAAATGAAATAATAAAGCGAGCCAATATTAGATAATGTAATACAATATATCATATATATTATTATACATTAAATCATCGAATCAATACTTGATTCGATGATCCGGCCATATCGAATATTACCGACTAATATATCATGTACCGATTCATCGAACCAACACTTGATCTGATGACCCGGTTCATAACTAAATATCGCGAGAATATAATACGGTATCCCATATCGCATTATTCTCGGTCCTGCACATATCACATATGTGCCTCTACTCCGTATCGCCTGAGCCAAGAAACCTCTGTGTAGGACTCTAAAGAATCGTCAATACGCCGGTAGCAGGTGATGATCATATCAAACACCCGCAAGCTGCAAGCGGTCAGCTAAACGTAACAGCCACCCAGGTATTGAGCGATCAGAAGATCAACAAGCTAGCCTGTGCGTTCTCCTATGAATCCAATCAGTAACACTCCCGTACAGTCCGGTCTGTTCGTCTGATATGTCGCATATCAAGTCTAGGGGTGGTATACGTTAGACCCCAGTAACCGATAAGTCGTGTCGATGTGTGGCTCATAACGGGTCGAGAAACTACTAGTAACACTTACCAGTAAATCTCAATATCAGCCCTGGCCAGGGACTTCCAGTTATAGCCAATCGAACACAGCACAACATCAACTCCCTATACCTGGAGAAACGAATCCCCTCCTATCGCTCATTGCCTCCATGTGATCGGGACTGTACCCAAAAGCCACCGTTTTGCACGCCCTCTTGGACGTGGTAAGGTGGAAATCAAAGCACAGTGGGAATCACACAAGACTCTATGACGATCTCGGGTCTTCAGACTACCCTGTACCAGTGTCACCGGAGAACTGCCATCTGACGTGTGGTATATCACCATCTGGGAGTTCTCGGCGAGTCCGTCCAGTGTACCCAGTCTCCACTGAGCACCCGTACACCATCTCTGATGTCTAACACCGATGGATATGTGATCATCCATCGCCCATCATATGAGTCAAGATGCGAATACGCTAGTCTACTCTGGCGTATTGATGCCCTGTCTCGATATACCCTCGACTAGGAACAGTTATAGGATGTACTCATCGACTACCGTGGCCCCACTAGTATGATCTCATCATAGTCCCAGTAGTCGAGTACAAATCCTAAGGGCTTTATCAACATGCGAGAGTAAAACAGTAAACCAATACAAGTCAACATGTTAAGATAAAGTGAAACCAAATAGCATACTATCATGACGACCAAGAAAGTCATCTCTATATATATCCAAGCATCCATTATAATATACATCATATGTACAACAATGGCCTCTAGGGCATATACATAACTAACAATCTCCCACTTGCACTAAGGCCAGCTGCTGTAGTATCGCATACCTAGCATCCCGAATAATCTCTCAAACTGTATCTAGGGAATAGCCTTCGTGAATGGATCCGCAGTGTTGTCCTTCGTATCTACTCTCCTGACCTCGATCTCCCAGCGATCAACTATCTCCCTGATCAGGTGATACCGCCTCAGAATATGTCTGGACTTTTGATGGGACCTGGGTTCCTTGGCCAATGCCACAGCTCCATTGTTATCGCAATACAGAGGTATTGGATGCTCAATGGATGGAACCACTCCAAGTTCAGTAATGAACTTCTTGATCCAGACAGCCTCTTTGGCAGCATCGTTGGCAGCGATGTATTCAGCCTCCATCGTCGAGTCTGCAACGGTATCTTGTTTGGAACTCTTCCAACATACCGCCCCTCCATTGATGGTAAAGACAAAACCCGAATGCGACTTAGAGTCATCCTTATCACTTTGGAAGCTGGAATCGGTAAAGGACTCCACCTGGAGTTCTCCGTTGCCATACACCAAGAACATCTCCTTAGTCCTTCGTAAGTACTTGAGAATGTTCTTCACAGCTGTCCAGTGACTCTCTCCAGGATCTGCTTGATACCGACTCACTACACTTAGTGAGTATGCTACATCGGGTCTGGTACATAGCATCGCATACATGATAGAGCCTACTGTCGAAGCATAGGGTATCCCTTGCATGCGAGCTCTCTCTAAATCAGTCTTGGGAGACATCTCTTTAGAGAGAGTGAGTCCAGAGATCGTGGGTTGGTTCCCACGCTTGGATTCTTCCATACTAAACCTCTTTAGTATGGTGTCAATGTATCTGGATTGGGACAATCCCAGTATCCGTTTAGATCTATCTATATAGATCATGATTCCCAATATGCAGGAGGCATCACCTAGATCTTTCATTGAGAATCTCTGTGATAAGAAGAGCTTGACTGATTGCAGCATAGGAATATCATTTCCTATCAAGAGTATGTCATCCATGTACAATACGAGGAAGACAACCTTACCCTCTGCTACCTTCTTATAGATACAAGGTTCATCTATATTTTTGATGAAGTCAAACTCTTTGACTACAACATCAAAACAGATGTTCCAACTCCGCAATGCTTGCTTTAACCCATAAATGGATTTAAGCAGCTTGCACACCTTTCCGCTGCTCCCACTGTCTACGAAGCCCTCTGGCCGAGTCATGTACACGCTCTCTTCTAAATCACCGTTTAGAAAGGCGGTCTTAACATCCATTTGCCAGATTTCGTAGTCATGGTATGCAGCAATGGCAAGTAAGATCCGGATGGACTTAAGCATAGCCACTGGAGAAAAGGTTTCGTCATAATCCACACCTGGTCATTGATGAAAACCCTTTGCTACAAGTCTAGCTTTGAAAGTCTCAACTTTTCCATCTACACCAAATTTCTTTTTAAAAATCCACTTGCTCCCAATGGGTTTTACCCCTTCAGGAGCATTTTCCAAAATCCATACTTTATTGGTGTACATGGATTCCATCTCAGATCGCATTGCATCCAGCCATTTCACAGAGTCACCACTTGTGATGGCCTGCTCGAAACTAGTCGGGTCATCATCATCCATGATACAATCCTCGCTTCCACCATCAATGAGAAAACCGTAGTATCTCTCAGGTGGACGAGAAACCCTACTAGATCGGCGGAGAGGCTTGGGTTCGTCGGGTACAACTGAATCCTCTGGTTCAACCAAGTCTTCTGTTATAGTTTGTGTTGCTGGAACCTCTTCCAGTTCTACCTCAATGCTGCTATTCTGTTTCATAAGAAAACCTTTTTCTAAGAAAGTGGCATGTCGAGAAACAAACACCTTTTGTTCCTCGGGGTGGTAGAAGATATACCCTTGTGAGTTTTTGGGATATCCTACAAACTTACATAAGACAGATCTTGCCTCGAGTTTGTCCGGATTTTGTCTTCTGACATAAGCCGGACAACCCCATATCTTAATGTAATTAAGATGTGGTCTCTTCCCTTTCCATATCTCATATAGAGTGGTAGGCACAGATTTGGTAGGAACTCTATTCAATAGGTCTATGGCCGTCTCAAGCGCATAGCCCCAAAAGGAAATAGGTAACTCAGCTGTACTCATCATCGAGCGCACCATATCTAATAGGGTGCGATTCCTCCGCTCCGAAACACCGTTGTGCTGTGGTGTATAAGGAGGAGTAAGCTGAGAGAGAATCCCATTCTCTTTTAGATAATCTAAAAACACACCGCTTAAGTATTCACCTCCTCGATCAGATCGAAGAATCTTAATACTTTTGCCCGTTTGATTCTCTACTTCGTGCTTATATTCTCTGAATTTCTCAAAAGCTTCAGACCTGTGTTTCATCAGGAACACATGTCCGAATCTAGAGAGATCGTCAGTGAATGTAATGAAGTAGGAAGAACCGTTCCTGGCATGCGTAGACATGGGACCGCATACATCACTATGTATTAGTCCTAAGAGTTCAGTAACTCTTTCTCCGTGTCCATTAAACGCAGCTTTGGTCATTTTTCCTTTGAGACATGAATGGCAAGTATCATAAGATGATAATTCGAACGAATTCAAATAACCATCTTTATGTAACTTAGCTAGTCGTGTCACATTGATATGACCAAGTCTACAATGCCACAAGTAGAATTCGTTCATATATGAACTTTTCCTCTTGTGTGTGTTTTGTATATTCAGCACTGTATTCTGATTTAGAATGAATATGCCATTATGTAACGAGCCTGATGCAATCAACTTTTGATCTAGGAATATGTTCATAACATTATCCTTTACTACAAAATTATATCCTTCCTTACTTAATAAGGAGACTGATATAATGTTGCACATCATGTTCGGTATATAATAGCACTCATTTAGAATCAGTGTATTACGACTTGGCAATACTAGGTGATATTCGCCAACTGCTTTGGCTACAATACTTGCACCGTTCCCTACTTGAACGGAATGATCACCTTTTCCTAGTTCTCTACCTTTTCGTAGCCCATGTAACAATTTACATATGTGGGATCCTGATCCGGTATCTAATACCCAGGACGTAGGGTGAACTGAGAAACAGTTCTTAATAACTAACACACCCGAAGAAGATGCATCAACATGTATGTTCTTTTAGGCGGCGTGAGAATCTAGATATTCTCCTGTTTCCTGTTCAGTCTTATAACTCTTATAAGAAAGAACGGGTCCAACATTCCCTAGCTCAGTACAATAATTGGGTTCAGTCGATACATCCATATTATTATCTTGATTATGGCCTGACATGGTCGCTACCTGGAGAGAGAGAGAAGAAAACACTTTAGCGAATGCTCTTGCAAGATTTAGATTGGTTATTATCTTATCTAATCAGGATGTCTCCCACTGGTTTTATCAAATCTACCTTAAAATCCTAAAAGGTAAGATTAGCCGGGATTAATTACACCTTACAATTTCGTCAATCTTTCAGCCAGATCAGTGTCGGTACTTTGAGGGAGGTTCCCCGTGCTTTCGTACGGACCTAATTAAAGTAAACCTCGTTTTCCCAGAGGCGTAACCCCGTTAACACTTTTCTAGACACCTACTTGATCAGCTAATTGTCCTGTGTAAAACTCTCCCAGGAGTAACACTTACTCGCAGTGGGTATCGGGATCCAACTATCTCATAGGAGGTATACAATCTCATTGCAAATTTCAACGCTTGAAATTCCCGATAAAGCTTTTACCCCTAGTGTGCTATGACCTTGACGCATGCCAAACAACCCATAGTCCACTAGTCAAGTTCAACCCGTACATTTCGTGATTGAATTAAACCCACCCGTACGACCCTTGACGCATGCCAAACAACGCCGTACGAATACCCTAATCCAATCGCATCTCATGCTGCAGATAAGTAATAATCAGCTACCGTACAATACGCCTTGACGCATGCCAAACTACCGTAGCACGAATACTAAATATTACTTATCTGAAATGACGGAGGGCTACGCAGGTTTTTCTGAAAACCTATTGCGTAATGAACTTGATATTGTCGTAGAATCAAATGAAGTTTTGAAAAGGAGTGTTTTTGAGGCTTTTCTTAGTTTCGCTAAAGGGGTCACTCCCGGTGAAGGGATCGTCGGCCCTTTCCTCATCGAATAAGGTGCAGGATATATCATATATACCGCTGTGCAAAGCAAAACTCTAAAAGCAATCAAAAGACAAACCGCATTTTGTAGCATCTGCCAGTTTCGCTAAAGAGGTCACTCCCGGTGAAGGGATCGTCGGCTCTTTCCCCATCGAATAAGGTGCAGGATATATCATATATATCACTGTGCAAAGCAAAACTGTAGCTACCCCTTTTATAAAGTTTTGATTCTACAACATCTTTAGGTTTCTTTTCTTTTTATTAATCTCATTAATAAATATCCCATCAGCTTATGCTTCCTAAGCATCACAGAAGAAACGAAAGCAGTAATATTTATATATCAGCATATATATATAGTATAAGCATTCGTCTCAGGCAGTAATATGATCTCATCACAGAACATTGCAGCAGAAGAACATATATGAAATATTGGATATACTAGGACGTCCGTGTTTTCAATATGAGCCTATATAAAACACGGATTCCACGGTCGCGACGAATAGCCAAACCCACATCCCAAGACCCCTACGAGAGCGGCAAGTAACACTGCCAATTCTAGGGTTAGGAGACCCGGTCTCGACTCCTCGAGATGGCCTCCCACTGGACCCTAGAACCCGGTTACTTGTGCTCCCCTCCTTGGGTCTACCTAATGCGGAAAAGTAAATAATATACACTGGTGACAGCAACCGCAACCTGGAAGTGCCCCAAATAAAAGAATATTACATTACAAATGAATTTTACATGAATGAAAATAAAAACCCTCATCTCACATAAAACCCCCGGCTATTCAGAACGCGACGATCCAATATAACATATCACAGCATCACATAATATCACATATCAACAACGTAAGTAAATATGCGCATCCCAATTGTCGTTGACATATAGCAACGAAACCGGCGATATCACATATTACACTTACGGTCACAGAAAAGAAAGTGTAAAACTACAACATTTGGAATCCACAATCACTTTAGACATCGTAAATCCGAAATATCACATACTTCGCATTTCATGCCTAACTCTATGAATTCCACATATTGTATCACATTCCAGATAAATAAACAGTATTAAACTTTCCGAACAGATAATCAAATACCCAAAATTTCCTAAAGTGCTCAACACTTGAGCGGAGTTCAAATAATCCCAGAATATGTCACAGTACCGGTGATCCAGTCGTAGAAGGGTCAAGCCAACGCCTCACATGTGGCACGCCGTACTGCCCCAAACCCGAAGGTTCAAAAGGCAGTTCAAGACGGTCACATAATCGAGTTAAGGTTTGTGGTCTTCTAGAGGGTCCACCGCTTAACTTGTACAATTTTTCCGAAAGATTTAAACCCGATAAAATTTTCAACACTTGAAAGTTTGCCGTACCGGGAAACAGTGAGTTAATGATATCCGTTCAAATAGTCTAACAGTTTCTAAATATCCGGAAAGAAATACGAATTTAAATATTCCGATCGAATCTACTATTACAAAACATACCCCAGAATTTTCAACACTTGAAACAGATTAAAAATACCCAGAAGCATCAACAAGCACCTACGGATATTACCATAAAAGCCACGTGTCGCCAATCGATGAATCCGCCGCGGAACCGCCGCGCAAGCATGCTTGCGCCGCGGTTCCGCCGCCGTTTGGTCGAATTGGGGGCTCGGGTTTTATGGTAATTCTTAGAATTCCCTGCTGATTTTTTTACATATTCTTAATTCAGAAAAATCCCAAATTTTAAAAAATTTCCAGAGAGGGGTCTAATTTTTTCGTTTCGGGTTCGATCGGAGTTTTAACTTCGTAAACACATCGCCTAATGCTCTAGCTAGTCTCTGATACCACTGTAGGGTTCCTAGGCACTCTTGTGAAGGTTCATAAGGCATCAAATATGCCCGGATAAAAAATTAGACGTGCCGAACAACCCAAAGCCGGGATCTTTGCTAGATTATTAGGGTTAAACATGCAAGAAGATAACTTTTTATCTAAGTGTGAGGGATTACAACCTTTGTAGTCCGCTCCTTCACTTCACAAGCTCCGAGTAGAAGTCCCTTTGCCGCGATCCACGATCTCCCGGACTCATGAGAGGCTCCACGACTCGAACGATCCATGCTAGCTTGAAGTATTCCAAATCTCCGATGATCTACCTTGAAATTGCAAAGACTCAAGCTTTCTCACTCTAAAGAGATGAACACACTAATCTCATGGGCTAGATGAGATGAGGATGAGAGAGTAGTATTTTTGCTTTCTTTTTAAATCATTTTCTCATATTTATTCATCACATAAAGAAAATCAAGTAAGCTTTTTCAAGAGAGAAGAAGATGATAATGGAAAATCAATAATAAGATTAATCCTTTTGTGATGAATAGAATGAAATCTATATGATTGATTTATTAACCAAGGTCAAGGATGAGTGGCTAGGATTTAGTAGAGAATAAACTAGAGTTAGGGTTTGGTTGGGTTAAGAATGCGTCATCCAAAAATATCTTAAGAATGAAAAAAGAAAAAGCTTCTAGAAGGTGCATGAAGCATCTAACCCAAATCAAACTCTAACCTCAATTAATCATCCTTAAACATGTTTAACAATTAATCATATCATGTCACAATAATATATATCACATATATATTATATATTTGCAACAAAAGAAAATAATACAATTAACATATATCGCATATATATCAATGTATCATCCAGTGAAAAAATGAAATAATAAAGCGAGCCAATATTAGATAATGTAATACAATATATCATATATATTATTATACATTAAATTATCGAATCAATACTTGATTCGATGATCTGGCCATATCGAATATTACCGACTAATATATCATGTACCGATTCATCGAACCAACACTTGATCTGATGACCCGGTTCATAACTAAATATCGCGAGAATATAATACGGTATCCCATATCGCATTATTCTCGGTCCTGCACATATCACATATGTGCCTCTACTCCGTATCGCCTGAGCCAAGAAACCTCTGTGTAGGACTCTAAAGAATCGTCAATACGCCGGTAGCAGGTGATGATCATATCAAACACCCACAAGCTGCAAGCGATCAGCTAAACGTAACAGCCACCCAGGTATTGAGCGATCAGAAGATCAACAAGCTAGCCTATGCGTTCTCCTGTGAATCCAATCAGTAACACTCCCGTACAGTCCGGTCTGTTCGTCTGATATGTCGCATATCAAGTCTAGGGGTGGTATACGTCAGACCCCAGTAACCGATAAGTCGTGTCGATGTGTGGCTCATAAAGGGTCGAGAAACTACTAGTAACACTTACCAGTAAATCTCAATATCAGCCCTGGCCAGGGACTTCCAGTTATAGCCAATCGAACACAGCACAACATCAACTCCCTATACCTGGAGAAACGAATCCCCTCCTATCGCTCATTGCCTCCATGTGATTCGGGACTGTACCCAAAAGCCACCGTTTTGCACGCCCTCTTGGACATGGTAAGGTGGAAATCAAAGCACAGTGGGAATCACACAAGACTCTATGACGATCTCGGGTCTTCAGACTACCCTGTACCAGTGTCACCGGAGAACTGCCATATGACGTGTGGTATATCACCATCTGGGAGTTCTCGGCGAGTCCGTCCAGTGTACCCAGTCTCCACTGAGCACCCGTACACCATCTCTGATGTCTAACACCGATGGATATGGGATCATCCATCGCCCATCATATGGGTCAAGATGCGAATACGCTAGTCTACTCTGGCGTATCGATGCCCTGTCTCGATATACCCTCGACTAGGAACAGTTATAGGATGTACTCATCGACTACCGTGGCCCCACTAGTATGATCTCATCATAGTCCCAGTAGTCGAGTACAAATCCTAAGGGCTTTATCAACATGTGAGAGTAAAACAGTAAACCAATACAAGTCAACATGTTAAGATAAAGTGAAACCAAATAGCATACTATCATGACGAGCAAGAAAGTCATCTCTATATATATCCAAGCATCCATTATAATATACATCATATGTACAACAATGGCCTCTAGGGCATATACATAACTAACATACACACCTGAAGCTGAAGCCGCAACTTGCTTCAGATCCTGTGTTCTGGCCTTCCAAGCCCTGCAATCCTTTTTCCAGTGCCCACTCTTGTGACAGTAAAAGCATTCTTCCTTTCCCACAAGCTTTCCCGCTACCATTGTTGCCTTTTCCTTTCCCTTCGTATCCACTTTACTAACACCGCCCCTTGGTTTGGTGGGGGTTTTCTTCTTCTTTCCCTTGGCTTTCGCCTTGGACCTAGAAGAGGAAGATCCTCCTACAAACAAAGTAGATGTTTCTCTACCTTTCTGTAGGGTGCCCTCTGCACTCCTCAACATGTTGAGGAGTTCTGAAAGTTCAACTTCCTTTTCTTGCAAGTTGAAGTTCAGGATAAACTGGGCGTAAGTGGAAAGAAGGGACCGGAGAATCAAGTCCGTGTAGAGCTCGTTCTCTAACGTGGTCCCAAGGCCCGCGAGCTCCTCAATGAAGCCAATCATCTTAAGCACGTGTTCCGCTACCGATGATCCGATGGCCAATCTCGCCGAAAACAACTTTTTCGAGACTTCGTATCTGGAGATACGGGATTGCTCTCCATACAGTTCTTTTGTATGAAGAAATATGGATTCCAGGTTCTTATTCTCGTGTCTCCTCTGATGTTCATTGTCCATAGAGGCAAGCATGAGGCACTTGGCCTTCGCGCAATCGATTTCCCAGGTCTTACGGATTTCCTTATCCGCGACGCTGGTTTTGGGACCTGGGACAGGGGGAGCTTTGGTGGTGAGGAGATACCCCAACTTGTCATAAGTGATTGCCATTTTGACATTCCTGAGCCAATCTTTATAGTTTGGCCCTGTCAGTATGTTTTTATCTAGTAGTAACTTAAATCCAGTCATGATGTTTGGTCGCTGCAATTAGGAGAGAGAGAAGAAACACTTTAGCATGATGCTCTTGCAATTTTAGAGTGGTTTTTAATTTGTCTAAACAGGATGGCTCCCACTGTTTCTCGAATCCCTCCTCAAACCAAAAAGGAAGAATTAGTCAGGATCAATCTCACCGTACAATACTTGCTTAACCGTTCAGCCAGGCTAGTGTCGGTACTTCGAGGGAGGTTTTCCAACGCTTTCGCGAAGTTCCTTAATTAAATAACCTCTTTTCCCTGGAGGCGTAGCCCCGCTAACACCTTTCTAGACACCTACTAGGTTTATAGCATTGATCGTTAAGTGAGAAATTTCCCGAGGAGTAGCATATACTCACAGTAGGATCGGGATCCAAATATCATTGCGTGACAAAACTGAAGGAATCCTACCAGAATCAGCATACTCCAAATGGTATGCAGCGCTAGCAAGTTTCAGTTCTTTTGAAACTCCCGATGTGGATTTTTGCCCCATGCTCTTATGACCTTGACTTTGGCCAACAAATCATAAGTCACATGTCAAGTTCTATCCGTCATTCTCCAGGTTAATTTGAACCCATCCGTACCTATCCTTGACTTTGGCCAACAAGGCAGTACGACTGTCCCAAACCAACACATCTATCTATGCTGCACATGAATACCCAATAGCTACCAATCACTATGCCTTGACTTTGGCCAACAAACATAGCTTGAATACTATTGACCATCCATGTGAAACGACGGGGGGCTACGAATGGTTTTGGCGAAACCGTGAACGTAGTGAACTTGATATAATCGATGGAACGAGATAGCTTTTAAAAGGAGTGGTTTAAGCTTCGCGTTTAAAAGTTATTTTGAAAAAAAAACCGAGTGGTTTTGAAAGTGTTCCAACGACTTTTACTTTGGTTTATTTTTCTTGCATTAATTTTAATGCGTCCCATCAATTAATCCTACCATTGCAGAAAACAATGAAAATATGACGTACGCTTATGCCATCCGCATTCGACACGGGGTCCCGTCATCACCCGTTAGGTTACTTAACTAACGACAGAGCGGGGGCTGGACTAGCGCGGATGCAAAACATAAGCAACGCCTAAATAGATATCTACATATAGATATATACATTCGTCGGATGCAATGATAGCCATTCCAGATCACAGATGAACACATTGGATATACTAGGAATCCACATTCCGTACGAACCTGTAACGAAGAGCGGATTACACGGTCGCGATGAATAGCCAATACCCCACCCTAGACCCCTACGGGTGCGGCAAACTACCCGCCAAGTACCCGAAGCGAAGCAACCTCCCTCAACGACGTGAGTAGGCCACTCGGCACTTCGAGATACCCGGTAGTTTGTGCACCCCATCTTGGGTCTATCCTAGGAGCAAAAACAGTAAAAAGAAATTATACAATGACGGCTACAACCCCATCCCGGTTGTGCGGCCATATAAATAATATTACATCAATTTACATATTACATGAATTGAAAGATAAAGAAAACTCTCATCTCACAACCCCCCGGCTATTCATCCGCGACAATCCAACGAATTCATATACACAAACCATCAACATTACAGATCACAGATATGTATAACCCCTACTAATCGACGTATAGCGATTAGCAGACGTTCAATACATATATAACATTACAGATACAACCCATTAGCCAAAGTCTACAGAAAATCGACCAAAATACGGATTTGTAACCACCCCAAAAACAAACTTGTTCTCTGGAAATTCTGGGCAGAAACAAACCATCTCAAAAATCACAAAACACCAACAGGAGAAAACTGCAGGAGAAACGATCCACGGCCGAGTCAACTCGGCCGCGGATCCGCGGAGGGAGCAAGCTCCGGCCGCGGATCCGCGGTGAGTTGATCGATTCACCAGATCGTTTTTCTTGCCTGTTCTTTAAAAAGCCTGAGCCGATTTTCAATACATGATTTATTATTTTTTGAGCAGAAATAAAAATCGGCAGAAACTTGATATTTTTAACGTGTTTTGCGGTTTTTCGTCCGATCGAAATTCTAGATAATTTGCTAACATGCTAGGGTGTGTTTAGCTAGGCTCTGATACCACTGTAAGTCCACGTTACCTCTCCCGGTTCTTTCGGGCTTGCGGAAATGGTGAAAAATGATTTTTCGGGTAATGGTAACATGGACTATAAAACACGGATCTTTGCTAAACTACACACTAGCAATTAACTAGAGCTTTACCTACTCGGTTAGGAGTTATACCTCAACTTGAACTCCTTTTCTTGGACTCTTTGTGGTGGTCGGATGGTTCTTTCCTCGTCGCCTTCTCTTGCCGAAGATGGATCCACCTGAGAGTCTCTACCTTGAGCTTCTTTCTCGAACTTGAGAAAACTAAAGTGTCCGGCTTGCTAGACCTTCAACCTTAGGATGAGTAGAGAGTGGCTTTGGTGTTTTATCTCCAAGAAAATGTTTCTCAACACATGAGATGAATTTTCCTTGAGCTAGAGGAAGAGGAAGAAGAAAGGATGAGAGAGAATCAATATAAGAGAATGAGAATAGTTTTACAACCATATCAAATATATGTGAATTAATCTAATTAATAATATTAATCAAAATGAAAAAGGTGATGGTTGGTTTGATAAGACCATTATCATTTCACATTAAATGTTTTTTGCAAAGATCAAAGAGCATCTTTGGAATGAAATGATGATGGTCAATGTTTCAACCTTGGTCAACAAGTCAACCTTGGTCAACAAGTCAACAAACCCTAACAATAACCCAATTTCATTTAAATAATATTATCAATTGATATTTCACATATTCATTAGGGTTTGGTAAACGACAACCGTCAACTGTGCATACACACCCGTACTAAAACCCTAATGAGAATCCTCTTCCTCTGCCTCAGTCAACTGTGCATACACACCCGCATTCGTGTTCCGAGGAGCACGAATACTATGAGATAAAACTAACCCCAAAGCATATACTAGGATCTGGCTCAAACCAGAGCCCGCTAGTAATAACTGTCCGGACACCAAACGTGCACAAGTGCGCGGATGTGAACGAACCTTGTCGCAAAAC
Source organism: Agapanthus africanus (assembly GCA_030015575.1). NCBI lineage: Eukaryota > Viridiplantae > Streptophyta > Magnoliopsida > Asparagales > Amaryllidaceae > Agapanthus > Agapanthus africanus. Next base: position 752,186,057 of record CM057339.1, read on the forward strand.
CATGCGACCTCTACTCTGTTTTGCCCAAAGGCGAATAACCCTCTGTGTGGGACTCTAAAGACTCGACACTACGCTGGCAGTGGGTTTAACCACAGGCCGCAAGCGGTACTAGCTGTACGTAACGGTCCCCAGGTAGATGCCGATAAGAAGACTGATGAGGTGAACCCATCCGAACTCCTACTGAGCCTGAATGTGACAATCTCTGTACAGTCCGGTCTGTTCGTCTAAGAATATCGCATGGCGAGCCTAAGGGGCGGTAAATGTCAGTCCCCTAATAGCGGTACAAGTCATGTCGGAGTGTAGCCCAGAACACCCAAAGATAACACTGGAAACCTACCAGTATATCTCACTTGCCCTGGCCAGGGACTTTGTGTAATGGCTCTCCTAGACACAGCACGATATCAACCCCCAATACCGGGAGAGACGAATCTTATCTAACCATCACTGCCTCCAAGTGCTTCAGGACTGCACCCAACTACTACCTGTTTGCACGACTCCTTTGAGCCGTGGTAGGGTAGTAATCTAAGTACAGTGGGAACACACTCGAGGCGAAGTGACAGTATCAAGTCAGCGGACTAAGCTGTATTCATGTCACCTAGGAACTGATAACTGACGATAGGTATAGTACCAACCAACAGTTCCCAACGAGTCCTGTCCAGTGTACTCGTAACCTAACGATCACCCGCATACTATCTCAAGTATGACGTACTGAAGGCTGTGGGACAGACCGTCTCCCAAGCTGGGATGAGAAGAGCATACACTGGTCTACTCCGGAGTATCGATGCCCTGTCTCGATAGTCCTACGACTAGGGACCTGCATAAGGATGTGCTTGTGGATTACCCAGCCCCCACGAGTGTGACTGCCATCACAACGCTGGTAATCAAGCAAAGATCCTAAAGGCTCCACTAATGTGTATAGGCGATATCCTAAAAGAAACACATGTACACATTAAAGTAGAAACAAACCAAGTAACATACTACCATTTTGAGCAAGATTGTCTATACAACTGTGAATAACCCAAGCTTCCATCAAGTAATATACAAACTAGTATGATACAGTAATGGCCTCTAGGGCATATACACTAACAGATACAAAGGACAATACTGCGGATCTACTCACGAAGGCCATACCCCAGATACAATTTGAGAGACTCTTCAGGATGTTGGGTATGAGATACTACAACAGCTGGCCTTAGTGCAAGTGGGAGATTGTTAGTTATGTATATGCCCTAAAGGCCATTATTGTACATATGATGTATAATATAGTGGAAGCTTGGATATATATAGAGAGGACTTTCTTACTCGATATGATAGTATGCTATCTGGATACACTTTGTCTTAACATGTTGACTTGTATTGGTTTACTCTCTTACTCTCACATGTTGATAAAGCCCTTAGGATATGTACTTGACTATTGGGACTATGATGAGATCATACTAGTGGGGCCAGGGTAGTCAACGAGTACATCCTATAACTGTTCCTAGTCGAGGGTGTATCGAGACAGGGCATCGATACACCAGAGTAGACTAGCGTATACGCATCTCGACCCATATGATGGGAGATGGATGATCCCATATCCATCGGTGTTTGACATCAAAGATGGTGTACGGGTGCTCAGTGGAGACTGGGTACACTGAACGGACTCGCCGAGAACTCCTAGATGGTATTATACCAATCGTCAGATAGCAGTTCTTCGGTGACACTGGTACAGGTTAGTCTGTTGACCCGAGATCGTCATAGAGTCTTGTGTGATTCTCACCGTGCTTTGATTTCCACCTTACCACGTGCAAGAGGGCATGCAAAACGGTGGCTTTTGGGTACAGCCCCGAATCATATGGAGGCAATGAGCGATAGGAGGGGTTTCGTCTCTCCCGGTATAGGGAGTTGATGTTGTGCTGTGTTCGATTGGCTATAACTGGAAGTCCCTGGCCAGGGCTGATATGGAGTGCTACTGGTAAGTGTTATTAGTAGTTTATCGACCTGTTATGAGCCTCACATCGACACGACTTATCGGTTACTGGGGTCTGACGTTTACCACCCGTAGACTGGATATGCGACATATCAGACGAAGAGACCGGACTGTACGGTAGTGTTACTGATTGGATTCATAGGAGAATGTATAGGCTTGCTTGTTGATCTTCTGATCGCTCAATACCTGGGTGGCTATTACGTTTAGCTGATCGCTTGCAGCTTGTGGGTGTTTGATATGATCATCACCTACTGTCGGCGTAGTGACGATTTTTTATAGTCCTACACAGAGGTTTCCTGGTTCAGGCAAAATGGAGTAGGAGCACATATGTGATATGTGCGGGACCGAGAATAATACGATATGAGATACCGTATTCTATTATCGCGATATATGATATCGGCCGGGCATATGTGATATAGCCGGGTCATGGGATCAAGTGTTGATTCGATGAATTGGTACATGTTATATTAGTCGGTTATATGCTATATAGCTGGATTGTCGGATCAAGTGTTGATTCGATCATTTAATGTATGATTATATATGTGATATATTATATTACATTAACTAATATAAGCTCGCTTTATTGATTCATTTTCTCACCGGATAATACATTGATATATATGCGATATATATTAATTGTATTATTTTCTTTTTGTTACAAAAATATATTATATATGTGATATATAATATTGTAACATGTTAGGTGTTCCCCTCCGAATGACGCGGCCAAGACGGACTGTCTTGCCTGAGATTCGGGGCAGATGCTAATTGGTGCTATCCGTCCACCTCTCCGAAGATGCCAAGTTGATTTATGGCACCATGTATCGGAGGTTTAAACGGATGCGGCCGATATAGCAGATTTCGTCAGTTCCCCCTCGTTTGAGGCGTTTTTGATTGTGGGGACGCTCTTCCCTGCAGGCGCAAGCCCCTGCAGTTAATTTCGCTACCGCATCGCGGTAACAACTTTCTCCTTCTCCAGCTGGTCACTTCGTGTCGTGTGTGTTTGTTTTGTGTTTGGTTGCCCGTGGATTGTATACGGAGACTGAGTTATGTCGTCGCCCGTAGGGCGTGGATTAGTCCAAATCCGTATTTTCTTAGATTTGGGTTTGGGGTTTTGGTTTGAGGATACGTTAGTCATATTTGAGGCTAAGATCAACTCAAACGTTTTTTAAGGATACTTTAGTCTAATTTGAGACTAAGATCAACTTAACAGGATCGTTTAGATCCGACAAAAGAGCATTTGGGCACTATTGTTCCAGTTTAGGGACATGGTGGTCCATCATTCCCGTTTTGGGGACAAATGTTAGTTTAAGGACGCATTAGTCCATGAGTTTAAGGACCCCACAGTCCGTATTAATGTGTGGTTGTCAGGACCCGACACCTCTCTGAAGACGTTGAAGGATTACAACGACAAATATCAGAGGAGTTCAGAGATGTACCCTTGAACCAAAGTTGGTTGGGAGACCTGTAGTCCAATTTTGGACTAAAGTCTGTTTGAGGGTTTAAGGATACGTTAGCCGTATTTGAGGCTAAGATCAACTTAAACGTTTGTTAAGGATATGTTAGTCCAGTTTGAGACTAAGATCAACTTAACGGGATCATTTAGATCCTACAAAAGAGTATTTGGGCTCTATTGTTCCGGTTTAGGGACATGGTGGTCCATTTCCAGTTTAGGGACATGGTAGTCCATTTCCAGTTTAGGGACATAGTGGTCCATGTTCCAGTTTAGGGACGTGGTGGTCCATAGGTAGTTTAAGGACGCATAAGTCCGTGGATTTAAAGACCCCACAGTCCGTATTTTAGTTTAAGGACGCATAAGTCCGTGGGTTTAAGAACCCCACGGTCCGTCTTGATGTGTGGTCGTCGGGACCCGTCACCTCTCTGAAGACGTTGAAGGATTACAACGACAAATATCAGAGGAGTTCAGAGATGTACCCTTGAACCAATGAGTTGGTTGAAAGAGCAGATGTGCTCAGTTCAAGATGATTTGAGGACTTATGGCCAGTTTGGGCTAAGTCCAATTATGTTTGAAATATTGGCCCTCTGTTGGTCCATTAAAGGAGAGGCTTTGCCTCTAGAAACTTAGCCAATTGGGCTAAAGCTAGTGTTAAACACTAAAGACCAACAGTGTTGAACACTGGGAATAAGATTAGCAAGTTAGTATTAAACACCAAAAGATAACCAGTGTTAAGCACTAGCAACAGGGCTTTCAAATTAGTGTTAAACACTAAAGCAAATCAGTGTTAAACACTGGTAATCAGAGATTTCAAATTAGTGTTAAACACTAAAGCAAATCAGTGTTAAACACTGGGAACAAAGTCTTCAGATTAGTGTTAAACACTAAGGAGAGAGGGGTCACGTGTGGACACGTGAGAGCGCCCTGATTTCCCTTATTTTATTCTGCAGATCAGTGTTTAACTCTTTTAATTCTGACGGCCATCATGTGTAAGCACGTGATGGAGGCCCCCGCTCTGGTCTGTTAGAATGCTCATTAGGGGTCACGTGGTGACACGTGAGGGCGCCCTAAATGTGGAGCCAGATCTCCTTTTGGTTTATCCTCAAATCTGCGAATAAGTGTTAAGCACTTTTGTTTTTATTTTAGAGCATCACGTGTTGGCACGTGATGGGGATCTGTGCGCCAATTGTTAAAGTATTAGCTGAGGGGTCACGTGATAACACGTGAGAGCGCCCAAAGCTTTCATTTCCTTTGCTTTTTCTTTCTGCGTTTTGGGAGTCACGTGGGAGCACGTGAGGTGATGCTTCAAGGTTATTTGCAGGGGATCTTTTCATGGGTCACGTGGGGGCACGCGACCCTAGTTCTTTTCATGAACAGAGATCTTTTAAGAATTGAATTCTTTGTAGGGTTAAACCCTAATTATGATTTTGGAGGAATTAAATTCCTATCGTGAAAGAATTAAATTCTTATTTAGGGTAAAACCCTAATTTCTTTTTAAAGGAATTAAATTCCCAGATATGTAAAAGAATTAAATTCTTGATTAGGGTTAAACCCTAGTTTTGTTTTAGGAGAATTAATTTCTCAAAACTCAATTCCCCTTCTAAGTTTAGGATCTGCATGGCAGGATCTCGACCCGATGAGAATTAAATTCTCATCCTATGGGGAGATGTGCTCTGTACAGATCTTCAACCAGAAGAAGAACTAAGTTCTTTATTAAAGAAGAGTTAAACTCTTAAATTTTGAGAATTAAATTCTCTTTTTGAAGTTGATCTTTTCCCTTTTCTCATCTAGGGTTTTCTTTGTTGAGAATTAAATTCTTCTTTCTCTTCTTCCCTCTTGAGAATTAAATTCTCCTCTCTCTGTTTCTCTCTCTAAAAGGTAGACCCCCCGTCTCTTCTTTCTTGGCTCCTATTTATAGGAGAAGGAAGAGAATCAATTTGTTTAGCAAATCTCTCATTGAAAGATTTGATTTGTATTCGTTAGAGATTTGATTTGCATTCATCATTCATCTGGACCTTTGGATTATTAGGTGAATTTTATTCACCATTGGATTTTAAATCCAAAGATATTCCTTTGTTATTTCGGTTAGATTTTAAGGGGAAATCTTTCCAAGTTCAAGATTTTTCCATAAATAGGTGATATTTAATCACCTTTGGATCTTTAATCCAACGGTCCCCATAATCCTTTTCCATTTGGAAAGATTTAGAAGCTTTTAGAATTTAATTCTATTTCGAAAGATTTTTAGAGAAATTTAGAATTTTAATTCTATTAAACTGTAAGGCTTTCAAAGCCTGTCACGTGCTGGCACGTGACCCTTGATCACGTGTGAGCACGTGACCCCCAAATTGGTTCCTTTAACAGCAGCTTGTTCATGTTGTTGTTTTAACCATCACGTGTCAACACGTGACCATAGGTCACGTGTGAGCACGTGATATCTCGTTGAGGTACTTCCTGATTTTTAATCAGGGAACAGATTTTAGAATTTAATTATATTCATTATTTTAGAGGCCTTAAAAGCCCATCACGTGTCTGCACGTGGCCCATGGTCACATGTGAGCACGTGATGCCCCATTGGAGTCTTTTCTAAGTTTTTATTATATCTTTTAACCCCTCCAGCGGGTTCTTAAAAGTCCATCACGTGTGGACACGCAATACCTCATAACTTTTGATCTCGGATGAATTACGAGGCCCATAATATATCAAATCGAAGGGTTTTTCGAGATGCTTCCAATACCATCAGACTTTATCTGTTTCGCATTTGGGAGTTTGTCAAAAAACAGCCTGGAAGATACTGGTTCGCATTTTCTTAAGCGTATCGCTTCCATTTGATACCTTGGACTCTTCTGCGCAGAAATTTTCGGCGGGAACTAATGCCCCCATTACTTTTCCCACGTAAGTATATACGTGGGTGAAGTAGTGCAAAATAATGCATAGCGTATGACCAATTTCGGGTTGGTATATTACTTTCAGAATCTTGATCTGCGAAGATAACGAGCGGACACAAGCGTCGTCATTTATCATTGACTCAAATCTCGACTCTTAAGAGATATAGTTCCAAACCCTCAACTCCATGAGCCGCACCCTTATCTATTTATATCTTACTCTGGCGTGAAGTAGTTTATATGCTCATGAGTAGCTTTTCCATTTCAGTGGCATGCAGCTTTGGCGAGTGTGGCTCATAGATGGTCCATCTTGACCTCTTTGCAAGGCGGTGATGGCTTAGGAGACAGGGTTAGGATCTGCCACCTAAGACTTTTCAACTTTATGAGCCGTGAGGGTCTCATTAAGACTTTTCTCCCTACGAGTCGAGAGGATCCCGCAGGTGTATTTTCTCCTTAGGGGTCGTGAGGACTCCTAAGTGTGTTTTCTCTTGAAAGTCGTAAGGATCTCACAAGAGAATTTTCCCGCTTATAAGTCGAGAGGACTCGTAAGTGGTTGTTTCCCTCCTTGTCGAGATTTGAATTTGGAGAGTGTGACCCGTGGATAGTACGCAAGAGACCGTTTTGGGCCGACTTGCAGGGTCCCAGTGCTTAGGAAACAGGTTTTTTTAATCCCTACCGCCTAAGGCTTTATCTCACGATTCGAGACGAATCGAGAAGTTCTCGCAAAAACATCAATTTCTTCACGAGTCGAAACGGATCGAGCAGATCTCGCAAGAATATCCTAACGTCACAGTTAACCTCTGCTCTTTACGACAGAAGTCCGTTAGGGTCTGTGGTACTTAGGGTTTTGGCCGTCGTACCGTCGCATCAGCTGATATATTCCTCGATAGGCAATCGTGCTGTTCGAGTAGCCCTGCGACTGCCGTGTCTCTGATCCCTTCGGGGGATGGACAAGACGTCTTCAAGCAATCCTCCTTAGCAGTTTGACCGTCGGAAGAGCAAGCGTTAAGAATTTGCCATGCCGCTTTTTACTTGAGGTTAGGCTCGTTTTGGGGAGCCCCGATGAGTCATAACCACTCCGCGCTGGTGTGGGATGATCTCCGATAGTCTTTCAGGCTTTATATGACTTGCCGTTAAGACCCTGAAGCTAGGAATTTAGCCTTTGCTTCATTTGCTGGCATTGCGTCCTCTGTATCGAGACGAATGTCGTGGTTGTCTCTAGGTTGCTGGTGAACCGTCGAGGTTTGGAACTAGGGATTTTGCCGTGGCTCCTTTTGGTGATGTTGCGTCTGCTGTATCGAGACGAACGTCAAGGTGGTGACCACTCCATGTGGGATGATCTCCGGTGGTCTTTCAGGCTTTATATGACTTGCCGTTAAGACCTTGAAGCTAGGAATTTGGCCTTCGCTTCGTTTGCTGGCATCGTGTCCTCTGTCTCGAGACGAATGTCATAGTTGTCTCTAGGTTGCTAGTGAACCGTCGAGGTTTGGAACTAGGGATTTTGCCGTGGCTCCTTTTGGTGATGTTGCGTCTGCTGTATCGAGACGAATGTCGAGGTGGTGACCACTCCACACTGATGCGAGATAATCTCCGATTGTCTTTCAGGCTTTATATGACTTGCCGTTAAGACGCATGAAGCTAGGAATTTGGCCTTCGCTTCGTTTGCTGGCATCACGTCCTCTGTATCGAGACGAATGTCATGGTTGTCTCTAGGTTGCTGGTGAACCGTCGAGATTTGGAACTAGGGATTTTGCCGTAGCTCCTTTTGGTGATGTTGCGTCTGCTGTATCGAGACGAACATCGAGGTGGTGACCACTCCACACTAGTTCGAGATGATCTCCGATTGTCTTTCAGTCTTTATATGACTTGCGTTAAGACCCTGAAGCTAGGAATTTGACCTTTTGCTTCATTTGCTTTGGCGCGTCTGAATCCTGCTGGGGGAAGAACGCTGGGGTGACATTTCATCTGCTGTATCGAGACGATCGTCGAGGTGGTGACCACTCCGCGCTGGTGCAAGATGATCTCCGATTGTCTTTCAGGCCTTATATGACTTGCCGTCAAGACCCTAAAGTTAGGAATTTGGCCTTTTGCTTCATCTGCTTTAGTGTGTCCGGATACTGTTGGAGGAAGGACGCTGTAGTGACATCTCGCCTGCTGTATCGAGACGACGTCGAGGTGTTGATCACTCTATGCGGGATGATCTCCGATAGTCTTTCAGGTTTTATATGAGTTACCGTCAAGACCCTGAAGCTAGGAATTTGGCCTTTGCTTCGTCTGCTTTGACCGTAAGGTCTTTTGTTGACGATGCGTCTGCATCCTGCTGGACCGCGAAAGAATGCTGCTGTTGACATTGCATCTGCTGTAACGAGACGAATGCTGAGGTGGAGCTAGGATTTTGCCGTCACTCCGCTTTGCTGACCATGGGGTCTTTCGTCGATGTTGCATCTCCATCCTGCTGGACTGCGGAGGAACACCGTCGTTGACATCTCGTCTGCTGTAACGAGACGAATGCTGAGGTGGAGCTGGGATTTTGCCGTCACTCCGCTTTGTTTCGACCATAAGGTCTTTTGTTGACGTTACATCTGCGTCCTGCTGGACTGCGAAGGAACGATGCTGTTGACATCTCGTCTGCTGTAACGAGACGAATGCTGAGGTGGAGCTGGGATTTCGCCGTCACTCCGTTTGATGGTGTAACATTTGTGTCCTGCTGGAATGAGGAGGCACACCATTGTTGGTCTCCAGGCTGCAGATGTGGCCATTGAGATTTAGAACTAGGGCATTTGCCATGGCTCCGTTTCGTTGCGACTCTGAGATCAGTTGTTGACGTCATGTCTGCATCAGGTTGGAGGGACAAAGCATGCCGGTGTTGATCTCTAAGTCGTCGATGTTGACGTCGAGACCCTGAAGCTAGGGATCTTCCTTTGCTTCATTTGCTAACATTGTGTCTGCAATATTGCGACAAATGTCGAGGTTGTCTCTAGGTTGTCTATGAACCGTCGAGATTTGGCTTCTCTTTCTGATGGAGCCTGTTGGGAAGGTATGGTTCCCTCTTTGTTTGTGCCCCTGGGTTGTATACAGGGATTGATGTGATCTCACCTGTAGGGCAAAAAGTTTCATTCTTTCATCATTTTTTATTCTTTCTGCGATGCTCTATCATTTCAGCTTTTCATATCGCGAAAATCGCGATTGCCCAATCATTTCGGCTATTTTTCGCGGTGCCCAATCATTTCGGCTGTTTTTCTTTTTACTCGCTGCTTTTTATTGCGAGTTGCCCAATCATTTCGGCTATTTTTGTATGCATACATTTTTACTTGCTGACTTTGTTGCAAGTTGCCCCATCATTTCGACTATTTCGTATGCATGTGTGGCTCGCAGATTTTTCTATTGCGAGTGGGGGATTTGGGATCTGATACCAATCTTAGCATCAGCATCGCTGTGACTGGAATATTGCCAGGAGCGAATCATCATTTTCCGTAAAAGGACTTGGAATTTGATACCATTTTAGGCATCAGCATCGCTACCACTGGGATATTGCCAGGAGCGAATCATCATTTGCCTTCGTCGATGTCGAACAAAGGTGGCTTAGTAAACAGGGTTAGAATTCTGTCGACTAAGGCTTTTGACTTCATGAACCGTAAGGGTCTCACAAAGCTATTTCTCCTTACAAGTCGTGAGGATCTCGTAGGTGTGTTTTCTCCTTAGGGATCGTAAGGATTCCTAAGTGTATGTTCCCCCGTAAGTCATAAGGATCTTACAAAAGGGTTTTCTCTTTATAAGTCGAGAGGGTTATTCATCATATGGACATATCCCTAGTCACGAGTGGGACTTTGCTGGGGAAATGTTTATTCGCGCCCGTGGATTGTATACAAGGGTCAGTATGAGCCGCTTGTAGGGCAGTGTCGAAGGTTGTGGGGGTTGCTTAAGAACAGGTTCGGATCTCTGTAACTTAAGACTTTCAAATCTTATAAGCCGTGATGGCCCCATAAGAGAGTTCTCCTTACGAGTCGTGAGGATCTCGCAAGTGTAATTTCTCCTTAGGAATCGTGAGGATCCCTAAGTGTGTTGCTCCTTTGTGAGTCGTAAGGATCTCACACGGGTGGTTTCTCCTTACAAGGTCGAGAGGACCCTGTAAGTGTTTTAACGAGGTTGCGCCCTTTCGGGTTTTCACAAACACTCGCCGGTAGCCCTGCTGTTTTTACTCACGGAGTCCTTTCGGGTTTTCATCCGTGCCCATTTTGCTTATAGACATACCGTTTTCCTTTTTTTTTATTCTTTTTATTCTTTATTTTTAACGAGGTTGCGCCCTTTCGGGTTTTCACAAACACTCGCCGATAGCCCTGCTGTTTTTACTCACGGAGCCCTTTCGGGTTTTCATCCGTGCCCATTTTGCTTATGGACATACCTTTTTTTTCTTTTTTCTTTTTTCTTTTTTTTTAACCACGCCAGCCTGAGGATGCCGCGGGTTGATAGTAGTTTAACGACGTTTCGGTCATTTGCAAGTTTTAGGACATTGCGGTCCATCGTTAATTTAGGGACGTTTCGGTCCGACGCCAGTTTTAGGACATAATGGTCCACCGTCGCCGTATTTGAGGCGAATCTCTAGTTTACTGACTTTTCGGTCTACAGCTAGTTTTAAGACATAGTGGTCCAAAGTTAGTTTAACGACGTTTCGGTCTATCGTTGCCATATTTGAGGCGGGTTTCTAGTTTATGGACTTTTCGGTCCAGGGGGCTTTCTCTATGAAAGAGCACGATGCCCCCGGCATGTCCATCTTTTTCGGAGCATGTGGTGTGGCGGGCTCACCTTCCAGTTGTCAGACAACGCGAATTTGCCCTGTTGGTATTCATCCTCAATCCAGCCTTTGAAGACATAGCAATTTTCGAGTGGGTGACCCATTACTCTGTGGTAGGGACAATAGTTAGGATTGTCAACGTCACCTGGGTGCAATGGACATTTCGGATCCGGCAGAGTGATGAGCCCGCTGCGCATCGCTAGCTCGAACAGTCTCTTTGTTTTATCTCTGGGAAACGAGTAAGGATGTTTCAACTTCTCATTGAGATATCGCGGCTTGTTGTTTTGACGACCAAACGGTTTCGGGTCACTCGGCTGTTGTTGAGCATTGGCGACGGAGGTCATTTTCCATTCCCCTTATCCTTTTTGTTCGATCCCTTGTTTGCGGGTCCGAGATTCTTTTCGGGTAGCGTGCGATTGCGTAGATGAACGTTCTCGCAGCTCTTCTTTTCTTCCTCTTTTCCTGAGGTGGATTCTTTGAAGAGAGGGCTGAGAGTCATTTCTTCTTCAGAATCGCTCCCGAAGGTGAAAGATTGCGATCTTCTGCCGTCAACCATGTAACCGTTGCCGGCAGTTTTCATATGCTCATTTTTCGTGCTCTGTTTCCGACGAGCTTCGCGCTTCAATCGCTGAACGTGCTGCCGGTAAGCAACGTATCCCTACCACCAGTTTTTAAAGGCATTGCATTCTTCAGTAGGGTGTGCAATCTTCTGATGATATAAGCAGAAGTTAAGATGCATGTCCGCTTCATCAAGATATATATCGGTGGGAGAATTTCCTCTGAAAGAGGGGAGCTTCATTCCCATCGATATGGCTTTGGCGAACCTTTTCCTCATCTTGAACCTGCTTTTATTTGCGGCGGATGTACTTTGATCCGGTGGGAGTGTTTCGGCCCTTTCATCTAGTCGTCGGCGTTTGGCTTTCTCGAATATGGCCATCTCGCGCTCTCGATCAGCTTTGCTTTTAAGACGGGCTTCGTTCAGGAATGCATCAATCATTTCGTCTGATGGTCCTAGAAGTTCTGGCTTAGGATCTGCCCCCAGCTTCTCTGTGTAAGGAGCTCCTTCGTCGTTTATCAACGAGTGAGAGATCACATGGCAGGTTGCCACATAGTCTTCAGATTCATCCGACGAGTCTTCTCCATTGTCATCATCTCCGTCCTTAATGACGTGGCTTAGAAATTCTTGGCGTGTGATTGGAGTCCGCGCTTTTTGAATGTATTCTTCCAACGTGTCAATCTGTTTTTGCAGGTCCGTGCGCTTGTCACCAGGCTGCACGGGCTTTTTGGTCTTCTTCTTCTTCTTCGAAGACTTTGACGGATGGGTGTGAGCGCTCTGACCATCACCACCCGTTTTTGGAATTGGGCGCGGTTTTAGCATTCCCTCGATGATCTCGGGTTCCAGTAGATTTTTCCACCTGATTGCCGGGCACGTTTGGAAATCCTTCAGATTCTTTTAGTTTTGGTCGAAAGGGCCACCTCCCATGGAGCTTCCTCAACAAAAGAGCACGTTGCCCCCGGTGTATTTGTCTTCTTAGAAGTGTGAGGCTGTGGCGGGTTCACCTTCCAGTTTTCGGATAACGCGAACTTGCCTTGTTGGTACTGATCCTCGATCCATCCCTTAAAGACGAAGCAATCTTCAATTGGATGGCTTACCGCTTGGTGGTAAGGGCAGTAATTTGGATCGTTGACATCTCCTGGCTGCAACGGACGTTTCGGACTCGGTAGGTTGATGAGTCTGTTGCGCACTGCCAGCTCGAACAATCTCCTCGTTTTATTCTGAGGAAACGAGTAAGGACGTCCTAGTGTCTCCTCGAGGGATGGGCGTGGACGCACATTGTTTTGGCGAATAACCGGCTTTGAGTTGCTCGGCTGTTGTGGAGTATTGGCGACGAAGGTTGCTTTCCCTTTGCCCTTTTCGTTCCAAGGCTCTGTCTTTGAAAAGGAAGGCCTATGGCCCATCTGGTCCATTTGGGCCAGCTTGTCAATCAAGTCCTGGAAGGTGGTCGGCTTGAAGAACATCATGAATTGGGAGATGGTCGCTTGGGGGTCGAGAGTACCCACGAACATGCCCACGGTAGGAGCTTCTTCGATCCGCTGTTCGCACTTCGACCATAAGTTTCGCCACCGTACTGCGTATTGGACCCACGTTTCGCCTGGCCTTTCCCTGGCGTTGATCAGTGCTGTTATCGGGGCGCGCTCGCTGGCACTCGCGAATCGCCGAGTAAACAACAACTCCATTTCAGCGAAGGTCTTGATGGAGTCATTTGGAGTTCGGAGTACCACTCAAATACCGTCTCCGATAAGCTATCGATGAACTGGCGAAGCAACAATTTATCATCACCGCCGATATTGCCACAAAGAGCCCTGAACTGGGCAACATGTTGATGTGGATTCCCCGTCCCTTTATATACATGGAACTTAGGGATCGTATATCCCAGCGGGTAACTGATTTGGTCATACCAGCTCGGATAGGGTCGTCCGGTTTTGACGATTTGCCCGGCTGCTTCACTCGCCTGATGAGCTCGTATTTGCTGAGCTATATAGTCATCCAGTGCGGCCTTAGAAATGGTTTCTTCCTTGGCTGCTGAAAGAGCCGGAGGAGGATTTGACGTTTCTCCCCCGTCGTCTTCAAGGACGATCGGAGGATCTTTAGCGGGAGGATCTTGTTGGATCATCATACCCACCATGTCCTGGAACAGGAGGGCCATACCCACCATGTCCTGGAACAGGAGGGCCATTCGCTTTATGTTGGCTGCTTGTTCCGCAGCATCTTTGTCCTTCTTCTCCAATATCCTGTGAAGGAATTCAGCTTCGGTTTCTTGCTCCTGGCGTTGATCCGAGGACGCTTCGGGGCTTTCTTTTGGCCCAGTGAGTGCGGCCATTGCAGTCATCATTTCTTGAAGCTTCTGTTGTTGCTCCTGGGCTTTGGTCACGGATCGGGTGAGCGGTCAGTGACCCGTCGGAGCGCGGCTGCCCTCTTTCCCGGATGCCATATAGACAATGTGCACCACTATGCCCCCAAATTTGGGGCGTTTAGATTCAGTGTCTCTACGATTAGTCGCAGACTCAGGGATTTTCTCCGGCCTTCTTTTCTTGTGAGCGGTCGAAGTTGATGGGGCCGTTGTAGTGGGCACCCAAGTGGTTGTCGTCCTTTGCGGTTTGACAGGACGGTTATTTTCTTCTTGAACTTTCACCCTCTTCTGCCGGTGAGAGTGATCTTGAATGATTACTGAGTCCTGAACTCGTCGCCAGACCTTGTAAATTTTGGAGGACAGCCGTTGAGGGGGCTGCTCCAGCTTCACCTTTGGGGCATTATCCACAGGTGTAGGAGATCTTTTCAATACGGCAGTTGGCGAGTTTTTGCGTACCCTTCTTAGCGGTTCAAAGCTATTCCCGATCGGAACAGCAGCATTGATTTCCACCATCGGAGCTGGCGGAGTTATCCCAGAGGGGGAGTTGTCCCCAGCCTTCCTTACCCAGCTCCAGTGACGACGGCGAGCATGTCGAGCGGACGACGTTGGTTCAGCGATGGGGATGGTTTCGTCTTGCCCCCTTTCTGGATGAGACGCCGCTGGTGCCAGCCTCTTGAAGACTGACGTCTTTTGAGTGGCGGTGTCCAATCTGTCAAAGACAGACCCTCGAGCAGGAACGGGAGCCGAAATAGTCAACCTTGAAAAGACAGACTCTTTAGCAGAGGAAGCCGTCTTGACGAATTCAGAAATGGAGATGGATGTCTTCTTCGCGATGGACATGTCAGGGGTCATGAGCTTCTTGGCAGGCCCATCAGAGTTCAGGTTCAGCCTGGTAGAGACCGAGGCTGCCGGCTTGGCGTTGGACGACCCGTTGAGAGGGGCCGTGGTAGTAGTAAGCCGATCGAAGACCGACTTCTTTTGCACTTTCGGTGCGGGCACTGGAATGATGAAGCTTGCAGGCGGGAGCATGGTCCCGAAAAACAGACCGGTGGTGTCCTGAGACACTTGTTTCACCGGCATGGCAAAGATGGAGGCCTCTTGAGGCCCATAGGCTACACCTCCAGGTGAGGCGGAGTGTCGGTTGCACTTGCACTTCGAGCAGCTCGAGCAATTGGATTCCATTGATGCTTGATTTCTGCGCCAGGAAAAAGTCCAAATCTTAGTAATTTGAAACCCAAAGGCAACCATTAACAAACCACGATTCGTTCGTGAAGACGACACACGAAGTGTGGAGTGGAAAGAGGAAAAGGTCCCACCGGGCGTGCCAGAATCTGTTCCCCTCCGAATGACGCGGCCAAGACGGACTGTCTTGCCTGAGATTCGGGGCAGATGCTAATTGGTGCTATCCGTCCACCTCTCCGAAGATGCCAAGTTGATTTATGGCACCATGTATCGGAGGTTTAAACGGATGCGGCCGATATAGCAGACTTCGTCAGATTCCCCCTCGTTTGAGGGGGTTTTGATTGTGGGGACGCTCTTCCCTGCAGGCGCAAGCCCCTGCAGTTAATTACGCTACCGTATCGCGGTAACAACTTTCTCCTTCTCCAGCTGGTCACTTCGTGTCGTGTTTGTTTGTTTTGTGTTTGGTTTCCCTTGGATTGTATACGGAGACTGAGTTATGTCGTCGCCCATAGGGCGTGGATTAGTCCAAATCCGTATTTTCTTAGATTTGGGTTTGGGGTTTTGGTTTGAGGATACGTTAGTCATATTTGAGGCTAAGATCAACTCAAACGTTTGTTAAGGATACGTTAGTCTAATTTGAGACTAAGATCAACTTAACCGGATCGTTTAGATCCGACAAAAGAGCATTTGGGCTCTATTGTTCCAGTTTAGGGACATGGTGGTCCATCATTCCCATTTTGGGGACAAATGTTAGTTTAAGGACGCATTAGTCCATGAGTTTAAGGACCCCACAGTCCGTATTAATGTGTGGTTGTCGGGACCCGTCACCTCTCTGAAGACGTTGAAGGATTACAACGACAAATATCAGAGGAGTTCAGAGATGTACCCTTGAACCAAAGTTGGTTGGGAGACCTGTAGTCCAATTTTGGACTAAAGTCTGTTTAAGGGTTTAAGGATACGTTAGCCGTATTTGAGGCTAAGATCAACTTAAACGTTTGTTAAGGATATGTTAGTCCAGTTTGAGACTAAGATCAACTTAACGGGATCGTTTAGATCCGACAAAAGAGCATTTAGGCTCTATTGTTCCGGTTTAGGGACATGGTGGTCCATTTCCAGTTTACGGACATGGTGGTCCATTTCCAGTTTAGGGACATAGTGGTCCATGTTCCAGTTTAGGGACGTGGTGGTCCATAGGTAGTTTAAGGACGCATAAGTCCGTGGGTTTAAAGAACCCACAGTCCGTATTTTAGTTTAAGGACGCATAAGTCCGTGGGTTTAAGGACCCCACAGCCCGTCTTGATGTGTGGTCGTCGGGACCCGTCACCTCTCTAAAGACGTTGAAGGATTACAACGACAAATATCAGAGGAGTTCAGAGATGTACCCTTGAACCAATGAGTTGGTTGAAAGAGCAGATGTGCTCAGTTCAAGATGATTTGAGGACTTATGGCCAGTTTGGGCTAAGTCTAATTATGTTTGAAATATTGGCCCTCTGTTGGTCCATTGAAGGAGAGGCTTTACCTCTAGAAACTTAGCCAATTGGGCTAAAACTAATGTTAAACACTAAAGACCAACAGTGTTGAACACTGGGAATAAGATTAGAAAGTTAGTGTTAAACACTAGCAACAGGGCTTTCAAATTAGTGTTAAACACTAAAGCAAATCAGTGTTAAACACTGGTAATCAGAGATTTCAAATTAGTGTTAAACACTAAAGAAAATCAGTGTTAAACACTGGGAACAAAGTCTTCAGATTAGTGTTAAACACTAAGGAGAGAGGGGTCACGTGTGGACACGTGAGAGCGCCCTGATTTCCCTTATTTTATTCTGCAGATCAGTGTTTAACTCTTTTAATTCTGACGGCCATCACGTGTGAGCACGTGATGGAGGCCCCCCCTCTGGTCTATTAGAATGCTCATTAGGGGTCACGTGGTGACACGTGAGGGCGCCCTAAATGTGGAGCCAGATCTCCTATTGGTTTATCCTCAAATCTGCGAATAAGTGTTAAACAATTTTGTTTTTATTTTAGAGCATCACGTGTTGACACGTGATGGGGATCTGTGCGCCAATTGTTAAAGTATTAGCTGAGGGGTCACGTGATAACACGTGAGAGCGCCCAAAGCTTTCATTTCCTTTGCTTTTTCTTTCTGCGTTTTGGGAGTCACGTGGGAGCACGTGAGGTGATGCTTCAAGGTTCTTTGCAGGGGATCTTTTCAAGGGTCACGTGGGGGCACGTGACCCTAGTTCTTTTCATGAACAGAGATCTTTTAAGAATTGAATTCTTTGTAGGGTTAAACCCTAATTATGATTTTGAAGGAATTAAATTCCTATCGTGAAAGAATTAAATTCTTATTTAGGGTAAAACCCTAATTTCTTTTTAAAGGAATTAAATTCCCAGATATGTAAAAGAATTAAATTCTTGATTAGGGTTAAACCCTAGTTTTGTTTTAGGAGAATTAATTTCTCAAAACTCAATTCCCCTTCTAAGTTTAGGATCTGCATGGCAGGATCTCGACCCGATGAGAATTAAATTCTCATCCTATGGGGAGATGTGCTCTGTACAGATCTTCAACCAGAAGAAGAACTAAGTTCTTTATTAAAGAAGAGTTAAACTCTTAAATTTTGAGAATTAAATTCTCTTTTTGAAGTTGATCTTTTCCCTTTTCTCACCTAGGATTTTCTTTGTTGAGAATTAAATTCTCCTTTCTCTTCTTCCCTCTTGAGAATTAAATTCTTCTCTCTCTGTTTCTCTCTCCAAAAGGTAGACCCCCCGTCTCTTCTTTCTTGGCTCCTATTTATAGGAGAAGGAAGAGAATCAATTTGTTTAGCAAATCTCTCATTGAAAGATTTGATTTGTATTCGTTAGAGATTTGATTTGCATTCATCATTCATCTGGACCTTTGGATTATTAGGTGAATTTTATTCACCATTGGATTTTAAATCCAAAGATATTCCTTTGTTATTTCGGTTAGATTTTAAGGGGAAATCTTTCCAAGTTCAAGATTTTTCCATAAATAGGTGATATTTAATCACCTTTGGATCTTTAATCCAACGGTCCCCATAATCCTTTTCCATTTGGAAAGATTTAGAAGCTTTTAGAATTTAATTCTATTTCGAAAGATTTTTAGAGAAATTTAGAATTTTAATTCTATTAAACTGTAAGGCTTTCAAAGCCTGTCACGTGCTGGCACGTGACCCTTGATCACGTGTGAGCACGTAACCCCCAAATTGGTTCCTTTAATAGCAGCTT
Organism: Agapanthus africanus; assembly: GCA_030015575.1. Classification (NCBI taxonomy): domain Eukaryota; kingdom Viridiplantae; phylum Streptophyta; class Magnoliopsida; order Asparagales; family Amaryllidaceae; genus Agapanthus; species Agapanthus africanus. Next base: position 752,204,496 of record CM057339.1, read on the forward strand.
GTTCATGTTGTTGTTTTAACCATCACGTGTCAACACGTGACCATTGGTCACGTGTGAGCACGTGATATCTCGTTGAGGTACTTCCTGATTTTTAATCAGGGAACAGATTTTAGAATTTAATTATATTCATTATTTTAGAGGCCTTAAAAGCCCATCACGTGTCTGCACGTGGCCCATGGTCACATGTGAGCACGTGATGCCCCATTGGAGTCTTTTCTAAGTTTTTATTATATCTTTTAACCCCTCCAGCGGGTTCTTAAAAGTCCATCACGTGTGGACACGCAATACCTCATAACTTTTGATCCCGGATGAATTACGAGGCCCATAATATATCAAATCGAAGGGTTTTTCGAGATGCTTCCAATACCATCACACTTTATCTGTTTTTCATTTGGGAGTTTGTCAAAAAACAGCCCGGAAGATACTGGTTCGCATTTTCTTAAGCGTATCGCTTCCATTTGATACCTTGGACTCTTCTGCGCAGAAATTTTCGACGGGAACATTAGGGTTACAAATGCAACATGGTTGTTAAGTTTAAACCAAGTTCGGGTTAGCTTTTGGGTTAGCTTTTTCATGAAGTTTCATGAAGCTTTCTTTTGTCATTTAGCTTGATATTTTGTGTAGATATTTATTAACCTAACCCAAACCCTTTACCTATGGTTTATTCTCTACAATGGTTAAGCCTTTCATTCTTAACCAAGGGTTGCAATTGTAACTACAACAATAATTCATTATTTATCACAAAAGTTTTCTTCTTCTTCTTCCTCCTTGAAAAAGCTTTCTAGCTTTTTGTGTTGTGATGATTTAAAGTGAGAATTTGAAAATAAAAGAGAGAAAAATTCCTACTTCATCATCCTCATCTATTCTAGCCACTTAGATTAGGGTGTTCACTTCACTAATACTTGATTAGAGAAGTGAGAGCTTGAGTTTGAGATTCTTCAAGGTAGATCATCTTCGAAAAGGAAGACTTTAAGCAAGCATGGATCATTCGGCTTGTGGAGCCTCTCTAGAGTCCGGAAGTTCATGGATCGCGGTGAAAAGACTACTACTCGGAGCTAATGAAGCGAAGGAACAGACTACAAAGGTTGTAATCCCTTTCTCTTAGATGTAAAGTTATTTACATGCAAGTTAACCTTAATTCTCTAGTTAAGATCTTGGTTAGGGTTTGTTTAGCACCCCAAAATTTTTAAAGTAGCATGATTGATGCTTGCCAAAACCTTTACAAGGTGCTATGCTAACCCAACAGGGATAAGAATCAAATTCTGTCCTGACTTGACCACTCGTTTGGTAGTAATCCAGTTGCTAAATAGTTCACAATATCTGCGAATCAGGGTTCGCATGATACTGTCAAGAGCTGTTCATCCGGAAAAATGTCGTTTATTGGAAGTGAAAGCGTCGGAGAAGAAGGAAGTCGTGAAAGATGGTCGGCTACTACATTTTCACATCCTCTTTTGTCTTTGATGACAAGGTCAAACTCTTTGAGTAAGAGGATCCAACGTATCAGCCGAGATTTTGCGTCCTTCTTTGAAAAAAGATGGCATAGAGCATAATGGTCTGTGTAAACAATGACTGGAGAGCCGATCAAGTAAGGCCTGAATTTTTCTAATGCAAACACAACAGCCAAGAATTCCTTCTCGGTTGTTGTGTAATTTAGCTGGGCATCGTTCAGGGTTCGACTAGCATAATAGATTACGTGCGACCTTTTATCAATGTGCTGTCCTAGGATCGCACCAATATCATAGTCAGATGCATCGCACATAATCTCAAAGGGATACGTCCAGTCAGGAGAAGAAAGTATGGGAGCAGAAGTGAGTGAGCTTTTAAGTGATTCAAATACAGTCACACAGCTTGAGTTAAAATCGAATGTGGTGTCCTTGGCCAACAGAAGAGTCAAGCGTCTAGCGATTTTGCTAAAATCCTTGATAAACCGTCTATAGAAACTGGCGTGGCAAAGAAAAGCTCGGATGTCTCGGACGCATCTGGGAGGAGGAAGATTGGAAATGACCTCAATCTTAGCTTTATCCACCTCAATGCCATTTTGCGAGATGATATGTCCCAAGACAATACCTTCGCGCACCATGAAGTGGCACTTTTCCAAGTTCAAAGTGAGATTTTTATCCTTACACCGGGTAAGGACGGCGTCGAGATGCTGTAAACACTCGTCAAAGGAATCGTCGAAAATGGAGAAATCATCCACGGATATCTCTAAGAATTTTTCCAGCATGTCTGAAAAAATTCCCATCATACACTGCTGGAAGGTAGTGGGTGCATTGCTTAACCCAAAGGGCATACGGCGACATGCAAATGTACTGAAAGGAAAGGTGAACGTTGTTTTGTCTTGGTCCTTTTCGGCGATGGGAATCTGGTTATAGCCGGAGTAGCCATCCAGAAAGCAGTAGTACTCATGTCCAGCCAATCGTTCAAGCATTTAGTCAATAAAAGGTAGCGGAAAGTGGTCTTTCAGCGTTGTGGCGTTGAGTTTTCTGTAATCTATGCACACTCGCCACCCAGTTTGGGTGTGAGTAGAGATCAAATCATTTGCCTGATTGGTGATGACCGTTATGCCGGACTTTTTGGGGACAACATATATTGGACTGACCCACTGGCTATCAGAGATAGGGTAAATAATACCACTATCAAGACATTTGACGATCTCTTTTTTCACAGCCTCCTTCATGACTGGATTGAGTCGCCTCTGTGGATCCCTGGCTGGTTTGGCATCATCCATCATATAAATGTGATGTTCAACGATCAAGGGACTAATCCCCTTGATGTCCGCCATTGTCCAGCCAAAAGCTTGCCGATTGCTCTGCAAGACCGTCAGAAGGGCTTTCTCTTGCTCTTGAGCTAGTGAAGCCGAGATGATGATAGGGAGGGTCTCGTTCTCACCTAAGTAAGCATACTTGAGGTGAGACGGAAACAGCTTAAGTTCAAGCGCTGGTGGTGAAACGATTGAAGGTAAGATCGGCAAAAATGTCTCGAACGCGAAGGATTCTAACAACGGCTCAAAATGAGTGTACGCGACCGAGTCGGATGGTTCAGCTAACGCATCCGAAAATTCAACGGGTTCAAGCTCGGGTAGCGACAAGTTAAGATCGTTCGAGAAAGTGAAACACTCATAATCACTGTCGGGAGTAGCATCAGATTCAAGGAGGAACGCACTAGTGGCGTCAAGATTGCTGTGATCGAACAGAAATTTCTCGAACTCACAGTCCTCAGGGACGATCTCCTGGATCGAACAAACGTCTAGTATATGAGCATTAGGTTCAGAGGGCTGATTCCCCAACCTAAAAATGTTGAGCTCAATTGTTATGTTTCCAAAAGATAGGTTCATTGAACCATTTCGACAATTGATCACAGCATTCGAGGTCGCAAGGAATGGTCGACCGAGTATCATCGGAATTTGATTCCGGGGGTTAGCTACATGTTGTGTGTCTAAAACAATAAAATCAATGGGGAATATGAAGTCCCCTACCTTTATTAACACATCCTATAGCTCACCCCTAGGATGGGTGATAGATCGGTCGGCCATTTGGAGAGTACAGTGTGTGTGTTTCAGCTCTCCTATACCTAGTTGATCATATACCGAATACGGAAGCGGGTTAACACTGGCACCAAGATCAAAAAGTGCGCGGTTGATATTCTTATCCCCAATGGTTATTGAAATCGTAGGACAGCCAGGGTCCTTCCGTTTTTAAGGTAAAGCTTGGGTAAGGGCATCAATCACGGCACTAGCTAAGAAAACCTTCTTGGGTACCTGAGATTTCCTTTTCTTAGTGCACAAGTCCTTCAAGATTTTTACGTAGGAAGGGACTTGTTGGATTGCATCCAAGAGGGGAATGTTAATGTTAACCTGTTTAAACAACTCCAGAATCTTCTCCATTTGTCGATTTTGTTTATTAGACCTCAACCGGTTTGGAAATGGAACATTTTGAAAATTGGTTGAGTCCAAGACTTGTGGAGGAGATTGTGGAGTTGGAACGGATCCCAGTGCTGGTGTTCTCGTGGATTGAGATGTAGGTCCGTTCAGAGCAGTAGAAGAAGAAGAGCCTTTTGAAGAATGGAGAACATGCTCAGAAGACGAAGAAGGAGGAGGAGAAGAAGAAGAAGCGGTTGGGGTGTCATCATCTGTGCCAACGTTGTTGTGCAGCATCCTTCCAGATCTCAGCGTAGTCACGGCACTCACATTTTGGTTTTGTTGTTCAAGACCAACATGTGCATTATGTGGGTGGCTAGGATTTGGGAGTGGTTGAGATGGAAGCTTCCCTTTCTCTCGCTCGCTCAAAGCCGCATTCAGTTGTGCAATCTTGGCTTCAATGGTTTTGATGCTTTGCCCTTGCACAACAGTGTGTTGCACCAAAGACTGAATGGAAGACTGGATGTTGGCGTTTGATTGAGTCGATTGCTTTACAAATGCCTCCAGACTTCGTTCTAGCAAGAAAACCTTATCGTTGTTTGACGGAACAAAATTGTTTTGAGGAAAAGAATTGTTGGGTACAAAATTATTAATCGGATTTTGAAAAGGTTGGAGTTGGAAAGGCTGCTGATATTGATTTTGAGCTTGTTGTTCTGGAAGTTGTTGTGGCCTTGGAATTGTTGCTGGTTCTGATTCCAGGTGAAATTGGGGTGGTTCCTCCAACCAGGATTGTAAGTGGAAGAGTATGGATCATTTCTTTGTCTTTGCTGAAATGCAGCATTGACCTGATCCTATCCTTGAGCAGGTGGGTTGTAAGGATACTCTTCGGTCAAATGGGATGGATCAGAACAACAAGCGTAGATGGTACGACGGGGAAGAGCAGGGGCAAGAGAAGGAGATGAAAATTTGCTCTCAATTGCTTCTAGTTTTCGTGTGATCGTTGCAATTTCGGCCTTCATTGCAATTGAGATATCAAGTTGATGAACGCCTGCCTTAGACAGACCGGAAGAAGTAGTAGATGAAGTGTTCGGTCTGGTGCTTTCCCACTGAAGCGTTCGCTCTGCGAGATCGTCTAAAAATTGCCAAGCTTCCTCGTCAGATTTGGATAGGAAGTGACATTGACAAATGGTTTCCAGCAACTGCTTAGTTGCTGGATTTAGGCCCTCATATAAGCTCTGGCAAAGTTGCCATCTCTCAATACCGTGATGAGGGCACTGAACAAGATGATCTTTGTATCGGTCAAAGCACTTCCAAAAAGGTTCAGCAGGAAGTTGGGAAAATTGGTTAATTTCGTTTCGTATTCTCGCGGTTTTGTGATTTGGGTAGAATTTTTTAAGAAACACTTTTATGAACTCATCCTAACTGTTTATGGAATGCGATGCAGTACTATATAGCAACTTCTCAGCTAGGTCACACAGAGTGAAAGGAATGACTCGTAGCCGTATAGCATCGTCGGACAGTTGGGTTGTCTTCATCATTACACAGACGTTCTAGAACTTGTTAATGAAGATGTAGGCATCTTCGGATTCCAGCCCGTGAAATTTAGGCAACATGTTGATGAAGTAGGGCTTAATTTCGAAATTATCCCCATTGGCCGGCGGCAGTGAAAGACAGGTAGGAAGTGCGGAGCGGGTAGGATAGAAACGATCCAGGAGCGCGATTCGCTGAGACGCTTCAACAGGAGGTGGTTGTAGGTTATTCGCACCCAGATGAGGTGGAATCAGTCCTGGGGGAGGTAAAGGGGTGTTAGGAGGAAATCCTGACATCTCAGAAGAAGAATTTGTTGATGATGATGGTGAAGGTCAAGATGTATGAACAAAATTCCGGTCAACGTCGGAGTTGGCCGGCAAGGGTAAAGGTGAAAGAGGTGTGAAGGGAGTTTCAACGTCGGAGTCGATCGCGCAGTCGGTAGCGACTAACGAAACACGAACTAGGCGAGCACTATTGTCCCGAGTCCAACCGGATATATACTAAACGAGTTTAGTGTAGTCAAAGCGTAGAATGTGAGGGTAAGAAAATGTCAATGAAGAAATGCGGATGAAAGGTGGGTGAAATAGGATTTTATCGACAAAGGGTAAGTTTTTATAAAAGTTTTTTGTTTTGTGTTTTTTTAAAAAGAGTTTTGCAAAAATATGTATGGACTTACGACACAACTTCAAACAATCACAGTTTAAACATGCGCAATCATACCTAGAGCTATGGTCTTCTAAGTCCACTAGACTGCTCCTAACTGTTCTAAGGTGACAAGTTGTGAGATAACCCTCAAATCGTCTTTTCACTGCCAATTGTGGCCAGGTAAGCACAAATGAAGAAAGGAGGGTTCCGCTCACGAATCACCGTGAGACGGGCCTTTTAAAATTACCTTTCTCACTTGTCTAGCCTAGGCACAACAAAGTCAAGTTTAGATAAACGATTGAATGCCCACAACCTTCCTCTGTCCTATTGAGCACGACAGTCCTTAGTTGGCCGAGTCTAAATATTTTTTAATTAAACTTAAGGGTGATGCGTATGCTTTTAGTGATTTTTGGGGTCTTAGGAAGGGTGATGAAATCCCCACCCAATCTGAATTGGTGTTATAGCCTTTTAAATTCCATATTATTTATGTAAAGCAGTAACAACCAAAAATCTAAAACACTTGCAAAAATTTTATTTTGGCTGCGGCGCAAAAAATCCTGCATAAAAATCAGTTTATTGGAGAGCGGAAGAGAATTTGCGCAAAGAATGCTGCAGAAAAGTATGGTTCAGTGGAGTTCAGAGGAGGGGAGAAGAGATATGAGATACCCACAGAGAAAATTAGGTGCTGATGTCAGCAGTTGACCGCGGTTCCGTGGTCAAACGTGCGATTCTGCCGCGGTTCCGCGGCTGTTCAAAAAGTTGACTACTTCAAAATTTGGTCCTGTGCTGAGTTGGTTCTCCTCTTCCCGTTTAGAGTCCCTAAATCTTGATTTGTTCACTGAGTTTTCTCCAGAACTGAACTAGACCTTCTTCCTATCCTGCACACTTGCACAAAAACTAATCAAAAATAACAAGATGATTTTTTTGTTTTGTTTTAAAAATTTTCAATTTTTATAATTTTTAATATTTTTAATTAACCCGAAATTGCACAAAGAAATAAACTACCATCTCCCTGGCAACGGCGCCATTTAATTGTTTGCGTTTTTGCGTGCGTGCTTAATTTTAAATTACCGCAATCAAGACGGTTTCGCTTGGTAGCTAGCCGGTTGAGTACGGGGCGATCCACAGGGAGATGGAATCTTTTTCTTTATGTTTTAACGAGTTAAATCCAAATATTTTGAGATTTTTTTTAAGTTCAACTAATGAGATAAAAGATGATAAAGAGCTTGCTAGGGTTAGGATTAGGTTAGTTCGAGTTAGGAATTTCTCACTTCTTTAAAAGCCCTTCTTAATATCGGTGTTAAGGTAATCGTCAACAACGGGGATTAGCACGACTAGGAAGGAACTTACAAGTATAAGCTAGGCTTTCCATACTTAGTTTCTTCCTTTTGGTCCTTGTCCGTCCGTTCTTGGCTCTTAGCCCTAACCTCTGGTTAATTCAACCACAACCGGTCTAACTAGGGAATCACCGCTATCATGTAGGATGGGGTGCCGTAGTGAGCGGATTGTGGTTCAATTAACGGGAGTCCTAATTTAAGATGTTGGGCAAATAAAAGAGTGAGAGAGATTTCTTTCTCTCAAACTTTCCTTCTCCAGCCCTAACAAGTGAGAATTACTCACCTATTAAAAAGAGATAAAACAAGAAAGGTAGGTAGAAAGAAATGAGGTTAAGAAGAAATTACAACTAGCTATTTGAGACCTCGCCTTGGCAAGGATCTTACTCAAGCATCATCGTTGTTTAAAGATAAAGAAAAATAGAAGAAGAAAAACAAAAGAAAAACAATAATAAAATAAGCGACTAGATTAACAAATAAGAAATTTCAAAGATAAATAAACATGCAAGATAAATAAAAGAACTCTCTTTTTATTTTTTTATATTAATCAACGCTCATAAACTCGCTACAATTTTTCATAGAGAAAGAACAGAATTTAATTCTAAAATCTAAACTAAAGAAAAAGCACATTTTATTTGGCTTTAAGCTCTGCTATTTATAGGCATACATTCTGAAACCCTAGGTATACATTCTGAGCTAAACACGAGATTACAAAACTACCCCAAGGGAGCCGAGTCAACGCAGCCGAACTGCCACCGACACTGTTCAGACGCGACCGCGGAACCGCGGCAGAAGTGCCTATTTGGCCGCAGTTCCGCGGCCATTTGGTGGAATTGGGGGATCATCTTTTCAGGGCTTCTCCATGTTGCTGTTCTCTTATATTTTGTACACTTGGTTTCTCAGAATCTCTTCAGTATTCTTCCAGATTTTTAGCTGTGGACTTTTGTTTATTGAGCTCCGCGTTGAAATCTTGGGTCCTGTGCTGCCCTTGTGCTTTGTGCATTGAAGTGACCAATGATTTGCCATTTCTTCCCTTGAACTGGTAGGCGGCATTTATACAGATAGTGCACGGAGATCAATATTCATCTGTTGTTGGTCGTAGTCCAGCATTTGTTGCGACTTTTCATGAATTTCACTGTAAAGAGCTGAGAATCTGTAACCTGCAATTATTCAGCAAACACGGATCAAAAGTACCTACCTATGCTGGACTAGAACATTCAGCAAACACGGATGCAGATGCCTAAACAGGTGTCAAACTTCAAAGTCAACCTCTCCGAAAAATATTGCCCCTACAGTCACCTGATGAAGAAAGGGACCCTTTTCATTTGGAACCGTAAATGCCAAAGTGCGCTAGACGAGATCAAGCAATACTTGCAGAATCCGCCGGTACTGACCGGTCCGGTCAAGGGAAAACCCCTCATCCTATACACAACCGCCCTTGAAGGTTCTTTAGGCACGCTATGGGCACAGGAGAATGATCAAGGGAAAGAGAGATCCCTCTACTATTTGAGCCGAGTTCTCCTGGGGGCAGAAAACAACTACTCCCCTATCGAAAAACACTGCCTGGCGTTAATCTTCACGATAAAGAAGCTTCGGTATTATGCGTTGGCGCATGAGGTCCATCTAATATCAAAAGTGGATCCTCTCTAATATTTGATGTCAAGAGCCATATTAACAGGATGACTCGCTAAATGGGCCCTCCTCTTGATGGAGTTCTCGATAGTCTATCGACCCCTCAAGGCAGTGAAAGGCCAAGCCATCGCCGACTTCCTCAGTGAGCATCCGATACCTGCCGATTCACCCTTAAATTGCGAATTGCCAGACGAGCACGCGTTTGAGACGATCAACAGGGAGAAAGGAGGGAGTGATACCTGATGGGAACTCTACTTCGATGGGGCATCTTCCATGAAGAAGCGATAACTCAACACCCCTATAATCAAATCGGGGGTAGGCCTTATCTTCATGACTCCACAAGAAGGGATAATGCGCTTTCCTTAACAGAACCGAGGACAAATAATGAAGCGGAATATGAGGCTTTGATAGTAGGTCTTGAGATCGCTGTCGACATGGGAATCGAAAACCTCCTCATATACGGAGTCTCCCAGCTGGTCGTTAGTCAAGTAAATGGAGACTATCAAACATGCAAACCAGAGTTAGTAAAGTACGGCGAGAGAGTGCTACAATTGCTGACTCAAATCCCTTCTACATCCTAGAAAGCATACCGCGTACGGAAAATAGCAAAGCGGATGCATTAGCTAAACTCGCTAAAGAACTGGCTGACGAAAACCTCGATGATGTAAGGATCATTGTAAAAAGCTGTCGAGTTCTTGCACCAGCAGAAATATCTCCAGAGTCGTCCGAAGAAAAGGAAGTGACCAAGCAAACAACCCTACAAATAGAGGATCAATAAAAGGCTAAGGATTGGAGAGAAGTCTTCATAGACTACTTCAAATCCCGTCGAACACCTGAAAATGCATCCTCAAGACATCGGCTCATGAAACGAGCTCTGTCTTTCACCTTCGTCAATGATACTCTATATAAGAGATCGTTCGACTCCCTATGGCTGAGATGCCTGGGACCGGAAGAAGCAAGGAGAGTCATCCAAGAAACTCACAACGGACTCTGCGGTTCTCATCAGGCCGGGCCGAAGATGAAACTGAAGATCAATAGGATGGGCTACTATTGGCCCACGATGATTCAGGATTGTCTCGAATACGTGAAGCAATGCCATTCGTGCCAAATTCATGGAGACTTCATCCACCAGCATCCAAATCCGCTACACCCAACGGTGGCTAGCTGGCCGTTCGAAATATGGGGAATCGACATAATTGGCCCCATCGAACTAGCGTCATCCAGAGGACATCGATTCATATTGGCGACAACTTTTCATGCCCCGCTTTCCGGTATACGGCGAAGGGGACGCGACTGGTCCGCTACGTATTTACTCAGAAGCAAATATGCTAAGCGTAACTAAGCAATATAAAGTAAATACACAAGAAACAAGAGATATAAACTGAACAACAACTTTATTTATTAACATTCTTTTGTACAATGCATGAAAAGAAAATACAACTGAAATAAAGCGATACCTAAACAATGGCATGATAGGAAATTAAAGGTACCGAATAGAAAATGTTCAATGTCTAGAGCTCAGGGTCTTCGCTGCACTGATCCAAGTCTTCTGCAGTTGGCTCGATATCTGACGGGTCCAAATCACCTGATGACATTCAAAGAAGAAAAAAATAGAATATCACCAGCGAACAGGTCGTCCGGTAAGTCCCAAAGATAAGAGGAAAGTAGAATAGACAGAATAAGAAGGTATCTTTTAAAGTTGTATTATATTGTTGTAATGCTGTGTTAACGCTGTTGTTTGTAACTTGGTACAGAAGGATGCCAGTGTATACGAGAGGGGTCTCTATATGCTAGAGACCAGGGCAAACAGAATATAGAGTACAAGGATCCGTTAGAAGGCCCGGAACAACGGCAATTGGATTCATGTTAGGTGTCTTAAATCTTGCAGTCTCGTGCCACTTTTAACACCTTCCGTACCAGTCTACCCCTTAAACCCCGTAGTGTTTTGATTGTATTGTATTATAAACTGTATAGATTGTATAATTGGATGACTGACCGAAACCATGATATCAGTAAACGGATGTAACCGTAGAATCATGTAAATGGATGTAAACTGGAGATCATGTAAATGGAATGTATATCCATGGTTCGGTTCAGTCAAGTTGTATGGATTCATGTTGAATTGTAATATTGAAGATTGTAGATTATAGATTGTAGACTGTAGATTGTAGATTGTAGATTGTACTTGAATCATATTCAATTCAGATTATAATGAGACTCAAACCTGAGTCAGACAAATTAGAAAAGTGAATTGAATTCCTGATTGTTTTGATGTTATCGGTAACCTTTCGTGTCTTTTCAAAGACGATTACCGTATTAATAACACCGTTGTTAAGTTGTCTACCTTAGATAGGCAAGCACCCACTTCTCCGGCTCTTTGAGGCTCAAGAGATTGGTTCCGCTTAAACCTATGTTTACTAGGGTCCTTATGGTAAATTATAGAACTTGAGGGGTTTTTATGTAAAAATACTTTTATAAACTTTTCAAAATACACCCCAAGTATTTATTATTCGTCTTTAGAGTTGTAATAAATGTAGATTTTATATTGTGATATTTCTAGTGGAAATATCCTATTTCCATAATAAAAGGTGTTTATTTGTAATATTGGTATTGTATGGAATTCATGGTATTTTAGTGTAAAATTGATTCTTGTGATATTGTAGAAAAGGTAGAATATTTATAATACTTCAAAAATCGATATGTTTATGTTACATATACATATATTTATATGAAAATAATTTTTGTATATATATAATATTTTAGAAATCTCGTTTTCTTAAGATGTCGTATTTAAATCTTTCGAGACCGAATGCTCCTTGCGGAGGTCTGAATCTCGCACTACTAAGCCCGAGGATGTGCAATAATCCGCACCATCCCGAACGGGTTCCCCAAAATGGGTTGTAGCGGTACTTTGAAAAGATTTGTTTAAATACTAAATCTTTTAGAAAACGGTTTTATGAAGTAAATGGTATTTATTTGTAAAGATGTAAATTTTTCCGTATTCTATGTTCTAGGGACTCCTAAGTCAACTAGACTATTCCTAAATGGTCCAAAGCGACAAGTTGTGAGATGCCTCAAATCGTCTCTTCACCGCCAATTGTGGCCAGATAAGTACAAGTGAAGAAAGGAGGGATTCGCTCGCGAATCACCGTGAGACGGGCTTTTTAAAGTTACCTTTCTCACTTGCCTAGCCTAGACACCACAAAGTCAGGTTTAGATAAACAACTGATGCCCACAACCTTATCCTATTTTCATAATAAGTGGTATTTATTTAAAAAGTATATCAATACTAAATATTTAGAAATGACTTTATTTAGTAAAGGGTATTTAAATGAAAATGTTTGTTTTCCGTATTCTGAGTTCTCGAGGGTATCGTGTTAGGTTGTATGTGAGTGTGTGAGGAGCTAGGTCATTACCTCATGATCTGCTTTAAATGTATAGCAAGTTTAATGGGGTTAAATGTAGAATTGAAACAATATGGTATTTAAATGAAAAAATACGATAAATTGAAATAGCCATCATTTCATGTAATGAAACTTGATCAATTTGGTTGATTAGTGTTTAATAGTCAACATGATGGAGTTTAAGCATAATTGTATTAACGAGAAGTGAAGTTTTATAAGAAACCGAATCGGAAATCGGATTTGTTCCGATTCCGTCGGGTTTTGTAAATCCGAATTTTTAGATAGAAGAGATAGGTAGAAATTGGGACTTACGGGTTTTAGATCACAGAAGAGAGTGAGAGGGAAGTAGAGTAATCGCCGATGTGTTGCGTCGTCGCCGGTAGTTCCTAAAACGATTGCTGGAAGTGTGTCGTAGATTTCGCCGGAGCTTCGCCTCGAGCTCGTTTTCAAAGTACACAAGATCTCTTGAGAATTTTAGAGAGTTGGCTCAGAGTTTTGGGGTGAGAGGGTAGAGGGTAGGGGTGGTATTTATAGGGTTAGGCTAGGGTTAGGGTATATGAAAAGTTTAAAATAAAAAATGTAAAAATATATTAAAATTCATTAAAATATAGAGTAAATGGGGATTTCAAAGGTCTCTGGAACCGATCTGGAAAAATAAAGTATGCAGGAGGGTAGGGGAGAGGAAGAGCCACAAATTTGTAGTTAACGACTCGGCGGTCCGGCCGAGTCGAAGTGTCGGGGGGTAGGGAGTCTCCTGGTGTATACACTGGTATATTTACTTTTTCATGTGTCGTGGAAAATTTAGGAGTTATCACGTGTTGACTGTTGGACTTCTAAAAATTTAAAACAAAATAAATATTAAAAATAATGTGGGGGCATGGGATTTGAACTCTGGTGGCTTGGTTCAACAGTGCAAGGTATTACTAATGAGCTACAAGCTCCTTCTTGTAATTATGGAGCTAATTAATTACTTAAAGTAATAACAGTAAATGTAAATACCCCAAGTATACATTAATTTTTAAGCAAATTTTGTACACTAAAAATGGAGTTGTTACATTATTTTAACTTGTAATTAAAAAGCAAATTAATTACTTACATCTTGTGCTCAGTCTAAAATACCCCTTTATGGATTTTTAAAAAATTTGTAAAGAAAGTTTTATAGGAAAATTAGGGCTGTTACACAACTGATTACTTTTCTAAGTGGGCAGAAGCAGTACCGCTAAGAGAAGTGAAGAGGGAGAACATTCTCCACTTCTTCAAGACACACGTCATCTATCGGTTCGGCACTCTACGACGGATTATCTCCGATAACGGGCCGGCCTATAGAAGTCACAAAATTAGCCGCTTCGCATAGCAGCATAATATAGACTGCAGATACTCTTCGGTCTATAATCCCCGAGCTAACGGTCTAGCTGAGGCTCTCAACAAGACCTTGACGAAAATCATAAAGAAGACGGTGTCCAAAAATAAAAAGGACTGGCACGAGAGACTGCATGAAGCTCTCTGGCATATTGGACTACATTCAAAACAGCTACGAATACAACACCGTATGCATTGATATTCGGCATGGAAGCAGTACTCCCCTTGGAGATAGAGCTACCCTCTCTACGAGTGGCGGTTCATTACGAGCTAACAGACGAAGAGAATGCTCATCTTCGGCTTGAAGAGCTAGACGCCCTCGATGAAACTCGTCTCATGGCGCAGCAAAACCTAGAAGCTTACAAAGCAAGGATGACGCGCTCATACGAAAGATTAACTAGGCCGAGAACATTCCGCCGAGGTGAACTTGTGCTAGTTGTCAAAAGACCTATGGTCCCCAATCGTGCCAAACGGGGGAAATTCGAGCCGAACTATGAGGGCCCGTACATCATAGACAAAGTCTACCATGGTGGGGCTTACTTGCTCATGGATATGCATAGCGAAAGACCCTTCAGGCCAATAAACGGACGGTTCCTGAAAAAATACTACGCCTGGCGAGTCACGGTCTAGGTCAACGATAGATGACGACGCCTATGTCCGCTCTCTATCTTCCCAAGCCCAAACTCTATAAGTAGTATCCAGCGAAACCTTGCCTCAAAATCTCTACGAACCGAAACGTCCCTAAACTAACAATGGACCGAAATGTCCTGAAACTAGTTACGGACCGAAACGTTTTTAAATTACTACAGACCGAAGCATCCTTAGGCTAACGTAAAAAAAAACGGTACGTCCATAAGCGAAATGGGCACGGATGAAAACCCGAAAGGGCTCCGTGAGTAAGAACAGCAGGGCTACCGGCGAGTTTGTGAAAACCCGAAAGGGCGCAGACTCGTAAAAAATTCATGCACACTTGCAAGGTCCTCTCGACCTTGTAAGGAGAAAATACCTGCGTGAGATCCTTACGACTCACAAGGGAGCAACACACTTAGGGATCCTTACGATTCCTAAGGAGAAATTACACTTATGAGATCCTCATGATTCGTAAGGAGAATTCTCTTATGAGACCCTCACGGCTCATAGGATTCAAAAGCCTTAAGCTACAGTGATCTGAACCTATTCTTAAGCCATCACATCCCCCAGTTTGCCCTACAGGCGGTCAATATTGGCCCTTGTATACAATCATCGGGCACAAATAAACGTCTCCCCTACCAAGTTCCACCGATGGCGCGAAATATCCTCATTTGGTGAACAGACACTTGTAAGTCTTCTCGACTTATAAAGAGAAAATACTCTTATGAGATCCTTACGACTTATAAGAGAACATGCACTTAAGAATCCTCACGATTCCTAAGGAGAAATCGCACCTATGAAATCATCACGACTCGTAGGGAGAAACACCTTTATAAGACCCTTACGGCTCATGAAGTCAAAAGCCTTAGTCAACAGGATCCTAACCCTGTTTACTAAGCCACCTTTGTTCGAATCGACAAAGGAAAATGATGATTCACTCCTGGTAATGTCCCAGTGGTAGCGATGCTGATGCCTAAATCGGTATCAAATTCCAAGTCCTTTCACGGCAAATGATGGTTCACTCCTGGCAAGATTCCAGTCGTAGCGATGCTGATGCTAAGATTGGCACCAGATTCCAAGTTCCATACTCCCAGCAAAAGTCAGCGAGCTATAAATGCATATGAAATAGCCGAAATGATAGGGCAACTTGCAACGAAATCAGCAAGTAAAAGAAATGCATACAAAAATAGCCGAAATGATTGGGCACCGCGAAAAATAGTCGAAATGATTGGGCAATCGCGAATTTCGCGATATAAAAAGCTGAAATGATAGAGCATCGCCGAAAGAAATAAAAAAATGAAAATGATAAAAGATTGAAACTTTTTCCTTACAAGCGAGTCCATACTGACCCCTGTATACAATCCATGGGCAAAAACAAAAAGGGAACCACATTTCCCGACAGACTCTGTCAGAGAGAGTCAGATCTCAACGGCAACATCAGCATCCCAGGAGATCAGCAACGGCGTTCATCCTCGTTCCAGCAAGATACGGACACAACATCACCAATTAGAGCTACGGCACAATCCCTAGTTCTAAGACTCTACGGTGCACAGATAATCTAGAGTCAATCCCGACACCGCAGAAAGCGGAGCAAGTCAACCCAGACGCCGTAGAAAGCGGAGCCAGTCAACCCCGACACCGCAGAAAGCGGAGCCAGTCAACCCCGACACCGCAGCAAGCGGAGCCAGTCAACCCCGACGCCGCAGAAAGCGGAGCAATTCAACCGCGACGTCGCAGAAAGCGGAGCAAGTCAACCGCGACGCCGCAGAAAGCGGAGCAAGTCAACCCAGTCACCGCAGAAAGCGGAGCAAGTCAACCCCCACACCGCAGAAAGCGGAGCAAGTCAACCCCGGCACCGCAGAAATCGGAGCAAGTCAACCCCGGCACCGCAGAAAGCGGAGCAAGTCAACCCCGGCACCGCAGAAAGCGGAGCAAGTCAACCCCGGCACCGCAGAAAGCGGAGCAAGTCAACCCCGGCACCACAGAAAGCTGAGAAAGTCAACCCCGACACCGCAGAAAGCGGAGCAAGTCAACCAATGACCTCCCAATCGGAGCAATGCTTCGACTTGGAAACAAGTCAACTCACCAACCACTTACGAGTCCTCTCGACTTGTAAGGGAGAAAATTCTCTTGTGAGATCCTTACAACTCTTAAGAGAAAACGCACTTAAGAATCCTTACGATTCCTAAGGAGAAAATACACCTACGAGATCCTCTCGACTCGTAGGGAGAAAGTCTTTATAAGACCCTCACGGCTCATAAAGTTGAAAAGTCTTAGGCAACAGACCTGAACCCGTTTCCTAAGCCATCATTACTTTACAAGGAGTTCAAGATGGACCGTTGTCTACCATCTATGGGCTACACTTGCTAAAGTAACATTCCAACAACATAGCAAAGAAAAGGAAGCGCTAATATGAGATAGAATATGTTCTTTATTCATGAATCAAAATGAATACAAGATATTCCTATTATAAATGAATAAAAAAAAGAATACAACAACAAAACATATATATCTTTAAGCCGGCGGACGGTGTAATAAATTCGTCAGTTCATCCTTCTTCCGCTGGGCCTCGGCTTCAAGTTTTGTTATTGCTACGAGACGGGTCTCCGCCTGAGACTGTTGAGCCTGATACGAGGCGAGCCGACTCTCAAGCTCCTTTTCAGCAACTTTGTGAGCTTCAACCATCCCACGGGTAAAGATAACGGCTTTATCAATAGCTACCACCTCCGTGATAGCTTCTTGAAGCACCCGCCAAAGTTCGTATGCACGAGTGGTCATAGTAGTGAGTTAAGCTTGAAGTTCCCCCGAAGCATTCGAAGCTAACTCCCTCTCTGAAAACTTCCGATTGAGTCTCTTCTCGCACGACTGCAGATTGGCCGTGCACCATTCGATCCATCCCCACAGACTCGATTTCACGGTTAAGATGTCGGAGGGAAGGCAGATGCATTCAAGCCCGTGTAGGCAGACATCCACTCGGCAACAAAACTCAACCCAGATGCGTACCAATGCTTCATCATGATAAGTGGAGAGGACGGACAAGGAAGCATTGGCTTCGATAGCAAATTCTTCGGCTGGGAGAAAGGTACCAGCGTGAAGGTCTTCAATGAGAGCCGTCAGGGAGTAAATTCTTTGTCTCGCCATCCTTTCGGACGCACGCCGGGCATAGGGACCTGGTGGCATGAAGATCCGAGATTCCAACGGAGTTAGGGTTGGTAGAGCTGTCAAGATTTTTGAATAGTCAGTGAGGGTCACAAACATGGAATAGGCAAATCAATGCCAAAGACAAAACCTTACTTACCTGCAGTCATGCAAGGACGGTTTGAGAGATCCACCGGCCCATCGAGGATCTCGAACTCGTCATCGGCTTCCAGAACTGTGGAGAGCATATTAGCGTCTTTATAAAGAATAATAATAAAATGAAAGGGGTCAAAGAACACCAACCTTGCCCGGAAGAAAGGACTATGCTTTGCGGGGATATCGCCTGTAGGACACCTATGTCAAGAAAACGCTGGAAGGACTTCCTGGGAGATAGGTCCACAATAGAAGCCGCCAATTCCCGTAGTTATGAAAGGAAGGAAAGGTTCAGATAATGGAAAGACTATTAGAAACAAATTATAGAAGACTATCTTCGATGCTCTTCCTGCCTTGAACCGGAGGGATAGCAGCCTCGGCAGCCTCCTCCATGCCCTCAGGAACATCACCAGAGACATTTGCTGGTGTGACAGCTTCCAATTGAGGGGCAGTGGCCGCCACTTCAGGCTCTAATGAAGGGACGGCGTTCTCAACTACCCGTTCCATAATCTTCAGGCCGTCACCAGAAAGATCCATTAAATCTACGGCTGATAAGGGTGCCTCTTCTGGGAGAACATACACCGGGGGAATGGAGGCTACCAGTGGAGGCTCCACAGCAGGAATAACAGCTGTATCGACCTCCTCTGCACCTACTAGTGCCTCATCGGAGACACTTACAGAGTCCACAGTTAGGACGCGACTTGAGCTCAAATTCTCTGTCATTGCTGAAGTCCCTGCAAAGTTCTCACAAAGATAAGGAGATATAAAAAGCGATACAAATTATTTGCCGAAAAAAATACGGAAAGCACACATACCAATGCGTCAGGATGCTTCTAGTATGGCTTTTTCAAGCCATCGTTCCTTCCTGAGGAAGTGTTCTCGCCGGGGTTCAAATGCAGATTCATGGCCACCGGTCTTCAATGCCAGCTCATCTTCGGAAGCGGCTGAGATAGGCTGCTTGAGGGCTATCTCGTTTTCCTATCGCAGGGAACCCATGTGTACCCTCCATAGTGATGGCGGATCTTCGTAGAATATGACGGGAGGATAAGGTTTCTTCGGGACACCCACGTTCTCAGTTTCGTCTTGTGAGCGCCTTATAGCCTCAGCCAATTGTGCGGCTTCCACGGCAGACGAAACCGGAAAGAGAAGACCACCATCCGGCCCTTGCATGGATATGGGTTCGTCTTGGGCAACAGCCTCAGATTCGAGCAAGAGGTCAAGCAAGCCAGCAACCGTTTTCTTCCTCCTTTTTGAGCTAGAGCTAACGCTAGAAGAAGATTGCTTCCTGCCCCTCGGCGCTTTGGCACGACGTTGGCCAATTTCGCCTCCAGTGTCCTCTTTTGGCGGTACTACCGATGATGACATTGCCATTGATGACGCCGCAACTGATGAAACTACTGCTGGCGCCTTATCGGAAGCCTTTGCCCGGGCTCTCGTGCGCATTGGCATACCAACTGTGGGAGGAGTCGATTCTGCATCATCCGCCTCAGGGATAAGTAAGGCATCGCTATCCCTCAATGGAGGGCAAACCACTGTCCGCGGCCGCGGCGGAATGCTCGTAGCCTGGGTCGGGGCGGGAGCTCTATATCCGAAGAGTATCCGCTTCTCCTCGGCAATGATGGGACCAAATCGATAGCGGTACCAACCCGTAAAAGACCCCACACACCTCGGATATATTCGGCCTCGGTGATCACGAACTGAGAGCCGGTGTTCAGCCGCATGAAATGATGGGTGATGTCACGAACAACTCCCAGAGATGAGCTAGGCTCCACCAAAAATGCCTCGAACGGAACACCCTGGTTATAACCCAGTTTCCGAGCAAAGCGGGACAGATTATACCGCATAAAAAGAGCCGTATCATTTCGATGGAACACCAAATAACCCGGCCTAATCGAATACAAGTGCATAATTTCCTTAGGCTTTAAGAATGGTGCTCCCCCTTTCGATAAATCGAATAGTTGTTGAATAGGTCCCGAAAGAGCAAAGAGGACTCGGTGGTTGAATACCATCCCACCTTCGTTAGCATACGGGTTAAGCAATCATGAAGGGCCCCTAGCTGAGTTGGATCAGGAGCAGAAGCATCCACCAACCTCATGAGCCGCGGGAAGGTGTAAGCATCATAGAAATCCGGCCTGTGATGCGCTGCGAACGCCCCCAATACATGCATCTCGATCCACGACATAAAGTAGTGGAGGGAGAAACTCACAACATCTACAACCGGGGTCGAAGTATTGGCCGCAGTGCTCAGCCCATGGTATAAGTGCGATAACCCCGCAATACCCACGGCCAGTCGTGTCCTTTCAGCCACGCGATGAGCAGGGTAGATGACCGAAGCCCTCATGAAGCGACGATGCTTAGGAATGGCAAACCAGCTAAGCCAAAGGCTGATAAAACCGATAAAGAAGGTCTCTTCGTCCATGCCGGGAGCCGCAATCGAATCAAAGTATACGGCTGACAAGATCGGGATGTAAAACTGCGGTAAATCTTCTTCTTTGGCCGGCAGCTTATTCAGCCCAAACCCAAAGGGGTCGTTAATATTCGCAAATTTTGGAGCCTCCTTTGATAAGACATCTTCACGGAGGAAGCAGGCGATGAAACTCTTAAAGGTGACGCCCTGTCCCTCTGACTCTGCGAAAAGCTTCTCGAAAATACCCAGAGTCTTGATTAAGCTAGGGTGCATATGGCGGATGGCGTTTTCAGTCGTTAAGCCGTCAAGCGAAGCCGGCATCACCTCAAACACATACTCATCGGGAGGAAGCAACTCTTCATAATGCTCTCCCCTAATCAGCAATCCATAAATCTCGCGGAACTCTTCCAGAAAAATCGAGACCTCACGATCCCCTAGCAAGAAAGTGTTGGTGGGAAGATTCCATTGATTCAGGAAATCTTTAATCCACCAGACATGAGGGGACTGATAATGAAAGAGGGACGCATACTCCGCCTGATAAAGCCCGACCTTCTGCAATCATGCACGATGAGCGGACAGAACATATCAAGCCCAAGGAATATAGCCCGTTGGGTGGCGTGGGGTATGCCCTATCTTATAAATTTGTCTCCAGGGCTGAGCTTCACCCTGGGAAATGCGACGCCCCAAGATGTCTATGGCCGGCAAAGGCTGATTGGGTATCCTAACTGTCGATGGTTCAAGCCAGCCTATAGGAGTCCAATCAGCCGCCTCCACCGCAAAAGCAGTCTGCGGACACTCCATCGGCAAAACTGGGTGAAGAGGCACTGTTGGCACTTCATAAATAAAGCTGTGGCGGCCCTGGATAATATGTCCATACCAAGTTCCCCACAAGAGAAAACTGGTGCAGTCCCTGTCATGGGCCCTGATCATCGCCATAGCCTCCTCATCCGACGGCGATTGTGGAAAAGCGGCGTCCGAGCGGGTATAAGGAAAATAAGGAAGAGAAGCCATTATTCCTGAAACAAGGGAAAGAAAAACCATTAGTGAAGCCCATATATATATATATATAATAACAAAAGAAAACGACAAAGTGTTTGTTTTACAGGACCACTGCCTATAAGACACATGGACCCCACAAAATCAATATGGTGGCTCATCAATGATGATACAAGGAAATCATTATGAGAATCAAGAAGATCCTCATTAAACAAACATTGGAATTCAAACAAATTCTTGGGAAAACAAGTTCTGTTGAGCACGTAACAAATTCAAATTTGTGCGAATAAGGATAAAACCCTATGAAACGATTTTCAAGAACACCAGGGAATAAAATTCCCGAAGGGTCCTCTTGATCTTTCAGAGTTAAGCTCTTCGCCAGAGGAATTAAAATCCTTTTATGTGATGGAATTAAATTCCGGAAACTCATAAAAAATATATGAGAAACAAAATCCCATGAATCCTCAAAAATCAGAGGGGAATGCCCGAGGTATGAAGGTTTATTGCTCAAAGATCACATCTTTGGATCCCTAAGCGGATCGGTTTCAGATGATAGCAAAGCTCTCATAATGGATTTAAAATCCAGTAATTTTTCTTCAAAAAGAATTTTTTTTTGATGTGCAATATCTTTACCTAAAAAGGGTTTCTTTTTTACAGAGTTTAACTCTGGAACTACAATGGCAGAGAACTAAGCTCTAAGAAAGAGAATTAAATTCTCAAAGAAAACGAAGAAGGAAGAAGATGAAAGAAACAGTAGCTGCCTAAGGAACCAAACCCTTGCATTTATAAGACGTGACAAGGGCAGTTCACCTCCCCGTTCCCCTAGGCAATCCAACGGCTGTAAAGGTGACAGCGTTGCACTCACGTGCAAGCCACGTGAGAACAACGTTGTGGGGAAATTTGTTCCCTTATGAAAAATGAATAATAAATATAAAAAGCAATGGGAAAAGTCCCCAAATGGAGCATCACGTGCCCACACATGATAGGCACTGCGCTTAACAAAACAAGGATGAAACTGAGCCTTACGTGCATACACGTGACCTCTATATACAAAGTATATAGGTGCCTTCTTAAAACAAAAATTGGCCAGAAGAATTCACGTAATAGCACGTGACGCTCTTTGGTGGGCTTAACTTTGTGGCGTCACGTGCTACACGTGATGGGCTCCTATGTCTTCTGAACCGATAGAATTAAATTCTAAATAAAAGGGATCAAAACCCTATTTGGAAAATATTTTCTTAGATCTTTCTAAACAAGAAAGATTGCGCTCTGTAAAGTAGAGTGCCGTTGGATTAAAAATCCAATGGTGATTAAAAATCACCAATTTACAGAAGAAGATTCTGTATAGGGAAATATTTTTCTAATCTTGTGAGAAATATCTATTGTGAAACAGAAGTTCTTGGATTAAAAATCCAACAGTGAATAAAATTCACCGATTGATCTAAAAGATCATTTTGGTTGATCAAAATTTCCCAATGAGAGATTTTCTGAACAAATTGATTCTTTTCTTTCTCCTATAAATAGGAGCCAAAAAGGACCAAAAAAAAGAAAGAGAAACCCCCCAATAAACTGCAAGTTCAAGAGAAAAGAAGAAATCCTAGGTAAGAAGGAACCAAACACAGAGAACATCTTACTTTTTCTTCGTTTCCATAAGGGTTTAATCCTTCATATAAGAACTTAGTTCTTTCTTCTGGCAAAGGATCTGCAGAAGCAGATCTCCCCACAGGTTGAGAATATAATTCTCATCGAGGAGATTCTGCCATGCAGATCCAAAACCTAGGGGAAGATCTAAGTTCAGAGAATTTAATTCTCCCAAAAATTATATAGGAATTTAATTCCTCTGATAAAACAAGGGTTTAACCCTTCATATAATAACTTAGTTCTTCCTTATGGTGAAAGATCTGCAGAAGAAGATCTCTCCATAAGTTGAGAATTTAATTCTCATCGGGGAGATTCTGCCATGCAGATCCAAAAGCTAAGAGAAAAACTAAGTCCTTAGAATTTAATTCTTACAAAACAGTAGGCTTGAAAGTCTCAAAACTCAAGATCGCCATGCACATAAAAAGATTAGCACCCAATATGATAACGGCCGATCACGTGCTCCCACGTGAGCACCCTCGATGAACAAAAGGAGACAACTAAGACTGGCTCACGTGATCCCACGTGAGCACCATCGATGAACAAAAGAAGACAACTTAGACTGGCTCACGTGATCCCACGTGACCCCCAATTAGTGCTTAGCACTTATAAAGCAAAAGGAGAATAAATCAAAGGCAGTTTCCATTTGGGGCGCCTCAGGTGATCCCACGTGACCCAATAGTGCTTAGCGCTCAGAAAAGAACAAGGGAATAAACCCAAAGAAACAGTGCCTCAAATTTTTAGTGTTTAACATTACTTCAAGCGCCTCACGTGACCCCACGTGAGCGCATCAAATTTTTAGTGTTTAACAATATTTCAAGCGCCTCACGTGGGAGCACGTGAGCGCTGAGCATATAGTAGTGTTTAACACTATGAAAGGCCAATATTAACCAAACTCAGACCAAATCTTCCGAGGATAATCAATTGAGCCCCTCATGCTCAGGGTCCCCAAAACCGATCTCAATCCCAAAGATAGCTAATGAGTTCCTAACAGATGGCATCTAAAATGATGTTCATCCCTTTCCTTCTCAGTCGGGACTTTGGTTAAAGGGTACATCTCTCCACACCTCTGATACATGTCGTTGTAATTCCTTAATGTCTTCAGGGAGGTGGCGGGTCCCGACAACCAATAACTTTTTAGTACATTTCCAAACCCATGGATACAACCCAATGGACCGCAACGTCCCTAAACTAAACTCTATGGACTATGATGTCCTTAAACACCACGGACTATGATGTCCTTAAACCCAATGGACCACAACATCCCTAAACTAAACTCTATGGACTATGATGTCCTTAAACCCAATGGACCGTAACGTCCTTAAAATAAAGCGATAGAGCCCAAATGCTCTTTCTTTGGGTCTAAATGATCCTAAAACCTCGTTAAGTAGATCTTAGTCTAAAATTAGACTAACGTATCCTTAACAAACATTTAAGTTGATCTTAATCTCAAATGAAATTAACGATCCTTAAATCAAACAAACCTAAATCTAAGAAAATACAGATTTGGACTAATCCCCGCCCTACGGGCGACAACATAAATTAGTCTTCGTATATAATCCACGGGCAACCAAAAATAAAACAAACACACACGACACGAAGTGAACATCTGGAGAAGGAGAAAGTGGTTACCGCGATGCGGTAGCGTGATTAACTGCAGTGGCTTGCGCCTGCAGGGAAGAGCATCCCCACAATCAAAAACCCCTCACAATGAGGGGAATCTGACGAAGACTGCTACAACGACCGCATCCGTCTAAACCTCCAATACATGGTGCCATAAATCAACTTGGTATCTTCGACGAGGTGGACGGATAAAACCAAATAGCATCTGCCCCCAAATTCAGGCAAGACGACCTACGCGGTTTCGTCTCCCGTTTTCGGCGGTAAACACTTCCGTAGGTCATCGGACACTTACAAGATCGGTGACAAAAGCTCAGGAGCAACAACAAAAGCTCTAGGAGATGTTGCCAAGAATGGTCGCACTCACTGCGCAGAAAGAAAGCCCGGAAGTATCGTCGGAACAACGCCAGGAGCAGGAGACCAACACCGAATTCCTACGGGTGCTTGAAAAGAAAGATAAAGAGGCCGCGGAACAAGTGGCTAATATAAAACAGATGGCGCTTCTGTTCCAAGACATGGTTGGGATGATGATCCAGCCGGATCCTTCAGCTGAAGTCCTTCCAATAATTATTGAAGACAACAAAGGGGAGACATCAAACCCTCCTCCGGCTTTATCAGCAGCCAGGGAGGAGACGATCTCCAAAGCTACCCTTGATGACTACATAGCTCAACAAATACAAGCTCATCAAGCGAACGAAGCGGCAGGACAAGTCGTCAGAACTGGACGACCATATCCAGGCTGGTACGACCAAATTAAGTACCCACCAGGATATACGATCCCCAAATTCCATATGTATAAGGGGACGGGCAATCCGCATCAGCACGTTGCTCAATTCAGAGCATTGTGCGGTAATACTGGGGGCGATGACAAACTGTTGCTTCGACAGTTTGTTGGCAGCTTGTCGGAGACCGCATTTGAATAGTATTCAGAGCTTCCAAATGACTCCATCAAGACATTTACAGAAATGGAGCTATTGTTTACGCAATGTTTCGCAAGCGCTAGAGAGCGCACCCCGATCACATCATTAATCAACGCCAGGGTGAAGCCGGGAGAAACCTGGGTTCAGTACGCAATTCAGTGGCGGAAGCTATGGTCAAAATGTGAACAACGCATAGAAGAAGCTCCTGCTATGGGCATGTTCATGGGGACCCTTGATCCTCAGGCAACTATATCCCAACTTATGATGTTCTTCAAGCCGACCACCTTCCAGGCCTTGATTGACAAGCTGGCCCAAATGGATCAGATGGGCCATAGACTGTCTTCTTCAATAATGGATCTCTGGAATGAAAAGGGGAAAGGGAAAGCGACCTTCTTCGCTAACGCTCAACAACAACCGAGTGACCCAAAACCGGTCGTTCGCCAAATCAACAAACCAAGATCCCTTGAAGAAAAGTTGAGACGTCTTTACTCATTCCCCCGGGATAAAACGTGGAGACTATTCGAACTGGCGGTGCGTAACAGACTCACCACTCTGCCGGATCCGAGATGCCCACTGCAATCGGGCGACGTCAACCATACCAATTACTGCCCCTACCACCGAATAGTGGGCCACCCAATCGAAGATTGCTACATCTTTAAAAACAGGGTCGAAGACCAATACCAACAGGGCAAGTTCGCGCTGTCCGAAAATTGGAAGGTAAACCCGCCGCAGCAGCACACTCATAAAAATATAGATACGCCAGGGGCATCATGCTCATTTGTGGAAGAAGCTCCATGGGAAGTGTTCCTTTCAGCTAAAACTAAAAAATACTGAAGGATCTTCAAGCGTGTCCGACGATTAGGTGGAAAAGCCCGCTGGAGCCTGAAATTATTGACGGAATGTTGAAACCACGCCCAACGCCGAAAGTTGATAACGATGGGCAAAACCTCCAGGCCAAGCCTCCGAAATCTTTAAAGAAAAAGAAGAAGGCCAAGAAGCCCATGCAACTCGACGACAACCGTACGGGTCTGCAAAAGTACATCGACGCACTGGAGGAATACAACCAAAAAGCGCGGACCCCAGTCACATTGGAAGAATTCTTCAGGCATGTTCTTGAGAATGGAAACAATGACATTGATGAAGGAGACGATTCTTCAGAAGAGCCCGAGGATTAGGTAGCGAGTTGCCACATGATCTCTCACTCGTTGATAAATGGAAAAGAAGCTCATGATGCAGAGAAACTGGGGGCAGATCCAGAACTAAAACCCATGGAACCGTCGGATGACCTCATCGACAAGCTGCTGAACGAAGCTCTTCAAAAGAACAAAGCCGATCGAGAACGTGAGGCAGCCATTTACGAAAAGGCCAAGCGTCAGTATCAGGCCGAAAAAGCTCCGGTGATAAGAAGCCATAAAGTACCTCAACCGGATCAAAGTGCCCTTGCCACCGGCAAGAGCTGAATCAAGATAAGGAAGAAGTTCGCCAAAGCTCTGTCAATGGGAATGAAGCTGCCGCCTTTCAAAGAAAATACTTTCGGGAGTACGTGCCCCGACAAACCGAATGTACATCCGAACTACTGCTTATACCATCGGAAGATCACACACCCTACCGAAGAGTGTAATGCCTTCAAGAAGTGGTGGCAGGGATATGTTGCCCATTGACAACAATTCAAGCGAATAAAATGCAAAGCCCGTCGGGAGCAGAGAAGCATGACAGATGAGCATAAAGGAACAGCCGGTAACTGCCATATGGTTAATGCCACCCAGACAAGAGCAAAACCTCAAGTTCTTACTTTCGGGAGCGATTCTGACGAAGAAATAGCCCTCGGCCCTCTCGTCAAGGAATTCACCTCCGAAAAAGAAGAGGAGATGAAGAGCTGTGAGAACATTCAGCTGCGTAACCGTACGTTGCCTGAAAAGAATCTCAGACCTTCAAACAAAGGTTTGGGCGAAAGAGACAAAGGGAAGGAAAAAGTCCCTGAGGAGATTTCTCTCGATGATAGAGTTGCCGAAGAGCTCACAGCTAAGGACCCGCTCAAGAAGAACAAGGTGGATTACAATGTCCTGGCACATCTGAGAAAAATACCCTCACAATTAATCATTTTGTATGCCCTTCTCCTGTCTAAAAAGGCACGAGATTCCCTGATCAAGGCGTTACAAGAGCCCGATCAATTTCAAGCCGTCCTTGCAGAAGAAAAGATGAAAGACGAGCTGGAAGAAGTCCATACGGCTGACATCACCTTCAGCGATGAAGATCTTCTCCTCGGAACGTGTGAGCACAACCGTACGCTGTATGTAACCGGGTATTGTCACGATATCAAAATAGGGAAGATCCTGGTCGACAACGGGTCCTCCGTCAACCTCCTCAATGTAAGAGTACTGAAGGAAATTTGCATGAACGTTCACCACTTGGCTCGGGATAAAATTACCATCTCCGGTTATGACTCCCAATCATCACAAACGCTCAGGTCTGTAATACTGACATTACGCTTCGGGCTGCTCATCACCGACATCAAGTTCTATGTCATTGATGCCAAGACTTGCTACAACGCTTTGCTCGGCAAGCCTTGGTTACATGAGTACAACATCATCCCTTCTACACAACATCAGTGTATGAAGTACTTCAAGGACGGCCTCGAGTACACAGTTACAGGGGAGCTGAACCCATTCTCCGTAAATGAAGTCCGCAAATATGAAGACGCCAAGTACTTCTTACCAGACTTCGAAGAAATGGAAAGTGTCGCAAACCGGAGAATAAACAAAAAGCCATCGCCACTATCCCGATATTCGGGAGCGATACCGAAGAGGATGAAGAGACGGTCTACTCGGGACAACCCTAAGGCCACGGGCTAGGACCATCTACTCCTATGCTAGTCTTTGGCAGTGACTCTGAGGACGAGACCAACGCAGTGTTCTCCGTCCGCCCGCCAATGCAGACCTTTGCTAGAGCTGACCAGAGTTTACAGATTACCCTGGTCTCACAGCGGCATTATAAAGAACTTGATATACTTGATACGTACAGAGTGCAAGAGCTGCAGACCTTTTACGTTCCTCCTCGCCAAAGAAGTGAAAAGGCGATCCTTTTCTACCTGTCCACGGAGACTAAAGTGATGAAAGAAGTATGGCACGATACCGAACCTGCGCTTGACAGGCTTCAACCAATCCGTCTGCCCAGATACTATACAGAGGGACTGAAAAGGCTATTAAGACGCCAAGGCGTACCCTTCAAACAGACTGCTCGATAAGCCCAGTTCTATAACAAGATTTGGGATGTTCCTAGGACTTAGCGGAAGATGCCCAATGGGAGAATGGATACGACCGGCCTTGGATACGTTCGGTCCAATAAAAGGGAGCGATTCCATGGCTGCCATGTTATAAATGATTCCGATGGAAAAGAGGATGTCTTTCCAGATAGCGTTGTTATTGAAACAAAGAGAAATCCCGCCATACCAATATCAAGTCTGTCATTCGAAGAGCAGATTAACAAGATAATAAGGGAAGCGGGTCAAAAGGTCCAGGATGACTACAGCCGCGAAATGACCCTTTACGAGAAAGCCAGGACGCACCGTCTCATTCAGCAGGCTACAGAGGATGACGATGCCTTTCACCGTCAGCTCGTTGTGCCCTTTCATGGAAAGAAAGAAGCCTGACATAGAAGTAAAAACAAGGTGAAGAACATGGACGACATTCAAAAACAGCGAAGCGAATCCAAGAAGCCGCGAGAGAGAGAGAGAAAAAGTCAACTGGAACCCATCTCTTATGAAAAAGATGGGTATGGAGTACTCTTTCCCTCAAAACAAGACAAGGAAAATATTCAACCTTATCATGAAGCATCAAATGATGATGCTCTCAGAGTCTCAGCGCTCCGAACAAATAGACGAGGTCCATCACCCGGCTTATTGCTCCTATCACCGAGCAATAGGACATCCTCTTGAAGACTGCTTCACCTTCAAAAACTGGGTTGAAGACCAGTATCAGCAAGGCAAGTTTGCTCTATCTGATAGTTGGAGGCTAACCCCGCTACAAAAGCATGAGCCAAAAGCAATTGATAGGGAAAGAATGGAACCAGAGCAACATCGGTCTTGGAAACGGGATCGTACCTGCCACGTGATAACGTTCTCAAAGGAAAGAGAGTATAAGAATATGGATGACCTCTCCCAATGCTTCACAAATGAAGACGAGGACGAGATAATCTCAGAATTTCCACCGATGCCAAAAGAGCTGGAAAATGGAATACACACCACAACAGACAACTTGAGAAAAATCGACTTGGAGACGGCAAGCGACCCAAGGACAACATTCGTCAGTGAGCTGCTGTCTGAGAAACAGGTGGCTACGTTAAAAGACGTGCTTATGCAGTATAAAGACTGCTTCGCATGGAACTATTCCGAAATGCCGGGATTAGATCCAGAGATAGCCGTGCATAAAGTGGCGATATCGCCGGACGCCAAGCCAGTCAAACAAGCACCAAGAAGAATGCGTCTCGAGCTTGAGATGAGTATCAATGCCGAAGTTAAGAAGCTAATCAACTCCATCTTCATCCAAGAAGTTCAATACCCTGACTGCATCGCCAAAATCGTTCCGGTAATGAAGAAAAATGGGACAGTACGTATCTGCGTAGATTTTCGGGATCTCAACAAAGCTTGTCCGAAGGATGACTTCCCAGTACCTGTTACCGAGCTGATGATCGATAACACATCCACCCATGAAGTCTTCTCCTTCATGGACAGATCCTCAGGGTACAACTAAATCAAGATGCATCCTGAAGACCAAAAGCACACTGCTTTCCGGACTCCGCTGGGCGCTGGGCATATTCTGCTACAAAGTGATGCCTTTCGGTCTGAAGAACGCCGGCGCCACTTACCAGAGGGCTATGATAAAGATCTTAGATGACCTCATACACGAGATTGTCGAATGTTATATTGATGACCTCATGGTGAAAAGCAAATCGTACGAACATCACTGGGAGCATCTGAAGATAGTGTTCCGGCGGCTTCGGAAATACAACCTGAAGATGAACCCTCTGAAATGCGCGTTTGGAGTTTTCTCGGGAAAATTCCTAGGATTCATCGTACGACACCGGGGCATCGAAATAGAACCGCCGAAGATCAAGGCGATTATGGAAATGCCTTCACCAAGAACTCTCAAGAAACTGCGGTCTCTCCAAGGAAAGCTCGCGTATATCCGGCAGTTCATAGCTAACCTCTCCAGAAAATGCCGCCCCTACGTCATCTAATGAAGAAAGGAACCCCGTTCGTTTGGGATCGCAAATGCCAAAGCGCACTGGACGAGATTAAACAATATCTGCAAAATCCGCTGGTACCGACTGCTACGGTCAAGGGAAAGCCTCTCATCCTGTACACAACAGCCCTCGAAGGTTCGTTAGGCACGCAATGGGCATAGGAGAACGATCAAGGAAAGGAGAGAGCTCTCTACTATTTGAGTCGAGTTCTCCTGGGGGCAGAAAAAAACTACTCCCCTATTGAAAAGCATTTCCTGGCACTGATCTTCGCGGTAACGAAGCTTCGACATTATGCATTGGTACATGAGGTCCATCTCATATCAAAGGTGGATCCTCTCAAGTATTTGATATCAAGAGCCATGCTAACAGGAAGGATTGCCAAATAGGCCCTCCTCTTGATGGAGTTCTCAATAATATATTGATTCCTCATGGCAATAAAAGGCCGGGCTATCTCCGACTTTCTCGTCGAACATCCAATACCTGCCAACTCTCCCTTGAACTGCGAGTTACCGGACGAACACACGTTTGATGCAATTGACCGGGAGAAAGAAGGGAATGATACCCAATGGGAACTCTACTTCGATGGAGCGTCCTCTTTGAAGAAGCGAAAGCAAAGCACCCCCATGATTAAAGCTGGGGTGGGCCTTATCTTTGTGACTCCATAAGGAGGGATAATGCGTTTTTCCCTTTCTTTAACAGAGCCGAGGACAAATAATGAGGCTGGGTATGAAGCTTTCATAGCATGCCTTGAGATTGTTGTCGACATGGGCATCGAAAGCCTCCTCATATATGGAGACTCCTAACTGGTCGTTAGCCAAGTAAATGGCGATTACCAGACATGCAAACCGGAACTGATCACATATGGCGAGAGAGTGCAGAAATTGCTGACGCAAATCCCATCTTACACCCTGGAAAGCAGACCGCATGCGGAAAATAGCAAGGCGGATGCGTTAGCCAAGCTCGCAAAAGAACTGGCCGATGAAAACCTCGATGACGTAAGGACCATTGTGCAAAGCCGCTGAATTCTCGCACCAGCAGAAATATCTCTGAAGACATCTAAAGGAGAGGAAGCAACCGAACAAGAGGCCTTCTAATTAGAGGATGAAGAAAAGGCGAAGGATTGGAGAGAAGTCTTCATAGACTACTTCAAATCCCATCGAATGCCCGAAAACACGTCATCAAGACATCAGCTCAGGAAGCGAGCTCTGTCTTTCACCTTCGTCAATAATACTCTATATAAGAGATCGTTCAATTGCCTGTGGGTAAGGTGTCTGGGACCAGAAGAAGCAAGAAGGTTCGTTCAAGAAACTCATGACGGACTCTGCGGTTCCCATCAAGCTGGGCCAAACATGAAGCTGAAGATCAAAAGAATGGGTTACTACTGGCCCACGATGATTCAGGACTGCCTCAAATATACGAAGCGGTGTCACTCGTGCCAAATTCACGGGGACTTCATCCACTAGCACCCAAATCCACTACACCCAACGCTGGCTAGTTGGCCGTTTGAAATGTGGGGCACCGATATAATCGGGCCCATCGAACCAACATCATCCAAGGGACATCGGTTCATATTAGTAACAACCGATTACTTCTCTAAGTGGTCAGAAGCAATACCGTTAAGAGAGGTGAAGACGAAGAACATCCTCCATTTCTTCAAGACACATGTCATCTACCGGTTCAGCACTTCGCGACGGATTATATCTGATAACGGGCCAGCCTACAAAAGCCATAAAATCAGTCACTTTGCACAACAGCATAATATAGATTAGAGATATTCTTCAGTCTATAACCACCGAGCTAACGGTCTAGCCGAGGCTTTCAACAAGACTTTGACAAAGATAATAAAGAAAATGGTGTCCAAAAATAAAAAGGACTGGCACGAGAGATTGCATGAAGCTCTCTGGGCTTATCAGACCACATTCAAGACGGCCATGAATACAACGCCGTTTGCGTTAGTAATCAGCACGGAATGGGTACTTCCCTGAAGATAGAGCTGCCCTCTCTACGAGTGGTGGTTCGGTATGAACTGACGGATGAAAAAAATGCCCATCTTCGGCTTGAAGAGCTCGATACCCTCGATGAAACTCGTCTCATGGCGCAACAAAACCTAGAAGCTTACAAAATAAGGATAGCGCGCTCAAACGAAAGACTGACTAGGCCGAGAACATTCCGCCAAGGTGAACACATGCTAGTCGAAAAAAGACATATGATCCCCAACCATGCTAAACGGGGAAAATTCGAGACGAACTATGAGGGCCCGTACATCATAGATAAGGTCTACCAAGGTGGGGCCTACTTGCTCATGGATATGCATGGCGAAAGACCTTTCCGGCCAATAAACGGCTGGTTCCTTAAGAGATACTACGCTTGACAAGTCACGACTCAGGTTAATGATGGATGACGACGCACGTGTCTGCTCACTATCTTCCTGAATTCAAACTCTATAAGTAGTATCCACCGAAACCTCGCCTCAAAATCCCAACGGACCGCAACGTCCTTAAACTAACTACGGACCGAGATGTCCTTAAACTAGCTATGGACCAAGATGTCGTTAAACTAACAACGGACCGAGATGTCCTTAAACTAACGTCGCCTCAAACACGACGATAGTGGAATGCAAGCCCATAAGTCCCAGCGGTGAGAACTGCAACTCAAATCCCACCGGAAAATAGATAGGTCACATGCACTGAAACTATTCTCGAGAGTTTCATCGTGCAAGAAAGGAAAAAAAACGGTATGTCCACTAGCGAAATTGGCGCGGATGAAAACCCGAAAAGGCTCCGTGAGTAAAAACAACTGGACTACCGGCGAGTTCATGAAAACCCGAAAGGGCGCAGACTCGTAAAAAAATTCATGCACACTTGCAAGGTCCTCTCGACCTTGTAAGGAGAAAATACCTACGTGAGATCCTTACGACTCATAAGGGAGCAACACACTTAGAGATCCCCACAATTCCTAAGGAGAAATTACACTTACGGGATCCTCACGACTCGTAAGGAGAATCCCCCTTATGAGACCCTCATGGGTCATATGATTCGAAAGCCTTAAGTTACAGGGACCCGAACCTGTTCTTAAGCCATCACATCCCCTAGTTTTCCCTATAAATGGTTCAATATTGACCCTTGTATACAATCCACGAGCACAAATAAACGTTTCCCACACCCAATTCCACCAATGGCGTGAAATGTCATCATGTGATGAACGACACTTGTAAGTCATCTCGACTTATAAGGAGAAAATACTCTTGTAAGATCCTTACGACTTATAAGAGAACACATACTTAGGAATCCTCACGACTCCTAAGGAGAAAACACACCTACGAGATCCTCACGACTCGTAGGGAGAAACACCTTTATGAGACTCTTATGGTTCATGAAGTCAAAAGCTTTAGTCGACGGGATCTTAACCCTGTTTGCTGAGCCACCTTTCTTCGAATCGACAAAGGCAAATGATGATTCGCTCCTGGCAATATCTCAGTTGTAGCGATACTGATGCCTAAATCGGTATCAAATTCCAAGTCCTTTCACGGCAAATGATGATTCGCTCCTGGCAATATTCCAGTCGCAGCGATGCTGATGCTAAGATTGGTATCATATCTCAAGTTCCAAACTCGCAATAAAAATCAGCGAGCAAAAATTGCATATGAAATAGCCGAAATGATGGGGCAACTCGCAACAAAAATCAGCGAGTAAAATATATGCATGTAAAAATAGCCGAAATGATTAGGCAACTCGCAATAAAAAGCAGCGAGTAAAGAAAAAGAAAAACAGCCGAAATGGTTGAGCACCGTGAAAAAATAGCCGAAATGATTGGGCAATCGCAACTTTCGCGATATAAAAAGCTGAAATGATAGAGCATCGTGGAAAGAAATAAAAAAATGAAATGAAACTTTTGCCTTGCAGGTGAGATCACGTCGACCCCAGTATACAATCCATGGGCACAAACGAAAAGGGAACCATATTGTCCCACCAGGCTTCATCAAAGGGAAGCCAGATCTCGATGGCTATATCTATAGCCTAGAAATCAACGGCGTTCCTTCTCGTTCCAACCAGAAGCAGATACGACTTCAACTAACAGAGCTAAGGCAAAGTCCCCTAGTTCTAAATCTCAACGGTTCACAGACAGCCTAGAGACTACCTCGGAGCCACGGCAAAGTCCCCTAGTTCCAAATCTCGACGGTTCACAGACAACCTAGAGACTACCTCGGAGCCATGGTAGAGTCCCTAGTTCCAAGTCTCGACGGCAGCATCCGCAGCCTAGAGATCAACAACATCGTTCTCCCTCCCTCCAGCAGGATACAGACGCGACATCAACAAACGGAGCCATGGCAAAGTCCCTTAGTTCCAAATCTCGACGGTTCACAGACAACCCAGAGACAACCTCGACAAGTCATTGCAATATTGCAGACACAATGTCAACCAACGAAGCAAAGGAAGATCCCTAGCTTTAGGGTCTTGATGGCAACTCAAATGAGACCGGAAAGACCATCGGAGATCATCCCGCTCCAGCGCGGAATGGTCATGACTTATTGGGGCTCCCAAACTGAGCCTAACCTCAAGTAAAAAATGACATAGAATATCCCTAACGCTTGATATTTCGACGATAATATTACCTGGAAGATTACTTGAAGACGTCTTGTCCAGCCCCCGAAGGGATCAGAGACACGACAGTCGCGGGGCTACCCGAACAGCAAGATTGCATATCGGGGAATATATCGGCCAACACGACGGTGCGACGTGTAAAAAACACTAGTACCACAGACCCTAACGGACTTCTGTTAGTAGTAGTTAGCTGTGGCATTAGGACATCCTTGCGAGAACTTCTCGATTCGTCTCGACTCGTGAGGAAATTAGTGTCTTTGCGAGAACTTCTCAATTTGTCTCGACTCGTAGGGAAAAGCCTTAGGCGATGGGGATAAGGTCCTGTTTCCTAAGCACTGGGCCCTGCAAGTCAGTCCAAGATGGACTATTACATACTATTCACGGGCCACACTCTCCAAATTCGAATATCGACAAGTAGGGAAACAACCACTTACAAGTCCTCTCGACTTGTAAGCGGGAAAAATTCTCTTGTGAGATCCTTATGACTCTCAAGAGAAAACACACACTTAGGGGTCCTCACGACTCCTAAGGATAAAATACACCTACGGGGTCCTCTCGACTCGTAGGGAGAAAAGTTTTTATAAGACCTCCACGGCTCATAAAGTTGAAAACTCTTAGGTGGCAGATCTGAACCTGTTCTCTAAGCCATCGCTGCCCTGCAAGATGATCAAGATAGATTATCTATAAGACGCATTTGCTAAAGGGACACGCCAGTATGAAATAAAATATGTCTTTTATTCATAAATCAAAATGAATACAAGATACTCTCATTCAGGAGTAAATACAAAAAAGGAGAATATACAAAAAAAAATATTTAAGCCGGAGGATGGTGTGATAAGTTCGTCAGTTCATCATTCTTCCGCTGGGCCTCAGTTTCAAGCTTTGTTGTTGCTACAAGACGGGTCTCTTCCTGATACTGTTAAGTCTGATACGAAGCAAAACGACTCTCAAGCTCCTTTTCAGCAACTTTATGAGCTTCAACCATCTTGCAGGTAAAAATAACGACTTTATCAAGAGCTACCACCTCTGTGATAGCTTCTTGAAGCACCCGCCAAATTTTGTATGCACGGGTGGTCTTAGTAGTGAGTTGAGCCTGGAGTTCCCCCAAAGCATTTGAAGCTATCTCCCTCTCCGAAAATTTCCGGTTGAGACTCTTCTCGCAAGACTGCAGATTAGCGGTGCACCGCTCAATCCATCCCTACAGGCTCACATTTGCAGTTAGGAGCTCGAAAGGAAGGCGTATGCACTCAAGCCCATGTAAGCAAGCCTCCACTCGACGACAATGCTCAACCCAAACAAGCACCAATGTTTCGTCATGATAAGTGGCAAGAAAGGGCAAAGAAGTATTGGCTTCGGCAGCAAATTCTTCGGCCGTAACAGAACTACCAGCACGAAGATCTTCAATGAGGGCCGACAAGGAGTGAATGCTTTGTCTCGCCATCCTTTCAGACGCACGTCGGGCATATGGGCCCAGTGGCATAAAGATTCGGGACTCTAACGAAGCCAGAGCTGGCAAAACTGTCAAAATTTATGAATAGTCAGCGAGACTAGCAAACACGGAATAGACAAAACAATGCCAAGGGTAAAGCGTTACTTACCCACAGTCATCCAAAGGGGGTTTGAAAGATCCCCAGACACATCAAGGATCTCCACTTCATCATCAGCTTCCAGAACTGTAGAGGGCATATTAGCATCGTTGTAAAAAAATGATAATAAAGCAAAGGGGTCAAAGAACACCGACCTTGCCCAGAAGAAAGGACGGTATATCGCCTGTAGGGCAGCCATATCAAGTAAGCGCTGGAAGGACTTCCTGGGAGATAGGTCCACTATAGATACCGCCAATTCCCGCAGTTCTGAAGGAAAGAAGAGTTCAGATAACGGAGGGATCATTAAAATAAAATGTAAGAGATTACCTTCAACGCTCCGCCCGCCTTGAACTGGAAGGGTAGCAGCTTCGGCAGCCTCTTCTGCACCCTCAGGCACATCACCGGGGATATTTGCTGGTGTAGCAGCTTCCAGTTGCGAAGCGACAACCGCCGCTTCAGGCTCCAAAGAGGGAACAGTGGCCTTGGGGGTCCTTCCTACAATCTTTAAGACGCTACCAGAAAGATCCATTGGGTCTACGACCGGCAAGGTCGCTTCTGTGGAAAGTACAGACGCTGAAGAAGTGGAAGTAATCACTGGGAGATCCAAGATAGAACTGACGGCTTCGACAATCTCTTCTATACCCGTTGGTCCATCACTAGAGAGATCCATAGGGTCCGCAGCCAATGAGGTCGCCTCCGCTCGAGGAATGGACACCGAAGGAACAAGAGTCACCACCGGAAGCTCCACAATAGGAACGGCGGCCGTAGTGATCCCTTCTGCACTTGCCGATGCATCATGGGAGACTTCTATAAAACTTACGGTCATGACACAACCTGGGCTCAAATCCTATTTCGTTGCTGAAGTCCCTGCAAAGTTTTCGCAAAGATAAGAAGATATAAAAAAGAGATACAAATTACTTGCCAAAAGAAAAATACGGAAAACTCGCATACCGATACGCCAGGATGCTTCTAGTATGGCTTTCTCGAGCCGTCGTTCCTTCCTGAGGAAATGTGCTCGCCGGGCTTCAAATGCGAATTCATGCCCACCGGTCTTCAGTGCTAGCTCATCTTCAGAAGAAGCCGAAATGGGATGCTTGAAGGCTCTTTCATCTTCCATTCGCAGAGGACCCATATGTACTCTCCGCAGCGATGGGGGATCTTCGTAAAAGATAACCGGAGGGTGGGGCTTTTTCGGGATGTGCACATTTTCGGTCTCATCCTGCGAGCGCCTTAAAGCTTCAGCTAATTGTGCGGCTTCCTCAGCGGACGAGCCAGGGTAAATAAGACCATCATCCGGCTCTTGCATGGAAATGGGTTCGTCTTGAACAATAGGCTCAGATTCCAGCAAGAGGTCAAGCAAGCTAGCAACTGCTTTCTTCCTCCTTTTCGAGCTGGAGCTAACACTGGAAGAGAATCGCTTCCTTCCCCTCGGTGGTTTAGCGCGACGTTGCCCAACCTCGCTTCCGGTATCCCCTTTTGGCGATACCACCGCTGATGACACCGCCACTGATGGCACTGCCGCTGGCGCTTCATCGGAGGCCTTTGCTTGAGCTCTAGTGCGCACTGGCATCCTAGCAGTACGATGAGTCAATTCTGTTTCTGCGGCTTTCGGGATAAGCACCACGCCGCTATCTTTGAATGAAGGGCGAATTATTTTCCGCGGCGCAACGGAATACCAGTGGCTTGGGCCGGAGCCGACGATCGACACTCAAAGAGTACCCACCTCTCCTCGACAATGACAGGACCGACTTGATGAAGACACAAACCCGTGAAAGACCCCACACACCTTGGAATATAGTCAGCCTCAGGGATCACGAAATGGGAGCCGGTGTTCAGCCGCATAAAATGGTGAGTGACGTCACGTGTGACTTCCAGAGACGGAGTAGGCTCAACCAAGAACTCCTCGAAAGGGACACCCTGGTTATAACCCAACTGCTGGGCGAAGCGATGCGGATTGTACCGCATAAAAAGGGCCGTGTTATTCTGTCGGAACACCAAGTATCCTGGCTTAATCGAGTACAGGTGCATGATCTCCTTAGGCTTTAAAGACGACGCTCCGCCTTTCGACAAATCAAACAGCTGCTGGATAGGCCCCGCGGGAGCAAAGAGGACTCGGCCGCTAAAAACCATCCCGCCCTCGTTGGAGTACGGATTAAGTAGCACACGGATGGCTCCTAGCTGGGTCGGATCGGGAGCAGAAGCATCCACCAACCTTATAACCCGTGGGAAGGTATAGGAGTCATAGAAATCCGGCCTCTGATACGCTGCGAACTCTCCCAATACATGCATCTCGATCCATGACGTGAAGTAGTGGAGGGTGGAATTCACGACGTCTGTACCTGGGGTTGAAGTGTTGGCCGCAACACTTAATCCATGATAAAGATGCGACAGTCCCGCGATGCCAACAGCCATCCGTGCCTCTTCGGCTACGCGATGGGCGGGGTAGAAGACGGAAGCCCTCATGAAGCATCGATGCATCGGCATGGCGAACCAACTGAGCCAAAGACTGATGAAGCCGACGAAGAAGGTCTCTTCGACCATGCCAGGGTCCGCAATTGCATCGAAAGGCACGGCCGACGAGGCCGGAATGTAAAACTTTGGCAAGTCATCTTCTTTGGCCGGCAGCTTATTCAGCCCAAACCCAGAAGGGTCATTAATGCTTGCAAATTTTGGGGCCTCTTTTGATAAAACATCTTCATGGAGAAAACAGGCGATGAAACTTTTAAAGGTGACGCCCTGTCCTTTTGACTCCTCAAACAGCATCTCGAAAATACCCAGAGTCTTGATTATACTAGGATACTTATGATGGACGGCATTTTCAATCGTCAAATCATCAAGCATAGCAGGCATGGTTGTGAACACATACTCATCGGGATGCAGCAACTCTTCATAATGCTCTCCCCTGACCGGCAATCCGGAGATCTTGCAAAACTCTTCCAGTTAAATCGAGACCTCACGATCCCTTAGCAAGAAGGTATTGGTGGGAAGATTCCATTGGTTCAGGAAAGCTTTAACCCATCAGACATAAGGAGCCGGGTAATGGAAAAGAGACGCGTACACCGCTTGATATAACCCAACCTTCTGCAACCGTGCACGAAGGGAGGAGAGAACATATCGAGCCCAAGGAAGATAGCCGATTGGATGACAAGGGGTAAGACCTACTTTATAGACTTGTCCCCAGGGTTGGGCTTCACCTTGTGTCACGACCCGAAGTTCGACCCAAGACCGACACTTAACCACGTAACGTCTACAGGCGTAACGCGACTAAGTAAGTCGAAACCCAGAAATCAAAACCATTAAAGTAGTGAGTGTTGAAAATATTTGTTTAAAAACATTGGAAAACCTTAAGTAGTTTAGTAATTTTCTTTAAAGTTCAAGTTATTATCTTAAAAATTTTGGCAGCATTTCCTTTGTAAAAACTAACCCCGAAATCGGGTACAAGACAAGATATGAGTAAAATGATACACAACAAGAATAAGGCATCCCAAACGGGAGCAATCACGCCAAACGGCGGAAACAATCGCCACAAGAGTAATATACGACGCCGTAGCGAAGAAATGAGCAATAAGTAGAAAACATCACAAAATGATAAAACTGCATAAGTAAAGTCGGCTCACACGAGCTCGACACCAAAGTACAAATAATATACAGCATCGTCCTCACACTGGTTTCTAAGTCAATACATGAAATAGTAGATGGAGAGTACTAGTGTAACACCTGAGTTTAGGGTTAGTGGTAATTGTGTGTTAATGTGGGGTTTTGGTAAAAAGTTTACCAAAACGGGTTTCTAGTAATTTATCTGGTTTTATGGTTATTTTGGTAGAATTTTTTCTCGACCACACACACTTGTGCATGATAGCTAGGGTTAAGCCTAGGGTTACCAAGTTTGGGTGTGCATGGTGGGTTAACCATGTTTAGCCAACCATGGTGGGTTAGGCCCTTGGTTAAGATATTTGAGTTAATTATGAGTTTTAGGTATGGTTAAGGGTGATTAGGGTTATGGTTGACTTGTGATGAGAAGGAGAGATTGTGATGGGTGTCATGCAAACATTTAATGAGGGAAGAGAGAATGGTGGCTATGGTTATGTCACACCCCATTTCATTTCAATACTTTTTGCATGTCTCTCTCACACTCCCTTTCACACTCTCATTTCACTCTCTTCTCTCCCTCTCACTCACACACCAAACATCATCTTTTAGCCACCAAAACAACTTCTTCAGCCCAAACTTTAGCCATGCATCAGCATCAACAGCAACACATCAGCTCCCAACAACATCATTAGTATCAACTACCTACCCCTTAGCTTCAGCAGCTACTACAGCCACAAAAAAACAGCACATCATCAGCCATCAAAACAAACATCAGCATAGCCACCAACAGCACACCATCAGCCTCCAAACCAACACCATAGCATCAGCTTAGCTGTTACAATCAGCATCAGCCTGTTGCATCAGAACATCAGCAGCAGCAGCTGCTACATCAGCCCCAACTCTTTACATAACACCTCCCCCACTACACACAACCCTTCCCTTAACATTACATCAACCCTTGCCACTTGCAACACCACAACAACAACAACACCATCATAAACAACAGCAACAGCAGCAGCTTCTGTAGGTTTCAGCCAGTACAGCAAGTTGCAGATCAGCTCTTTTCCAGCCAAGTTGCAGCACCAGGGGCTGCAGCATCAGCACACACCTTCCTCCTTCTTCTCTTCTCCTTCATCTAGGGTCTCTAGAGGTATAACCCCTTAACCCAACCCCTAATTGCTAAAGTTATGGTTATCTAGCTTATTTAGTGTTTATTTTATGTTTAGTGGTAGTTTTAGGGTAAATTAGGGGAATTTTGAGAATGTAATGGTTGTGATGATTAGAATAACCTAATTAGGTGCTGTTGAGACCAGTTAACCAGAGAATTGCCCCAGATTTCATAAAAATACCCGATTTATCCGACATGGCGTAATTTAGCAGTTTTAGCGACTTTTTAGCCTCTGTTAGATCTGCTGTTGACCCGAGCCCTTCAGAATGAAATTGAGAAGACTGTAACACAGTGACCTTAGCAGAGACACACACACAAAATACGGGGACCCCTCTCCCTATTTTAGCCGCAGATTTAATGTATATGGCCGCAAATTGCGGCCAGAATGGGGTGGGGGTGTTGGGTTTTTGTGTGTGGGTTGATTATGGGTAGCTAGGATTTCTTGTATCTATAACTTTTTGTGTTGGGTCCAGAGGCAAAATCTGGAGCCAATAACGTGTTTTCGATGTTTTGAACTTGTGCGACACGCGCATGATACGCGAGATTTTGTGGCGCGCTGCGCGACACAGCGTGTCAGATAGGTTCTGGTGGGTTTTTGCGCGTCGCGACGTGTCGTGAGCACGCGCGTTTTAGTTTCACGTACACGTATCCTTTTTATCGATATATCGTGTTTTGCAGGATTTTCCTGATATATTGTGACTGTTGTAAATTCTAGGTTCGCCGGCAGGGACTTCAAGCGCAGTAGAGAAAGGAAAGCAGGTGGTTGGACACACCTAGCACGGAATCACGGGTGAGTAGATTTCACATCTACGAGGGATGATCGTTTGGATGGCGCAAGTCGCCCGATAGATTTAGTAAACTTGAAAATAGTAAACTTTAACATTTGCTTGTGACATTAGAAATGATAATACTTGCATGATAATTATTGTAGTTAGGATCTATATGTTGTACCCATATGCGCAAACTCATTCTGTATGACACATGCACCATTACTAGGTTTTTATATGCAGCACGAGCACTATTCATGTGTACACCCACACCCTGGTAATTGCCATGTCACGACACTAGATAACTATAAATCTGAACTTGTTAATTTCTTAGACCTGTGCTATTGCAATAAATATTAAAAATGAAATCATAAGAATTGTTATTCTCGTGCATATATATCATTACATCAATTGCTCATGCCTAGTATAAATCATACATTGCAACTTGAACATTGATACCATTTGCATTCATTATCATTGACATATGAACCCATGATGATTTCATGAGATTTATGATATTTCTGGATTTTTGGGGAAAAGCCGCAAGATTTGAAACTTATGATCTTTTAAATATAAAAGTTGCGGTTTTCTAGTGATGTAAAGTGTCGTCCACCATGAGTTTGCTGTGTTCTTGGGACCCGTTTCGAAAAGGTGGATGAACCGTCTCGGGTACATGGTGGTCCCGGTAAGGTACCCCGGGCAAGAAGATCGCAGGAGATGGCGTTGAGCATGGCAGGGGATGGACTACCTACCGGTGACTTCATTTGGCATGGCGGATATCCAGAGGATACCGACCGTGGCCGCTAGTTTGAGATATGGATATTTGGGATGGATCAGCCGGATGGCTGAGACCAGAGATACATGGCATGGATATATGAGATTGAGAAAGTTTTGAGGTGTCGTTGCTAGACACGGATTTTGTTGGTTTCATGGATATTATACTGGTATTGAAAAGAGTTTCAGAAACAAAGAAAGAATAGTTCTTGTACTTACATATAGTATACATACCTGTTAGTACATCCATGTGACATTCATACTTGTTAGCACACTGATGATGCATACATACCTGCTAGTGCCTATAGCCATACCTGTTTAGAGATGCTAGGATACTTGTGTGCATACATGTGATAGCCTTTGTAGATATTATTTATTACTCGCGAGCTGGCAACTCACCCCCGTTGTGCCACAGCTTTTCTGCAGGTCCGTTCCGTCAACACTGTAGCTGCGGACACTTTTGCCTCTTTTGCTCTCTTTGCCTGGATTCGAGGCTTTTGCTCATAAGTGGGTTATTATCATTTTGTACCACCTTATATATGATCATTTTATCTAGAGCACCCTATCTACTACTACTATTTTAGCTGTACCAGTTTATTTGGATTACTGTATTTTGACCTAGAGACGAGGTTGTGAGACTTATGGATTTATGCTATGTGGGGTCGAGCTCACTTGAGTCGACATGTTATTTTATCTGTGCTTTCATTCTTATTTATGCACACTGTATTTATATTGCGTGGGATTTGTGACTGCCTTGAGGCGAAGAGCTAGCTCCCGCTTGGGGATGCCTTTTTCCTGTTTGTACCCATTTGGGGCTTGTTTTTACAAAGGAAATTCTGCCGGAATTTTTGGAAAAAGGGAAAGTTGTTTTAAAAAGGAAACTCGATGTGGTTTAATGGAGTAAAATGCTTTAAATAAATTGGCTTCCTTCACTCTAATTCTTCTTTAGGTTTTGTATTCTGGGCTTCGGCTTATTTATTTTACGGACGCCTTGAGACGTGTCGTAACTTAAGTGCCGGTTGCGTTCCGTACCTTACGGGTCGTGACAAAGTTGGTATCAGAGCGATAGGTTTCACCTTTCTGAGTGTAGGATGACCCTTAGTAGATGGAGTAAGTGACTTAAGCAGGGTGACGTAGCGTACATATGTCCGCGGCATACTTGCGATACGGTACTCCGCCTAAGTGACTTTAGGATATACTTGCTTGAAATTCCTTCTTCAATTCCGTGTATCCTACGTTTCTATTGCACCGTTCTTATTGTCCTGTTTCCTGTACCAGTCACTATGCCGCAGAGGGCTACCAGAGCACAGAGGGCTGCCACCCGAGACGAGATTCGAGCTGGCTCGTCCGAGACTAGGACTGAGCAAGGTGGTATGCCTACACCGCAGGGACAGACTGATTCGCCTTCCCCAGGCCGTGTGGATAGGCTTGAGACTGGTATGGAGGAGCTGCGACAGATGATGGGGAGTATGCAAGAGCTACGTCAGATGGTGGGATCCTTAGTTGCGGCCAGTCGTGCACCGAGGCCGGAGGACGTACCCACTACATCCCAGACTACTATGATACCTGCTCCTACTACTACCACCGTGACCATTCCGGTTTCGCTACAGGAGTTCATGAGGCTGAGACCTCCAGTCTTCACGGGTACCGATGCAGCAGAGGACCCGCAGACGTTCCTTGACAGTTTGGCCAGGATCTGCCGCTCGCTGAGGTGTTTTGGTGACCGATGGGTAGAGCTGGCGAGCTTCCGACTAGAGGGCCTTGCGCAGATATGGTGGGAGTCAATTCTGAGAGGTCGGGCTGCAGGTCTAATGCCCATGACCTGGACCGAGTTTACAGCAGTCTTTCTGGCTCGTTTCCTTCCGAAGAGCATTCGTGACGCCAGAGCTCGTAGTTTTGAGGCCTTGATCAAGACCCCAGGGATGACGGTG
The DNA here is from genome assembly GCA_030015575.1 of Agapanthus africanus. Classification (NCBI taxonomy): domain Eukaryota; kingdom Viridiplantae; phylum Streptophyta; class Magnoliopsida; order Asparagales; family Amaryllidaceae; genus Agapanthus; species Agapanthus africanus. The sequence continues at coordinate 752,249,417 of CM057339.1, forward strand.
TCTGAGTATGATGTCCAGTTTACACAATTGTCCCAATATGCTCCGTACCTGGTGGGTACCGAAGCGAAGAGGGTGAAGAGGTTCATACAGGGACTGAATGCCCAGCTATTTCTTGCCATTGGCGCCCAGCACTTCGATACCTATTCAGCGGCTATGGATATAGCGTTGCAGATGGAGGCACGTATTTCAGCAACTTCGGCCGTTCCCACGCCGAAGAGGATTCGTACCGGCACGCCAGATCAGGGGCGGCATGCCAGATTCTTTCCGAGAGATAAGGCCGGCAGGGGGTTTGGATGAGGTCAGCTGTATGGTTCGTATCCACAGGGACAGCAGGCGTCGCCAGGATGCTTTGGGTGTGGGAGCCTGCACCATCGTGTTAAAGATTGTCCAGCGAGACGACAGGGAGTGGCGACAACTCCACATGTGACCCTACCACCATTACCGCCCCCTCCTCAGAGAGCTCTACTTTCTGCCACAGGCGATGCTCCACGCCAGTTTGGTTCACCCAGAGGCCGTGGACGCGACGGACCTATCCAGAGAGGACGAGGAGGCAGAGGCCGAGGTCGAGGTCAGCTCGCTATTGGTGGAGGTCAGGCCCGAGTTTTTACGTTGACAGCCCAGGATGCACAGGCATCCAATGTCGTCGTGACAGGTACCCTATCTATTTGCTCTGTTGGTGCACACGTGTTGTTTGATCCCGGATCCACGCACTCATATGTTTCCACACACTTCGTGCCGAGTTTGGGTAGAGAGTTCGGTTTACTTGATCAGCCGCTTGTTGTGACCACTCCTGTGGGAGAGTCATTTGTTGCTAGGTACGTGTTCCGATCCTGCACCGTCCGTATTGGCGAGCGAGAGCTGCCTGTCGACTTGATCCTTCTTGAGATGTTGGACTTCGACGTTCTTTTGGGCATGGATTGGTTAGCTACGTGCTATGCGTCTGTGGACTGCCGCGAGAAAACAGTTAGATTTTGTTTTCCCGGCAAGTCGGCTTTTGTTGTGCAGGGGGACCGTGGTGCCGCCCCTCACATGTTGATTTCTTCTCTTCGCGCTGATCAGCTGTTGAGAAAGGGATGTCGGGGATTTCTAGCCTATGTATGCGATACTAGAGCTACGGATATTCTATTGGACTAGGTTCCGATTGTATGCGAGTTCCCCGATGTTTTCCCTGATGAGCTGCCGGGATTGCCGCCTGAGCGCGACATCAAGTTCTGTATTGATTTGATTCCCGGCTCGGGGCCTATTTCTATATCGCCTTATCGGATGGCCCCGGCGGAGCTTAGAGAGTTGAAGGTTCAGCTGCAAGATCTGATGGATAAGGGACTTATTCGACCCAGTGTTTCTCCATGGGGTACTCCGGTCCTGTTTGTCAAGAAGGACGGAATTTTGCGCTTATGTATCGACTACCGCCAGCCGAACAAGGTTACCGTGCGAAACAGATATCCGTTGCCGCGCATTGATGATTTGTTCGATCAGCTTCAGGGTGCGGGTTATTTCTCGAAGATCGACTTACGATCAGAATACCATCAGCTGCGAGTCCGAAGGGAGGATATACCGAAGACAGCTTTCCGTACACGCTATGGCCACTATGAGTTTCTGGTGATTTCGTTCGGACTCACCAATGCCCCATCTGCATTCATGGACTTGATGAACCGTGCATTCAGGCCGTATCTCGACTTGTTCATCATAGTGTTCATCGACGATATTTTGGTGTATTCCCGGAGCCGAGAGGAGCACGAGCAGCACTTACGGATTACGATGCAGACTCTGAGGGAGCACCAGCTCTTCGCAAAATTTTCCAAATGTGCGTTCTGGTTGGACAGCGTTGGCTTCTTGGGTCACGTAATTACGAGAGATGGCATATGTGTAGACCCGAAGAAGATTGAGGCCGTTCAGCAGTGGCCCAGACCGACATCGGTTACGGAGATCCGTAGTTTTCTAGGCCTGGCGGGCTACTACAGGCGATTCGTTCAGGACTTCTCCCGTGTTGCTGCACCTTTGACCAGTTTGACCCGGAAGGGAGTTCCTTTCATTTGGACGGAGGAGTGCGAGCACAGTTTTCAGCAGCTGCGGACTTGTCTGACTACGGCGCCGGTATTATCATTGTCCTCAGGATCAGGCAGATTCATGGTTTATTGTGACGCTTCACGGGTGAGGTTAGGATGCGTGTTGATGCAGCATGACAGGGTGATCGCATATGCTTCGCGACAATTGAAGAAACATGAACAGAACTACCCCATTCATGATTTGGAGATGGGTGCTGTGGTCTTTGCACTTAAGATATGGCGACATTACCTATACGGCGAGTCGTGCCAAATATTCACTGACCACAAGAGCTTAAAGTATATATTTCAGCAGCGAGACCTGAATCTGAGACAGCGTCGTTGGATGGAGCTGGTGAAGGATTACGACTGCGAGATCTTGTACCACCCGGGCAAGGCGAACGTAGTGGTGGATGCTTTGAGCAGGCCCGGGGGTAGTCTATCTTGCTTGCGCGCAGTGCAGAGGCAGTCGTCAGCAGATTGGCAGATTTTATGTGACAGCCGAGTGGAGTTTGAGTTCACTTCGACAGGGGGACATCTTGCGCACGTTCGTGCACGTCCGCGGTTACTTGACCGCATTCGAGAGGCACAGCCCAGTGATGGCCGACTTTCAGAGATCATGGAGCAGATCAGGCAGGGCAGAGATTCCGAGTTCATGATCGACGATCAGGGAGTACTACGATTTGGGACTCGATTGTGCGTACCAGATTCGGAAGGACTGTGACGTGAGATTCTTGAGGAGGCGCATAGATCTACATACAGCGTTCATCCAGGTTCCACCAAGATGTACCGCGACTTGAGAGATGTCTATTGGTGGGACGGGATGAAGAGGGAGGTCACCGATTTCGTATCGAGATGCCTGACTTGTCAGCAAGTCAAGGCCGAGCACCACAGGCCAGCAGGAGAGTTGCAGCCTTTGCCCATTCCGGAGTGGAAATGGGAGCAGATTTCGATGGACTTCGTTGTGGGTCTACCTAGGACCAGTCGAGGGTACGACTCCATTTGGGTGATCGTGGACCGATTGACGAAAGCGGCTCACTTCCTGCCAGTGAAGACCACTTTCAGTTTTGCTCAGTATGCCCAGATCTACATCGACGAGATCGTGCTGTTGCATGGCGTACCGACTTGTATCGTATCAGACCGAGGCACCCAGTTTACCAGCCGACTATGGCAGAGACTTCAGGAGGGTTTGGGCACTCGTTTGAGCTTCAGCACAGCATTTCATCTGCAGACCGACAGACAGTCAGAGCGGACTATTTAGACTCTCGAGGACATGCTCAGAGTGTGCGTTTTGTACTTTGGCGGTAGCTGGGATCGTCATTTACCTTTAGTGGAGTTCTCCTACAACAACAGCTTCCAGGATACTATCCAGATGGCTCCTTTCAAGGCCTTGTATAGGAGGAGATGCAGATCGCTCGTCTGTTGGACTGAGCTGAGCGAGAGCAGTATTTTTGGGCTACAGGTTGTGCAGGAGACGACCGAGAAAGTGCAGTTGATTCGATACCGGATGAGAGCAGCGCAGTGCAGGCAGAAATCGTATGCAGACAGGCACCGTCGCAGATTAAAGTTCACGGTTTGCGATCATGTTTTTCTGAGGGTCTCTCCGATGAAGGGCGTGATGCGATTTGGGCGAAAGGGAAAGCTTAGCCCTAGGTTCGTAGGTCCCTTCGAGATCCTCGAGCGCATCGGCGCTGTTGCATATCGTTTGGCTCTTCCACCCAGCTTTTCAGATGTTCACCCTGTCTTCCACATGTCGATGCTACGCAGATATCTTCATGACCCTTCCCACACGATTCAGCATCAGACCGTTCAGCTTGAGCCCGACCTTTCGTTCACCGTGCAGCCAGTTGAGATATTGGATCGGCAGGTGAAGAAACTTCGATCAAAGGTCCTGCCGTCGGTGAAGGTTCTTTCGCGCGACCCGAATGGTGAGGAGATCACTTGGGAGGCCGAGGGAGAAATGCGGAAGAAATTCCCTCAACTTTTTGAAGGTACGCGTAGTTGCATATTTTAAAATTCGGGGATGAATTTTCTTAAGGGGGGAAGACTGTAACACATGAGTTTAGGGTTAGTGGTAATTGTGTGTTAATGTGGGATTTTTGGTAAAAAGTTTACCAAAACGGGTTTCTAGTAATTTATCTGGTTTTATGGTTATTTTTGTAGAATTTTATGTCGACCACACACACTTGTGCATGATAGCTAGGGTTAAGCCTAGGGTTACCAAGTTTGGGTGTGCATGGTGGGTTAACCATGTTTAGCCAACCATGGTGGGTTAGGCCCTTGGTTAAGATAATTGAGTTAATTATGAGTTTTAGGTTTGGTTAAGCGTGATTAGGGTTATGGTTGACTTGTGATGAGAAGGAGAGATTGTGATAGGTGTCATGCAAGCATTTAATGAGGGAAGAGAGAATGGTGGCTATGGTTATGTCACACCCCATTTCATTTCAATACTTTTTGCATGTCTCTCTCACACTCCCTTTCACACTCTCATTTCACTCTCTTCTCTCCCTCTCACTCACACACCAAACATCAGCTTTTAGCCACCAAAACAACTTCTTCAGCCCAAACTTCAGCCATGCATCAGCATCAGCAGCAACACATCAGCTCCCAACAACATCATTAGTATCAGCTACCTACCCCTTAGCTTCAGCAGCTACTACAGCCACAAAAAACAGCACATCATCAGCCATCAAAAAAAACATCAGCATAGCCACCAACAGCACACCATCAGCCTCCAAACCAACATCATAGCATCAGCTTAGCTGTTATAATCAGCATCAGCCTGTTGCATCAGAACATCAGCAGCAGCAGCTGCTACATCAGCCCCGACTCTTTACATAACACCTCCACCACAACACACAACCCTTCCCTTAATATTACCTCAACCCTTGCCACTTGCAACACCACAACAACAGCAACACCATCACAAACAGCAGCAGCAACAGCAGCTTTTGTAGGTTTCAGCCAGTACAGCAAGTTGCAGATCAGCTCTTTTCCAGCCAAGTTGCAGCACCAGGGGCTGTAGCATCAGCACACACCTTCCTCCTTCTCTTCTCCTTCATCTAGGGTCTCTAGAGGTATAACCCTTTAACCCAACCCCTAATTGCTAAAGTTGTGGTTATCTAGCTTATTTAGTGTTTATTTTATGTTTAGTGGTAGTTTTGGGGTAAATTAGGGGAATTTTGAGAATGTAATGGTTGTGATGATTAGAATAACCTAATTAGGTGCTGTTGAGACCAGTTAACCAGAGAATTGCCCCAGATTTCATAAAAATACCCGATTTATCTGACTTGGCGTAATTTAGCAGTTTTAGCGACTTTTTAGCCTCTGTTAGATCTGTTGTTGACCCGAGCCCTTCAGAATGAAATTGAGAAGGCTGTAGCACAGTGACCTTAGCAGAGACACACACACAAAACACGGGGACCCCTCTCCCTATTTTGGCCGCAGATTTAATGTATCTGGCCGCAAATTGCGGCCAGAATGGGGGTGGGGGTGTTAGGTTTTGGTGTGTGGGTTGATTATGGGTAGCTAGGATTTCTTGTATCTATAACTTTTTGTGTTGGGTCCAGAGGCAAAATCTGGAGCCAATAACGTGTTTTCGATGTTTTGAACTTGTGCGACACGCGCATGATACGCGTGGTTTTGTGGCGCGCTGCGCGACACAGCGTGTCAGATAGGTTCTGGTGGGTTTGTGCGCGTCGCGACGTGTCGTGAGCACGCGCGTTTTAGTTTCACGCACATGTATCCTTTTTATCGATATATCGTGTTTTGCAGGATTTTCCTGATATATTGTGGCTGTAGTAAATTCTAGGTTCGCCGGCAGGGACTTCAAGCGCAGCAAAGAAAGGAAAGCAGGTGGTTGGACACACCTAGCGCGGAATCACGGGTGAGTAGATTTCACATCTACGGAGGACGATCGTTTGGATGGCACAAGTCGCCCGATAGATTTAGTAAACTTGAAAATAGTAAACTTTAACATTTGCTTGTGACATTAGAAATGATAATACTTGCATGATAATTGCTGCAGTTAGGATCTATATGTTGTACCCATATGCGCAAACTCATTCTGTAGGACACATGCACCATTACCAGGTTTTTATATGCAGCACGAGCACTATTCATGTGTACACCCACACCCTGGTAATTGCCATGTCACGACACTAGATAACTATAAATCTGAACTTGTTAATTGCTTAGACCTGTGCTATTGCAATAAATATTAAAAATGAAATCATAAGAATTGCTATTCTCGTGCATATATATCATTACATCAATTGCTCATGCCTAGTATAAATCATACATTGCAACTTGAACATTGATACCATTTGCATTCATTATCATTGACATATGCACCCATGATGATTTCATGAGATTTATGATATTTCTGGATTTTTGGGGAAAGGCCACAAGATTTGAAACTTATGATCTTTGAAATATAAAAGTTGCGGTTTTCTAGTGATGTAATGTGTCGTCCACCATGAGTTTGCTGTGTTCTCGGGACCCGTTTCGAGAAGGTGGATGAACCGTCTCGGGTACATGGTGGGCCCGGTAAGGTACCTGGGGGCAAGAAGATCGCAGGAGATGGCGTTGAGCCTGGCAGGGGACGGACTACCTACCGGTGACTTCATTTGGCACGGCGGATATCCAGAGGATACCGACCGTGGCCGCTAGTTTGAAATATGGATATTTCGGATGGATCAGCCGGATGGTTGAGACCAGAGATACTTGGCATGGATATATGCGATTGAGAAAGTTTTGAGGTGTCGTTGCTAGACACGGATTTTGTTGGTTTCATGGATATTATACTGGTATTGAAAAGAGTTTCAGAAACAAAGAAAGAATAGTTCTTGTACTTACATATAGTATACATACCTGTTAGTACATCCATGTGACATTCATACTTGTTAGCACACTGATGATGCATACATACCTGCTAGTGCCTATAGCCATACCTGTTTAGAGATGCTAGGATACTTGTGTGCATACATGTGATAGCCTTTGTAGATGTTATTTATTACTCGCGAGCTGGCAACTCACCCCCGTTGTACCACAGCTTTTCTGCAGGTCCGTTCCGTCAGCACTGTAGCGGCGGACACTTTTGCCTCTTTTGCTCTCTTTGCCTGGATTCGAGGCTTTTGCTCATAGGTGGGTTGTTATCATTTTGTACCACCTTATATATGATCATTGTATCTAGAGTACCCCATCTACTACTACTATTTCAGCTGTACCAGTTTATTTGGATTACTGTATTTTGACCTAGAGACGAGGTTGTGAGACTTATGGATTTATGCTATGTGGGGTCGAGCTCACTTGAGTCGACATGTTATTTTATCTGTGCTTTCATTCTTATTTATGCACACTGTATTTATATTGCGTGGGATTTGTGACCGCCTTGAGGCGAAGAGCTAGCTCCCGCTTGGGGATGCCTTTTTCCTGTTTGTACCCGTTTGGGGCTTGTTTTTACAAAGGAGGTTCTGCCAGAATTTTTAGAAAAAGGGAAAGTTGTTTTAAAAAGGAAACTCGATGTGGTTTAATGGAGTAAAATGCTTTAAATAAATTGGCTTCCTTCACTCTAATTCTTCTTTAGGTTTTGTATTCTGGGCTTCGGCTTACTTATTTTACGGACGCCTTGAGACGTGTCGTAACTTAAGTGCCGGTTGCGTTCCGTACCTTGCGGGTCATGACAACTAGAAACAAAAGTGTGTACAAATGGAAAATAACTGGATACCACAAACCCACATAGCAGCAAACAGCTCACGCACCAACTGTCGTGGTATCCGTAGCCAAAAAGATACAAGAAAGCAGCCTGCCGCGACTACTCTGAGGGGCAACCTGCAAACACTGTGGCGCAACGGGGGTGAGTTGCCAACTCATGAATAGAAGATAATATATAAAGGTAATCATGAGTATGCACGCACTGCGCTACTCTAACATATACCAGCAAATAATATCTATATGCAATGAGCAGGGTGTGCAATAATCATACATAAGTACTCTATCAGGTAATACGACTACAGGATGAGATGCATAATAATGAATGCTGAGCATGGGATAAAATAACATCTACACGGAATGTCAACGTGGAAAAATAACCGGTGTCCATCAATGCACCTAAATCCCAATAAAACTCAGGCGCTGTCACCCTCCTCGGCCCTCAAATCCTGTAAATCTCTGAAAATCGTGAGTGCCCAACATCGGCACTCGAAAATATCATGAAATAATCGTGTCCAGCATCGACACGCAAATCCTCATATATCGGGCTCCATCAGTCCGGATCAGCCCACGGGCTCCGTCTGCGGAATCGGTCCTCGGCTCCGGCATTACGGGGCATCCTGTATCCATCTATCGACTCTGGTCAGTATCCTCCGGATAACCGCCAGGTCCAACCAATCACCGGTAGGTACTAGCCACCCTGCCAGGCTCATCGTCTGCTCCACGAAAAACATTTCTCGCCCTGGGGAACCATACCGGGTCCACCACGAACCCGCAAACGGATCATCCAACTCCTCGAATCGGGTTTCAAGCACACGTCTCAGAACCGAGAAAACGCGTGGTGGACGAACCAAAATATCATATCAAGAGGAACCGGGTTTTTAAAACAATGCATGCTTTCTTGAAAATTACCACGGTTCTAAAATCCAGAAATCACATGAAATCCAAAGCAAATGCGTAAATCCATGCGATGTAATATATGCATCATAAGTCGTACTATGAGTAAAAGGGAGAAACCGCTCTTTAAATAGATTCAGTTTTTCAAAAGGTATCATGCGGTCCCTAGTTTTTTTACCAAAATCAACTTATCTAGATAGGTAAAATTGTATATGCGTAAGTATGGATATGCAAATGAGTATGTGCACAAGTAACATAATCATGTCAAATCCTATATGAGGTGAGCTACAATATATTGTTCATGGCAATTCTATAGTGTGAGTGTCATGGAAATTACTAACAGTGTGTGTATAACATGCAGATTAGTGCTCGTGCAACATGAACCGTTAGTAACTGTGCGGTGTGTTATTAATTCTAAGTTCATATACATATATATATATAGCAAGAAATACAGTATGCAACCAAGGTATATGAATGCAAATATGCAGCTACTATATCCTATCAAGCCCTGACGCATAACGCCAGACGGGCGATTTCCCCGTAGATGTTAAATCTACTCACCGTGGTCTCGTACTAAGTGTAGCCGACGATTTGCTTCCCCTTCTTTGCGACGTCCGTCGTACTCGCCTGCGAACCTAGAATTTCATAAAATAATACACATAAGCTAAAATCTACAAAAACGCGACATTAAAACCAAACGAGAAACCAGCGTGGCGAATCATACACGTGTGTGTCCGGTAGGCTAAAACGTGTGATTACGCGCTTGAAGCTACCCGACACGTCGCGATACGCAGGAAATCACCAAACCCACACACGTATCACACGTGTCGTGAAAGTTAAAAGTGTAGGAAATAGGGTAATTGGTACCAGATTTTGCTACAGATAGAATTTTAAAAAGTTGCATATACCATAGGTCTTAAAAATATAGCAGACACCCACACAGCAAACCCCAACACCCAGGTCCCCCATCTGGCCGCAATTTGCGGCCAGAATGAATATTCCGGCGGCCCACCTAGGGAGTTGTGCTCCTGTGCTTCGTGTGTGTTCTCTAAATCTAGTGTACATGCTCCAGTAAATACAATTTTGGCCTGAAGCAAACGGGTTACAAGCAGATCACAACAGAGCACAAAACCTAGTTAAAAAGCTAATTTAACACTAAACTAAAACATTATGGTGTTTTAATGCAACCTGAAATAAACCCTATGTTAAAATAACACTATAAGCACTTAATTAAGTTAACCAAGCCATAAAAATGCTAACTTAACATAAACTTCACCAATTCCCCTTCATTAGCACTAAAAAGCACAAAAATACGATTTTTAGCTAACTAAACTACAAGTTATGAATTAAGGTGCTAAGGGTGAGTTTAATACCTTCAAAAGATCCTAGGGAAACCTCACTTTCAGCCCTTGCCTTTAAAGGCACTGATTTGCCACCAAAATCCCCAAAAGAGCCATTTTTCCAAAGGTTTTTATGAAAGGAAGTGGGATTTTTGTGTAGGGTTTGTGTATGGATCAAAGAGGAGCAAAAGAAGAAGAAAATGGTGATGATGTTGTTGCTACTGCTATCTCTGCTGGAGAGCAGAAATGAGAGGGAGAGAGGGAAAAATGAGAGAAAAAGATGGTCAAAGTCAAGCCCCAACTCACCTAACCCAAACCATACCTCCCATTCCTCATTTCCATTTTAAAAAAATGAGGGTTTGACTTGGTTTTATGGGGAAAAATAAGAACCATGCAAGAAGAAAGAAAAGAAAATGGTTACACTTAACCTTTGTCACAAAAATGTGATAAGTGTGCATGCTTGTCACACTAATCCTAACTTAGGAAAAGTAATTAAGGAAAATTTCTAATTAAAGTGAACACAAGCTAAATTATAATTAATAAAACCCATTTATATATAAAAAAAACACTTCTCATCACAATTAGAACTAGTTTTATTCTAGTTTAAAAAGGAAAATAAGATTTACGGGTTTTTATGAAAAACACGCATCATTACTAACTAACGCGAAATTAACCTAAATGAATTTCAAAGCGTTACAATCTACCCCCCTTAAAGAAATTCGGTCCCCGAATTTAAAAAATATAGCTACGCATACCTTCAAAGAGATGGGGATATTTCTTCCTCATCTCGCCCTCGGTCTCCCAAGTGACCTCCTCGCTACTCGGGCCACGCCAAAGGACCTTGACGGACGGTATAACCTTCGATCTCAAGTTCTTCACATGTCGATGCAAGATGACCGCCGGCTGCTCTACAAAAGAAAGGTCGCGCTCCAGCTGGATCGTCGGGTGCTGAATCGCATGTGAAGGATCGTGAAAATACTTGCGGAGCATCGAAACGTGAAATACTGGGTGAACATCTGGGAAACTGGGCGGAAGGGCTAACCGATACGCAACTGCACCAACACGCTCGAGGATCTCGAAAGGGCCCACGTATCCGGGACTAAGCTTCCCCTTCTTCCCAAATCTCATCACACCTTTCATTAGGGAGACCCTCAAGAAAACATGGTCGCCGACAGAAAACTCTAGTCTCGCCAACGACGGTCCGCATAAGATCTCTTCCTACTCTGGGCTGCTCTCATCCTATCGTGAATCAACTGGATCTTCGCGGTCGTCTCCTCAACAATCTGCGGCCCTAAAATACTGCTCTCACTGAGCTCTGTCCAACAGGCGGGCGATCTGCATCTCCTCCCATAAAGAGCCTCGAATGGTGCCATCTGAATGGTCTCCTGGAAGCTGTTATTGTAGGAGAACTGTACTAAGGGTAAATGATGATCCCAGCTACCTCCAAAGTCTAAGACGCATGCTCGGAGCATGTCCTCGAGAATCTGAATAGTCCGCTCTGACTGGCCGTCAGTCTGCGGATGAAATGCTGTGCTGAAACTTAAGCGGGTGCCTAAAGCCTCCTGAAGCCTCTGTCATAGTCGGCTGGTAAACTGGCTGCCTCGGTCATACACGATACATGTCGGGAATCCATGCAGTCGTACGATCTCGTCGATGTAAATCTGGGCATACTGAGCAAATCCGAAAGTCGTCTTCACCGGAAGGAAGTGAGCCGCTTTCGTCAATCGGTCCACGATCACCCAAATGGAGTCATACCCTCGACCAGTCATGGGTATACCCACAATGAAGTCCATAGAAATCTTCTCCCATTTCCACTCCGTAATGGGTAACGGCTGTAGCTCTCCCGCGGGCCTCTGGTGCTCGGCCTTGACTTGCTGACAAGTCAGGCATCTCGACACGAAGTCTGTGACGTCCCTCTTCATCCCGTCCTACCAGTAAACATCCCTCATATCATGGTACATCTTGGTGGAACCCGGATGAACACTGTACACCGATCGATGTGCCTCCTCAAGAATCTCACACCGCAGTCCCTCAGCATCTGGTACGCACAGTCTAGTCCCAAATCGCAGTATCCCCTGATCATCGATCACGAACTTGGAAAATCTGCCCTGTCCAATCTGTGCCATGATCTCTGAACAACGGTCATCACTGTACTGTGCCTCATGTATATGGTCAAGCAACTGTGGGCATGCACGAACATGCGCAATCTGTCCCCCGATCGACGTGAACTCGAACTGCACTCGGCTGTCGCATAAAATCTACCAATCTGCCGATGACTGCCTCTGCACTGCGCTCAAACAAGATAGACTACCCCCGGGCCTCCTGCTCAAAGCATCCGCCACTACGTTCGCCTTGCCCGGGTGATACAAGATCTCGCAATCGTAGTCCTTTACTAGTTCCATCCAACGGCGCTGTCTAAGATTCAGGTCTCGCTGCTGAAACATATACTTTAAGCTCTTGTGATCAGTGAATATCTGGTACGACTCGCCGTACAGGTAATGTCGCCAGATCTTGAGTGCAAAGACTACTGCAGCCATCTCTAAATCGTGAGTGGGGTAGTTATGTTCATGTTTCTTCAACTGCCGTGAAGTATAAGTGATCACCATGTCATGCTGCATCAATACGCACCCTAGCCCCACTCGAGAAGCATCATAAAAGACCACAAATCCGCCCGATCCTGAAGGCAATGATAACACCGGCGCCATAGTCAAACGAGTCCATAGCTACTGAAAACTGTGCTCGCACTCCTCCGTCCAATCGAAAGGAACCTCCTTCCGGGTCAACCCGGTCAAAGGTGCAGCAATATGGGAGAAGTCCTGTACAAATCGCTTGTAGTAGCCGGCCAATCCTAGAAAGCTGCGGATCTCGGTAATTGATGTGGGTCTGGGCCAACGCTGAACGGCCCCGATCTTCTTCGGGTCCACATATATACCATCTCGTGTAATCACGTGACCGAAGAAGTCTACGTTGTCAAGCCAGAATGCGCACTTGGAGAATTTTGCGAAAAGCTGGTGCTCCCTCAAGGTCTACAGTGAGATCCGCAGGTGCTGCTCGTGCTCCTCTCGGCTCCTGGAATACACCAAAATATCGTCAATGAATACGATGATGAACAGATCAAGATACGGCCTGAAAATACGGTTCATCAAGTCCATGAATGCTTCTGGGGCATTGGTGAGTCCGAACGACATCACCAAAAACTCATAATGGCCGTAGCATGTGCGGAAAGCTGTCCTCGGAATATCCTCCGGTCGAACCCGCAACTGATGGTAGCCTGATCGCAAATCGATCCTCGAAAAGTATCATGCCCCCTGAAGCTGGTCGAACAAGTTGTCGATGTGCGGCAAAGGATACCTGTTCCGCACGGTAACCCTGTTCAGCTGGCGGTAGTCGATACACAAACGCAAACTGCCGTCCTTCTTCTTGACAAACAGGACAGGAGCACCCCAAGGAGACACACTGGGTCGAATAATTCCCTTATCCAGCAGATCTTGCAACTGACCCTTCAACTCTCTAAGCTCCGCCGGGGCCATCCGATAAGGCGGTATGGAAATAGGCCCCGTGCCGGGAATCAAATCAATACAAAAAGCAATATCGCACTCAGGCGGTAGCCCAGGAAGCTCGTCAGGGAATACATCAGGGAACTCGCTAACAATCGGAACCCAATCCAACGGAACCACTGTAGCTCTAGTATCGCAAACATAGGCGAGAAATCCCTGACATCCCTTCCTCAAAAGCTGTCCAGCGCGAAGAGAAGAAATCAAACTGTGAGGGGCGGCACCACGGTCCCCCTGTACAACAAAAGCCGACTCGCCTGGAAAACAAAACCTAATTGTCTTCTCGCGGCAGTCCACAGATGCATAGCACGTGGCTAGCCAATCCATACCCAAAAGAACGTCGAAGTCCAACATCTCAAGAAGGATCAAGTCGACAGGCAACTCTCTCTCGCCAATACGGACATCACAGGATCGAAACACGTGCCTAGCTCAAACGACTCGCCCACAAGGGTGGTCACAACAAGCGGCTGATCAAGCAAACCGGACTCTCTACCCAAACTCGGCACGAAGTGTGTGGAAACATATGAGTGTGTGGATCCGGGATCAAACAACACGTGTGCATCAACGAAACATACGGAAAGGATACCTGAGACCACTGCATTGGACGCCTGCGCGTCCTGATGCGTCAAAGCAAAAACCCGTACATGTCCTCCACCTGCGACTGACTGTCCTCTGCCTTGGCCACCCCGTCCTCTCTGAACGAACCTTCCGCGGCCACGACCTCTCTGTGTGTGAGTCTGACGCGGAGCAACAGTAGGTACAATAGGCAATGCCCTCTGAGGTGGAGAAGGTGGTAATGTGACATGCGGTACTGCTGCCTCCCTCCGGTGTATCTCAGGACAATCTCTAACGAGGTGAAGTAGACTGCCGCACCTAAAGCACCCCTGCGACGAGTGCTCACCCTTCCGTGGATACGAACTAAACATCTGGCCTCGTCCCGAATCTCTGCTACTCCTCATGCCTGAACGAAACCTGTCGCGACGTCTAAATGTCGGTCTCCGTGCTGATATACCAGTATGAACTCTCTTCGGCTCTGGGACTACCGAAGTCTCAGCAAGACGCTCCTCGACTAATAAGGCTGCATCTACAGCTACTGCATAGGTCTCGCAATGCTGTGCGCTGATCGCAAGAAATAACGGGGTAAGCAAGCCTCGAACAAACCTCTTGACTCGCATCTCCTCAGTAGCCACTAAATATGGGGCATATACAGATAGCTCGGTGAACAGCACGTCGTACTCTGCCACTGTCATCTCCGGAGTCTGACGTAAAGACTCGAACCTGCGCGCCCTAGAATCTCTGACACTCTGTGGAAGGAAGCGGGCAAGGAAAACCGTCACGAACTCTGTCCAGGTCATAGGAGGAAGACCTGCTGCTCTGCTCTTCTCTACCGACTCACACCACTTCTGCGCAAGACATTCCAGGCGAAAGCTCACGAACTCTACCCATCTCGCATCTGAGCATCTGAGTGAACGACATATCCGGGCCATCCTATCAATGAAAGACTGTGGGTCTTCGGCTGCATCGGTTCCTGTGAGGACCGGAGGCTTGAGCCTCATAAACTCTGATAGCGATACTGTGATGACCTCTGTAGCTGCAGGGGCAACTGCCTGTACTGTGGGTACCATCACGGTCCCTGCAATGGGTGGAACTACCTTTGGTCGCTGCGCTCGAAGCGTCTCAACTAGCGATCCCATCATCTGGCGCATCTCCTGCATACCGGCCCCTAGCATAGCGATCTGGTCTGCCGAAGGAGGAACAGTCTGCTCTGGTGCAATGGGTGTACTGCCCGGGTCTGTCCTCATCTCAGACGAATCAACTCTAATCTTGGCTCTTGCGGCCGCTCTCTGCGCCCTCGTAGTCTTTGGCGGCATAATGGCTAAAAAGAAAATAGGATTCGATAAGGATACGGAAATCGAATCACAAAAATGTATATATCATGAAGGAATTTCAATCAATAAGTCCTAAGGTCACTTGGGCGGAGTAGCATGTCGTGAGTATGCCGCGGAACATACACACGCTACGCCACTCTGCTTCAGCTACCTACTCCATCATACCAGGGTCATCCTACACTCCGAAAGGTAAAACCTACGCTCTGATACCAACTTTGTCACGACCCGAAGTTCAACCCGTGACCGGCACTTAACCACGTAACGTCTACAGGCGTAACGCGACTAAGTAAGCCGAAACCCAGAAATCAAAACCATTAAAGTAGTGAGTGTTGAAAACATTTGTTTTAAAAAATTGGAAAACCTTAAGTAGTTTAGTAATTTTCTTTAAAGTTCAAGTTATTATCTTAAAAATTTTGGCAGCATTTCCTTTGTAAAAACTAACCCCGAAATCGGGTACAAGACAAGATATGAGTAAAATGATACACGATAAGAATAAGGCATCCCAAACGGGAGCAATCACGCCAAACGGCGGAAACAATCACCACAAGAGTAATATACGACGCCGTAGCGAAGAAATGAGCAATAAGTGGAAAACATCACAAAATGATAAAACTGCATAAGTAAAGTCGACTCACACGAGCTCGACACCAAAGTATAAATAATATACATCATCGTCCTCACACTGGTCTCTAAGTCAATACATGAAATAGTAGATGGAGAGTACTAGATACAAAAGAGTGTACAAATGGAAAATAACTGGATACCACAAACCCACCTAGCAGCAAACAGCTCACGCACCAACTGCCGTGGTATCCGTAGCCAAAAAGACACAAGAAAGCATCCTGCGCGACTACTCTGAGGAGCAACCTGCAAACACTGTGGCACAACGGGGGTGAGTTGCCAACTCGTGAATAGAAGATAACATATAAAGGTAATCACGAGTATGCACGTACTACGCTACTCTAACATATGCCAGCAGATAATATCTATATGCGATGAGCAGGGTGTGCAATAATCATACATTAATATTGTGTCAGGTAATACGACTACAGGATGAGATTCATAATAATGAATGCGGAGCATGGGATAAAATAACATCTACACGGAATGTCAACGTGGAAAAATTACCAGTGTCCATCAATGCACCCAAATCCCAATAAAACTCAGGCGCCGTCACCCTCCTCGGCCCTCAAATCCTGTAAATCTCTGAAAATCGTGAGTCCCAACATCGGCACTCGAAAATATCATGAAATAATCGTGTCCAGCATCGACACGCAAATCCTCATATATCGGGCTCCGTCGTTCCGGATCGGCCCACGGGCTCCGTTTGCGGAATCGGCCCTCGGCCCCGGTAGTACGGGTCATCCCGTATCCATCTATCGACTCTGGTCAGTATCCTCCGGATAACCGCCAGGTCCAACCAATCACCGGTAGGTACTAGCCACCCTGCCAGGCTCATCGTCTGCTCCACGAAAAACATTTCTCATCCCGGGGAACCATACCGGGACCACCACGAACCCGCAAACGGATCATCCAACTCCTCGAATCGGGTTTCAAGCACACGTCTCAGAACCGAGAAAATACGTGGTGGATGCACCAAAATATCATATCAAGAGGAACCGGGTTTTTAAAACAATGCATGCTTTCTTGAAAATTACCACGGTTCTCAAATCCAGAAATCACATGAAATCCAAAGCAAATGCGTAAATCCATGCGATGTAATATATGCATCATAAGTTGTACTATGAGTAAAAGGGAGAAACCGCTCTTTAAATAGATTCAGTTTTTCAAAAGGTATCATGCGGTCCCCAGTTTTTTTCCAAAATCAACTTATCTAGGTAGGTACAATTGTATATGCGTAAGTATGGTTATGCAAATGAGTATGTGCACAAGTAACATAATCATGTCAAATTCTATATGGGGTGAGCTACAATATATTGTTCATGGTAATTCTATAGTGTGAGTGTCATGGCAATTACTAACGGTGTGTGTATAACATGCAGATTAGTGCTCGTGCAACATGAACCGTTAGTAACAGTGCGGTGTGTTATTAATTCTAAGTTCATATACATATATATATATATAGCAGGAAATACAGTATGCAACCAAGGTATATGAATGCAAATATGCAGCTACTATAGCCTATCAAGCCCTGACGCATAACGCCATACGGGCGATTTCCCCGTAGATGTTAAATCTACTCACCGTGGTCCCGTGCTAAGTATAGCCGACGACTTGCTTCCCCTTCTTCGCGGCGTCCGTCGTACTCGCCTGTGAACCTAGAATTTCATAAAATAATACACATAAGCTAAAATCTACAAAAACGCGACATTAAAGCCAAACGAGAAACCCGCGTCGCGAATCATAAGCGTGTGTGTCCGATACGCTAAAACGTGTGATTACGCGCCTGAAGCTACCCCGATACGTCGCGATACGCAGGAAATCACCAAACCAACACACGTATCACACGTGTCGCGAAAGTTAAAAGTGTAGGAAATAGGGTAATTGGTTCCAGATTTTGCTACAGATAGAATTTTAAAAAGTTGCATATACCATAGGTCTTAAAAATATAGCAGACACCCACACAGCAAACCCCAACACCCAGGTCCCCCATCTGGCCGCAATTTGCAGCCAGAATGAATATTCCGGCGGCCCACCTAGGGAGTTGTGCTCCCGTGCTTCGTGTGTGTTCTCTAAATCTAGTGTACATGCTCCAGTAAATACAATTTTTTCCTGAAGCAAACGGGTTACAAGCAGATCACAACAGAGCACAAAACCTAGTTAAAAAGCTAATTTAACACTAAACTAAAACATTATAGTGTTTTAGTGCAACCTGAAACAAACCCTAGGTTAAAACAACACTATAAGCACTTAATTAAGTTAACCAAGCCATAAAAACGCTAACTTAACATAAACTTCACTAATTCCCCTTCATTAGCACTAAAAAGCACAAAAATACGATTTTTAGCTAACTAAACTACAAGTTATGAATTAAGGTGTTAAGGGTGAGTTTAATACCTTCGAAAGATCCTAGGGAAAGCTCACTTCCAGCCTTTGCCTTCAAAGGCACTGATTTGCCACCAAAATCCCCAAAAGAGCCATTTTTCCAAAGGTTTTTGCGAAGGGGAGTGGGATTTTTGTGTAGGGTTTGTGTATGGATCAAAGAGGAGCAAAAGAAGAAGAAAATGGTGATGATATTGCTGCTGCTGCTGCTATCTCTGCTGGAGAGCAGAAATGAGAGGGAGAGAGGGAAAAATAAGAGAGAGAGATGGTCAAAGTCAAGCCCCAACTCACCTAACCCAAACCATACCTCCCATTCCTCATTTCCATTTAAAAAAAATGAGGGTTTGACTAGGTTTTATGGGGGAAAATAAGAACCAAGCAAGAAGAAAGAAAAGAAAATGGTTACACTTAACCTATGTCACAAAAATGTGATAAGTGTGCATGCTTGTCACACTAATCCTAGCTTAGGAAAAGTAATTAAGGAAAATTTCTAATTAAAGTGAACACAAGCTAAATTATAATTAATAAAACCCATTTATATATAAAAACACATCTCATCACAATTAGAACTAGTTTTATTCTAGTTTAAAAAGGAAAATAAGATTTACGGGTTTTTATGAAAAACACGCATCATTACTAACTAACGCGAAATTAACCTAAACGAATTTCAAAGCGTTACACCTTGACAGATACGGCGCCCAAAGATATCTATAGCCGGCGAGGGCTGGTTTGGTATCCCGGTTGTTGATGGCTCGAGCCGGCCTGTAGCAGTCCAATTAGCCTCCTCCACCGCATATGCGGTCTGCGGACGCTCCATCAGCGATATTGGGCGGAGAGGCTCTGTTGGCATCTCATAAGTAAAGCTGTGGCGGCCCCGGATAATGTGCTCATACCAAACTCCCCATAGGAGCAAACTAGTACAGTCCCTGTCATAGGCCCTGATCATCGCCATGGCCTCCTCATCCGACGGCGATTGCGGAAAAGCGGCGTCCGGGCGAGTAAAAGGAAAGTAGGGAAGAGAAGCCATTGTTCCTGAAAAAGGGAAAAGAAAGGCCGTTACTGAAACCTATATATATATATATATATATATATATATAATAATAATAATAATAATAATAATAAAAGGAAATGGCAGAAAGTTTGTTCCATAGGACCACTGATTGCAAAACTAATGGACCCCACAAAATCAATATGGCGGCTCACCAATGATGAGACAGGACCATCATTGTGAGAATCAAAAAAGATTCTCATTAAACGGACACGGGAGTTTAAACAACTCTTGACATCCTCATAGAGAAAACAAGTTCTGTTAAAATACCCACCAAATTTGAATTTGTGCAAGTAAAAAAAACCTATGAAAATATGCTCAAGAACACCAGGGAATGAAATTCTCAAGGGGCCCTCTTGATCTTCAGAGCAAAGCTCTTCAGTGAGGAATTAAATTCCTTTTATGCGATGGAATTAAATTCCAGAAACTCCCATGATGGGTAAACGAAAAATAAAAATTCCGTGAATACTTAAAGGTCAAAAGAGGAATGCCCAAGACATTGAGGTTTACTACTCAAAGATCATGTCTTTGGATCTCTAAGAGATTGGTTTTAGAAGAGAGCAAAGCTCTTATGGTGGATTTAAAATCCAGATTTTTTTTAAGAAAAGGGTTTCTCTGATGTTCAAGATCTTTACCTAAAAAGGGTTTCTTTTTCTGACAGAGTTTAACTCTGGAATTGCAATGGGCAGAGAACTAAGCTCTGAAGAAGAGAATTAAATTCTCAAAGAAGAAAAGGAAGGAATAAGATGAAAGAACAGTGGATTCCCAAAGACCAAACCCTTGCATTTATAAGACGTGACAAGGGCGGTTCACCTCCCCTTTCCCCTAGGCAATCCAACGGCTGTAAAGGTGACAGCGTTGCGCTCACGTGCAAGCCATGTGAGAACAATGCTGTGAGGGCATTTGTTCCCTTATAAAAAAAATAAATAATGAACAAAAAGCGATGGGAAAAATTCCCCAAATGGAGCATCACGTGCCCACACGTGATGCGCCTTGGGGAAAAGATTATTGGCATTGCGCTCAACAAATAAGGCTTAAATTGAGCCTCACGTGCAGACACGTGAGTATCTATATACAAAGTATATAGGTGCATTCCTAAAACAAATAACAGGCTAGAAAAACTCACGTGCCAACACGTGATGCTTTTCTCTGGGACTGCTGCATATAAGCAAACCGGTCTAATGCTATGGGTCACGTGCTACACGTGAGGGTTCCTAATGCCTTCTGAGCCGATAGAATTAAATTCTAAATAAGAGAGATCAAAACCCTGTTTGGAAACTATTTCCTCAGATCTTTCTACACAAGAAAGATTACGCTCTGTAAAACAGAGCACCGTTGGATTAAAGATCCAATGGTGATTAAAAATCACCAAGCTACATAATAAGCTCTGTATAGGAAAATATTTCACCAATCTTTCTAAACAAGAAATTACGCTCTGTAAAACATAGCACCGTTGGATTAAAGATCCAATGGTGATTAAAAATCACCAAGCTACAGAATAAGCTTTGTATGTGAAAATATTTTCCCGATCTTGTTAAAAAAACAAGAAAAATATCTTCTGTAAAACAGAAGTCCCTGGATCGAAAATCCAACGGTGGATAAAATCTCCGAATCAATCAAAAAATCTCTCAATGAGAAATTTCCTTAACTAAATCAACAAACTTGCCTCTACTATATAAAGGACTCGAGACTGAAAGGAGAGACAGAGGAGACCCCCCATAAGATTTGAGAAAACAAAGAAGAAGAGGAGTTCTTTTTGAAGAAAAAGAAACCCTAGGTGAGAAAAAGGACCTAGAGATCATTTTATCTCCTCTTATAAGAGTTTAACTCTTCCAAAAAAAAGAACTTAGTTCTTTCTCTGGTTGAGGTCTACAGAGGCAGATCTCCTCACAAGTTGAGAATTTAATTCTCATCAAGGAGATTCTATCATGTAGTCCCAAAACTTAGAGGAAAGAACTAAGTTTGAAGAATTTAATTCTTCCAGAGACATTGGAATTTAATTCCTCTGATAAAACTAGGGTTTAGCCCTGCATAAGAATTTAATTCTTATAAAACAAAGGAATTGAAATTCTCAAGACTTAGATCAAGAGCTCCAGGCATATTAGCGTTCAACGCTATAACAATAGATCACGTGTTCCCACGTGAGCATTTCTGAGGATAAAAAACGGCTGAGATCGAGTCACGTGATTCCACGTGACCCCCCTAATAGTGCTTAGCACTTTTAAAAGGAAAAGGGAATAAACCCAAAGAAGTCCCCGTTTTAGGGTGCCTCACGTGCTCCCACGTGACCCCCAAACAGTTGTTCAACACTCATATGAAAAAGAAGGAAATTCCAAAGACAACTATTCTGGGGCGCATCACGTGATCCCACGTGACCCCCAATAGTGCTTATCACTTTTAAGAGGAAAGGGGAATAAACCCAAAGGATCAGTGCCCAACTCTGGGGCGCCTCACGTGTCCACATGTGATGGCCATGAGATTTAAGTGTTTAACACTTATATGTATAGACGGGGATTTGAACCCAAGGATACCACACCAACCCTCTGGTGCCACACGTGAGCGCTCCAAATTGCAGTGTTTAACACTGTTTTAGAGCATCACGTGGGAGCACGTGAGGGCCAAGCAAATGTTAGTGTTTGACATTATGATAAGTCGACCTTAGCCTAAACATAGACAAGTCTCCCGAGGCCAAAACCCTTTTTCAACTGAGTCTGCCTACGCCCAGGTTTCCCCTAAATCGATCTCAGTTCCAAATGATGTCCTGACACATGGTATCTAAAATGGTGTTCATGCCACCATGATCTCTCCCTTCAATCTGGAGTTCGGTTCAAGGGTACATCTCTCCACATCTCCGATACATGTCGTTGTAATTCTTCAACGTCTTCAGAGAGATGGAGGGTCCCGACAACCAACAGCTCTTGGATGCACTCCCAAACCCATGAGCATATCCCAATGGACCGTAATGTCCTTAAACTAGCTGCAGACCGCAACGTCCTTAAACTAAACCCTCATACCAAAAATGGTGATCTATGGACCATAACGTCCTTAAACTAAAGCAATAGAGTCCAAATGCTCTTTTGTTGGGTCAGAATGATCATAAAATCATGCTGAGTAGATCTTAGTCTAAAATTAGACTAACGCATCCTCAACAAATATTTAAGTTGATCTTAATCCCAAAATGAGATTAACGATCCTTAAATCAAACAAAGCCCAAATCTAAGAAGATACGGATTTGGACTAATCCACGCCCTATGGGCGACAACACAAATTAGTCTCTGTATACAATTCACGGGCAACCAAAAATAAAACAAACACACACGACACGAAGTGAATTTCTGGAGCAAGAGAAAGTGGTTATCGCTATGCGATAACGTAATTAACTGTTGGGGCTTTCGCCTGCAGGGAAGAGCGTCCCTACAATCAAAAAACCCCTCACAACAAGGGGGAATCAGACAAAGTCTGCTACAACGGCCGCATCCGTCCAGACCTTCGATACACGGTGCCATAAATCAACTTGGCATCTTCGGAGAGGTGGACAGAAAAAACCAAATAGCATCTTCCCCTAAATGCAGGCAAGACGTCTGTCTTTCCCGGCTTCCAGCGGTAAACAGGGACGCTCTTCCCAGCAGGCGCAAGCCCCTGCAGTTAATTACGTTACCGCATCGCGATAACCACTTTCTCCTGCTCTAGAAGTTCACTTCGTGTCGTGTGTGTTTGTTTTATTTTTTGGTTGCCCGTGAATTGTATACGGGGACTAATTTATGTTGTCGCCCATAGGGCATGGATTAGTCCAAATTCGTATATCTTAGATTTGGGTTTGGGTTGATTTAAGGATCGTTAATCTCGTTTGAGATTAAGATCAACTTAAATTTTAGTTAAGAGTACGTTAGTCCAATTTGAGACTACGATCTACTTAACGGGGTTTTAAGATCATTCAAATCCAACAAAAAAGCATTTGGGCTCTATTGTTTTAGTTTAAGGACATTACGGTCTGGACGTTTCGGTCCGTAGATCACCATTTTTGAGGGGAGGGTTTAGTTTGAGGACGTTTCGGTCCATAGTAGTTTGAGGACGTTACGGTCCGTAGAATTTAGTTTAAGGACGTTACGGTCCATAGTAGTTTAGTTTAAGGACGTTACGGTCCGTAGAGTTTAGTTTAAGGACGTTACGGTCCGTTGACACCATCTTGGAGACAACGTTGTAGTTGTTATGTGTCGGGATGAGCAAAGATGCTATGGGATACATCCAGTTGGGGATGTGGTTTGATCTGGGATGTGCACATCAGTTTGGGTAGTGCACCAAAGAGCTGCTGTTTGTCGGGACCCTCCACCTCTCTGAAGACGTTGAAGAATTACAACGACATGTATCAGAGGTGTAGAGAGATGTATCCTTGAACCAATTCCCGTATTTGAGGGAGAGGGTCATGGTGAATCATCTAAGAATCAATAGTCATTTTGGAGACTAAGATTATCTTGGGAGGTGTGGGAAGAACATCATTTTGGATATCATTAGTTGACAAACCGTTAGTCATGCTGGGGACTAAGACCAACTTAAGGGAATGATGAGCACAATGGGGTCTTGACTCTCTTAGTCAGGTTGAACTAGGTCTGGGTCTCTACAATTACCCAACAGTGCTAATGTGCTGAGACATACCATACTCACGTGCGATTCATGCGGGCACTGAAACAATGTTAAATACTAAATTTCTGTGGCGCTCACGTGGTGCATGTGAGGTACCAGATTAGTGTTAAACACTAGGGTTGTGTGACGCTCACGTGACACACGTGATGTAAGTCTACGGTAGCGCCCCGACCGTCTTTCCGATGCGAAAAAGCGGAAACGAAAATTTTTCTAAACTAGAAACCGGCGGTATCGTATGCTTAAAACCCGGATCGAACCATTAACCTACAACTAGCTATCTAGAGAAGGGATAGAAAAGCTATACCGATCGATCCGTGTCTTTCGGTCTTTGGCCACCATCCCAAGCTCCTCGCGGCAACTCCGGACTCGATCTCCTCGTCGGAAAGGGCACCACATTTTCGAGTCTTTTTACGGGCTCCCGCTTCATCCGAAGCAACTCGGGCACGAAGTTCGCTAGCCGACGTGTCCAAGGCAAAGTAGAGAATGTTTATGACAACTTTGTCTCTTGGATCCATAGCATGGATGGAGGTTAGAGATGATGCCATTAATGGAGTTTGTGAGCTAGAGGAGGAAGAAGAAGAGGAAGAAGAAGAAGTTCTTTCTCTTTTCTTTTGTGTTGCTATCATAAGAATGAGAGAGCATGAGTATTATCAAAAAATACAAGACTAAAAACCATCTCATGGCAGCCCCTCTCTCTCCCCTTCTCATTTCAACACTCAAATCCATCAAATAATGTGACATTAGCACATAAAAAGAGACCATGAGTCACTAATGAAGTCCATGTCACATTAAATGCACAAAATGATGATTTCTAGCTCACAATTTCCATTTGTAAACATTAATCCAAATGTTTACAACAATAAAAAGATACGGCAATATCTAAAGTAAACTCGTGATGGATCACAAGGATACCCCTCACCTGTATATACATACCTGCATCCGCATTCTGACTGAATGCGAATGCGACGAGACTAAAGTAATCCAACAAATCTAATACTAGGATCCGACTTAAACCAAAGCCCGCTAGTATTATCCGTCCAATCATGATCCGTGCAATACCGCACGTACATGATCGAACCCTGCCATATCTCCATACGGCCTCTACAGCGTTTCGCCCGAAACTTGAGAAAACGGTCTGTGGGGGACTCTAAAGACTCGTCAACACTTTGGCTGTAGATTTAACTACTAGCACGTCAGAGATATCAGCCATACGTAACGGGCTACCAGGTAATGACCAAAAGGGAGGTCGATGAGCGAACTCATCCTGACACCCTACTGAGCCTGTCAGTGACAATATCCGTACAGTCCGGTCCGTTTGTCTATGAGCATCGTATGTCGGGCCTAGGGGGTTGGTAAAAGTCAGACCCCCAAAAGCGGTACAAGTCGTGTCGGAGTGTATCCCAGAACACCCTGAGATACTACTGGAATACCTACCATTAAATCTCCAGCCTTGGCCAAGGACTTCGTGTAATGGCTCTCCTAGACACAGCGCGATCTCACCCCCAATACCGGGAGAGACGAACCCCTGCCGATCCGCTCACTGCCTCCATGTGGCTCGGGACTGTACCCAACTAAAACCTGTTTGCACGACTCCTTTGAGCCGTGGTAGGGTAGTAATCAAAGCACAGTGGGAACTCACACGAGACAAATGACGATCTCAGGTCGATGAACTAACCTGTACACATGTCACCAGGGAACTGCTATCTGACGTCAGGTATAATACCAACTAGCATGTTCCCGGCGAGTCCTGTCTGGTGTATTCATAACCCAATGAGCACCTGTATACATCTTAGGTGAACCAACTGACACCAATGGCTTGTGAGACCGGCCACCGCCCCTCGTCGGGGTCTCGACTGTATTCACTAGTCTACTAATGGAGTATCGATGCCCAGTCTCAAAACTCCTATGACTAGGGACCACTTTAAGGATGTGCTTATAGACTACCCAACTCTCACGTATATGATCGCCATCATACTGCTGGTAGTCAAGCAAGAATCCTATGGGCTCTATCAACGTGCAATAGTGACCTGTAAGGTCACCTGAAGCAGTACACGATGATAAAGATAAACCATGGTAGCATACTATTCTCTATCAATGTGTAATAGTGAACTACAATGTCACCTAAAGCATGTACATGATGATAAAAACAAACCAGGTAGTATACAAACATCTCGAGTAAAACTGTCCTACCGTTATAGGTCCTCCCTCAATCATCGCACTCACGTGCCTGTGATCCAATAATTGACTCTGAAGGCAATATATCCAACAATCTCCCACTTGCACTCAAGGCTAATTATTGCGATGTCGCATACTCACAGCCCGTGTGATACCGAACACCCAACTCCTCTACTGATCAGTCTCACAAAGCTCGTTTGCGAAACTATTGCGTTCGAGAAATAGCCTCAGCTAGTGGATCCTCCCTGATGTTTCTTTCTATGTCTCTCTTTATCTCAAGTTCGCGGAGAAAGCCATCTCCCGAAATGAGCAATACCTGTCTTAGAATATGTCTGGATATCTGATGGGACCTAGTTCATAAATGAACTCCAAATCCAAACTTCTTAGACTGTATCGTCAACTGAAACCAATCAGTATCCTGCGCCATGCCTCCCTCAGTATCCACTTGGACCACCTGTCCAAAATACTGCCCATCGTCAAAGTGAAAACTATAACTCTGACAGCCACTCTGTCATCCAGGTCACCTTGGAAGCCTGGAATGATAAATGTCTTCTAAAAGAGGCTGTTGTTATCATATCCCTAGAACATCCACTTATGTTCTAAAACTGCTTCCGAATGTTTCTCCAGGATTGGATCAATATCAACTTATTGCATCTACTGCAAAAACAACATCTGGTGTGGTACTTGACATCTCATGATTGACTCAATTGCCTAAGCAAGTGATCTGCCAATCATGCACATCCCTCTCCCCTTTAGTCTGTAATACACCTTTAGAGAGGGTGACTCCATCACCTGCAGGTACACTACCGTGCCAGAAGTCGTCCATTCTAAAACACCTTTAGAATGCTGTCTAAGTACCCTGATTGGGACACTTTCCAAATCTAGATCTAAAACCATAGATCTAGTAACCAGAATGTCTGATATAATATCCAATTCCTATATGGAGAAACCACTGTATGACAACCAAAATATAAATCATAGTATAGGAATTTCACTTCCCTCTCTGTGTATGTCATCCAAATACCAGGACATCACACCCTACCACCTTCTTAACAGATCCATCCCCTATTCTGATGAAGTCAAAGCTATGACTGTCACATCAGAAATAGATGATCTTTCTCCGCTATATCCGCTTTAGTCCATAAATAGACATAAGCTACTTGTCCACTATGCTTCCGCTGCTCCCACTGACTATGACAACCCTCTGGCAGAGTCATATACACGTACACTTCTAAAGCTAGTCTAGAAAGACGCTATACTCATCTTCCTGCCGGGTCTCACAGTCTGGAACAACAGCAATGGCAAGTCTGGGTAAACAAGAACCTCCCTGTTACCGCCCTTGAGGCTACTGAAGTACCTCTCGGGTGCCTGAGGTTACCCACCATATCTGCGGAGTGGCCAATGGAATGTCAAACCAGATTGAATCTTTAGGTTCTTATCAAATTTTCAGTAATCGTTTGCGGTTCTGGAATCACTTCCAGTTCTACCATACTCCCACTACTGTTTTCTGAAAAAATCCATTTTACTAAAACTGTGGCGAGTCAAGAACAATATCACTATTGATCTTCCAGATGGTAGAAAGTCAACCCTCGTCATAGCCCGAGTCAACCCACAAACAGCCATTACAGAAACGTGCCTTGAGTTATCCAGAGTCTGGTTTTAAGCATAAGCCGGACAACTCCCCGTACCTTAACATTGTTAAGATATGAACTATTCTATATCCAATATAGAAACAGAGGCACTAATTTAATTGGAACCGGATTCAAATCATGCAGCTGTCTCCAGTGCATGTCAACTAAATGGAGAGAGGCCGATCAGCATTGCTCAACTTAGGAGTGCTTCCAATTATGAGTAACCTGAAAGAGAAGCAATTTCTCTTAATCATTACTATTAACTGAATACCATACACAAGTATCTACATCTTCGATCACCTTGAAGAATCCTGATACTTGCAACGCCTGGTTCTCTACTTTATTCTTATACCTATAACTTCTCAAAACTTAGACCTTGCATTTCTACGAAACACATGTCTAAGAACTAGAGAAGTCACAAGTAAACAGAAAATAGTACGAGTACCAACCCCTCTGTCCTCATGGACACTGGACAACATACAATAATCTGTATAAGTCCCCTGAGTCTAATAACTCACTCCCTGCGTGTCGTAGGTTGAAAACTGCACTTATGGTTAAGAAGAATTACCCCGCTATTTAATGCTCCTTACCTAACCATCCACTGATATAAGTAAATGTCATAGACATAATTTCAAAAAGTTATATCTCACTTTATAAAAATAAACGTACAGATATATCAATTTGAAATTGGTGCATAACAACGGATATTCAAAACCAAATATTTGCCTTCCGGCAAACAACCCAGGCGATTTCCTCAAATATCACAAATTACAACGAATCCCGATATAATAAGGATGATCACCCAATTCCCAATAACTTACTCCCACTCATGATCTGTAAAACCATACAGATGTGAGAATCCAACCTGGTAAATACATACCGTGGAGCAAGGGCTAATTGGGAAATCAGTTTTCTTTTAACAATACACAGTGAAACTGAAACATGTAAATGTTTCGAAGGGGTATCCGGGTATTCCTAGTAATGCATCTTCCATTATCAGACTCACAACTATAACCGTATATTTCTTTGTCATCTCTCCAAATACCTTTATATGTCTTTAGTCATTACCTTCTGTACACCCCTTTAGGCTAAATGGTTTTCTTCCTTCCCTACCGTTCGGCACCAGCCTATGGTTTGGAAGAAGACGATCCAATAAGCATAATGGGTGTACTGTCCTAATCCTAGGAACACTCGCAACCCGAGAGAAGGTAAAGATAAAAGACAACTGAATAAAACCTTATTCCTATTTCTCCTGAACCAGAATCCATCCCCGAACTGGAACAAGTTCCTTCGAGTTCGTATATAACCATACGATGGAGTATCCAAATAACCGTGGATCTTCGTAGTGATACGGAATGTTCTGGAGAAATACAAAGGTGATGTAGGATTGGCGAGGAAATGCTTGGTTTGGTCGTGAATAGCAGTCGCAATTTACTTTGCCCTCTTTCTAATCCCTTTATTTATCTTTACTTAATACCTTCTGTACACCTACGTTAGGCTAATTGGTTTTCTTCATTCCCTACCGTTCGGCACCTGCCTATGGTTTGGAAGAAGACTATCTAATAAGCGTAATAAGTGTACCGTCCTAATCCAAGGAGCACTCGCAACCAGTACCTTATGAAGGTAAATGTTCATGATATTTCTATCAAGAACAAAGTTATATCCATCTTTATCGAGTAAAGAAACTGATATGATGTTGCAAACCATGGAGGGTACATAGTAGCAATCGTTCAAAATCATAGTCTTGCCATTTGGCAATACTGGGTGATATTCACGACGGCTGCCGCATTAACTTGTGCTCCGTTCGCTACTCTGAGCGACATATCACCCGGTGCAACTTTCCTACTTTTTCTCAGTCCCTGCAATAAATTATAGATATGAGATCCTGATCCGGTATCAAGTACCCAGGAGGTAGGGCTGACCGTAAAACAGTTCTCAATTACAAGAACACCTGAAGTAGATGCAAAACCATGCTTCTTCTTCAACTGGGTATCCTGGGAATCCATACAATCCCCTTTCCCTTGCTCATACTTATGACTGTTGTCACAAGTTAGAGCTGAACCAACGTTCCCCAGCCCCGAATAAGAATTCGGATCGGTCAAGCGATACATTTTATTATCTTGATTAGGGCGTGAAAAGGTTGCTACCTGGAGAGAGAGAAAAGAAACACTCAGCGTACACTCTTGCAAGATTAGATTGGTTTATTAATTTATCTAACCAGGATGTCTCCCATTGTTTCCTCAAATTCTTCTTAAAACCTTTTAAAAGAAGAACTAGCCGGGATTTAATTCACGTCACAATACTTGCTTAACCTTTCAGCCAGGCTAGTGTCGGTACTTCGAGGGAGGTTATCCAACGCTTTCGCGAAGTTCCTTAATTTAAGTACCTCTTTTCCCTAGGGGCGTAGCCCCGCTGACACCTTTCTAGACACCTACTAGGTTTATAGCATTGATCGTTAAGTGAAATAATCTCCCGAGAGTAATCCAACTCATCAGTGGGATCGGGATCCAACTGTCATTGTGTGATAACCTAGATGGAATCCACTCTAGTCACCACACTCCAGAAGGTATGCTAAATCTGCAAGTTTCAGTTTCTTTAGAAACTCCCGATGTGGATTTTTGCCCCTAGGACCCAAGTGACCTTGACACAGTCAACAAATCAAAGGGTCCTACTCAAGTTCAACCCGACATTTTCTTGATTGCATTAAACCCACCCGCACAACCCTTGACACAGTCAACAAGGTTACACGACTGTCCTAACCAATCACATTGTATCCAGCAGATAAGCAATACTCAGCTACCGTTCACTGCATCTTGACACAGTCAACAAACGCAGCACGAATACTAAGTATAACTTATAAGAAATGACAGAGGGCTACGGCTGGGTTTTGGCGAAAAACCCGTCAACGTAATGAACTTGATATCGTTGAAGGAACGTGATACACTTTTTGAAAGTATAGTGGCGAAAACTTTTGCTAAAAAGGTCACTCCCTGTGAAGGGATCTCGGCTCTTTCCTCGTCGAATGAGGTGCAGGATATTCCAAACTGAATACCTCGATGCAAAGCAAGAATAATCGACTACAGTGAAGTTATTACCGTGACGCAAACTTTTGTCCAAGGGGTCACTCCCGATGAAGGGATCTCGGCCCTTGCTTCGTCGACTGAGGTGCTGGGCATTCATAACCGAATGCCTCTGTGCAAAACAAAAGTGAACGTCCTTGCAATAACAGCCTTTTTGAAAATTGTTCCAACAACGTCTTTTAGGTTTATTTTCTTGCATTAGTTCTTCTAATGCGTCCCATCATTTAAATCCTACCATTGCAGAAAACAACCAAAATATGACGTACGCTTATGCCATTCGCATTCGCCACGGGGCCCCATCATCACCCGTTAGGTTACTTAACTAACGATAGAGCGGGGGCTGGGCTAGCACGGCTGTAAAACATAAGCAACGCCTAAATAGTTATTATATATAGATATACAGCAATGATAGCCAATCCAGATCACAGATGAACACTTTGGATATACTAGGAACCCGCGATTCGTTCGAGCCTGCAACGAAAAGCGGATTACACGGTCGCGATGAATAGCCAATACCCCACCCAAGACCCCTACGGGTGCGGCAAACTACCCGCCAAGTACCCGAAGCGAAGCAACCTCCCTCAACGCCGTGAGTAGGCCACTTAGCACTTCGAGATACCCGGTAGTTTGTGCACCCCCTCCATGGGTCTACTCTAGGAACAAAAACAGTAAAAGGAATTAAACAATGACGGCTACAACCCCGACCCGGTTGTGCGGCCATACAAATAATATTACATCAATTTACAAATTTATTACATGAATGAAAGAAAAAGAAACTCTCATCTCACATCCATCCCGGCTATTCATCCGCGACAATCCAACGAGTTCATATACACATACCAAGAACAACACAGATCACAGATATGTATAACCCCCACTAATCGACGTATAGCGATTAGTAGACGTTCAATACACATATAACATTACAGATATAACCATTAGCCAAAGTCTACAGAACATCGACCAAAAATACGGATTTTTGAGCTCTAAAAACTAATTTTGCTTTCTGGAAAATCTGGGCAGAAAAATCATATAGTAAAAATCCCAAAATACCCATATAAGAACACTGCAGAAACCGATCCCACAACCGAGCCAACTCGATCGCGGTTCCGCGGCGCTTTAGCCGAGTTAGGGGATCGTTTTTCTCCAGTGTTCTCTAAAAAGCCTGAGCCGATTTTTAGTGCATGATTTATTACTTTTTGAACAGAAATAAAATCGGCAGAAACATCAAATTTTCGGGGTGTTTTGTGGTTTTTCGTCCGGTCGAAATTCTAAATACTTTGCTAACATGCTAGGGTGTGTTTAGTTAGGCTCTGATACCACTGTTAGGTCCACGTTAACTCTCCCGGTACTTTCGGGGTTGCGGAAACGGTAAAACAAAAAATTTTCTGGACTTGGTAACATGGACCGTAAAAGCCGGATCTTTACTAAACAACACACTAGCATCCTAACTAGAAATTTATCTACTCGGTTAGGGGTTATACCTCAACTTGAACTCCTTCTCTTCTTGTTGTTCTTCTCTTTGCTTGCTCCGATGGTTGACCCGGACTTTGCTCACCTCCGTGGCCTCCTTGAGTCGAAGTCGATCCACCCGAGAGATGTACACCGAGCTCCACCTTGAGCCGAGGTAACTAGGGAAAAGAGATTGCTAATCTAGAAGCCCTAGATTGTGTAGAAGTGATCAATGGATGGTTTTGTCTTTGTGGGATCTTTATCTCTCAACACATGAGATCAAAAGATGAATCAAGAGGAGGAAGAAGAAGGAGGAGCAACAACCATGGTTCATTTCTTTTCTTCTCACTTGAAAAAACAAGAGAGAGAATGAGAAAGAAATTATGATACAAAGAAAAGTAACCATGGTTGCAATAATGTAAAAACAACATCATTACTAATCCCATCAAGATAAAGTTTGATGGCTACATTGAAATGACCATTATCATAATCCAAAAGAAAAAGAAAAGAAGAGTGTAGATCCCTCTTGAAAGTCAATGGTCAACGCGGTCAACCGATCAACAAAGTCAAGAGAGGTCAACGGGGTCAAATGGTCAATGCAATTAGCCATCATAAAATTATCACTAAAAGGATTAGTAAATGATATCCGCGGCTCATAATGGTTTTGACCAAACGAACTGTCAAAACCGTAAGGAGTCCGCCTCAAAATGGTTTTGACCGAATCAACTGTCAAAACCCTAATGAGCCTGCCACATAACGGTTTTGGCTGAGCCAACTGCCAAAACCCTGATGAGGCACCTCCTCCTTCATCGCTCCGGAAAACTGTGCATACACACCTGCATCCGCATTCCATAGAATGCGGATGCGCAGAAGACAAAAACAAATCCATCCGTGCAATACTAGGATCCGGCTTAAAGCAAAGCCTACTAGTACTGCCTGCCCGAACACCATACGCACACAAGTGTACGTAAGTGATCGAAGCCCTGACGTAAAACCATACGGCCTCTACACGTTTCGCTCAGTGCAGGGAAACTCTCTATGTGGGACTCTAAAGACTCGACACTACGCTGGCAGTGGGTTTAACCACAGACCGTAAGCGGCACTAGCTGTACGTAATGGTCCCCAGGTAGATGTCGATAAGAAGGCCGATGAGGTGAACCCATCCGAACTCCTACTGAGCCTATATGTGACAATCTCCGTACAGTCCGGTCTGTTCGTCTGATACATCGCATGGCGGGCCTAGGAGGCGGTAAACGTCAGTCCCCTAATAGCGGCACAAGTCGTGTCGGAGTGAAGCCCAGAACACCCTGAGATAACACTGGAAACCTACCAGTATATCTCGTTTGCCCTGGCCAGGGACTACTCGTGTAATGGCTCTCCTAGACACAGCGCGATGTCAACCCCCAATACCGGGAGAGACGAGTCCTGTCTAACCGTCACTGCCTCCAAGTGCTTCAGGACTGCTCCCAACTACTACATGTTTGCATGACTCAGTAGAGCCGTGGTAGGGTAGTAATCAAAGAACAGTGGGAACACACTCGAGGCGAAGTGACAGTGTCAAGTCAGCGGACTAAGCTGTACTCATGTCACTTGGGAACTGATAACTGACGATAGGTATAATACCAACCATCAGTTCCCTACGAGTCCTGTCCAGTGTACTCGTAACCTAACGAGCACCGCATACTATCTCAAGTACGACATACTGACGGCTGTGGGACAGACCGTCTCCCATGCTGGGATGAGAAGCGCATACGCTAGCCTACTCCGGAGTATCGATGCCCTATCTCGATACTCCCACGACTAGGGACGTGTATAAGGATGTGCTTGTGGATTACCCAGCCCCTACGAGTGTGATCGCCATCACAACGCCGGTAATCAAGCAAAGATCCTAAGGGCTCTACTAATGCGTATAGGTGATATAATAAATAAACACACATGTACACATTAAAGCAGAGACAAACCAAGTAGCATACTACTATTTCGAGCAAGATTGTCTATACAACTGTGAATATCCCAAGCTTCCATCAAGTAATATACATACTAGTATGATACGGTAATGGCCTCTAGGGCATATACACTAACAATCTCCCACTTGCACTAAGGTCATGTACTGGCGTATCGAAGACCTATCATCTCGATCAACCGCTCGAACTGAGTCTGGGGTAAGGCCTTCGTGAATGGGTCCGCTGTGTTGTCCTTTGTGTCCACTCTCCGCACCTCGATCTCCTGGCGATCAATGATCTCCCTGATCAGGTGATACCGCCTTAAGATGTGCCTGGATTTCTGATGGGACCTTGGTTCCTTCGCTAAAGCTATAGCCCCATTGTTATCGCAATACAAAGGTATTAGGTCAACAATGGACGGAACCACCTGAAGTTCACTAATGAACTTCTTCATCCAGACCGCTTCTTTTGCGGCATCGCTTGCAGCAATGTATTCAGCCTCCATCGTCGATTCTGCGACGGTATCCTGTTTGGAACTCCTCCAACATACCTCCCCTCCGTTGAGGGTAAACACAAAACCCGAGACAGACTTGCTGTCATCTTTGTCACTCTGGAAGCTTGAATCGGTAAAGGACTCAACCCTGAGGTCTCCATTACCGTAAACCAGGAACATCTCCTTAGTCCTTCTCAGGTACTTGAGAATGTTCTTCACTGCTGTCCAGTGGTCCTCACCTGGGTCTGACTGATACCGGCTTACCGCGCTCAGCGCGTAAGCTACATCTGGTCTTGTGCATAGCATCGCATACATTATAGATCCTACCGCCGAAGCGTAGGGTATAATACCCTCTCCTCGTCAGACTTAGGAGACATCTTCTTGGAGAGGGTAATTCCGTGCAATGCGGGTATGTTACCGCGCTTGGAATCCTCCATTTTAAATCTCTTTAGTACGGTCTCTATGTACCTGGACTACGAAAATCCCAATAGTCTCTTGGATCTATCTCTATAAATCTTGATCCCCAGAATGTACGAGGCATCACCCAGGTCGTTCATGGAGAACCGTTGTGACAAAAATAGCTTGACCGCTTGTAGCATAGGAATGTCATTTCCTATCAAAAGAATGTCGTCCACGTACAAGACTAGGAATACGACAGTTCGTCCTACAATCTTCTTATAGACACAAGGTTCATCTTCGTTCTTGATGAAATCAAATTCCTTGATTGCCTCATCAAAACAGATGTTCCAGCTCCGCGATGCCTGCTTTAATCCATAAATGGATTTAAGCAACTTGCACACCTTCCCGCTGATCCCACTGTCTACGAAACCTTCTGATTGATCCATGTAAACGCACTCTTCCAAACAACCATTTAGGAAAGCCGTTTTAACATCCATCTGCCAGATTTCATAGTCATGGAAGGCAGCAATGGCAAGTAGGATCCGAATGGATTTGAGCATAGCCACCGGAGAAAAAGTTTCGTCATAGTCCAAACCAGGTCTTTGACGAAAACCTTTTGCAATGAGTCTAGCCTTATAGGTTTCCACCTGCCCATCTACACCAAGTTTCCTTTTGTAGATCCATTTGCATCCAACGGGTTTTACCCCAGGTGGAGCAATATCCAAGGTCCACACTTTATTGGCGTACATGGACTCCATTTCGGATTGCATTGCTTCCTGCCACTTATCAGAGTCCCTACTGATAATGGCCTGCCTGAAACTGGTAGGGTCATCTTCTTCCAAGATGCAATCCTCTCGATCCCCGTCTATGAGAAAACCGTAGTATCTCTCGGGCGGATGAGAAATCCTACCAGATCTGCGGAGTGGCTGAGGTTCGTTGGGTGTAACTGAATCTAGCGGTTCCTCCAAATCTTTAGTTAAAGTTCGTGTTTCTGGAATTTCATCCAGTTCTACCGTGCTGCCACTAATGTTTTTAACAAGAAATTCTTTTTCCAAAAATGTGGCATTCCTGGAAACAATTGTCTTCTGTTCCTCTGCATGGTAGAATAGATACCCACTTGAATCTTTTGGGTATCCCACAAACTTACATAAAACTGTCTGTGCCTCAAGTTTGTCTGGGTTCTGCTTTTTGACATAAGCTGGGCAACCCCAAATCTTAACACGTTTAAGATACAAACTCTTACCACTCCATATTTCATACGGAGTCTTAGGCACGGATTTGGATGGAACTTGATTCAAAAGATGTGCTACAGTTTGAAGTGCATATCCCCAGAATGAAAGAGGCAACTCGGCACTACTCATCATTGAGCGAACCATATCCAATAGGGTACGATTCCTCCGCTCCGATACACCGTTGTGTTGTGGTGTATAAGGAGGAGTAAGCTGAGAGAGAATACCATTCTCTTTTAAGTAATCTAGGAATTCCATGCTTAAGTACTCCCCTCCTCTATCAGACCGGAGGATCTTGATACTTTTGCTAGTCTGGTTCTCTACTTCGTTTCTGAATTCCTTGAATTTCTCAAAAGCTTCAGATTTATGTTTCATAAGATACACATATCCGAATCTAGAGAGATCGTCAGTGAATGTGATGAAGTACGAGAACCCACCCCTTGCATGTATAGACATCGGACCACATACATCACTGTGTATGAGTCCCAAGAGCTCTGCTGCCCTTTCTCCATGTCCGGTGAACGGAGATTTGGTCATCTTCCCTTTGAGACAAGACTGACAAGTTTCATAGGATAAAAACTCGAACGTATTCAAGAGTCCATCTTTATGCAACTTATTCAGTCTTTTCTCTCCGATATGACCAAGTCTACAATGCCACAAGTAGGATTCATTCGTATCTGAATTCTTCCTCTTGCGTGTGTTTTGTATGTTGAGAACTGTATTCTGATTTAGAACGTAGATACCATTACACAGTGCACCATCTGCAACCATTACGTTATGAAGGTAAATGTTCATGATATTTCCATCAAGAACAAAGTTATATCCATCTTTATCGAGTAAAGAAACTGATATGATGTTGCAAACCATGGAGGGTACATAGTAGCAATCGTTCAAAATCATAGTCTTGCCATTTGGCAATACTAGGTGATATTCACCGACGGCTGCCGCATTAACTTGTGCTCCATTCGCTACTCTGAAAGACATATCACCCGGTGCAACTTTCCTACTTTTTCTCAGTCCCTGCAATAAATTACAGATATGAGATCCTGATCCGGTATCAAGTACCCAGGAGGTAGGGCTGACCGTAAAACAGTTCTCAATTACAAGAACACCTGAAGTAGATGCAAAACCATGCTTCTTCTTCAACTGGGTATCCTGGGAATCCATACAATCCCCTTTCCCTTGCTCATACTTATGACTGTTGTCACAAGTTAGAGCTGAACCAACGTTCCCCAGCCCCGAATAAGAATTCGGATCGGTCAAGCGATACATTTTATTATCTTGATTAGGGCGTGAAAAGGTTGCTACCTGGAGAGAGAGAAAAGAAACACTCAGCGTACGCTCTTGCAAGATTAGATTGGTTTATTAATTTATCTAACCAGGATGTCTCCCACTGTTTCCTCAAATTCTTCTTAAAACCTTTTAAAAGAAGAACTAGCCGGGATTTAATTCACGTCACAATACTTGCTTAACCTTTCAGCCAGGCTAGTTCGGTACTTCGAGGGAGGTTTTCCAACGCTTTCGCGAAGTTCCTTAATTTAAGAACCTCTTTTCCTTGGGGGCGTAGCCCCGCTGACACCTTTCTAGACACCTACTAGGTTTATAGCATTGATCGTTAAGTGAAATAATCTCCCGAGAGTAATCCAACTCATCAGTGGGATCAGGATCCAACTGTCATTGTGTGATAACCTAGATGGAATCCACTCTAGTCACCACACTCCAGAAGGTATGCTAAATCTGCAAGTTTCAGTTTCTTTAGAAACTCCCGATGTGGATTTTTGCCCCTAGGACCCAAGTGACCTTGACACAGTCAACAAATCAAAGGGTCCTACTCAAGTTCAACCCGTCATTTTCTTGATTGCATTAAACCCACCCGCACAACCCTTGACACAGTCAACAAGGTTACACGACTGTCCTAACCAATCACATTGTATCCAGCAGATAAGCAATACTCAGCTACCGTTCACTGCATCTTGACACAGTCAACAAACGCAGCACGAATACTAAGTATAACTTATAAGAAATGACGGAGGGCTACGGCTGGGTTTTGACGAAAAACCCGTCAACGTAATGAACTTGATATCGTTGAAGGAACGTGATACACTTTTTGAAAGTATAGTGGCGAAAACTTTTGCTAAAAAGGTCACTCCCTGTGAAGGGATCCCGGCTCTTTCCTCGTCGAATGAGGTGCAGGATATTCCAAACTGAATACCTCGATGCAAAGCAAGAATAATCGACTACAGTGAAGTTATTACCGTGACGCAAACTTTTGTCCAAGGGGTCACTCCCGATGAAGGGATCTCGGCCCTTGCCTCGTCGACTGAGGTGCTGGACATTCATAACCGAATGCCTCTGTGCAAAACAAAAGTGAGCGTCCTTGCAATAACAGCCTTTTTGAAAATTGTTCCAACAACGTATTTTAGGTTTATTTTCTTGCATTAGTTCTTTTAATGCGTCCCATCATTTAAATCCTACCATTGCAGAAAACAACCAAAATATGACGTACGCTTATGCCATTCGCATTCGCCACGGGGCCCCGTCATCACCCGTTAGATT
This sequence comes from Agapanthus africanus, assembly GCA_030015575.1. Taxonomy (NCBI): domain Eukaryota; kingdom Viridiplantae; phylum Streptophyta; class Magnoliopsida; order Asparagales; family Amaryllidaceae; genus Agapanthus; species Agapanthus africanus. Next base: position 752,288,501 of record CM057339.1, read on the forward strand.
ACTTAACTAACGACAGAGCGGGGGCTGGGCTAGCGCGGCTGTAAAACATAAGCAGCGCCTAAATAGTTATTATATATAGATATACAGCAATGATAGCCAATCCAGATCACAGATGAACACTTTGGATATACTAGGAACCCGCGATTCGTTCGAGCCTGCAACGAAAAGTGGATTACACGGTCGCGATGAATAGCCAATACCCCACCCAAGACCCCTACGGGTGCGGCAAACTACCCGCCAAGTACCCGAAGCGAAGCAACCTCCCCCAACGCCGTGAGTAGGCCACTCGGCACTTCGTGATACCTGGTAGTTTGTGCACCCCCTCCATAGGTCTACTCTAGGAGCAAAAACAGTAAAAGGAATTAAACAATGACGGCTACAACCCCGACCCGGTTGTACGGCCATACAAATAATATTACATCAATTTACAAATTTATTACATGAATGAAAGAAAAAGAAACTCTCATCTCACATCCATCCCGGCTATTCATCCGCGACAATCCAACGAGTTTATAAACACATACCAAGAACAACACAGATCACAGATATGTATAACCCCCACTAATCGACGTATAGCGATTAGTAGACGTTCAATACACATATAACATTACAGATATAACCATTAGCCAAAGTCTACAGAACATCGACCAAAAATACGGATTTTTGAGCTCTAAAAACTAATTTTGCTTTCTGGAAAATCTGGGCAGAAAAATCATATAGTAAAAATCCCAAAATACCCATATAAGAACACTGCAGAAACCGATCCCACAACCGAGCCAACTCGGCCGCGGTTCCGCGGCGCTTTAGCCGAGTTAGGGGATCGTTTTTCTCCAGTGTTCTCTAAAAAGCCTGAGCCGATTTTTAGTGCATGATTTATTACTTTTTGAACAGAAATAAAATCGGCAGAAACATCAAATTTTCGGGGTGTTTTGTGGTTTTTCGTCCGGTCGAAATTCTAAATACTTTGCTAACATGCTAGGGTGTGTTTAGTTAGGCTCTGATACCACTGTTAGGTCCACGTTAACTCTCCCGGTACTTTCGGGGTTGCGAAAACGGTAAAACAAAAAATTTTCTGGACTTGGTAATATGGACCGTAAAAGCCGGATCTTTACTAAACAACACACTAGCATCCTAACTAGAGATTTATCTACTCGGTTAGGGGTTATGCCTCAACTTTAACTCCTTCTCTTCTTGTTGTTCTTCTCTTTGCTTGCTCCGATGGTTGACCCGGACTTTGCTCACCTCCGCGGCCTCCTTGAGTCGAAGACGATACACCCGAGAGATGTACACCGAGCTCCACCTCGAGCCGAGGTAACTAGGGCAAAGAGATTGCTAATCTAGAAGCCCTAGATTGTGTAGAAGTGATCAATGGATGGTTTTGTCTTTGTGGGATCTTTATCTCTCAACACATGAGATCAAAAGATGAATCAAGAGGAGGAAGAAGAAGGAGGAGCAACAACCATGGTTCATTTCTTTTCTTCTCACTTGAAAAAACAAGAGAGAGAATGAGAAAGAAATTATGATACAAAGAAAAGTAACCATGGTTGCAATAATGTAAAAACAACATCATTACTAATCCCATCAAGATAAAGTTTGATGGCTACATTGAAATGACCATTATCATAAACCAAAAGAAAAAGAAAAAGAAAAGAAGAGTGTAGATCCCTCTTGAAAGTCAATGGTCAACGTGGTCAACCGGTCAACAAAGTCAAGAGAGGTCAACGGGATCAAATGGTCAATGCAATTAGCCATCATAAAATTATCACTAAAAGGATTAGTAAATGATATCCGCGGCTCATAATGGTTTTGACCAAACGAACTGTCAAAACCGTAATGAGTCCGCCTCAAAATGGTTTTGACCGAATCAACTGTCAAAACGCTAATGAGCCTGCCACATAACGGTTTTGGCCGAACCAACTGCCAAAACCCTGATGAGGCACCTCCTCCTTCATCGCTCCGGAAAACTGTGCATACACACCTGCATCCGCATTCCATAGAATGCGGATGCGCAGAAGACAAAATCAAATCCATCCGTGCAATACTAGGATCCGGCTTAAAGCAAAGCCCACTAGTACTGCCTGCCCGAACACCATACGCACACAAGTGTACGTAAGTGATCGAAGCCCTGCCGTTAAACCATACGGCCTCTACACGTTTCGCTCAGTGCAGGGAAACTCTCTATGTGGGGCTCTAAAGACTCGACACTACGCTGGCAGTGGGTTTAACCACAGACCGCAAGCGGCACTAGCTGTACATAACGGTCCCCAGGTAGATGTCGATAAAAAGGCCGATGAGGTGAACCCATCCGAACTCCTACTGAGCCTATATGTGACAATCTCCGTACAGTTCGGTCTGTTCGTCTGATACATCGCATGGCGGGCCTAGGGGCGGTAAACGTCAGTCCCCTAATAGCGGTACAAGTCGTGTCGGAGTGAAGCCCAGAACACCCTGAGATAATACTGGAAACCTACCAGTATATCTCGTTTGCCCTGGCCAGGGACTACTCGTGTAATGGCTCTCCTAGACACAACGCGATGTCAACCCCCAATACCGGGAGAGACGAATCCTGTCTAACCGTCACTGCCTCCAAGTGCTTCGGGACTGCTCCCAACTACTACCTGTTTGCACGACTCAGTAGAGCCGTGGTAGGGTAGTAATCAAAGAACAGTGGGAACACACTCGAGGCGAAGTGACAGTGTCAAGTCAGCGGACTAAGCTGTACTCATGTCTCCTGGGAACTGATAACTGATGATAGGTATAATACCAACCATCAGTTCCCTACGAGTCATGTCCAGTGTACTCGTAACCTAACGACCACCCGCATACTATCTCAAGTACGACGTACTGACGGCTGTGGGACAGACCGTCTCCCGTGCTGGGATGAGAAGCGCATACGCTAGTCTACTCCGGAGTATCGATGCCCTATCTCGATACTCCCACGACTAGGGACGTGTATAAGGATGTGCTTGTGGATTACCCAGCCCCTACGAGTGAGATCGCCATCACAACGCCGGTAATCAAGCAAAGATCCTAAGGGCTCTACTAATGCGTATAGGTGATATAATAAATAAACACACATGTACACATTAAAGCAGAGACAAACCAAGTAGCATACTACTATATCGAGCAAGATTGTCTATACAACTGTGAATATCCCAAGCTTCCATCAAGTAATATACATACTAGTATGATACGGTAATGGCCTCTAGGGCATATACACTAACACGGGCCATGGTCGCTGCCAAAGAGAGAGAGAAAAGAAACACTCAGCGTGCACTCTAACCTAGATCAGAATGATTATCACTTTATCTAATCAGAATACCTCCCACTGTAACCTCAAATTCTCCTCCAAACCTGAAAGAAGAATTAGTCGGGATCACCCGAGAAGTAAACCAACTCATCAGTAGGAATCGGGATCCAACTATCATCGCATGATAATGTGATGGAATCCACTCACATTATCACACTCCAGAAGGTATGCGCATATCTGGCAAGTTTCAGTTTCTTTAGAAACTCCCGATGTGATTTTTACCTCATGCTCTTATGACCTTGACTTTAGCCAACAAATCATAAGTCGCATGTCAAGTTCTACCCGTCATTATCCAGGTTAATTTGAACCCACCCGTACCTACCCTTGACTTTGGCCAACAAAGCAGTACGACTGTCCCAAACTAACGTATCTATCTATGCAGCAGAAAGATAACAAATAGCTACCATACACTATGCCTTGACTTTGGCCAACAAACATAGCATGAATACTAAGTGCTACCCGTCTGAAATGACGGAGGGCTACGAATGGTTTTTGGCGAAAAACCTTTAACGTAATGAACTTGATATCGTTGAAGGAACCGGATAGCTTTTTATAAAAATATAGTGGCGAAGACCTTTGCTAAAGAGGTCACTCCCGGTGAAGGGATCTCGGCACTTTCCCCGTTGAATGAGGTGCAGGATATTCCAACTGAATACCACGATGCAAAGCAAAAATAATCGGCTATAGTGAAGATATTACCCTGACGCAAACTTCTGTCCAAAGGGTCACTCCCGGTGAAGGGATCTCGGCCCTTGCCTCATCGACTGAGGTGCTGGATATTCATAACCGAATACCACTGTGCAAAACAAAAGAGAACGTCCTTGCAATAACAGATTTTTTTGAAAAATGTTCCAACAACATCAAACAGGTTTGTTTAGCTTGCATTGATCCGAATCAATACAGTCCCATCAATTAATCACACCACAAAAGAACGAAAATATGATGTACGTATATGCCATCCGCATTCGCCACTGGGTCCCGTCATCACCCGTTAGGTTACTTAACTAACGACAGAGCGGGGACTGGACTAGCGCGGGTGTAAAACATATACAACATCTACTAGTATATATATCAATATATAATAATTGCTCAAGGCGTGATAAAATGTAACATCACAGAAATGTAATAAGCATCACAGAACAATGCAGATAATCTGGGATCCCCGGGTTTCATAGAGCCGCTACTGAAACCCGACGTTCCCCTGGTCGTCTGGAAAGCCTGTGCAATGAAATCCTAGACCCCTACGGGCGCGGAAAGTTACCCGCCAAAACCTGAAGCGAGGCAGTCCCCTTCAAAAACGTGAATGGACCACCCAGCACTTCACGAAATCCAGTAACTTGAGCACCCCTCCTTGGGTCAACCTGTACCCCCTACGAGTGCGGCGAATAGCCCGCCAATTCTAGAGTGAAGCCCCTCCGTCTCAAAGCCATGAGATGCGGGCCCGTTGCCCTCTAGAACCCGGCTATCCGTGCACCCCACCACGGGGTAATCCTAGTACAGAAAGTAAAATATACAACGGGTACATCGACCTCAGCCCGGTCGTGCCCCAAAAGAATAATATACAAACAGGCAGTAACGGCAGTCCACATGTCGGACGCTCGCCCCGCAATATCAAATGTACATATACAACCAAACTATACTACCATTGCATCCAGACTATCCACCACGACAAATCCGCAACATCACAGCACAACACAGAAAATCAACGTGAATGTCACGTTCGCAAATCCGTCTAAAAGGGCTATAGCAATTAGACAGGATTTACCGCTCGAATGACATTCACGGTCGCAGATATAATGTAAATACTGTGAACTAATATGTTTAAAATTTTCGATCGACAAAATTCCCGGAAGTGGGCCCCAAGTACAATACCTAGTACTTAAAATAATCTGGGCCAAAAATAAACATTCCAGAAACCCCAATTCCTTGTCAGAGAACACTGTACAAAATTTGGTGCAGTAAAGAAATAGAATGGCGGCGGAACCGCGGCCAAAACATGGGTACCGCGGTTCCGCGGCGCAACAGTAACAACAGAGAACCAAATTTTCACAAATATCTTATAAAAGCCTGCACATATTTCTGCAATACTAAAAAAAAATTTAGAGCACAAAAAAATTTCGACAGAAACTGCACAAATTGGAATCGCGGTTTTGGAAATTTCGTTCGATCGAAGTTCTAAACACGTTAGAGCAAGCTAGTAAAGGTTAATGGCATGGCTCTGATACCATGTAAGTCTACGGTAGCGCCCCGGCCGTCTTTCCGAGGCCAAAAAGCGGAAACGAAAATTTTTCTAAACTAGAAACCGGCGCTATCGTATGCTTAAAACCCGGATCGAACCATTAACCTACAACTAGCTATCTAGAAAAGGGATAGAAAGGCTATACCGATCGATCCGTGTCCTTCGGTCTTTGGCCACCATCCCAAGCTCCTCGCGGCAACTCCGGTCTCGATATCCTCGTCGGAAAGGGCACCACATTTTCGAGTCTTTTTATGGGCTCCCGCTTCATCCGAAGCAACTCGGGCATGAAGTTCGCTAGCCGATGTGTCTAAGGCGAAGTAGAGAATGTTTGTGACAACTTTGTCTCTTGCATCCATAGCATGGATGGAGGTTAGAGATGATGCCATTAATGGAGGTTATGAGCTAGAGGAAGAAGAAGAAGAGGAAGAAGAAGAAGTTCTTTCTCTTTTCTTTTGTGTTTCTATCATAAGAATGATAGAGCATGAGTATTATCAAAAATACAAGACCAAAAACCATCTCATGGCAGCCCTACTCTCTCTCTCCTTCTCATTTCAACACTCAAATCCATCAAATAATGTGACATTAGCACATAAAAAGAGACCATGAGTCACTAATGAAGTCCATGTCATATTAAATGCACAAAATGATGATTTCTAGCTCTCAATTTCCATTTGTAAACATTAATCCAAATGTTTACAACAATAAAAAAATACGGCAACATCTAAAGTAAACTCGTGACGGATCACAAGGATACCCCTCACCTGTATATACATACCTGCATCCGCATTCCGACTGAATGTGAATGCGACGAGACTAAAGTAATCCAACAAATCTAATACTAGGATCTGGCTTAAACCAAAGCCCACTAGTATGATCCGCACGATCATGATCCGTGCACTACTGCACGTATATGATCGGACCCTGCCATATATCATACGGCCTCTACAACGTTTCGCCCGAAACTTGAGAAACTGTCTGTGGGAGATTCTAAAGACTCGTCAATACTTTGGCTGTGGATTTAACCACTAGCACGTCAGTGGTACTAGCTGTACGTAACGGGCTACCAGGTAATGACCAAAAGGGAGGTCGATGAGCAAACTCATCCTGACACCCTACTGAGCCTGTCAGTGACAATATCCGTACAGTCCGGTCCGTTCGTCTATGAGCATCGCATGTCGGGCCTAGGGGGTTGGTAAAAGTCAGACCCCCAAAAGCGGTACAAATCGTGTCAAAGTGTAGCCCAGAACACCCTGAGATACTACTGGAATACCTACCAGTAAATCTCTAGCCTTGGCCAAGGACTTCGTGTAATGGCTCTCCTAGACACAGCGCGATCTCACCCTCAATACCGGGAGAGACGAACCCCTGCCGATCCGCTCACTGCCTCCATGTGGCTCGGGACTGTACCCAACTAAAACCTGTTTGCACGACTCCTTTGAGCCGTGGTAGGGCAGTAATCAAAGCACAGTGGGAACTCATACGAGACAAATGACGATCTCAGGTCGATGAACTAACCTGTACACATGTCATCAGGGAACTGCTATCTGACGTCAGGTATAATACCAACTAGCATGTTCCCGGCGAGTCATGTCCGGTGTACTCATAACCCAATGAGCACCTGTATACATCTTAGGTGAACCAACTGATACCAATGGCTTGTGAGACCGGCCACCGCCCCTCGTCGGGATCTCGACTGTATACACTAGTCTGCTAATGGAGTATCGATGCCCAGTCTCGAAACTCCCACGACTAGGGACCACTTTAAGGATGTGCTTATAGACTACCCAACTCTCACGTATATGATCGCCATCATACTGCTGGTAGTCAAGCAAGAATCCTATGGGCTCAACGTGCAATAGTGACCTGTAAGGTCACCTAAAGCAGTACACGATGATAAAGATAAACCATGGTAGCATACTATTCTCTATCAACGTGTAATAGTGAACTACAATGTCACCTAAAGCATGTACACGATGATAAAGACAAACCAGATAGTATACAAACCTCTCGAATAAGACTGTCCTACCGGTATAGTCATCCCTCAATCATTGCAATCACGTGCCTGTGATCTAATAATTGACTCTGAGGGCACTATATCCAACACGTGAGGTGCTCAAATATGGGTGCTGCCCAATTATTTCTCCCTTTTATATAAGTGTTGAGCACTTGATTCTTATGGCGCTCGCGTGTAAAACACGTGAGGAGCCCCAAAATTGGGTTCTGCCCCTTGGCTTTATTGCCTCTCCCTTTATGTAAATGATAAACACTTAATTCTCATACCGCGCACGTGTAAAACACATGAGACGTCCTAAATGGGAGAAATACACTTCTATCTTATTTCCTCTTCCTTTTACAGAAGTCCTAAGCACTTGATTGAGGGTAGAGTGCAAAACACGTGACTGTCCTGAGAAGTATCCCTTGCTCCTCTTTTAAACACCCGCGTGGGAAACACGTGGAGCAGTGTCAGCCGTTTTCTTTTTGTTCATTAGAAACACTCACGTGGGAAACACGTGAGGTCTTGTTATAGTGTTAAACACTAACGAATCACCAGGCTGTTCTTCTATGGTTCTGAGGAATCAAGTTCTCCTTTTGTTCTTTGCAAGGATTAAATTCTTTTTATAGGGGTTAAACCCTAGTTTCAGAGGAATTAAATTCCTATATGTTTTTTTGTAAGAGTTAAACTCTTTGAACTCAGTTTTTTCCTCTAGGCTTTGAATCTGCATGACAGAATCTCCCCGATGAGAATTAAATTCTCAACTTCTGGGGAGATCCGCTTCTACACATCTCAACCAGAGGAAGAACTAAGTTCTTATGTGAAGGGTTAAACCCTTAGAAAGGACAATAAAAGATAGAACAATATCCGTGTATTTCTTTTTTACCTAGAATGTTATGATGAAACAAGTCTTAGACTTAAATTCTCTTCTTCCCTTTTTTGTCTTCTCCCTCCTCTTTTTTTTTCTTTTTTTTCTTTTTTTAACTTGAAGTCATGGGTTCTTTATATAGTGGAGAGACGATTGTTGATTAGTTTTAGGAAATCTCTCATTGAGAGATCCTAGTTGATTTTGGGGGGTTTACCCACTGTTGGATCTTTGATCCAAGGGTTTCTGTCTTACAGAACATATTTTCTTGTTTCTTAAACAAGATTAGGAAAATATTTTTCCATACAGAATTTATTCTGTAGATTGGTGACTTTTAATCACCGTTGGATTTTTAATCCAAGGGTGCTTGGTTTAACGGAGCACAATCTTTCTTTGTTTAAAAAGATATGAAAAATATTTTCCAACTTATGGGATCTTTGATCCGCCAACTTTCTGTTTAACAGAAAATATCATTTCTCATTTAAAAGTTCAATAGAATTTAAGTATATGCTTAATCACCGTTGGATTGGTTCCTTGTTGGGTAGAATTTAATTCTACATAGGGAAGTGCCCTCACGTGTTTAACACGTGAGGTTTATTAGCCTAGCAATTGTTTTAATTGCTGTGCTTATATGCGTTGCATGTAGGCACTCACGTGTTAAACACGTGGGGCTGTTTTAGCCTAGCAATTGTTTTAATTGTTGTGCCTATATACGTTGCATGTAGGCACTCACGTGTTAAATGCGTAGGGCTGTTTTAGCCTAACAATTGTTTTAATTGATGTACCTATATACGTTGCATGTAGGCACTCACGTGTTAAACACGTGGGGCTGTTTTAGTGGGGAACTTTCCTTCATCCCCCATTTTTTATAAGGGAACAAATGTCCCCAGCATTGCTCTTACGTGGCTTGCACGTAAGTGCAACGCTGTCTGCCCTCACAGCCGTTGGATTGCCTAGGGGAATGGGAAGATGAACCGCTTCCCATCATGTCTTATAAATGCTGGGGTTTCTGCCTCTGAGAAGACCACTGTTCCTTCATCTTCTTCCCCACTTGTTTTCCTTGAGAATTTAATTCTCTTCTTCAGAGCTTAGTTCTCTGCCCACTGAAATCTCAGAGTTAAACTCTGTTCAAACTTTTCTTTGGTAAGGATCACGAACAGGACCCCCTCCCCTTTTTCTTTTTCTTTTGTTGTGGATTTTAAATCCGGGGACAGAGCATTTCTCTCTTCTTGAACTGATTTCTTAAAGATCCAAAGCACATATTTTTTTTGTAAATTTTGAAGTCCTGAATCAATGGAGATTGTTAATCCTCCTCTTAGGGTTTTACCCTGTTACCGATCTTTAAGATCCTTGGAATTTAATTCCATTTTCTTTACCTCCTTGCCATGGGGGTTTTCTAGGGTTTAATCCCTTTACTAAAGGAATTTAATTCCTTGTTCACAGAGCTTGGCTCAGAGAGAGACTTAGACATTGTTTTGGAATTTTATACCCCATTGCTCTCGAATATTTGAGGGTTTTAATGCCCCTAAAGCAGATTTGAATATGTGGTGCATTTTAGCAGAATCCGCATCAAGAGTCGTTTAAACTTTACTGTTTTCTTGATGAGAATCCTTTTTGATTCTCCCAATGATTATTTTTTCTCATCATTGGTGAGCCGTCATTTAGATTTTGTGGGGTCCATTGTTTTTGCAGGCAGTGGTCCCATCACATCACGGCTTTCTGTCATTTCATTTTATGTTACCTTATTATTTATTATTATTATTTTTAAATGGCTTTTTTTTATTTTAGCAACGATGGCCTCGCTTCCCGACTTCCCTTGCACTCGCTTAGAAGTGGATTTTCCACAGTCGCCATCGGAGGAGGAAGTTATAGCGATGATCAGGGCGCATGACAAGGACCATACCAGTCTTCTCCTGTGGGGAAAGTGGTATGGTCATATTGTCGGGGGCCGTCGTAGTTTTCCCTGCAAAGAGCCGACAGAACCCATCTATTCTATATCACTGACGGAATGCCCACGGACTGCTTATGCGATGGAGGAGACTAACTAGACTCCCGCTGGCCGACTCGAGCCATCAATGACCGGGATACCCAACCAACCCATGGTGGCCATCAACATTCTGGGGCGCCGAATATGTCAGGGTGAAGCCCGACCTTGGGGGCAGGTTTATAAGGTAGGCGTTATCCCCCGCCACCCAGTGGGCTATCTTTCTTGGGCTCGGTATATTCTCTCTGCCCAACGCGCACGCCTTCAGAAGGTCAGGTTGTACCAGACGGTGTATGCTTCACCGTTCTATTATCACGCCCCTCAGGTCTGGTGGGTTAAAGCTTTCTTAAATCAATGGAACCTTCCCACCAATACGTTCTTATAGGGGATCAAGAGGTCTCAATTTCATTGGAAGAGTTTCGCTAGATCTCCGGATTGCCGATCAGGGGGGAGCATTATGAAGAATTATTGTCTCCCGATGAATAAGTTTGATAACGATGCCTGCTATGCTCAACGGCCTATCGACTGAGAATGACGTACGTCACAAGTACCAAAGTCTAATCAAGGTCCTGGGTATCTTTGAAAAGTTGTTCGTGATATCGGAAAGGCAGGGTGTTACCTTTGACGCTTTTATTGCTTGTTTCCTTCGAGAGGACGTCATATCTAAAAAGGCTCCGAATTTTGCAAAAATTGAAGACCCCTTTGGATTGGGGTTGAGGAACTTGCCGGCCAAGGAGGAAGACCTGCCGCATTTTTATATCCTAAACTCATCAACCATAGCTTTTGACGCGATTGCGGTCCCCGGTATGGACGAAGAGACCTTCTTCGTTGGTTTTATCAGTCTTTGGCTAAGCTGGTTTGCCACACCGATGTAACGCAACTTTATGAGAGCCTCCATTTTTTATTCTGCTCACCGCATAGCTGGGGGAGCATGGCTAGCTGTTGGCATCGCGGGTTTATCACATCTATATCACGGATTAAGCATTGCGGCTAATACTTCAAACCCAGGTGCGGAGACCGTGAACTTCCCCCTCCACTACTTCACGTCATGGATCGAGATGCACGTGCTAGAAGAATTCGCTGCGCACCGGCGGCCGAATTTTTATGATTCGTAAACCTTCCCGCGGATTATGAGGTTAGTTGATGCCTCATCTCCCGATCCGACCCAAGTAGGGGCTCTTCGCATACTGCTGAACCCGTACTCAAATGAAGGCGGAATGGTGTTCAGCGATCGAGTCATTTCCGCTCCAGTGGCGCCCATTCAGCAATTGTTTGATTTCTCGAAGGGTGGGGTCCCGGCTTTGAAACCAAAAGAGGTCATGAATCTATACTCGATCAGGCCAGGGTATCTGGTGTTCCGCCGGAATAATGTTGTCCTTTTTATGAGGTATAGTCTGCACCGCTTTGCTCAGCAGTTGGGCTATGACCAGGGCATCCCTCTCGAGGAATTTATAGTCGAGCATGCTCCCTCCTTGGAGGTTACTCGCGATGTCATCCACCATTTCATGCGGCTAAACTCTGACTCCCGTTTCATGATCCCTGAGTCTGACTACCTCCCGAGACCTGTAGGGTCCTTTAAGGGTTAGTATCGTCATCGGGTTGGCCCGTCATTGCAGAGGAAAGATAGATGCTTTTAGAGGGTAGAGCTCCCACTCCAGCTCAGGCCACCAATGCCCCATTGCGGCCGCGGTCAGTGGTTCGCCCTCTACTGAATGATAGTGGTTTGATACTTATACCCAAAGCCGCCGAAATAGAATCGACCCCTCGCACTGCTGGTATGCAGGGCGCACTAGAGCCGAAGCAAAGGCTTCTAAGGAAGTGCCAGCGGTAGTGTCACCAGTGGCGATGTCATCAGCGGTGGTGTCACCAAAGGGGATACCGAAAGTGAGGTTGGTCAACGTCGCGCCAAAGCGCCAAGGGGGAGGAAGCGTTCTTCCGCTATTGTAAACACAAGTTCCAAGAGGAGGAAGAAATCGGTTGCCGGCCTACTCTACACTCTGCTTGAGTCCGAGCCATTTATTCAGGATGAACCGATAGCTATGGAAGAGTCGGACGCCGGTCTTATCTATCCTGGCTCGTCTACTGAGGATGCCGCGCAATTGGCTGAGGCTTTGAGGCGCTCCCAAGATGAGACCAAGAACGTGTGCGCCCCGAAAAAAGCTTACCCCCCCCCCCCCGTTTCATTCTATGATTTCGAACCATCATTATGGAGGGTACACATGGGTCCTTTATTAAGGGAAGAAGAACGGGCTCTTAAACAGCCCATCTCAGATGCTTCCGAGGACAAGCTTGCACTAAAGACAGGTAGTCATTCATTTATGCTTGAGGCTCGGCGAGCATATTTAGCGAGAAAAGAACAACGGCTCGCAAAAGCCATACTTGAAGCTCCTTGGCGTATTGGTATGCGTATTTTTTGCGTTCTTCCTTTGGCTAGTAATTTGTATTACTTTTATGTCCTCTTATTTTTTATTTATTTTTTTTGCAATCTTTGCAGGGACTTCTGTAGCGGAAGCGGGTTTGAGCCCGGATCAGGTCACGGTTGCAGATTCCGTGAATATCTCCCATGACGCACCGGCGGGTGTAGAGGGGATTACTGAAGCTGCTAACCTTACTGTGGAGCTCCCGGTGGCAGCTGATGTCCCTTCCATGCCTATTCCCTTAGCAGAGCTGACGTCATCGGTCATGGATCCCATGGACATCCCTAGCAACGTACCGGAGAGTATATAGGAGATTGTTGAGGTCATCATCCCTGCCTTAGAGCCTTCAATGGCGGCTTTTGTCCCTTTATTGGAGACTACCATGCCGGCCATAGGTTTCACAAATATCTTTGGTAATGCACCTGAAGGTGTGGAGGAGACCGCTGAGGCTGCCATCCCCCCAGCTCAGGGCGGGCGAAGCATTGAAGGTAATCTCATGTACTTATACATTTCGTTTAATGACCCTCTATCATCTGACCCTTTCTTTCCTTCAGAACTGCGGGAATTGGTGGCCTCCATCGTGTATCTCTCTCAGAGAAAAACCTTCCAGCGCTTGCTCGACATGGCTTCCCCCAAGCAATACCCCCACAAAACATAGTTCTTTCCTCAGGCCAAGGTTGGTATTCTTTGTCCTTCGGGTTTTATATTTTCATGGTGATGCTGATATGCCTTTTATTTTAAGTCACAGTCTTGGAGGCTGACGACGAAGTCGAGATCCTTGATGGACCTAGGGACCTTTCAAACCCGCATTGCATGACTGTGGGTAAGTGACACTTTATTTCGAGAATCATTATGTTTACTCCATGTTTGAAAACACAACTGACCGCACCTGAATCTTTACAGCCTTGCCAGCCCTGACCCCACTAGAGTCTCGGGTCCCTATGCCACCAGGCCCTTACACCCGACGTGCGTCTGAAAGGATGGCAAAACAAAGCATTTACTCCCTGGCAGCCCTTATTAAAGACCTTCGCGCTGGTACCTCTGTCACGGCCTAAGAATTTGCTGCTGAAGACAACGCTTCTTTGTTGGTTCTCGCCACCTATCATGATGAAGCATTAGTGCGTATTTGGTTTGAGTATTGTCGCTGAGTGGAGGCCTGCCTACACGGGCTCGAGTGCATACGCCCTCCCTCTGACATCTTAACTGTAAAGATGAGCCTCTGAGGATGGATCGAACGGTGTGCAGCCAATCTTCAGTCATGTGAGAAGAGGCTCAACCGAAAGTTTTCAGAGAGGGAGTTGGCTTCGAACACTTTGGGGGAACTTCAGGCTCAGCTTACCACCAAGACCACCCGTGCGTACGAAATTTGGCTGGTACTTCAAGAAGCTATTACAGAGGTGGTGTCTCTTGACAAAGCTGTTATCTTTACCCACGAGATGGTTGAAGCCCATAAGGTCGCCGAGAAGGAGCTTGAGAGTCGGTTCGCTTCTTATCAAAATCAACAGACTCAGGCAGGGACTCGTCTTGCAGCACTGGTGGAGCTTGAAGCCAAAGTACAACGAAAGAACAACGAACTGGCTGGCCTGTTGAATCGTCCGCCGACTTGAAACATTTTTTGTCGCTGTATATTCTCCTTCTCTTTTTTTGTATTCATGTAAGAGTATCTTGTATTCATTTTGATTCATGAATAAAATGTATCTTGTATTCACTTAAATTCATGAATAAAATACATATTTTATTTCATACTGGCATCTCTCTTTTCTTCGATGTCTTGATCTGGTGTGAAGTAGTTTATATACTCATTTCGGAGTTTGTAGTTTATTCACTCATCCCGGAGTCTCTAGTTTATGAACTCATTTCGGAGCTCATAGTTTATTCACCCATTCCAGAGTCTTTAGTTTATGACTCATTTCGGAGTTTGTTTAGTTTACCCCCCCGTGGGCGTGTAGGCAAACTTGTCCTAACGTCACAGTTAACTCCTGCTCTTTACGACAGGAGTCCGTTAGGGTCTATGGTACTAAGGTTTTGTCCGTAGTACCGTCGCGTCGGCTAATGCATTCCTCGATATGCATACTTTGCACCGCTGTTCGGGTAGCCCCATAACTGTCGTGTCGCTGATCCCTTCGGGGGTTGGACAAGACGTCTTCAAGTAATCTCCTTATGTCATATTACCGTCGGAAGAGCAAACGTTAGGTACTTTCCATGATGCTTTTCACTTGAGGTTAGGCTCGGTTTGGGAGCCTGATGAGTCATAACCACTCCGCGCTGATGTGGGATGATCTCCGATAGTCTTTTAGGTTTTATTTGAGTTGCCGTCAAGACCCTGAAGCTAGGAATTTGTCCTTCGCTTCCTTTGTTGACACCGCGTCTGTGGTAATGAGACTAATATCGAGATGATCTCTAGGTTGTCTGTGAACCGTCGAGATTTGGAACTAGAAACTTTTCCATGGCTCCGTTTGTTGACCCTGGGGTTGCTTGTTGACGTCGTGTCTGCATCCTGCTGGAGTGAGAAGAAACGTCATTGTTGAAACTATGCCTGCTGTAATGAGACGAATATCGAGGTGGTCTCTAGGTTGACTATGAACCGTCGAGACTTAGAACTAGGGAATTTGCCATGGATCCATTTTGTTTTGACCCTGGGGTCGTTTGTTGACGTCGTGTCTGCATCCTGCTGGAGTGAGAAGAGACGTCGTTGGTGACACTGCGTCTGCTGTAACGAGACGAATATCAAGGTGGTCTCTAGGTTGTATATGAACCGTCGAAACTTGGCTCTCCCTTTGACGGAGCCTGATGGGAAAATGTGGTTCCCTTTTCGTTTGTGCCCATGGATTGTATACAGGGGTTGATGTGGACTCACCTGTTGGGCAAAGTTTCATTCATCTTTTTTTCTTTTTTTTATTTCTTCCCGTGATGCTCTATCATTTCGGCTTTTTATATCGCGAGAGTCGCAATTGCCCGATCATTTCGGATTTTTTTTTGCGGTGCCCAGTCATTTCGGCTATTCTTTTCTTTTTACTCGTTTCTTTTTATTGCGAGTTGCCCAAACATTTTGGCTGTTTTTATGTGCATATATTTTGCTCGCTGATTTTTGTTGCGAGTATGGAACTTGAGATCTGATACCAATCTTGGCATCAACACCACTGCGACTGGAATATTGCCAGGAGCGAATCATCATTTGCCGTGAAAGGACTTGGGATTTGCTACCGATTTAGGCATCGCTACCATTGGGATGTCGCCAGGAGCGAATCATCATTTTCCTTTGCTGATTTGAACAAAGGTGGCTTAGCAAACAGGGTTAAGATCCTGCCGACTAAGGCTTTTTGACTTTACGAGCCGTAAGGGTCTCATAAAGATATTTCTCCCTACGAGTCGTGAGGATCTCATAGGCGTATTTTCTCCTTAGGAATCGTGGAGATTCTTAAGTGTGTGTTCTCTTATAAGTCGTAAGGATCTTATAACAGTGTTTTCTCCTTATAACTCGAGAGGACTTACAAGTGTCGTTTACCATATGAGGACATTCCTCATGATTGGTGGAACTCGGTGGGGAAAACGTTTATTTATGCCCGTGGATTGTATACAAGGGCCAATATCGGACCTCCTGTAGGGCAACTTGGGGAGTATGACGGTTTAAGGACAGATTTGGATCCCTGCAACTTAAGACTTTGAATCCTATGAGCCGTGAGGGTCTCACAGGCGGTGTTCTCCTTGCGAGTCGAGATGATCTCATAAGTGAAAATTTTACAAGATTGTGCCCTTTCGGGTTTTCGCAAGCCCGCCGGTAGCCCTGCTGTTTTTACTCACGGCGCCCTTTCGGGGTTTTCATCCGTGTCCATTTCTCTTGTGAACGTACCATTTTTTTAACTCCTCTATTCACCAACAGAACTTATGGGGGACTTCATCACCGGGGAAGCTGTGCAGCCAGCGGGACTTGAGTTGCAGCCCTCGCCGCTGGGACTTGTAGGCTTGAATTCCACTATCGCAATATTTGAGGCGACGTACTTAGTTTAAGGACATTACGGTCCATTGTTAGTTTAGGGACATCTCGGTCGGTTGTTAGTTTAGGGACTGTAGGGTGTTTTTCGTCACCCCGTTGAGATGGGAATACGCGCGCGCTTGTCAGGCGTACTACAGATTCCCCCTGCCTAGGGTAGGCTAGGGTTTATTGATTGTGGGGATCCGAATCTCCGGCAGGCGCGGACTAAGCTGCCGTTAATTACCCTTCGCCTTTGGAGCGAGGGAACCTCCGATTGATGGGTTAACTGGTCATGGGAACTCAATGTGCAGTGTACGTGTGTTTTGTTTTGGATGTATCGGGGCCCCGCAGAGTTTTTACGGGGGTCCCGCTACCCGGATAGCGGGCTGGGGTCAAAGGGCTAGCAGCCCCCTTACGGAGTGCGGGGCAGCGCCCCGGCCCAAATTTTTTTGGGAGGGAGAGTGTTGTAAAGTATGCGTGTGTGTGTATGTGTGTGTCTATATATATAAAAAGAAAGGGAAAGAGCATCCAGAGGATGCGTGGGAAAAAGCGCCAGCACTTTGGGTGCTAGCGCTTTGAGCGCTAGCGCCCGACGTGCCAGGCCCTTAGGCGCTAGCGCTCTGAGCGCAAGAGCGATAGCGCTTTGAGTGCTATCGCTTTGAGCGCTAGCGCCCCACGTGTCAGCACGTGGGCGCTCGGGTGCTAGCGCTTTGGGCGCTAGCGCTCTGAGCGTAAGAGCGCTAGCGCTTTGAGCGCTAGCGCTCCACGTGTCAGCACGTGAGCGCTCGAGCGCTAGCGCTCTGAGCGCAAGAGCGCTAGCGCCCTACGTGTCAGCACGTGGGCGCTCGGGCGCTAGCGCTATGAGCGCAAGAGCGCTAGCGCTTTGAGCGCTAGCTCCCCACATGTCAGCACGTGGGTGCTCGGGCGCTAGCACTTTGGGCGCTAGCGCTCTGAGCGCAAGAGCGCTAGCGCTCCACGTATCAGCACGTGGGCGCTCGGGCGCTAAAAGGGACTTGGTCCCTGCAATGGGAGTTGTACTCCCAGAAATGAACACTTATTAATCTTTATATATATATATATATATATATATATATATATATATATGATGAGTTAAACTTGTAGGATATTTTGAAGCTGATGAAGGGGTTTCTCTCCTTGAGCCCTAGTTCTTCCCCAAAGTGGGGTCTCTGGAGATGGGTCTCCTTCTTCCTCCTCTGTTGGCAGGATCTTGAAGATCAAGAGATGTGAGATTTTAAAAATCTCTTCTTTTTGAGATCTAATGGTAGATCCAAGTTCCCCTTTGTGGGTTTTGTGGTGAAAAACTATTTAGTTTTGAGAAAGGAAAAGTAAAACTCTTGATTTAATTCAAAAGAAAGAAGAAGGTTTTAGAACCTTAAGGAAGGAGAAAGAGGCACATGCTCTAATTTTTGGGGAATGGAAAGTCTATACTTTATTCATCATCATGTTGCCTTATATAGACTTACACATTTACATATAGTCCCTTGGGCTTTACAAAATGGCATTTTGCCCATCCCATGGCTCATGTGCCATTTCTTTTTGCACATAAGCCATGGGCTTACAAAAATTTGGCTTTATGCCCATTTTGTTTACATTCATGCATAAAAAATTGCATAAAAAATTACATAAAAATTATTTATTACATGATTTCATTTTGGCATGGGGGAGGGCCAGCCGCTTCATGTTCGGACTCGACCTGGGCATGGGCCCACTTGATCTGGGCTTGGGCCCACTTGACTTGGGGTTGACCATGACTTTGACTTGGTCAACCGGGGTGCAAATTTCGACTTCAACAGGGACATCTTGATCCAGGGCCAGTTTCGAAGCGAAGTTTTGCCGGATACTACTTATAGAGTCTTGGCTCAGAAAGACAGCGAACGGACACGAGCGTCGTCGTCTATCATTAACCTGAGCCGTGACTTGTCAAGCGTGGTATTTCTTAAGGAACCGGCCGTTTATTGGCAGGAAGGGTCTTTCGCCATGCATATCCTTGAGCAAGTAGGCCCCATCTTGGTAGACCTTGTCTATGATGTACGGACCCTCATAGTTCGGCTCGAATTTCCCCCGCTTTGCACGGTTAGGGATCATAGGTCTTTTTACGACTAGCACGAGTTCGCCTTGGCGGAATGTTCTTGGTCTGATTAGTCTTTCGTATGAGCGCATCACCTTTACTTTGTAAGCTTCTAAGTTTTGCTGCGCCATGAGACGAGTTTCATCGAGGGCATCGAGCTTCTCAAGCCGAAGATGGGCATTTTCTTCATCCTTCAGCTCATATCGAACTGCCACTCGTTGAGAGGGTAGCTTTATCTCCAAGGGAAGGACCGCTTCAGTGCCGAATACCAACGCGTACGGTGTTGTATTCGTAGCCGTTTTGAACGTGGTTTGATACGCCCAGAGAGCTTCATGCAGTCTCTCGTGCCAGTCCTTTTTGTTTCTAGACATGTTTTCTTTACGATCTTCGTCAAGGTCTTGTTGAAGCCTCAGCTAGACCGTTAGCTCGGGGATTATAGACTGAAGAGTATCTTCAGTCTATATTATGCTGCTGTGCGAAGCGGCTAATCTTATGGCTCCTGTAGGCTGGCCCATTATCCAAGATTATCCGTCGCGGAGTACCGAACCGGTAGATGACATGTGTCCTGAAGAAATGGAGGATATTCTCCGTCTTCACTTCCCTTAGTGGTACTGCCTCTGCCCACTTAGAGAAGTAATCGATTGTTGCCAATATAAACCGATGTCCTTTGGATGATGCTGGTTCGATGGGCCCAATTATATCGGTTCCCCACATTTCGAACGGCCAGCTAGCTACTGTTGGGTGTAGCGGATTTGGATGCTGGTGGATGAAGTCCCCGTGAATTTGGCATGAGTGACACCGCGTCGCATATTTGAAGCAGTCCTGAATCATTGTAGGCCAGTAGTAACCCATTCTTTTGATCTTCAGTTTCATCTTTGGTCCGGCTTGATAAGACCCGGAAAGTCTGTCATGAGTTTCTTGGACGAATTTCCTTGCTTCTTCTGGTCCCAGGCATCTCAGCCACAGACAATCAAATGATCTCTTATAGAGGGTATCATTGACGAAGGCGAAAGACAGAGCTCGTTTCATGAGCTAATGTCTTGATGATGCGTTTTCGGGCGTTCGATGGGATTTGAAGTAGTCTATGAAGACTTCCTTCCAATCCTTGCCCTTTTCTTTGTCTTCTATCCGGAGGACCACTTGTTTGGTCGTTTCTTCTCCTCCAGGCGACTCTGGAGATATTTCTGATGGCGCGAGAATCCGGCGGCTTTGCATAAAGATCCTTACGTCATCGAGGTTTTTGTCGGCCAATTCTTTAGCGAGCTTGGCTAACGCGTCCGCCTTACTATTTTCCGCTCGCGGTATGCTTTCCACGATGTAGGAGGGAATTTGGGTCAGCGGTTGCTGCACTTTTTCTCCATATCTTACCAACTCCGATTTACACGTCTGATAGTCGCCATTTACTTGGCTAATGACTAGCTGGGAATCTCCATATATGAGGAGATCTTCTATTCCCATGTCGACAGTCTCAAGACCCGCGATCAAAGCTTCATATTCAGCCTCGTTGTTTGTCCTTGATTCTGTTAAGGAAATGACGAAATGCATTTCCCTCAATGCGGAGTCACGAAGATAAGGCCCACCCCAGCTTTGATTATGGGGGTGCTTTGCTTTCGCTTCTTCAAGGAAGATGCTCCGTTGAAGTATAGTTCCCATCGGGCATTATTTCCTTCATTCTCCCCTTCGATTGTGTCGAATGCGTGTTCGTCTGGCAATTCACAATTTAAGGGAGAATCGACTGGTATCGGATGTTCAGCGAGAAAGTCGGTGATGGCCTAGCCTTTCACTACCTTGAGGGGTCGATACGTTATCGAGAACTCCATTAAGAGGAGGGCCCATTTGGCAAGCCTTCCTGTTAGTATGGCTCTTGACATCAAATATTTAAGAGGATCCACCTTTGATATGAGATGGACATCATGTGCCAGGGCATAGTGCATGAGCTTCGTTAACGCGAAGATCGGTGCCAGGCAATGCTCTTCAATGGGGGAGTAGTTTTTTTCTGCCCTCAGAAGGAGTCGACTTAAATAGTAGATAACTCTCTCCTTTCCTTGATCGTTCTCCTATGCCCATAGCGCGCCTAAAGAACCTTCAAGGGCTGTTGTATACAGGATGAGGGGCCTTCCTTTGACCGGAGCGGTCGGTATCGGCGGGTTCTGCAGATATTGCTTGATTTCATCCAATGCATTTTGGCATTTACGATCCCAAACGAATGGGGTCCCATTCTTCATTAGATGGTTGTAAGGGCGGCATTTGCTGGAAAGGTTAGCTATGAACCGTCGGATATATGCGAGCTTTCCTTGGAGAGACCGCAGTTGCTTGAGAGTTCTTAGCATGGGCATTTCCTTAATCGTCTTGATCTTTGATTGGTCTATTTCGATGCCTCGGTATCGTATGATGAAGCCTAGGAATTTGCCTAAGGAGACTCTAAATGCACATTTCAGAGGATTCATCTTCAAATTGTACTCCCGAAGACGCTGGAATACTATGTTCAAATGCTCCCAGTGCTTCTCATACGATTTGCTTTTCACCACGAGGTCGTCGTTATAACATTCGACAATCTCGTGTATGAGGTCATCAAAGATCTTCGTCATGGCCTTCTGGTAGGTAGCGCCAGCGCTCTTCAAACCGAAGGGCATCACCTTATAGCAGGATATGCCTAGCGGAGTCCGGAAGGCGGTGTGGTTTTGGTCTTCAAGATGCATTTTTATTTGATTGTAGTCTGAAGATCCATCCATGAAGGAGAAGACCTCATGAGTAGACGTGTTATCGATCATCAGCTCGGTAATAGGTACTGGGAAGTCATCCATCGGACAAGCTTTGTTAAGGTCTCGAAAGTCCACACAGATGCGCACTGTTCTATTTTTCTTTATCACTGGAACAATGTTGGCAATCCAGTCAGGATATTGAACTTCTTGGATGAGGCCAGAGTCAATTAGTTTCTTGACTTCGGCATTGATACTCATCTCAAGTTCGAGCCGCATTCTTCTCGGCGCTTGCTTAACTGGCTTAACGTCCGGCGATATAGCCAGTTTATGCACCGCTATTTCTGGATCTAATCCCGGCATCTCGGAATAGTTCCATGCAAAGCAGTCTTTATACTGCATAAGCATGTCCTTTAGTGTGGCCACCTGCGTTTTAGACAATAGCTCACTGACGAACGTTAGCCTTGGATCGTTTTCTGTCCCTAAGTCAATTTTCCTTAGATTATCTGCCGTGGTGTGTATCCCATCTTCTAACTCTTTTCACGCCGGTGGAAATTCTGAGATCACCTCGTCTTCATCCTCATCTGCAAAGAACTGGGAGAGGTCGTCCATATTCTCGCGCTCCCCCTCCTTTGAGAATGTTATCGCATGGCAGGTACGAGTTCGTTTCCAACCTCGATGTTGATCTGGTTCTACTCTCGTGATATAGGTTGCTTTTGGCTCATACTTTCATGGTGGGGTTACCCTCCATCTGTCGGATAGAGCAAACCTGCCTTATTGGTACTGATCTTCGACCCAGTTTTTGAAGGTGAGCAGTCCTCAAGGGGATGTCCTATTGATCGATGGTAGGAGCAATAAGCCGGGTGATGGACCTCGTTTATTTTTTCGGGGTGCCGAGACTCCGGGAGTGTCATCATTTGATGCTTGATGACAAGGTTAAATATTTTCCTTGTCTTGTCTTGGGGGAAAGAGTATTCCCGACCCATCTTCTTCATAAAAGACGGATTTCAGCTGACTCTTTCTCGATCGCGTGGCTTCTTGGATCCCCTTCGCTGTTTTAGAACGTCGTTCTAGTTCTTCACCTTGTTGTTGCCTCTGCATCGGGCTTTTTCTTTACCAAGAGAGCACACGGCCGGCTGAGGGTGAAGGGCATCGTAGTCTTCTCTTTCCGCAGACTGCTGAGTGAGACGCTGCGTCCTGGCTTTCTCGTAAATGGTCATTTCGCAGCTGTGGTCATCTCGGACCTTTTGACCTGCTTCCCTTATTAGCTTGTCAATTTGTTCTTCGAATGACGGACTTGGCATTCTTACGGCGGGATCTCGCTCTGGTTCAATATCAGCGCTATCTGTAAAAGCATTCCCTTCTCCACCGGAGTTATTTATGACACGGCAACCATCGAATCGCTCATGTTTCGCTGAGTCCCAAGAACGTCCCAAATCTTGTTGTATAACTGGGCTTGTCGAGCGGTTTGTTTGAAGGGTACGCCTTGGCATCTTAATAGCCTTTTCAATCCCTCTGCGTAATATCTGGACAGACGGATTGGTTGAAGCCTGTCAAGCGCAAGCTCGGCACCATGCCAGACTTCTTTCTCCACTTTGGTCTCCGTAGACTGATAGAAGAGGATCTCCTTTTCACCTCTTCGCCTAGGAGGGATGTAGAAGGTATGCAGTTCTTGTATGCTATATGTATCAAGCGCGTCGAGTTCTTTGTAATTGCGCTGCGAAATTATGGTGATTTGCAAGCTCTGATCAGCTCCAGTAATGGTTTGTGCTGACGGGCAAGTGGATAACACGGCATTGACCTCGTCCTCAGAGTCACTGCCAAAGACCAAAATAGGAGTAGATGGTCCTGGCCTGTTGCCTTGAGGTGGCCCCGAGTAGACTATCTCCTCATCTTCCTCGGTATCGCTCTCAAAGACCAGGATAGTGGCGACGGCTTTTTGTTTATTCTCCGGTTTACGATATCTTTCCGTGTCTTCGAAGTCTGGTAAGAAGTACTTGGCGTCTTCATATTTGCGGACTTCATTTACGGAGAACGGTTTTAGCTCCCCTGTAAATGTGTACTCGAGGTCGTCTTTGAAGTACTTCGTACACTGATGTTGTGTAGAAGGGATGACGTTGTACTCATGTAACCGAGGCCGGCCGAGCAGTGCGTTGTAGCAAGTCTTGGCGTCAATAACATGAAATTTGATGTCGGTGACGAGCATCCCAAAGCATAATGTCAATATCACGGACCCAAGCATCCATGATGACTGCGAGTCAAAGCCGGAGATGGTAATTTTGTTTCGGGCCAGGTGCTGAACATTCATGCAAATCTTCTTAAGTACCTTCACGTTGAGAAGGTTGACAGAGGACCCGTTGTCGACCAAGATCATCCCTATCTTAATGCCGTGGCAGTACCCGGTGACATATAAAGGTGTAACATTTTGAAAATTTAGAAATAAATAAAATTAATCAATTAAATAATAAAATGTCGATTTAAAAAGTTATTAAAACAAAATAGGGCATTTCATAAGTAGTATGTGAAACAAATTAAATTGAAATTTTAGTATGTAACATTAATCAATTACGAGGGTTTTAGTGATAAATTTAGCTTCATTTTAAGAAAATGGTGTTTATATAATAACATAGGTAGTGAAGGGTCTTTTTGTAAAAAATTAGGAAAATGTGCAAACTTGAAATTGTGAGGGTGTAAGTGGAAAAGGGGTAGATAATGTTTTAGCTCAGAATTTTTATTACAAGTTAAAACAATTTGAAGAGATAATACAAGGACACATCCTACTTGCATGCACAATACATACACAACATCTCTTCCTTGCATGAGAGTGGCACACCCTTGTTGGTGACACCTCCTCCTACACCTCACTCTTCCCTTTACCATATATATTAAGTGTTCAGATCATTTAATAAAATTAAACTTCTGAAATTTTAAAACACAGGAGAAAGAAAACACTTAGAACTCACAAAAGGAAATAAAAGAAAAGAGAAGTGAAGAAGAAGAACTAGGCTAAGGATTTCCACTTTTAAGTTAGGAGCTAAGGATTTGGGTGTCTTGGAGGAAACTTTTCAACCATCTTCAGTAGGTAAAATCCTTAACTCAGTAGATTATAGTTCTGTAATTGTAAAATTTAAAAATCGAATATCGTATGTTTGGTAAAACTTAGCTCTGTAGTAATCTGCTATTATTCAGAGAAAAATCAACTTAACCAAACAATGCCTAAATATTGTATGTTGGACCTAGAACAAACCCTAGGAGTACGAACCAAGGGACTCGGATTTTGGCCGGCGAGCTACAGGAGAATTCCGGCGTCGCCAGATTTTTAAAGGAGTCTGGTTTTTTGGGTTTTTTGGTAGGTCTCTGTATAGGTTTTTGGATATTTTGGTATTGTTTAAATAAGTTAATTTAACAATATATAAAATCTGGGAACTAAAATCGAAAAAGGGATCAAAGTTCTAAAATACGACACGGTAAATTCGTAATGCGTTTAAGTTTCTGTTGCAAACAGCGAGGGGTTAAAATCTAGTTATTATAAGGGTTTGATAGTTTAAAATAGTCATATGTAATATAATTAGTACGTAAGAACTTGTATTTTCATGTTCGCCGTATCGGAGTTAGCCGTTTCCTTATACAGGTAAATTTCGATGTTAGATTCAAATACGGGAACTTCGGAGGCCGCAAGGAAAGGAAAAAGGATTGGCGATTTCTGAGTAGTTTATGACGTATTCAGGTGAGTAGACTAAACATCTACCGGAGGATCTAGAATTATGACGTATTCAGGTGACACATAATCAAGAAAAAAGATGGCATGATACGCCCGTAGTTAGGTTTAAATATAAGTTTTGCTTTTGTATGTTAAATTTATCATATGCATTCTTAACTCTATATATACCTCCAGGATTAATACTTGTTAGAACACTGCACCATTATCGACGAGTTATGCCGCACATGCACATATCTACATGTTACACTACACCTCGTCGATATTAACATGTCACTTCACACTTAGAAATTATTCTGTTAAAAATGATTCTTATCATACCTTAAGTATAAATAGTCGTAGTAATTAGCATATATGACATCATATTTCATATTCAAGTATTAGTAGTTGATATAAGAGGCATTTGTATTATTGAGCATTTATGGTTTTAAGTTTTCATATACTATTACGAAAAATCGGTGATTTTCATGATTATGTGTCACGTCCACCATGAGATGTCGTTTTTATGATTTGGTTTTATTCCGGACCAAGTTGGGGGTCATACGGTTACGGATTTACAATTTTATCCAGACTGAGTCGGTGGGCATACAGTTGGATACATGGTGGACCCGGTCGAGACCGAGGGGCAGGAAAGCCGCACTTTAGGCGGGGAGCCTAACGAGGATACTCGATTCCGGAGACAGTTATGAACACGGCGGATATCTAGATGATACCGACCGGTGTTATGGATTACAGGATCGTTCGAGGAATGATGCCTGATGAAACACCGAAGATTTGTGTCGATGTTAGACACGGAAAAATGAACATGATGTGGAAAATAATTGATGAGATTTCGGTTTTAATTCATATATAGAGTATTACATATTCATTCTTCCACCTGTTATCATGCATCGCATCACTATTGTTGAAATTAGTTCTAGTTCATCATATTTACATTATCAATCGTTATATGTTAGTTATATTCACTGAGTTGGCAACTCACCCCCGTTATGCCACAGTTCCTTGCAGGGGTAGAGTGGACGGTTAGCCGCAGTACAGATCCACTTATCAGCTTTTATCGTCTCTTTTGCTAGGTGGGTTACCTATGTAGTAACCTTCTCTTTTGGTATTGTATATTGAATCTAGAATATCTCCATCAGACCTTGTATTATGACTTAGAACGAGAGGTGGTTGTATATATATTATTTGGCAAGTGAGATCATTTAGTATGTTAAATGATATTTCTTTTACTTATGTTTGAGATTCTTATTGATGTCATATAAAGTTGTATATTTATTTCCGCTGTTGACATTGTTGATCCTAACCAGGGATATAACCAAATTAAACACTTTATACTTTCTTTTATTATTATTTCAATAGGAAGTTACGGTTAAAAATCTTAAATACTTAAAACTGCGATTTTTACTTAAAAACTAAATTTTCCTAAAGTTCCGCAAAAAGGGTTTTGATCTTGGATTTTGGCTTACTCAGGTTGTGTAGATATCTTTAGATATTATACAATCTAAGTGCCGGTCATATCCAAACTTTGGGTCGTGACAAAAGGACGGTTGTACTCGCACGTCCCAAGGAGGAGATCTTCATCGCCGAATGTAACGTCAGCTGTATGAACCTCTGTCAGCTCGTCCTTCATCTTTTCTTCTGCAAGGAAAGCTTGGAATAGATCAGGCTCTTGTAATGCCTTGATCAGAGAATCTTGTGCCTCTTTGGATGGGAGGAGAGCATCCAATATGCTCAGTTGTGAAGGTATCTTCCTCAGATATGCCAGGACATTGTAATCCACCTTATTTTTCTTAGACGGATCCTTGGCTGCGAGCTCTTTGACGACTCTATCATCGAGGGCAATTTCCTCAGGGACTTTTTCCTTCCCCTTGTCTCTTTTTCTTGAACCTTTGTTTGTAGGTCCGAGGTTCTTTTCAGGCAACGTACGGTTACACAGCTGAATGTTCTCGCAGTTCTTCACCTCTTCTTCTTTTCCAGAGGTGGATTCTTTGAAGAGAAGGCCGAGAATTATTTCTTCGTCAGAATCGCTTCCGAAGGTAAGAACTTGAGATTTTGCTCTTGTCGAACTAGTATCAACCATATGGCAGTTGCCAGCCGTTCCTTCACGCTCATCTGTCGTGCTTCTCTGCTCCCGACGGGCTTTGCACTTCATCCGCTTGAAATGTTGTCAGTGGGCAACGTATCCCTGCCACCACTTCTTGAAGGCATTGCACTCTTCGGTGGGGGGTGTAACCCTCCGATGGTATAAGCAGTAGTTTGGATGTACATTCGCTTCGTCGAGACACGTACTCCTCGGAATGTTCTCCCTGAGAGGGGGTAGCTTCGTTCCCATTGACAGGGCCTTGGCAAACTGTTTTTTTGTTTTGATCCTGCCCTTGTTTGTAGCAGGTGTGCTTTGGCTTAGGTAGAGTATTTTACTACCCATCCTTACCACAGTTTCTTCATCCTTACGCCGACGCTTTGCCTTTTCGTTTATGGTCGTTTCACGTTCTCAGTCAGTTTTGCTCTTTTGAAGGGCTTCGCTTAGTAGCCTGTCAATTGGGTCTTCTGATGCTGGTCCTGCCCCCAGTTCCTCTGCGTTTCTTTCCGACGCCGAGGGAGCTTCTTCGTCTTTTAACGACAAGTGAGAGACCATGTGGCAACTCGCTACATAATCCTCGGGTTCTTCTGACGAGTTTCCTTCATCAATGTCACTTTCCCCGTTCTCAAGGATGTGGTTGAGAAACTCTTCGAGTGTGACTGGAGTTCGCGCCTTTTGGTTGTATTCCTCTAGTGCGTCGATGTATTTTTCCAGATCCGTACGATTGTCGTCGAGCTGCACGGGTTTCTTGGTCTTCTTCTTTTTCTTCGAAGGCTTCGAAGGCTTGGCCTGGAGGTCTTGCCCCTCGTTAGTAATTTTCGGTGTTGGGCGCGGTTTAAGCATCCCCTCAATGATCTCGGGCTCCAGCAGGCTTTTCCATCTGATCGCCGGACATACTTGAAGGTCCTTCAGCATTCTTTTAGTTTTAGATGAAAGGACAACCTCCCACGGAGCTTCTTCTACAAACGAGCATGATGCTCCTGGCGTATCTACCTTTTTAAGAGCGTGCTTCTGCGGTGGGTTCACCCCCCAGTTTTCGGACAGCGCAAACTTCCCTTGTTGGTATTGGTCCTCGACCCAGTTTTTGAAGACGTAGCAATCCTCAATTGGATAGCCCACTACTCTATGCTAGGAGCAGTAGTTGGGGTTGTTGGCGTCACCAGGCTGCAATGGTCATCTCGGATCCCACAGAGTGATGAGTTTGTTACGCATCGCCAGTTCAAACAGTCTCCTCGTTTTATCACGGGAAAACGAGTAAGGACGTCCTAGTTTCTCCTCGAGGGATTGGTGCGGGCGCACGTTGCTTTGGCGAACAACCGGTTTCAAGTTGCTCGGCTGTGGTTGAGCATTGGCAACGAAGACCGCTTTCCCTTTGCCCTTTTCATTATGAGGATCCGTTCTTGAAGAGGACGGCCTATGGCCCATCTGGTCCATTTGGGCCAGTTTGTCGATCAAGGCTTGGAAGGTGGTTGGCTTGAAGAACATCATAAACTGGGACAGGGTTGCTTGAGGATTGAGTGTCCCTATGAACATGCCCACGGCAGGAGCTTCTTCTAAGCGTTGTTCGCATTTGGACCGTAGGTTCCGCCACCGGATTGCGTATTGAACCCAGGTCTCTCCTGGCTTCACCCTGGCATTAATTAATGTCGTGATCGGGGTATGCTCGCTTGCGCTTGCGAACCGTTGTGATTAGCAACTCTATTTCTATGAATGTTTTGACGGAGTCATTTGGGAGCTCCGAGTACCATTCAAATTTCGTCTCCGACAAGTTGTCGACGAACTGGTGAAGCAGCAATTTGTCGTTGCCTTCAGTATTAGCGTATAATGCTCTGAACTGGGTGATGTGCTGATGCGGGTTGCTTGTCCCCTTGTATACGTGGAACTTGGGGATCGTATATCTCGGTGGGTATTTGATTTGATCGTACAAGCCTGGGTAAGGTCTCCCGGTTCTGACGAGTTGGCCAGCCGCTTCGCTTGCCTGATGAGCTCATATTTGCTGAGCTATATAGTCATCGAGGGTAGCCTTAGAGATCGTCTCCTCCCTGGCAGTCGATAAAGCCGGAGGAGGGTTTGATGTTTCCTCTCTGTCATCCTCGATGATTATCGGTGGATCTTCCGCTGGAGGTTCTGGCCGGATCATCATTCCAACCATGTCTTGGAACAGTAGCGCCGTTTGTTTTATATTAGCCAGTTATTCTGTGGCCTCCTTATCCTTTCTCTCCAACACCCTTCGTAAGAACTCTGTATCGGTCTCCTGCTCTTGGCGCTGTTCAGACGTTACTTCCAGGCTTTTTTCTGCCCGGTGAGTGTTGTCGTTTTCGTCAGCATCTCCTGGAGCTTTTGTTGCTGCTCCTGAGCTTTCGTCAATGACCGTGTTTGCAGCCGATGACCCATGGAAGTACGGCTCTCCTCTTTTCCAGAAGCCATGTAGACGGTGTGCACAATCATGCCTCCTGACTTGGGGCGTTTGGATCCATCACCTTTGGGATTTGCCGCCGGAGGTGGGAGGTTCTTCGGCCTTCTCTTTTTATGAGAAGTCAAAGTTGAATGAGCCATTGTAACAGGCGCCTTCGTAGAAGAAGTCCCTCGCTGCATGGTGGAGGGATGGTCCTCCTCTTGCCGAGCCTTTGTTTTCTTCAGTCGGCAAGAGTAGTCTTTATTGATCACAGAATCTTGGACCGTCCGCCAGACCCTATGGATTTGGGAGGACAGCCGCTGAGGGGGCTACTCCGGCTTCTCCTGCGTCATATTTTCAGCCGGCGGGGGAGATTTCTTCAGCACTGCGGTTGGGGAGTTCCTCCGCACCCTACTAAGCGTTTCAAAGCTGTTCCCAGTTGGAACAGCAGCGTCAACTTCCACCGTTGGGGTTGGTGGAGTAAGTCCAGAGGGGGAGTTGTCCCCAGCTCTTCTCACTCTGCACCAGTGGCGACGTCAAGCATGCCTTGCAAATGGGATCTCCTCAGTCGTAGAAGCGGCTCCATCGTGCCCCCTGCTTTGGTTAGGGGCTGCTGCTGGTGCTAGCCTGTTGAAGACTGATATCCGTTGAGATGGAACGACCAATCTTGCGAAGGCTGATCCTTTAGTAGGAAAAATCCTTTGACGAATTTATCTGCCAGAGCTGGAACGGCTATCTGTTTCGGGATAACCCCTTCAGGTATTGAGGGCCCACTTGAGCTTTAGCTCAGCCTGTTGAAGATTGAGGTGGCAGACTTGGACGACCCGTTGAGAGGGGCCGTGGTAGTTGCAAGTCGATCGAAGACCGACTTCTTCGGAGCTTCCTGTGATGGCACTAGGGTACCAAAGCTTGTTGGCGGGAGCATGGTCCCGAAAAACAATCCAGTGGTGGCCTGAGTCACTTGCCCCATCGGCATTAAAAAGATGGAAGCTGCATTGGGCCCGTAGGTCACTCGTCCAGTCAGGGCAGAGCGGGAATTTCTGTTGCAGTTGGTGCAGCTGAAAGCCATTGATGTTCACTTCTTCTTTCTGCACAGGAGTAAGACACCAAATCTTAGTACCTCGAATCCAGGGGAAACCATAGTAAACCGCAATTTGTTCATGAACACGGCGAAGTGTGGAGTAGAAAGAGGAAAATGTCCCACCGGGAATGTCAGAATTTGTTTACCGCCGAAAACAGAGACGAACAGAGATGGATCGTCTTGCCTGAATTTAGGGCAGATGCTATTTGGGTTTATCCGTCCACCTCTCCGAAGATGCCAAGTTGATTTATGGCACCGTATATCGGAGGTTTGGACGGTTGCGGCCGTTGTAGCAGACTTCGTCAGATTCCCCCTTATTTGTGAGGGGGTTTTGATTGTGGAGACGCTCTTCCATGCATGCGCAAGCCCCTGCAGTTAATTACGTTACGGCATCCCAATAACCACTTTCTCCTGCTTCAGAAGTTTACTTCGTATCGTGTGTGTTTGTTTTATTTTTTGGTTTCCCGTGAATTGTATACGGGGACTAATTTATGTTGTCGCCCATAGGGCGTGAATTAGTCCAAATCCGTATATCTTAGATTTGGGTTTGGGTTGATTTAAGGATCGTTAATCTCGTTTGAAATAAATATCAACTTAAATTTTAGTTAAGGATACTTTAGTCTAATTTGAGACTAAGATCTACTTAACGGGGTTTTAAGATCATTCGAATCCAACAAAAGTGCATTTAGGCTCTATTATTTTAATATAAGGATATTACGGTCCGGACGTTTCGGTCCGTAGATCACCATTTTTGAGGTGGGGGTTTAGTTTAAGGACGTTTCGGTCCATAGTTGTTTGAGGACGTTACGGTCCGTAGAGTTTAGTTTAAGGACGTTACCGTCTGTAGTAGTTTAGTTTAAGGACGTTACGGTCCGTTGTCACCATCTTGGAGACAACGTTGTAGTTGTTACATGTCGGGATGAGCAAAGGTGATATGGGACACATCCAGTTTGGGATGTGGTTTGATCTGGGATGTGCACATCAGTTTGGGTAGTGCACCAAAGAGCTGTTGGTTGTCGGGACCCTCCACCTCTCTGAAGACGTTGAAGAATTACAACGACATGTATCGGAGGTGTAAATAGATGTACCCTTGAACCAATTCCCGTATTTGAGGGAGAGGATCATAGTGAATCATCTAAGAATCAATAGTCATTGTGGAGACTAAGATTATCTTGGGAGGTATGGGATAAACATCATTTTGGATATCATCAGTTGACAAACTGTTGGTCATGCTGGGGACCAAGACCAACTTGGGGGAATGATGAGCACAGAGGGGTCATGACTCTCTTAGTCAGGTTGGACTAGGTCTGGGTCTTTACAATTACCCAACAGTGCTAATGTGCTGAGACATACCAAGCTCACGTGCGTTTCATGCGGGCACTGAAACAGTGTTAAACACTAAATTTCTATGGCGCTCACGTGGTGCACGTGAGGCACCTGATTAGTGTTAAACACTAGGGTTGTGTGACGCTCACGTGACACACGTGAGGTGCTCAAATATGGGTGCTGCCTAATTATTTCTCCCTTTTATATAAGTGTTGAGTACTTGATTCTTGTGGCGCTTACGTGTAAAACATGTGAGGCGCCCCAAAATTGGGTTCTGCCCCTTGGTTTTATTGCCTCTCCCTTTATGTAAATGTTAAACACTTAATTCTCATAGCGCTCACGTGTAAAACACGTGAGACGCCCCAAATAGGGGCAATACCCTTCTATCTTATTTCCTCTTCCTTTTACAGAAGTGCTAAGCACTTGATTGAGGGTAGAGTGCAAAACACGTGACTGTCCTGAGAAGTATCCCTTGCTCCTCTTTTAAACACCCGTGTGGGAAACACGTGGGGAAGTATCAGCCGTTTTCTTTTTTTTTCATTAGAAACACTCACATGGGAAACACGTGAGGTCTTGTTATAGTGTTAAACACTAACAAATCACCAGGATGTTCTTCTATGGTTCTGAGGAATCGAGTTCTCCTTTTGTTCTTTGCAAGGATTAAATTCTTTTTATAGGGTTAAACCCTAGTTTCAGAGGAATTAAATTCCTATATGTTTTTTTGTAAGAGTTAAACTCTTTGAACTCAGTTCTTTCCTCTAGGCTTTGAATCTGCATGACAGAATCTCCCCGATGAGAATTAAATTCTCAACTTGTGGGGAGATCTGCTTCTGCAGATCTCAACCAGAGGAAGAACTAAGTTCTTGTGTGAAGAGTTAAACCCTTAGAAAGGTCAAGAAATTATAGAACAATCTCTATGTATTTCTTTTTTACCTAGAATGTTATGATGAAACAAGTCTTAGACTTAAATTCTCTTCTTCCCTTTTTTGTCTTCTCCCTCCTCTTTTTTTTTCTTTTTCTTTCTCTTTTTTCTTTTTTTAACTTGAAGTCTTGGGTTCTTTATATAGTGGAGATACGATTGTTGATTAGTTTTAGGAAATCTCTCATTGAGAGATCCTAGTTGATTTTGGAGGTTTTACCCACTGTTGGATCTTTGATCCAAGGGTTTCTGTCTTACAGAACATATTTTATTGTTTCTTAAATAAGATTAGGAAAATATTTTCCGATACAGAATTTATTCTGTAGATTGGTGATTTTTAATCACCGTTGGATTTTTAATCCAAGGGTGCTTGGTTTAACGGAGCACAATCTTTCTTTGTTTAAAAAGATATGAAAAATATTTTCCAACTTATGGGATCTTTTGATCCGCCAACTTTCTGTTTAACAGAAAATATCATTTCTCATTTAAAAGTTCAATAGAATTTAATTGTATGCTTAATCACCGTTGGATTGGTTCCTTTTTTAGTAGAATTTAATTCTACGTAGGGAAGTGCCCTCACGTGTTTAACACCTGAGGCTTATTAGCCTACCAATTGTTTTAATTGGTGTGCCTATATGCGTTGCATGTAGGTACTCACGTGTTAAACACGTGGGGTTGTTTTAGCCTAGCAATTGTTTTAATTGTTGTGCCTATATACGATGCATGTAGGCACTCACGTGTTAAACACGTGGGGCTGTTTTAGCCTAGCAATTGTTTTAATTGTTGTCCCTATATGCGTTGCATGTAGGCACTCACGTGTTAAATACGTGGGGCTGTTTTAGTGGGGAACTTTCCTTCATCCCCTTTTTTTATAAGGGAACAAGGCCTTCGTGAGTGAATCCGTCGTGTTATTCTTCGTGTCAACTCTCCTGACCTCGATCTCCCGGAGATCAACCATCTCCCTGATCAGGTGATATTGCCTAAGAATTTGTCTGGATCGCTGATGGGACCAGGGTTTCTAGGTCAAAGCCACAACTCAATTTTCATCACAATATAAGTATTGGATGCTTATTGTAGGAACCTCACTAAGTTCATCTCATGAACGTTTGCATACAGACAACCTCTTTGGCAGTATCGTTGGTAGCGATATATTCAGCCTTCATCGTTGAGTCCGCCACGGTATCAATCTTGGAACACTTCTAACATACTGTCCCTTCACTGAGGGTAAAGACAACCTGAGACTGACTTTCAGTCGACCTTATCACTCTGGAAGCTCAAATCGGTAAAGGACTCCATCTGGAGTTCACCGTTAACATACACCAAGAACATTTCTTTAGTGCTTCTCAAGTACTTAAGAATGTTCTTCACAGCTGTCCAGTGATTCTCCCAAGATCTGATTGATTCCTGATCATTACACCTAGTAAGTGTAAGTCCATGCTACCTCTCCCGGTACTTTCGGGAATGCGGAATTTGGTAAAAAACGATTTTTACGGAGGTGGTAATATGGACCTAAAACCCGGATCTTGGTTAAACATCTATCTAACAACCTAACAACGAGTTGCTAACTACTCGGTTAGGGGGTTATACCTTTACTTGTCTTGAACTCCTTCGTCTTCAAGCTCCGATGGTGGTCCGGACCGGCTTCTTCTCGTCATCTCCTTACGCCGAAGAAAGATCCACCTGAAAGCTCCAACCTTTAGCTACTTCTTCGTTCTTTGAAGAAACTAGTTCACTTGGTTTGCTAAACCTAGTGAACTAGAATGAGTAGAGAAGAATTAGAATGGGATTTTATCTATGGTTCTTGATTCTCAACTCATGAGAGATATGAACCATAGAGTCAAGAGAGGGAGCAAGAGGATGAGAGTGAAAGCAAGAGCAAGAGAGCTCAAGAACAAGAGAGAGAATGAGCAAGAAAGAATGAGGCTCTCTTTTGTCTTTCACCCTCTCATAATCCAAAGCAATGATCACACATCATACCAATCAAGTGTTATGTGATGGTTGAAGCAACCATAACCATATCATTTCATGCACTTATTTTGCACAAATGAGCAAGCAAGCAAAAGTCTTTGCCATGAAATGATAGCTATGGTTATCATGATGGTCAACTAGTCAAGCCTAGTCAACCGGTCAACAAAGTCAACAAGTCAACAAAAGTCAACAAGTCAACAAAGTCAACAACCATGTCACCATAATACTTAATTAATATAATTGTTAATCTCATATCATATTCTCATTAGGGTTGATCAAAAGGTCAATAGTCAACGGTCAACTGTCAACAACCCTAATGAGAATCCACTGCCTCTGTCTCCCTGTCAACTGTGCATACACACCCGCATCCGCGTTCCGAGGAACACGAATGCAAACTGGATAAATCCAATCCCATAAAGTACACTAGGATCTGGTTTAAACCAAAGCCCGCTAGTGTAAACTGTCCGGACACTGTACGTGCACAAGTGCACGGATGTGACCGAACCCTGTCGCAAAACCATGCGACCTGTCGCAATACCATGCGACCTCTACTCTTTTGCCTAAAGGCGAAAAGCTTTCTGTGTGGGACTCTAAAGACTCGACACTACGCTGGCAGTGGGTTTAACCACAGACCGCAAGCGGCACTAGCTGTGCGTAACGGTCCCCAGGTAATGCCGATAAGAAGACCGACGAGGCGAAACCCATCTGAACTCCTACTGAGCCTGAGTGTGACATTCTCCGTACAGTCCGGTCTGTTCGTCTGATACATCGCATGGCGGGCCTAGGGACGGTAAACGTCAGTCCCCCAATAGCGGTACAAGTCGTGCCGGAGCGAAGCCCAAAACACCCTGAGATAACACTGGAAGCCTACCAGTATATCTCGTTTGCCCTGGCCAGGGACTACTCGTGTAATGGCTCTCCTAAACACAGCGCGATGTCAACCCCCAATACCGGGAGAGACGAATCCTGTCTAACCGTCACTGCCTCCAAGTGCTTCGGGACTGCACCCAACCACTACCTGTTTGCACGACTCCTTTGAGCCGTGGTAGGGTAGTGATCAAAGTACAGTGGGAACACACTCGAGGCGAAGTGACAGTGTCAAGTCAGCGGACTAAGCTGTACTCATATCACCTGGGAACTGATAACTGACGATAGGCATAATACCAACTAGTCAGTTCCCGACGAATCCTGTCCAGTGTACCCGTAACCTAACGAGCACCCGCATACTATCTCAAGTACGACGTACTGACGGTTGTGGGACAGACCGTCTCCCACACTGGGATGAGAAGCGCATGCCCTTGTCTACTCCGGAGTATCGATGCCCTGTCTCGATAGTCCTGTGACCAGGGACCTGCATAAGGATGTGCTTATAGATTACCCAGCCCCACTAGTGTGACGGCCATCACATCGCTGGTAATCAAGCAAAGATCCTAAGGGCTCCACTAATGTGTATAGGCGATATAGAAAAATAAACACATGTACACATTGAAGTAGAAACAAACCAAGTAGCATACTACTATTTTGAGCAAGATTATATATACAAGGTGAATATCCCAAGCCTCCATTAAGTAATATACAAGCTAGTATGATACAGTAATGGCCTCTAGGGCATATACACTAACAATCTCCCACTTGCACTAAGGCCATGTACTGGCGTATCGAAGACCTATCATCTCGATCAGCCGCTCGAACTGAGTCTGGGGCAGGGCCTTGGTGAATGGATCTGCAGTGTTATCTTCTGAATTTACTCTCTTTACCTCGATCTCCTGGCGATCAATGATCTCCCTGATCAGGTCGAACCGCCTCAAAATGTGCCTGGACTTCTGATGGGACCTTGGTTCCTTCGCTAAAGCTATAGCGCCGTTGTTGTCACAATACAGCGGTATTGGATCAACACTGGTAGGAACCACCTGAAGTTCCGTGAGAAACTTCTTCATCCAGACAGCTTCCTTTACGGCATCGCAAGCAGCTATGTACTCCGCTTCCATGGTTGAGTCAGCAACGGTTTCCTGCTTGGAACTCTTCCAGCAAACCGCCCCCCCATTGAGGGTATAGACATAACCCGACATGGACTTGGAGTCATCCTTGTCACTCTGGAAGCTGGAGTCAGCAAAGGCCTCAATCTGGAGGTCTTTTCCGCCATACACCAAGAACATCTCCTTAGTCCTTCTCAGGTACTTGAGAATGTTCTTTACTGCTATCCAGTGTTTCTCCCCTGGGTTCGACTGATACCGGCTTACAACGCTCATTGCGTATGCTACATCTGGTCTGGTACATAACATCGCATACATAATAGAGCCTACCGCGGATGCGTAGGGTATTGATGACATGCGAGCCCTTTCCAAATCAGTCTTAGGAGACATCTCTTTGGAGAGGGTGATTCCGTGACAAGCCGGTAGATTACCGCGCTTGGAATCTTCCATACTGAATCGTTTCAGTATGGTGTCGATGTACCTTGACTGTGAAAGTCCCAACATCCTCTTAGATCTATCACGATAGATCTGGATCCCCAGAATGTAGTTGGCATCGCCCAGGTCCTTCATGGAGAACCTCCGTGACAAGAATCCTTTGACTGACTGTAGCATAGGAATATCATTTCCTATTAGGAGAATGTCATCGACGTACAAGACGAGGAATACCACATTTCTCCCTACAATCTTACTGTAAATGCATGGTTCATCTGGGTTTTTGACAAAGTCGAATTCTTTGACAGTATCATCAAAGCAGATGTTCCAACTCCGCGATGCCTGCTTAAGTCCATAGATGGACTTGAGCAACTTGCACACTTTACCGCTGCTCCCACTCTGAATGAATCCCTCTGGCTGATCCATATAGACGCACTCTTCCAAATTTCCATTTAGGAAAGCCGTCTTTACGTCCATCTGCCAGATCTCATAATCGTGGAAGGCAGCAATGGCAAGAAGGATCCGAATGGATTTAAGCATGGCTACCGGAGAAAAAGTCTCGTCATAGTCCAAACCAGGTCTTTGACGAAAACCCTTTGCAACGAGCCTAGCTTTATAGGTTTCAACCTGCCCATCTACACCAATCTTCTTTCTGAAAATCCATTTGCAGCCTACGGGTTTTACCCCTTCTGGAGCAAAGTCCAAAGTCCAAACTTTGTTGGTGTATATGGACTCCATCTCGGTCCGCATTGCATCCAGCCATTTTACCGAGTCACCACTCTGAATGGCTTGCTGGAAGCTAGTAGGCTCATCATAATCTATGATGCAATCCTCTCTATCCCCGTCTATGAGAAAACCGTAGTATCTCTCGGGCGGATGAGACTGCCTACTACTCCTGCAGAGCGGCGTAGGAATGTCCGGTTCCCCTGAACCTTCCGGTTCTACCAAGGTTTCAGTAATAGCTTGTGGTTCTGGAATTTCTTCCAGTTCTATTGCGCTCCCACTTATCTGATTTTCTAAAAACTCAGTTTCCAAGAAGCGGGCATGACGAGAAACAAGGACTTTTTGCTCCTCTGCGTAATAGAAAAGATACCCCTTGGAGTTCTTTGGGTATCCCACAAACTTGCACTGTACTGAGCGTGCCTCGAGCTTGTCCGCATGCTGCTTTTTTACAAAAGCTGGACAACCCCATGTCTTAAAGGATTTAAGACAGGGTTTCTTCCCACTCCACATTTGATATGGTGTGGTAGGCACTGTCTTAGTAGGAACTTGGTTCAAGAGATGTGCAGCTGTTTCTAGCGCATAACCCCAGAAAGATCTCGGTAACTCAGCCTTACTCATCATGGAACGAACCATATCTAATAGGGTTCGATTCCTCCTTTCCGATACACCGTTGTGTTGTGGTGTGTATGGAGGAGTACGCTGAGAGAGAATTCCATTCTCTTTTAAGTAGTCCAGAAACTCGGCACTCAAGTATTCACCACCTCGATCCGATCTTAGGATCTTGATACTTTTGCCTGTTTGTTTTTCTACTTCATTCTTATATTCCCGAAATTTCTCAAAGGCCTCGGATTTGTGCTTCATTAAGAAGATATGTCCATACCTAGAGAAATCATCTGTGAAAGTAATGAAGTATGAATAACCGCTTCGCGCATGTGTAGACATTGGACCACACACGTCACTGTGTATAAGTCCCAAGAGCTCGCTCGCTCTTATTCCGTGTCCAGTGAACGGAGTCTTTGTCATCTTTCCCATGAGACAAGATTCACAAGTGGCATAAGACTGGTACTCGAAAGGATCCAAGTATCCTTCTTTATGTAACTTAGTCAACCGTGTCTCATTGATGTGACCCAGTCTACAATGCCATAAGAAAGCCTGATTTAATTCTGGAGACTTTCTTTTAAGTGTGTTCTGGACACTGAATATCTGAGCTTGATTCAATACGTATATACCGTTATTTAATGTACCTGACCCAATCAATGCTTGATTTAGGTGGATGTTTACTACATCGCTTACAAAAGCAAAATCATATCCTTCCTTAGAAAGTAAGGATACAGATATGATATTGCAAGTCGCACCTGGTACATACAAACAGTCACGCAGAATCAATATCTGCCCAGTTGTCAGTCCTAGGTGATATTCCCCTACGGATACAGCATCCATGCTCATTCCGTTAGCAACCCTGAGAGTCATATCACCTTTCCTGATAACCCTACGGTTTCTCAGACCCTGTAACGAATTACAGATGTGAGATCCTGATCCGGTATCCAATACCCAAGAAGTAGGGTTAACTGACAAACAGTTCTCAATTACAAACACACTCGAAGCCGAAGCCACAACATGCTTCGAATTCTGGCTACTGGCTTTACAAGCCCTGCAATCTCTCTGCCATAGTTCATTCCCGTTACAATAGGAACATCCCTCTTTAATCATATCCAGTCCCGAAACTTTTGCCCTTCCTTTTCCTTCTTCTTCCCTGGTTTCTTTCAGGGTATAAGCGGAGGGCAGGGACTGTAGAATTAGGTCAGTACTTGACCCATTCTCCAACGTGGTCTCCAGGTCCGTGAGCTTAAAATAGCTGGTCTCTGTAAGGACGTTGCCCCCTACAGATGACCCGACAGCCAACCTCGCTTGAAGCAATTTGTTCGAGGTCTCATATCTTGCGATACGAGATTGCTCTCCATATAAAACTTTGTTATGGAGGAAGATAGAAACTGAGTCCATCTTCTCGTGCTGCCCCTGGCTTGCACCATTAACTGAGGCTAACACGAGGCACTTGGCTTTCGCACAATCCTTTTCCGATGTCCTGCGGATGTGAACATCCGTGACAGGGGAAACTGGACCTGAGACAGCAGGGATTTGATTAGTTAAGAGGTGTCCCAGCTTGTCATAGGCAATGGATATCTGGACAGACCTTTGCCAGTCATAACAGTCAGGTTCAGTCATATTATTATCTAGATGTAACCTAGGTGCGGTCACAGGGTCGCTGCAATTAAGAGAGATAGAAGAAAACACTCAGCATGATGCTCTTGCAAGTTTAGAGTGGTTTTTAATTTGTCTAAACAGGATGGCTCCCACTGTCTCTCGAATCCCTCCTCAAAACCAAAAAGGAAGAATTAGTCAGGATCAATCCCACCGTACAATACTTGCTTAACTGTTCGGCCAGGCTGGTGTCGGTACTTCGAGGGAGGTTTTCCAACGCTTTCGCGAAGTTCCTTAATTAAATAACCTCTTTTCCCTGTGGGCGTAGCCCCGCTAACACCTTTCTAGACACCTACTTGGTTTATAGCATTGATCGTTAAGTGAGAAATTTCCCGAGGAGTAGCATATACTCACAGTAGGATCGGGATCCAAATATCATCGCATGATAAAACTGAAGGAATCCTACCAGAATCATCACACTCCAAATGGTATGCAACGCTAGCAAGTTTCAGTTCTTTTGAAACTCCCGATGTGGATTTTTGCCCCATGCTCTTATGACCTTGACTAAGGCCAACAAATCATAAGTCACATGTCAAGTTCTACCCGTCGTTGTCCAGATTAATTTGAACCCATCCGTATATACCCTTGACTATGGCCAACAAAGTAATACGACTGTCCCAAACCAACGCATCTATCTATGCAACATATGAGTATCCACCAGCTACCAATCACTGTGCCTTGACTAAGGCCAACAAACACAGCTTGAATACTGTTGAATATTTATATGAAACGACGGAGGGCTACGAATGGTTTTGGCGAAACCGTGAACGTAGTGAACTTGATTTAGTCGATGGAACGAGATAGCTTTTAAATGGAGTGGCTCAAACTCCGCATTTTAAAAGTTTGTTTTGAAAAGAACCGAGTGGTTTTTCGAAAGTGTTCCAACGACTTTTACTTGGTTTATTTTCTTGCATTAGTTCTTTTAATGCGTGATATTCTTGCATTAGTTCTTTTAATGCGTCCCATCATTTAATCCTACCATGGCAGAAAACAACCAAAATATGATGTACGCTTATGCCATTCGCATTCGCCACGGGGCCCTGTCATTACCCGTTAGGTTACTTAACTAACGACAGAGCGGGGGCTGGGCTAGCGCGGCTGTAAAACATAAGCAACGCCTAAATAATATCATATATAGATATACTGCAATGATAAACATTTCAGATCACAGATGAATACATTGGATATACTAGAAATCTGTAATTCGTACGAGCCTGTAACGAAAAACAGATTACACGGTCGCGGTGAATAGCCAATACCCCACCCAAGACCCCTACGGGTGCGGCAAACTACCCGCCAAGTACCCGAAGCGTAGCAACCTCCCTCATCTCCATGAGTAGGCCACTCGACACTTCGGCATACCCGGTAGTTTGTGCACCCCCTCCATGGGTCTATTCTAGGAGCAAAAACAGTAAAAAGAAATTATACAATGACGGCTACAACCCCGACCCGGTTGTGCGGCCATACAAATAATTATTACATCAATTTACAAATTTACATGAATTGAAAGAAAAGAAAACTCTCGTCTCACAACCCCCGGCTATTCACCCGCGACA
This sequence comes from Agapanthus africanus, assembly GCA_030015575.1. Lineage (NCBI taxonomy): Eukaryota > Viridiplantae > Streptophyta > Magnoliopsida > Asparagales > Amaryllidaceae > Agapanthus > Agapanthus africanus. Next base: position 752,330,500 of record CM057339.1, read on the forward strand.
ATCCAACATATTCATATACACATTCCAACAATATTACAGATCACAAATTTGTATAACCCCCACTAATCGACATATAGCGATTAGTAGACGTTTAATACAAATATCACATTACAGAAAACCCGTTAACTTAAGTCTTTTAGAAGTTCGATCAAAAATACGGATTTTCGGGACCCCAAAATAAAATTTTCGTTCTGGAAAATCTGGGTTGAAAATACATGTACCAAAATTCCCAAAATACCCCCAGAAGCACACTGTAGCAAAGAAACACCAGAGAGGGGCCAAGGAGGTCGTGGAACCGCGGCAATAGCAAGCTATTGCCGCGTTTCCGCGGTCGTTTAGAGGGATCGCTTGGTGATTTTTCTACAGTGGCTTATAAAAACCCTGAGCCGATTTTAGGTGTTAAAATAATCAACTTTTGAACAGTAATAAAATCGACAGAAACTCGAATTTTTGGGGTTCGTTTTCGGGACATTTTCTTTGATCGATCTTCTAGTTACTTGCTAACATGTTAGATAGAGTTTAACTAGGCTCTGATACCACTGTAAGTCCATGCTACCTCTCCCGGTACTTTCGGGAATGCGGAATTTGGTAAAAAACGATTTTTACGGAGGTGGTAACATGGACCTAAAACCCGGATCTTGGTTAAACATCTATCTAACAACCTAACTACGAGTTGCTAACTACTCGGTTAGGGGGTTATACCTTTACTTGTCTTGAACTCCTTCGTCTTCAAGCTCCGATGGTGGTCCGGACCGGCTTCTTCTCGTCGTCTCCTTACGCCGAAGAAAGATCCACCTGAAAGCTCCAACCTTTAGCTCCTTCTTCGTTCTTTGAAGAAACTAGTTCACTTGGTTTGCTAAACCTAGTGAACTAGAATGAGTAGAGAAGAATTAGAATGGGATTTTATCTATGGTTCTTGATTCTCAACTCATGAGAGATATGAACCATAGAGTCAAGAGAGGGAGCAAGAGGATGAGAGTGAAAGCAAGAGCAAGAGAGCTCAAGAACAAGAGAGAGAATGAGCAAGAAAGAATGAGGCTCTCTTTTGTCTTTCACCCTCTCATAATCCAAAGCAATGATCACACACCATACCAATCAAGTGTTATGTGATGGTTGAAGCAACCATAACCATATCATTTCATGCACTTATTTTGCACAAATGAGCAAGCAAGCAAAAGTCTTTGCCATGAAATGATAGCTATGGTTATCATGATGGTCAACTAGTCAAGCCTAGTCAACCGGTCAACAAGTCAACAAAAGTCAACAAGTCAACAAAGTCAACAACCATGTCACCATAATACTTAATTAATATAATTGTTAATCTCATATCATATTCTCATTAGGGTTGATCAAAAGGTCAATAGTCAACGGTCAACTGTCAACAACCCTAATGAGAATCCACTGCCTCTGTCTCCCTGTCAACTGTGCATACACACCCGCATCCGCGTTCCGAGGAACACGAATGCAAACTGGATAAATCCAATCCCATAAAGTACACTAGGATCTGGCTTAAACCAAAGCCCGCTAGTGTAAACTGTCCGGACACTGTACGTGCACAAGTGCACGGATGTGACCGAACCCTGTCGCAAAACCATGCGACCTGTCGCAATACCATGCGACCTCTACTCTTTTGCCTAAAGGCGAAAAGCTTTATGTGTGGGACTCTAAAGACTCGACACTACGCTGGCAGTGGGTTTAACCACAGACCGCAAGCGGCACTAGCTGTGCGTAACGGTCCCCAGGTAATGCCGATAAGAAGACCGACGAGGCGAAACCCATCTGAACTCCTACTGAGCCTGAGTGTGACATTCTCCGTACAGTCCGGTATGTTCGTCTGATACATCGCATGGCGGGCCTAGGGGGCGGTAAACGTCAGTCCCCCAATAGCGGTACAAGTCGTGCCGGAGCGAAGCCCAAAACACCCTGAGATAACACTGGAAGCCTACCAGTATATCTCGTTTGCCCTGGCCAGGGACTACTCGTGTAATGGCTCTCCTAGACACAGCGCGATGTCAACCCCCAATACCGGGAGAGACGAATCCTGTCTAACCGTCACTGCCTCCAAGTGCTTCGGGACTGCACCCAACCACTACCTGTTTGCACGACTCCTTTGAGCCGTGGTAGGGTAGTGATCAAAGTACAGTGGGAACACACTCGAGGCGAAGTGACAGTGTCAAGTCAGCGGACTAAGCTGTACTCATGTCACCTGGGAACTGATAACTGACGATAGGCATAATACCAACTAGTCAGTTCCCGACGAGTCCTGTCCAGTGTACCCGTAACCTAACGAGCACCCGCATACTATCTCAAGTACGACGTACTGACGGCTGTGGGACAGACCGTCTCCCACACTGGGATGAGAAGCGCATGCGCTGGTCTACTCCGGAGTATCGATGCCCTGTCTCGATAGTCCTGCGACCAGGGACCTGCATAAGGATGTGCTTATAGATTACCCAGCCCCACTAGTGTGACGGCCATGACATCGCTGGTAATCAAGCAAAGATCCTAAGGGCTCCACTAATGTGTATAGGCGATATAGAAAAATAAACACATGTACACATTGAAGTAGAAACAAACCAAGTAGCATACTACTATTTTGAGCAAGATTGTATATACAAGGTGAATATCCCAAGCCTCCATTAAGTAATATACAAACTAGTATGATACAGTAATGGCCTCTAGGGCATATACACTAACAGTAAATTAGCTACATCTGGTCTGGTACATAACATCGCATACATGATAGAGCCTACTGCCGAAGTATAGGGTATCCCTTGCACGCGAGCTCTCTCCAAATCGGTCTTGGGAGACATCCTTTTGGAGAGAGTGATTCCTGAGTAAGTTGAAAAATTGCCACGCTCAGAATCTTCCATACCAAACCCCTTTAGTATGGTGCTAATGTACCTGGATTGGGACAATCCAATATCCGTTTAGATCTATCTCTATAGATCTTAATCCCTAAGATGTAGGAGGTATCACCCAGATCCATCATGGAGAATCCTTGTGATAAGTAGAGCTTGACCAAGTGTAGCATAGAAACACTTTTTCTTATCAAGAGTGTGTTATCCACGTACAATACGAGGAAGACAATCTTACTCTCTACAATCCTCTTGTATATACAAGGTTCATCTACGTCTTTGACAAAGTCAAACTCTTTGACTGTCATATCAAAACAGGTGTTCCAACTCCGCGATGCCTGCTACAACCCGTATATTTATTTAAGCAGCTTACACACCTTTCCGCTGCTCCCACTGTCTACGAAGCCCTCTGGCAGTGTCATATACACGCCCTCTTCTAAATCACTTTAGAAAAGCGGTCTTGATATCCATCTGCCAGATTTCATAATCTTGGTATGTAGTGATGGCAAGTAGGATCCGGATGGACTTAAGCATAGCCACTGGAGAAAAGGTTTCATCATAATCCACACCTGGTCGTTTGACGAAAACCTTTTGCTACAAGTATAGATTTGAAAGTCTCAACTTTTCCATCTATACCAAGAATCTTCTCAAGATCCACTTTCTCCCAATGGGTTTTACCTCTTCAGGTGCAACTTTCAAAGTCATACTTTGTTGGTGTATATGGATTCTATCTCAGATCACTTTGCATCCAGCCATTTTACAAAGTCCCCACTCATGATGGTCTGTGCGAAACTAGTTGGGTCATCATCTTCCATGATGCAATCCCCACTCCCACTGTCATTGAAAAAACCGTAGTTTCTCTCAGGTGGATGAGAAACCCTACTAGATCAGCGAAGAAGCTGAGATTCTTCGGGAACTATTGAATCCACTGGCTCTACCAAATCATTAGTTGTAGTTTGTGTAGTTTGAACTTCTTCCAGTTCTACCTCATGACCACTAATTTGTTTTTCAAGAAATTCATTTTTCTAAAAAGGTGGCATGCCGAGAAACAAAACATCTTTTGTTCCTCGGTGTGGTAGAAGATATACTCTTGCGAATGTTTAGGATATCCAACAAACTTACACAACTGACCTTGCCTCGAGTTTGTCCGGATTTTGCCTTTCAACATAGGCCGGACAACCCCATATCTTAACTCGTTTAAGACATGGTCTCTTCCCATACCATATCGCATATGGAGTGGTAGGCACAGATTTGGTTGGAACTCTATTCAATAGGTATGCGGCTTCTCAAGCTCATAACCCCAAAAGGAAACCAGCAACTCGGCAGTACTCATCATAGAGCATACTATATCTAATAGGGTGCGATTCCTCCGCCCCGATACACCGTTGTACTGTGGTGTATATGTTGGGTTTTGCCGACGCCCCGGCCATCAAACCGTGGCCAAATGCGGAACAAAAACTTTCAAAACTTTGGCGCAAACAAAACCCACACAAGATCGAACCAAAAACCATATACTAGCAAACATGCAAAGAGGAGTTTAGAGAGGTTATACCGATCGATCCATGTCCTTCGGTCTTTAACCATCATCCCAAGCTCCTCGCGGCTTCTCCGATCAAGTTCGATCTCTGGTCTCCCTTCGTCGAAGAAGATCCACGTTGAAGGTTCTTTATACGGGCTCCCTCCTCTAAACTGAAACAATTCGGACATCAAGTTTGCTAGCCTTGATGCCCAAGATGAAGTAGAGATAGTGTATGATTACTTTATCTCAATACACTCTAGGATTCTCAACACATGAGAGGGATAGAGTGGAGGTTGAAGAAGATGCCCATGGTGGAAATTGTGAACTCAAGAAAATAGTAAGTGAGCAAAAAACCAACACCAAAGAAAATGAGATGGCTGCCCCATATTTTTGTAGTGAGTATTTAGATATATTGTAGTGAGTAATTGAGCCACACACTCACACAAAATATCTCTACACTCACACACTTACAATAAATATCTAAGCTCGCTAAAAAATATCTTAGTCATGAAAAAAACATGTCATGCAAAGAATGAGTCACAATTTCCACTTTAAACATTTAAACAAAAAATTTTAATCCACAAAAAGAAAATGGCATCAACTAAAGTTATCTTGTAACGAATTACAAGAATACCCCTCATCTGTATATACATACCCGCATCCGTATTCCGACTGAATACGAATACTACGAGACGAAAGTAATCCAACAATCTAATACTAGGATCCGGCTTAAACCAAAGCCCACTAGTATGATCCGTCCGATCATGATCCATGCACGAGTGTACGTATATGATCGAACCCTGCCATAAAACCATACGACCTCTACAACGTTTCGCCCGAACTAGGGAAACCCTCTGTGTGGGACTCTAAAGACTCGTCAATATGCTGGCAGTGGGTTTAACCACAAGCACGTCAATGGCACTAACTGTACGTAACGGCTACCCAGGTATTGAGCGAAAGGGAGGCCGACGAGCGAACTCATCCTGAAACCTTACTAAGCCTAACAGTGACAATATCCGTACAGTTTGGTCCATTCGTCTATGAGTATCGCATATCAGGCCTAGAGAGGTGGTAAACGTCAGACCCCTAATAGCGATATAAGTCGTATTGGAGTGTAGCCAAGAACACCCTGAGAAACTACTGGAATACCTAACAGTAAATCTCATTTGCCTTGGCCAAGGACTTTGTGTAATGGCTCTCCAAACATAGCGCGATATCACCCCTAATATCGGGAGAGACGAATCCCTGCCGATCCGCTCACTGCCTCCATATAGCTTGGGACTGTACCCAACTAAAACCTGATTGCACGACTCCTTTGAGCCGTGGTAGGGTAGTAATCAAAGCACAGTGGGAACTCACACAAGACAAATAACGATCTCAGGTCGATAGACTAACCTGTACATATGTCACCTTGGAACTGCTATCTGACAATAGGTATAATACCAGCTAGCATGTTCCCGGCGAGTCCGTCCGGTGTACTCATAACCCAATGAGCACATGTATACATCTTAGGTGAACTAACTGACACCAATGGCTTGTGAGACCGGCCATCGTCCCTCGTCGGGGTCTCGATCAGTATACACTAGTTTACTATCGGAGTATCGATGCCCAGTCTCGAAACTCATACGACTAGGGACACTTTAAGGATGTGCTTATAGACTACCCAACTCTCACGTATATGATCGCCATCATACTGCTGGTAGTCAAGCAAGAATCCTATGGGCTCTATCAACATGTAATAGTGATCTGTAATGTCACCTGAAGTATGTACATGATGATAAAGACAAACCAGATAGCATACTATCATCTCGAGTAAGACTGTTCTACTGGTATAGGTCCTCCCTCAATCATTGCAATCACGTTCCTGCGATCCAATAATTGACTTGAGGGCACTATATCCAACAATCTCCCACTTTCACTTAAGGCTAATTATTGCGATGTCGCATACTCACAACCCGTGTGATACCGAACACCCAACTCCTCTAATAATCAGTTTCACAAAGCTCGTTTGTAAAACTATTGCGTTTGAGAAATAGCCTCAGTGAGCGGATCCGCTATGATGTTTCTTTCTATGTCTCTCTTTATCTCAAGTTCGCGGAGAAAGCTATCTCCCGAAATAAGCAAAACATGTCTTAGAATATATCTGGATATCTGATGGGACCTAGTTCACAAATGAACTCCAAATCCAGCAAACTTCTTAGACTGTATCGTCCACTGAACTTAACAGTATCTTGCGCCATCCCTCCCTCAGTATCCGCTTGGACCACCTGTCCAAACTACCGCCCTTTGATAAAGGGAAAACTATAACTCTGACAGTCACTCTGTCATCCAGGTCACCTTGAAAGCCTGGAATGATAACTGTCTCCCGAAGGAGGCTGTCGTTATCATATCCCTAAAACATCCACTTATGTTCATAAACTGCTTCCGAATGTTTCTCCGGGATTAGATTAATATAAACTTATTGCAGCTAGTGAAAAAACAATATATGGTGTGGTACTTGACATCTCATGATTGACTCAATTGCCTAAGCAAGTGATATGACAATCATGCACATCCCTCTCCCATTATTCTATAAGACACCTTTAGAGAGGGTGACTCCATCAGCTGCAGGTACACCACCATACCAGGAGTCGTCCATTCTAAACACCTTTAGAATGCAGTCTAAGTACCCAGATTGGGACACTACCCAAATCGAGATCTAAAACCATAGATCTAGTAACCAGAATGCTTGATATAATATCCATATCCTATGTGGAGAAACCACTGTGTGACAACCACAATATAACCACTCGTAGTATAAGAATTTCACTTCCCACAAAGTGTATGTCATCTAAATACCAGGACATGCCACCCTACTACCTTCTTAACAGATCCATCTCTTATTCTGATGAAGTCAAAGCCTATGACTTTCACATAAAAAATAGATGATTTATCTCCGCTATATCTGCTTTAGTCTATAAATAGACATAAGCCGCTTGTCCACTATGGTTCCGCTGCTCTCACTGACTACAACAACCCTCTGGCAGAGTCATATACACGCGCACTTCTAAAGCTAGTTTAGAACGACGCTATACCCATCCTCCTGCCGGGTCTCATAGTTTGGAACAACAGTAGTATTAAGTCTGGGTAAACAAGAACCTCCCTGTCACCGTCTTTGAGGATACCAAAATACCTCTCGGGCGCCTAAGGTTACCCACCATATCTGCGGAGTGGCTAATGGAATGTCAAACCATATTGAATCTTTTGGTCCTATTAAATTTTCAGTAATCGTCTGTGGTTCTGGAATCACTTCCAGTTCTACCATACTCCCACTATTGTTTTCTAAAAAAGTCCATTTTACCAAAACTTTGGCGAGTCAAGAAGAATATCTCTATTGATCTTCCAGATGGTAGAAAGTTAACCCTCGTCGTAGCCTGGGAAAACCCACAAACTGCCATTACTGAAACGTGCCTTGAGTTATCCAGAGTCTGGTTTTAAGCATAAGCCGGGCAACTCCATATACCTTAACATCGTTAAGATATGAACCATTCTATATACAATATAGAAACAGAGGCACTGATTTAATTGGAACCAGATTCAGATCATGCAGCTGTCTCCAGTGCATGTCAACGAAATGGAAGGGGCCGATCAGCGTTACTCAACTTGGAGATCATCCAGATATGAGTAACATGAAAGAGAAACAAGTTTCTCAAAACCATTACTATCAACTGAATACCAAACACAAGTATCTACATCTTCGATCACCTTGAAGAATCCTGATAGTTACAACATGTGGTTCTCTACTTTACTCTTATACCTATAACTTCTCAAAAGATGGACCTTGTGTTTCTAAGAAACACGTGTCTAAAACTTGAGAAGTCACAAGTAAAAAGAATATAGTACGAGGACCAACCTCTCTGTCCTAATGGACACTGGACAATATATAATATTTTGTATAAGTCCCCTGAGTTTAATAACTCATACCATGTGCATCGTAGGTTGAAAACTGTACTTATGGTTAAGAAGAATTACACCGATGTTTAATGCTCCTTACCTAACCATCAACTGATATAGGTAAATATCATAAACATAATTTCAAAAGGTTATATCTCACTTTATAAAATAAACGTACAGATATATCAGTTTGAAATTGGTGCATAAGAACGGATATTCAAAACCAAAAATTTGCCATCTGGCAAAACCCCAGGTGATTTCCTCAAATATCACCAATTACAACGAATTCCGATATAATGAGGATATAATCACCTAACTCCCAATAACTTACTCCCACTCATCATCTGTAAAACCATACAGATGTGAGAATCATACCTGGTAAATACATACCCTGGAGTAAGGATCTAATTGGAAAATCAGTTTTCAATTAACAACGCATAGTGAAACTGAAACATGAAAATGTTTCGAAAGGGTATACGGGTATTCTTAGTAATGCCTCTTCCACTATCCAGAATCATGACTGTAACCGTATATTTCCTTGTCGTCTCTCCAAATCCCTTTATTTGTCTTTACTCATTACCTCTTGTACACCACCCTTAAGCTAAATGGTTTTCTTCCTTCCCTACCGTTCGGCACCAGCCTATAGTTTGGAAGAAGACTATCCAATAAGCGTAATGGTGTACTCTCCTAATCTTAGGAGTACTCGCAACCTGAAAGAAGGTAGTGATAAAATACAACTGAATAATTCTTATTCTATTTCTCCTGAACCAGAATCCATCCTCGAACTTGAATAAGTTCCTTCGAGTTCGTATATAACCATACGATGGATTATCCAATAACTGTGGATCTTCATAGTGATACGGGATGTTCTAGAGAAATACAAAGGTGAAGTAGGAGTGGCGATGAGATACGCGGTTTGGTCGTGAATGATAGCAGTCGCAATTTACTTTGCCCTCTTTCTAATCTCTTTATTTGTCTTTACTTATTACCTTCTGTACAACACACTTAGGCTAATTGGTTTTCCTCCTTCCTCACCTTTCAGCACCTGCCTATGGTTTGTAAGAAGACTATCCAATAAGCGCAATAGGTGTACCCTCTCCTAATCCTAGGAGCTCTCACAACCTGAAAGAAGGTAAAAGGAAAAGACAACTGAATAGTCCTATTCATTTTCTCCAGAACCGGAAACCATCCTCGAATCTGAAACAAGTTTCTTCGAGTTCGTATGTAACTATACGATGGTCGTATCCAATAAATGTGGATCTTCGTGTTGACACGGAATGTTCCAGAGAAAAGCAAATGGTAAAAGTAGGAGTGGCAATGAAGTATGCAACTCAGACAATCCAAAAGCCAGTGTTTTAAGAAAGTTCGGTTAACTTGATTATTGAGTTATAGTCTAGGGTCGGGACATGGTCGCTGCCAAAGAGAGAGAGAAAAGAAATACTATGTGTGCACTCTAACCTAGATCAGAATGGTTAATCACATTATCTAATCAGGATGTCTCCCACTGTATCCTCAAATTCTCCTCCAAACCTGAAAGCAGAATTAGTCAGGATCATCTAAAATCACCCGAAGAATAAACCAACTCATCAGTGGGTATCGAGATCCAACTATCATCGCATGATAACCTGATGGAATCCACTCATGTTATCGCACTCCAGAAGGTATGCGCATATCTGGAAAGTTTCCTGTATGTTTGAAACTCCCGATATAATTTTTACCCCATGCTCTTATGACCTTGACGAAGGTCAACAAATCATAGGTCACATGTCAAGTTCTACCCGTCATTTTCCAGGTTAATTTGAACCCACCCGTACCCGCCCTTGACGAAGGTCAACAAAGCTGTACGACTGTCCCAAACCAACGCATCTATCTATACAACAGAAAAGTAACAAACAGCTACCATACACTATGCCTTGACGAAGGTCAACAAACATAGCATGAATACTAAGTGCTACCCGTCTGAAATGACGGAGGGCTACGTATGGTTTTTGGCTTAACGTAATGAACTTGATATCGTTGAAGGAACCGGATAGCTTTTATAAATTTATAGTGGCGAAAACCTTTCCTAAAGAGGTCACTCCCGGCGAAGGGATCTCGGCTCTTTCTTCGTGGAATGAGGTGCAGGATATTCTCACTGAATACCATGATGCAAAGCGAAAAGTAATCGACTATAGTGAAGTTATTACCCTGACGCAAACTCCTGCCCAAGGGGTCACTCCCGATGAAGGGATCTCGGCCTTTGCCTCGTCGAATGAGCTGCTGGATATTCATAAACGAATACCGCTATGCAAAACAAAAGAGAATGTCTTTGTAATAACAGCTTTTTAAAAGTTGTTCCAACAACATCGAATAGGTATGTTTTCCTTGCAATGATCTGAATCAACGCAGTCCCATCAATTAATCACACCACTAAAGAACGAAAATATGATGTACGTATATGCCATCCGCATTCGCCACTGGGTCCCGTCATCACCCGTTAGGTTACTTAACTAACGACGGAGCGGGGACTGGACTAGCGCGGGTGTAAAACATATACAACATTGTTCCCCGTCGAACAACGGAGACGCGACCGCGCAGGTTCGTCTTGCCTGAAATTCGGGGCAGATGCTAATTAGTGCTATCCGTCCACCTCTCCGAAGATGCCAAGTTGATTTATGGCACCATGTATTGAAGATTTAAACGGATGCGGCCGATGTAGCAAACTTCATCAGATTTCACCTTGCTTGAGGGGTTTTTGATTGTGGGGACGCTCTTCCCTGCAGGCGCAAGCCCCTGCAGTTAAGCACGCTAACGCATCGCGGTAACAACTTTCTCCTTCTCCATATGGTCACTTCGTGTCGTGGGTGTTTGTTTTGTTTATGGTTGCCCGTGGATTGTATACAGAGACTAAGTTATGTTGTCGCTCGTAGGGCGTGGACTAGTCCAAATCCGTATCTTTCTTAGATTTGGGTTTGGGGGTTGGGTTTAAGGATACGTTAGCCTCATTTGAGACTAAGATCAACTTAAATGTTTGTTAAGGATACGTTAGTCTAATTTTAGACTAAGATCAACTTAACGGGATCGTTTAGATCCGACAAGAGAGCAATTGGGCTCTATTGTTAGTTTTAAGACATTGCGGTCTATAATTAGTTTAAGGACATTACGGTCCAATGTTAGTTTTAAGACATTGCCGTCAAGGTTAAGGGCATCATAGTCCGTGAGTTTAAGGACCTCACGGTCCGGTGTTAGTTTTAAGACATCACGGTCGAGGTTAAGAACATCATAGTCCATGAGTTTAAGGACTCCACAGTCCGATATTAGTTTTAAGACATCACGGTCGAGGTTAAGGACATCATTGTCCATGGGTTTAAGGACCCCACAGTCCGGTATTAGTTTTAAGACATCACGGTCGAGGTTAAGGACATCATAGTCCATGAGTTTAAGGACCCCACAGTCCATAGCAATGTGTGGTTGTCGGGACCCGTCACCTCTCTGACGACGTTGAAGGATTACAACGACAGATATCAGAGGAGTGAAGAGATGTACTCTCGAACCGGGTGTAAATTGATTGGAAGAGCAGGTGTGCTCAGTTCAATTTAAATTAAGGACTTATGGCCAGAATTGGGCTAAGTCCAGTTAAAAATGTTTAACATTTTATTCATGTTTGGCCTATTAGGCCATTATTTGGGCTCTGCCCTTTTAATAATGCATAGCATTGAGCTCTGACATTGGATGTAACTAAATGCATAGCATTTACAGGAGCAAAATAGTGGTCTGATAGTTCGCCACGTGGCTTGTCAGGCGCTTTGCGCCAATCAAAGAGCGCATGCAAAGGTGTCACGCTCAGCGCTAAGCGCAAGTCTGTTAGCGTACTGCGCTTTATAAGTGCGCTGCGCCAATTTATGGGTGCGCCAGTGAGTGACACGTGGCGCGCTCTGGCGCAGTGCGCCAGTCCAAGAGCGCAGTGCGCTATTTTTAGAAGCGCAAAGCGCAAACGGTTCTGTGGTTGACACGTGGCGCGTTTTGGCGCCGTGCACCAGTCCAATAAGCGCAAAGACGCAATTCAAGAGTGCAAGGCACTGTCCAATAGCGCAGAGCACATTTTGATCAATTTAAGATCAAAGAACAAGTTTTTTGTTCTTCAACGGAGGCCTTGCCTCAAGATCCAAGAACCGAATTTCTTGTTCTTATCAAAAGGCTATGCCTTTATAGATCAAAAGATCTGTGAATGAAGTAAATTACTTCCTTTTAATCTTTTATAATTAAATCTTTTTTTATCTTCTTCTTTTCTATTGAAGATCCTGATCTTGTTCTTAGATCTCTGATCTTTTTAGAAAATGATTCTTCTTTTTTAATGAGATGATTTCATCTCTGTTCTTCAAGAATATAATTCTTTACCTTTAAAGATGAAGAAAATGATCTTCTTTCTTCAAAGGCTTGCCTTTCTTTCTCTTTGAGTTCTTCTCTCAAAGTTTGCAGAGGGTTCTCTCTATGTGAGACTTGAAGTCTTGGGGCCTTTATATAGGGACAATTGATTTGTTAAATTAGTTGAAGAGATCTTTCTCTGATTGATTTGGGGATATTTCCCCACCGTTGGATCTTTGATCCTAGGGCTTCTGTTTTCAGAAGATAATCTTCTTATTTTAATAAAATTGGAAAGATCTTTCTATAACAGAATTTTAATTCTGATTAATTAATTTATTATTATTATTATTAGATCTTTGATCTAACGGTGGGGAATTCTTTGAATTCCAGCGCTCGCGCACCTGCGTTTGACACGTGGCGCGCAGCGCAGAGCGCAGCGCAACTGCGCTGGCGCGCCTGCGTTCGATACGTGGCGCGCAGCGCAGAGCGCAAGGGATCTGAAGTGTTGCTTCAATTTTAAAATTTGAATTTTGAAACAGAGCTTTGCTCTGATTGGGGTGCGCTGCCTTGGGCGCAGCGCTCCTTGGCGCTGGCGGGTCTGGTTTTGACACGTGGCGTGCAGCACATGGGATTTGAAGCGTTGCTTCATTTTTTAACTCTTAAATTTCCATACAGAGCCTTACTCTGATTGGGGGAAGGAAGCGTCGCTTCATTAGAATTTGAACAGAGCTTTGCTCTGATTGGGGGAAGCAGAAGCGTCGCTTCATTTCCAATCTTGGAAGTTGAACAGAGCTTTGCTCTGATTGGGGAAACAAATGCCCCCCCACCATTGCGCTTACGTAGCCCCAAACGTGAGTGTGGAGGTGGTAGCATCTCAATCGTCGGATCAACTTTTGGGGAGTTGAAACGGCTCTTAATGCCTATAAATAGGACCTTTGGTCCCTTAGATGATTTTCATCCTCTTTCTTGTGAATTTTCTCTTATTCAGAGCTTTGCTCTTCAGTTCAAGAAATTTCAAGAGTTAGAACTCTTCCAAAACTTAGGTATAGTTTAAAACTTTCAATAAACCAGGGTTCTACCCATTATCAGAGCTTTGCTCTTTATAGATCTTTGATCTAAAGAAAACTCATTTAGGGTTTCATTTAACAGAGCTTTGCTCCATAGGTCTAAAGAGATCTAAAGAGAACTAAAGAGAACCCTGTTAGGGTTCCATTAATAGATCTCTGCTCTCTAAAAGGATTTTTCTTGTGATTTCTTAATTCATTAATGGAGCTTTGCTCCTTTCAAATCATATAGAAGAACATTTGAGAGTTTTTCATGGATCTTGAAGATTTAAGATGGAATTTTATTTTTGATGAGTTATATCATCTTCTTAGAGCAAAGCTCTCAATGTTCTTGGGGGATTTCTTTATCTTCCCTTCATAACTGATTTTGACAGGTGTCATTCCTGTCTGCAGAGCATTGCTCTCGAGGAGTTTAACTCCATGTGCCTATTTTGAATAAGAAATTGCTTATTCAGTCTGTCTGCTAATCTTTGCTGATTTTCTTTTACAGGAGTAATGGACGCTCACATGTACGATCTTGACGAGATTATCTCTTATGGAGACATCCGCCGACTCGGCCGTTCTCAGAATTGAGAATTCACAAACGTCGGGTGTGACGAAATTATGATTCGCTTTGACGCATACAATGGTCAACTGCTTCCTCGGCGTTCCCCTCTCCTGAAGCTTATTGTGGGAGCGATCTGGGAAGCGCTCCCTCTATTCTGTACCGGCATGCCGCTTAGAGCATTGGATGCCGTTGAGGATAAGGTGCACTCGGTGTATCTAATGAGCCTAATCTCAAAGAGACGGCGAGACAATCTTGTCGATCTCCTGCACCAGGATTTTCAACAGGCTGCCATACTTGCTGCCTATCGGAGGGTGGAGGACATCCGTGGGGATCCCGACGCTTGCGATCGCGAAAGAAAGCATACTAGGATGGTTCGCCAGGCCTGGAAAATCCTGGACAAAGTCACTTTTGAGTTCCTCAATCCATGTCCTGGATCTGAGGTTTTGCCATTATAATTATTTTAATAATGTCTTTGTTTATTGTTTTCATAATTGTAAGAATCTTTTTGCAATATGAATGGCAAATTTCTCATTTTAGCGTGTTTTATTTCATATTCTAAGTCTTTCGCACATGCATGAATGGGGTATGCCTCGAACGCTTAATTAAATGAAAATCAGATGTTCTCCTTGTTGCTTTCTTTTCTTTGCTGTGTTGTTGCCATGTGATTTTAGCGAGTGCGGTCTGTAGATAGCGTATGGCTGTCAGTCTTAGGCTCTTTTTAGAGTGGCGATGGCATAGAAAATAGGGTTAGGATCTGTCACCTAAGACTTTTCAACTTTATGAGTCGTGAGGGTCTCATAAAGAATTTTCTCCCTACCGGCCGAGAGGGTCCCGCAGGTGTAATTTCTCCTTAAGAATCGTGAGGATTCCCAAGTGCGTTTTCTCTTGAAAGTCGTAAGGATCTCATAAGAGAATTTACTCCCTTACGAGTCGTGAGGACCCGCAAGTGACGGGTGAAGTCGCCCTTATCCGCATTTCACGGAATCAGGGGTTGCTCTAGATGCTTCCCACGGGTTCACTGCCGTGTTTGGCGAGGACCAGGCTCCGCTTTGGACGTTTTCCAGGATATCATAGTTTAAAGATATCGCGGTCGAGGTTAAGGACATCATAGTCCGTGGATTTAAGGACTCCACAGTCCATTGTTAGTTTTAAGACGTTGCGGTCGAGGTTAAGGACATCATAGTCCGTGAGTATGAGGACTCCGCAGTCCGACGTTAGTTTTAAGACATCACGGTCGAGGTTAAGGACATCACAGTCCATGAGTTTAAGGACCTCATAGTTCAATGTTAGTTTTAAGACATCACGGTTGAGGTTAAGGACATCATAGTCCGTGGATTTAAGGACTCCATAGTCCAATGTTAGTTTTAAGACATCACGGTCGAGGTTAAGGACATCATAGTCCGTGGATTTGAGGACTCCACAGTCCAATGTTAGTTTTAAGACATCGCGGTCGAGGTTAAGGACATCATAGTCCGTGGATTTAAGGACTCCACAGTCCATGAAATGCGTGGTTATTGGGACCCGTCACCTCTTTGAAGACGTTGAGGAATTACAACGACAAATATCAAAAGAGTGAAGAGATGTACCACTGAACCAAGGTAAAATCAGTTTAAAATCATTATGGTTGATTGTTAGTTTTAAGACATCACGGTCGAGGTTAAGGACATCATAGTCCGTGAGTTTAAGGACCTCACAGTCCGATGTTTGCTCTGGATGCTTCCCACGGGTTCACTGCCGTGTTTGGCGAGGACCAGGCTCCGCTCTGGATGCTTCACACGGGTTCACTGCCGTGCTCTGCGAGGACCAGGATCCGCTCTGGACGTTTTCCATGGGGTCAGAAGTGACGTTATCTGCATTCCACGTAGCCAGGAATTTTGCTCTAGATGCTTCCCACGGGTTCACTACCGTGCTCGGCGAGGACTAGGCTCCGCTCTGGATGCTTCACACGGGTTCACTGCCGTGCTCTGCGAGGACCAGGATCCGCTCTGGACGTTTTCCACGGGATCAGAAGTGACATAATCCGCGTTCCACGTAGCCAGGAATTTTTCTCTGGATGCTTCCCACGGGTTCACTGCCGTGTTTGGCGAGGACCAGGCTCCGCTCTGGATGCTTCACATGGGTTCACTGCCGTGCTCTGCGAGGACCAGGATTCGCTCTGGACGTTTTCCACGGGGTCAGAAGTGACATAATCCGCGTTCCACGTAGCCAGGAATTTTGCTCTAGATGCTTCCCACGGGTTCACTGCCGTGTTCGGCGATGACTAGGCTCCGCTCTGGATGCTTCACACGGGTTCACTGCCGTACTCTGCGAGGACCAGGATCCGCTCTAGACGTTTTCCACGGGGTCAGAAGTGACATAATCTGCGGAATTTTGCTCTAGATGCTTCCCACGGGTTCACTACCGTGTTCGGCGAGGACTAGGCTCCGCTCTGGATGCTTCACACGGGTTCACTGCCGTGCTCTGCGAGGACCAGGATCCGCTCTGGACGTTTTCCACGGGGTCAGAAGTGACATAATCCGCGTTCCACGTAGCCAAGAATGGTTGACTTTATCCGTATTTCACGGAGTCAGGGTTTGACTCTTGGTTATCTGTGTACCGCCGAGTCATGGAACTGGGAGTTGCCGTTGTTTCGCTTTGCTTGATGATGTGTCTGTTGTAATGAGACGAATGTTGAGGTGATCTCCAGGCTATCCGTTAACCGTCGAGATTTGGCTTCTTCTGATGATGAAATCTGGGGAGGAGGTGTGTGATTCCCTCTTTGTTTGCGCTCCTGGATTGTATACAGGGATTGATGTGATATCACCTGTAGGGCATTTTTTATTTTTATTTTATTTCTTTCCGCGATGCTCTATCATTTCAGCTTTTATATCGCGAAAGTCACGATTGCCCAATCATTTCGGATATTTTTCGCGGTGCCCAATCATTTCGGCTATTTGTTTTATTTTTACTTGCTGCTTTTTATTGCGAGTTGCCCAATCATTTCGGCTATTTCGCATGCATACATTTTTACTTGTTGATTTTGTCGCAAGTTGCCTCATCATTTCGGCTATTTCGTATGCATGTGTGGCTTGCTGGCTTTTTGCTGCAAGCTTGGAATTAGACATCGATTTCGGCATCAGCACCGCTACAACTGGGATATTGCCAGGAGCGAATCATCATTTGCCTCTGTCGATATCGAACAAAGGTGGCTTAGCAAACAGGGTTAGGATTCTGTCGACTAAGGCTTTTGACTTCATGAGCCGTAAGGGTCTCACAAAGGTATTTCTCCCTACAAGTCATGAGGATCTCGTAGGTGTGTTTTCTCCTTAGGAATCGTGAGGATTCCTAAGTGCATATTCTCCTATAAGTCGTAAGGATCTTACAAGAGAGTTTTCCCCTTATAAGTCGAGAGGACTCACAAGGGTTGCTCACTATACGAACATATCCCTAGTCACGGATGGGACTTGGTTAGGGAAATGTTTATTCGCGTCCGTGGATTGTATACAAGGGTCAGTATTGAGCCACTTGTAGGGCAGCATTAGAGGTTGTAGGGGTTGCTTAAGAACAGGTCCAGGTCTCTGTAGCTTAAGACTTTCAAATCTTATGAGCCATGAGGGTCTCATAAGAGGATTCTCCTTACAAGTCGTGAGGATCTCGCAAGTGTAATTTCTCCTTAGGAATCGTGGGGATCCCTAAGTGTGTTGCTCCCTTGTGAGTCGTAAGGATCTCACGCGGGTGATTTCTCCTCACAAGGTCGAGAGGACCCTGTAAGTGTCTTTTAAGGAGGTTGTGCCGTTTCGGGTTTTCACAAACTCGCCGGTAGCCCTGCTGTTTTTACTCATGGAGCCCTTTCGGGTTTTCATCCGTGCCCACTTTTCTTATGGACATACCGTTTTCCTTCTTTTTTTTTATTCTTTCTTTTTTTTTTGTTCAAACGAGGTTGCGCCCTTTCGGGTTTTCACAAGACTCGCCGGTAGCCCTGCTGTTTTTACTCACGGAGCCCTTTCGGGTTTTCATCCGTGCCCATTTTGCTTATAGACATACCGTTTTCCTTTTTTGTTTTTCTCTTTTTTTTGTATCAGCTTTGGGATGCTGCAATCCACCGTAGTTTCTCGACATCTCGGTCAACAGCTAGTTTTAGGACATAGTGGTCCGTTGTTAGTTTAAGGACGTTTCGGTCCACTGTTAGTTTAAGGACGTTTCGGTCCGTTGTAAAGTAAGCCGGTTACTACTTATAGAGTTTGGGCTTAGGAAGATAGCGAGCAGACATAGTCGTCGTCATCTATCATTGACCTAGGCCGTGACTCGTCAAGCGTAGTACTTCTTCAAGAAGCGGCCGTTTATTGGCCGGAAAGGTCTCTCACCATTCATGTCCATGAGTAGATAAGCTCCACCCTGGTAGACCTTGTCTATGATGTACGAGCCTTCATAGTTCGGCTCGAATTTTCCCCGCTTGGCGCGATTGGAGATCATATGTCTTTTGACCACTAGCACGAGTTCGCCTTGGCGGAATGTCCTCGGCCTGGTCAATTTTTCATATGAGCGCGTCATCTTTGCTTTATAAGCTTCCAGATTTTGTTGCGCCATGAGCCGGGTTTCATCAAGGGCATCGAGCTCCTCAAGCCGAAGGTGAGCGTTCTCCTGGTCCGTCGGCTCGTAATGAACTGCCACTCGTAGAGAGGGTAACTCTATCTCGAGGGGGAGTACCGCTTCTGTACCGAATACCAATGCGTACAGCGTTGTGTTCGTGGCCGTCTTGAACATAGTTCGATACGCCCAGAGAGCTTCTTGCAGTCTCTCATGCCAGTCTTTCTTATTTCGGGACACCGTCTTCTTTATGATCTTCGTCAGGGTCTTATTGAAAGCTTCCTCCAGACCGTTGGCTCGGGGATTATAAACTAAGGAGTATCTCCAGTCTATGTTGTGCTGTTGTGCGAAGCGGCTGATTTTGTGGCTTCTGTAGGCTGGCCCGTTATCGGAGATGATCCGTCGCGGAGTTCCAAACCGATAAATAACGTGCGTCTTGAAGAAGTGGAGGATATTCTCCGTCTTCACTTCCCTCAGCGGTACTGCTTCTGCCCATTTGGAGAAGTAATCAGTTGTCGCCAAAATGAATCGATGTCCTCTGGACGATGCTGGTTCGATGGGGCCGATTATGTCAGTTCCCCACATTTCGAATGGCCAGCTAGCCACCGTTGGATGTAGTGGATTTGGATGTTGATGGATAAAGTCCCCATGGATCTGGTACGAGTGGCATTGCTTCGCATACTCAAGGCAGTCTTGGATCATCGTGGGCCAATAATAACCCGTCCGCTTGATCTTCAGCTTCATCTTCGGCCCGGCTTGGTGAGAACCGTAGAGTCCGTCGTGAACTTCTTGGACGACTCTTTTCGCCTCTTCAGGTCCCAGGCATCTCAACCACAGAGAATCAAACGACCTCTTGTACAGGTATCATTGACGAAAGCGAAAGATAGGGCTCGCTTCATGAGCTGATGTTTTGAGGATGCATCTTCAGACGTTCGACGGGATTTGAAGTAGTCTATAAAGACTTCTCTCCAGTCCTCGGTCTTTTCCTGGTCTTTTATTTGCATAGCCATTTGCTCAGTCACTCCTTTTTCTTCAGACGACTCCGGAGATATTTCCGCCGGTGCGAGGACCCGACGGCTTTGCACAACGATCCTCACGTCATCGAGGTTCTCGTCGGCCAGTTCTTTAGCGAGCTTAGCTAGTGCATCCACTTTGCTATTTTCTGCACGTGGTATGCTTTCCAAGGTGTAGGAAGGAACTTGGGTCAGCAATTGCTGTACTCTCTCGCCGTACTTTACCAGTTCTGGTTTGCACGTTTGATAGTCGTCGTTTACTTGAGTAACAACCAGTTGGGAGTCTCCGTATATGAGAAGGTTTTCAATTCCCATGTTGATAGCGATCTCGAGACCTGCTATCAAAGCTTCATACTCGGCTTCATTGTTTGTCCTCGGCTCTGTTAAAGAGAAAGCGAAGCGCATTATCCCTCCTTGTGGGGTCACGAAGATGAGGCCTACCCCTGATTTGATTATAGGCGTGTTCTGTTTACGCTTCTTCATGGAATACGCTCCATCAAAATAAAGTTCCCACTGGATACCACCACCGTCGACCGCATCAAACGCATGTTCGTCTGGCAGTTCGCAATTCAAAGGGGAATCGGCCGGTATCGGATGTTCAGCAAGGAAGTCGGCGATGGCCTGGCCTTTCACTGCCTTAAGAGGCAGATAAGTTATTGAGAACTCCATCAAGATCAGGGCCCATTTAGTGAACTGCCCTGTCAATATGGCCTTCGACATCAAGTATTTAAGAGGGTCCACCTTCGATATGAGGCGGACTTCATGCGTCAATGCATAGTGCCGGAGCTTCGTTATCGCGAAGATCAATGCTAGGCAATGTTTTTCGATGGGAGGGTAATTGCTTTCTGCCCCCAGGAGAACTCGACTTAAGTAATAGAGAGCTCTCTCCTTCCCTTGGTCGTTCTCTTGTGCCCATAATGCGCCTAAGGAAACCTTCGAGGGCGGTTGTATAAAGAATGAGAGGCTTTCCCTTGACCGGAGCAGCCAGCACTGGCGGGTTCTGTAGATACTGCTTGATTTCGTCCAGTGCGCCTTGGCATTTGTGATCCCAAACGAACGGGGTCCCTTTCTTCATCAAGTGACAGTACGGACGGCACTTGCCTGGGAGATTGGCTATAAATCACCGGATATACGCGAGCTTCCCTTGGAGAGACCGAGGAATTTGCCCGAGGAAACCCCGAATGCGCATTTGAGAGGGTTCATCTACAAATTGTATTGCCGAAGGCGTTGAAATACGATCTTCAGATGTTCGAGATGTTCCTCGTATGATTTGCTTTTAACCACGAGGTCGTCGATATAACATTCGACGATTTCATGTATGGGGTCATCGAAGATCTTCGTCATGGCCCTCTGATAGGTGGCACCAGCGTTCTTTAGACCGAAGGGCATCACCTTATAGCAGAATATACCCAAAGGGGTCCGGAAAGCGGTATGTTTCTGGTCTTCAGGATGCATCTTTATCTGATTGTATCCTGACGATCCGTCCATGAAGGAGAAGACTTCGTGAGTGGACGTATTGTCTATCATCAGCTCGGTAACTGGCACTGGGAAGTCATCCTTCGGGCAGGCTTTATTGAGATCCCGAAAGTCCACACATATGCGCACTGTCCCATTCTTCTTCATCACTAAGACGATGTTGGCGATCCAGTCAGGATACTGAACTTCTTGGATGAAGCCGGAGTCGATTAGCTTCTTGACCTCGGCGTTGATACTCATCTCAAGCTCAAGCCGCAATCTTCTCGGTGCTTGTTTGATTGGCTTGACGTCCGGGGATATTGGCAGTTTGTGGACAGCATTCTCTGGGTCTAGTCCTGGCATTTCAGAATAGTTCCACGCGAAGCAATCCTTATGCTGCATAAGCACGTCTTTTAGTGCAGCTACCCTTTCCTCAGACAGCAACTCACTGACGAATATCGGTCGCGGGTCACTTGTCGTCCACAAATCAATTTTCTTGAGGTTATCTGTAGTGGTATGTATTCCATCTTCCAGCTCTTTTGGCGCCGGTGGAAATTCTGAGATTACCTCATCATCATTGTTTTTGAAGCACCAAGGGAGTTCATCCATATTCTCAGGTTCTTCTTTTGACAACATTATCACGTGACAGGTACGAGCTCGCTTCCAAGACCGATGTGGATCTGGTTCTACCCTCGTGGATTTGGGTTCGTGTTTCTGCGGCGGAGTTATCTTCCAACTGTCGGATAGAGCGAACTTGCCGAGCTGATATTGGTCTTCGACCCAGTTCTTGAAGGTGAAGTAGTCTTCGAGAGGGTATCTTATTGCTCAGTGATAAAAGCAATAGTCTGGATGAGAGACCTCGTTAGCTTGCTTGGGGTGCTTGGACTCCGGGAGTGAAAGCATTTGATGTTTTATAGCGAGGTCAAGTATCTTCTTTGTCTTGTCTTTAGGAAAAGAGTATGCTCGACTCATCTTCTTCATAAGGGACAAATTCGAACCGCTCGATTCCCGATCGCGTGACTTCTTGGTCCCGCTTTGTCACTGTCGAACGCCTTTTCCGCTCTTTGACTTGTTTCTGCCTCTGCGTCGAGCCTTTTGTACGACAGGTTGATAGGGAGGGGCATTTTCATCCTTCGCAGCCTGTTGAAGAAGGCGCTGAGTCCTGGCTTTCTCATAGATGGCCATTTCGCGATTATGTTCGTCTCGAACTTTTTGACCAGCTTCCCTTATGAGCTTGTCCATTTGTTCTTCGAACGACGGACTAGGCATTTTCACGTCGGGGGCTCTTTCTGGTTCAGGGTTAGCATTCTCCCATTGAGCATCTCCTTCTTCATCAAAGTCATGTACGACACAGCAGTCGCGGAGTAGCTCCCGTTTCTTGGACCGAACATATACAAGCCTGATCGCTTTCATTCTCCCGTTGGGCAACTTACGCTGAGTTCCGGGAACATTCCAGATCCTGTCATAGAACTTAGCTTTTCGAGCGGTCTGTTTGAAGGGTATCCCTTGGCGCTTCAATAGCCTTTTCAAGCCTTCTGTGTAGTATCTAGGCAGACGGATGGGCTGGAGCCTGTCGAGCGTAGAATCGGCGCCATGCCAAACTTCTTTCTCCACTCTGGTTTCCCCGGAGCGGTAGAATAGGATTGCCTGTTCGCCTTATCGCCTGAGAGGGACATAGAACGTCTGCAACTCTTCCACACTGTAGGTATCAAGTGCATCTAGTTCTTTATGATGTTTGGGCGGAACCATGGAAATTTGCAAACTCTGATTATCACCAGTGAATGCTCGTATTGGTGGCCGAGCGGAGAATATAGCATGGACCTCATCTTCCGAGTCGCTGCCAAAGATCAACATAGGAGCGGACGGTCCCGGCTTGTTGTACTGGGGTGGACCTGAATAAACTATCGCTTCCTCTTCTTCAGTATCACTCCCAAAGACTTAAATGGTGGTGATAGCTTTGTTCTCCGGTTTGTGACACCTCTCCATGTCCTCGAAATCTGGCAAGAAGTATTTTGCATCTTCGTACTTGCGGACTTCGTTCACGGAGAATGGGTTTAGCTCTCCTGTTACAGTATACTCGAGACCATCCTTAAAGTATTTCATACACTGATGTTGTGTAGAAGGGATGATGTTGTACTCGTGTAACCAAGGCCGGCCGAGCAAAGCGTTATAGCATGTCTTGGCGTCAATGACATGAAATTTAATATCCGTGACAAGTATTCCGAATCGTAATGTCAATATCACAGACCCGAGAGTCCGCGATGATTGGGAGTCAAAACCAGAGATGGTGATTTTATCACGAGCGAGATGCTGGACGCTCATGCAGATTTCCTTCAACACTCGCGCGTTGAGGAGATTGACGGAAGACCCATTGTCGACCAGGATTTTGCCTATCTTTATATCGTGGCAGTATCCTGAGACATAGGGGGGAAGGTTGTGCTCGCACGTCCTAAGTAGGAGGTCTTCATCGCCGAAGGTGATATCAGCTGTGTGTACTTCCTCCAGCTCGTCCTTCATTTTTTCTTCGGCAAGAAAGGCTTGGAATTGTTCTGGCTCTTGTAGCGCCTTGATCAATGAATCTCTTGCTTCTTTTGATAGTAAAAGGGTGTCGAGAATGCTAAGCTGCGAGGGTAACTTCCTCAAGTGCGCCAGAACGTTATAGTCCACCTTACTTTTCTTTGGTGGGTCCTTGGCGGTTAGTTCTCTCATGACTTGGTCGTCCAGGGCGATATCCTCAAAGACCTTTTCTTTTCCCTTATCTTTTCTACTCGTGGGTCCGAGATTCTTTTCTGGAAGCGTGCGATTGCGCAGCTGAATGTTTTCACAGGCCTCCGGTTCTTCCTCCTTCCCCAAGGTGGATTCTTTAAAGAGAGGGCCAAGAGCCATCTCTTCGTCAGAGTCGCTTCCGAAAGTGAAGACCTGTGATCCCTTGGTGTTGACCATGCGACAGTTATCGGTAGTTCTTTTATGCTCCTCAGTCGCACTTCTTTGCTCCCGACGAGTTTTGCGTTTCATCCGCTTAAACTGTTGCCGGTGAGCAACATATCCCTGCTACCATCTTTTAAAAGCGTCGCACTCTTCAGTAGGATGCGAAATCTTTCGATGATATAAGCAGTAGCTAGGATGTGTTTCTGCTTCACCAGGAGTGTTTCCTTCAGAGGGTAGTAGCTTCATTCCCATTGATATGGCTTTAGCAAACCTTTTCCTCGTCTTGAACTTGTTTTTATCCGTGACGGATGTTCCTTAATTTGGCGGGAGTGTCTCGACTCTTTTGTCTAGTCGCCGGCATTTGGCTCTTTCAAATATGGCCAACTCACGCTCCCGATTGGCTTTACTTTTCAGATGAATCTCATTCAGGAAGGCGTCGATCATTTCGTCTGATGGCCCTGGAAGTTCCGGTTCATGACCTGCCCCCAGTCTCTCGGTGCAAAGAGCCTCTTCATTGTCTACCAATGAGTGAGAGATCACATGACAACTTGCTGTGTAATCCTCAGATCCATCCGACGAGTCTTCCTCATCATCTTCGTCTTCAAGGACGTGGCGGAGAAACTCCTGAAGCGTGATTGGGGTCCGCGCCTTTTGGTTGTACTCTTCCAGCGCGTCAATCTGTTTCTGCAGGTCCGTGCGCTTGTCACCAAGCTTCACGGGCTTCTTGGGGTTCTTTTTCTTCTTCGAAGATTTCGACCGCTGGGTGTGCGAGCTTTGGCTATCGCCACTGATCTTTGGAGTTGGGTGCGGCTTCAGCATCCCTTTGATGATCTGGGGTTCCAGCGGGTTCTTCCACCTGATCGCCGGACATGTCTGGAGATCATTCAGCATCCTTTTGGTTTTGGACGAAAGAGCCACCTCCTATAGAGCTTCCTCAACAAAAGAGCACGTTGCCCCCGGTGTCTCCGTCTTCTTAGGAGTGTGCGGTTGTGGCGGGTTTACTTTCCACTTCTCAGACAGCGCAAACTTGCCTTGTAGGTACTGATCTTCGATCCATCCTTTAAAGACGAAGCAATCCTCGATCGGATGGCTTACCATTTGGTGGTAAGGGCAATAATTAGGATTATTCACTTCGCTGGGTTGCGGTGGTCGCCTTGGATTCGGCAAATTGATAAGCCTGTTGCGCATAGCTAGTTCGAAAAGCCTCTTCGTTTTGTCCCGTGGGAATGAATAAGGACACTTCATTTTCTCATTGTAATAGTGCCATCTCTCCTTCAGTTGATCCACTAGTTTTGGGGCACTGGGCTGCTGTTGGGTGTTTGCAACGAAGGTCGCCTTCCCTTTACCCTTGTCGTTCCGCGGTTCCGGCTTCGGGGGAGACGGTCTATGACCCATTTGATCCATCTGGGCTAGCTTATTGATTAAAGCCTGGAACATGGTCGGTTTAAAGAACATCATGAACTATGAAATAGTTGCATGAGGGTCTATGGTGCCCACGAACATGCCCACTGCTGGCGCTTCTTCGATGCGCTGTTCGCACTTCGACCACAGATTTCGCCACCGGATTGCAAATTGAACCCAAGTTTCGCCTGGCTTCACCCTTGCATTGATCAACGCCGTTATCGGGGTGCGTTCGTGGGCACTCATGAATCGCTGGGTGAATAACAATTCCATCTCTGCGAAAGTTTTGACGGAGTCATTTGGAAGTTCGGAGTACCATTCAAACGCCGTCTCTGATAAGCTGCCGACGAATTGGTGGAGCAAAAGCTTATCATCGCCCCCGGTGTTACCGCACAGAGCTCTGAACTGGGCGACGTGCTGGTGGGGATTGCCCGTCCCTTTATATACATGAAACTTAGGGATGGTATATCCCGGCGGGTATTTTATCTAATCATACCAGCCTGGATATGGTCGCCCCATTTTGACGACTTGCCCAGCCGCTTCATTTTCCTGGTGAACTCTTATTTGCTGAGCAATATAGTCATCAGGGCATCTTTAAAGATTGTTTCCTCTTTGGCTGTTGAAAGAGACGGAGGTAGATTTGACGTTTCTCCTCTATCATCTTCGAGGATAACCGGAGGATCTTCGGCAGGAGGATCCGGCTGTATCATCATCCCGACGATGTCTTGGAACAGAAGAGCCATTTGCTTTATATTGGCCGCTTGTTCCGCAGCCTCCTTGTCCTTCTTTTCGAGCATTCTCCGAAGGAACTCTGCATCAGTCTCGTGTTCGCGACGTTGTTCCGATGACGTCTCCAGACTTTCTTTTGGCCCGGTGAGTGCGGCCATCGAAGTCAGCATCTCCTGAAGCTTCTGCTGCTGCTGTTCCTGGGCTCTTATGATGGATCGGGTGAGTGGTCGGTGGCCCGTAGAAGCGCGGCTATTCTCCTTCCCGGATGCCATGTAAACGGTATAGACCGTTATGCCCCCAGACTTAAGGCGTTTGGGCTCGACGTTTTTGCGGTCTGCCACGTTCACAGGGGCTTTCTCTAGCCTCCTTCTTTTCTGAGCGGTTGACGTTGAGGGGGCCACTGCAATGGGCACCCAAGTAGTCGTCATATTTTGTGGCTTAATAGGACAGTTTTCTTCCTGTCGGACCTTCAGCTTCTTCTGCTGGCGGGAGAAATTTAGATCAATCACCGAGTCTTGGACTTGACGCCAGACCTTGTAGATTATAGAGGACAGCCGCTGAGGGGACTGTTCTAGCTTTGCTTCTGCGACAGTCTCCACCGGAGGAGGAGATCTTTTCAGTACGGCGGTAGGAGAATTCCTGCGCACCTTGTTCAGCAGCTCGAAGCTGTTCCTGGTTGGAACAGAAGCATTGATTTCCACCGTTGGGGCTGATGGAGTTAGCCCAGAAAGGGAGTTGTCCCCGGCCTTCCTTACTCGGCGCCAGTGGCGACGTCAAGCGTGTCGAGCTGATAGAGTTGGTTCGGTGACGAGGATAGCTTTGTCTTGCCCCCGGTTCAGATGAGGGGCCGTTGCCGGTGTCAGTTAAAGACTGATGTTCTTTGAGTAGAAGGAGTGGGAGTGGGAGTTGGGACGGTCAGTCTTGTAAAGACCGACCCCTTGGCAGGAGAAGTCGCCTTGACGACTTCAGGAGCAGGGTTGGTTACTCTCTTCAGAATAACCTTCTCTGGGATTGCAGGCTTCATTGTGGGCCCACAGGAATTTTGGCTCAATCTGGAGAAGACCGAGGCGTTGGTGTTGGACGTCCCGTTGAGAGGGGCCGCAATAGCTGTAAGTCGATCGAAGACCGACTTCTTGGGAGCTTCTGGTAAGGGCACGGGAGCAATGAAGCTTGTTGGCGGGAGCATGGTCCCGAAAAACAGTCCAGTAGTAGCCTGGGTGACCTGTTCCACCGGCATCGTGAACAGGGACGCCGCTTGAGGTCCATAAGCTACACCTCCAGGTGAGGCGGAGCGTAGGTTGCAGTTGCAGTTGGAACATCTTGCACAAGTGGACGCCATTGATTCTTTGCTTTCTGCAGTAAGCAAAACGCCAAATCTTAGTACCTTGAAACCCAAGGGCAACCATTGGCAAACCACGATTGGTTTGCGAACACGACACATGAAGTGTGGAGTGGAAAGAGGAAAAGGTCCCACAGGGCGTGCCAGAATCTGTTCCCCGCCGAACAACGGAGGCGCGACCACACAGGTCCGTCTTGCCTGAAATTCAGGGCAGAAGCTAATTGGTGCTATCCGTCCACCTCTCTGAAGATGCCAAGTTGATTTATGGCACCATGTATCGAAGGTTTAAACGGATGCGGCCGATGTAGCAGACTTCGTCAGATTTTCCCTCGCTTGAGGGGTTTTTCATTGTGGGGACGCTCTTCCCTGCAGGCGCAAGCCCCTGCAGTTAATCACGCTAACGCATCGCAGTAACAACTTTCTCCTTCTCCATATGGTCACTTCGTGTCATAGGTGTTTGTTTTGTTTATGGTTGCCCGTGGATTATATACGGAGACTAAGTTATGTTGTCGCTCGTAGGGCGTGGACTAGTCCAAATCCGTATCTTTCTTAGATTTGGGTTTAGGGGTTGGGTTTAAGGATACGTTAGCCTCATTTGAGACTATCAACTTAAACGTTTGTTAAGGATACGTTAGTCTAATTTTAGACTAAGATCAACTTAACGGGATCGTTTAGATCAGACAAGAGGGCAATTGGGCTCTATTGTTAGTTTTAAGACATTGCGGTCGATAATTAGTTTAAGGACATTACGGTCCAATGTTAGTTTTAAGACATTGCGGTCAAGGTTAAGGACATCATATTCCGTGAGTTTAAGGACCTCACGGTCCGGTGTTAGTTTTAAGACATCACGGTCGAGGTTAAGGACATCATAGTCCATGAGTTTAAGGACTCCACAGTCCGATATTAGTTTTAAGACATCACGGTCGAGGTTAAGGACATCATTGTCCATGGGTTTAAGGACCCCACAGTCCGGTATTAGTTTTAAGACATCACGGTCGAGGTTAAGGACATCATAGTCCATGAGTTTAAGGACCCCACAGTCCGTAGCAATGTGTGGTTGTCAAGACCCGTCACCTCTCTGGCGACGTTGAAGGATTACAACGACAGATATCAGAGGAGTGAAGAGATGTACCTTCGAACCGGGTGTAAATTGATTGGAAGAGCAGGTGTGCTCAGTTCAATTTAAATTGAGGACTTATGGCCAGAATTGGGCTAAGTCCAGTTAAAAATGTTTAACATTTTATTCATGTTTGGCCTGTTCGGCCATTATTTGGGCTCTGCCCTTTTAATAATGCATAGCATTGGGCTTTGACAATGGATATAACTAAATGCATAGCATTTATCAGGGGCAAAATAGTGGTCTGATAGTGCGCCACGTGGCTCGTCAGGCGCTTTGAGCCAATCAAAGAGCGCATGCAAAGGTGACACGTGTCACGCTCAGCGCTAAGCGCAAGTCTGTTAGCGTACTACGCTTTATAAGTGCGCTACGCCAATTTATGGGTGCGCCAGTGAGTGACACATGGCGCGCTTTGGCACAGTGCGCCAGTCCAAGAGCGCAGTGCGCTATTTTTAGAAGCGCAAAGCGCAAACGGTTCTGTGGTTGACACGTGGCGCGTTTTGGCGCCGTGCACCAGTCCAATAAGCGCAAAGGCGCAATTCAAGAGTGCAAGGCACTGTCCAATAGCGCAGAGCACATTTTGATCAATTTAAGATCAAAGAACAAGTTTTTTGTTCTTCAACGGAGGCCTTGCCTCAAGATCCAAAAACCGAATTTCTTGTTCTTATCAAAAGGCTATGCCTTTATAGATCAAAAGATCTGTGAATGAAGTAAATTACTTCCTTTTAATCTTTTATAATTAAATCTTTTTTTATCTTCTTCTTTTCTATTGAAGATCCTGATCTTTTTCTTAGATCTCTGATCTTTTTAGAAGATGATTCTTCTTTTTTAATGAGATGATTTCATCTCTGTTCTTCAAGAATATAATTCTTTACCTTTAAAGATGAAGAAAATGATCTTCTTTCTTCAAAGGCTTACCTTTCTTTCTCTTTGAGTTCTTCTCTCAAAGTTTGCAGAGGGTTCTCTCTATGTGAGACTTGAAGTCTTGGGGCCTTTATATAGGGCCAATTGATTTGTTAAATTAGTTGAAGAGATCTTTCTCTGATTGATTTGGGGATATTTCCCCACCGTTGGATCTTTGATCCTAGGGCTTCTGTTTTCAGAAGATAATCTTCTTATTTTAATAAGATTGGAAAGATCTTTCTATAACATAACGAAGTGTGGAGTGGAAAGAGGAAAAGGTCCCACCGGGCGTGTCAGAATCTATTCCCCGCCGAACAACGGAGACGCGACCACGAAGGTCCGTCTTGCCTGAAATTCGGGGTAGATGCTAATTGGTGCTATCCGTCCACCTCTCCGAAGATGCCAAGTTGATTTATGGCACCATGTATCGAAGGTTTAAACGGATGCGGCCGATGTAGCAGACTTCGTCAGATTTTCCTTCGCTTGAGGGGGTTTTGATTGTGGGGATGCTCTTCCCTGCAGGCGCAAGCCCCTACAGTTAATCACGCTATCGCATCGCGGTAACAACTTTCTCCTTCTCCATATGGTCACTTCGTGTCGTGGGTGTTTGTTTTGTTTATGGTTGCCCGTGGATTGTATACGGAGACTAAGTTATGTTGTCGCTCGTAGGGCGTGGACTAGTCCAAATCCGTATCTTTCTTAGATTTGGGTTTGGAGGTTGGGTTTAAGGATACGCTAGCCTCATTTAAGACTAAGATCAACATAAACGTTTGTTAAGGATACGTTAGTCTAATTTTAGACTAAGATCAACTTAACGAGATCGTTTAGATCCGACAAGAGAGCAATTGGGCTCTATTGTTAGTTTTAAGACATTGCGGTCGATAATTAGTTTAAGGAAATTACAGCCCAATATTAGTTTTAAGACATTGCGGTCAAGGTTAAGGACATCATAGTCCGTGAGTTTAAGGACCTCACAGTCCGGTGTTAGTTTTAAGATATCACGGTCGAGGTTAAGGACATCATAGTCCATGAGTTTAAGGACTCCACAGTCCGATATTAGTTTTAAGACATCACGGTCGAGGTTAAGGACATCATAGTCCATGGGTTTAAGGACCCCACAGTCTGGTATTAGTTTTAAGACATCACGGTCGAGGTTAAGGACATCATAGTCCATGAGTTTAAGGACCCCACAGTCCGTAGCAATGTGTAGTTGTCGGGACCCGTCACCTCTCTGACAACGTTGAAGGATTACAACGACAGATATCAGAGGAGTGAAGAGATGTACCCTCGAACCGGGTGTAAATTGATTGGAAGAACAGGTGTGCTCAATTCAATTTAAATTGAGGACTTATGGCCAGGATTGGGCTAAGTCCAGTTAAAAATGTTTAACATTTTATTCATGTTTGGCCTATTAGGCCTTTATTTGGGCTCTGCCCTTTTAATAATGCATAGCATTGGGCTCTGACATTGGATGTAATTAAATGCATAGCATTTATCAGGGGCAAAATAGTGGTCTGATAGTGCGTCACGTGGCTTGTCAGGCGCTTTGCGCCAATCAAAGAGCGCATTGCGCTAGCGCATGCAAAGGTGAAACGTGTCACGCTCAGCGCTAAGCGCAAGTCTGTTAGCGCACTGCGCTTTATAAGTGTGCTGCGCCAATTTATGGGTGCGCCAGTGAGTGACACGTGGCGCGCTCTGGCGCAGTGCGCTAGTCCAAGAGCGCAGTGCGCTATTTTTAGAAGCGCAAAGCGCAAACGGTTCTATGGTTGACACGTAGCGCGTTTTGGCGCTGTACGCCAGTCCAATAAGTGCAAAGGCGCAATTCAAGAGTGCAAGGCACTGTCCAATAGCGCAGAGCGCATTTTGATCAATTTAAGATCAAAGAACAAGTTTTTTGTTCTTCAAAAGAGTCCTTGCCTCAAGATCCAAGAACCGAAGTTCTTGTTCTTATCAAAAGGCTATGCCTTTATAGATCAAAAGATCTGTGAATGAAGTAAATTACTTCCTTTTAATCTTTTATAATTAGATCTTTTTTATCTTCTTCTTTTCTGTTGAAGATCCTGATCTTGTTCTTAGATCTCTGGTCTTTTTAGAAGATGATTCTTCTTTTTTAATGAGATGATTTCATCTCTGTTCTTCAAGAATATAATTCTTTACTTTTAAAGATGAAGAAAATGATCTTCTTTCTTCAAAGGCTTGCCTTTCTTTCTCTTTTAGTTCTTCTCTCAAAGTTTGCAGAGGGGTCTCTCTATGTGAGACTTGAAGTCTTGGGGCCTTTATATAGGGCCAATTGATTTGTTAAATTATTTGAAGAGATCTTTCTCTGATTGATTTGGGGATATTCCCCACCGTTGGATCTTTGATCCTAGGGCTTCTGTTTTACAGAAGATAATCTTCTTATTTTAATAAGATTGGAAAGATCTTTCTAGAACAGAATTTTAATTCTGATTAATTAATAATTTATTATTATTAGATCTTTGATCTAACGGTGGGGAATTCTTTAAATTCCAGCACTGGCGCAATTGGCGCTAGCGCACCTACGTTTGACACGTGGCGCGCAGCGCAGCTGCTCTGGCTCGCCTGCGTTCGACACGTGGCGCGCAGCGCAGAGCGCATGGGATCTGAAGCGTTGCTTCAATTTTAAATTTTGAAACAGAGCTTTGCTCTGATTGGGGTGCGCTGCCTAGGGCGCAGCGCTCCTTGGCATTGGCATATCTGCTTTTGACACGTGGCGCACAGCGCACGGGATTTGAAACGTTGCTTCAATTTTTGACTCTTAAATTTCCATACAGAGCCTTGCTCTGATTGAGGGGAAGGAAGCGTCGCTTCATTGGAATTTGAACAGAGCTTTGCTCTGATTGGGGGAAGCAGAAGCGTCGCTTCATTTCCAATCTTGGAAGTTGAACAGAGCTTTGCTCTGATTGGGGAAACAAACATCTGCTACTATATATAGCAATATATAATAACCACTCCAGGCGTGATAATGCAATATCACAGAAAAGTTATAAGCATCACAGAACAATACAGATAATCTGGGAGCCCCATTTTTCCTTTGAGCCGCAACTGAAACCCGACGTCCCCCTGGTCATGTGGATAGCATGTGCAATGCAAACCTAGACCACTACGAGCGCGGCAAGTTACCCGTCAAAACCAGAAGTGAGGCAGCCCCCTTCAGCAAAGTGAATGGGCCACCCAGCACTTCACGGAATCCGGTAACTTGAGCACCCCTCCTTGGGTGGTCAACCTATACCCCCTACGAGTGTGGCGAATAGCTCACCAATTCTAGAGTGAAGCCCACTCAGTCTCAAAGCCATGAGATGCGGGCCCGTTTCCCTCTAGAACCCGGCTATCCGTACACTCCACCGCGGGGTAATCCTACTACAGAAAAGAAAATATGTACAACGGTGACATCAATCTCAACCCGGTCGTGCCCCAAAAGAATAATATACAAACAGGCAATGACGAAAGTCCACATGTCAAACGCTCGCACCAAAGTATCAAATGTACAAATGACACTAAACTGCACTACCATTGCACCCAAGACTATCCATCACGACAATCCGCACAAACCATAACCAGATTTATCCACAGAAACAAGTAACCGAATCAAGCGTGTAACCCCGTCTAATTGAGCATATAGCAATTAAACAACGTTACCAACACATCCACGCATTCAAACGAAATCACGACATTAGAATTCCAAAACACAATTAGCACACATCCCAAATATACTAAGGATCAAAAACCAAGTGCACTAAACATCCAAAAAAGTCGAGTTTTGAGTCAATTCGGAGGTCCGAATCAAAACGAAACGCACCCGAACCTTCGCGGGAAGTTAGAGAACGAAATTAACTTCGAGTCAGAGGGCCTAGAAGGGGTACCCCACCACCGAGGCCACCACGAGGTGTCTAGAGGGTGAGGCAGACCTGAAACTGCCCATGCAGGGGCAGTTTCGGGTCCCCACCCACAAGACCACCTTGTGGTGGTCTTGCGAAGTGGGCCCAGCCATTCGGTCCCCCCCCAGGGTCTCCCCGGGTGCCTACGCAGCATCCTGCGGCTTCTCGATTCAAACCGAGAGCCCGCGGGGTATGCAAACATCTCAAAACTAAAAAATTCGGGATTGTTTTTTCGACGGTTTTCGATGCCCGAAAAAACGTGAATTTTAATGTCGCAACTAGCTAGTTTAAGGTGTTTGGGTGGCTCTGATACCATGTTGGGTTTTGCCGGCACCCCGGCCATCAAACTGTGACCAAATGCGGAACAAAAACTTTCAAAACTTTGGCGCAAACAAAACCCGCACAAGATCGAACCAAAAACCATATACTAGCAAACATGCAAAGAGGAGTTTAGAGAGTTATACCGATCGATCCGTGTCCTTCGGTCTTTAACCATCATCCCAAGCTCCTCGCGGCTTCTTCTATCAAGTTCGATCTCCGGTCTCCCTTCGTCGAAGAAGATCCACGTCGAGGGTTCTTTATACGGGCTCCCGCCTTTAAACCGAAGCAACTCGGACATCATGTTTGCTAGCCTTGATGCCCAAGATGAAGTAGAGATAGTGTGTGATTACTTTGTCTCAATACACTCTAGGATTGTCAACACATGAGTGAGATAGAGTGGAGGTTGAAGAAGATACCTATGGTGGAAATTGTGAACTCAAGAAAATAGCAAGTGAGAAAAAAACCAACACCAAAGAAAATGAGATGGTTGCCCCATATTTTTGTAGTGAGTATTTAGATATGTTGTAGTGAGTAATTGAGCCACATACTCACACAAAATATCTCTACACTCACACACTTACAATAAATATCTAATCTCACTAAAAAATATTTTAGCCATGACAAAAACATGCCATGCCAAGAATGAGTCACAATTTCCACTTTAAACATTTAAACAAAAATGTTTAATCCACAAAAAGAAAATGGCATCAACTAAAGTTATCTTGTAACGAATGTAACGAATTACAAGAATACCCCTCATCCGTATATACATACCCGCATCCGTATTCCGACTGAATACGAATACTACGAGACGAAAGTAATCCAACAATCTAATACTAGGATCCGGCTTAAACCAAAGCCCACTAGTATGATCCGTCCGATCATGATCCGTACATGAGTGTACGTATATGATCGAACCCTGCCATAAAACCATACGGCCTCTACAACGTTTCGCCCGAACTAGGGAAACCCTCTGTGTGGGACTCTAAAGACTCGTCAATACGCTGCCAGTGGGTTTAACTACAAGCACGTCAGTGGTACTAGCTGTACGTAACGGCTACCCAGGTATTGAGCGAAAGGGAGGTCGACGAGCGAACTCATCCTGAAACCCTACTGAGCCTGACAGTGAAAATATTCGTACAGTCCGGTCCATTCGTCTATGAGTATCGCATATCGGGCCTAGGGGGATGGTAAACGTCAGACCCCTAATAGCGGTATAAGTCGTGTCGGAGTGTAGCCCAGAACACCCTGAGAAACTACTGGAATACCTAACAGTAAATCTCACTTGCCTTGGCCAAGGACTTTGTGTAATGGCTCTCCAAACACAGCGCGATATCACCCCCAATACCGGGAGAGACTAATTCCCTGCCGATCCGCTCACTGCCTCCATATGGCTCAGGGTTGTACCCAACTAAAACATGTTTCCACGACTCCTTTGAGCCGTGGTAGGGTAGTAATCAAAGCACAGTGGGAACTCAAACGAGACAAATGACGATCTCAGGTCGATAGACTAACCTGTACATATGTCACCTGGGAACTACTATCTGACAATAGGTATAATACCAACTAGCATGTTCCCGGCGAGTCCGTCTGGTGTACTCATAACCCAATGAGCACTTGTATACATCTTAAGTGAACCAACTGACACCAATGGCTTGTGAGATCGGCCATCGCCTCTTGTCGGGGTCTCGATCTGTATACACTAGTCTACTCTCGGAGTATCGATGCCTAGTCTCGAAACTCCCATGACCAGGGACACTTTAAGGATGTGCTTATAGACTACCCAACTCTCACGTATATGATCACCATCATATTGCTGGTAGTCAATCAAGAATCCTATGGGCTCTATCAACATGTAATAGTGATCTGTAATGTCACATGAAGCATGTACATGATGATAAAGACAAACCAGATAGCATACTATCATCTCGAGTAAGACTATTCTACCGGTATATGTCCTTCCTCAATCATTGCAATCGCGTGCC
Source organism: Agapanthus africanus (assembly GCA_030015575.1). Classification (NCBI taxonomy): domain Eukaryota; kingdom Viridiplantae; phylum Streptophyta; class Magnoliopsida; order Asparagales; family Amaryllidaceae; genus Agapanthus; species Agapanthus africanus. The sequence continues at coordinate 752,366,418 of CM057339.1, forward strand.
TGCGATCCAATAATTGACTTGAGGGCACTATAGCTAACAGTATACGGAGGAGTAAGCTGAGAGAGAATCACATTCTCTTTTTAAATAATCCAAGAATTCTGTGCTCAAGTATTCTCCTCCCCGATCAGATCGAAGAATTTAATACTTTTACCCGTTTGATTCTCAACTTCACACTTATATTCTTTGAATTTCTCAAAAACTTCAGACTTTTGTTTCAACAGGAACACATGTCCGAATCTTGAGAGATCGTCGGTGAATATATAATAAAATATGAGGAACCATTCCTAGCATGTGTAGACATGGGACCGCATACATCACTATGTATCAGTCCCGAGAATTCAGTAGCTCTTTCTACGTGTCCAGTAAACAGAGTTTTTTGGTCATCTTACCTTTGAGACATGACTCGCAAGTTTCATAAGATATAAATTCGAACGCATTCAAATATCCATCTTTATGCAACTTATCCAGTTGTGTCGCATTGATATGACCTATCTACAATACCACAAGAAGGATTCATTTATTTCTGAACTTTTCCTCTTGTGTGTGTTCTGTATACATAGAACTGTGGTTTGATTTAGAACGTATATGCTATTACATAACGTGCCTGATCCATTCAACTTTTGATTCAGGAAAATGTTCATAATATAATCCTGCAATACAAAATTATATCCTTCTTTACTTAATAAAGAAACTGATATAATGTTGCATATCAGATTCGGTATGTAATAACATTCATTTAGAATCAATGTATTACCACTTGGTAATACAAGTGATATTCGCCAATTGATTTGGCTGGAACAATTGCACCATTCCTAACAATTATATATGTATCACCCAATCCCAGTTCTCTACCTTTCTTAAGCCTATGTAACAGATTACATATGTGGTATCTAATACCCAGGATGTAGAGCACACTGAGAAACAGTTCTCAGTAATGAACATACCCGAAGAAGATGCATCAACATGCTCTATCTTCGATCGAGTAGCATGGGAATCCTGGTATTCCCCTATTTTCTGCTCAGACTTATAACAATTATAAGAAAGAGTGGAACCAACGTTCCCCACCTCAGTATAATAAGTGGGTTCGGTCAATACATCCAAATTATTATCTTGATTAAGGCGTGTCATGGTCGCTACCAGGAGAGAGAGAAGAAAACACTCCGCGTATGATCTTGCAAGATTAGATTGGTTATAATTTTATCTAATCAGGATGGCTCTCACTGTTCTTATCAAATCTTCCTTCAAACCCTAAAAGGTAAGACTAGCCGGGATTAATTACACCCTACAAGTTCGCTAACCGGTCAGCCAGGCCAGTGTCGGTACCTTGAGGGAGGTTTCCCGTGCTTTCGCACGGACCTAATTAAAGTAAACCTCGTTTTCCCAGAGGTATAACCACATTGACACCTTTCTAGACACCTAATGGGTTAGCTAATTGTAAAGTGCAAAACTCTCCCAGGAGTAACTCTTACTCGCAGTGGGTATCGGGATCCAACCATCAACATAGAAGGTATACAATCTCATTGCAAATTTCAACTCTTGAAATTCTCGATGTGTTTTTTACCCCTATCACTTATGACCTTGGTTATAGTCAACATATCATACGCACTAGTCAAGTTCTACCCGTCATTTCGTGATTAATTAGACCCATTCGCATGACCATTGACTATGATCAACATAATCACATGAATGTCCTAACTAATAGCATCATATGCTGTGTAGGAAGACATCACTTAGCTACCGTACACTACACCTTGACTATGATCAACATACGCAGCACGAATACTAAGTACTCTACTTCCTAAAATGATGGAGGGTTGCGGATGGTTCTTAAGAAAACCTTTAATGCTTTGAACTTGATCTCGTTGTAGAATTAAATAATTTTAAAAGGAGTGGCTTAGGCTCCGCATTTTGAAACTTGCTTTTTCATAAAAAGGCCGAGTGAGTTTCAAATTCGATTCTACAACAGCTTTAAGTTTATTTTCCTTTTCATTAATCTCATTAATGAAGTCCCATCATTTATGCTTCCTAAGCATCACAGACAAAGAAACAAAAATACTTATACAACGTACGCTTATGCCATCCGCATTCGCCACGGGGTCCCGTCATGCACCGTTCGGTTAGATAACTAACAGCAGAGCGGGGGCAGAACTAGCGTGGATGCAAAACATAAGCAACGTTTATTATATATCATATATATAATATAAAGCATTCGTCTCACGCAGTTATATGATCTCATCACAGAACATTACAGCAGAAGTCAATATATAAAACATTGGATATACTAGGAAGTCCATATTTTAAATTAAGCCAGTAAAAAACAGGGATTCTACGGTCGTGATGAATAGCCAAACCCACATCCCAAGACCCCTACGAGAGCGGCAAGCAACCCTGCCAATTCTAGAGTTAGGAGACCCGGTCTCGACTCCTCGAGATGGTTTCCCACTGGACCCTAGATACCGGTTACTTGTGCTCCCCAACTTGGGTCTATCCTAATGCGGAAAAGTAAATAATATACATCGATGGTGACATCATCCTCAACCCGGATGTGCCCCAATAAAAGAATATTACATATAAGTTTTTACATGAATGAAAATGAAAACTCTCATCTCAGGCAAAAACCCCCGACTATTCAAACACGACGAACCAATATAACATATCACAGCAACACATAACATCACATGTCATCAACGTAAGTAAATATACATATCCCAATTGTCGTTGACATATAGGAACGAAACCGGTGATACCCCACATATTACACTTACGGTCGCAGAAAAGAAAGTGAAAACTACAATAATTGGAATCCGCAACATCCTTAGACATCATAAACCAGAAATATCTCATATTTTGGATTTCATGCCTAACCTTATGAATTCTTTAAACATCATAAATCCGGAATATCACATATTTCGAATTTCACGCCTAACGTTATAAACCCAGCATTTTAGTCTCAAATTGAAAACACTTTTCAATATCCACACAGGCAATTCAACAAGATTCCCGACAACATGATCGAATGCTCGTCGGAAACTTTAGTAGACGACCGCACCCCCGATGTTGTCGACGAAGTGCACTTAGGCGGAACACCGCGGCCACGAGCACCCAAACGGATGCTTTAGCAACGGGGTTCTCCTACAGTCACTTAGTCGGGGCTATGGGGCATGGCTATCTAGTAATGTTACCCGGCGAGTATCTGCGTACACTACATGATTGCGACAAAGTTTTGATCCGAATCAAAACCCCGCGGCAACCGATCAAAAGAGACTAAATTGCTAGATTTACAAAATACTAATTAGTTTTCACAAAACTAATTATTGTGGATTCTAAATATTGTATCACATATCACAGATATCTAGACGATATTAAACATTTCGATCGAATCAACAAACACCCACATTTCCCAGAGACCTAAACACTAGAGACAGTTTTAGAATACCCAGACAGTGCCACAAGTACCTACGGACCAACCCAAGAAGGCATGTTCCTTGCCTCACCAACGGCGCGGTGGAACCGCCGCCAAAACGATGGTTTGGCCGCGGTTCCGCGGCCATTTGGTCGAGTTAGGCTTTCGTTTTTCTTAGGGGTCCATAGAAAACCCTGAATAATTTTCTAGTAATTTTTAACTTGGAAAAATCCAACATTTGGAAAAATTTCCAGAGAGCATGGAAAACATGGGTTTCGGAGTTCGATCAAACACTTTAAATTCGTTTATACGACTCCTAATGCTCTAGCAAGGCTCCGATACCATGTTAGGATTCATTAGCACGACTGCCAGATTTTAGGAGGCATCGGGCATGCAATTTTAAAATTTTAGTGTGCTAAGAAATCGCAAACCTAGGATCTAACTAGAGAATTAGGGTTTAACTAAGCAAGTAAACAACTTTACTCTGGGTGAAAAAGGAATACAACCTTTGTAGACCGGTCCTTTACTTCTAAAGCTCCGTTGAGTAGTCCCTTAGCTCCAAGTGGTGGTGTCCCGGACTCTCGTTAGGCTCCACTAGGCGAAAAGAACAAGCTTGCTCAAAAATCTTTGAGGTCGGAGATGATCTGCATCGAGGAGACTCTAACTCAAGCTATCTCTTCACTAATTACAGAATTAGTGAAGCAAACAACCTATACTAAATAGCTAGTTTTGTATAGATTGATGAAGTAGGAGTTTTGCTCACTTTAGAATTATTTCTCTCTCTCCCTTTCTTCACCTCAAGAAAATCTGTAGAGCTAAATTGAGATGAAGAAGAAGATGAAGTGGTGAATAATAATGGCAACCATAGGTGAGGAAATCATATATGATATTTGTAGAGACTTAACCATGGCTAAATATAATGGTTGGGTTAATAAATATCTAGAGTAAAACAAAATTAGTGGACTAAGTCAATGGTTCCACAAGCTTCTAAAGCATCTTAAACCACGGCTTTTTCCACCCAATTTGTTTTTCCCTTAATAATTAAATTCCTAAAATTATCTTAAGTATGGTATGAGTCTCATACACTCATGTCCAATGTATCATCAAGCATGACACAATAAAAGAGTACATTAATATATATCATATATATATTAAATGTATAAGTTAAAAAGAATTCTTAAGTGGGCTAATATTAGTTAATATATATTAATATATCAAATATATAATTATATATTAAATTATTAAATCAACACTTGATTTAATAATCTGGCTATATCTCATATAACCGACTAATATCATTTATATCATCTTATCGAATCAACACTTGATTCAATAACTCGGCTATATCTCATATAACCGACCGATACATATATCGCGAGATTAGAATACGGTATCATATATACGTATTAATCTCGGTCCCGCACATATCTCATATGTACCCTACTTCATTTCGCTTGAGCCAGGAAACCTCTGTGTGGGACTCTAAAGACTCGTCAATACGCCAGCAGTAGGTAATGATCATATCAGTTACCCACAAGCCATCAGCGGTACTAGCTGGACGTAACGACTAGCCGGGTATTGAGCGATCAGAAGATCAGCAAGCAAGCTTGTCTAAACTCCCGCAAAGCTTATAAGTAACACTACCGTACAGTCCGGTCTCTTCGTCGCATATCTAGTCTGGAGATGGTAAACGTCATACCCCAATAACTTGATAAGTCATGCCGATGTGAGGCTCATAACGGTTCGAGAAATTACTGGTAACACTTACCAGTAAATCTCAACAATCCTGGCCAGGGATTTCCTATTATGGCCAATCAAGTACAGCGCAACATCAACCCCTAATACCGGGAGAGACGAAACCCCTCCTATCGCTCATTGCCTCCATATGTCTCGGGACTATACCCAAAAGCCACCTGTTTGCACGACTCAGTAGAGCCGTGGTAGGGTGGAAATCAAAGCATAGTAGGAGACACACAAGATTTTATGACGATCTTGGGTCTACAGACTAACCTGTACCAGTGTCACCAGAGAACTGCTATCTGACGTCAGGTAAAATACCATCTAGGAGTTCTCAGCGAGTCTTCTTCAGTGTACCCATTCTCCAATCAACACCTGTGCACATTCTCTGATGTCAAACACTAATGGTTGTGGGGATCAACCATCACCCCATACAGGGTTAAGAATCGTACATACTAGTCTACTCTGGAATATCGATGCCTCGTCTCGATACTCCCTCGACTAGGAACAATTAAATGATGTACTTATGGAATATCCTGGCCCCATTAGTATGATCTCCATCATAGTCCTGGTATTCAAGTACACATCCTAAGGGCTTTATCAATATGTAACAGAGAGACAGCATGAGTATACATGTTAAGATAAAGAGTAACCAAATAGCATACTATCATGTCGAGCAAGAAAGTCCTCCCTATATATGTCCAAGCATCCACTATAATATACAATCATGTACAATAATGGCCTCTAGGACATACATATAACTAACACAACACGATATTGAATATTATTTAGTTGATGTACAAAACGTATTAAATAACAATGACTTACACAAAATTCAGGATCAAAGAAGCTATTGGCGGAAGATTACGTATGCATAACAAATCGATGTAAGACGATATCATTTCTCCTCTAACGCGCTCTCCAATTCGCAGCGAGAGAAAGTCAGAATATTATACAATTGCTCCTTCTTTTGTACAAAGGAAATCAACTTCTCTGGAGATTATCAAAACATGAATATTTAGTATTAACTTTTAAACATGAAATTATAATTAATTCATTAGAAGTAGACAAAGCTTAATTTCCCTTTATGGCATAAGTGTTCGATCCAAAGTTTCGCCCGCACGTACTGTTTTTTCGATTTCGATATGTGATATTTCATTCCTTGTACGGGCTTCTTTTCTTTCTTTTTCTTCTTCTTCTCTGGATTTGTGTACGGCAAGATCAAAAAAGAACTTGGTCTCTTTTTTCTCTTTGCATCTTCCATTTCTTATCATAAAATTTCTTACCCCATGACATCGGTCGGATCTACACCCATTTCACGGAGACGTTTAAGTAAATCATCATCTTCTGCTACTTCCATGATATCTATCCGACTGCCCAGGACGTCAAATCCTTCGCAATAGGTTGTTCAATCGGTAATTCCTTAGGAATTACCTCTGTCGCTTCATTTTGTTCAACGGGTTTTTCTAAATCAACTTTGAGGTTAATATATTCTAAACCTTTGTACAAGTTTGCATCGACAACAACACATAAAACAACCTCAAAACTAGAATCAATAACGGTCCCCACACCCGCCGTTTTTCCAACCGCTCATCAACAGTTTCAATCTGGGGAATTTCAGCCCCGAGATTTTCATCACTCACATTTGGCTCCTCCCTGACGGTCTCCTCCCCCACATTTAGCTCAACGTGCTCCTTAACCATATTTACAACCTCGAGCTCCTTAGTCCCGACATTTTCATCTCTTTTTGGAGCTTCATCCCCCTTTCTCATCAATCTCACCCTTCAGAACTCATTTGATCTTTTCGTGTAATCTTTTGAAATTGTCGTCATCCAACAAAAATTTATTACATTCAACCGAATTCGCTTACAAATAATAAGTAATAAATGTCAATAATTAGATCTAATATGTTAAAGATGATATAAAACAAAACAAAACATAAACAATACTTATATGATCGAGAAGTAATCGATGGCTAATCTCGATGTTAGGCTTGTAAATCGTAGTTGGTTGAATGTGGAGGTGTATTACCTTCCTGGTAATAGCAGTGTACCAAGCGACGTAATCGTCAGCCACATCCTCACCTTCCACTATACTAGCATCAAATTTAACCCTTTTTGTTTCGATATCAATTTGGGCTTCACCCTATAAATTGATATGCTCTGAAACCACGTCGTATACTGATTTCTTCTTGGTTGGGTTCTCTTTCTCAGATTTTTTAGGTTGAACGTCACCGGGTACCCTCTGAATACAACCAAACTGTCGAATTATCCTTTCAGGATATTGTCACTGGACAATATCGAAACAGATGAGAAGAACTCGTAACAGTCCAAAGTGTCTACAAAGAAGGAAAAATTCTTCGGATACACCAACATACTTAGTGTATGGATTCCACGTGAACTGTCATTAAAGAAACGGTAGAAAATATTTATCATTATTCATAAAGAATTAAATATATGTTGTTAAATTAAGTAATGAAATAGTAATTACCTGTTGTTCATTCAAATTATCAAGTATTCCCCGGTATAAAGTTTTATGATGATAGGGAAATTGATGTGTGCGTAGACCCCATTGTCTAGCAAGGGGTCTAATCTCCTGGATGCTAGAATCGGAGATAGACCGGATGACTGAAATTATCGTATATGCCAACCACTGAATAAGAATTAGTTGTTAGAGTCGCTGCAATTATCTTTATAATAAAATAAAATAATTAAACAACTAATATGATAACTACAAAACGGTAAGACAACCTTTATCGCTCTCGCATTTGACAGTGCCGTTTCGTTCAATCCGTTTATCAAATACGCCAAAAACCCCGCCCCCAAGCGTATTTGGAGATGTATTTCCCGTCCTTCAAAAATTCAATCCACCTAGGATGAACCAGGTTCTTGGAGCATGTAAAGAATAATACCATGCAAATGTAGTACAAAATATAAACTTTTGTATATTGAACAATTTTCTCCCTATCGACATCAATCCTGATAGCACTAAAAGTCTCATACACCCCGTCGCAAGTACGGCACCGTCTTTTCTTTTCTCCTTTGGGGAATCAACTCCTAATATGGCGTAAAAATGTTCAAAGGAACTCATACATCCTTCATAAACAATCGGAGAATTTGTGATCGGGAGATCGAGAATCCATGATGCATCTTCAAGACTGATCAATGCCTCTCTAATAGGTAAATGAAAAGTGTTCGTCTCAAGTCGCAATCTCTCAACTAATGCAGATATCAACATTAGTTCATGTTGTTAATGGTCAACTTTACGATACTTACCAAAACCATATTTGTCCAATAATTTGATTTGCTGATCAGTCAAAGGCCATTGCGCAGACATGCTCGTAGATTCGAGCGCAAAAAGGGTTCCCCTATCTTTACCACTCCAAATAACTTCAGAAATGTGATTTTTCTTGATTATACAATACAACATTATTCATGGGCCAAGATTGTATTGAATAGATGATTCCTGGGATGCTTAGGATGCTGATGGCTGTGTAGGATTGACTACATTCATCTTTGATTGTATATTCCTTATTTTTATACGTTCTTGGAAAAAAAAATTACGAATATTTTTTGGCGGAGAAGGAGGAGGAAGTGTCGGTTTAGCCCTCTTTTGTGTAGCTCTCTGCAATGTAGCCATTTTGGGTGTATATTTGCATTTACCGGCCATTATAACTACATAATAAATATAAAAAAATTGTAAATATATTAACAAAAAAATCTTACATAAATAAAACCAAACCATAAACTAATAAAGTCATTGATTTATGTGATAAAATCGATCCAAGAAGATAGTAAAAATGAATTGAATGCACGTATTATCTTGATTGCTTCATACAAAATCCCATTTGGTATTCCAAGGGTTCTCATTCGACACGGAAATGTTACAGAATGTTAAAAATCTATCATAATTAAAAGTAAGAGAGAAGCACTTAATCAACCTCTACTAGAAATGCTAGTAATTGTTTCAGATATAAGGATCTCCAAATTAATGACCAAAACAAAATGCCATAAGAAGATTATGCATTGCTTAATGCTCACATGTTTAACTATAGCATTGATTTTCATATACATCACATGCACAAACTTAGAATCTAAGCGGCTTGATGTAGACAACTATAATACTCTACACATCAGAAAACTTATTCATGAAAGAGAGGTTTGAGTTTTAACAGTCATTTGTATAATCAATAATGAAGATTGGTTAATACATGATAAGTTAGGGTTCCAAGATCGATCCAAGAAATATAAGAATACCCAGCAATTCAAATCATAGGAAAAGACCCCAAATTACATCCGAGAACCCTAATAAAAATCCCCCAAATATTAACAAATCCTATGCTAATTAAAGTAAATTAATTATCTTATGAGATCGATCCACGAATCAAGAGAACTCCAATAATATCGCAGTTCAAGTCACAGCAAAAATCGCCTTTGATTTGGATCCCTAACCCTTAAACCGCTGAAACGATACTGAAGCTGTTCGAACGGTGCCTCTTTTTATTAAATTGTAACTGCTGGTTAAAATAGCGGTTTAAACTGAGTCGTTCGATTTTAACCACTAGTTAAAAGTAACGGTTAAAATTAACGGCTCGGATTTGTTAGGTAAATCGATTTATCCAACCATGTATACTGTTACGTACCCATATTGTAATAGCTATAATAAATTGGTTTGTATAAACATGTTATCTTCATACATGTTGCCCCAAAGTTTTATGGTAGTCCTACGGTTCTAGGAATTGGTGACGAGCAAACTGATGATGGTTGCTCGATAGATGTGTATGCACAAATCTTACTATATCGGGTATCTAGTTAATCGATAAATTTACATGTACTAACCTTGTGATGTTAGTTATTCGGTTGTTTGATATATTTGCATGGATATGAGAACCCAAACTATGGTAGAAAGGGAAAGAGACTAGGTTTTTGTGAAGAGAATGGAGTTGTGTCGATTATTTTTATTTATTTGCCAAAGAGTTGTGTCGGGTAAAGGGAAGTTAGTTTGTAGATATAAACCGTTAATTAAAATAAAGGATGGTTAGATTGTTCGGGTCAAGAGTTGTTTTTGCATCTTGTAAACTAACTTTGGGCTATAATAAACAATTTGATTGATTTTCTTTATCAATTTTCTTTTAAAAAATATTTTGGAGAGTCACTGAAACCAAACTTCCATCTCAACGCAGAAAATACTTGAGTTTCAAAAACCTACGAATTGCTCCTTTTAAAAACTCTTACTAAGTTTTCCGTCCATAAGTCAAACACGGGCTTTGTTCCTTGGGTTTTTTAACCCCTAAATAACCCACATAGTCAAAAGACACCAAAATTCTCATTTATCACCTCATCCTCAGTTTCACAAAAGCCTAGATTATAATATCTCGAATGTCTTCTTCTTCTCCTTTCTGCTCATGACCACGAATTGTGGGGTATTAGATATTCCCAGAATTTCATGGTAGAAAAATCCCAGGAGTCTATGATTATTGTATCTTTATGACACCGACAGAAGAAGTGTAATTTGTTTGAATAGATCGATGAGAAGATTAGTACCATAGGTTTGGAAGCGACTCCGATTAAGAGTAGCCCAAGATATGTTAGCTACAATTTCATGATCAGCCTCGTCAAATTCCATGAAGAAGAGCTTTCTGTTTTCAAAATACCTTGTTGTTTTTTCATTAAAATACCCTCAAAAGTAACAGATATGGTATTCTTTGTAATAATAGACTTTTAAGGTATTTTAGTGAAAAAATTACTATAATCTAGGGTATTTTAATGTAATTTACATATTGTATATTGTATATTGTATATTGGATTGTTTTTATTGAGAAAACACGAATAATTTGCCCTATTATCTATTGTCTATTGGACTGTTATTTTTTTCCTTTTTCTAATTTAGATATATGAACTTTTTGTATTGGCTGAAAAATATTACTTAAATTTTTCATTTAGAGTTACGTTTTGTATTCTTCCAAGGGCATAACACGAGTCACGAGCCATAGCTACTCAGCTAAGGCGGCGCCTGAGTATGAACAGGGAATGGGTCCCATAGTAGTCCATGAAATATATATGAAAAGTTGGCTAGTCGACCATTATAGATGATCAACTCTCTTGTGCATCTTTGACATCCCCATTTCTCATGAAATGCAGGCTTGCAAGTTTGCAACACAAGAATAAATAACAAAGATCAAGTAGAGATGCAGGAGTCATAACCCTTTAATAGACTTCATGCTTAAAAGGTTCACGTTATGCAGAAAATATCGGTCTTCGGCCCAGAAATTTACCACTTTTTTTTCCAAAACAAAAGGTATAAAGTCATCAAAAAGTAACACTCAAGCCCTAAAAGTAAATTTTTAAAAATAAAGAAACTAGTGTTTTGCACATGCATGTGTGTAAACAAAACTCAGTATAATTTCGATGATGTAAAAAAAATATTTATGGGGTTATGCATAAATTCTTCGGATTCATAACACATGTATTTGCCTTTTTCTTTTATCCTTCTGTAACTAATAAATGTGTATGCATGTTCCTCTGTGTGAGCAAAAGAGATGGAAGGAGAAAGGAAGCTTGACAAAAACAGGCTAACGTGAACTGTAGAATTTAGAGTAAAATAAAGAAAATATCTAACTTATTTGATTTTTTAATATGAAATAATGACAAAATGCATCACATACCCACTAGAGTTTGAGTTGTAATAAAAATAATTGAGATAAAAAGCTATGTTAAACTCAGAACAACTGTGCAATTTGTTATCTTTTACTTGTATGGAACTAACCATGAGAATCTATATGTACGAAAACATATATGGTGCTACAAAGAAAAAATGGGGTAATAGGTAGAAAACAAAGAAAATTTTCTTCCTGAATTTGTCGCGATCTATGGACTATGTAAGAATTACTAAAATTTCTAGGAATCCAGCAGCACAACAACAGAAACTCTAGGCTTTTTGAATCCGCATTAAAACTAAAAGATAAGAATAATTGTTTCCCTTTCTCGCAACCAAAGTCTTCTGTGATCTCATTCTTCTTTCGTTTCGAGTTTGTGATCTCCATCTTGAATATTTTTTGAATCTGCTTCAGATTTGGACTCATCATACTCCAATAGCTGTCAAAGAGACAAAAAGGGAAAGAAAAGTGGTCTTTTAGATCCAGGTAATGACACAATTTGTTTTGCTAAGAGGCAACAGGTAACATCACAATGAACACTACATATGTTGGGGGGAAAGGGTTTTGTTTGTCAGGAAATATATTTTAATCTCAGTCAATACACTAAATACAAAGTAGTGATACTTCTTGCTAAAGTACGGTGTAACGCAATAAAAGGATTATGGAAGGGTGAAATACTTGACGAGAAACTTTCAAAACGTCGCTAAGTGGCAATCAATCAATACAGTATATTTATGCAAAGTATGACTTCTTCCATTGGTGTAAATGCATTTGCAGATCACGTCTCCTTGCATGATTGGGGGTGGGGTCTATGGATTCTACAGTGAGGTTTTAATTAAGTCTAGCATCCAATTTCCAGTGTTTGACCTTAAAATTGCTAGGCAGTCGTGGTTCTCAACATTTTGTGAGATAAATCATAGCATTTTCAAGCTCGAAGACATGGTATAAAGTCTAAACAAAGTTTGAACTGCTTTTAAAGGAATCTGAGACAGTATGCGAGAAATAGAAGGAGATCATTTTGACATTATCATGCAGAAAAGATATGTAGGGCATAAGTGGAATTATTTTGGTTCATCAAAAGGTACTAATACTTCAAGCCACAGACCTCTAACTTAAATCAGAGCTAAAATTTGTGATATTTGGGATCAATGTAATGAAGCTCAAGCTATAGAATACATCCAGCTACAGCTACTGGTAGTAGTTATTGTACGAGAAGTAGCACCAACAGTGCAATACCAAAATTTTATGTACAAATTGCAGATATTAATTTACTGTTCAGCTGCTTTGGGTGCCAAATCGTACTGGCCACTTATAAATTCTGTATATTATGGAGAAATGATTGTGTTTTAAAAGGATGCAGCCTAAATGCAATTCAACTTTATATTTACCATATTTTGACTCCATAAAGGCGCCACTTATGATGGCTAAGGAGAGATCATGAGTGCAATTTTGAGATGAATGTTAAGAAAAGGAAAGGGGCAAGTGTAAAGCATATCACGGTATTAAAAATAAGATAAGGAACACACCGGTTTTACTTCCCCATTCCATAAGCAGTGAACAGCCACAGATCCAATAACACCAGGTACTATATATAAAAGTGCCGGCTGCAGGAGCCAAGCAACAATAGAGAGAAAATGTTAAATAATATGGCAGTTAAAAGAATAATCATGAACTAAACTTGTTTAATCACCTGGGCAGCTTGAAACCAATTCATCACAACTATAGTGACAACCAAACCAAGTGTATACCCGAAGAATGCGCTATTAAAATAACGATTCGGTTTCCCTCTAGACACATCAAACCGCAACGCCAATGCAACAAATATACCTGAAGGAGAAACAAGCATTTAATCACAGTATGTAAGGAAAAACTAATCAGGATTCAAGGAACCTAAATTTGGAACAATACATTGAAAAGTGCCTCTATACAACAATCAAAAATTTCAGAACTAGAACAGAACAACAACAGACAAGACGTAAGTTTGTTTTAATAATATAGTTTGTTTAGGTAGTAATGGCGACGGGACGGGATGTGAATGAGATTGTTCACCGATGATAGCCCTATCATCTAACAATCTCATAGCGACCATAACAAACTAATCACTCTTTCTTACAAGAAGCAATTGGGACATCTCTGCTGGTGTAACCCAAGGGGATGGGTCTCATATTATAGTCTTAATTTAATTCTGCTTATTTTTAGTTGTTTAAATCCTCTTAAATCTTTTAAAATATCTACTGTCTTGACTAAAAACCTTATCGAATCTTTTCCCAGAACATCCATTGTCTAATAAAATATGTGTGTCCCATGTGCAAAACACTAGCTAGTTAAAGGCACTATGGTCTTGATACTGGAATATGTACATTCAATTTTTGTAAATATAAATTTACAGTACAGCATATTAAAAATGCCTCCTTAGTGACATAATAGTAGCTTATTTTCCCTCCTTACCGAACTCGGAATAGCTCATCTTTCCCTTCACCCATTCAAGTCCACAATCACACCACATCCATCTACACACATCTCCTTGGTGAGATAAAAATAGTTTATATGATTCCTCTCCCTCCCTCTCCACAGAGACTCACACAATCAGATAAAATAATATAAGAAAAGATCTACCTAAGCACCTAGCAGTTAACGCTGGAGAAAAGGTACAAAAATTTCAATCTGAAAATACATCAAAACTTGTAAAATAACTCCACAAATGCGAAAAACTATTATCTTGATATAGAAATTAGAAACTTATACCTGGTATTACAATATCGCCGAGACCAAGCATGGAGAATGGGCGAGCCAAATCTGAAGTTGGGAACAGAAGCTGCATAGCAATGGATTAATAGAATATAGAAAAAACCATAGAATGACATTATCAGAAATTCTCATAAAGTTGATATCATATTAAAGTCAGGACTAACCTTTATAGGAGCGTCAAAGGATTTGGCAACACTAACCATTACGGGAGTGAAGAACACCCAGAAGATGTCATACACAAAAAGCCCGGCCTGCAAAAAGAGATAGGATGGCAGACTACTTAGACAAGTATAATTGGTGAGTAGACATCAGGAGGGCAATAATTCTGTGAAACTCATGAAATATATTACCAAAACAACTTGCAAGAATGAAATAGCTGCAAAAGGTAAGATTAACAGCAATTTCCCTTGAGGAATGTTTCCCCAGACCAATATAATAGCGTGTAAGAGATCACATCATGGATTCATAGAAAGCGGAATGGTTGGAAATTTTAAAGAAATGGAAATAAGATACCTGTGACCAACACACTATGAAAAGCAATAGAGGTGAGAGATTGATTTAAAATGAACAAGATGACGCACTGCCTGTTAAATAAGTGTTCATAATCCTCCGCCTAATATACCCCCAAAAAGGGAAAACAGAAAGAACAGCTACCACCCTCACCACTCATCTGTAAAATTCAACTAGCATCTGATAATACCCTATTACACTATAACCCAAGATTTCTTCACATGCAAAATGGTTGCCAATAGTAACCAAGAGCTCAGTATAAACAGAGGAAATACTTATTTTGCAGATTTGAGCATAGAAGAAAACAAGAGAATGCAATGAACAACACAGAATCACAGTGACAGCTAAGACCATCGATCCTTAAAACAGATGGTTATAGAGTCATAAATTTATGAAGTACAGTTGTTAAGACTTTCTCACCAAGAGAATAGCGCCGATTTTGAATGAACCCAATGATAGCATTTCAATTCCCTGCAAAATGCAGGTTCTTTGTTACATAAATTCCAAATAGAACAACTGCCAACAAGAAAATGGTTAGATGTCAGAGAAGTTGCACCCTTTCAGATCATTACAGCCACACATGGTTTAGCTCAATCCTTTAGTAATCGGATTTATGCATCAACATTTAGAAAGCACAGAACACATTGAAAACAAAAATTGGGATGATAATGGGTCATGTGGGGCTGGGTCTATTCATGGTCCTATGGGACCTAAATTCTTTGGGACCTAGATTTTGGCCCATACCAAATGACCCCAGCATCAAGCTCCAATAACACTGAGCCCAATCCTGCCTCAGCAGATTTTGGTTGTATACAGGCGTGAATGGCATCCCAACAGCTTGTATAAGGTTTCAAGACTGTTAAGTTTATTATTAAATATTGAATCTAACATCCTAAAGTAGTTGAAATATTATTTCAGTGGGAAAAAAGGCCAACCTGTTCATTTTCGATGTTCTGTAAATTAAGAATTTTAATTTACACTTAAATTATAAAATGGCACCAATATGTGTGTAGGGTATTAGGAAAAAAAACAATGACTAAGCACAAAACATTTTGCCTTGAAGCAATGATTAAATGGTAATCTGAATTTTACAGTATGGTTCATACATATTAAAACAACTAATTCATAAGTATACCTGAATGCAGAATGCAATTCCCAAGACATTGTTTGCCAGCCAATGCTTCTGTGATGCATACCACACACAGAAAAATGTTCCCGGAATAGAGGCAACAATCTGAGACCTCGTAAACTCTACTGAAACAGCTGCACCAAAGAATATAAAAACCTATACATCATTCTAGGAAAAACGGCAAAAAGAAAACATAACGAAGATCGAAACAAGTACAGCAGAAGAAAAAAATAAAACCAGCTAATAAGGTTTAGGTTTACGTTTTAACACACTTGTGGCTACAAATTTTGTTCTCACTGTCCTACTAAAGAAAGATTCTATGTAAGTTTTTTAAAAAGAAAAACAGCTCAGACTTGGTAGGGTCAATATGAAGCGCGTCCATGCATAACACACATCATGCAATGGCATCCCTCAAAAGCAACGTGTCACACACCATTCGGCATTGTAACATTAAATGCTAATGTAACAAGAGGATCACAAATAGAGCCAAACTAGAATCAGCACTTACATAGGCCACCAATATAGTAAGAGAAAAGGCTTATTCGTTGGCCCTGATGATGTTTCGTTTGTCTATTGACTATAGTCATGGGATTTTGTTGTTATAGCAAGCAACATCTACGAACATGGAGTAATGTAACCAAGTAAACACAGCTACATAAGAGTATTAAGCCCAAGGAAAGCATATTCAGCACATGAAACCCTTAAAATAAGTATGTGGAGACAAAAAGGGATTAGCAAAATCTGCACTCCCTCATCTCATCTTCCAATAGTACAGGCTTCCTTTCCTTACATGAATAAATGAAATGACCTTCCCATGTATTTAGTATTTCCATAAATAGGCAATGCGCAACAGATATGAGCCTAATATTGCACAATACTTCCTAACAACATCCTCTTACATAGGGATAACATCACCCTGAACCTGATTGGCTTTAATCATTCATGAGTCGAGCCAGCTAACCAGTCTCAAGGGAGTCAATTTTAGTCAGACCCTTGGACCTGATATAAAACACTTTTTTGTGTTAAGAATTGACTGTAAGACTTCTCACAACCAACCAACGCAACACTTTTCATCAAGACTTACCTTGACTTGACCGAATCAAATTGAATGTTACTAAAATACAACCAACCGATGTCCTGTTTGAGTTGGGATGTGCATGTATCGTTTTCTTTAGTTCTGGGTACTACATTGGTAATTGCAAATGTTAGTGTTTTTTCTATATAAAATTAATGTTATAGGATGTGATATGTGTTTTCATGTGCCTAAGGACCGCATAGTGCATAAGCGATTATGCGGTCACATATGCTACTCGCATTATTTAAATTAAAAATCCAAAATAATAATGATGATGATGATGATGATGATGATAAATATTTAAAAATGCTAAATGTATTCAAAATATAATGTCCATAATTTTAATGTAATGAATATTATTGAATTATTAAGTAATCAATTTTTTGTTGAGAAAAAGATCAAAATACATGAAGTTTTAGAGTTTCTAAAATAATAAACATGAAAATTAAAGAAAAAAACATTTTTTGTTGAGAAGAAAAAGCTAAAGAGCTTTCTTAAGTTTATTGTTTAAAAAGGCGAAATTTCTACCGGAGTTTTCCTCAGAGAGCAAAGGAGAAGAGGATGGAGACTGGCCTTAATTTGATATGGGAGAGAAAAGGAAGAATAAGTAAAATTAATTTATTTGGCTTTTGAAGACGTTTTATAGATTTGCTAAGTTATTGAGTTTGGGCTTTGGATACAGGTATAATAAAAACTTTATACATGTTTCATAACCTAACTCAACCTTGCGTTTATATGCGCTTTATGCGGCCGCATAATGCAATATGCAACCGCATAACAATTTCTATGCATCAAGGCAAACTTTTTCACCGCATATACCAAGAAAACCACTCGTTTTCATGCGCCGAAGGGACGCATTCGCATATGCGGCCGCATAGAACGCATTTTTCAACACTTTAAAAAACCCTTTTTGTTTTATTAATTGATAGCTTGAATACAAGGGAAAATCATTATGGTTTGATAGTATCATGTATGACGATTCTAGACTCAGTCTGCATCTATCCTAAACAAACTTGATTTAAAGTCTGATTACCAGATCAAACCCATGATTTTAAAGAAGGCACCCCAAGGTAACAAGAAGATAAGAGGGGTAACAAATAGAGAACTGAGAGAGAACAAAAGAGAAAGGAGGGGACGGAATTTATTCTCTCTTTCATGGAGCCTTGCCACAAACTACCTCTTAGTGGCGGGCTCTTATACATTCAAAGAAAATATTATCGTTAATAATTTCATGGAGCCTCGTTGTATACTATTCTTGGTGTGGTCGCAGCCTCTTCCATATTCAAGGTAAATACTATTGTTAAGGAGCAGATTAATAATGGGAAATTGAACCCGTAGAGTCCTAACTTATGTTCTTCATCCTCTCAATGCATTAAATGGATGAAGGACGAAATTTTCATTACATTTAATATATCCTCTTCCTCTTTCTAATATAGCATAAGACAACACCGCTGAGTAACAACATCCATGAAGCTAACATATGCCAATAGAGTGCCATGTGCCCTATTTGGTCACACAAAAAAACTGTAAAAATGACTTCTCTAAACCACTCCAGGTCCAAAGTTCCCATCCATCAGTTAGTTGTGTCCACAGGATCTGATTTGCTAGCGCACGCACACACACAAAAGGTAACACTATAGGAAGTTCGCTTCATAGGTTCTCAGCTTGTGTTGATGAATCAAATGATGGCCCCATTAGGAACTTTTATGCTCAATTTAAATAATCAGAGGTACAATTGGATTTAAAAGGGTAATGGCACAGACAAGAGGATTAGAATATTCATACCTTTTTCACTTAGCTATAGATTATTTCTCTTCTATTGTGCTATAGAATGCGAGATAAGGAGTCAGACATCCACTAAATATGTATGAAAACTGATCATATCAAAGTAAAGGGACTTGATTGAATTAGACAATATTCCCATGCTAAAATACTCGTAATTGTTTTAATTTTCACCAAGTCCAGATCCAAACCAAAAGGTAATGGATGTTGTTTTGAGCATTAAGATGAATGAAAGAATAAGAAAATCATTAATGTTTGAAATTAAATTAAAACCTAAATGCTAGATCATGGAAAGTGGCATAAAGATTGCGATGTTAACCTCTACACTTATAATTTGTACTTTTTGCAGTTCTTCCGTTGCCAACTTGTCTCGGAAGGAGGTAGGGATGATGTTTAGAAGATACATCCAATGCAGACATCATAATAGGAAGAATATTTGCAATTCATTAGAAGAAAATCAAGAAAATAATTATGACAACTAACGGTTGTTTCTTTAATTATAATCCAACTAAGGCTTCATAGAAAGTATTGTTAGAATGGAAAGGATGAATTAACTCTAAATAGTGAATTGAGTAATATAATTGGTCAAAATCATACAGTACCATCTCCATGAACATAACAAACTACCATGGAGGCTTGCGATTTAAATATCAGTTTGGAAAGCTACCACCTGTCAACTGGAAGCTCAAATGTTCTGAAAATTACAATATGCCCCTATTTAATGTCCCCGGGTACCACATTCTTTGAACACAATCAATTTTTTATGACCACACTGCTGTAGTATGAAGAATAGAACTGGACTAAAATTTTGCATGTGCCCTTGAGAGTATCTCATAAGCATGACTTTATATTAGAGAATGTATTGCCTACAAAATGATATGACCTCTGTAGATTATTATAGTCCTGGATATCTATGTTATGGAAGTTGAGGTTCAGAATGCGCTTTATATTACTTAAGAATTTCACGTTTATATACGTATGCTCTTCATTTCCTTCAGAGTGAGACTTCTATATGTATTATAGCATAATCTTTAAAAATATATTTATACAGGAATTTATTTTATTTCCATGTCCATGGCACATGTAGAAACCCTAATTATAAATAAATAAGTGAATCAATAGAGCATAAGAAGCATCATACAGTTGAAATATGGAGCGCGCCAAACAATAAGGTTTTCATTCCAATGTTCTGGAAGGAAGCGCTTGATAGACGGTAGTAACGTTGCGCTACAAAAAGTGGGGAAACAGCAAAAGATAAGAAATTGCTGGAATGAATTTATTGAAACTCAAACAGAAGTAAGGGAAAAGAACATACGAGAAAGCAATGATCCCAAGGACAAAAAAGTAACATGTAAGCACAGCATTGACCAAATCTTTTGAGAGAAATTTGAAAAGCAAAAATAATGACAAAAGCATCGCACTCCCCACCAAAGGAAAGCGCATGGCATGCTCTTTTGACATCGTTTCCTGCATTGTAATAAAAAAAACAAAAATTTCATTGATTATATTATGTAAAAGACGTAACATTAAAAGGATTTTCAAATCAGCGCAAAGCTTACTGATGGTGGTGTGGACTTTACTGACCGGTAGCAGCCCACATATACAGTCAGGCATGCTGTCAGAATTACATTCAGATTGGGATCCACCTTTAGGGCAAGTGGTGCCAATGTAAGACCTGCAAAACAAGAAATCTGAGCTACCTATTATCTTCATAAATTTTATATTACAAATGACATGACACAGAACTAGATTTTCCTGCTTACATAAAAATTAGAATGACTAAATTATTGGCAACTAACAGCTATACTTGTTATCCAATAGTACAAAGGTAACCGACACTAACAAATGAGTGGGGAAACAAATGGTTAAACAAAGTGACCGGAAACACCAACAAATGTAAACCAGTCTGTAACACTAATTCTAGATTGTGATCTCTAGAAGGTTTGAGCTTTTCTCCCTAGAAAAAGTTCTCCTTAGCCAGGTAGCCAGAACATCTATTAGTCTGACTCTACATGATAATTTGTGTGTAGACAATTGAAGAATATATACTGACCTACTTATTTGATAACATCAAGTAAACCCTCACCAATTTATAGGTGACTGTTGGGATTATTATGCTTGGGCCCTATGTTACACGCAAAGCGTTCCGTTTCGGTACGAGGAACGAAAACGGGAGCACGGAACGGTACTTGTCACGGAACGTGGTACGATAGGGGTAGTTTTCTTTGATACATTTACATAGAACGGAAAGCGTAGCTCTAGATCATGGAGTATTATTTGGATCGTTTGTGTGCGTGCGTGTGTACGTATGTAGTATATACTAATATATATAATTTAATATCTTAAATATCTATTTAAGTTCTTGGAAGAAAAAAAATTCTAGTATATTTATCAACACAAAACTGATTGTATGCTCATTTAAGTTAAGTTCTTAATGGATTAGATCGGAATGATGATTCTTGCGATTTGGATCGATAGTGTTCCCAATTTGGGAATGACCGTTCCAAATCACAAATTGCTAGTAGTTTAGCGATTTATGGTAACACAGCTTGGCCTAGCTCAATTGTCAAATTCAAATACACTAATGAATGGGGACGATACAAGAAGTGCAAATACTTGTAATCTGTTTAAGAAAGTTGAATATGCTGCTCCATCTAATAATTATTGTCACTTTGCCAGTATATGATTGACAATTTATGCACAAGATTTGAGGCAGACTCATGATACATAGTACCGGAGTTGAAAATATGATCCAAATAGCAACAGGTGAACTGAGGTCCTCATTAAATTCAAAATAAGATTTATTTAGGGAATATTCTCCCAGGATATCATAAAGTTTCCCATGCCAAGCAGTAGAATTAAAGCACAAACCAGAGGTTCATGTTGAACATCACTTGTTAATTTCTGAGCATTTTGGATAGAAAATGTACATAATCAACACATCATACTGTACCTCCAGAAATAATATTGGTTCACTTCATAGCATGCAATTAAAAAACAAATCAAGAAAGTAAAAGATGTGAGGTCCTGGATGCTGCTTTACTAATCTTTCTTTAACGCGATCGCCTTTCTCTTCAAAAGCATGCAGCTAACAACAATTAACAATGAAAGCAATTCATCAATAAGAATAAGCATAAAGGCAAAAAAAATCACCAACATCAACTATAGTCGCTAAACAAAACAACAAGCATTTATCCCAAAATTTTGGGTTCGGCTATGTAGAGTGTTTTTCATCATCTAAATGGAGATGGGGTGCTCGCTTGTCAGGTATGGTACAGATTCCCCCTGCCCGATGGTGGACAAGGATTTATTAACTGTGGGGATTCTAATTTTCGGCAGCCGCGGACAAACCTGCCGTTAATTACCACTCACTCTTATGCGAGGGAACCTCCGATTGACGGGTCAGACGTACCATGCGACTCATTCTGTGATATGTGCATTGTGCATGAAGACAATTTTAGGCCTCTTTGAACATATCGGAGGCCATCACACGGGGTCCCACTGTCCGGTCAACGGACTAAGGGTCAAGGAGGCCTAAAGCCCCCTGCGGGGCTCGAGGCAAGTACCCCGAAACAAAGATTTATTGAAGGGAGATGACTTGAGTATGTTGGAAAGCTCCTAGACGAGGAAGAAAGAGATGGTCAAAAGGGTGTGACCCTTAAGAGGGAGTCCCGAGGTGGTAGGACCTCTATGAGAGTGGTCCCGAAGCAGTGGACCCCCTTTTAAGGGGTTCCGAAGTCATGGGACCTCCAAGAGGGAGGTGCCTAAGCGATGGACCCCGTTTGGGGGGGTCCCGAAGTCGGGAGACCCCTTTAGGGGGGTTTCGAAGTCGGAAGCTCCCCGGGGGACTCCGAAGTCGGGAGCCTCGTTTTGGGGGTCCCGAAATCGAGAGCTCCGATTGAGGGGTTCCCGACAACGGGCGCCCCTTTTGGGTGAGCTCCGAAGAGGGACCCCTGAGGGGTCCCGAAGCGGGAACCACCCTTTCAGGGGAGGGGTTCCGAGAATGAACATGGGTTTTAACCCATGTTCCTATGGATTTCACAATAAATCCGATGCCGAAGAGTTTACGGGTGTGAAAGCTATGAGCTTTCACCCCAAAATCATCTATGTTATGTGTTTTGACAATGGTTTTTCATCCATGGTACTTACTTGGGGGAAACCATGGGTTTTCACCTCAAGAGTTCTCCTAACCCTTTTCTTGGATTTGATGAAAAAAAGCAAAATCTTTTTTCTTGGTTTGGGGATGTAATTTTATTTAGATTTTTGAAAAGAAAAAAACTATATTTATGGATTTTCAAGATGAGTGAGGGATGAGAGAGAAAATCACCTCAAGAGATGTGGAAGCCCCAAGACCCTAGCAATTTTTTTAGAGAAAAAAACTTATCATTTCATCATATTGTTGGGTTTAAATACCCTTACACATTTAAATATTAACCATTGGGGTTTACAAAATTTACTTGTTGCCCATTTTTCTTACATTATTCCTATTTATTATATAATATATCTATTTATTACATTTTAACTCTTTTCTTAGCATGGGACCGGCCCCTATGCTTGAGCTTGGACTTGGCTTGGGTTCGGGCTTGGGCCCACTTGGCTTGAGTTCAGGCTTGGGCCCAAGCCCGCTTTTTTAGCCTTGATTTTGAGTTTTTGATTTCGGCCGTTGTGTGTAGTTTTTTACCCCAACAGGCTAGACTATACAACAACAAAAAGTTGTCTCCTCGATTACATTAACAATTAACATACCGTTCTTAATTGTCTCTATCCACGTTCGATAGGTCTACCCTAACCCTAATTATACCAATTAATTACAATTTGTCACTTCTAACTATGGCATTTGTTGATCTCTATCATACATGTCCAAACTATCTCAATCGGTTATCTTTCATCTTATCCTCCATGGGAACGACTTCCAAATTGTTATGAATATACTCATATTTTTCAAATCTTTTAGTGCATTACCTCTCATCCATCTTAATATTCTCATTTCAATCATATTTTTTGGACATATTTCTTAATTGCCCCATACTGTGATCCATAATGAAGTGTCGGCCTTATAGTCGTCCTACATATTTCTTAATTGCCCCATACTGTGATCCATAATGAAGTGCCGGCCTTATAGTCGTCCTACAAAATTTTCCATCCAATTTCAAATGTACTCTATGATCACATAATACTTCTGAAACACTTCTCCGCTTCAACCGTCTCGTTTTGATTTTTATGAGCTATATCTTCCTTGATCTCTCAATCATTATTAATTATAGACCTTAATTATCAAAAATGGTTTTTCTAGATATTTCTTGGTCATCAATTTGCACTGTACACCCATTTGTTTGAGCTATTTTACTGAAGTAACAATTTATATACTATGTTATATTCTGATAATTATAGATCCTTTATATTCTAAGGCAGCTTTCTATTTTTCTAATTTAGAAATAATCCATTCTCTGTATTCATCTACTAAAACAATGTCATCAGCAAATACCGTACACCATAGGATGTCATCATAATTGTCTAATAAGTTTATCCATAACTAACACGAATAGATAAAGACTTGATGTCAAGCCTTGGTGGAAGTGATAGTAAATAACTATGTCTCTCCTCCAATCGTCCTCACTCTAAAACTTGCTACATATCAGCATACCTATGAGACTAGTTTTTTCATTAATACACATCGCATTATCTCTCTAGTAACCCTATCATAAGCATTTTCTAGATCGATAGAAATATCGTCAAGTGCTACTGTTTTTTCTATTTTTATATAATTTACAAAATCTCTCACTTCATTATGCCTAATTTTACAACAATACGTGATATTTCTATTATTCCTAAATTGTTTGTTTCTACCTTAAATTTGACATTATTATTTTCATTAAATAATTTATAGAAATAATGCCTCCATCTTACATTGATTTCATCGTCCTCGACTAACATTGTGCTAACTTTACTCGCCCCGGTGTTTAGCATCCATAAGCAACAAGGTTCAAACTTTTCTTAGTAACATTCCATGAAAGCACCTATAATGTTCTTGTGATATACCTAAAAGTGTTCCACCTAGCACTAAGCATAATAAAAGTCAAGGATATTTGTCATATTAGTTAGGCCACTTCTACTCTCTAAATAGACAACCGCAAGCGAGTGCATGTATGTTTATCAGGTAACTGGGTATTATCAATGGAATATACATATAATGTTTTGTATTAAGGGGGAAAGGGGAAAAAGAAAATTCACCATCCATCCTCACTCTCCATCTTCCTTTCTAAGAGACGGTACGCAACTAGGGATTGAAATCACACTGTCAAAGATCAATTTCCACAAGAAAAGCTCCTACATATACATTGCTTCTAACTAAGAAGTTGATGTTGGTCATACAATACCCATATACATCAAACCCTCCAATATTTTTTCTTTTTGAGTTATTATGTAACAGAATGCCAAGCAGAATAGGATGCGGAGGGAAGACCAGTGGAATACAACTAAATACTGATTGCAACACTCAAATTTCACAATATCAAAAATCTCCTATCTACAGTTCCAGGAAATAAAGTTAGACATGGATCATCCTTCAAGATAGCACATCATACCTAAAAGAGCAATGTTGGCAGCAAGCTCATGGTTCATCATCTTCGGTAACTTGAACTCAGGGACAGCTGAAGAATCTTATAAGCCAGACAAAGTTCATACAAAACTTAATTACCATATTATCATGAGCAAGGGAGCTTCCCTCAACTGAGAAAAAAGAGGGAAAAAGAAAAGGAAGGACTGTGCCCAAAATTACTCAGCTCTCACCTTCAAAGATGCTTAGAGTTCTATATCCTTCCCCACCTTTGGTTCTGAAATATAAGTTCTGTAAAATAAGTTAATGGCACCGGTCAATAAAATTTTAATTTACTACAATGAAACAGGAAGAAACCTGTAAAGCAATTGGTGTTGAAAGGAAAGAGAGGATTAATGTGAGAATTGATAAGAAATGGTCGCTTAAACCATTCTTTCAAACATAAAAATGGAAACCATACTAGTATATCTGCATCGAAAAATTTACAGTATATCTACATCAAAATAGTCGCCAACAAAATCAAATTTATGATCCATTTACATAGAATAAATTTGAAGAAAAATCCGTGCCGACTAAAATCTCAATTCACTCACATAAAATAAGATAAATTGAATCAGTAAAGTCTCTTCCACACAAGGATTACGCTTAGTTTCAACCTTTGAACAATTAAATTCAGATTTCCCAATCGATTTAATTTCCTTAGATCTCAACAAAACCCAAAATTTAAATTTCTTTGTTCCAATTAAAACAGTAAGAAGACCAGAAGATCACGTGAGAGCAAACCTTTGTGTTGGTGAATATCGCGGGGATAGTTTAAAAAATCCCGATCAAATCATGAATTCAAATGAAAGATTCTTTTGAAGAATCAAATCAAATCAAAAAAAACCCTAAAAAAAGAAATAAAAAGAAAGAACAAA
Organism: Agapanthus africanus; assembly: GCA_030015575.1. Taxonomy (NCBI): domain Eukaryota; kingdom Viridiplantae; phylum Streptophyta; class Magnoliopsida; order Asparagales; family Amaryllidaceae; genus Agapanthus; species Agapanthus africanus. The sequence goes on from CM057339.1 coordinate 752,392,930, forward strand.
ACCCTAGAGGATCGGAGCGCTTACACTCCTTCTCCTTCGGTTGCGATCGAAATGGAGAAGAAAAGGGGTTGGGCAGCAGCCGGCAATGTTTTTAAGAAACGTAATTTCGGTTTATTTTTGTTAAATAAAATATAAAAAAAGATGTATGTTTTTGATCCAACGGCAGCGATTGATCGCAAACGCTTGAGATTTGAGAATGTTGAATTCGGGGAGTGGGCAGGAGTCATGACTTATGAGCAGCTTTCGCGTATTTATTATTATCATTAAAAGTTAGTATTCTGCACATGGGATGCATGCACGAAAAACTTAAATATGAATAGATATTTTAATATGTTACATGTGATATTTTTAATCAATTTTTTGAATGGTTGGATCCAAATAAATACTATGTCATGATGCTCCATTTAAAAAAAAATTATGTGATACCAATCATACACAAAACTTTAGATGGAAATATGTAAACATAGCATCAAAACTTAATATGATGAATGACCCTCGATCAGCAAACAATATGTATTTCCTCTTCCTTTTGTGTTCTCTCGTCTATCTTCATCTTATATTTAACCTTCTTTTCCTCTTTCCTTATTTTTCTATTGTTATATTCTCCTTTTCATTCTTTTTTTATTCCTTTTTTCTTCCCTGCAATTTTTATTTTTATGCAAATCCAATGTTATATAAATGAGAGCTGGGAAAATCCAGTTTTATAACTTTTTTTGGGAATTTTCTTTTTTTTTTGCTCCTTTCTTTTTTTTAAACTATGGGATGTGAAAACTCTTCACTTCACACTTCGTGAGCGTATGGCACTTCCTAAGGGTTGTTTTTTGGATTTGAATTTTGATTCTTTTACACCTGGAGTCCTGTGGTTATAATAGTATATAGATAGTTTTGTGGTTATAATAGTACAAGCATTTTTGGCACGTGTATTGCATCGTAATAATATGGAATTTTATGAAATTTTTTAATATTAATTTTGACTACACGCGCAAGTAAAATAATAATGGCGTGATGCATCATGAAATTTAATTATGTGTTATTGACATAAAACAATGGTGTTTTTTCGTTTGATTTCTTTGAAAAGTTAAAAATCCATGTCAACGATTAATTTCAAAATTAAATGACCCCTTTCATTTTTGCCCTATAATGATAGTAAGCATGGTTTATGAAGCACGACAACTGAAGCAGTTCGCTTCGAAATTCATTTGCTTCGTCTAGCCGGCGAAGTGAATTTTGCTCGTCTCTCCGGCTAGGCGAGGCGAGATGATGGCTACAGCGGCGGAGCCAGAACCCGCTCGCCTCCCCGGTTCGCGAGGCTACTTCTATTTTTTTTTTAAAAAAATTAAAAAATAAAATTAGGCCAAAAAAGTTAGGTTAGGCGAGACGAAACGAAGCGATTTAGGCAAGTTGGTGGCCGTTTATGATCGTTGGGCGACGGATCCAAGAGAGTTGGTGGCCATTTATGACCGTTGAGCGACGAATCGGTCGACAATGCGAGGCGAATCGGCGAGTCTTGCCGGTTCGTGGCGATTCCCGAGACGAAGCGAGGCTAGCTAGTGAGTTAGGCGTGACAAACCATGACGAAGCACCTCCAGAAAATTGGGGAACCCACTCACTTCGTGAATTCATAGTGGGCGAGGCCAACCGCCTCGTCAAATTCCCCCACGTCACTCCGAAGCAAAGCGGATCGATTCGCCATCGATTGGCTTCATTAGCCGAGCCTAAATAGTAGTGATAGATATCGAATTTATTTTTTGAGGTTATTCTTATATAAATTAAATCTAATATTTTAACTCCCAAGGAGCTTACATGATTTTTATCTTGTAGTGGAAAAAAATATTTATGTCATTTACTTCTGGTAATGAAATAAAAATAAATATGATTTTCATAAGCATCATATTGAACTTTGTCTCTGTACGAAATAAACTACACCTTTCAGGTCATTAAAAATGTCCATGGATATATTGTCATGGAGTCGGAAAATAGAATAAATAAGGAGAAATAATAATTAGTTTTGAGTAATAAATGTCTTTCTGGTTTACACATTGAATTCGACTGCAACTGCACTTATACAAACCTTGAATTGAACAAAAGCAATAGACATGAAATCTGCAGTTTGATTGCATACATATGGCTCATCTTAACCACAAAGCCATATAGTCATTTTGGAATTTAGGTAACTAGAGTTTATTTAGATTTTTCATAACTCTCAATTCATAGATATGTCTTACCTTACTCTCAGTTAGAATTTAGATAGCCATTTCGATATCTTTTTTCTAAGAGATGTATGTAGCTAAGATCGTCTGCAGCTACCTTATTACATGCACCAAAGCATATAATAGAGGAGTCGCGCCCGCTTGGGATTTAAGTTGGATAGGACCCTCCAGTGCACGTCGTTAAAGTGTTTGGTTGTAGGGATTTGCAAGGATTTGAGATGGATACGGGAGACAAAACACTATAGCATGTACAAAGTACATTCCAAATTTAAAATCCTTGTTTGTTTATAGGATTTAGAGACCTATGAATATGTACAAAATTTGGGTTTCAAAGTAGAGTTTAAAAGAAATGAATTTAAAGGAATTTGGTGGCACATCACATTTTCCTCTAAGAAAAAAATATTTCTATCTCTATCTCTTACATGATCATTTAACATATTGAATTTAATTTTTTTGTTAAAAAAAACACAGGATTTTTTTCCTTGGATATTATATTAAAATTAAATCTAATATTTTTAACTCCAAGAAGTTAAGCTCTCATTGTCTCAAGCTTAAATTCTCGTTTAATTCTTAGCAAAAAGATATTTCTGCTTACATAATTTTTATATATATATCTAGGAAAAATTCATCGGTTCGTTTACACCCGGTCAACAAATGAATATAAATACAGTTTGGGTGTGTGCGTGTGGGTGGGGGTGATGGGGGTGGGGGAGTGTGTGATCTTTATCTCTACACAAATGTATTGCACCTGGCGCGTCACTAAAAACTTTTGTAGATAAATTGTCATGGTGCCGGGAAATAGAATAAGTAACGAGAAATAATGACTACTTTTAAATTAATAAATTGTAGCAAACATCTCCAAGATTTACACATTGAGTTCAACCCCAACTGCACTTATAGAAACTTTGAATTGAACAAAATGTATAGACATGAAAACTATGGTTTGCTTGCATACACATGACTCCAGAATATCTTCTGAACATAACTCCTAAGCCATAAGCTCGTTTTGAATTTAGATAACTAGATTTTTTTTTAAAAATTTGCCTTTTAGATTTAATGAAGCCGAACTCTTGATATGTCTTACCTAGCTCTCAATTAAAAATTAGATATCCAGAGTAGTAATTTCATTGGATATCTTTTTTTCCCCTAAGACATGTATGTAGGAGGGTCCCGCTTTGGGATTTAAGTTGGATAGGTGCCTCCAGTGGTTTTTTTTTTTTGAAATATTATTATTTTAAAAATAAATTATTACCATAGGAGGGAATTTTTAAAAATTCGTAAAATAGGACGGTTTGCCCACCATCTCACCCCACCCCAGAGTAGGGGGCGGGTTCTTGGAACCCGCCCTCTATACTATAGGGCTGGTTCCAAGAACCCACCCCCTTTGTTTTTTTTTTTTTAAATTATTAATTAATAATAATTATTATATAATAATAATTATAAATATAATTTTGATTTTGATTTTAATTATAATTATAATTATAATTATTTTTTAAAAAATTTAAAAATAAATAAACGAAAATAAATTTGAAAAAATATTAAAATTTCATTATATCAATATTTTTTACAGAATGAATACGTCATAATTTACAATAGAAAAAAATTATATCTGTTTGTAAGATGTAAATTCTATATCGACGGTCAAATTTATAATAACAAAATGAATCCGTCAAATATATAATACAAAAAAATCTGAGTGCACTTGTCACGATCCTGAAGGTCCCGCCCCTGATGACTATCCTGGATATCTGGTCCTATAATGGCATGGTTGTTTGCATAGGCTACATCTGGCTTGCCTTTGCTGAGGATCAGCATCCATTGTCATTCGATCTCGACGCACCTTAGGTCTTCCGGGCCTTATATTTTTTTCCGGCGGTAGTACAGTCGGTGTTTGTCTGTTGGCAGTATAATAGTGCCAATAGCGACTGTCCGGTATAGAATGAAATTTTGGATCGTATGCGCCTTGGTAATTGGAAACTGTATAGTGATGAGAAGCAAAATTGTAATGCGAGTTATGCATGCTGCTCGCAGCAGCAATTGCATGGGCACAAGGTAAAATGTTGTTGCTGGAAAAGACCGCATGTACACGAAGAGAGCCCTTCATCTCTAAAGTTCACGGTATATTGATTCCTATTACCGCCCGTTACCAGAAACTCCGCTGTGTCAAACCTTTCGGATCTGTAGTATTGTGCTCGGCGTTCTCTTTTCCGAAAGATATCTTCGTAATACGCGGTGAGCGGAGTCTCCATCGCCAAGGACTTTTCTCTTCTGTGCACAAAATAAGTATTCATCCGGAAAAATATTCGAACAATCAACCCCTGTATCGGTAAGCCTCTAACCCCTTTAAGGACCCCGTTGAAGCTTTCAGACATATTAGTCGTCATTGTTCCCCTCCGAAGGACGGCGCACAGGACCGCGAGGTCCTGACGTTGAGATTCGGGGTAGATGCTATTTGGTTTTATCCGTCCACCTCTCCGAAGATGCCAAGTTGATTTATGGCACCGTGTATCGAAGGTTTAGACGGATGCGACCGATATAGCAGACTTCATCAGATTCCCCCTCGCTTGAGGGGTTTTTTATTGTGAGGACGCTCTTCCCTGCAGGCGCAAGCCCCTGCAGTTAATTACGCTACCGCATCGCGGTAACCACTTTCTCCTTCTCCAGAATTTCACTTCGTGTCGTGTGTGTTTGTTTTGTTTGTGGTTGTCCGTGGATTGTATACGGAGACTAAGTAATGCCGTCGCCCGTAGGACGTGGATTAGTCCAAATCCGTATTTACTTAGATTTGGGTTTGGTGTTTTTAGTTTAAGGATATATTAGCCGTATTGAGGCTAAGATCAACTTAAACATTCGTTAAGGATATGTTAGTCCTGTTTGAGACTAAGATCGACTTAACGTGGTGATCCGTTTAATATATGGCCGTCAGGACTCATCACCTCTCTGATGTCGTTGAAGGATTACAACGATAGGTGTCAGAGGAGTTCAGAGATGTACCCTCGAACCAAAGTTGATTTGGAATTTTATAGTTCATTTGAATGTTTAAGGATACGTTAGCCGTGTTTGGGGCTAAGATCAACTTAAACGGGATCGTTTAGATCCGGTAAAAGAGCATTTGGAGGCTCTATTGTTCCAGTTTAGGGACGTGGTGGTCCATCACCAGTTTAGGGACGTGGTGGTCCATATTCCAGTTTAGGGACCTAGTGGTCCATTATTAGTTTAAGAACGTTTCGGTCCAATATTAGTTTAAGGACGTTTCGGTCCATCGCCAGTTTAGGGACGTGGTGGTCCATATTCCAGTTTAGGGACGTAGTGGTCCATTATTAGTTTAAGGACGTCTCGGTCCAATATGAGTTTAAGGACGTCTCGGTCCACGAGTTTAAGGACCCCGCAGTCCATATCGATATGTGGTCGTCGGGACCCGTCACCTCTCTGACGTCGTTGAAGGATTACAACGATAAGTGTCAGAGGAGCTCGGGGATGTACCCTCGAACCGGATATAAATTGATTTAAGAGAGCAGTTGTGCTCAGTCAATTTAATTTAAGGACTTACGGCCAAAATTGGGCTAAGTCCAGTTGGAAAAATTCACATTTTGTTTGCATTTAGCCTATTAGGCCTTTGTTTGGGCTTTCCCCTTTTTAGAATAATGCATAGCATTACTTCAGGCCATTTATGCCTATTTTGACTGGGCTCTGCCCTTTTTCATTATAATGCAGAGCATTTATTTTGGTCCATTGGACCTCTCAATTGGGCTCTGCCCTTTAAATAATGCATAGCATTATCTCTGGTCTGTTTAGACTTTTTAATTAGGCTTTGCCTTTTTAAAATAATGTGCAGTACCTTTATTTGGTCCATTAGACCTTTGATTGGGCTCTGCCCTTTAATAATGCATTGCATTTAATACTCTGACAGTGCCCCACATGGCTTGTCAGGTGCTTTGCGCAATTAAAGAGCGCAAGCGCTCGTAGAGGTGACACGTGTCACGTTCTGATGAGCGCAAGCGCAACAGCGCAGTGCGCTGCGTCAGTGCGCTGCGCTGTTGCACTGCTGACACACGGCGCTTCCTGGCGGCTTGCGCAATAGTGCAGTTTTGGCAAGTACTGGGCACTGTTCTTATTCTTTTGAATCAATTTCAGATCAAAGAAAATAAGTTTTTTCTTGTTTTTTAAAGAACCAGTGGTTCATATAAGGTGCAGGGCACTGTTATCTTGAGAATCTTTTAGATTCAGAACCAATGGTTCATAAAAAGAAGTGCAAGGCACTGTTTATTATTTATTTTTTTTCTTTTCATTAGAGATCCTTGATCTTGTTCTCAGATCAATGATCTGTTCATAAGAGAATTTTCTCTTTTTCTAAAGGTTTTTACCTTTTTCTTTTTTCTTGAGGATTTCTCTCCAATTCTTCCGAGTCTTCTCTGTTTAATTTTTCACAAAATGAGTTCCTCCTTTGAATTGATGTCTGTGGTCCTTTTTATAGTGCCCATAAATTAGTTGAATTTGTTAAAGAGATCTTTCTCTGAGTGATTTGGGGAATTTTCCCCGCCGTTGGATCTTTGATCCAAAGGCCTCTGTTTTACAGAAGAAAATCTTCTTGTTTTAACAAGAACAGAAAAGATTTCTTCAAAATTTCAATTCTGTTTTGCGCAAACGCCCCAGCGCGTGACGCGTGTCGCGCAGCGCAGCGCTTGCGCAGCTGCGCAGACACGCGTCGCGCAGCGCTGCGCTTGCGCAGCTGCGCAGACACGCGTCGCGCAGCGCAGCGCTTGCAATACTGAAGTGTTGCTTCCTTTATTAGCATTTAGATTTTCAAAGTAGAGCTTTGCTCTAATTGGGGGTCGCTTCATCTTCCGCCTTAGAATTTGAACAGAGCTTTGCTCTGATTAGGGTAAACAAATGCCTCCCCCCCCCACCGTTGTGCTTACGTGGCCTCCAAACGCAAGCGCAACGGTGGCAGAATCCCAACCGTCGCGGCAGCTTTTGGAAGTTGAAAGGGCATTTGATGCCTATAAATAGGACCTTTGGTCTTCAACAGATGATTATCATCTCCAAAATTTTATTTTCAGAACTCAGAGCCCTGCTCTTTATTTTCAAGAACTTCAAGAGTTAGACTCTTAAAACTTTTAGGTGAAAATTTTAATTTGAATTAAATTAAATTAGATTAATTTTCATTGACAGAGCCTTGCTCTCAATAGATCCCTGATCTAAAGAAGACTCATTTAGGGTTTCATTTAGCAGAGCTTTGCTCTAAAGGGGTCTAAAGAGGATTAAGGAGAACCATGTTAGGGTTCCATTAATAGAGCTTTGCTCTCCGAAAGATTTTCATTTATAATTTCTTGATTCACTAATGGAGCTTTGCTCCTTTTAAATTATATAACATAGCTTTTAAGGGTTGCTGATTGTTGTCGATCTTCTTTTACAGGAACAATGGACGCCCATATGTATGCTCTTAACGAGATCATCTCTTACGGGGACATCCGCCGACTTGGCCGCTCTCAAAATCGAGAGTTCACAAACGCGGAGTGTGCTGAAATCATGAGCCGCTTCGACGCATACAACGGTCCCCTGCTTCCCCGGCGTTCCTCCCTTCTTAAGCTTATCGTGGGAGCCATCTGGGAAGCGCTTCCCCTGTTCTGTTCAGGTGTGCCGCTTAGGGCGCTGGATGTCGCTGAGGATAAGGTGCACTCGGTGTACCTGTTGAACTTTATCTCAAAGAGACGGCGAGACAGTCTCATCGATCTCTTGCACGAGGTCTTTCAACAGTCTGCCATACTCTCTGCTTATCAGAGGGTGGAAGACATCAGGGGGGACCCTGACGCTTGTGCTCGCGAAAGAAAGCACACTAGGATGGTCCGCGAGGCTTGGAAAGTCATAGATAGGGTCGCTTTCAAGTTCCTCAATCCATGTCCTGGGTTCGAGGTTATTCCCTTGTAATAATGTTTTTCGTTTATTGCTTTTATGATTGTAAGAACTTCTGGCGACATTAATGGAAATTTTTTATCCCAGCTTGTCTTTATTATATTTTTTTGTTCTGAGTCTTTTGCCCATGCATGAATGAATGTGTTTTGAATGCTTGATCAAATGTAAATCGGATGCTCTTTCTGTTGCTTTTCTTCTTTCTCAGCATGTTGTCACAATTAGCATATAATAGAGTAGGCCTCTTGATTTCTTCATAGGATAGCGATGGTTTAGGATGCAGGTTCAGATCTGCCTCCTAAGGCTTTTCAACTCTATGAGACGTGAGGGTCTCGTAGAGATTTTTCTCCCTACGGATCAAGAGGATCTCGTAGGTGGGTTTTTCTCCTTAGGAGTCGTGAGGATTCCTAAGTGTGTTTTCTCTTTTAGGTCGTAAGGATCCTGTAAGAGAATTTTTCCCTCTTACGAGTCGAGAGGACTCATAAGCGGTTGTTTCCCTCCTTGTCGAAACTCGACTTCGGAGAGTGAGACCCGTGAATAGTATGCAAGAGACCGTTTTAGATCGACTTGCAGGGTCCCATTGTTCAGGAAGCAAGTTTTTTAGTCCCTGCTGCCTGAGGCTTCATCTTGTAAGTTGAGACGAATCGGGAATCTCCCCGCGGAGACACTGGTTTCTCTGCGAGCCGACACGAATCAGGAGGCTCTCGTCAAGGATTGTTTGTTTCCCCGAGTTGAGGAATTTGCTAAGGATTAGTTGTTTCCCTAGCGCCAAGGGTTATTTGTTCCCTTGGTGTTGAAGCGAGTCGAGAATTTCCCACGGAGGCACTGGTTGCTCTGCGAGTCGACGCGGATCAGGAGGTTCTCGTCAAGGATTGTTTGTTTCCCTAAGTTGAGGTGTTTGCTAAGGATTATTTGTTTCCCTAGCGCCAAGGATTATTTGTTTCCTTGGTGTTGAAACGAGTCGAGAATTTCCCATGGAGGCACTGGTTGCTCTGTGAGTCGACGCGGATCAGAAGGCTCTCGTCAAGGATCGAATTTGCTAAGAATTATTTGTTTCCCTAGCGCCAAGGATTATTTGTTTCCTTGGTGTTGAAACGAGTCGAGAATTCCCCACGGAGGCACTGGTTGCTCTGCGAGTCGACGTGGATCAGGAGGCTCTCGTCAAGGATCGTTTGTTTCCCTGAGTTGAGGAATTTGCTAAGGATTATTTGTTTCCCAAGCGCCAAGGATTATTTGTTTCCTTGGTGTTGAAACGAATCGAGAATTTTCCACGGAGGCACTGGTTTCTCTGCGAGTCGATGCGGATCAGGAGGCTCTCGTCAAGGATCGTTTATTTCCCTGAGTTGAGGAATTTGCTAAGGATTATTTGTTTCCCAAGCGCCAAGGATTATTTATTTCCTTGGTGTTGAAACGGATCGAGAATTTCCCACGGAGGCACTGGTTGCTCTGCGAGTCGACGCGGATCAGGAGGCTCTCGTCAAGGATCGTTTGTTTCCCTGAGTTGAGGAATTTGCTAAGAATTATTTGTTTCCCAAGTGCCAAGGATTATTTGTTTCCTTGGTGTTGAAACGGATCGAGAATTTCCCACGGAGGCACTGGTTGCTCTGCGAGTCGATGCGGATCAGGAGGCTCTCGTCAAGGATCGTTTGTTTCTCTGAGTTGAGGAATTTGCTAAGGATTATTTGTTTCCCAAGCGCCAAGGATTATTTGTTTCCTTGGTGTTGAAACGGATCGAGAATTTCCCACGGAGGCACTGGTTGCTCTGCGAGTCGATGCGGATCAGGAGGCTCTCGTCAAGGATCGTTTGTTTCCCTGAGTTGAGGAATTTGCTAAGGATTATTTATTTCCCAAGCGTCAAGGATTATTTGTTTCCTTGGTGTTGAAACGGATCGAGAATTTCCCACGGAGGCACTGGTTGCTCTGCGAGTCATGCGAATCAGGAGGCTCTCGTCAAGGATTGTTTTTTTCCCTGAGTTGAGGTATTTGCTGAAGACACTGGTTTCTTCGGAGTTGGAATGAACCGTCGAGATTTGGCTTCGTTTTCTAGCGGAGCCTGTTGGGAGAGTATGGTTCCTTCTTTGTTTGTGCCCTTGGATTGTATACGGGGATCGATGTGATCACAGCTGTAGGGCCGAAGTTTTATCATCTTTTTTTTGTTTTATTTCCGCGATGCTCTATCATTTCAGCTTTTATATCGCGAAGGTCGCGATTGCCCAATCATTTTGGCTATTTTTCGCGGTGCTCAATCATTTCGGCTGTTTATTTTGTTTTCACTCGCTGCTTTTTATTGCGAGTTGCCTAATCATTTTGGCTATTTTGCATGCATACATTTTACTTGCTGTTTTTTATTGCAAGTCGCCCCATCATTTCGGCTATTTCGTATGCATGTGCGGCCTACCGGCTTTTCACCGTAAACTTGAAATTAGACACCGATTTCGGCATCAGCACCGCTACAACTGGGATATTGCCAGGAGCGAATCATCATTTGCCTCCGTCGATATCGAACAAAGGTGGCTTAGCGAACAGGATTAAGGTCCTGTCGACTAAGGCTTTTAACTTCATGAGCCGTAGGGGTCTCACAAAGGTATTTCTCCCTACAAGTCGTGAGGATCTTGTAGGTGTACTTTCTCCTTAGGAATCGTGAGGATTCCTAAGTGTATGTTCCTCTGTATGTCGTAAGGATCCTACAAGAGGGCTTTCTCCTTGTAAATTGAGAGGACCTACAATGGCTGTTTACCATGCAAACATATCCCCAATCATGGATGAAACTTGGTTAGGGAAATGTTTATTCGCGCCCGTGGATTGTATACAAGGGCCGGTATTGAGCCACTTGTAGGGCAATATTGGAAGTTGTAGGGGCTGCTTAAGCACAGGTTTAGGTCTCTGTAACTTAAGACTTTCAAATCTTATGAGCCGTGAGTGTCCCATAAGAGAGTTCTCCTTACGAGTCGTGAGGATCTCGCAAGTGTATTTTCTCCTTAGGAATCGTGGGGATCCCTAAGTGTGTTGCTCCCTTGTGAGACGTAAGGATCTCACGCGAGTGGTTTCTCCTTACAAGGTCGAGAGGACCCTATAAGTGTCTTTTAACGAGGTTGCGCCCTTTCGGGTTTTCACAAACACTCGCCGGTAGTCCTGCTGTTTTTACTCACGGAGCCCTTTCGGGTTTTCATCCGTGCCTATTTTGCTTATGGACATACCGTTTTTTTTATTCTTTTTATTTTCTTCTTCTTTCTTTTTTTTTACGAGGTCGCGCCCTTTCGGGTTTTCACGAACACTCGCCGGTAGCCCTGCTGTTTTTACTCACGGAGCCCTTTCGGGTTTTCATCCATGCCCTTTTTGCTAATGGACATACCGTTTTTTATTTTTTATATTTTTCTTCTTCTTTTTTTATCTCGTCAGCCTATGGATGCTGCGATATTAGTTTAAGTACGTTTCGGTCCGCTATTAGTTTAAGGACGTTTCGGTCCGCTATTAGTTTAAGGACGTTTCGGTCCAATATTAGTTTAAAGACGTTTTGGTCCAATATTGAGAAGGTCGGCTACTGCTTATAAAGCTTGGGCTTAGGAAGATAGCGAGCGGACATAGTCGTCGTCGTCTACCATTGACCTAGGCTATGGCTTATTAAGCATAGTATTTCTTTAGAAAGCGACCGTTTATTGGCCTGAAAGGCCTTTCACCGTGTATGTCCATGAGTAGGTAGGCCCCTCCCTGGTAGACCTTATCTATGACATACGGGCCTTCATAGTTTGGCTCGAATTTTCCTCGTTTGGCGCGATTGGGGATCATAGGCCTTTTGACCACTAGCACAAGTTCGCCTTGGCGGAATGTCCTCGGTCGGGTTAATTTTTCATATGAGCGTGTCATCTTTGCTTTATAAGCTTCCAGATTTTGCTGTGCTATGAGCCGGGTTTCATCAAGGGCATTGAGCTCCTCAAGCCGAAGGTGAGCATTTTCTTCGTCTGTCAGCTCGTAGTGAACTGCCACTCGTAGAGAGGGTAACTCTATCTCGAGGGGGAGTACTGCTTCCGTCCCAAATACCAACGCGTAAGGCATTGTGTTTGTGGCCGTCTTAAACGTAGTTCGATACGCCCAAAGAGCCTCTTGCAGTCTCTCGTGCCAGTCCTTCTTATTTCGGGACACAATTTTCTTCATGATCTTTGTCAAGGTCTTGTTGAAGGCCTCGGCTAGACCGTTAACTCGTGGATTATAAACTGAGGAATATCTCCAGTCTATATTATGCTGTTGCGCGAAGCGACTGATTTTGTGGCTTCTGTAGGCTGGCCCGTTATCGGAGATGATCCGGCTTAGCGTTCCAAGCCGATATATGACGTGCGTCTTGAAGAAATGGAGGATATTCTCCGTCTTAACTTCCCTCAGCGGTACTGCCTCTGCCCATTTGGAGAAGTAATCAGTCGTCGCCAGGATAAAACGATGCCCTCTAGACGATGCTAGTTCGATGGGGCCGACTATGTTAGTTCCTCACATTTCGAATGGCCAGCTAGCCATCGTTGGATGTAGTGGATTTGGATGTTGGTGGATGAAGTCCCCATGAATTTAGCATGAGTGGCATTGCTTCGCATATTCGAGGCAGTCCTGAATCATCGTGGCCAGTAGTAGCCCATTTGTTTGATCTTCAACTTCATCTTTGGGCCCGCTTGGTGAGAACCGCAGAGCCCGTCGTGAACTTCTTGAACGAATCTTTTTGCTTCGTCAGGTCCGAGACATCTCAGCCATAGAGAATCAAACGACCTCCTGTACAGAGTATCGTTGATGAAGGCGCAAGACAGAGCTCGTTTCATGAGCTGATGTCTTGTGGACGCTTCTTCAGGCATTCGGTGGGACTTGAAGTAGTCTATGAAGGCTTCTCTCTAATCCTCGGTATTTTCCCAATTTTTTACTTGCAGGGTCGTCTGCTCACTCGCTCCTTTTTCTTCGGATGATTCCGGAGATATTTCTGCTGGGGCAAGCACCCGACGGCTTTATACCACGATTCTAACGTCAGCGAGGTTCTCGTCAGCCAGTTCTTTAGCAAGTTTGGCCAACGCGTCTGCTTTGCTGTTTTCCGCGCACGGTATGTTTTCCAACGTATAGGAAGGAATTTGGGTCAACAATTGTTGTACTTTTTCGCCGTACTTCACCAATTCTGGTTTGCATGTTTGGTAGTCGCCGTTTACTTGACTAACGACTAGTTGGAAATCTCCATATATGAGGAGGTTTTCAATCCCCATGTTGATGGCGATCTCGAGGCCTGCTATCAGAGCTTCGTATTCGGCTTCATTGTTTGTCCTCGGCTCCGTCAGCGAGAAGGCAAAACGCATTATCCCACCTTGTGGAGTTACAAAGATGAGTCCTACCCCCGATTTGATTATAGGGGTACTTTGTTTGCGCTTCTTCACGGAAGATGCTCCGTCGAAATAAAGCTCCCATCGGGTATTATCACCGTCGATCGCATCAAACGCATGTTCGTCTGGAAGATCGCAGTTTAAAGGAGAGTCGGCCGGTATCGGATGTTCAGCGAGGAAGTCGGCGATGGCCTGGCCTTTCACTGCCTTGAGAGGTTGATATGTTATCGAGAACTCCATCAAGAGCAGGGCCCATTTAGCGAGTCGTCTCGTCAATATGGCCTTCGACATCAAATACTTAAGAGGGTCTACCTTTGAAATGAGACGGACCTCATGCGCCAACGCATAGTGCCTGAGCTTTGTTATCGCAAAGATCAACGACAGGCAGTGTTTTTCAATAGGGGAGTAGTTGCTTTCTGCCCCCAGCAGGACTCGACTTAAGCAGTAGAGTGCTCTTTCCTTCCCTTGATCGTTCTATTGTGCCCATAATGCGCCTAAGGAACCTGTGAGGGCGGTTGTATAAAGAATGAGGAGTTTTCCCTTGGCTAGAGCAGCCAACACCGGCGGGTTCTGCAGGTATTGTTTGATCTCGTCTAGCGCGCTTTGGCATTTTTGGTCCCAGACGAACAGGGTTCCCTTCTTCATCAGGTGGCTGTAAGGACGGCACTTTCCTGAAAGGTTGGATATAAATCGCCGTATATACACGAGCTTCCCTTGGAGAGACCGCAGCTGTTTGAGAGTCCTTGGCGGAGGCATTTCCATGATCGCCTTGATCTTTGACGGATCTATCTCAATACCTCGATGTCGGACGATGAATCCCAGGAATTTTCCCGAGGAAACTCCGAATGCACACTTGAGAGGGTCCATTTTCAAGTTGTATTGCCGAAGGCGTTGAAATACGGTCTTCAAATGCTCGAGATGTTCCTCGTATGATTTGCTTTTAACCACGAGATCGTTGATATAGCATTCGACGATTTCGTGTATAAGGTCATCGAAGATCTTCGTCATGGCCCTTTGGTAGGTGGCACCGGCGTTCTTTAGACCGAAGGGCATCACCTTGTAACAGAATATTCCCAGAGGAGTCTTGAAGGCGGTGTGCTTCTGGTCTTCGGGGTGCATCTTTATCTGATTATATCCCGACGAGCCATCCATGAAGGAGAAAACCTCATGAGTGGGTGTATTGTCTATCATCAGTTCGGTGACTGGTACTGGGAAATCGTCCTTCGGGCAGGCTTTATTGAGATCCCGGAAGTCTACGCATATGCGCACTGTCCCATTTTTCTTCATCACCGGGACGATATTGGCGATCCATTCAGGGTATTGAACTTCCTGGATGAAGCCAGAGTCGATCAGCTTCTTGACCTCGGTATTGATACTCATCTCAAGCTCGAGCCGCATTCTTCTCGACGCCTGTTTGACTAGTTTGACGTCCGGAGATATCGCCAATCTGTGCACAGCAATTTCTGGATCTAGTCCCGGTATTTCGGAATAGTTCCACGCGAAGCAATCTTTGTGCTGCATAAGCAGGTCTTTTAATGAAGCCACCTTCTCTTCGGACAGTAGCTCACTAACAAATGTCGGTCGCGGGTCGTTCGCCATTCCCATCTCAATTTTCTTAAGGTTATCTGCAGTGGTATGAATTCCGTCTTCTAGCTCTTTTGGCGCTGGTGGAAATTCTGAGATTACCTTGTCGTTGCTGTTTTCGAAGTACCAGGGAAGGTCATCCATGTTCTCGGGCTCTTCTTTTGATATCGTGATCACGTTACAAGTACGAATTCGCTTCCAATCCCAATGTGGAACTGGCTTTTCTTCCATGACCTTGGGTTCGTGCCTCTGTGGCGGCGCTACCCTCCAGTTGTCGGACAGAGCGAACTTGCCAAGCTGATACTGATCTTCAACCCAATTCTTGAAGGTGAAGCAGTCCTCGAGAGGGGGCCCTATCACTCGGTGATAAGAGCAATAGTCTGGGTGTGAGACCTCGCCCGCTTGTTCGGGGTGTTTAGACTCCGGCAATGTAAGCATTTGATGTTTTAGAGCAAGATCAAGTATCTTCTTCGTCTTGTCCCGAGGAAACGAGTATGCTCGACCCATTTTCTTCATGAGGGATAGATCAATAACGCTCGACTTCTGTTTGCGTGGCTTCTTAGCCCTGCTTTGTTGTTGTTGAGCGCCTTTTTGGCCTTTCAACTTAGTGCGTCGAGCCTTCTTTATAACAGGTTGACAAGGAGCGGCATTTTCATCTTTCACGGCCTGTTGGAGAAGGCGTTGCGTTTTGGCTTTCTCATAAATGGCCATCTCACGGTTGTAGTCGTCTCGGACTTTTTGACCGGCGTCCCTTATAAGCTTGTCCATTTGTTCTTCGAACGACGGACTGGGCGCTTTTGCATCTGGAACTTTCACTGTCTCAGGATTAGCGTCCTCCCATTGAGCATCCGCTTCTTCATCGAAGTCATACACGACGTAACAGCTAGTAGCTCTCGTTTCTTTGACCGGATGTATCCAAGTCCTTTTGTCTCCATTCTCCCATTAGGCAATTTACGTTGAGTCCCGGGAACATTCCAGACTTTGTCATAGAACTTGGTTTTTCGAACGGTCTGCTTGAAGGATATCCCCTGGCGTCTAAGCAGCTTTTTCAAACCTTCCGTATAATATCTGGGAAGACGAATAGGCTGAAGTCTGTCGAGCGTAGGATCCGCGCCATGCCAGATTTCTTTCTCCACTTTAGTTTCTTCAGAGCGGTAGAATAGAATTGCTTTTTCGCTTTCTCGCCTGGGAGGGACATAGAACGTTTGCAGCTCTTCTATATTGTAAATATTAAGTGCATCCAATTCTTTATGGTGTTTAAGCGGCACCATGGCAACTTATAGACTTTGTTCTTCGTCAGCGGACGTTCGTATTGAAGGTCGAGCAGAGAATACAGCATGGACCTTATCTTCCGAGTCGCTACCAAAGATCAACGTAGGAGCGGACGGCCCTGGCTTGTTGTGTTGGGATGGAGCCGAATAAACTATCTCCTCTTCCTCCTCAGTATCACTGCCGAAGAAAGGGATGGTGGCGTTAGCTTTGTTCTCAGGCTTGTTACACTTCTCCGTGTCTTCGAAATCCGGTAAGAAGTATTTGGCATCTTCATATTTGCGGACCTGGTTCACAGAGAACGGTTTCAGTTCTCCCATTACGGTATACTCGAAACCATCCTTAAAATACTTCATACACTGATGTTGCGTAGAAGGGATGATGTTGTACTCGTGTAACCACGGTCGGCCGAGCAGAGCATTGTAGCACGTCTTGGGTCTATGACGTGGAACTTAATGTCCGTGACGAGTAGCCCGAAGCGTAGCGTCAGTATCACAAACCCAAGAGTTCTCGATGACTGGGAGTCGAACCCGGAGATGGTGATCTTGTCACGAGCAAGGTGCTGGACGCTCATGCAGATTTCTTTTAACACCCGCATATTGAGGAGATTAACAGAGGATCCATTGTCGATCAGGATTTTGCCTATCTTTATATCGTGGCAGTATCCTGAGACATAGAGGGGGCGATTGTGTTCGCACGTCCCAAGGAAAATGTCTTCATCACCAAAAGCGACATCGGCCGTGTGCACTTCCTCCAATTCATCCTTCATCTTTTCTTCAGCCAAGAAAGCTTGGAATTGCTCCGGATCCTGTAGTGCCTTGATTAATGAATCTCTCGCCTCCTTTGATAGCAAAAGGGCGTCAAGATTGCTGAGCTGCGACGGTAGCTTCCTCAGATGCGCTAAGACGTTGTAATCCACCTTATTTCTCTTTGGCGGGTCCTTGGCACTTAGTTCTTCCACCACTTGGTCATCTAAGACGATATCTTCGGAGACCTTTTCTTTCCCTTTATCTTTTCTGTTTGAGGGTGTGAGATTCTTTTCAGGCAGCGTCCGATTCCGCGGCCGGATATTTTCGCAGACTTTCGGCTCTTCTTCTTTTCCCCAAGTGGACTCTTTAAAGAGAGGGGCAAGTTCCAGCTCTTCATCAGAATCGCTCCCGAACGTAGGCACTTGTGACCCGCCGGTGTTAACCATGCGACAATCGCCAGTAGTTCTTTTAAGCTCTTCGGTCGTATTTTTCCGCTCCCGACAAGTTTTGCGCTTTTCCCGCTTAAAGCGTTGTTGATGAGCAACGTATCCTTGCCACCATCTATCGAAAGCTTTGCACTCTTGAGTGGGGTGCGAAACCTTCTGATGATATAAGCAATAGGAGGGGTGCATTTCTATTTCACCAGTAATTTTTCCTTCGGAGGATGGTAGCTTCATGCCCATTGATATGGCCTTAGCAAACCTTTTCCTCATCTTGAATTGGCTTTTGTCGGTAGTGGAGGTATTTTGCTCCAGCGGGATCATTTCAGCTCTTTAATCAAGTCGCTGGCGCTTGGCCCTTTCAAATATAGCCGTCTCGTGTTCTTGATCAGCTTTACTTTTCAACCGAGCTTCATTAAGGAATGCGTCAATCACTTCATCTGATGGCCCCGGAATTTTTGATTTGGTATCTGCCCCCAGCGTTTCAGTATAAGAAGTCTCTTCATCGTTTATGAACGAATGAGAAATCACATGACAACTCGCCACGTGTTCTTCAGATTCATCAAATGAACTTTCTCCTTCATCTTCCTCTTGAAAGACGTGATTGAGGAGCTCTTGGAATGTAATGGGAGTCCGTGCCTTCTGGTTGTATTCCTCCAGCGCGTCAATTTATTTTTGCAAGTCCGTGCGCTTGTCGCCAGGCTTCACGGGCTTCTTTGATTTCTTCTTCTTCTTTTTCGAAGATTTTTACGGCTGGTTGCGAGTGCTTGAGCCACCACCATCGGTTTTTGGAGTTGTACGTGGCTTCAACATCCCCTCAATGACCTGCAGTTCCAACGGGTTCTTCCACCTAATCGCTGGACATGTCTGAAGATCGTTTAGCATCCTTTTTGTCTTGGCTGATAATACAACCTCTCAAGGAGCTTCTTCAACGACGGAGCATGTTGCCCCCGGCGTATTCGTTCCCTTAGAGGTGTGGGGCTGCGGGGGATTGACCTTCCATTTGTCAGATAACGCGAATTTGCCCTGTCGGTACTGGTTTTCAAGCCAATTTTTGAAAACGTAGCAATCTTCGATCGGATGGCCCAGTACTCGATGATAAGGATAGTAGTTGGGCTCATTGACATCATTTGGTTGCAACGGACGTTTTGGATCCGGCAGATTTATGAGTCGGTTGCGCAACGCCGGCTCGAATAACCTTCTCGTTTTATCGCGGGGAAAAGAGTAAGAACGTCCCATCCTATCCTCAAGGGCTACATACGGACGCATATTATTTTGACGAACAACCGGCTTTGAGTCGCTCGGTTGTTGTTGAGCATTAGCGACAACGATCGCTTTTCCCTTCCCTTTGTCATTTCGGGAGTCCGGCTTTGGAAGAGGGGGTTTATGGCCCATCTGATCCATTTGCGCTAGCTTGTCAATCAAGGCTTGGAAGGTAGTCGGCTTGAAAAACATCATAAATTGCGAGATGGTTGCTTGCGGATCAAGGGTTCCCACAAACATACCCACCGCAGGAGCTTCTTCAATGCGCTGCTCGCACTTCGACCATAAGTTCCACCATCGTATAGCATATTGAATCCACGTCTCGCCTGGCTTTCCCCTGGCGTTAATCAGTGTCGTCATCGGAGTGCGTTCACTGGCGCTTGCAAAACGCTGAGTAAACAGCAGCTCCATCTCCGCGAAGGTTTTAATAGAGTCGTTCGGGTGCTCAGAGTACCACTCGAACGCCATATCTAATAAGCTTCCAACGAACTGGCGAAGCAACAGCTTGTCGTCACCACCGGTGTTGCCGCAGAGTGTCCTGAACTGGGCGACATGCTGGTGAGGATTGCCCGTCCCCTTGTAGACATGGAACTTGGGAATTGTGTAACCTGGCGGGTACTTGATTTGGTCGTACCAACTTGGATATGGCCGACCCGTTTTTACGACCTGGTCAGCTGCTTCAGCCGCATGATGAACCCGTATTTGTTGGGCTATGTATTCGTCCAAATCAGTTTTAGAGATTGTATCCTCTTTAGCTGTTGAAAGAGCTGGCGGAGGATTTGATGTCTCTCCCCTATCGTCTCCAAGGACGATCGGGGGCTCTTCAGCCGGAGGATCTTGTTGTATCATCATCCCTATCATGTCTTGGAAGAGGAGGCTCATACGCTGTATGTTGGCTGCTTGTTCAGCAGCCTCTTTGTCCTTCTTCTCCAATATTCGACGAAGGAATTCGGCGTCGGTTTCTTCCTCCTGGCGTTCATCCGAGGATGTTTCAGGGTTTTCTTTTGGCCCTGTAAGTGCGGCCATAGCGCTCATCGTCTCTTGGAGTTTCTTCTCCTGCTCCTTGGTCACTGATCGCGTAAGTGGTCGATGACCCGTAGACATGCGACTGTCCTCTTTACCAGATGCCACATAGACGGTATGAACTACAATGCCCCCTGACTTAGGGCGTTTGGGTTCACCACCTCGGATATTTATCACCGGCGTGGGGGTTTTCTCCGGCCTCCTTCTTTTGTGGGCCATAGAAGTTGAGGGGGCTGTTGCTTTGGGCACCGTGGCGACTATCATCCTTTCCTGTTTGATCGGACGGTATTTTTCTTTTTGCACCTTCGTCTTCTTTTGTTGACGAGAGTGATCTGGGTCAATTACGGAATCTTGAACGATCCGCCAAACTTTATAAATTTTTGAAGACAGCCGTTGAGGGGGCTGTTCCTGTATTGTTTCCGGAACTCTCTCCGCGGGTGGAGGAGATCTTTTCAGTGTAGCGGTTGGAGAGTTCTTCCGTACCCTCCTCAGCAGTTCAAAGCTGTTCCCAGTTGGAACAGCAGCGTTGACTTCCACCACTGGAGCTGGTGGAGTTAGCCCTGAGGGGGAGTTGCCCCCTACCTTCCTCACTCGTTGCCAATGGCGACGTCGAGCACGACGAGCCGTTGGGACTGGCTCGGAGATGGAGACAGCTTCTTTTTGCCTCCTATCTGAATGAGGCGCCGCTGATGTTAACCTCTTAAAGACTGAAGTTATCTTTTGAGGGGTGATATTCAACCTGTCGAAGACGGATCCTCGAGCAAGGGCAGGAGCAGGAATCGTCAGTCTTGAAAAGACTGATTCTTTGACAGGGGAAGCCGCCTTGACGACTTCTGGAGCAGCAGTTATTGCCTTCCTTGGGACAGCCAATTTAGAGTTCGGATCCAGCCTGGTGAAAACTGTCACGCCCCGCTTCCCAAAGTACGCTAGAGTGGGCACGTGACATATCCAACCATGCTACCTGTGGATAGGAAAAATCCTTCCACAGTCACATTACGGCTGTGGAGATATCAAGAACAGGAAAGTAAACTAACTACCTAGAACATGTCCATAAGCCAGAGTAAAAGAATCAAGAGATAACAATATGCGGAAGCCAAAATATACAATAAATGAAACACCTGGAGTGAAACTACGTACCGACAGGAACCTCACCGCTCGTCTAACAGCGGCAAAACTCCTAATCAGTCTGCAGCAAGGTAGAAGAATCTGGGCCATGCAAAACCCAGACGTCAGCGCGTCAAGTCATCAAGTAATAACATAGTAAACAGGCAATGCAAATATAAACATGAATAAAGCAAGGGTAACAATAATATAAATCAGAGCAGTACAGGGTAGTGTGCAGTGGGTAAACTGGATTGTTCTATCAGGTTCTCTGTGTAGGGTGTTTTTCGTCACCCCATTGAGATGGAAATACGCGCGCGCTTGTCAGGCGTATACTACAGATTCCCCCCGCTTAGGGTAGGCCGGGGTTTATTGATTGTGGGGATCCAAATCTCCGGCAGCCACGGACTAAGCTGTCGTTAATTACCCCTCGCCTTTGGGGCGAGGGAACCTCCGATTAACGGGTTAAAATGGTCATGCGAACTCAGTGTGCAGTGTACGTGTGTTGTGTTTTGAAAAGGGGGGTTTGGATATATCGGGAGCCACGCAGAGTTTTTACGGGGGTCCCGCTACCCGGATAGCGGGCTAGGGGTCAAGGGGGCTAGCAGCCCCCTTGCGGGGTGCGGGGCAGCGCCCCGTTAGAAATTTTTTTCTAACAGGGACAGTGTCGCGGAGTATGTGTGTGTGTAAATATGTATACATATGTGTGTATATATATATATATATGTATATATGTATATATATATATAAAAGAAAGAGGGGGAAAAGGCATCCAAAAGGATGCGTGGGGGCAGCACTTTGGGCGCTGTGCGCCTAGGTGCTGTGCGCTCAGGCGCTAGAGTGCCACGTGTCGGCACATGGGCGTTCTGTGCTTGAGCGCAAGTGTGCCACGTGTCGGCACCGGGGCGACTTGCACCTGAGCGCTTGCGCTTGAGCGCAAGCGCGCCACGTGTCGGCACCGGGGCGACTTGCGCTGGAGCGCTTGCGCTGGAGCGCTTGCGCTGGAGCGCAAGCGCGCCACGTGTCGGCACGGGGACGACTTGCGCTGGAGCGCTTGCGCGCGCTGGAGCGCAAGCGCTCCAAGGCACCGGGGCGACTTGCGCTCGAGCGCTTGCGCGCGCAAGCGCGCCACGTGTCGGCACCGGGACGACTTGCGCTCGAGCGCTTGCGCGCGCAAGCGCGCCACGTGTCGGCACCGGGGCGACTTGCGCTCGAGCACTTGCGCTTGAGCGCAAGCACGCCACGTGTCAGCACGCGGGCGCTCTGCGCTTGAGCGCCGGCGAGAAAAGGAGGCTTTTAGCCTAAGAAACAGAAGCTATGCTTCAAAAAGGAAATATTTGTTGTTTTATATATGGAGTTAAACTCCTAGGATGTTTTGAAGCTGATGAAGGGGGTTCTTCTTCTTCCTCCTGTTGTTTGGCCGGATCTTGAAGATCAAGAAGTAGGAGATTTTAAAAATCGCTCCTTTTTAAGATCTGATGGAAGATCTGAGTTCCCCTTTGTGGGTTTTGTGGTGGAAAACTACTTAGTTTTGGAAAAGAAAGAGTAAAACTCTTGATTTAATTCAAAGAAATGAGAAGGTTTTTAACCTTGGAGAAGGAGCAGGAGGCACAAAGAACCCTATTTTTGGGGGAATGAAAAAGTGTTTTTTTATTCATCATCATTTTGCCTTATATAGGCTTACATATTTACATATAGCCCCTTGGGCTTCACAAAATGGCATTTTGCCTATCCCATGGCTCATGTGCCATTTCATTTTTTGCACATAAGCCATGGACTTACAAAATATTGGCTTTATGCCCATTTTACATACATTCATGTATAAAAAATTACATAAAAATTATTTATTACATGATTTCATTTTTGGCATGGGGAGGGTCGGTCGCTTCATGTTTCGGGCTCGATCTGGGCATGGGCCCACTTGACCTGGGCTTGGGCCCACCTGGCTTGGGGTTGACCTTGACTTTGACTCGGTCAACCGGGGTGTAAATTTTTACCCCAACAAAGTGCCCCCCATCAATAAATGCACACCGCACATTTGAGTTGTGTGCATGAAATTGATGGATCTTGAAGCTGGACTTCGAGGTGGAACATCATTCCGGGGGCGGAGCACCATCCCGGGGAGCATGATTCCCGGGGATCGGAGTATCATTCTGATTCGCGGAGCATAATTCCAGGGGATCGGAGCATCATTCCGATGAGCGGAGCATGGTTCCAGGGGATCGGAGCATCATTCCGATGGGCGGAGCATGGTTCCAGGGATCGGAGCATCATTCCGATGAGCGGAGCATGGTTCCAGGGTATCGGAGCATCATTCCGAAGAGCGGAGCATAATTCCAGGGGATTGGAGCATCATTCCGAAGGGCGGAGCATGATTCCAGGGGATCGGAGCATCATTCCGATGAGCGGAGCATGATTCCAGGGATCGGAGCATCATTCCGATGAGCGGAGCATGGTTCCAGGGATCGGAGCATCATTCCGATGGGCGGAGCATGATTCCAGGGGATCGGAGCATCATTCCGATGGGCGGAGCATAATTCCAGAGATCGGAGCATGATTCCAGGATTTGGAGCATCATTCCGAAGGGCGGAGCATGATTCCAGAGTTCGGAGCATCATTCCGAAGGGCGGAGCATCATTCCAAAGTTCGGAGCATCTTTCCGAAGAGCGGAGCATAATTCCAGGGATCGGAGCATCGTTCCGATGGGCGGAGCATAATTCCAGAGATCGGAGCATCGTTCCGATGATCGGAGCATGATTCCAAGATTCGGAGCATCATTCCGAAGGGCGGAGCATGATTCCAGAGTTCGGAGCATCTTTCCGAAGAGCGGAGCATGATTCCAGGGATCGGAGCATCATTCCGAAGGGTGGAGCATGATTCCAGAGTTCGGAGCATCATTCCGAAGGGCGGAGCATGATTCCAGAGTTCGGAGCATCTTTCCGAAGAGCGGAGCATGATTCCATGGGATCGGAGCATCATTCCGATGAGCGGAGCATGATTCCAGGGGATCGGAGCATCATTCCGAAGAGCGGCAGACATTTTGACCGAAGCATAATTTCGATGCAGAGGTTGATTCCCAGGCGAAGCTTAATTTCGACAAGGAAGGCAGATATTCCGAGGCGAAGCATTGATTTCGACACGGGATACATTCTGAGACGGAGCATGATTCCGGCGCAGAGCTTGTTGGCTGACTTGATTCCGAGACGAAGCATAATTTCGACAGGGAAGGCAGGTACACCGAAGCGAAGCATCATTTCGACACGGGGTGCATTCTGAGACGAAGTATAATTCCGACGCAGAGCTTGCTGGTTGACTTGATTCCGAGGTGGAGCATAATTCCGATGAGGAGGTCGTTGGTTGATTCCGAGCCGAAGCATAATTCCGACAGGGAAGGCAGATACACCGAGGCGAACCATCATTTCAACATGAGGTGCACATTCTGAGACGAAACATGATTCCGACGCAGAGCTTATTGGCTGACTTGATTTGGGTTGACATCAGTATCGCTACACTGGAATATGGTACCAAGAGCGAATCATCATTTGTCATGAGAGGATTTTGGGATTGGTTTTGGTTGGTATCTGCATTGCTGCAATGGAATAATGTCAGGAGCAACTCATCATTTGCCCCGGGAGGACTTGGGAGAGATTGGGATCATTTTACGCCCGTGGATTGTATACGGTTTTGCAGGATGTATGATCCAGACCGTAGGGACGGAAAAATTTTGGGACATTGTTGGCGTCTGCATCGCTGCACTGGAATATGGTACCAGGAGCGACTCATCATTCGCCATTGGGGTATGGGATTCGGAATTTGGTTGGCGTCTGCATCGCTGCACTGGAATATGGTACCAGGAGCGACTCATCATTCGATACTTGGGGATTGGGATTTGGGATTTGGTTGGCATCTGCATCGCTGCACTGGAATATGGTACCAGGAGCGACTCGTCATTCGCCACTTGGGGATTGGGATTTGGAATTTGGTTGGCGTCTGCATCGCTACACTGGAATATGGTACCAGGAGCGACTCATCATTCGCCACTTGGGGATTGGGGAGCGATGGCTTAGGAGACAGGTTTAGATCCCTAAAACTTAAGACTTTTCAATTTTATGGGCCGTGAGGGTCCCATAAAAGCATTTTCTCCCTACGAGTCGTAAGGATCCCACGGGTGTATTTTCTCCTTAAGAGTCGTGAGGACTCCTAAGTGTGTTTTTCCTTGGTGGGTCGTAAGGATCTCACGAAGGTTTGTTCTCCTCATGCATCGTGAGGACACATGAGTGGGTCTTTCCAATGAAGCATAATTCCAAAGGCGGAGACCAGCCGCGTAACTGGTGATTGCGGTGGGGCATGGGTATGCTGAGAATTATTTGAGCCCGTGGATTGTATACGGCAGTCAATTTGGGGACTGGCCGTAGGGCCGGGAGAATTTTGGGAAATTGGATTTTGGTTGGCGTCTGCATCGCTGCACTGGAATATGGTACCAGGAGCGACTCATCATTCGCCACTTTTTTTGTTTTGTGTTTTTTTTTGTTTTACCGCGATTGCTCTATCATTTCAGCTTTTCTTATCGCGAAGGCTGCGATTGCCCTATCATTTTGGCTATTTATTCGCGGTTGCCCCATCATTTCGGCTTTATTTTCATTTTTATTTTCACTCGCTGATTTTTATTGCGAGTTGCCCCATCATTTCGGCTTTTCTTTATTTTTCTTTTATTTACACATTTTTTTTATTTACATTTTTTTTTACATTCCCCAGTTTAACGACTTAGAGGTCGACTGTTCCCAGTTTAATGACGTGGTGGTCGACTGTTCTCAGAGAAAGGCAGATGTCTGAGAGAATCGGTTTCACGAAGAACTTCGGTCTCCATTTGTATGAAATTGGCGGTTGCAGCTTGACTGTTTGTTAACACGCCTTTGGACAGTTCTATCTCTCCTGCCTTGTATTGCTTTTCGACCCAATTTTTGAAGACGAAGCAGTCCTCAATGGCATGACCTATCACTCTGTGATAGGGGCAGTATTTGGGGTCGTCGGTCCTATTCGCTTCCTGCGGTCTTTTTGACTCTGGCAGTTGTAGACCGTTCTTTAGGGCGTCTTTGAATATTTTACGGATTTTGTCCCTTCTGAAGGAATAGACCTTATCCAGCTTTTCTTTCAGTGGAGATTCTCCTCCCTCTCCGAACATTGGCTTCCGAGGCTGGTTGGCGCTAGGTCCGCTCGTCCCTTGCTTATTTCGGTTAGCCGAAGTGTTGAAAGATTCAGAATCATCGGAGTTTCCGCCTTTGCGATTATCGTCCTTCGGGTTTCTCCAGGACTTATTATTATTTTGAGAATCCGAGGAGGACTCCTGTTTTAAGCGCTCCAGCATCTGGACTTTCCTGGTCAGCTCTTGGAATGTTTTGAGACCCGCGGTGCATAAAAACGGGGCCATCCAATTGTTGAGATTTCCGACGAGGAGACTGACAGATTGGTCCCGCTCTATCGGCGGTTCGCATTTGACGGAGAGATTGCGCCATCGGGTTATAAAATCCTTGCTGCTTTCGTCGCTCTTGGGCTTGGTCCTTACGAGCTCGGCAATGGTAATCTTATCACCGACGCTCATGAACCTCTGCCGAAACAGAGACTCCATTTGGACAAAAGTTGTGACGGAGTCATCCGGTATGCTCGCGTACCAGTCGAAAGCAACATCGGTCAAGCTATTAACAAACTGGCGAAGGAGAAGCGCATCATTGCCCCCAGTGTTCCCGCATGAGGCTTTGAAGTGGGCGATATGCTGATTCGCATTTCCCGTCCCATCGAATCTTCCGAATTTGGGGATGACATAGCCTCTAGGAAATTCTACCAGATCATACTGAGCAGGATATGGTCTCCCACTACTGCTGATATCTTTTTGTGCTTCGGCTTTGGCCACCAATGTTTTGACTTTGCTAGCGACCAAATCCATGATTTGATCTTGAGTTAGCGGGTTACTGTCATCGGTAGCCAAGACATTTCCTGAGATAGGATGCGACTGGTTTTCATGTAGTTCGCCCACTTTTGGATTTGAGGGAATAGGCGTCGGCTGCTTTGGGACACCATTTCCCGGTTCACGAGCAGAGCCCTCCGCTTGATTGGGCGGCTGAGAGGCAAGTCGGGCCATGAGCTGCATCACGACATTAGTCAAGTCATCAATTTTGGAGTAGAGTTTGTCCATCTCCTTGTCTTTGTTTCTGAGCTGCTTTCGGAGCTCTTGAAGCGTCTCTTGTTCCGCGGTCCTGGGGCGGAAAGTCGGCTCTTCTTTGCTTTCCGAGCCCGACTCCTCATGGACCGAAGGGTCTTTCCGCCTATCATCCTCATCAAGAGGGTTTTCATCACCCAGCAGAGGTGGCTATTCTTGGGAAGCGGCCACCACATTCAAGCCAGATTGGGTTTGAGATGTGGTATCCCCGTCCTTGCTCTTGCTGCGCGTGCCCACCGTGTAGACAGTATGGACCACATACCCAGCCATTTCCTCATCTTCGGCAGGGTAACCCTGTTCTTCGAACCTCATGAGGTTTAGTCTGGCAGGAGCCCTAGCCCTTTTGTTGGCTCTATATCTGAGCCTTTTCTCCCTCAGCTTCTCGATTTTGAAGGCTTGGCGGGCATCCGCTATCCGAGAAGCCATTGTGAGTTGATCAGAGGAGAGCTTAGAGAAGACACCCGATCGAGCATTTGTCAGGGGCGCCGCTGGAGCTTGCTCGGGACGCGTTGTAGCTTTGTTGGTGTTGATGGCCTTGCCCCCAGCTGTGGCCAAAGAAAGTCGTTCAGACACCGACTTGCGTTTGGGTTGCGGCGCCCTTGAGATCACCACATTTGGTCTCCTGCCTTTCGAGACCGGTTTGTCTGCCACCGGGGCTTGAGGAGCTGGGATGGAGCCAACTGGCATGAACATAATAGAGCCGAATGGTAGCAGCGGCTCCTCCCATTGTTGCCCGAGACTGGCCGAAAGGACCGTCCTAGAGTCTATCCTCATCGTGTAGGAGACGGGAGCTGAGTTCATCATCGAAGACATCGTCGGAAGGTGATTGCTTGAAAATCTGCATGAAAAAGCATTATTTTTAGTATAAATACGGGTATGTATATTGATTGAGTTCGCATGAACGCTTAACCCGAAATATGGGAGGAGAGATAAGTCCCACCGGGCGTGCCAGAATCTGTAGGGTGTTTTTCGTCACCCCATTGAGATGGGAATACGCGCGCACTTGTCAGGCGTATACTACAGATTCCCCCGCCTAGGGTAGGCCGGGGTTTATTGATTGTGGGGATCCAAATCTCCGGCAGCCGGGGACTAAACTGCCGTTAATTACCCCTCGCCTTTGGGGCGAGGGAACCTCTGATTAACGGGGAAATTTTTTTCTAACAGGGACAATGTCGCGGAGTATGTGTGTGTATAAATATGTATACATATGTGTGTATATATATATATATGTATATATGTATATATATATATAAAAGAATGAGGGGGAAAAGGCATCCAAAAGGATGCGTGGGGGCAGCACTTTGGGCGTTGTGCGCCTAGGTGCTGTGCGCTCAGGCGTTAGAGTGCCACGTGTCGGCACATGGGCGTTCTGTGCTTGAGCGCAAGTGTGCCACGTGTCGGCACCGGGGCGACTTGCACCTGAGCGCTTGCGCTTGAGCGCAAGCGCGCCACGTGTCGGCACGGGGGCGACTTGCGCTCGAGCGCTTGCGCTGGAGCGCAAGCGCTCCACGTGTCGGCACCGGGGCGACTTGCGCTCGAGCGCTTGCGCTCGAGCGCTTGCGCTTGAGCGCAAGCGCGCCACGTGTCGATACGCGGGCGCACTGCGCTTGAGCGCCGGCGAGAAAAGGAGGCTTTTAACCTAAGAAACAGAAGCTATGCTTCAAAAAGGAAATATTTGTTATTTTATATATATGGAGTTAAACTCCTAGGATGTTTTGAAGCTGATGAAGGGGGTTCTTCTTCTTCCTCCTGTTGTTTGGCTGGATCTTGAAGATCAAGAAGTAGGAGATTTTAAAAATCGCTCCTTTTTAAAATTTGATGGAAGATCTGAGTTCCCCTTTGTGGGTTTTGTGGTGGAAAACTACTTAGTTTTGGAAAAGAAAGAGTAAAACTCTTGATTTAATTCAAAGAAATGAGAAGGTTTTGAACCTTGGAGAAGGAGCAGGAGGCACAAAGAACCCTATTTTTGGGGGAATGAAAAAGTGTTTTTTTATTCATCATCATTTTGCCTTATATAGGCTTACATATTTACATATAGCCCCTTGGGCTTCACAAAATGGCATTTTGCCTATCCCATGGCTCATGTGCCATTTCATTTTTTGCACATAAGCCATGGGCTTACAAAATATTGGCTTTATGCCCATTTTGCATACATTCATGTATAAAAAATTACATAAAAATTATTTATTACATGATTTCATTTTTGGCATGGGGAGGGTCGGCCGCTTCATGTTTCGGGCTCGATCTGGGCATGGGCCCACTTGACCTGGGCTTGGGCCCACCTGGCTTGGGGTTGACCTTGACTTTGACTCGGTCAACCGGGGTGTAAATTTTTACCCCAACACTCTGTTCTAAAGTCTTTGAAATCAATTGATGAATCGTCGATGTAACTCAATAGTATCCCGTGCGTGCCCGGGACCACGGTCAAGATCCTCGGGGCTGAATCCGAGACGTGCCGCTAGGCAGTAACAGGTAGCAGGATGGGCGAGTGATGTCAGCATCATCACTCCGGGGCTGGCCTAGCCCGTAAGACTGATCAGAACAGGTATCGAACTGTTGAGTTACAAGTCAGGTTTCACCTTTGATTTCCCCATACTCCCAAGTTATGTATGTCAAGTCAGGTATTCAGTAATCAAGAACTAATGCCAACACAGGATCAGGTAAAAGCAGGTTTGTCTGGATAGACAACAAGAACGGTCCATAAGGACTACATGTCAGGTTTGTTGGCATTAGACACAAGATCAGGTAACGGTCAGGTCATGGTACATCAGGTCAAGTCAACAGTATACGGTACCATATCAGGTATATCAATATATATATGTGTAGCAATGTCAGGTCAAGATGTAAACAATATCGTGGGTGTGCTCACAATCAGTTATATAATCTAGCATGGGTATCAACAACATGAGATAAGCAATGAATTAAGTAATAGGCAGTTTCATTCAATTTGCAATACAGTTATCAATTTGTTACAGAGATGATTACAAGAGTGCAGTAAGACAAATATAGCCGTTTAGTCATGTTAACAGGTTTAAGAACCCTTAGAGGTGCAATGATCTATGTAACGGTTTAGTACAGCTATTTCAGGTTAAAAGCATACGAGTGTCCGAAAAGTTATAAAACTATAAAATGGTAATGTGGGATATACAACTAAGCAATATGTGATATAAATATTGATATAATAATATTAATATGGATACCATATTCAAAGTGATTAATAACTATAAAAGTGGTATTGATTAACCATGCACAAGAAAGTTCCGTTCAGAAATTCAGCGTCATCCTAATTTGTAAAATAGCTTAAAAATAACAAACGTTCTCCAAAAGGGACGTGTCTTATACCAAAACAAAGATAATTCAATAAGGTTTTCAGTTTTATAAGTATAAGCATCTTAGGTTGTACCTACAAAAAGTTATGAACATTTGAACTTGAAAGTTTGCTGCTGGAATTTCCCTGGACAGCAGTTTGGAGACATTTTAATTTGCATTTTACGTTATCTAAAAAATTTATTTTGCAAGTAAATATTTCATAGAGTTATAGTATTCTGAGTTAGATTCGTAACGAACTAAAGAACGTATACTAATGATTTTTCTATGATTTATAATGAATTTTATAAGGTAAGGTGTACAGTAAATTTCAGATTTGTCGTATCCGCTTTTTCAACGACGTTTCATGTGTAAACTATAATATTTTCAAATATATAATATTATAAAATGCAGATTATAAACTAATTAAAGATAATAATAAGAAATATTACGGCGATATATATTTTAATTGATATGGATGCAGTATAATGTAATCTAGTATGTCACAAGATAAGTTTTCATGATCTAGATTTAATATGATATAAACGGATGCAAACGAAACATCGAAACGTTATAAAATTAAACATGGGGCACTAGATTTAAACTATAGGTATGGTATTTATTTAAATGGGTATAAAATGATTTATATAGCATGTAGCAAGATTAACTTGCCTCGATGGGTCGCGAATCGGGAAAACGGAACGTTAACCGTCGACGGGGAAAACTCGCGACGGGCACACGGTTCACGGAATGAACCCAAACGACGAACAAAAGAACCACACGGGTCAGGGTACCTCGCTGGAATGTCGAGAAGCGTCACCGGCACGACGGAATTCTGGCAACAAAAGAACAGTTAAAAAAATGAGAAACGAGACATGAAGCAAGAAGAGAAAGAATGATAAAGAGAAGTACGAGAGAATATATGAGAGAGAGAGAGAAAGTGGAGAGAGAGAGAGAGAGAGAAGTGGGGCCCACGAGGTTAAAGGGACGCGATTGGCTAAAGGGGAATCGTTAGTTAGGGATAAATATTAATTAAACATTCAAAACATTTTAAGAAACAGTAGGATATATATATAGGTTAATTTAAAGATTTAAAAGATAGGTAATGAACAGTAAGATATCAGGTTAGTTAGAAAAATATATGCGATGGTTTTAATAATATTAAAATTTGGGATTTTGGAGCCAAATAAAACATTTCCAAATCGAACCCGGGTCGAGTCCAAAAATTTGAAATTGAAATAATAGGATTTTAAGCGGGATCCAAATTTTAAAATTAAGTGTTTTATGATTAAAAGCATACCCCAAAACGGACACATGTACGCGCGCGTAGCCGTCCAAACTCTCCCGTTTCACTGAACGGGACGAGAACACAATGCACGGATGCTACCACGAGGCTAGGGGTGTCAAGTAGGCCAAGATGAATATTTTCAATTTTATTTTAGATGCCAAAATTTGTTATATGTAGAAATGACTTTGCCGGGTAAATTTTACAGTATGCAACAAACAAGCAAGTTAAATGAAATGAGTAGCACATTATGCTCAAACAGTAACTGAAAATAGTAGCATTGGGCTCGGGTGTTACATTATACCCAACTACAAAAGACATTCGTCCTCGAAATTCCAAGAATATAAAGATAGATAACTATAAGAAAAGGTGAGGAAACTTCTGCCGGATTTCATCTTCTCGTTCCCAAGTGGACTCTCCATGCGAGCGATTACCCCAAGAAACAAGCATAAGGGGGATAACCTTGTTCTTAAGAACCTTTTCTCTTCGATCCACGATTTCAATCGGTCGCTCCTCAAAAGTCAAGTCTTCTCGTACTGTTAGCTCCGAATGATCCAAAACGTGTGTTTCATCTCGAACATACTTACGGAGTTGAGGTACGTGAAACACATCGTGCACATTTGCCAAGGACTGCGGTAACGCCAAACGATACGCTACCTCACCAACACGCTCCACGATCTCAAGGGTCCAACGAATCGAGGACTAAGCTTTCCTCGGCTTCCAAAACGAATCACCTCTCTAGTCGGTGATATCTTCAAGAATACCAAATCACCCACGGTGAACTCCAGAGGTCTTCTGTCGGTCCTGTGCTGCCTTCATATGATTTCTGATAGGGTTAACCTTCTCAACTGTCTGCACAACCAAATCTGGTCCCAATAATCTTCGTTCACCGACATCGTCCCAACAAATAGATAAACAGCATTTACGACCATACAAAGCTTCAAATGGAGCCATCTGAATAGTTGCCTGAAATCTGTTGTTGTAAGACAACTCCACCAAAAGTAGATGATCCTCCCAAGACCCCTTGAAGTTCAACCTGCATGCTCTCAACATATCCTCAAGAGTTTGGATCGTTTTCTCCGACTGACCATCAGTTTGAGGATGATAAGCTGTGTTAAACTTCAATCGAGTCCCCAAACTTTCCTGTACACTCCGCCAAAAGTATGATAAGAACCGAGTGTCCCGATCGGACACGATGCTCACCGGTACTCCATGCAATCTTACAATCTCTTGCATGTACCGCTCTGCCAAAGTCTCTGTTGATTGACCAACCCGAAAAGGAATAAAATGAGCTGCCTTGGTCAATCGGTCAATAATCACCCATATAGCATGGTTGCCTTTTGGACTTCGCGGTAAAGCCGTCATGAAATCCATGGTTATATGTTCCCCCTTCCATTGAGGAATCAGAAGTGGTTGCAATAAACCAGCAACCCTTTGATGTTCAGCCTTAACTTGCTGACACACCAAGCACTTTGCCACAAAGCGAGCAATCTCCCGTTTCATGCCTTCCCACCAGAAATGCTGTCGAATATCTCGGTACATCTTTGTGCCTCCTGGATGTACAGAATAAGCTGAACTGTGTGCCTCCTTCATAAGCTCTCCACGAATATCTCCCTTTGGCACACACAAACGGGTACCAAACCTCAACGAACCATCTTCGGGGATTAATAAATCTGTTCATAGTCCGGCTTCAACCTGTCCTCGAAACTTTTGCAGTCTAGGGTCCTGCGATTGTACTGCTTTAATATTCTCGATCAATGATGACTGTACTTGCAGCTGCATCAACTGTCCCGTAGAATGCGATAGCACAACCTCCAAGTCAAATCTTCGAAAATCTTCAACGATCTCCTTCTACGTAGTTAACACCTGAATTGCTGGTAACCGACTAAGCGCATCTGGCACGACGTTAACCTTCCCCGGATGGTACTTAAGATCAAGATCGTAGTCAGCCATCAGCTCCAACCATCTACGCTGCCTTACATTAAGCTCCTTCTGTGTGAACACATACTTTAAGCTCTTATAATCAGTAAAAAAAACTTCGACCCTTTCGCCCAGAAGGTAGTGTCTCCAAACCTTCAAAGAGAAAGTCACAGCCGCAAGTTCCAAGTCATGAGTTGGGTAATTCTTCTCATGGGTCTTCAACTGTCTCGATGCGTA
The DNA here is from genome assembly GCA_030015575.1 of Agapanthus africanus. NCBI lineage: Eukaryota > Viridiplantae > Streptophyta > Magnoliopsida > Asparagales > Amaryllidaceae > Agapanthus > Agapanthus africanus. The sequence continues at coordinate 752,426,783 of CM057339.1, forward strand.
TGCTACAACCTTCCCATGCTGCATCAAAACACATCCCAATCCTTTCCCAGATGCGTCACTGTGAATCACCAATCCTCCGGAATTGTCTGACACGGTCAGAATAGGGCCGGTTATCAACTTCTGCTTCAACGTCTCAAAAGCTAACGCACACTTATCCGTCCATACAAAAGGTACCTCCTTGCGCGTAAGCTTGGTTAACGGCTCTGCCAGATGAGCAAAGTTCTCCACAAATCTTCTGTAGTATCCAACTAGTCCAAGAAAGCTTCTTATCTCCGCAACACTCTTTGGAATCGGCCAATCACGAACTGCTGCAATCTTTTCTGGATCGACGGCAATTCCATCGCCAGACACAACATGCCCCAAAACTTTACTTCCTCCAGCCAAAACTCGCACTTGCTCATCTTCGCATATAACTTCTTCTGTCTCAACGTCTGCAGTGCGATCTTCAAATGCTCAGCATGCTCCTCAAAACTCTTCGAGTAACCCAGAATATCGTCAATAAAAAAAAACAACGATAAATTGGTCCAAGAACGGTGAAAAGATTCGGTTCATCAAGTCCCTGAATACTGCCGGCGCATTCGTTACTCCGAAGGGCATCACTAAGTACTCGTAATGTCCATACCGAGTTCGGAACGCCGTCTTGCAAATATCTTCTGTTTTCACTCAGACCTGATGATATCCGGATCGCAAATCCAGCTTCGAGAATACCCTCGCGCCACTAAGCTGGTCGAAAAGTTCGCCAATGCGAGGGATCGGGTACTTGTTCTTAATAATCACCCGGTTTAATTCTCGATAGTCAATGCACATCCTTCTTGTGCCATCCTTCTTCTTTACTAGAAGAACTGGAGCTCCCCAAGGCGAGTTACTGCTTTGAATCCAACCCTTCTCAAGCAATTCAGCAACCTATTTCTTAACTTCTTCCAACTCTATTGGCGCCATTGGATAATACGCTTCGGATACTGGCGCTGCCCCAGGAATAAGATCAATTGCGAACTCCACGTCTCGCTTTGGCGGTAAACCTGATATATCTTCAAACACGTCCATAAAATCACGAACAACAACCGGCTCTTCACTTTCATCACTTCCATTTATGCAAGAATATTATTTGTCGGCCTAGCCCTAAACTCGACTGGCCCGACAGAAAAACTCCCCTTCATCCCTGATAAACTCTGCTGCTCTCGGCTGCCGCAAGTAATTGTGAGAAAGTGGTCAAACCCAGGGAGACAATCTGCCTCTGGATGTCCACGTCCAGGCTGCGCATGAACCTCCGTGCCCTGTCTGCATCATTGGCAACTAAAGGTCCAGCGAAACTACTGAGTCTCGTCCATTCTACTGCATGCACATCTACGGGTGCTCCCTTCTGCTTTAGTCCGATGAACTTCTCTTCCATTTCCTCCCGTGCAGTCCGCGGGAAGAACTTCTTCAGAAAACTCTTCGAAAAATCCGCCCACTTGATCGGCTTGGGCAAACGGTTCTCTTCTACAAGCCACCATTCTCGGGCGTAATCCACTAACTGAATGCGTACCGCATCAACTCTTTCTCATCTGGAATCTGTGCCGCAATAAGCAAATTCTCTGTGTCAACTAGCCACTGCTCTGTTGGCAACGGTTCCTCCAATCCTGTAAATGTATACGGACCCAAACGTCTGAAATCTGCTACTGTCCCTACTCGGTCAACTAGCTTAACTCCAACATTGTTCACAGACTGCTGAACGATCTGCAAACCTTCCTGAAACGAGTCTGCTTGCTGCTGGATCAGCTCGGTCTGTTTCTTTTGATTCTCCAGCATTCCCCTTATCACTCCAAGCATGGCGGCTTCATCCACACACCTTGGTACGTCTTCAAATTCTTATCGGCCATATTCCTGAACTCAAAACACCCAACATTAGCATGATGATGATTCTGAATATAGATCAAGGCTAGAACTCCAAGATACTTAAATAGAGTGCCGCATTGTAACTATGCCGCGGTATCATAGCCACAATTACATACTCTACCCAAGTCGCCTAAGTCCTAGAGATAACAAGGAATCAGGTTTCGAGTCGATATGCAAAGGAAGTTTGCACATCATAAAAGATATAATCAGGAAGAATGTGATTCAAGAATGGTAAACGGTAAAGTGGCAGGACATGTTTCCTAAACACGGGTATTCTGATTCGTGTATTGGGTACAACATCCAACTACAAAAGAATCAACCCGACTATCCTATGGCTCTGATACCAAAAGAACCATGTCACGCCCCGCTTCCCAAAGTACGCTAGAGTGGGCACGTGACATAGCCAACCATGCTACCTGTGGATAGGAAAAATCCTTCCACAGTCACATTACGGCTATGGAGATATCAAGAACAGGAAAGTAAACTAACTACCTAGTACATGTCCATAAGCCAGAGTAAAAGAATCAAGAGATAACAATATGCGGAAGCCAAAATATACAATAAATGAAACACCTGGAGTGAAACTACGTACCGACAGGAACCTCACCGCTCGTCTAACAGCGGCAAAACTCCTAATCAGTCTGCAGCAAGGTAGAAGAATCTGGGCCATGCAAAACCCAGACGTCAGCGCGTCAAGTCATCAAGTAATAACATAGTAAACAGGCAATGCAAATATAAACATGAATAAAGCAAGGGTAACAATAATATAAATCAGAGCAGTACAGGGTAGTGTGCAGTGGGTAAACTGGATTGTTCTATCAGGTTCTCTGTTCTAAAGTCTTTGAAATCAATTGATGAATCGTCGATGTAACTCAATAGTATCCTGTGCGTGCCCGGGACCACGGTCAAGATCCTCGGGGCTGAATCCGAGACGTGCCGCTAGGCAGTAACAGGTAGCAGGATGGGCGAGTGATGTCAGCATCATCACTCCGGGGCTGGCCTAGCCCGTAAGACTGATCAGAACAGGTATCGAACTGTTGAGTTACAAGTCAGGTTTCACCTTTGATTTCCCCATACTCCCAAGTTATGTATGTCAAATCAGGTATTCAGTAATCAAGAACTAATGCCAACACAGGATCAGGTAAAAGCAGGTTTGTCTGGATAGACAACAAGAACGGTCCGTAAGGACTACATGTCAGGTTTGTTGGCATTAGACACAAGATCAGGTAACGGTCAGGTCATGGTACATTAGGTCAAGTCAACAGTATACGGTACCATGTTAGGTATATCAATATATATATATGTAGCAATGTCAGGTCAAGATGTAAACAATATCGTGGGTGCGCTCACAATCAGTTATATAATCTAGCATGGGTATCAACAACATGAGATAAGCAATGAATTAAGTAATAGGCAGTTTCATTCAATTTGCAATACAGTTATCAATTTGTTACAGAGATGATTACAAGAGTGCAGTAAGACAAATATAGCCGTTTAGTCATGTTAACAGGTTTAATAACCCTTAGAGGTGCAATGATCTATGTAACGGTTTAGTACAGCTATTTCAGGTTAAAAGCATACGAGTGTCCGAAAAGTTATAAAACTATAAAATGGTAATGTGGGATGTACAACTAAGCAATATGTGATATAAATATTGATATAATAATATTAATATGGATACCATATTCAAGGTGATTAATAACTATAAAAGTGGTATTGATTAACCATGCACAAGAAAGTTCCGTTCAGAAATTCAGCGTCACCCTAATTTGTAAAATAGCTTAAAAATAACAAACGTTCTCCAAAAGGGACGTGTCTTATACCAAAACAAAGATAATTCAATAAGGTTTTCAGTTTTATAAGTATAAGCATCTTAGGTTGTCCCTACAAAAAGTTATGAACATTCGAACTTGAAAGTTTGCTGCTGGAATTTCCCTGGACAGCAGTTTGGAGACATTTTAATTTGCATTTTACGTTATCTAAACAATTTATTTTGCAAGTAAATATTTCATAGAGTTATAGTATTCTGAGTTAGATTCGTAACGAACTAAAGAACGTATACTAATAATTTTTCTATGATTTATAATGAATTTTATAAGGTAAGGTGTACAGTAAATTTCAAATTTGTCGTATCCGCTTTTTCAACGACGTTTCATGTGTAAACTATAATATTTTCAAATATATAATATTATAAAATTCAGATTATAAACTAATTAAAGATAATAATAAGAAATATTACGGCGATATATATTTTAATTGATATGGATGCAGTATAATGTAATCTAGTATGTCACAAGATAAGTTTTCATGATCTAGATTTAATATGATATAAACGGATGCAAACGAAACGTCGAAACGTTATAAAATTAAACATGGGGCACTAGATTTAAACTATAGGTATGGTATTTATTTAAATAGGTATAAAATGAATTATATAGCATGTAACAAGATTAACTTGCCTCGATGGGTCGCGAATCGGGAAAACGGAACGTTAACCGTCGGCGGGGAAAACTCGCGACGGGCGCACGGTTCACGGAATGAACCCAAACGACGAACAAAGGAACCACACGGGTCGGGGTATCTCGCTGGAACGTCGAGAAGTGTCACCGGCACGACGGAATTCTGGCAACAAAAGAACAGTTAAAAAAATGAGAAACGAGACATGAAGCAAGAAGAGAAAGAATGATAAAGAGAAGTACGAGAGAATATATGAGAGAGGGAGAAAGTGGAGAAAGAGAGAGAGAAGTGGGGCCCACGAGGTTAAAGGGACGCGATTGGCTAAAGGGGAATCGTTAGTTAGGGATAAATATTAATTAAAGATTCAAAACATTTTAAGGAACAGTAGGATATATATATAGGTTAATTTAAAGATTTAAAAGATAGCTAATGAACAGTAAGATATCAGGTTAGTTAGAAAAATATATGCGATGGTTTTAATAATATTAAAATTTGGGATTTTGGCGCCAAATAAAATATTTCCAAATCGCGTCCTGGTCGAGTCCAAAAATTTGAAATTGAAATAATAGGATTTTAAGCGGGATCCAAATTTTAAAATTAAGTGTTTTATGATTAAAAAGCATACCCCCAAAACGGACACATGTACGCGCGCGTAGCCGTCCAAACTCCCCCGTTTCACTGAACGGGACGAGAACACAATGCACGGATGCTACCACGAGGCTAGGGGTGTCAAGTAGGCCAAGATGAATATTTTCAATTTTATTTTAGATGCCAAAATTTGTTATATGTAGAAATGACTTTGCCGGGTAAATTTTACAGTATGCAACAAACAAGCAAGTTAAATGAAATGAGTACCACATTATGCTCAAACAGTAACTGAAAATAATAGCATTGGGCTCGGGTGTTACAAAAACAGAGGTTGTTGGTTTGGTAGTGGGCGACCCGTTGACAGGGGCTGTCGTGGCAGTGAGCCGGTCGAAGACCGACTTCTTGTTCACTTCCGGTGCATGTATTGGCATAGAGAAGCTTGTAGGTGGGATCATGGTCCCGAAAAATAGGCCGGTGGTGGCCTGGGTCACCTGGTCTACCGGCAGAGAGAGGAAGGAAGCTGCTTGGGGCCCATATGCTACACCTCCGGGGGAGGTGGAGCGTCCGTTGCAGTGGAACTTCGAGCAGTTGGTGCAGTTAGAGGCCATTGATGCTTGAGTTCTGCGCCAGGAAAAAGACCAAATCTTAGTAACTCGAAAATCCGAAGGCAACCATTTAACAAACCGCGATTGGTTCGCGAAGACGACACACGAAGTGTGGAGTGGAAAGAGGAAAAGGTCCCACGGGCATGCCAGAATCTGTTCCCCTCCGAAGGACGGCGCACAGGACCGCGAGGTCCTGACGCTGAGATTCGGGAAAGATGCTATTTGGTTTTATCTGTCCACCTCTCCGAAGATGCCAAGTTGATTTATGGCACCGTGTATCGGAGGTTTAGACGGATGCGGCCGATGTAGCAGACTTCATCAGATTCCCCCTCGCTTGAGGGGTTTTTGATTGTTGGGGCGCTCTTCCCTGCAGGCGCAAGCCCCTGCAGTTAATTACGCTACCGCATCGCGGTAGCCACTTTCTCCTTCTCCAGAATTTCACTTCGTGTTGTGTGTGTTTGTTTTGTTTGTGGCTGCCCGTGGATTGTATACGGAGACTGAGTAATGCCGTCGCCCGTAGGACGTGGATTAGTCCAAATCCGTATTTACTTAGATTTGGGTTTGGTGTTTTTAGTTTAAGGATACATTAGCCGTATTGAGGCTAAGATCAACTTAAACATTCGTTAAGGATACGTTAGTCCTGTTTAAGACTAAGATCGACTTAACGTGGTGATCCGTTTAATATATGGCCGTCAGGACTCATCACCTCTCTGATGTCGTTGAAGGATTACAACGATAGGTGTCAGAGGAATTCAGAGATGTACCCTCGAACCAGAGTTGATTTGGAATTTTATAGTCCATTTGAATGTTTAAGGATACGTTAGCCGTGTTTGGGGCTAAGATCAACTTAAACGGGATCATTTAGATCCGGTAAAAGAGCATTTGGAGGCTCTATTGTTCCAGTTTAAGGACGTGGTGGTCCATATTCCAGTTTAGGGACGTGGTGGTCCATCGCCAGTTTAGGGACGTGGTGGTCCATATTCCAGTTTAGGGACGTAGTGGTCATTATTAGCTTAAGGACATTTCGGTCCAATATTAGTTTAAGGACGTTTCGGTCCATCGCCAGTTTAGGGACGTGGTGGTCCATATTCCAGTTTAGGGACGTAGTGGTCCATTATTAGTTTAAGGACGTCTCGGTCCAATATTAGTTTAAGGACGTCTCGGTCCACGAGTTTAAGGACCCCGTAGTCCATATCGATATGTGGTCGTCGGGACCCGTCACCTCTCTGACGTCGTTGAAGGATTACAACGATAAGTGTCAGAGGAGCTCGGGGATGTACCCTCGAACCGGATATAAATTGATTTAAGAGAGCAGTTGTGCTCAGTCAATTTAATTTAAGGACTTACGGCCAAAATTGGGCTAAGTCCAGTAGGAAAAGTTCACATTTTGTTTGCATTTAGCCTATTAGGCCTTTGTTTGGGCTTTCCCCTTTTTAGAATAATGCATAGCATTACTTCAAGCCATTTATGCCTATTTTGACTGGGCTCTGCCCTTTTTCATTATAATGCAGAGCATTTGTTTTGGTCCATTGGACCTCTCAATTGGGCTCTGCCCTTTAAATAATGCATAGCATTATCTCTGGTTTGTTTAGACTTTTTAATTAGGCTTTGCCTTTTTAAAATAATGTACAGTACCTTTATTTGGTCCATTAGACCTTCAATTGGGCTCTGCCCTTTAATAATGCATTGCATTTAATACTCTGACAGTGCCCCACATGGCTTGTCAGGTGCTTTGCGCAATTAAATAGCGCAAGCGCTCGTAGAGGTGACACGTGTCACGTTCTGATGAGCGCAAGCACAACAGCGCAGTGCGCTGCGCTGTTGCACTGCTGACACGCGGCGCTTCCCGGCGGCTTGCGCAATAATGCTGTTTTGGCAAGTGCTGGGCACTGTTCTTATTCTTTTGGATCAATTTCAGATCAAAGAAAACAAGTTTTTCTTGTTTTTTAAAGAACCAGTGGTTCATATAAGGTGCAAGGCACTGTTATCTTGAGAATCTTTTAGATTCAGAACCAATGGTTCATAAAAAGAAGTGCAAGGCACTGTTTATTATTTATTTTTTTCTTTTCATTAGAGATCCTTGATCTTGTTCTCAGATCAATGATCTGTTCATAAGATAATTTTCTCTTTTTCTAAAGGTTTTTACCTTTTTCTTTTTTCTTGAGAATTTCTCTCCAATTCTTCCGAGTCTTCTCTGTTTAATTTTTCACAAAATGTGTTCCTCCTTTGAATTGAGGTCTGGGGTCCTTTTTATAGTGCCCATAAATTAGTTGAATTTGTTTAAAAGATCTTTCTCTGAGTGATTTGGGTAATTTTCCCCGCCGTTGGATCTTTGATCCAAAGGCCTCTGTTTTACAGAAGAAAATCTTCTTGTTTTAACAAGAACAGAAAAGATTTCTTCAAAATTTCAATTCTGTTTTGCGCAAACGCCCCAGCGCGTGACACGTGTCGCGCAGCGCAGCGCTTGCGCAGCTGTGCTTGCGCAACTGCGCAGACACGGGTCGTGCAGCGCATCGCTTGCGCAGCTATGCTTGCGCAGCTGTGCTTGCGCAACTATGCAGACACACGTCGTGCAGCGCATCGCTTGCGCAGCGGTGCTCGCGCAGCTGTGCTTGCGCAGCTGCGCAGACACGTGTCGTGCAGCACAGCGCAGCGCTCGCGCAGCTGTGCTTGCGCAACTGCGCAGACACGTGTCGCGCAGCGCAGCGCTTGCGCAGCTGTGCGCGGCGCAGACACGTGACGCACAGCGCAGCGCTTGCGCAACTGAAGCTTTGCTTCCTTTATTAGCATTTAGATTTTCAAAGTAGATCTTTGCTCTGATTGGGAGAAGATGAAGCATCGCTTCATCTTCCGCCTTGGAATTTGAACAGAGCTTTGCTCTGATTGGGGTAAACAGTCATTAGTAGATATCTGCACCCATCATCATGTGCTTGTGACCACATGCGTACTGGATACTCATCTCACCACGCTTTCGCGGCTTGATTCATCTCCCCAATTTTCGTCATGTATATATCGTGAACATTAGGGCCAGGCATTTCACCGGCTCTGTACATAAGCTTATGTAGATCCGAATTTTTAAATTTTCGATCAAAATTTTGCCTGAAGTGTCGTAGGCAAAACCTATGTGGGGTCGTCGGAAATACAGATCTCATTGCAGCAAGTATTCCCGGATGTCTATCAGATATGATGCATAAATCTGTTCTATGAAGAACAGATGGGATATTTTTGAGTTGACGGAAAAACCATGACCAGGATGATGTATTTTCACCCTCGACAATAGAAAATCCCAACGGAAATATACCGTTATTAGTATCAACACATGTAGCAATTAACATGCAGCCTCTATACTTACCGTATAGATACGTACCATCAACGCATAATACCGGCCGACAGTGTGTAAAACCAGCCGCACATGGACCAAAGCACCAGAAAATTCTTTGAAACCTAACAGAGCCTTCTACCTCTGTTTCTGTGGTTTTTAACTGGTATACGGTCCCCGGATTTGATGCTTTCATGGCTTCCATAAATGGGACTAGTGAGTTGTACGAGCTTTCCCAGTCCCCAAATATCTTGCATAAAGCCTTTCTACGAGCATCCCATGCCTTCACATACGAAATCTGAATTTTATGCTCTCCGCTAACCAAGAGCCGTATCTCTCGGGGAGTCATCGCCACATCTGTACGGATTAGTGGCATGATTAGCGAGAAAATGTAAGATGAAGTGCAATTCCGGTGATCTTGTAACATAATAGAATTGATGCAAGTATGTTCTTGGTTGTAGGCCGTGACCTTCCAAGCTTTGGCTCTTTTGGAACAACATGCATGCAATCTCCACTGACATTCAGGAGCTTTTGTACATACCACCGTATAGTACGTCTTATTTGACTCTTCGGTTTTAAATGTAACGTTTTGCTGAATAGACCACGACTTCAGCTTACAAATAAGATCTTCTTTTTCCTGAAACAAATCCCCGACACTGATGCAATCTTCGCTTGCTGCTGTCGCGTCCAAATAAGGTGCCGTATTTACTTCTGCCACGGCTAAGTCTACCCAACCATCATCTTCCTGCGGATCGAGGCCGGGATCTTCTAGTTCGACAAAATCGTTATTCGCAACCATACCATCAAAGAATGCTACCTCATTCAATCCAGCGGCATATTCCACGCTATCCTCCCCCTGATGACCTTCACCGATTTTATCATCATCACTGCCACACATATCAATATCACCCATAGCAACATAAGGCTCGGGTACAATATATGATGGTTATGGTCGGTGTAATGTGGATGGTTCGGGGTGAGAAGACCGGAAAGATGTGGACGGACATGCTTGGAATGCGCTACTTGGATCGTGGTGGAATGATGCGGAGGTGTGGGGAAATCTGCGTTTAGTATATAAATTGTTATTATAATATTATTCCTTAATATTTTCGTAACGAAATGATCACTTGTTTCAGATTTATTTACCTGTGGAAGGCTGTGTATGGTAATCTTTGTTGTTCTTCTGGGGTACATGTAACTGCAGCAGTCGACTGGGAGAACCTGGATTTACGGATTTTATTAAATGTTTGAATATTAGTATCTTGGTATTACTAAAATATTTAAATATGGATTTATAAAATGTTTACCCATGAGTTTGAAGGTTTGAATAATGTTGTGTATAGTCATATCCACCGACACTGACGGTATCATCGTTGACCATATGACCGTACCCTCAGGAACTATCTCCAGCATTACCATCAAAATTACCCGTTGGAGGGGCATCTGATACTTCCAATTGCTCGTTCTGAACCAAAAGTTCAAAAGAATGCTGGGTGCTTGAGAGACCGAAATCTATCATCGAAGATATTGATGCATCGTCTATAATTTCAACCAATGCATTTCCACTGAACATAGGCCATATACAACTTAACTTAACCCTGCTTTCATGGGGATCGTATTTCGTAATTTTGAACACTTTAGTCTCTAGTTCATCATAAGTCGTTGATGCTTCCAATCGCATGATTCGTGCGGACCCGCCCATATACTCGGGACCTCGTGCACTTGTGATAACCTGGCCATCGTATTTACATACAACAAATAAACTTGGGGAGGGCATAATCCTGCACAAAAAACAGTTATATTTTTTATGTTGTGTTGAAATTGCAAAAAACTTTCTTTTGTAGCAAAATTGCCATTTATTCCTCTGTATTGTTTTAGATCCAATCATTTCTAACCAAAATCATTACCATTACGGTTAATTTATCTGTAAAAAATAAACTCAGTTTGATAATCCTGTATAATGTTCCGTCTAGAAAAGATTGCTTACTTCCAATACTTTATGAACTGTTCTGTCTTGGTCCTATCCAGCAGCTCCTCCTCGCAGACTATGATACCGAACTTGACCTTCTTCTAAAACTCCACACTTACACAAACTTGATAGTAGAGAAAAATTGATCGAAGTAAATAGATAGTGACTTGTACAGAAGAAAATTTGACAGAGATGAAATGGGTAGTGAAATGTATAGCGGAGACCTATTTATAGGATATGAGGGCCGGCAAGATATTGAAGAGGGCGGGTTCTAACAACCCGCCCTCTTAATTAACCTGATACACCGACATGATGGGACAACACTGGCATAACACACAGTGTACGATGGTACAAATGACACGAATAATTATTGAAGAGGGCGGGTTTTAATAACCCGCCCTCTTCAATATGATGTCCTTCTGACAATGGACAAAAAAAATGATGTGACCATTCATATAATTATTAAAGAGGGCGGGATCTAATAACCCGGCCTCTTTACTAACCCAACAGACTCACGTTTTAATAAATAAATATATTAAAAGAAACTGATTTGACAAGATAACTTTACAAAAATATATAAAAAAAACAAAATTATTGAAGAGGGCGGGTTCCTGGAAGGAACCCGCCCTCTTCCTTTGTGAATAGGAAATACCAAACTGATTTGACACCATTCATATAATTATTGAAGAGGGCGGGTTCCTGGAACCTGCCCTCTTCAATTGATTTGACAACCGATACTGTAGCGGGTTCCTGGAACCCGCCCACCCTTCATTATAAAACCCTCGACAAATTAGTTTGAGAATCAACCACTCATATAATCTCTACTTGATAAAACCCTCGACAAATCTCTGCTCCAGTGCATTTCAATGGAGAATCAACCACTCGACAAATCTCTGCTTGTGCATCAAAACGAACACAGATCGTTTAATATATTACACGGGGAGAAAATATTCTAAACTTAGTTAATTTTTTTTAATTACACCTTTCTTTTAATTCTAATAGTTGAAAATAACATTATTTAATTTTGCAGGATGGAGATAATCTCACCGTCGTCACCCATAGCTCAGGCAAATGGATAGTTAGCAACCAACGAATAAACCAGCAGCTTAGACGGGCCGAATTTTATGAAGCGTCGTTGATTCGTCATATCCAAATCGACCACGCCCTCGTCACCTCTCTGGTTGAGCGCTGGAGAAAAGAGACCCACACTTTTTATCTAAGATGGGGTGAGGCCACAATCACACTCTAGGATATTGGCCTCTCACTCGGTTTACCGGTCAATGGGCTTGGGTTGGTCGGAGGAAAAATTATTGGTCCAGATACCGACCACCCATACTGGGATACATATGCCGAGTCTGTTCTCGGACAGGTAAACAATTTCATTCTGATTCCCCTCTTTAGTGTACCTATTTTATTTTGTACATTATTTCTAGCTTTAATATTTCAGAAAACATACTAATATCAGGCACCAGGAGGCTATAGTAAGGGGTATAAGATCAGTTTAAACTGGCTAAAACATACATTTAGTAATATCCCTGATGAAGCCACCGATGAAGTCTTAGATAGACATGCACGTGCCTACATTCTGTACATGGTCGGTTCTTGGTTGATGCCGGACCAATCAGCAACGCGTGTTCATCCATTATACCTTGGCTTCCTAACGGATTTTGACGTATGTGGCCAATATGCTTGGAGAGCAGGGGTCCTGACCTTTCTTTATAAGGAACTCGATAAGGCATGTGCTCCTACGAAGAATAAAATTTGTGGATGCATTACATTACTTCAGGTAAATTCTTTATTTTTCACAGCTAGAATTTTGTAAAATTGAAATATTGGTTTTCTCTCTTATAATCTGAAACTTTATTTATAGATCTGGTCATGGGAGCATATGTATATAGGAAGACCGGAGAATGTTAAAATAACTGGCTTGGATATCCCCGGAAAGCCGCTCAGCTGTTGGTGGAATGGAAAGAAAGCGTATAAGGCTCCTCGTCGAGTACTTAAATACTACAGAGATGAGTTGGATCGTATGGAGGCAGCTCAGGTAACCATCACTTAGGTAATTAAATTTGTTTTACAATTTTGAAATACCTTAATCATAATTTTTTTACTATGTTATTTGCGCAGTTCCTGTGGACGCCTTATACAGCAGATCGTCTACAACGCTTACCCGGCATCTGTCTCGAAGGAGAGCCGGTTTGGCGGGCTCGATACCCACTCCTCTGCATTAATGTCGTTGTCATGCACCTCCCGGATAGGGTGTTGCGACAGTTTGATAGATCGCAACATATTCCTGTCCCGCCGCCTTCGCCTATGACAATAGAGGGAGACATGCGAGGAGGAAAGACGGAGCGTGATTGGAGAGAGCATCATCATCAATATTTGCTGAGATGGGAGGATAGGCAGCGTAGTATTGCCTTACAGCAAATAGGTGACCACACAGCCACCGACGCTACCAAAGCATATCTACAGTGGTATAAGCGTGTCACCATAAGATATCTTTCTGCTCCCCCCAACAACTTCCCAAACATCTCGCGGTACGAGCCTAGAGGCCACATGGAACGAGATTTGATAAGTTGAATTCTTTATATCATATTACTTTTTAACATCCAACGGTATGAGTCAATACTTATTTCTTATTTTTAATGTAACGACAGGCTCGTGGGTTGCATCTCGTACAAACAATGGTGCAGGAACCATACCCGACTGATGCTGGTCCGGCATCTCAGGCTCGATTTTCAAATGTAGACCAATTAATTGGTGGTGTATTCGGTTCATATAGTATTTCTCAACATTTATCGCCGGCACCGGAGCCGCAGTATCAGCCAGTACCGGAGCCGCAGTATGAACCGGCACCGCATCCGCAGTATGACCCGGCACCAGAGCCGTAGTATCACGGAGATCCAGCGCAGCAGGATCGGTGGTTTGGATCACCATACCGTCAGCAGCAACCCTGGCATACCGGACAAGCGCAACAACACCAGCCTTGGGGGTCAGGTTTTGCAGAACAGCCGTCTTGGGGGTCAGGTTTTGCGCAACAACAGCAACTTTGGGGGTCAGGATTTGCGCAGCCATGGGGCCAAGGTTTTGTGCAACATTAGCCGCATGAAACCGGGACAGGTTCTTTGCTACAACTGCCCAGTTGGGACACGGATTTAGCGTCCTACGCAGAGTTGTTGGGAGGCAGCACATATCCGACACCTGTCTCACATTCAGGTTCAGGATTTGCGGATCAACAGCCTGTCCAAGACGCTGCTGAAGACGAAGCTAAAGCAGAACCCGAACCCGAAACAGAAGAGCAAACGCCGCCGCCGCCGCCATCTACCCAAGAAACAGGTGGTTCCTCCAGTCATCCAAGGAGGCATAGGCTTATGTCAAGCCTCCTCGGATTTCATAAGGGAAAAGGAAAACGATAGTATTTAAATTTTACAAACAGATAGGATTTTTTAACATTGGAAATTTGACGGATTCATTTTGATATTATAAATTTGACCGTCGAGATAGAAATCGGATATGATTTTTTGGTATTGTAAATTTTGACGGATTCATTCTGTAAAAAATATTGATATAGTGAAATTTTATTATTTAATTTAAATATTTTTTTCGTTTATTTATTTTTATTTTATTTTTAAGAATTATAATTATAATTTTAATTTTAATTATAATAATAATCATATTATAATTACAATTATATTTATAATTATAATTAAATTTATATAACAAATAATTAAAAAAAAATTAAAAAAAATGGGACGGGTTCCTAGAACCCGCCCCCTATACAAATGTATAGGGGCGGGTTCTGGGAACCCACCCCCTATACAAACCCCCTCTATACAAATGTATAGAGGGCGGGTTCTGGGAACCCGTCCCCTATTCTGAGGTAGGGGTGGGGTGGCAAACCACCCTATTCTTCTAATTTTTATTTAAACCCTTCTATTTTAATAATATATTTTTAAAATAATAATATTTCAAAAAAAAACCGCCTCCAGTGCCGTCATTAAGTTGCTACAGATGCCCGCAACTGTATTAAAGACCTTTTTCAAGCTCTAAAAAAGATAAGAAAAAGACATTTTTTCAGGCCTGGGGTGGCAAACACAATTTCCAAAATTTCAGCCTCCTATTAGAAACCTAGGGCATGTTTGGTGATCGGAAAGTGAAAAGAATATAATAGGAAAGTAAAATGAAAATAAAGTTTTAAAAAAGTATTAGTTCTTGTTTGTTTGGATAAAATAAAAGTGTAAAAGAAGCTAAGTTGGCGTTTATACGGCAATGGAAGGTGGAAAAGAAGCTGAGTTTGCAGTTATGTGGCAATAGAAAGTGGGATCGGATTGTTTGGTTGAAATAATATGAAAAAATGTGTGATAGAAAAATAGAAAGTAAAATATAAATACAATAAATCTTCTTCTACCCTCTCTCTTTCTTTCTTTCACTTTCTAACATTTTGGAGAGAAAGTGGATCAGACATAAAAGACGACGCGGAGGGAACTTTCCCACTTCTTTTTTTATCAAACAAAGAAAGTTGGAGGGTGAGAATCACTCACTTTTTAGTGCGCTTTCTTGCTACCAAACATGCCCTTGAGTTTTCAAGCCGACTCTCATTTACATTGACATGTTGTTTGGCAACACAGCAACAAACATGCGTTGTCGAAACTTCTCAGAACTCGAAGGTCCTATTTGAATATAGAGTTAGGATAACTGTAGTTTAAATTAAAGAGGAGATAGAAAGATACAAACGGTGGTTTGCAAGCCACAAACTCCAAAAACGAAGTTAACAAAACCTTAATCATACTGTAATTGAGATCAGTTTTCTCAGCTTCAAAATAATTGCCAAATAAGACAGAGTTAGGTTCTGCCCGACTTCATGAAACTACAGTTTATAAAACTCAACAGCATTTCCAAACATGGCTTAATAGTAGTACCGGCAATGAGAGTTTCAAAAAGCAAAAATTTCCTGGATTTTGAAGCCTTCCAAACACCTATTTCAGAAACTCCTGTTTTGATCACTAAACAAAGGGAAGATTGAAAAACCAACATATCAATGGTTACAAGTTTAGATAACTTCAAAACCAAACAATTAAAGCAACCAAAGTCCGCAAAATCTAAAACTACATCTAAATCACAACTTTGGTTACCAGCACCCGAAAGTTTCAGCTTGCAGCTCTCAGCTTTTTCTAAGAAGAAATACAATTACATTAATGTCATATCAAGAAAACGCTTCATCAAATCAACGAAAACATGCTTCTCAGTCACTGGCCACAATTGAAGAAAACGTCATATAAAATCTACCCATTCAAGCAATACATCAGATTTCGATCAACTAAGCAACCAACCTGAGCGTTTCTCAGTCAAGCATTTCATCAAACAGCTACAGTGCACACAAAATAATCTATCAACCAAAGTTAAATCTCTAAATAAGCTATACCCACATCACCAACATTTAAACATCAGTCCACAACTAAACCCAAACACATAGAACAAAACCACATAACCTAAACCAAAATCAAATCACTCTTTGGTCGACTTATTGATGAGCGATTTGTGAATGTGAGGAATGACTCCGCCGCCGGCAATGGTTCCTTTGATGAGGGTGTCAAGCTCCTCGTCTCCGCGAATCGCCAGCTGGAGGTGACGTGGGGTGATGCGCTTCACCTTCAGATCCTTGCTGGCGTTCCCGGCGAGCTCCAGCACCTCGGCAGTCAGGTACTCCAGGATCGCGGCGGAGTACACGGCGGCGGTGGCTCCCACGCGGCCGTTGGCGGCTATCCTCGACTTCAGATGGCGGTGGATTCGCCCAACTGGGAACTGAGGTGAATATTCGAAAAAAGCAAATTTTTAAGGAGGCAATTGAAAAATTAGTTCCATAGATCTAAAAAGAAAAAAGAAAAGATGGGACTTTTTACCTGCAGCCCAGCGCGGGAAGATCGAGAGACAGGCTTCTTCTTGTCCTTGTCTTTGTTAGCCGCCGTCGTTTTCGCCGCCAAAAGCCCTTTTCCTCCTTTGCCTGCCATCTTCTTCCTGAAACTTGAACAGGAAATCAAATCAAAACCCTAAAATTTGAAGTGAGCTGAGATCTGAAGTTGCAAAGAATTAGAAAACCCCAGAGTCCTAATTGAGATCTGAGGATAAAGGAGAGACCTTTGTTTCGGTAGAGAAAGATGAAAGGTGGCAAATTTTTTGAGGGTGAGGAGAGAGAAAAAGGGGGCGGTTTTTGTTATAAATAGAAAGGGGATGCTTTCGCAAAGGCGGTTTATTGTGGGGGGAAGATTGAAATTTTCAAAATTTCGCCCGATTACATGATTGCCCCTGTGATTTTGCAAAATGACTTGTAGCGTATACAAGTGATTATGGAATAAGCTGGAACCTTGTCGGGCTTTTTGGGTAGAGAAATATTCGATGACGAGCCTTTTCCTGTGTTGCCTGATCTTGAAAATGGCTAGAGTTGTGGAGCTTGGAAGACCGGAAGTTGATCAGGAGTGGTCCTACTTCACTACATTTTTAATTATATAGGTTATAACATTTCCGAAACTAAGAAAACGACAACTACTTGTAAAAACAGAGATCGACATCTGACGCTTCTTGGTTAGATGTATGTAAAGATGTCCGTATTTAAGTTAACTACTTTGTTATAACACACAAAATGGATATTGATGATGCTCACAGGCGGTATCTCCTCAGGGTTACGACACGTGGCGGATGATGTGTCCCGAAGGCTACGGGATAGAATAAATGAGGTGCATTATAAGGATTCCTCAGGACTTCATCTTGAGAAATGTATCCGGCCTTCCAGGAGACCTCCCAGAATACATTCCACCTTCACCTAGAAAACCGACGTGCCGTGCTTTCTCGGCCTCCCGGCTCTCCGAGCCCCTGACGCGCCGAGCTTCCTCGGCCTCCCGGCTCGTCTCCGAGCCGTGACGTGCCGAGCTTTCTCGGCCTATCGGCTCGTCTCCGAGCCCCTGACGTGCCGAGCTTCCTCGGTCTCCCCGATCAAACCAAGAGCGCGGATCCCATGCGTCCCGCAACGGCTCCGCGTATATCGCCAGGGCGAGATATCCGTCTCCCCACGATCCGCGTCCCACGCTGGCGCATCCCTCCATTAATGGGCGCATCCCGCCATTAAAGGCGAGGATAACACGGGGGCGTAACCGACGGCGGTGATCTCGCGCCCGCTTGCTCCAAGCGACCCCTATATAAACCCCCATCTCAGACGATTCATGTATCTGAATTTGATCTCAAGACACCGCTGCTCTACTCCTATTTCTCGTCTCTAACTAGATCGTTGGAGGGTCCTATGGTGGTCACTCATCCCGGGATTTCTTTGCAGATAGCTCGGCGTCCAACACCGATCCATTGAGATTCACATTCAACAACTACAAAATCAAATCTCAGGCGTCCGAGACCGCCATCGCAGGATCGACGGAGGACAGCATCTAAAGGAGATACGAAGCTCCATCAGATATTAAAGTTTGTTTGAATTAGATATTAGAGTAAGGTTGCATAAGTTTTTTTAAAAAGGCATTTTTACTAAAGAAAATCTCACATACTTCGCTAGCTACTGAAAAGCCTTTCAATACTTCATATTTAATTAAAAGACCTTTCATATATTTAAATTGACTAAAAAGCCTCCCAACAAAAGAAAAAAGACATTTTTTTAGTATCTTTCATCACTCTGTTAGGACGCTAACAGCGAGTAACGGTTAGGATTTTAAAATCTTCCCAATCCCTCTTCTTTCCCAAAATTTCTAAATTTTTCCCCCAATTGTGTAACGACCGTGAACCTTAGATACGTAATAAAAACATTTTATAATTTTTTTTCGAGATCAAAACAATTATTTTACTGCTTACATTGGTAGAAAACACTTTAAAAATATTTTTCCATGTTTAAAATGAATTAATATGATTTTTAGGAATTTTGGGGAATTTTTAAGAATTTAAATATTTTTTTTTTATCGAAGGGAAATTTTTATAACCGACGAGAAGATCTATTTTAGACCAAATTTGGTTGCAAAACATATAAAATATCAAAATACAATTTATATAATTTTTTCAGATTTTTAAAATATTTTTACTATTTTAAAATAATTTTTAGAACCAAACAAATAATTTTTAAAACAATTTTAAATAATAACAAATAATTTTATTGGTTGTAAAAGATATAAAATATCAAAATACATTTTATATAATTTTTTCAGATTTTTAAAATATTTTTTACTATTTTTAAATAATTTCTAGAAGCCAAAAACAATTTTTAAAATATTTTTAAATAATAAAAATATTTTTTATTAATCCGAAATAAATCTGGACCGTCAGATTTAAAAATCAACGGTCTAGATCTTGCCGACAGATTTTTATTATAATATATATATATTTATATATATTATTAAAATAAATATATATATATATATATCTGCCTTTAATCTGGACCGTCAGATCAAGATCCAACAGTCAAAAACCATCCACACCAACCCTCGACACTGTTCACACGTGTAAACCGTGGGCCGTCAGATCTGACCAAATCAACGGTCAGATCTGATCGGCTACTGTAGCAAAATAATTTTTTAATCCCAGAAATCCCTATAAATAGCCATGAACTTCTAAAATTCCTCAAAAATATCTGTTCGACACAAAATTCTGAAAAATTTTTCAGAGCTTTCTCTTTCAGTTCTCTACACTCTAGAATAAGTCTCCAAGGTAGCAAAAATCTCAGATTCAAGATATTTATTTTCTCGTACAACCCGACGTTCGCCGACTTTTATTTTTCTAGATCATTTCAGGTAAGATCTCTCAACACTTGACCCCTTGTTATCTTCATCATGAAAATATCTATCTATGAAAAATCTTTTAGGACCTAATATGAAGATTTAACTACTTTATCTATTTTTCGAGTTTTGACGATTAAAATCGATATTAAACCATGTTAATATAATGAACTTTTATCATTTATCCCTCATGATAAAATCACGGGATAACAAACAGCTATGAATTCATGCTTGGACATACTTAAATAAGTCATAAGACAACTATCATGACCGGGACAACTTTTGCCGGAATAAAAGTAATTATTTTACGGTTTAATAAAACCTATCGATAATTAGTTTATTAATTATTAAAATATGGAAAAATTTATATTAAATTCTATATATTGTTAAAATTAATGGTAAATATTTAAAACCGTATTTTTGCTAATTTGGGAATTTCACAACAAATACCATGCTATGTAACTTTTATTGCATTTTACGTTTAAATACCATAAACTTTACATATGATGTCTTTTATCATATTTTACCTTAGAAAACTCACGAGGTAATGACCTACCTCTACACACACACAAATATAACCTTAATTGATATCGTTAAAAAATATAGAATACGAAAATACATGACTTTTCACTAAAATACCATTATCTTTATAAACCTTTCTTGAAAACTTTAAGTTGTACACAATCCTAAATAAAACCTTTTAAAATAAAAAGCACGATATGTCATGGACATCGATCGTTTATCTAAACTGTCTTGTGATGTCTAGGCAAGTGTGTCTAGGCTAGTGGTTTTTAATTAGGCCCACGACTGTGGTTCCTTCCCACTTACCTGGCACTTACCTGGCCGCAATTGACGGTGAAGAGGCGATTTGAGACTTCTAATGACTTGTCGTTTAGACCTTAGAAATAGGCTAGTTGGCTTAGGAAACCCTAGAAACTAAAATACGGAAATCTATATTCTTTTATATTCCAACTCAATATGAATACATGAATCCCTGAATCCAGTTAACAATCTATATAACTTGACTGAACCGAACCATGGATATTCCTTTTACATGTTTCCCAGTATTCCATTTACATGACTCTACGGTTATAACCGTTTCCTGATATCATGGTTTCGGTCAGTCAGTTAATCAATCTTACAATCAATACAGTTTTACAAGATAACAATACAAACAAGACATCGCGGGGTTTAAGGGGTAGATTGGTACGGAAGGTGTTAAAGGTGGCACGAGGCGGGAAGATTAAGACACTTAACCTGAATCCAATTGCCGTTGTTCCGGGTTGTATAACGGAGCCTTGTACTTCCATTTGCCCTGGTCTCTAGCATACCGAGACTCCTCTCGTATACACTGGCATTCTTCTGTACCAAGCTACAAACAATAGTGTTAATACTAAATACAATATTATAATAATATACTCTCTTTTCTGTGTATTCCATTCACAACATGCAACATGAATCCATCTATCCAAGCAACAAAACAACTACGTCCACATAACAATCAAACATTATAATAGATATATTTTCCTTCCTGTCTATTCTATTTCTCCCTCTTTCTTTGAGACTTACCGAGCGATTGTTCGCTGACGGCATTCCTATTTCTATTCTTTCTTTGGAATGTCATCAGGAGGGCCCGACTCTAAGGAGCACAAGACCAACCAGGAGCATTTGGAGCAGACCACTGAGCAGCACGATCACTAGGCTTCACTTGTACATTTTCTTTTATTTCAGTTATGCCATTGTTTAGGCATCGCTTTCCATTCTATGTATTTACTTTTCCATGTACTGTAAAAGAATGTTAATGAATAAAGTTGCTGATATATTTTTCTCTTGTGCATTTTATTTATATTGCTTAGACACGCTTAGCGTATTTAGTTCGGAGTAAATACGTCGCGGGTCTCGCCGCGCCCTCTTACCCATACACCGGGAAGCGGGGCGTGACAAATTGGTTTTAGCATCAGGGTTTCGATCGAAGATCTCTCAAATTGATCATGAAAACCAACCCGTTTTCTCAACATTCTTCGGTAACGAGCTTGTCAAGTGTTGTTGCCCCTTCATATGCAAGCTTTGAGTTCATGGGCAAGCTCAATTGAAAGGAGAGCGATTATTTAGTTTCACTAAATCACAATCTTCAATTAAACAAGAATGTGGGTTCTATTTACGGGAGAAACACCTATCTAGATATTTAGAAGGAAAGAGAACTGTTCAAACGCTGGCTCCAGTTTCAATGCCAACCTTTGATAGAAAACTAGTGAGAAGGTTTTTTTAGTGCAATTTAAATGCATGAGGGGACTTATAAATAAATATGAAGCAAGAGGGGCTTCTTAGTAATTAGCGAAATATAACTTATTTTTTAGTAAAAACCCCTTTTAAAAAATATTTTGCTATCCAAATAGAAGATATAAATATGGATTTTAATATGAATGTAATAATAAGAGAATCCTTTTATGTACTTTTAAATGAGGAATGTGGGATCAGCTAGAGAAAAACTTTCCTAGGCCGGTCAAAAAAGGGAAAGGGCAAAAAAAAGCACCCAGTATGTTTCGTTTAATAGAGCCGGGATTATTTATCTATTTTGTGTTCCTTGATTATTGAACCCATCAACTTTGTTGTTCCTACCTCCAACAATTGCTTGATTTGAGAATACACTTTCATTGTATCTGATAAGATAATTAAATAGGCTAAGGTAATTAGATAGACCATGCAAACAACATATATTTTGATCACTGCCATCACATTTTTTGCATTTTTATCGAGCCTGACAATAAGAAAATATGATACCCAAGTAAATAATCCAGTAAAAGACATGATAAGATTTGCAACTGCATATTCATTTTGCACCATCTACACAAATGCAATTCTAAACCTGATGTTTCCAATCTCCTTCGGCCCTCCTGTAGGAAGATCCAACACTATTTCAATGGGTAGACTAACTACCTACATTTTTGTGCATACTATTGTTGTTTCCGTAAATAAGCTATTTTAGATCTTAGTAAACTCAACAACTAAATGCGTTATATTACTCCGATTTAATCTATATATTTTATAAATAGTTTAATATTAATTATTTTGTTTTGATGGATTTATTAAATCGGATTATTAAAAGATTCAAAATTACAAAAATAAAGTTGTGAAGATGTCAAGGGCTAAGTAGAAAAAGGCAATATTGTAAAGGGCTAAATTGAAAAGACAAGATCATTCAAATAGTCCGTTTTAGAATTTTTGAAATACCAGACGTCTGGTGAAGAAAATTTCCATTTTCAAATCTCCGTTTCTATTTTAGAGATGACTGAGCAGACGTCTGGTACAGACGTCTGCTAAAGGAAATTTTCAATGTGTCAGTTTCTGTTTTAAAAGGAGATGAACTTTTTTGAACTGTGGATGTCTAGTCTCAGACGTTTGACATGACAGTTACTAGCAGTTATTTTATTTTGAATTTCAAATCGAAGGGGCGCTCTCAACCGTTGAGGGTTGAGATGCGACCTTTCAAAACGACTGTTTGAAATTTAACCCATTGCTTAAATAATTACTTATGTAGTATATTTAAAGACTTCATCGGAGAAGTCAAAGAGAATAATCCCAAAACATACAAAGCCTTGAATTGTTCTCTATTTGTAACTTTGTGTAAACAGAGAGCAATTCCTTCACTATGTTTTCCATACAGAATCCGATTTGAGTAAATCTCTTGCATTTATTTTCACCGAATACTAATTGACAACGATATCAAAACCAAGCTTCCCTTATGATCCGTACTCAACGGGGAATTGGACGGTCCAAGAGTGTTGTACCTTCGAAACGTGTATGTCGGCAAAACCTGTACGAAAGGCAGCTATACGTTTTTAGGGCAACACAGTCAATTGCGTGCCTCACATCTCCAGGCTCGCATTCTAAACTCTTTAGATTCATAATTTATAATATTTTATATGAGTGGTTTTTTCATAGGATTTTTTTAAAAAAATATTTAATTTTTTAAAAATATTAATTTTAACAATTATTTCAGTAATTTATCTAACAATCTAAAAACGTATATCAAATAATTGTTTCATTATTAGTAGACTTGATAGTTTTACCATCATAGTAATTTTTTTTATTATAATTTCAGAATATTTGCATATCAAAATTTTATATCCATGGCTCAAAGCGAAGAATCATTGTTAATTAAACCCGAAAGATTTAACGGGACAAATGGCTTTATGACTTGGCAAACACAAGCTAAATATTGGCTAACAACGCTTGGACTTGTTTCCGCTATCTTTGATGAACCCGCTGCATCTTCTACTCCATCTAAAGATTCCATTGTTTCAATCGATACAAGTGACGAAACTGTTTGTGTTGCATTTTCCACTAAAACGACAAAAACCAAAAGTCTTTCAAATGAAGAAATTGATTATAATTGTAGAAATAGAATTTTGAGCGCTCTTAACAAAATACTTTATGAAAACTTCAGCTAAACATTTGTGGAATGCTTGGGAAACTTAATATATAATGGATAATGCAGGCATAGACCGTTTTAACACTATTTCTTTTCGTCATTTTAAATTAATTGATAACAAGCCTATTAATCCACAACTTCATGAATTCCAAAAGTTGATTTGAAAAGTTCAAAATTCCAGCACTATTCTTTCTGAAGACTTTAAAGTCCTCGCTCTTGTTGATTTACTTCCTCCTTCTTAGTATAATTTTGCAAATCATCTTAGAATGATCCAACACTCTTTATCGTTTTTTGAAGTTCTTAATTCTATTCGAGTGGAAGATTAATATAGGTCCAAAGTTAAACCTACAAAGGAAAATGTTCTAAAAATCAATCTTACCGAATTTTTTTCAAAGTCCAATAATGGTCATGCCAATAGTTTAAACCCAAAACAAAAAAATTTAAAAAGAAAAAGCAAAGTCAAGGCCAAAGTTCAAGCCACTTTAATAAGTCTAAAAATCAAGAGAGGAAATGTTGCTTTGTATGTGGAAAGACAAACCATTTGGCTCTGAAATGTTTCTTCAGGAAGAAAGGTCCTGTTAAGAATACAAATGGAATCACAAAACCGCAAGTAAATGTGCTTAATGGTGGTGAAAATTTATCATTAAGGTTTGTCTCTAAACATATTATAAATTTTATAACTACTTCATTTGATTGGTGGTTTGATTCCGGTGCTAATATTCATATTTGTTATGATTTGGCGTGGTTCACCACTTTTCAGGATAAATATGGGGGAGGTGTAACGTTGAAAAATGAATCGGCGGTATTTATCAAGAGAATTGGAAATGTATCACTAAAACTGTGTTCGGGTAAGATACTTACTTTGAACGATGTGCTATATGTTCCCGATATTAGAAGAAATTTGATTAGTGGTTCTGTGCTTGTGAAGATGGGATATAAATTAGTATTTTATTGTAGTCAATTTGTAATGAGTAAAAATAACATGTTTATTGGTAAAGATTATATGTGTGACGGACTGTTTAAATTGCATGTAATCCCGTATAATATTTCTAATAATACAAATAAAGATCATATTGTTTTAGATATTGAAAATTCTTGTTTATGGAATGATAGAGCAGGACATATAAATTATCGTACTTTAATGCACATGATGAAATTGCATTTAATTCCTACTTACAAAATTAATATGAATAAAAAATGCCAAATCCATGTCAACGCCGAGTAAACCAAAAAACCTTTTAAAGAAGTTTATAGAAGTACCTATTTATTAGAGCTTATAAACTCGGATGTTTGTGATTCTACTGGTACTTTTACTAGTGGTGGAAATAAATATTTTGTTACATTCATCAACGATTATTCCAAATTTTGCTATGCATATCTAATTAAAATAAAGGATGAGCTTATGAATAAATTTAAAATTTATAAATCTGAGATTGAAAATCAAAAGGATAAAACCATTAAAATTATAAGGTCGGGTTGTGGGGGTGAGTATACCTCTAATGAATTTACTGTATTTTGGAAAGAACATGGCATTAGGCATGAGGTGACTGCACCTTACTCTTCTCAGTCTAATGGTGTAGCGGAACATAAAAATAGAACTGATTACCGCCGAAAACTGGAGACAGACTGTGATAGAATGTCTTGTCTAAATCTTGCGCGCGGAGGGGGGGGGGCAGATGCATAAGTAGATCCATTCACCCCTCTAAAGACACTAAGGGATTATAGCGCCATATATCGGAGGTTTGAATAGATGCGACCGATATAGCTGACTTCAGATTCACTCTCAGGGTGAGAGGTTTATTGATTCTGGGGACGAATTTTTCCTACAAGCGCAAACCCCTATAGTTAATTACATTATCATGAACGATAATAACTTTCTACATTCCAGATTGTTTTTTTGTGTCTCGTATCTTTTGGTTTTTTATTTGGTTTGCCCTTGGATTGTATATAGAGACTAATTTCGTCGCCGCTCGTAGGGCGCGGATTAATCCAAATTTGTATATACATTTTTATGTTTTGGTCAAACATTGCTTGACCATGCCTGTATTGGTATCTTGGTTTGCCAACGGGGTTGAACTTATGTTCAATTCTCACATTGTGAGGTCTATAAGTCCTTTTATTTTGAATTAACTTCCTATTTGGAAGCATAGGCTCTGCCTATAGACGCTTAGTTTTATTTGAAAACTAGGTAAATATAGGTTTGGTCAAATATTGAGAACTTTGTTCTCTGTTGATCTTAGGACTATTAGAGAAGCATGGACTTCAACACTTAGCCATTTTTGCTAAGTTTTTTTATTTTGACTTGGCACTCATATGCACTTGGCGCTGGAGCACATGCATTGCATGTGGCGGGCTTGCACTCTTGTATTGCGCATGTCGCTGGCGCACGTGCGTTGCACGTGGTGCTCATGCGTTGCATAGCGCTTGCGCTCTTGTATTGCGCATGTCGCTGGCTCACGTTCATTGCACGTGGCGTGCTTGCGCTCTTGTATTGCGCATGTCGCTGGCTCACGTGCATTGCACGCGGCGCGCTTGTGCTCTTGTATAGCGCTTGGGAATTGTTGGCGCTTGTGACCGTGCATTGCACGTAGCGCTCTTAAGCATAATGTGCGCTTACTAGGAGCACCTAGAGGTTTAAAAACTTGTTGCACGAGCTAAGTGCAATCGTGTGCTGCCTATGAAAGTGTGCTAGGTTTTTTCTTTTTTCCTTTTTAATAAATAGTTTGCTCGGGACGATCAAAGATAAGTCTGGGGGTATTTGATTAGACAAATATATTGCACATTTGTATGAACATTTTCCCTACTGTTATTAATAAATACAAGGTGTTAATTGTAAATAAAGAACATATGCGGGTTTATTTGCAAAAGTTTATTATCATATGTTTCTTCATTTATAATTAATATAATTAGGGAAAATATATGCATATAATATTTAAATGAAATAGTAGTAATGAAAATATGCATATCATATCAAATATTCCTAATCAATATTCTTAAGATGTTATATCATATAAATGGTTGGAATAATATCTCAAAAATACCAAATGCTGCTAACACTTTGATTTGAGATATTGTGCAGGTATTAAAAAAGATTAGCTCGGGTCTGAAATCTATGTAGGAGATCCAAGTTAAATCGGGATATCGAAACCGAATCTGCCAAATTTTAGAAGCAAATCGAGGAATCTAGCAATAGCAGAGATTAAAGGCAATATTTTCAGAATCTATATATCAAGAGGTATAATACCCAGTTTCTATTATATAGTGACCGTATTTTTATAAATAATATTCAAATATTCTTCCCCAAAATTTTCATACATAATTTTCTATATTTATCTAAATACAATTCCTATAAATAATTTCCTACATTTTCCTAATATTAGTTTACCAAACCTTTACTTGATTAAATATTTCCTAACTAATTTTCCCAACCCACTAGCCCGGCCCATTCCTTCTCTCTCTCTCTTTTAAATTCTTTTTTTTAAATACAGCCCAAGCCCACCCCACGAACCCTTTCTCCCAAACCCGACCTGAGCTCGCCCCAGACCCGACCCGCGCCCACTCCCTTCTTCTTCTTCTTCTTCTTCTTCTTCTTCTTCTCTCCACTTCCTTTCCCGCCATTTCCCCTGCTTCCCCCCTACGACCCGCGCCCGTTCACCGCTCTTCGCACCTCTCCCTCGCACGACTCGCACCTCCCTCGCAACTCCCTCCGCTCAACCCGCTTCCCCCCTGCGACCTTGTCCTCGTCCCAACTTCCCCCACGTCCTTCTCCCCGCTCCCCGCTTCCCGCGCCCACTTCCCCATGACCACGTCCACGTCTCCAACAAACTCCTCGAGACCCCCGCAGCCGCCACAATCTCCCTCGCCTGCCTCGCTCCCTCCCTCCTCACAACTCAACCCCACAGCATCCAGTGCCACCTCGCCTTCATCTCGTCACTCTCACTCCAACTCTCCTTTCCCGACTCCCCCTGCACACCCGGCTTCTTCTTCCTGCACGGCTCACCGTCGGAGCTGGCCTCGTCGTCGACCACCTCCTCATCCTCGCGGCCACCCTCTCCTCGACCAACACCTCTCTCTCTCTCCCAAAAACCCACTGAGCTTCCCTCCTACGCCTTTCACTGCAAACCCTCGCCAGTATCCCCTTCACCATCGACAGGCCACTCGTCAGCTCCACCAATTCCTCCATCCGCCACCTTCTCCATCTCCAAACACCCCAAGCCTTCCTCTGCAACACCACCATCTCACAATTACCACTGGACCCCTTCGACGACGCCGGCCATCTCATCCAACGAGCCACCGCCGCGACGCCTTTTCTTCTCACCCAACTCCAGAACCCACCATCACTTCGAGAAGACCTCCCTCAGCTCCTCACCTCCCTGCACACCTAGCTCCTCTCTTCACTGCCACTGCCACCTCCTAACCACCTCACCGACCCTTCTCCCATTGCCATCGCTACCGGCGGACCCTAGCACCTCCTCTACAGCCTCCCCCGACAACCACCACGCTAGTATACACCACCGAGCTCCAGCTACCACCTCCATCACCTCTCTCTCTCAAATTCTCTATCTCCCCCCTCAACTTGCCACCACCGACCAACCGCAGCCGGCTGACTTCGACCCTGACGAGCTCCGCCAGCTTCACCACCGCTGCCTCATCTCAGCTCCAGAAGACCCTGTCACCACCGTCACAACATCCAAGCCAAAACCCGAGCCCCGGCATTTAATAGAATACCTGCTGCAATCGCCGTTACCGCCGTTCTAGTAGACATCATTGCCGTCTAAGCTGTGGCCTCGGTCCTTGTGACCATCATGGTCGTCGATGTAGTCTCCGTCGCAACACCGTACAGGTCCGTTGCTGTGTGTCACGCTCGAGCCTCGCATCGTGCCAGCCACGTGTCACCGTGTGCCCAGACGTGTCGCGCCCCGTACCCACTCCCCGTGCCACGTCGGACTCACTCCCTGTGCCACGTCGTGTCAGCCCCCGTGCCACATCGTGCCTGATCTAGTGCATGCGCCGTGCCGCTCCCGGACCACGCACCGAGTCAAGACCGTGCCCAGTGCCGCGTCGCGCCATGCCACGCACTGAGTCAAGACCGTGCCCAGTACCGTATCACGCCCGCGTCACCACCGCGTCCAGTACCGGATCACCGCGCATCGCGCCATGCGCCCGTGTCCAGCATCGCGCCGTCTCGTGTGTCGAGACAAACTCTGCAGCGGCGTCATTTCTATATCAAGCGACTGAAGGCAAGTGAACTTTCTCACTTGCTAAATTATGCTATACCTATATATATAATTATGTTAATTGATTTGTTAAATGTTAATCTTGTTTTAAATAAGTTTGCGTTCTAGAAGACAGCCGTGTTTATCCTAATTAAAACCCGATTGATAATGATGGAATTTATAGTCAATACATTCCTTTGCTGTTAATAAACGTCGCGTGGAAATTTGAATGGATATTATTGATGTTTCATATATAAAGGGACGTCCCAAGATACGTCATAAAATCTGAAAACTGCAATATACCTTGCATTAGAAAATCCATAATAATTTGAATACAACTCATAACCTAATGTTCTATGGCTCGTATCGAAGCTAACAGAAAAACCTGCAGCTCCCCATAGTTTACCTTGACATTTTGATAACTTATATCAATGAATATTGAGGCGATTCGTGGTCCTGAACTGCAGTCCGGGACAACATTCGTTTTGAATACCTGGTCTTGGGAATACCTGTACACCTCCTCCTTAAACTGAAAATGCGCGGATCCCCATATGGTCGCGTAGATAATTTAGTTAGCTAACACCAGAATCTGTTCCTGTGTCATTTCACAGTCATTTAATATTTAATTCGTATTTTAGAATACCGTGGTGTTCTGCAGTTTCTGCAGTGACCTCCCTTACACCAGCACCTTGAACATAACCTAACTTCTAATACAGGAATCCTATCGATAATCCGTTTGATGCGTTGGAAACATAATAGAAAAATACAATTAATTTAACTATAGTGTCACCTAATTATGCTCTTAATTAGGAGTAAAATGTGTTACGAAACGGACTTCCAGTTCAGAAATTGGATTTCCAGCAGTGAACACTTAAATTGAAATGGCCATATCTAGCAAACCTGAAACCCGATTGATACGAAATAAATTTTGATGGATAGATAATTAAACATACTGCTTACCCTTTTTACATTGTTTAGCTTAATTCTGCATGTATGATTTATAGTAAATTATGCAAGTGGTAGGACACTGGCTGATAATATTTTATTCATATCATAATTATTGTATTCTCATCATATCATGTAGAGGTCATTACATTAGTAACCTAGTGATCCTGTACATTACCCAGTGATAGGTATTAGTGTTTTGATTGTGGCAAGTACATGAGTGTTAAAGCGTGAGTGAATAAGTGAAGTGACACGTACTTGTACACAATCAGCGGACCCAGTTACGTTATTGCATTGTCGACGCCTATGGGGTATATGTAAGTGTAACTATAACTGGTATGGAACGGTTATGGAAACACTTATATTAGTGTCATAGGTAAGGCGTCAAACGCTGTCCATTTGTCTTGGGTACCAGTCGAGACATGCTTAATGGAGATCCTGTCTCCAGTTCTCGCGTGGACTTGTCATGGACCGACTAGTATTTGGATTTATGGTCGGGGTTTGATGTAGACCACGGGGTGTGGGGTAGTTTGAGTGTGAGTTCAACGAAATCTCGAGAGTCCCATTGCCGGCATATACAGCGATTCTGGGAGTCATATGGGTGATATTACTGATTATTAGCGAGCGTTTCGGGCCCATGTTCCCTTGCCCCTGGACCCTACCCTTGGGTTGGGGATACTCCTGCATGGTTGACTCTCACACTTAGACTGATGATAGATTTAGCGATTTGGACAGTGAGACTTAGAGACTGATAGGGTTAGTGACATTGACATGCATTGCTTACTGATTTGATATACCTACTTTACTGTTTACCTGTACCAATTATTTTATGTGCGTCATTATTCTATATTTACTGCTTCATATTCATCATCATTGCACGTGTTTACTCTTGCATTTATATATATTGCTATTGTGTCTCTCTGACAACCTGAGTATGCATGCTCAGAGTGAGAAGTGGACTTAGCTCGGATCAACACCTGTCGTACCTTGAGGATATTGCGGATATCTAGATCAGCGACGCCAGCACTATCTTTCTCTTGATCTCTATCTGGTATATCTTATATCCTTTTGATAGATTAGTGACTGTATTTCTCATTACCTGTGCATTGATTACTGATTACCACGTAAAACTAGAGACCGAAGTGTGACTACGGCAGGATATTTCCTTGACCGTAGGACCATGGTGATCAGTCGAAAATACTGCATTTTTAACACGACAATTTCCCTATCTTTTGCATTCATCTAGAGATGTTCGGTTTGCATATTACACATATTAGCAAAACATCCCTAAAATACCAGATTGCATGTGTTATACACTAAAACCGGTATTTTTAGGGAAATTGACTGTTTATCATGACATTGTATCATTCTTGTGTAGCACAACATATGTTTCGAAGTATGTGCAGGAAATTCCAGAAAAATGGCCACAATTGTATAACAGTGTTGTTAAAAAGACGCCAACTCAAGGATTTGAAATATGGCAATGATCTAGAAGGCATTCAGATATTCAATATATCAGAAAAATACCAGCATGTTATCAGAAATCAACAGCTGAAGAATTTAGCCAAATGGCCGCGGATCCGCGGCCGGAGCCGGCTTGCACCGCGGATCCGCGGTCAACATGCCACGTTATCAGAATAATTTCACTGCAGCTGTTTCTCTCAAGTCAAGTACTCCTTTAAGCCACTGCAATTGCCAGAACACTCCAGAACCTTCTGCCAGATCAGCAAGCCTTGGGTTCAAAGCTAATGATATCCTAGCTTCCAAAGCAAGCTTCACCTTAACTACCTTAAGAGCCTAGAACCTTCTCCCTAACCTCTTAGCTTAAGGTGGAAGCTAAACCCTAACTAACTAGTTCTAGAGGCTTCTACCTAACTAACTAGCTTATAAGGGAAGCTAACCTAATCCAAGCTTCTTAAGGAAGCTAATCATTCTTAAGCCTATAAAAAGGACCCTAGGCTTCACTTGAAAAGGTTGTTCAACAATTCTCCCCACAAGTTGAGTGACACAACTTGTGCCTCAAACCCTAACCCTAATCCAATCAAAAAGCCAAAAGTTCAAGATCTTTGAGTTCAATCGAAGCAAGAATCCTTCAAAGCCTTTAGAAGCGAAGTCGAACTTCATCGGAGCAAGTGATCAAAGCCGATCCACGACTCAAGGAGCCGAAGCGACGCCAAATTCGACGATCTAGTTCCTTCCTTTTGTAAATTCAAGAGAGTTGTAATGAATTTATCGATAAATAAAGGTGAAATTCTTTTATCTTGCTTTCTTTAAATTCAAGCATTATGATTCAATCTAGATTCTTGAATGTGTTCTTTGTGATGATGCTTGAGTAAACTCCGCTCGTGGAGGAGTCGAAACAAATCAATAGATGATGAAGTTAACGAATCTTTAAACATTTTCTTAAGTCCTATAACATTTGTAAATTCTTGAAAATCGAATGATCGATGATCTAGTTTCGAGGCGAAATGCTTTCTTGATTATTTTCGCACGGAACTAGAGATCAACGATCGATCATTTGATTTCCTAGAAGCTATCTTGTGAATGAGATTCATCGAAAGGACAAATGATAAGATGAGGAAACCCTAATTCTTCGCAAGATCCTTAATCCTCGATAAATCGTTATCGATCTAGCATCAATTCGTTAATGGATAAGAAAAGGTAATTGCTAATCTTCTTCACATCTATAGATTTAATCGACTCCTACGAGCTTCACTTCAATTCTTGAAACTTAAATCGATTGGAATTCTATCACTTCTTGATTCTTGATTTTTAATGCTTTCTTGATTCTTGATTAGATCTAGTTGATTCTTGAAATTCATTGATAGAAATCTTGAATCGTTTTCTTTTCTTTTCTATTAAATTTTCAATTCAAACAAAACAAATACGAACGAATCTCACAATCCCTGTGGACGATCCGCACTTACTAACGCTCTATATTCGACACCGTTATTGATTGCGGTCAAAATATTTTTGATTGTGATTTCTACACAATTTTCTAAATACCGACACAATCGGAAATCGTATCAATCAAATGGCGCCGTTGCCGAGGATCGTGCGCTAATTCGTTCTTTATTGAAATTTGAGTTGAAAAGATTTATTCCATTATAATCTTGAGATCAAAATTCGCGCAAAAATCTAAACGTGTTGTTGTGATTTGTTGCGAGGAAATCTGGAAGCTGTGGAGTAATTGATTTTTTTTCCAGAATATACCAGAGGACTGAGGGAGTAGAAGGAAGCCCCCTGTAAAAATTTTGTGCAGGTTACTGTTCAAACCGCGGCGGATCCGCGGTGTAAGAGCCTCATTGCGGCGGAACCGCGGCTGTGTAGCTGCTTTACTGTACTAAATTTCCTCAGGTGAATTTCTTACTTTCTTATCTCCTCCTCTGTCTGCTCCAATTAACAACTTGCTGCAGGTTTCTTTGCGAAATTCGCAGCGCCGCAAAAAGCAAAATAAATTATGCGTGTTTTTGATTTTGTGGTTGTTTGCATATTAATACGGAATTTAAGGGGCACGGCCAAATCCAGATTAGGTGGGGAGTTCATTACCCTTCCTAAGCCCCAAAAATCACAAACTTGCATCCGCAGTTACCCTCATTAACTAAAAAATATCTAGAGATGACTCTAAGGACCGTCGCGCTCACTTAGGACAAGAGAAGGCCGTGGGTAATTCATTGGTTATCCGCGTTTCTTTTGTGGTGTCGAAGGCAAGTGTGTCGAAGGCTAGTGGTTACTTAATTAGGCCCACTACTTACGTAGTGGAGAACCTCCCACTTACCTGGCACTTACCTGGCCACAGGAGAGACAAAGAGACAGTGGAGGATTTATCCCACGACTTGTCTTTTGGCAGTTAGGAGCGGTCTAGAGCTTTGACCTAGGTGACCAATAGAATTAGGGTTTTGCTTGTTGCATTTGATGTGATCACATCATTTTTTCAAAAATCCATATATTTTTCAAAACAAACACCACATTCATTCATTTCCCCTAATTATAAGTCACGCTGCCACTTGTACTAACCCTTTTTAGTGCAAGATAGGCTGGACATGGGATTCTAGTGCCCGTTTAGTCCGCGTTCCCCCGATAGACTCCGAAGTCGGTATTTCTACATTTACCTCTCCTTTACCCACCACCACACCCACATCGATGGATCCTTCTCCATCGAACTTTTTTACCACTAATCTGCCGCCGTCCGTTGGTGCGCAGAATCCACCCCGCATCTATCCTATGCGAGGTCCTCTTTCGACCTGCTTATCCATTCCACCAGCCAACGGGGATAATTTTGAGATTAAACCCCAATACATCAACCTTCTACCTAAATATCACGGTCTCGGGACTGAGGACGCATATGTCTTTATTACAAAATTTGAAAATGTATGCGCAATGATGGGTACGTCACAACTTTCTGTGGATGCTATGCGTCTACGTCTTCTTCCATTTACCTTGTGCGATATAGCCGAGAAGTGGCTGTATAACACTACCGCACATTTCATTACAAATTGGGAAGAATTTGTTGCGGCATTCCTTAAGAAATTGTACCCTAATCACAAGACAGCTTGAGTCCGTAGCGAAATAAATCAATTCACCTAGCTTCCAAATGAACCATTTTCAAAATATCTTGACCGCTTCAAGGATCTGTTGGTTCAATGCCCACATCACGGAATCCCGAGATGGGAACAGTGCCGAATCATATATGAGGGCAGTAACCCTAACACTAAACAGAGCCTTGAAAACATGTGTCAAGGAAATTTTATGACCAAAGACGATGGGGAAGCTTGGAAATACTTAGAAGATTTCGCTGAAAAATCTTTACAGTGGGAGAGTCCATCGTTTAGGAGTGGCAATAACCAACCGGATGTTTCCATAGGAGTTAGAGCTGACATTTCAGCTATACACAAGAAACTCGAAACTATGGAAAACAAATTTTTAGCTGCCGCCCTAAATCAAATGTCACTCTCCAAAACTGTATGTGGATGCTGTTCTGATCCTTCTCACTTAACGGAAGAATGTCCGTTTCAAGGTCATGAGCATACCAATGCCGCATTTCAAAGACCAAGGAACGATCCTTTTTCTTCCACATATAATCAGGGTTGGAGGAATCACCCTAATTTTGCTTAGAACCAACAACACAATCAAAACACGGTTCCAAACCAAAACAATTTCCAAAAGGCTCTTCCACCACAACAGCAACCATTTCACCTAACTCAGCACCCCTACCAATCACAAAACTTTCAAGATCCAGTCAACACACATGCACCTGCACAATTGATTGGCACTGATCTCTCTGCTTCACTCGAACAGACTTTTGAAACATACATGAAACGAATGTCGGCTGGAGTTAAGTCTTCTCTCGATAAATTTGAGAAAAACTCTGACCTCCAGGCTCAGAGTTTAAAATCGATGGAAGCAAAAATTGCACGACTTAAAGCCGAAATGAGTGCAAGAGAAAAAGGGAAACTTCCGTCTCAACCCCTACCGAATCCTGGGCATTACAATGTAAATGCCATCACAACGTTGAGATCAGGAAGAGTGCTGAATAACCACGTTTGGGAAGAGATTGATGATACTGATCCATCTATCAACAACACCCCGGCTGAGGCCTTTCCTCACACACATACTTCTACTTCTGATCCTTGTTCTTCTACCCTACCGCCTTCTCACGAACCTATTCTCCATTTCCCTCTAGGCTTGACACCTTAGCAATCCTCTTCTAGTCCTCCACAGACGATCCCCACTCCTCTTTTGGGATCACGTCTACCCCCACTTCCTTCTCCTATGATGGACCCATCGCTTATTGCTAAAGCTCCTTACCCGAATCGGTTAAGGGGTAACAAATCGAGTCCACATATGGAGAAAATTATGGAAATGTTCAAACATGTTAACATCAACATCCCTCTCCTGGATGCTATTCAACAAGTCACCGCTTATGCGAAAATTCTTAAAGACTTGTGCACTAGGAAGAGGAAGACTCAAGTGCCGAAGAAGGTCTTCATGTCTAATAATATTAGCACTGCTTTTATCCCACAGCTACCAAAGAAACGTAAGGACCCAGGATGTCCTACGATATCGATTTCTATCGGGGGTAAAAACATCAACGTGCTCTTTTAGACCTTGGCGCAAGTGTTAACCTACTTCCATATTCTGTCTATGAGCAGCTAGGGATTGGAGAGTCGAAACCAGCCCACTGCACTCTCCAAATGGCAGACCGTTCAATCACCAAACCTAGGGGTGAACTAGAGTATGTGTTGATAAAGGTCGGGGAATTTGTATTCCTTGTGGACTTCATTGTACTCGATACATAACCTATAGCAAATCCCCGGAGCCAAATTCCAGTGATTTTGGGTCGACCATTCCTTGCCATTTCCAATGCTGTCATTAACTGTAGAAACGGTTCAATGAACTTATCATTTGGAAATATGACCATTGAACTAAACATCTACAAAGTTGGAAGTCAGCCATCAGAACCCTCTGCTCATATACTTGATTTGTGCTCTGTCCACGAGATTGCTCCCGAAAGTTGCGGAGTTGATGACCTTTGCTTTATAGATCTCGACGACACTACCACATCACTGTTTGATCTTGCACATGATCTTAGTGAGGACACCAATTACACGCTTGAGTCCGACACTCCTGACTTATCACCACCCGAGTCTGTATCTTTCACAGGCTATGAGCTTCTTTGTGACTCTGAAAATCACTCGATGATCCCACCTTCTATTATTTCTCCGCCAGCATTAGATCTCAAAATTTTACCTTCTCATCTTAAATACGCTTATTTAGATGAGAATGAGTCCTTACCGGTTATCATATCCGCTTCTCTAGCATCAGAGCAAGAGAATGCACTTTTATCGGTATTGAGATCTAATAGTGAGGCGTTTGGTTGGACCATGGCGGACATCAAAGGGATTAGTCCCTTGATTGTAGAACATCATATACATGTGATGGATGATGATAGACCAACCCGAGAACCACAGAGACGGTTGAATCCCGTCATGAAGGAAGCGGTGATGAAAGAGATCGTCAAATGCCTTGATAATGGTATTATATACCCAATCTCTGATAGCCAATGGGTGAGTCCAATACATGTCGTCCCTAAGAAATCTGGCATCACTGTTATTACCAATGAGGAAAATGAGTTGATTCAGACACGCGCCCAAACTCGGTGGCGTGTATGTATTGATTACAAAAAACTCAATGCCGCAACGAGGAAAGACCACTTTC
Organism: Agapanthus africanus; assembly: GCA_030015575.1. Taxonomy (NCBI): domain Eukaryota; kingdom Viridiplantae; phylum Streptophyta; class Magnoliopsida; order Asparagales; family Amaryllidaceae; genus Agapanthus; species Agapanthus africanus. Next base: position 752,464,166 of record CM057339.1, read on the forward strand.
CTCTACCTTTCATTGATCAGATGCTGGAACGCTTATCTGGACGTGAGTATTATTGCTTTATGGACGGATACTCTGGCTATAATCAGGTCCCCATTGGCAAAAAGGATCAAGATAAAACCACATTTATTTGTCCTTTTGGTACTTTTGCTTATAGACGCATGCCCTTTGGGTTATGCAATGCTCCCGCTACCTTTCAGCGGTGTATGATGGAGATATTCTCTGATATGGCCGAGAATTTTTTGGAGATTTTCATGGACGATTTCTCGATTTTCGAAGACTCTTTTTTTGACTGCCTAACTAATCTTGACGCGGTTCTTACTCGTTGCAAAGAGAAGAACTTAACCTTGAATTGGGAAAATGCCATTTCATGGTCCAAGAGGGAATTGTGCTTGGACATGTTATTTCACGGAAAGGCATTGAGGTTGACAGAGCTAAGATAGATGTCATTCAAAACCTTCCTCATCCCAAAAGCGTCAAGGATATCCGATCATTTATTGGCCATGCGGGCTTTTATAGGAGATTCATTAAGGATTTTAGCAAAATTGCTAGACCCTTAACTCTTCTCTTGGCCAAGGATACGACCTTCTACTTTGACTCGGATTGTGAGGCAGCATTCGACTCACTCAAATACTCCCTCACTACAGCCCCCGTTCTATCGTCTCCAGATTGGGACTACCCCTTTGAGCTTATGTGTGATGCATCAGATTTTGCAGTTGGTGCAGTCTTAGGACAACACATTGAAAAGATGCCACACGTGATCTATTATGCGAGTAAGACCTTGAATGATGCTCAAATTAACTATACAACTACCGAAAAAGAACTTTTGGCGGTTGTATTTGCATTAGAAAAATTCAGGCCTTACTTGATTGGCTCACCAATAGTTGTGTACACTGACCACTCCACTTTGAAACATCTTTTGGTGAAGAAAGATGCAAAAGGCAGGCTAATACGTTGGATCCTTCTATTACAAGAATTTGATCTTGTTATCAAATATAAGAAAGGATGTGAAAACGTTGTAGCCGGCCATCTTTCACGCATCTCTTCTTCACCTGTGACCCTGCCGATCAATGATTCGTTTCCGGACGAACAACTCTTGAGCATATCCGATGAACCTTGGTTCAGGGATATTATGAACTATCTTGTCACGGGACTGATACCCAGCGATTGGTCAAAACAGGACAAACACCGTTTTCTATTCCAAGTAAAACACTTTTACTGGGATGATCCATATCTGTTTAAGTATTGTCCTGATCAGATCATTCGCCGGTGTGTCCCGAATGAGGAGTTCAAGAGTGTTCTATCTTTTAGTCATGATCAGGCCTGTGGGGGTCACTTCGGTCCTAAAAAGACGGCGGAGAAGGTTTTGCAATGCGGTTTTTATTGGCCGACCTTGTTCAAGGACGCATTTGATTATTGCAAAACCTGTACACAGTGTCAACACACGGGTAGGATTTCCCGGAGAAATGAAATGCCGCAGCAACCCATCTTAGTGGTTGAAATTTTCGATGTTTGGGGCATTGACTTTATAGGTCCCTTTCCTAACTCCTTTGGGAATTTGTACATACTGCTTGCGGTTGATTACGTCTCAAAGTGGGTTGAAGCCATTCCATGTCGCACTAATGGCAAAAAGGTTGTCATTAAGTTCTTAAAAGAAAATATATTTTCGCGATTTGGACACCCACGCGCTATCATTAGCGATAACGGGACACATTTCTGCAACAGGTCTTTCGAGACTCTGATGCGGAAATACGCAATCAACCATAGACTTTGTACACCCTATCATCCCCAAACGAGCGGGCAGGCTGAGATTTCGAATAGACAGATCAAACAAATCCTGGAGAAGACTGTTGCTAAGAATAGAAAAGATTGGTCGATCAAACTGACGGATGCTCTTTGGGCATTCCGAACTGCATTTAAAACCGATCTAGGGATGTCTCCATATAGGTTAGTGTTTGGGAAGGTATGTCACTTGCCAGTCGAGATTGAGCATAAAGCATTGTGGGCTATTAAGGAAATCAACTTTGACTTAAACCAGGCCTGCAACTTTCGGAAGCCGCAATTAAATGAGCTAAGCGAACTCCGCAATGAAGCTTATGATAACGCTGTAATCATAAAGAATAGGACCAAGGTTTTTCACGATAAAAACATTTTGAGGAAAACATTTACACCTGGTCAACAAGTCCTTCTTTATGATTCACGACTACACCTTCACGCGGGTAAGTTTCGATCTTGGTGGAAGGGAACTTTTGTTGTGCGGTCTGTATACCCGCATGGGGCAGTAGAGGTAGAAAATGTTAAAAACAACACATTTTTCAAAATGAATGGACATAGACTAAAGCCGTATTTTTCCACTGACCCTATGGAGGAGCTCCTGTTCTTACAGGAGCCATTTTATCTTGATTAAAATTCCTCCGTCTCACCTCCATATTACTGCATCATCTTTTTGAATGGAGGTAAGTGAAAAGAATAAGTTTGGGGGAGGATCTTCACTTATATATTTTGCCCCCACTAATAAATTCCTCCCAGGCTTACAGGTTTTGTAGATATAGCAGTTGGCAACAGTAAGGACACTGTTGAAAACAAGTTTGGGGGGAGGTTTGTGCATATTTTTGCATATCATTTGCATAAGCACAAAACATTTCTGTAAAAACCTATAAAAATTTAAAAAAAAATCAAAATTTCAAAATATTTGATATTTAAACTTTTTTTGTACATAATTAAGATAATAAAAGATTAGATAATGAAAAATTACATCCATGAAATTAGAAAAATTTAAGAAAACCAAGATAAATTAGAAGTTTTCTTATACGAACTAGTAATAAGTAGTTATGAGCCGTTGTTCCAAGGGTTAGTAAGATGAAGGAAGTCACTAATCTGAGGATAAAAATAAGTCTGAAAAATAGTTTTTATTCTGGAAGCCAAATATTTTGAACGTTGATACCCTACTATTCGCACTTACACACGTCTTGAAGTCCGGGATAGTAGAGAATACCTTGAAATGCTCGTCTAAAAGCCGATGTATGAAGGAAATAAAAAAAATGATGAAGAAAATATAAAATGGTGAGAAAAATGGACACTGGTTTTGTTATCGCCAAGGCAACAATAAAAAAATATAGCGAGGGTGCTTCATCACCTAGTGCCCTAAGGCTAATTGGTCTGGGAGTCACTGCTAAGCCTTAGGTGGTGCAAGACGAGGAAAATACACCAAATAAGCAAACACATGAGTAATCGATCAGTTAGTACCTCAAGAAGTATTAACGGTCGCATGAAAGTGTGTGAGCAATCTCATCTAAATATTCATTAATTAAAAAGTACTGAAGCTGATGGGCAAGAGTATGATAGCTTGAATTGAATTCTCCGGGTGTAGGGACGTCTTTACACACACGTAGGGTTATATGATCGATATTTGGAAGAAAGATAGGAATGAAGAATAATCGATGTTTTATTGAGGGAGGACGTGATTTTTGACATCTTTTCATGACTATTAAGATAGGGCTCATGACAACCGAAAAGCTAGCTTAGTTGGAAACCCTAATTTTCAAGGCCTTTCTTTTACAATTCTTGTCTTTAAATGTAATATTCATGATCTTTCTTTTATTATTGGATTTTGTGGGTGTAATCCGCTGAAAACCCTCAGGAGACAACACTCCTCCTACTAGGGACACCTAGAGATTTAAAGGCTTGTTGCACGTGCTCAGTGCAATCGTGTTGCCTACGAAAGTGTGCTAGTTAGTTTTTCTTTTTTTAATAAAACAATTCGCTCGAGACGACCGAAAATAAGTTTGGGGGAATTTGATCAGTCGAAAATACTACATTTTTAACACGGCAATTTCCCTATCTTTTGCATTCATCTAGAGGTGTTCGGTTTGCATATTACACATATTAGCAAAACATCCCTAAAATACCAGATTGCATGTGTTATACACTAAAACCGGTATTTTTAGGGAAATTGACTGTTTATCATGACATTGCATCATTCTTGTGTAGCACAACATATGTTTCGAAGTCTGTGCAGCAAATTCCAGAAGAATGGCCACATTTGTATAACAGTGCCGTTAAAAAGACGCCAACTCAAGGATTTGAAATCTGGAAATGATCTAGAAGGCATTCAGAGATTCAATATATCAGAAAAATACCAACATGTTATCAGAAATCAACAGCCGAAGAATTTAGCTCTAAGGCAGCCAAATGGCCGCGGATCCGCGGCCGGAGCCGGCTTGTGCCGCGGATCCGCGGTCAACATGCCACGTCATCAGAATAATTTCACTGCAGTTGTTTCTCTCAAGTCAAGTACTCCTTTAAGCCACTGCAATTGCCAGAACACTCCAGAACCTTCTGCAAGATCAGCAAGTCTTGGGTTCAAAGCTAATGATATCCTAGCTTCCAAAGCAAGCTTCATCTTAACTACCTTAAGAGCCTAGAACCTTCTCCCTAACCTCCTAGCTTAAGGTGGAAACTAAACCCTAACTAACTAGTTCTAGAGGCTTCTACCTAACTAACTAGCTTACAAGGGAAGCTTACATAATCCAAGCTTCTTAAGGAAGCTAATCATTCTTAAGCCTATAAAAGGGACCCTAGACTTCACTTGAAAAGGTTGTTCAACAATTCTCCCCACAAGTTGAGTGACACGACTTGTGTCTTAAACCCTAACCCTAATCCAATCAAAAAAGCCAAAAGTTCAAGATCTTTGAGTTCAATCGAAGCAAGAATCCTTCAAAGCCTTTAGAAGCGAAGCCGAACTTCATCGGAGCAAGTGATCAAAGCCAATCCACGACTCAAGGAGCCGAAGCGACGCCAAATTCGACGATCTAGTTCCTTCCTTTTGTAAATTCAAGAAAGTTGTAACGAATTTGTCGATAAATAAAGGTGAAATTCTTTTATCTTGTTTTCTTTAAATTCAAGCATTATGATTCAATCTAGATTCTTGAATGTGTTCTTTGTGATGATGCTTGAGTAAACTCCGCTCGTGGAGGAGTCGAAACAAATCAATAGATGATGAAGTTGACGAATCTTTAAACATTTTCTTAAGTCCTATAACGTTTGTAAATTCTTGAAAATCAAATGATCGATGATCTAGTTTCGAGGCGAAATGCCTTCTTGATTATTTTCGCACGGAACTAGAGATCAACGATCGATCATTTGGTTTCCTAGAAGCTATCTTGTGAATGAGATTCATCGAAAGGACAAATGATAACATGAGGAAACCCTAATTCTTCGCAAGATCCTTAATCCTCGATAAATCGTCATCGATCTAGCATCAATTCGTTAATGGATAAGAAAAGGTAATTACTAATCTTCTTCACATCTATAGATTTAATCGACTCCTATGGGTTTCACTTCAATTCTCGAAACTTAAATCGATTGGAATTCTATCACTTCTTGATTCTTGATTTTTAATGCTTTCTTGATTCTTGATTAGATCTAGTTGATTCTTGAAATTCATTGATAGAAATCTTGAATCGTTTTCTTTTCTTTTCTATTAAATTTTCAATTCAAACAAAACAAATACGAACGAATCTCACAATCCCTGTGGACGATCCGCACTTACTAACGTGCTATATTCGACACCGTTATTGATTGCGGTCAAAATATTTTTGATTGTGATTTCTACACAATTTTCTAAATACCGACACAATCGGAAATCGTATCAATCATATAGCTGGCCTTGTTACTCCTCGTATTCCGTATTTTGGGAAGCGGGGCGTGACAAGAGGATCTCCAAATATCGAATCAAAAAGCCAGAAAAAATCTCTAGTCCCAATCCCACTAGGAGACGGCGGATCCGTGGTCATACGTTGCATTAGGCGGCGGAACCGCGGTTCTTTGGTGGCCGTTGGATGTAGGATTTTGGGGCATGATCTTAACTACTTCTACCCACATATAGTATCTAGGGTTTCTAGTTTTAGAGACTATATAAAGGACCGAGAGCTGTGCATTTCAAATTCATTCCAAGTCACATCATCTATTCATCTACACCCGTCAAAGGAGAGAGATCTAGAGCAAAACTAGGATTCTTGTAATCTAATTTTGAAGGAGAAAGTTATAATGTAATAGTTGATTAATAAAAGTAGTTTTTATTTTTAATTCTTTTTGCATTTACTTTTCCGCATTTACTTTATGCATTACTTTTCCGCATTAATTTTCCACATTAGTTTTCTGCTCTTTTAATTATGGTTTCATTCATCTTCAACCTCTCTTTTAAATCTCTACTAACCATGAGCGAGTAATTTCTTGCTTGTTAGGATTTATAAGATAAGGTAGATAATGGATGAAATATCTTTTAACTTCTTTTGGTATTTTAATGTTTATAAATTTTAGCAAAATAAATGTTAATCCTCTTATCGGGCACACTATCAATTTATTGATAATCACGACCGCAATTTGAGATTAGTTAAACACTTATTTTGTTAAAGGCCTGAGATTAATAGAGATCAATGGAAGGACAAGGGGTAGTAGTGGGAAACCCTAATTCCCTCCAAGAACCCCTAATCCACATTCATCCCTATCTCTCTAAGTTTTAAACTATTAAAACATCAAAAGAGACATTTCTAAAACATTCATCCATTAACTACTAAGTCATATAAACCCTACAAGCCCTTCTATTATAAATTTTATATCTATATTAAAATAAAACGACAACAATTCATCATCTATTTTATCAACTCATCTAAAGTAAGAAAAGAAGTTCATGTTTCCCTGTGGACTACCCGTACTCATCCCTGCTAGCTATTTGCGACACCGTCTTGATTGCGGTTATTTACAAAACACATACAAACACTCACTTTCGAATCCACTAATCAAATGACACCGTTTTACTTAAGTTTGGAGGGGGGGGGGGAAAGAAAAATAATTTTAAAATGGCTCGTGAAAGAACAGAAATTTTTGCACGATTGTGAGCCACGAACAAGTTTGGGGGAGTATTTCACGGTTATTCACTCTTGACCCCTTTTTTGTACCATCTTATTGAACTGTTCCTCCTAGTTTTCAGGTTTTAAGCTTACAGGATAATATCAGTGAGGACACTGCTGTAAACAAGTTTGGGGAGGATGGTTTGTATGGATGGTTTGTATATATCTACACATCATATGTAAATATTGCATTGCATAATAATTTTTTTTAGAAGTTAGAAAGTGAAAAATACATATGATAGAAAGTAAGAGATTTAAGAAATACAAGAAAATTAGATGTTTTAAAACGAAGCTAGTAATAGCTAGTTATGAGCTGTTGTCCTAAGGGTTAGTAAGATGAAATGAATCACTAATATGAAAATTGAAATAAGTCTAAAAAATAGTCCTTATTCTTGAATCCAAACTTCTGAATGTTGATACCCTACTATACGCACTTGCACACATCTTAAAACTCAGGATAGTAAAGAATACTTTGAAATGCTCTTGTCTAAAAACTTTAGTATGAAGGAAAAAAAATATAAATATAAATGACACATAAAAAAATAAATGATGAAGAAAAATGAACACTGGTTTTGTAATTACTTAAGACAGTATAAAAAAATATAGCGATGGTGCCTTATAATCTAGTGCTTTAGATCAACTGGTTTGGGAGCCACTGCTAACCCTTAAGTGTTGCAAGACTAGGATATTGCTAATTACGCCTTAATAAGTGAGCACATTCGGTAATCGGTTGGTTAGTACCTCAAGAAGTATTAACGGTCGCATAAAGAATGTGTGAGCAAATCCATCTAAAACATTCACCGACTAAAAAATACTAAGGTATATGGATAAAGGGTATGATAGTTTGAATTGAATTCTCCAAGTGTAGGGATGATTTTTATACACACGTAGGGGAATATGATCGATATTTGGAGGAGGGTAGGGAGAAAAACCAAAGACGATATTTTATTGCGAGATATTGTGATTTCTGACATCTTTTCAAGACCATTAAGATATGGCTCATGACAATTAAAAACTAGTGTAGTTTGAAACACTTAATTTCAAGTTCTTTCTTTTATATGTTCCTTATTTTTTCATGTAATCTTTATCTTCTTTATTTTATTATGGGATTTTGTGGGTGGAATCCGCTGAAAACCCTCTTCCTAGTAGGGACACCTAGAGATTTAAAGGCTTGTTGCACGAGCTAAGTGTAATCGTGTGTTGCCTACGAAAGTTTGCTAGGTTTTTTTTATTTTTTTATTTTTAATAAATAGTTTTCTCGCGACGATCAAAGATAAGTTTGGGGGTATTTGATTAGACAAATATATTGCGCTTTTGTATGAACATTTTCCCTACTATTATTAACAAATAAAATGTGTTAATTGTAAATAAAGAACATAATTTATTTGTAAAAGTTTATTATCATATGTTTCTTCATTTATAATTAATATAATTAGGAAAAATATATGCATATAATATTTAAATGAAATATTAGTAATGAAAATATGCATATTATATCAAATATTCCTAATCAATATTCTTAAGATATTATATCATATAAATGGTTGAAATAATATCTCAAAAATACCAAATGCTACTAACATTTTGATTTGAGATATTATGCAGATATTATGAAAGATTAGCTCAGATATGAAATCTATGTAGGAGATCCAACTTAAATCGGGATATCGAAACCGAATCTGCCAAATTTTAGAAGCAAATCGAGAAATTTAGGAATAGCAGAGACTAAGAGCAATATTTTTAGAATCTATATATCAAGAGGATCTCCAAATTTCGAGTCAAAAAGCCAAAAAAATCCCAAGTCCCAATCCTACTAGGAGGCGGCGGATCCACGGTCATACGTGGCATTAGGCGGCGGAACCGCGATTCTTTGGTGGCCGTTGGATGTGGAATTTTGGGGGCATAGTCTTAACTACATCTACTCACATATGGCATCTAGATTTCTAGTTTTAGAGACTATATAAAAGACGGAGAGCTGTGCATTTCAAATTTATCCCATAATCCGATAATCTAATCATCTACACTCATCAAAAGAGAGAGATCTAGAGCGAAACTAGGGTTCTTTTAATCTACTTTTGAAGGAGAAAGTTGTAATACAATAGTTGATTAATAAATGTAGTTTTTGTTTTTAATTCTTTTTGCATTTACTTTTCCGCATTTACTTTACGCATTACTTTTTTGTATTAATTTTACGTAATACTTTTCTGCACTTTTAATTATGGTTTCATTCATTTTCAACCTCTCTTTTAAATCGCTCCTAACCATGAGCGAGTAATTTCTTGCTTGCTAGAGTTTGTAGGATATGATAGAATAATGGATGAAATATCTTTTAATTTCTTTTGACGTTTTAATATTTATAAAATTTAGGAAAATAAATATTAATTCTCTTATCGGGCATGCTATCAATTTATTGATAGTCACGACCACGATTTGAGATTAGTTAAACACTTGTTTTGTTAAAAAACTTGAGATTAATAGAGATAATGGAAGGACAAGGGCTAGTAGTGGGAAACCCTAGATCCCTCCAAGAACCCCTAATCCACATTCATCGTTGTCTTTCTAAGTTTTAAACCATTAAAAAATCAAAAGAGATATTTCTAAACATTCATCCATTAATTACTAAGTCTTATAAACTCTACAAACCCTTCTATTACAAATTTTATATCCATAAAATAGAACGACAACAATCCCTCCCCTATTTTATTAACTCATCTAAAGCAAGAAAAGAAGTTCACGTTTCTCTGCGGACGACCCGTACTTATCGCGGCTAGTTATTTGCGACATCGTCTTGTTTGTGGGTATTTACAAAATACATACAAACACTCACTTTCGCATCCACCAATCAGGTCCAGCCTTGGAGCTTTAGTTCTCGGCTCATGTTCACGTCGAATGGGCTGTCGAAAGTCAAGGGTTTGGTTGTCAATGAGTTAGAGAGAAAGAGAATAAGTGAGAGTTGGAGAAGTGGTCGGCCAAGGGAAGGGCAACGAGGGGGTCATCGGAGTTGCCATGGTGGTGGGGCCGATTAGGGTTAGGGTTAGGCTTAGGTTAGGTTTTTGGTGTTTGAAAGTAAAAGGAGACGGTGAAGGAGGGGGCTGCGAGTGACAGTGCTTGGGTTGGGTTGGGTTTGCAAGAGGAGGGAGAGGAGAGGAGCTATTGTAGGTGTTGATGAGGAGACAGAGCTCTCGGGTTTGGGTTCTCAGTTTGTATAGGAGAAGAAAGTGAAGGCGAGAGAGAGAAAGCTCTCGATCTTCACATACTTGAGAGAAGGAGATAGAGAGAGGGGAATAAAGGCAGAGAGAGGGGAGAGTAATGAGAATTGAAGGGGGGTAAGAGAGAGGGGGTCGGTTACGCACGAGGGAGAAAAAGAAACGCTCGAGCGTTTCTTTGAGAATAGAATTGAACAGTGTTGGGTTGTGGGTTATTGGGTTTGGGTATTATTTGAAATGGATTTAAATAAAAGAGAGTTGGGTTATTGCGCTTATTGGTTCGAAAAAATAGAGAAAAGAAAATGGTGTCGGGACTTGGTGATTGCTAAAAAAGGATAATGAATAAATAGGTGGGCCTAGGAGCGTTTGCTAATTGAAAATCAATGGTTAATTTTTATTTGATAAAAGAAATAATACAAAATACCCGCATAAGAAAATACAGAATATATAAATACGTATTACGGATACATTGTATCACAACATTACCTCATGCCGCTTTATATTTTAATTATATGAGGAGGAGCCGGATGTTCTTATAAAACTTTAAAAAGGTCTATACGGTGTAATATCGGTATGGGGCCGATTTCCCGTCATTGCTGTCTCTTCAGCTTCATCTGCCACTACAAAATATCTCTAAAAATTATGGAAAAATTCTGTAAAATAGTAGACCTGTTTTCCTAGATTCTCCAAAAATTTTAGATCAAATCGTGTTTGGGATTCAAAGTTAGGGCCATTGTAAGTTGTTGTTCAGTACGCCAATAATCATATTTTCTGTAGAAGCATTTCTTTTTTTGTGGTTGCATTTCCTTCGAAACCTTGCCATGCACCCATATTTGGAAGCCATGCTTACTGTACTTGTAGAATGCCTCAGTGAGACCATTTTATTATCGGTTATTTTGTTAATAAGTATCCAATTAATATGGGCATTCATGTAACACGACACAAATCGTTTTTCTGGAAATTCAGACTAGCGGTAAGAAAACCTTCGTATCTTCCTTGTTAGGTCTCGTTTTGGATATTTGATTTACCGAGAAGCGTCTACACGGAAAGTCCTACATTTTGTGTGTTGATTGTGTTTTTTAATGATATATAAATCTAATTATCTGAGTTTTAAATTACTAAATACCTGTTTCCAGCCACTTTTAAATTTAGGACAACCTTCATGAAAACTCCTGTAACTCTCACACCAGAATTCCATTTCACACAAAATTTAAATCTAACCACGTCTATACAGAAAATGCTATAACTTTCATTTTAATTACTTTTCCTGAAACTGACATCTGTAACTAGATAACTGTATCACAAGTCGCTGCATACGTTTTCCTAGCAACTATTAGACGCCTCGTTTCGCGACTTGTCATTTCTCGAATTCATGGATTATTTGTTGTATATTCTTGCTCCACTGCCCACTGGTTAATTGTGAACTAAGCACCACATGCTCTTATCGAACCTTAAGACGGTTATTGTTGCATGAAGCTCGATAACACATGCTCGTGCTTGACTTAGATTATGACATGTCCCATTCATGATTGTTGCGTGTCCTCTTAAGATCTGTACTAACTATTGTAACCCTAATCGACCGAACATAATTAAACATGGAGATTGGGGTAGTCTGTGTAATAGACGTGATGTGTGCTTCGGGAGTCCCCTACTATGTTGTTGTTCCGAGGTAATTACGGCATACCTAATGTGCTGTCGTTCCATGGCAATTACGGAATTATTCCAAATTACAGTGCACATCTCTTATCCAAACTCTTGCGATAACACTAACATCTGAATAGACAACATGTAATTAAACCCTCATTCTACTTTTATTTACTCTATTTACTGCATGCACTATGATTACTTGTTACCACTCTTCTTGCAATTTATTATCATTCCTTGGAACACTTATCCGAGCCTAGCTTACTGACAAATATTTCTATTATTTGAAATATCCACCAGGTTTAAAGTCGGTCGGTGATGAGGCACAGCACGGAAAGGTGGACGTGACAGAGGGGGATCTTGCTCATTTCCAACCCCATTCCAACTTCTAGATGTATTTTCCTCTTATTTCTTGTTATCGAATAATGTAGTTGAATTCATGCCTTAGGCTTCGTTTTTGTTTCAAGACTCGTTTTAAGTTGTTGGAATATTTGTTGAATAGATGTTATTGGATTGAAAATGTTGTACTCTTTATTTTCATACATTATTGCAATGCGAGACACTTAGCGTATTTATATCGATAAGGTGTGCTTCTCGGTATAAATACTGTTGGATATATATGCCCTACATGCCTTTATTATATAGTACATGATTGTATATTACATATGCATACTTGGGATATATATGTATAAGACAGTCTTTCTCGATATGATAGTATGCTTTCTGGTTTGCCTTTAATTATCTCAACATGTGTATATATTCTATTTTATATTACGTATCTCTATTACATATTGATAAAGCCCGTAGGATTTTTGCTTGACTACTAGAGTTGTGAGGGCGATCATACTCGTAGGGTCTAGGTAGTCTATAAGCTCATCCTTAAATTGTCCCTACTCATTAGAGTTTCGAGATAAGGTATCGATACTTCGGAGTAGATTAGTGTATACGTTTCTTATTCCTTTAAGAAAATGTGGCCTGTCCCACGGCCATTAGTGTACGGCACCAAAGATAATATACATGTGCTCATTAGATTATGAGTTACACTGGACAGACTCTCCGAGAACTTCTAAATGATAATATACCTATCGTGAGATAGTAGTTCTATGGTGATATAGGTACATGTTAGTCTTTAGACCTGACATCGTCATTCGTCTCGAGTGTATTCCCATTGTACTTAGATTACTAGCCTACCACGGCTTTAAAGAGTTGTGCAAACAGATTTTAGTTTGGTACAGTCCCGAAGCACTTGGGGACTGTGAGCAATGGAAGGGATTCGTATCTCCTGGTATAGGGAATTCACGCTACGTTCGATTGGTCATCACCATAAAACTTTGGCAAAGGCGGTTGAGATTTACCGATTGCGAGATCAGTAGTTTCTCGGGATGGTTTTGGGCCACATCGACATAGCTTATTGGGTTATTAGGGGTCTAACGTTTTCTACCCCCTAAACCCAGTATGTGATACTCTCAGACGAAGAGACCGAACCGTACGTAGATTGTCACTTTCAGGCTCAGTTGAGATACGGACAAGTTTGCTTGTCGATCTTGTTTTTGTTCAATACCCAGGTAGCCGTTACGTACAGCTAGTGCCACTGGCGTACTTGTGGTTAAACCCATTGTCAGCGTATTGTCGAGTTTTTAGAGTCCTACACAGAGGGTTTCTCAGCTTAGGCGAAACGATGTAGTTTACATATTTTGAAACGTACTTGGGTTCGATTAAATATGTATTTTTGTACACGTACTTTTAATCGGACATTTTGTTAATACTGACAGGTTTGAAAGATAGCCATGTTATCACATTTGGATAAAATGTGAGCTAGTATTATATATATCTTTTTAATATCTCTCTTTTCGTATTCGTATTTTGACAGAATACGGTATTTACACGAATACGGGTATTTGTATAAATACGTATATTTGTATCTTGATATAAATATGGGTATTTGTATCTTAATACAAATATGGGTATTTGTATTTTATATGTATTCGAGTATAAGTATTTTGATACGAATACGGATGTATGTATTTGTAGAATATACTTGTATTAGTGTATTTGTATATATTTATATATATATACATATACTTGTATATGTGTGTGTGGTACGCGCGTGTGCGTGCGTATGTGTACAAATGAGGTGGCTCTCTCTTTTCTTCTCATCTCTTCTTAATTATGTGAGAAGAGTGTGGGCTTGTGACTCACCATGGTGAGTCACAAGTCTACACCATTTCTCACATTTAAAGAAGAAAAAAAAAGAAAAGAGATAAGGATTGATATTTATGAGCCATGCTTGAGTTTATCATCACCATCATCATTATCTTCTTCCTCCTCTCTTCTTGAGTTTTCTTTAATTGAGAAAGAAAAAAGAAAAGAGAGAAAAACATAGAGATTGCCGCTATATCATCTGATGATCAATTCCTAGTAAGTTTTGATCACTAGTTTCTTCAATTGTTATTTGTGTGTGAGGTTAAAGCCTAGGTTAGGGATCTCTCGGATGGATGATTTTCAACAAGGAAGACCGACCTCAAGCTCGTTCCTGCTGGACTTAAGAGCAAAAGAAGTGGAAAGAAGATGAAGGACACGACTACAAAGGTAGCTATCATTATCCGAGTAGTTTACCTTTTCTAGTTTAGCTAGTTTAGTGTTTGGATTCGATTCTAGATCGTAGAGTTCGTGCTCTTTGTATAAAAAAATTTGTTTTGTATTCTATCTTGGTTACTAATTAGCGGCACGAGCATCTACTTACATGGTATCAGAGCCATCCAAACACCAGAACTAGTTTAGACAATGTTTATAGTTTCGAACCGACAAATTTCTGTATTTTCGAAACCCAATATTCATGTTTCTGTCAAAGAAATTTTGGTTTCGAAATTTTTTTTAGGTGTATTGCAGAAACATGAAAGAGGTATGTATATGACACTGTATAAATACAAGCCCAATCCAAAACTTTTGGACCATCAAAAAATTCACAAAAACCGCAATTTGCGGCCATATATGCTTGGTTCTTGCTCGTCTTTCTCTAGTGTCTTGGGTATTGAAAATGGAGATTTTTGGTAAACTTCTTTTTTGCCCAAATTTCACTTGGTGTTATTTATGTATTAGGGCAACACAGAAAGTTCTAAACTCGAAACTTTAGCATCGTTTATTGTCTTTGAGTTTGTATTTGTATTTGTATACGTCGTCTAATTGCTATAGGTCGATTAGACGGGGTTACAAATACTTGCTTTTGCTGTGGTTATATATATCTTGTGATGGATTAAACGGATAGTCATAGTGGATAGCCCCTCATCATAGAAATGGATGTATATTTGTATATTCGGGATGAACGACCGGATTGTGGCCGTCGTTACCACTTTATGTAAATTGTTTTATTGGAACACGACCGGGTTGAGGTCGATATTACCATTGTATATTCATTCATTTATGTATTAGGAATACCCATGGAGAAGTGCTCGAATAGCCCAGTTTTACAGTGTGCTAGGTGGTCGTCTCGTAGTGGCAAGTTCGAGCTGTCTCACTCTAGAATTGGAGGGCTATTTGCCGCGCTTGTAGGGGTATAGGATAGACCCACGGTAGAGTGCTCAAGTTGCCGGATTTCATGAAGTGCCGGGTGGCCTACTTATTTCATTGAGTGATAGTTGCCTCACTTATAGAATTGACGGGTAGCTTGCCGTGCTCGTAGGGATCTTTGGTACAGGTGATGTTCGAGCTATCCACATGACCGGGGAACGTTGCTTTTCGTTTGCGGCTCAAACGAAACTCCGGGCTCGTAGTTTATCCGCTAATTCCATCTTGTTTATCGCATGTCAGTAATGTTTATTACTTGCCTGTGATGATATATATAAATGTTGTATATGTTTTGCACCCGTGCTAGCCCTGCCCATGCACTACCGTAAGTTAAGTAACCTTATGGTGAAGTCCTCAGACCCCGTGGCGAATATGGGTGGCATATACGTACATTCTATTTTGGTTGTTTTCTATGAAATTTAGGCTTAATTGATGGGACCACATTAATTCTAATTAATGCAAGAAAATAAACCTAATAAGATGTTGGAATCAAATTTCAAAACCATTCAGTTCTTTTTAAAACTACCCGGTTTTTCACAAAACCAAAAGTTTTCAAAATTGAGGTTGAACCACTCGTTTCGAAATCACTAGTTTCCTTCAAGGATATCAAGTTCATCACGTTAAAGATTTTTCGCCAAAAACCAGTCGTAGCCCTCCGTCATTTCTTATAAGCAGTGCTTAGTATTCGTGTTGCGTTTGTTGACTCAGTCAAGATGTAGCGTGCGGTAGCTAAGTAGTACTTGTTTGTTGCATATATTACGATTG
This sequence comes from Agapanthus africanus, assembly GCA_030015575.1. NCBI lineage: Eukaryota > Viridiplantae > Streptophyta > Magnoliopsida > Asparagales > Amaryllidaceae > Agapanthus > Agapanthus africanus. The sequence continues at coordinate 752,480,253 of CM057339.1, forward strand.
GTTAGGACAGTCGTACGACCTTGTTGACTTAGTCTAGGGCTCTTGCGGGTGGGTTTAATGTAATCAAGATAATGACGGGTTGAACTTGACTAGGACCCTTTAATTTGTTGACTCGGTCAAGATCACTAGGATTTTAGGGGTAAAAATCCTATTGGAAGTTTCAAATATACAAGAAACTTGCTAGTGTTGCATACCTTCTAGTGTGTGGTGACTAGAGTGGCTTCCATCTAGGATATAACACGATGATAGTTGGGTCCCGATCCCACTGATGAGTAGGATCACTCCTGGAAGATTTTCACTTCACAACTAGCTAACCATTAGGTGTTTAGAAAGGTGTTGACGGGGTTATGCCTCTGCGGAAATGAAGTTATTTAATTAGGTCCGTGCAAAAGCACGGGAAGCCTCTCTCGGAATACCAACACTTGCCTGGTTGAACGGTTAGCGAACTTGTGGAGCATACATGATCCCGACTAGTTCTTCTTTTAAGGTTTGAAGGAGAATTTGAGGAAACAGTGGTGTTCCTGCCAAAAAAATTGGCTCAAAACTTGTTGTCCCCTTATAAAGATAAAGGGAAACCTCCACGTGTTAAACATGTGCGCCCACATGTAAAGCATGTAGGTACCGCTTCAGATAGGATTAAATTCTTGAGTGCCTCACGTGTTTCCCATGTGAGCGCCAGCGCCAGTTTCTGTTAGGATTAAATACTATAGTGGCGCCTCACGTGGAACACACGTGAGCGCCGGCGTGCACAGCACGAGCGTGACTATTTATAAAAGAATTAAATTCTTAGGCGACGCCCATGTGCATAGCACGTGAGCGTCAGCGCCCAAATTAAAGAAGGTAGAATTAAATTTTCCTTTCTGTTAAACAGAGCCGTTGGATTAAAAATCCAACGGAGATGATAAATCATAAAAAATACAGAATTAAATTCTGTTGGGAGAAAACATATCCCCAAATTGGATTATAGAATAAAATTCTATTTTAGGATATATTCCCTCAATATTTCTAAACAAGAAAGATTGCCCTCTGTAAAACAGAGAACCGGTGGATTAAAAATTCAACGGTGATTAAAAAATCACCATTTTACAGAATAAATTCTGTGCAAGGGAAAATATTTCCCAATCTTGTTAGAAACAAGAAAATATTTTCTATAAAAACAGAAGTCCTTGGATCAAATATCCAACAGTGGGTAAAATTCCCCAAATCAATTCTGAAACTAATTAAATCAATGGGGATCTCTCAATGAGAGATTTTCTGAGAATTAAACAAACTTCTTTCCACTATATAAAGAGCTAGAGACTTCAAGTCTCAAAGGGAAAGAGGGAGAGGGACGGAGAGTGAAAAAAAGGAACCCCCTCAGAAGCTTTTAAAAAAAGAAAGAAGAAGAAAGAAAGGCTTCAAAAGAAACAGAGAATTTAATTCTCACAGAAGAAGGCTTGTTTCATTGAAGCCCTAGGTAAAAAGAAAACAAAACTCAGAGATCATCTTATTTCTCTTTTGCCTCTCTAAGGGTTTAACTCTTCATGCAAGGACTCAGTTCTTCCTCTGGTTGAGATCTGCAGAAGTAGATCTCCCCACAAATTGAGAATTTAATTCTCATCGGGGAGATTCTGTCATGCATATTCAAAACCTAAGGGAAAAAATTGAGTTCAAAGAATTTGATTCTTACAAAAACATATGAAATCTAGGGTTTAACCCTATAAAAAGAATTTAATTTTTACAAAACAAAAGACATGGGATCTTCCAAATCCTAGGGTCATTAACATGAGATCAAAATCTCCAAACACCCAGAAGAAAAGACTGATGATTCATCAGTGTTTAAGCACTATAACGAGGACCGCACGTGTTTCCCACGCAAGCGCTTAAAAGAAGAACAAGAAGTGCCTCCTAGGGCAGTCACGTGTTTTGCACGCGATCTCCAATCAAGTGCTTAGCACTTATAAAAAAAGAGAGGATAAAACCCAAAAAGCAGTACCCAACTTTGCAGCACCTCACGTGTTCACACGTGAGCGCTACAAGAACCAAGTGCTTAGCACGTATATGCAAAAAAGGGAATAACACCCAAAGAACAGCGCCTACTTTGGGGCTCCTCACGTGATTCACACCTGAACGCCTCCAAAGTTCAGTGTTTAACACCGATTCAACATCTCACGTGAGCACACATGGGTACTACATTTACCAGTGCTTAGCACTGCAGAGGTAATTATGGAGATCCAAACCTAAACACAAATTGGGTAAGTCTTTCCGAGGTCAAAACCTCTTTGATCTCCAAATCGACCGAGCCTCTGTGCTCATGTTTTCCCAAACTCATCTTAGTCCCAAATACGATTATCGATCTTCCAACTGATGATATCTAAAACGATATTCATCCCACATCCTCCTGAGGAAATCCTAGTCTCAAAATATGACTAATGATTTCTGGGTTTACCACTAATTTCTTTTTCTCTCAAAAACGGGAATTGGTTCAAGGGTACATCTCTCTACACCTCTGATACATGTCGTTGTAATTCCTCAATGTCTTCAGAGAGGTGGCAGGTCCCGACAACCAACTGCTTTTTTTTGGTGCACTTCCCAAACTGACGTGCACATTCCAAATCAAACCATACCCTAAACTGGGTGCATCCCATATCATCGTTGCTCATCCCGTCACATAACAAATACACGTGCACGCAAGATGGACAACAGACCGAGACGTTCTTAAACTAAAATTTCACCTCCAAAATGGTGATCAACAGACCGAGATGTCCTCAAATGTTGCCTCCAAAATGGCAACAACGGACCGTAACGTCCTTAAACTAAACCTCTCCTCCAAAATGGTGATCAACAGACCGAAATGTCCTCAAACTAAACCTCACCTCCAAAATGGTGATCAACATATCGGGATGTCCTCAAACTAAACGTTTCCTCCAAAATGGCAATAACGGACCGAGACGTCCTTAAACTAAAATCTCACCTCCAAAATGGTTATCAACAGACCGAGATGTCCTCAAACTAAACATTGCCTCCAAAATGGCAACAAACGGACCGTAACGTCCTTAAACTAAACCTCACCTCCAAAATGGTGATCAACGGACCGAGACGTCCTTAAACTAAAACCTCACCTCCAAAATGGTGATCAACGGACCGAGACGTTTTTAAACTAAAACCTCACCTCAAAATGGTGATCAACAGACCGAGATATCCTCAAACTAAACGTTTCCTCCAAAATGGCAATAACAGACCGTAACGTCCTCAAACAAAATCTCACCTCCAAAATGGTGATAAACAGACTGAGATGTCCTCAAACTAGAACTTCGCCTTCAAAATGGCGATAATAGACCGAAATGTCCCTAAACTAAGACAACAGAGCCCAAATGCTCTCTTGTTGGATCTGAAATAAAGATGATCCTAAAACCTTGTTAAGTAGATCTTAGTCTCAAATTAGACAAACGTATCCTTAACAAAAAACAAGTCGAGCCCTAAATGCTCACGTACATTTAAGTCGATCTTAATCTCAAACCATATTAACGATCCTTAAATAAAAAACCCAAATCTCAAATATACGGATTTGGACTAAATCGCACCCTACGGGCGACGACTGAAACTAGTCTCCGTATACAATCCACGGGCAACCCAAACAAACAAAAACACACACAACACGAAGTGAACTTCCGGAGCAGGAAAAAGTGGTTATCGCGATGCGATAACGTAATTAACTGCAGGGGCTTGCGCCTGCAGGAAAGAGCGTCTCCATAATCAAAACCCTTCGCAAACGAGGGGGAATCTGACGAAGTATGCTACAACGGCCGCATTCGTCCAAACCTTCGATATACGGTGCCATAAATCAACTTGGCATCTTTGAAGAGGTGGACGGATAAACCCAAATAGCATCTGCCCCAAAAATTCAGGCTAGACGTCCTAACGTCCCGGTCGCGTCTTTCGGCGGTGAACAAGTGGGAGTCATCCTGTTTAGATAAAATAATAACCAATCTAAACTTACAAGAGCATATGCTGAGTATTTCTTTTCTCTCTCCTAATTGCAGCTGTCATGTCATGCATTTATCAAGATAATAAAATGTATGACTTGACCAACCTGAATTCTTATTTTGGGCTGGGGAATGTCGGTTCGGCTCTGACTTGTAACAGATGTCATGAGCATGAGCAAGGGAAAAAGAATTGCATGCATTCTTTGATGACCCCGGTGAAGAAGAAGCATACACTAGTAAAATAGGGGGTTGCCCCTACGGATAACGAAATCCGTAGGGGCAGATTTAGTTTTGCCCTACGGATTAGTCCGTAGGGCCTTAAGGTTGCCCCTACGGTCCTTACATATTAATTTAAAAAATATTAAATCGTAAATTGTTGTTTGCCCCTACGGAGCCGCAAACCAAGAACCTACGGATTTATCCGTAGGGGCAACTAAATAGAGATTTAATTAAAAAGGCACGGATCGATCCCTACGCTCATTACCTAAAAATTATTTTCCCAATATCGCGCGCGAACCCAAAATCCCCAAACCCTTGTTCCCGCCGATCGCCTGTGTTTCATCGCCGTTATCGTCATCGCCAGCGCAGGCCAATTCTCCGTCGCCACCGCCTGGTTCATCCTCATCTCCGTTTTCGTCGTCGCCTCCTTTCGTCGCCGCCTCCAATGGATCGTCGACGCCTCCACTGCACAGGTTAGGAAATCTTAAATTAAACAAATTTTTGATTATTTTAGGGCTAGGGTTCATGGTTTGGGTACCGATGAGGCATCCGTTGGGGGTAGCGTTGGGGCTGGGGCTGCGGTTGGGGCTGCGGCTGGGGTTGGGGTTGCGGTTGGGGTTGGGGTTCGGCAGGGGGTTGCGGTTGGGGTTGGGGTTCGGCAGGGGGTTGCGGTTGGGGTTGGGGTTGGGGTTAAGGTTGGGGTTAGGCTGGGGTTGGGGCTGGGGCTGGGGTTAGGGTTAGGGTTAGAATTATGGTTGGGGTTGGGGTTGCCCCGTTTCGTATCAGAACTCGAGTCTGACATCGTAGATCTTTCAGCCATTTTGGTTATATTGTTATCATGATGTTAAATTCTTTATGCTCTCATCAAATTTTTGGGATCTTTGTAATTTGCTTGCTCTGTTTGGGGTTTCAGTTGATCCTCATTAAAAAATTGGTGATTGATCTCTTCAATCATATTATTATCTGTATTTAAAATTTTTGTGAAGCCTTCAGAGTTTGGAAAAATCTAGAATTACCGTTGAAATTCTGGCAACATTCAAAAACTGTGTATATGATGTGTGTGTGTGTATGCATGTATATACATTTGAAATTTATCTTTCTTCTATGATATAAAACGGTTAAACCGAGGAAAATTACTGGGGGAATTTTTGCTAAAATGTCTTGAGAGGGGGTTCAAGTGATGGGATAATTTCATTTGGTAATCTTTTACTTATTTTACATCTTTTATTTTTTCATGCAAAAATCTGAATAGGTTTCTTGCAATTTTGCTTATCGATCAATTATTATATTTATTTCTATTTTTTGTGGATGATTTGGCTTCAATTGAATGGAGGCGATGATGGCTTGCCCTCAAGCTTCCACTTTTATGAGCTTTATAGTTATGAGATTGGCGAGGCAAGCTGGTTTGTAGCCATCTTATTTCTTTTCCTAAATTCAAATCCAAATATAAACTGTCTGATTGAGAGAGAGAGTATGGGAGATTATGTATTATTCAATGTGTTTGGAAGCTGGCATGTTCTGAGCGTCATCTCTGCATGAAAGCTATGGTTTTGCAAAGGGTTTGCCCTAACTATTTTCTGTGGGGAAGCTGAAGGCCTGAAGCTTCATCAAACTCAGGATTGGATTCTGGTCGGGTATTGTAAATTCTTGTGAAAGTTCCGTTCAAGATTTGTTCAGAGCTTGCATAACATCCTTTTCATCTTTATGAGATCTTTATGCAGTCATTTTTTTGGGTTTATATATTTCTAGAGCCCGTTTGACTTTGGACTTAGGATAACCCCAAATCTCTTTCTTATTTTGATTCCTAAGCTGGCATATCTGAGGCTCGTATTCCAGTATCGTTGCAGGAAAAGCTAGGGTTGCGAACATTTTTGCAACGATAATTTCTGTATGACAGCTTAAGCACACATAAAACTTAAACAATCTTGAAGCACTGCAGTTTTTCACTAAACTACCTAAAAGTTTTTATATTGCTGCAAGCTTCCTTAAAGTGCTGCATCTAAGTGTATTTTAGTGGGAAAACCCTTGAAAGCCAAACTTCATGGGGTTTGCTGTTTGCCTTCTCTGTAGCTAGTTTGAGGTTTATTTAGTTTTGGATTTGTTTTGCAACACTCTCTGAGTTCCAAATCAACAAAAAGCTGAATGTTGAATCACAAGCAAGAAGCAGCCAAACTGGCCCTAAAGTAATCCTGAGTGATGATAATTTTCCAGGGAGTTTAAAATTTATAGAAATGGCGAGGCAACATTGGATTGTCTGCAAGTATTCAAGCAACCTGTTTGCAGCCATCATGCTATTTGTGATCCCAGTATAAAACTCAAACATGCCTCTTAGTTAGTTTACTTTAATTTGTTATTTATGTGTGTGTGTCAACATTGGATTGTCCCAAATATAAAACCAAACCCACAAAACATCAAAACTGTCTCCGACAATCTTATGGTCATTAGACATAAGATTTATACATATAGGTAACATCTGCCAATATGCCATATCCAGACCGCAATCTATTTTTGCCTATTGGCTAATATGAAAATATCGGCCCGCATATATGACATAATCAAAGTTGTTAAATCTTGATACGTTTTGTGTTTCGTTTTTTTATTTATCAGTTCTATCAATGTTGCGTATAACGCTTTATGATATCAGTATACTACATTTGTAGTTTTAATTGTTGATTGTTATAGATGAATACCATTGCAATAATAGTTTTTGGTTGATGAATGCTATTGCAATGTAGGATGATCAGTTCTATCAATCTTGATCTCAATGGTTTAAAATCATGTTACACATACAACACGAATGCACAACAAACGCATAATTAGAGAGCGACTCGAGATATTCAGGTTAAAACCAATATATGATACTCGATGATAATATGAAACCTTCATATTCCCATCGATACTCATATATGAAACTAAAAGCGCCACTTTGTCCCTACGGTGCCCGACATTTTAATTTAAAAATATTAAATCTTAATTTGTTGTTTGGCCCTACGGAGCCGCAAACCAAAAACCTACGGTTATGTCCGTAGGGGCATCTAAATGGGAATTTAATTAAAAAAGGCACAGAAATGCCCTACGCCTCGATATCTTTCCCTCTCGTTCCCAAAATTTTCTCTCATTCCCGCGTCTCCAATTTTCTCTTCGTCGCCACCGCGCGCCCTCCGTTCTCAGCCCGCCACCGCCTTCCGTTCTTGGCCCACCACCGCCCTCGTTCTTCCTCGTCGAGTTCCTCGTCGCCGATATTTGTGCCTACATTGATGCCTCAAGCAACGAATCAAATGATGTGGATCACAAACTAATTAAATAAATTTTGAATACCAATCTGGACTGGGATTTGAATACCAATCCTAGTTTGCTATATTTTTTTATATATAGTAGATGGTGATACTTCTTTAAGTAAAAACAACCCTACACTTAAGCGAAATCATAAATCGAAACACACATATATAGAATACAACTCATATATGGGTATCCTCAAATCTAACTTTCATTGAATTTGCACGCGCACTTAAAATAACAACTTTTATACTAAAAAATTATGTATGCCATTACTTAGTAGTTTATGGTTTTTAGACGCAAAAGTCATTTGAGAAATACTTTTCCAACCCACTATTAATCCATATTCTCAATATAGTCATTGAATTTGCACGCGCACATAATAAGAAGGAAAAGACAATAATGTGGCAGAAGAAGAAGGAGAAGACAGTAATGTGGCAGAAGAAGAAAAAAATGACATTCCTCGTTCTCTGTTTCAGCATCAATCTTCTGATATGAACTAATGATGGCTTTCACATAGGCTTTTCCCTTTAGAGACTTCTTAGTGTCCAATGGAAAGCATACATTAGATTTGTGCAGGTCGGGTTCTTCTATGACTTTCAAGAGTCTCAACTGATTCTGTAAATTACACTCTAGTTGGGTGGTACTTTTACCACTTCTCACTGCAGGTGCGCTCTCTAATATCCATTTTGAATGTAATATTATCGATATTCAAAATGGATATTAGAGAGCGCACCTGCAGTGAGAAGTGGTAAAAGTATCACCCAACTAGGGTGTAATTTACAGAATCAGTTGAGACTCTTAAAAATCCTAGAAGAACCCGACCTGCACAAATCTGATGTATGTTTTCCATTGGACACTAAGAAGTCTCTAAAGGGAAAAGCCTATGTGAAAGCCATCATTAGTTCATATCAGAAGATTGATGCTGAAACAGAGAACGAGGAATGTCATTTTTTTCTTCTTCCGTCACATTACTGTCTTCTCCTTCTGCCACATTACTGTCTTCTCCTTCTTATTATGTGCGCGTGCAAATTCAATGACTATATTGAGAATATGGATTAATAGTGGGTAGGAAAAGTATTTCTCAAATGGCTTTTGCGTCTTAAAACCATAAACTACTAAGTAATGGCATACATAATTTTTTTAGTATAAAGGTTGTTATTTTAAGTTTTCCCTTATAGAGATATGATCTAACTGCATCTATAAACTATAAGTGTGCAGAAAATTATGATAAGAAACCATAAGAAAGGGTCGTAGCCATGCATAACCTTGAATCTACATACCAAATCATGCAAAAGCATGCACTTATTGTCACCTTGCCTTGGAATATAAAATATCTTGGAAGACTATAAGCGAGCATTTAAATCTTGATAGCTTTTGACTTCAACATATATTTTTCTCAAGTACCATGAAATATACTTGCTCCGTATAAACCGTTTTCAGGAAGATGGATTAATAATGACAAATTATCCATTGTGGCTCACTAGGTTAGCATTTTCTCTTCTATTGACCATCTTACTAATCTGCTTGGTAAATTTATTCGGAACCGGCTGCGAATCATTAAAAGACATGCATAAGAAAGAAAGCTAAAATACAGATATATAGCATACCGATACATCGAAACTTCATAGTTGCGATGGCAATCCAGAGATATTTATTTCTACACACGTGGTGCGCGTGCGAATGCGTCAGGCATCATGGACAAATATTTCAGAACATGGAAAATATTATTCGTATAAAGTAATTAAAACTTTTAAACACCTTGGGTAGATATTTTCTTAGTTGATGCAATCATATCATGAGGACTAAATTTAAGCTATTATACATATGCATATGTATTTTTCTAACCTAATATATCACACACAGAGAGAGAGAGAGAGAACACTGGGTAGATAGAGAAATCAGGTAGCAGGATCCTGAAGAAATGGAGTCCATAGCATTGCTCATCATCATCATCCGTGATCCCTTTGAAAAAATATTATCAAAGGGATCATGGATGATGATGACGAGCAATGCTATGGACTCCATTTCTTCATGATCCTGCTACCTGATTTCTCTACCTACCAGGTGTTCTCTCTCTCTCTCTCTCTGTGTGTGTGTGATATATTAGGTTAGAAAAATACATATGCATATGTATAATAGCTTAAATTTAGTCCTCATGATATGATTGCATCAACTAAGAAAATATCTACCCAAGGTGTTTAAAAGTTTTAATTACTTTATACGAATAATACTTTCCATGTTCTGAAATATTTGTCCATGATGCCTGACGCATTCGCACGCGCACCACGTGTGTAGAAATAAATATCTCTGGATTGCCATCGCAACTATGAAGTTTCGATGTATCGGTATGCTATATATCTGTATTTTAGCTTTCTTTCTTATGCATGTCTTTTAATGATTCGCAGCCGGTTCCGAATAAATTTACCAAGCAGATTAGTAAGATGGTCAATAGAAGAGAAAATGCTAACCTAGTGAGCCACAATGGATAATTTGTCATTATTAATCCATCTTCCTGAAAACGGTTTATACGGAGCAAGTATATTTCATGGTACTTGAGAAAAATATATGTTGAAGTCAAAAGCTATCAAGATTTAAATGCTCGCTTATAGTCTTCCAAGATATTTTATATTCCAAGGCAAGGTGACAATAAGTGCATGCTTTTGCATGATTTGGTATGTAGATTCAAGGTTATGCATGGCTACGACCCTTTCTTATGGTTTCTTATCATAATTTTCTGCACACTTATAGTTTATAGATGCAGTTAGATCATATCTCTATAAGGGAAAACTTAAAATAACAACCTTTATACTAAAAAAATTATGTATGCCATTACTTAGTAGTTTATGGTTTTAAGACGCAAAAGCCATTTGAGAAATACTTTTCCTACCCACTATTAATCCATATTCTCAATATAGTCATTGAATTTGCACGCGCACATAATAAGAAGGAGAAGACAGTAATGTGGCAGAAGGAGAAGACAGTAATGTGACGGAAGAAGAAAAAAATGACATTCCTCGTTCTCTGTTTCAGCATCAATCTTCTGATATGAACTAATGATGGCTTTCACATAGGCTTTTCCCTTTAGAGACTTCTTAGTGTCCAATGGAAAGCATACATCAGATTTGTGCAGGTCGGGTTCTTCTATGACTTTTAAGAGTCTCAACTGATTCTGTAAATTACACCCTAGTTGGGTGATACTTTTACCACTTCTCACTGCAGGTGCGCTCTCTAATATCCATTTTGAATGTAATATTATAGATATCCATTCCTGTTTATGTCAAAATTACTTATATTGTCAATGTTTGATTGTCTAGTTGTTGGTGATGCGTCCATATCAGGGACAGAGGCCACTCCCGTTCCTCCAGGTATGTTTATATATTATATAGGGCATGTATATTGATTTAGAATGCTATATCATAAATATACACACATTCCTTTTGCTCTTAGTCGTCCAACTCATTATCATGGGCTGCTTGATGAGATTAGATTTGCGCCTGATGATCTACAAGAGCTTGTTCACTCCCTGTCATATGTGTAAGCAGCGCTATATGCGAGTTTACCTTGTTAGTATGTATGTACTGAAATTAATTAATATTATTCAAATTTTGATACATGCAGATACCAGAGGAGCACATCTTCTATCTCTGTAGGTAAGGCTTTGAATTTGTTGATTTTGGTGTTTCTTGTCAATTTTATAGACCAGTATGTGCTAAATATAATGTTCTGACAGTTGCTAGGGGGAAGGCAACATTCGAGGCTGCTGACCCCAGTCCTGGACGCCGCACACGGACGGCACCACGGAGGTTGGGAGAGAGGCCGAGGACTGGGCTCTAGCATGGCCCATATGAGGTTGGACTCCACCCCGGTGGTTACTTCCTCCGTCTCCAGTGAGCGACGTATCCAGCAGGAACAGGAGAGCTTGAAGGCCACCGTTCAGGAGTTGAATGAGATGCTGGTATGTATACTACTTAATAGTAAAATATAATGTCATATTATAGATATCAACATATCCAATATCAGTACATAGCCTGAGCTTATTTGGTTGTAGACTTATGTTTTATTAATCATACATGTACATATCTAATTAAAATAAACTACAGTTTTCCAAACTAGATATCCAAATGGGGTTTCGAAATAACTCGATAATGATAAGAATTCGAATGTGGGTGTAGGAGCGGGTGGTTGAGCAGGCCCAGGCCTGGGGAACGATTTTACCGGACAGAACGATCCGAGGCTGCTGACCCCAGTTCTGGACGCCGCACACGGAGGGCACCACGGAGGTTGGGAGAGGCCGGGGATTGGGCCCTAGCAGGGCCCATATGAGGTTGGACTCCACCCCGGCGGTTACTTCCTCCGTCTCCAGTGACCGGCATGTCCATCATGAACTGGATAGCTTGAGGGCCAGCGTTCAGGAGTTGAAGGAGATGCTGGTATGTATACTACTTTATAGTAAAATATCATTTCATATTATATACATATCAACATATCCATAATTAGTACGTAGCTTGAGCTTATTTGGTTTTAGACTTAAGTTTGATTAATCATACATACATATGTAATTGAAATAAACAACGCTTTTCCAAACTAGATATCCAAACAGGGTTTCGAAATAACTTAATAATGATACGAATTCGAATAATAAACAGTTCTTACACGCTTCTTACACACGTTATATCCAGACGCGACAGGGTAGATCGGCCGAGCCTCCACACGCATCTCCTTCGGCTGCGGCTCCGCAAGCCACTACATCGGTTGCGGTTCCGCAGACAGCTCCTGTAGCTCCACCGCCCACTCAGACTCCCGCTCGCGACGAATTGCAGAGTTTATTGACCGAGGAGCAGGCGCGCGTTATTCTATCGTTATTCAGAGGTGGAGCTGGACCGAGCTAGGGTAGATTTTTGGTTCTTTTTTTTTGAAACATGTATTTATTTATATCATACACATTGTACTACATTTTGAAACGATATTGATATAGGTTTGTATTTATATCATATTCAGTTTTTGTGTTTCTTTTGTATATTATATATATGCGTGAGATGTGATTATGAATACTGCAATATATGATTTGATTGATGTATATATTATTGTGCACAGGGCGGGAAAAAATCAAGCAGCCCATTTTTTAAAAAAAATTACAGACAATATGTACCTACGGATTAATCCGTAGACACACATTTTACCCCTAAGGATATATCCGTAGGGGCTAAATATCAGCAGTAACTGATATTTCCCCCAGATGTCAGTGCCAGGGGGTTGGGAATGCCCCTACGGATATATCCGTAGGGGCCATTGACTCTCCCCTACGGCGTTATCCGTAGGGGCACAATATCAGGAACCCTGAATTTGTGCCCTTACGGAAAAGTACCTACGAATATATCCGTAGGGGGTAGTACATGCCCCTACGGGTATATCCGTAGAGCCAAGTAATTTATTAAAATAAACCGTAAATAATATAAAATCTTATACCCTACGGCTTAATCCGTAGGGGAAACTGGACCTACACATATATCCGTAGGGGCAAAAATTTAACCGTAGGGGCAAGTTCAGGGCCTCAACTTGCACCTGCGGCCTTTGCACCTAAGGGGTATTTTTTCTCCCCTACGTATATATCCGTAGGGGCAGTGTGTTGCCCCTACGGATAAATCCGTAGGGGCAACCCTTCTTTGTAGTAGTGATACTATTCCATCTCCTTCAGGTGGTCTTGTAATTGAGAACTATTTTTCGATCAGTCCTACCTCCTGGGTACTAGATACCAGATCAGGATCTCATATCTGTAATTTATTGCATGGACTGAGAAAAATTAGGATGGTTGGATCTGGTGATATGTCTCTCAGAGTAGGGAACAGAGCACAGGTTGATGCTGCCGCCATCGGTGAATATCACCTGATATTGCTAAGCGGTAATACTACGATTTTGAACAATTGCTACTATATACCTTCCATGCTTTATAACATCATATCCGTTTCTTTACTTAATAAAGAAGGATATAATTTTGTTCTAGATAGAAATATCATGAACATTTACCTCAAACAGGAAATGGTTGCAGAAGGTACACTGTGTAATGGTATCTATGTTCTAAATTAAAACACAGGTCTTAATGTACAAAATACACGCAAAAGGAAAAGTTCAGATACGAACGAGACCTACTTATGGTGTTGTAGACTTGGTCATATCAACGAGAAAAGATTAGCTAAGTTGCATAAGGATGAATATTTGGATCCCTTCGAATTTACTTCTTATGAAATCTGCCAATCTTGTCTCAAAGGAAAGATGACCAAATCTCCGTTCACTGGAGACGGAGAAAGAGCAACAGAGCTCTTAGGACTCATACACAATGATGTGTGTAGTCCAATGTCTATATGATTGATCGTGAAAAAGTGTTTTGTAAAGTAACCGCAATAAAGACGGTGTCGGTAGTAGCTAGTCGCGATGAGTACGGGTCGTTCCCAGGGAAACATAAACTCTTTTCTTGCTTTAGACGAGTTGATTAAAGAAGGGTAATTGTTTGTCGTTACGGATACAAAATTTCTAAAGAAAGGGCTCGTAGGGTTCATAGGACTTAGTAGTAATGGATGAATAATTAAAAATGACTCCTATTATCTTTTAATAGTTTAAAACTAGATCGATAGTGATGAATGTAGATTAGGGTTCTTGGAAGAAACTAGGATTTCCCCACTACTAACCCTTGTCCTTGCAATGATCTCTATTTATGTCTAACCCTTAACAAAACAAGTGTTAAACCAATCTTAAATCGTTGTCGTGACTATCAATAAATTGGTAGTGCGCCCGATAATGAGGTTAACATTTAATTTTCTAAAGTTTATAAACTTTAAAATGTATAAAAGAAGTTAAAAGATTTTCTCATCCATGATTCTGCCCTATCCTACAAACCCTAGCAAGGTAGGAATTACTCGCTCATGGTTGATTTAGAAGAAAGGTTGAAGAATGAAATCATGATTAAAATGCAGAAATGTAAGTGCGGAAATTAATTGCAAAAAGAATAATAAAATCACTATCTTTATTAATCAACATTGCATTTACAATTTTGCTCCTTAGAAAGTAGATTACAAGAACTCTAGTTTGCTCTAGATCTCTCTCTTGTGGATGTAGATGAATAGATGATGATCACTCGGATGCGTGGATCTCTAGATCTTTTCGGTAATTATTTTCAATATACAGCTCTCGGTCCCTTATATAGTCCCTCAAACCAGAAATCCTAGATTCCATAAGTGAGTATATGCAGTTAATATCCAAACCAAAAAATCTCACATCCAATGGCTATCAAAGAGCCGCGGAACCGCCGCATATAGCCATGTTTGGTGGCGGTTCCGCCGCAACTTGGTGGAATCAAGTTTTGGGATTTTTTCTGGTCTTCTTTGTTGATATTTAGAGATCCTCTTGATGTCTAGATTCTGAAAATAATGCTCTGAGTCTCTGCCATTGCTAGATCTCTCGATTTGCTTCTACATTTTGGCAGATTCGGTTTCGATATCCCGATTTGACTCAGATCTTTTACTTGGATTCCAGACCTGAGCTAATATCTGCACAATATCTCAAATCATAGTGTTAGTAGTATTTGGTATTTTTGAGATATTATCCTAACCATTTTATATGATATTAAATCTTAAGAATATTGATTAGAAATATTTGATATGATATGCATATTTTAATTACTAAGATTTCATTTAAATATTATATGCATATATTTTCCCTCATTATGTTAATTATAATGTAGAAACATAAGATAATAAACTTTTTATAAATAAACCCTTATATGTTCTATATTTATAATAAACACCTTTTAGTACTTGTAACAACTCTAATTTTTGTATACATAAATTTGATTTAAATTTGAAGTATACTTGAAGTATTTAATGTTGCTGATAACACTTTAAGTATCTATTTCCCTACAATAATTACAAGAAGGAGCTTGTAGCTCATTGGTAATACCTTGCACTGCTGAACCAAGCCACCAGAGTTCGAATCACATGCCCCACATTATTTTTAGTTTATTTTTCTTTAAAAATTCTTGGAAGCCCAACAATCCACAGGCCATAACTCCCAAATGTTGAACTGAACCCCAAAAACGGAGTATGCCAAAGTCTTAGTCAGAGAATCCCGCACCCAACCGTCGCCGAACCCGGTCGGGATCGGCCAACTCGGCCGGCCTAATCGGCCGGCGCCGCCGGCCGGAGTTGGTCGGACGGCCGGGGTCCCAAAACGAAAAGTGTGGCTTTTCGTCTCCCATAACCCCCTGTTAACTCCAATTTATTAGATCGGTTTTCAAATGTTAAATACAATCAATTTAATACAAATTTTAATGCTTTTTATTTAATTTTTTATAATTTTTTTTAATAAACAAAACCTTTCACCTACCCTACCTTAGCTACCCTATAAATAGACCCCTACCCCCTACCCTCTCATTCCAAAACCTTAGATTTACTCTCTTGAAATTTCCACAAGAAAGTGTGCTTTGAAAACCGAGTTCACGGCGAAGCGCTGACGGATTCCGGCGACGTTCTTTGAAGCAACCGGTGACGAAGCAACATCTCGGCCATTTCCCTTGTTCCTCTATACTCTTTAGAAGAGTTTGAAACCCGTAAGTCCCGTTCTTTCTTCTTTCTACTTCTTAAAAATACGACTTTTTAAAACCCGACGGAAATCGGAACAAACCGATTTCCAATTCGGTTTTTCTATAAAATCTCACTTGTCACCCATACCATAATACCTAAACATGTTAATGATGACCATTAATCACATAACAATTAATTTGGACAAAGTTTCTCACATGAAATGATAGCTTTCTTGTAATATCGTATTCTTTTCACAATAATACCATAATGTTTATTTTTCTTCTTATAATCAATTCCATCATTCCTAAACATGTTCATCTTGATCACTAAACTTGTAAAAATCAATTTGAATGAGTTTTCACACATGAAATGATAACTTTTACAAATACCGTATTCTTACACTTAAATACCCTCATGTTTAATTTATCATATTTAACCCCTAAACTTCACCATACCTTAAAATAAGTCACGAGGTAATGACCTACCTCTACACACACACAAATATAACGCTAATTGATAACGTCAAAACTTAGAATACGAAAATATAAGACTTTTCACTAAAATACCATTTTCTTTACAAACCTTTCTTGAAATTCTAAGTTGAATACAATTTTAAAACAAATCTTTTAAAAAGAAAATACGATATGTCATGGATATCGATCATTTATCTAAACCTGACTTTGTGGTGTCTAGACTAGGCAAGTGAGCTTGGGTAACTTTAAAAGGCCCGCCTCACGATTCGTGAGCGGATCCCTCCCTCCTCACTTGTACTTACCTGGCCACAATTGGCGGTGAAGAGGCGATTTGAGGCTTCTAATGACTTATCGTTTAGACTTTTAGAATTAGGCTAGTTGGCTTAGGAAACCCTAGAAACTAAAATACAGAAATTTATAACCTTTTACAAATAAATACCTTATCTTTATAAAACCGTTTTCTAAATGATTAGTATTTATTAAACCTTTGCAAAGCGCCGCTACAACCAAACTTTGGGGAACCCGTTAGGGATAGTACGGTTCATCGTGCACCCGCGGGCTAGTAGTGCGAGATTCAGACCTCCGCAAGGAGCATTCGGTCTCGAAAGGTTTGAAATACGACATTTAAGAAAATGAGATTTTTGGAAAATAAAATATTTATATAAAAATATTCTGGTATTAACATATGTATATTTATCATTTAAACACCTATTTTATTATAAGATAAAGTTTCCACTTATTCTAAAAATTACCAGATTAAAAGTTACATTAAAATACCATGAATTTCAAATAAATCAATTAATACCTTTATTAGGATACTTTCACTAGAATAACACAAGTAAAATTTACACTCATTATAACTATAAAGGCGAATAACAAATACTTGAGGTGTATTTTGAAAACTATACAAAAGTACTTTTTACATAAAACCCCCTCAAGTTTTATAATTTACAATAAGGACCCTAACAATTATAGAACTTCAATCACATTTCTTTTAGTCTGACTCAGATTAGAGTCTGACTAATTCTGACTTGAATATGATTCAAGTCAATCTATATTCTTAATAATCCAACTCAATATGAACACATGAATTCATGAATACAATTATCAATTTATACAATTTGGCTGAACCGAACCATGGATATATTCCTTTTACATGATTCCCAGTATTCCATTTACATAACTCTACGGTTATAACCGTTTCCTGATATCATGGTTTCGATCAGTCAGTCAATCAATCATACAACCAATACAGTTTACAAGATAACAATACTGTTAAAACACTACGGGGTTTAAGGGGTAGATTGGTACGGAAGGTGTTAAAGGTGGCACGAGGTGGTCAGATTAAGACACCTAACCTATATTCCGTTGCTGTTGTACCGTGGCTTAACGGTTCCTTGTACTTTCCGTTTGCCCTGGTCTCTAGCATATAGAGACCCCCTCGTATACACTGGCATCCTTCTATACCAAGCTACAAACAACAGCGTTGACATAACATTACAACAATAATTTACACTTTAAAATGTATCTTCTTATTCTGTCTTCTCTACTTCCCTCTTACCTTTGGGACTTACCGAGCGATCTGTTCGCTGACGACATTCTGCTTCTCTCTTCTTTGAATGTCGTCAGGTGACCTGGACCCGGCAGAAGTTGAGCCAACGCAAGAAGACTTGGAGCAATTTGCCGAAGACCCTGCAGTATAATTTCATTGTACACTTTTCTTTTCAGTACTTTCCATTTCTTGTTATGCCACTGTTTAGGCATCTTTATTTCAGTTGTATTTTCCTTTCCATGTATTGTACAAAGAATGTTAATAAATAAAAGTTCCTGTTCTTTTTATACTCTTGTCTCTTGTGTATTTATTTTTATTGCTTAGCTACGCTTAGCGTATGTACTTCCGAGTATATATGTAGCGGACCTCGTCGTGTCCCCTTCGCCGTACACTGGGAAGCGGGGCGTGACAGTACTTAACCATAGTAGGGAAAATATTCATTCAAATGTGCAATATTTTAGACTAATCAAATACCCCCAAACTTAACTTTGATCGTCCCGAGCAAACTAGTTATAAAAGAAGAAGAAGAAGAAGAAGAAAAACTAACTAGCACACTTTCGTAGGCAAAACGATTGCACTGAGCACGTGCAATAAGCCTTTAAACCTCTAGGTGTCCCTAATAGGAGGAGTGCTGTATCCTGAGGGTTTTTAGTGGATTACACCCACAAAATCCCATAATAAAAGACAAAAAATGAAAGTTACATATAAAGATAAAGAACATATAAAAGAAAGAACTTGAAAATAAGAGTTTCAAACTACACTAGCTTTTTAGTTGCCATGAGCCCTATCTTAATAGTCATGAAAAGATATCAGAAATCACATCATCCCTCAATAAAACATTGTCTTTATTCTTCCTCCCTACCTTTCTTCAAACATCGATCATATACCCCTACGTGTGTGTAAAAGACATCCCTACACTTAGAGAATTCAATTCAAGCTATCATACTCTTGTCCATCTTCCTTAGTACTTTTTAGTCGGTGAATGTTTTTATAGATGGAATTGCTCACATATTCTTCATGACACCGTTAATATTTCTTGAGGTACTAACCAACCGATACCAAATATGCTCACTCGTTAAGGCATAATTAGCAATATCACAGTCTTGCAACATCTAAGCCTTAGCAGTGGCTCCCAAACCAGTTGGTCTAAGGCACTAGGTGATAAGACACACTTGCTATATTTTTTTATGCTGCCTTCAATAATTACAAAACCAGTGTTCATTTTTCTTCACCATTTTTTCTGTGTCATTTTTATTTTTGTTTATATATATATTCCTTCATACTAAAGCTTTTAGACAAGAGCATTTCAAGGCATCCTCTACTATCCAAAGTTTCAAGATGTGTGCAAGTGCATATAGTAGGGTATCAACGTTCAAATGTTTGGACTAAAAAACAGAGACTATTTATCAGACTTATTCCTATCCTCGGATTAGTGACTCCATTCATCTTACTAACCCTTAGGACAACAGCTCATAACTACCTATTACTAGTTTCATTTTAAAACATCTAATTTTCTTACTTTTCTTGAATTTCTTCCTATCTTTCATATGTATTTTTCACTTCCTAACTTTAATTATCAAATTTTTTTTTGCTTTTATTTAGTATAATGCAAAATGATGTGTGAATAAGCACAAACCTCCCCCAAACCTATTTGCAGCAGTGTCCTCACTGATATCATCTTTTATTATTAAGACCAGTAGACTTGGGAGAAAAAAGTTCTCAATTATTAGCAAAAGGGGACAAAAGTCAATGACAGTGAAATCCTCTCCCAAACTTATTTTTGGTTCATAATTGTACAAAAAATTTCTTTTCTTTCAAGAGCCAAGATATTTTTCTCCCCCTCGAACTTGAGTGAAACAGTATTAAGCATTTAAAATTATAAGCGAGGGGTAAAGTTATTGGTCTATGCAAAGATTTACAAAGACCAAAAGTCAACACCAACCATTCGAATATTTTATCAATGTAACACCATGGTTGGTAGATGATCATGTCACAGATAGACGTGAAGAAATGGGGAGGTGATAAGAGGTGTGATCGAAAGGATTTACGTCTCGGTCGGTAGAGACGAAAAAGTAAGTATGAACGAAAACGAGATTGTGAATGATTTGGAATGGATGGAATAGTCGCATTCTTGTATGGGATAAGAAGAAGGGGTGGTGGTTCAACTTCTCCGGCCTCAAATGAAGGCGAACGAATTTCCAATGGAGGTTGATTCATCACAATATCCAGGTGTTTAAGGAACGCGAGTTCTTCGGCGAAAATATTTTCGAAACTTTTAGTGATGATGATCCCATCGGAAAGAAAAGAATCGGTGGAATAAGCAGATTCTCTAAGAAGACTGAAAGTTTCAAGGTCAATCTTTTTCGCGCCAAAATTCAATACACTTGATATGTCATAAATTATGGAGGTAGGAGACTCGAAAAGCCCATCTACCTTATTTTCAAAAGTGTTTAAATCAAGTGATATTTCAAGAATCATAGAACTCGAAATATCGGAGTGTGATTCATCAAAACTCGGTGGAGTTGAAAGAAAATTAGAAGAACCAAAGAAAGCGGGTTAAACAAACTTGTGTGTCGAGCATTGTTGAACCAGATGTGGGAGATGAAGGCTGAATATCGTTCTGCTTATCGGATAGGTCGGTGGTAAGAATATGATCGATTAATTGTACAGGAAAATATTCGTATTCAATAGAAGGGACATGATGGGTCGGAGAATCCAACCCATCTAACATAACAGGTTCATCTTCAACGATATTCTCATCACCGCTCTCACTAACACCTTCGGTCAAATCAAACGAATAGGTATTTAAAAATTCATCAATTATATTATCCTCAATCGATAAATCACTTGGTTCACTTAATGGAGTTGGAAGGTTTGAAATATCAAGTGTATTCGAATAAGGATAGGTTTGATTTAAAATGGTGTAACGCTATCTTTCACGCTTACTATTAGAAAAGTCAAACACGTTATTCTCGGGCACCTTATCGCTTAGACTATGAAGCGGTTGAACATCGAATATATTCGGCTGGGGTGCATGGTGGAAGGTTTCGAGATCAAAAGAATCGGTTTTGTTTTGACTTTGATGGATTTCTTGTTCTTTTTCACTATTCAATTCCAACTCCTATTTAGGACTAGACATGGTTTATGAAGAAATTCCAATGAAAGATTCTCTTTGAACCGTGGAACTTTCTAATTGATTTTCAGAAGTACTGTCTAGATAAGGTGAGGAAGTTGAGTATGGTTGGAATGTGTCTAATTGTTGGCTACGGACGAGTTTAATGTGTTCCGCAATTGACTTTCGTTTATGATTTGCCGCATTAGCCTGAAGAAATGTTAAGAAGAGTGTAGGGTGTTTTTTGTCACCCCATTGAGATGGGAATACGCGTCACTTGTCAGGCGTACTACAGATTCCCCTGTTTAGGGTAGGCGGGGGTTTATTGATTGTGGGGATCTAAATCTCCGGCAGTCGCGGACTAAGTTGCCGTTAATTATCCATCGCCTTTGGAGTGAGGGAACCTCCGATTGACGGGTTAAACTGGTCATGCGAACTCAATGTGTAGTGTGCGTGTGTTGTGTTTTGAGGAGTCTTGGGTATATCAGGGGCCTCACAGCGTTTACGGAGGTCCCGCTACCTGGATATCAGGCTGGGGGTCAAGGGGGCTAGCAGCCCCCTTACGGGGTTCGGGGCAGCGCCCCGTTAGAAATTTTTTTCTAACGGGAAAAGTGTTGTGGAGTATGTATATATAAAAAAAATGGTGAATAGCATCCAAAGGACGCGTGGGCGCCAGCGCGTCACGTGCCCAGCACGCGGGCGCTGGGCACTAGGCGTTGCGCGCCGGCGCCACACGCGCCCGGCACGTGGGCGCTGGGCGCCCGCGGAAAAAAGTGGCGTAGCCCCTATACTGGGAGTTATACTCCTAATTGACTTTTGGTGTTGAACATCTAAAAAGAAAGATTTATTATCTTATATATATATATATATATATATTTATGGAGTTAAACTCCTAAGAGATTTTCGGAGATGTTGAAAGGGGACCCCTTTCTTCTCCTTTGAGCCTTAGATTTTCTCTTCAGCCCCGGATCTTTCCTAAAGTGGGATTTTTGGAGATGGGTCTCCTTCTTCCTCTTCTCTGTTGGCTGGATCTTGGAGGAAAAGGGGTTGAGGTTTAAAAATCACTCATTTTGGGGATTTGATAGGAAATCTGAGTTCCCTTTCAAGGGCTGTATGGTGAAAAACTGTTTCTTTTTGGAAAAAGAAGAGTTAAACTCTTGATTTAATTCAAAAAAAAGGAAAGAAGGTTTAGAACCTTGAGGAAGGAGAAGGAGGCACAAAAACCTAGATTTTGAGGGGAATGCATTATTGTCCTTTATTTCATTATCATGCCTTATACAGGCTTATAAATTTACACATAGCCCCTTGGGCTTTACAAAATAGCATTTTGCCCATCTTATGCCTCATGTGCTCATTTTTTTGCACATGAGCCATGGGCTTTACAAAAATTTGGCTTTATGCCCATTTTTCTTACATTTATTCATAAAAATTATATCAAAATTATTTATTACATAATTTTCATATTGGCATGGGGGAGGCTGGCCGTGGGGTTCGACTTGGGCATGGGCTCACTTGACCTGGGCTTGGACCCGTTTACTTGGGGTTGACTTTGACTTTGACTTGGTCAACCGGGGTGTAATTTTTGACCCCAACAAAGTGCCCTCATCAATAAATGCACACCGCGTATATGAGTTGTGTGCATGCAATTGATGGATCTTGGAGTTGGACTTCGAGGTGGAACATCATTCCGGGGGCGGAGCATCATTCCGGGAGCATAATTCCGGGGATCGGAGCATAATTCTGACACGGGACAGGTGTATCCTAAGACGAAGCTTAGTTCCGGCACAATGCAGACATTCTGAACAAAGTATAGCTTCGATGCAGAGGTTGATTCTGAGTCGAAGCATAATTCCGATAGGGAAGGCAGATACTTCGAGGTGAAGAATGATTTCAATACGGGGTACACTCTGAGACGAAGCATGATTCCGACGCAGAGGTCAATTCCCAAGCGAAGCATGATTCCGATGGGGAAAGCAGGTACTCCAAGGCGAAGCATGATTTTGACACGGGGTACACTCTGAGACGAAGCATGATTCCGCTGCAGAGATTGTTGGTTGACTTGATTCCGAGTTGGAGCATAATTCCGACGGGGAGGTCATTGGTTGACTTGATTCCGAGACGGAGCATAATTCCGATGGGGAGGTCATTGGTTGATTTGATTCCGAGACGGAGCATAATTCCGATGGGGAGGTCATTGGTTGACTTGATTCCGAGATGGAGCATAATTCCGACGGGGAGGTCATTGGTTGACTTGATTCCGAGACGGAGCATAATTCCGACGGGGAGGTCATTGGTTGACTTGATCCGCAGTCGAAGCACAATTCCGACAGGGAGGTCATTGGTTGACTTGATTCCAAGACAGGGCATAATTCCGACAGGGAGGTCATTGGTTGTCTTACTGACTTGATATGATTTGGGTTGACATCAGTATCGCTGCACTGGAATATGGTACCAGGAGCGAATCATCATTTTCCATAAGAGGTTTAGGGATTTTGGGTTTGGTTTGGCATCGGCACCGCTACACTGGAATATGGCACCAAGAGCGAATCATCATCTGCCGTGAGGGGATTTCCCTCGTTCCCAGTTTAACGACTTAGGGGTCATCTGTTCCCAGTTTAACGACTTAGAGGTCATCTGTTCCTATTTTAAAGACTCAGGGATCTATTGGGCCGAAAGTTTTGGAATTTTGGGGTTGGGGTCGGCATCAACATTGCTAACACTGAAGTACAGGTGCCAGGAGCAATTCATCATTTGCCTTTGCCTGTTAAGGAGCGATGGCTTAAGAGACAGGTTTAGGTCCCTATCACCTAAGACTTTTCAATTTTATGAGCCGTAAGGGTCCCATAAAAGCATTTTCCTTATGAGTCGAAAGGATCTCGTAGGTGTACTTTCTCCTTAGGAGTTGTGAGGACTCCCAAGTGTATTTTTCCTTTATGAGTCGTAAGGATCCCACGAAGGTGTTTTATTACGAGTCGAGAGGATCTCGTAAGTTTGTTTTCCTCATGTATCGTGAGGACACATGAGCGGGTCTTCCCAAATGGAGCATAATTCCAAGGGCGAAGACCAGTCGTATGACTGGTGATTGTGGTGGGGTGTGGGTGTGATGAGAATTATTTAAGCCTGTGGATTGTATACGGTAGTCAGTTTGGGGACAAACCGTAGAGCTGGGAAAATTTTGGAAAATTTTATTTTGGTTGTCATCTGCATCACTGCACTAGAATATGGTACCAGGAGCGACTCATCATTCGCCGTTTGGAGGTTTAGGGATTTGGAATTTGGTTGGCGTCTGCATCGCTGCAATGGAATATGGTACCAGGAGTGACTCATCATTCACCGTTAGGAATTTAGGGATTTGGAATTTGGTTGGCGTCTGCATCGCTGCACTGGAATATGGTATAAGGAGCAACTCATTATTCTCCATTTGGAGTTTTTTTTACCATGATTGCTCTATCATTTCAGATTTTCTTATCGCGAAGGTCGCGATTGCCCTATCATTTCGGCTATTCATTCGCGGTTGCCCCATCATTTCGGCTATTTATTTTCATTTTTATTTTACTCGTTGATTTTTATTGCGAGTTGCCTTATCATTTCGGCCTTTTTTTTAAATTTATTTACACATTTTTTACATCCTCAGTTTAACGACTTAGAGATCGATTGTTCCCAGTTTAACGACGTGATGGTCGACTATTTCCAGTTTAACGACGTAGTGGTCATCAGCTGGAGCCTGGGCTCGATTCTACAGGAACCATGGAATCATTTGGCTTAATTGCATAAGCAGGCTTTCCATCATCTAGATCGAGTCGGTGTTGGATTTCAACAACCATGTCATCGTCATGGCTATAAGGCATAGGAGGACTTGTTCCTCTGGGCTCTATCATGTAGACCGTATGGGTTGTGTACCCATCTACCGCTTCTTCATTGGCAATATTGCTCGTTTGGCTCTTAGCTTATTGTCTTGGTCCGCTCTTTTCAGGGAAAGATAGATGTCTGAGAGATTCAGGTTCTAGAAGGACTTCGGTCTCCGTTTGTATGAAATTGGCGGTCGCAGCTTGACTGTTTGTTAACACGCCTTTAAACAGTTCTATCTCTCATGTCTTGTATTGCTTTTCGACCTAATCTTTAAAGACAAAGCAGTCCTCAATGGCATGACCTATTACTTTGTGATAGGTGCAATATTTAGGGTCGTCGGTCATATTCGCTTCTTGAGGTCTTTTAGATTCTGGCAATTGTAGACCATTTCTTAGGGCATCCTTGAATATTTTACAGATTTTGTCCCTTCTGAAGGAATATACCTTATCCAGCTTCTCTTTCAATAGAGATTCTCATCCCTCTCCGAACACTGGGTTCCGAGGCCGGTTGGAATTAGGCCTGCTCATCCCTTGCTTATTTCGGTTAGCCGAAGTTTTAAAAGATTCAGTATCGTCGGAATTTCCGCTTTTGCAATTATCGTCCTTTCGGTTTCTCCGGGACCTATTGTTATTTTGGGAATCAAAGGAGGACTTCTGCTTTGAGCGCTCCAACATCTGAACTTTCCTGGTCAGCTCTTGGAATGTTTTGAGACCCACGGTGCATAGAAACGAGGCCATCCAATTGTTGAGATTTCCGACAAGGAGGCTGACAGATTGGTCCTGCTCTATCGACGATTCACATTTGACGGAGAAATTACGCCACCGGGATATAAAATCCGTGCTGCTTTCGTTGCTCTTTGGCTTGGTCCTTACGAGATCGGCAATGGTGATCTTATCGCTGACACTCATGAACCTTTGTCGGAACAGAGATTCTATTTGGACGAAAGTAGTAATGGAGCCATCCGGTATGCTCGTGTACCAGTCGAAAGCGGCATCGGTTAAGCTATTAACGAACTGGCAGAGGAGAAGCGCATCATTGCCCCCAATATTCCCGCATGAGGCTTTAAAATGGGCGATGTGCTGATTCACATTTCCTGTCCTATCAAATCTTCCGAACTTAAGGATGACATAGCTGCCAGGAAACTCTACCAGATCATACAAAGCAGGATATGGTCTCCCATTACTGCTGATATTTTTTTGTGCTTCGGTTTCGTCTACCAATGTTTTGACTTTGTTGGTGACCAAATCCATGATTTGATCTTACGTTAGCAGGTTGCTATCATAGGTAGTAAAGACATTTCCCGAGATAGGATGCGGCCGACTTTCATGCAGCTCGCCCACCTTTGGATTTGAGGGAATATGCGTCGGCTTCCTCGGGACACCGTTTCCCGGTTCATGAACAGAGCCCTACACTTGATTGTGCGGCTGAGAGGCAAGTTGGGCCATGAGATGTAAGACGGCGTTTGTCAAGTCATCAATCTTTGAGTAGAGTTTGGCCATCTTCTTGTCTTTGTTTTTGAGCTGCTTTTAGAGCTTTTAGAGAAGTTACTGCTATGCGGTTTGGGGACGGAAGACTCCTCTTCGCTTTTCGAGCCTGACTCGTCATGAACCGAGGGATCTCTCTGCTTATCAGCCTCACTGGAAGGGTTTTCATTACCTTCCAGAGGAGGCTAATCTTGGGAAGTGGCAACCACATTCACAACAGATTGGATTTGAGATGTGATGGCCCGTCCTTACTCTTGCTGCGCGTGTCGACCATGTAGACAGTGTGGACCACATATCCAGCCATCTTTTTATCTTTGGCGGCTGATTTTTCGAACCATTGTTGTGGCCCCTCCTCTTCTGGAAAGGACATGCGACTAAAGACGGTTGGTCTGACTGGGTCCTTGGGTAGCGCTGTCCGGATCGCAGCTTTCTTGACTCTTGTGGTCATGGCATTCTTCTGGACCAATTTCAGTGGTTCAAAAGAGTTAGCGAGCTTTACAGCCGACTCAGCTGTTTTTACGGGGTAACCCTATTCTTGGAACCTCATGAAGTTCGGCCTAGCATGAGCCCTAGCCCTTTTGTTGGCTCTGTATCTGAGCCTTTTCTGTCTTAGCTTCTAGAATTTTGAGGGCTTGACGGGCATCCGTCATCCAGGAAGCCATCGTGAGTCGATTGATGGGGAGCTTAGAGAAGATACCCGATTGAGCAATTGTCAGGGGCACCGCTGGAGCTTGCCCGAGATGCCTTGTTGCTTTGTTGGTGTTGATGGCCTTACCCCCAGCTAGGGCTAAGGAAAGTCGTTCAAACACCAACTTGTGTTTGGGTTGGGGCGCCCTTGAGACCACCACATTTGGCCTCTTGCCTTTCGATGCCGGTTTATCTGTCACCGGAGCTTGAGGAGCTGGGATGGTGTTACTGGCATGAATAGAATAGAGCCGAACTGCAGCAACGGCTCCTCCCACTGTCGCCTGAGACTAGCCGGGAGGACCGTCTTGGCATCCATCTTCATCGTGTAGGAGATGGGAGTTATGTCGAGAGCTGAGCTTTTCCTTGGAGACATCTTAGTTGCATCCGAGATTGCAATCGAAAGTTGTCAACCTGCAAATAGAAGCATGATTTCAGTACAGGCGATCGACGTATATGTTGATTGAGTTCACATGAACGTTTAACCTGAAATATGGGAGGAAAGATAGGTCCTACCGAGCGTGCCAGAATCTGTAGGGTGTTTTTCGTCACCCTATTAAAATGGGAATATGCGTCGCTTGTCAGGCGTACTACATATTCCCCCTGCCTAGGGTAGGCGGGGGTTTATTGATTGTGGGGATCTGAATCTTCGGCAGCTGCGGACTGAGCTGTCGTTAATTACTCCTCGCCTTTGGAGCGAGGGAACCTCCGATTGATGGGTCAAACTGGTCATGCGAACTCAATGTACAGTGTGCGTGTGTTGTGTTTTGAGAGGTCTTGGGTATATTGGGGGCCTCGCAGAGTTTACGGAGGTCCCGCTACCTGGATAGTGGGCTGGAGGCCAAGGGCGCTAGCGGCCCCCTTGCGGGGTTCAGGGCAATGCCCCATTAGAATTTTTTTTCTAACGGGAAAAGTGTTGTGGAGTGTGTATATAAATAAAAAGGGTGAATAGCATCCAAAGGATGCATGGGCGCCGGCGCCTCACATGCCCGGCACGCGGGCGCTGGCACCACACGTGGCCGGCACGCGGGCATTAGGTGCCCGGCACGCGGGCATTAGGTGCCCAGCACTGGGCGCTGGGTGCCGGCGCCTCACGTGCCTAGCACGTGGGCGCTGGGCATCGGCGCCTCACGCGCCCGGCACGTGGGCGCTGGGCGCCCGCGGAAAAAAGGGGCGTAGCCCCTGTACTGGGAGTTGTACTCCCAATTGACTTTTGGAGTTGAACTCCTAAAAAGAAAGATTTATTATTTTATATATATATATAGATATATATTTTTGTGGTGTTATACTCCTAAGAGATTTTCAGAGATGATGAAAAGGGACCCCTTTCTTCTTCCTTAAGCCCTAGGTTTTCTCTTGAGCCTCGGATCTTTCCCAAAGTGGGATTTTTGGAGATGGGTCTCATTCTTCCTCCTCTCTGTTGGCTGTATCTTGGAGGAAAAGGGGGGTGAGGCTTAAAAAGCACCTCTTTTAGGAATTTGATGGAAGATCTGAGTTCCCCTTCAAGGGTTTTATGGTGAAAAACTGTTTCTTTTTGGAAAAAGAAGAGATAAACTCTTGATTTAATTCAAAAAAAAGGAAGAAGGTTTAGAACCTTGAGAAAGGAGAAGGAGGCACAGAAACCCTAGATTTTGAAGGGAATGAATTATTGTCCTTTATTTCATTATCATGTTGCCTTATATAGGCTTATAAATTTACACATAGCCCCTTACGCTTTATAAAATGGCATTTTGCCCATCTCATGCCTCATGTGCTCATTTCTTTTGCACATGAGCCATGGGATTTACAAAAATTTGGCTTTATGCCTATTTTTCTTACATTTATGCATAAAAATTACATCAAAATTATTTATTACATAATTTTCATATTGGCATGGGGGAGGCTGGCCGCGGGGCTCGACGTGGGCATGGGCCCATTTGACCTGGGTTTGGGCCCGTTTACTTGGGGTTGACTTTGACTTTGACTTGGTCAACCGGGGTGTAATTTTTGACCCCAACAAAGAGATGCCTTTAATTGTTGGCTACGGGCGAGTTCAATATGTTCCGCAATCGACATGCGTTTTTGATTTGTCCCATTAGTTTCAAGATAAATGTCAACATGAGAGTGTATGAAAGTTTGGTACCGTGGATAAGAATTAGAAGGATGAACCCTAGTTTCATAAACAGGATCAGGATCAATATTATGATATGAAGAATATTGAGATTGGTAGGTTAATTGGCGACTGACAATTGCTATTTGTTCAACAATGGTCATGGGTGTAAAAGATGTCATATTCGCCTCAAAACGAGTATCAATATTTTCATGTGGAAATGATGGTGTTTGTTGTCCTAACGGTTTTGGATTAGTGAAAGGATTGAAACTTTGGCTTTCAGCCTTCGCAATATGCTCAGCGATGGACACGCGTTTAGAAATTCCCTCACTCGTCTTAAACGGATTATCAACATAAGAACATATGGAATTTTGATGCGGTTGATAGGATCTTGAGTGAGGTATCCAACTGTTCTTTTCTGCGTGCTCTATCCTATCCCTTAAAGACATGATAGAGTCGGATTTTATACCGAAGCAATTACGAAAATAAGTAATATCTGGTTCTGGATAGCAAAACTCGGTAAGAGTAAATCTGTTTGGGTTACCCATTATAAGAAAGTGAAAAGAAAAGAGGGTGATGGTAATGATTTAAGCTCTTTTTTGGATTTTAGAAATTGTTTTGATTTGAAAGAGAGACTTGAGGCAAATCATAAAATGCACAATCAATCCTTAGGATTAGGGTCTCCTAGGTCAAGTCACTAGACTGCCCCTAGATTTCCAAAGGACAAATCACATGATTAATCCTCTACTACCTCCTTATCAATCTTGTGGCCAAGTAAGTGCCAGATAAGTGGGAGATATCCGCTATACGAATCACCGAAATAGCGGGCCTAATTAAGTAACCGTTTTCCTTAGTCACACTTGCCTCATACATCACAAGAAAATGCGGATAAGTAATAAATTACCCACGACCTTCCTCTGTCCTAATTAAGTGCGAATGCACTTAAGGGCTAGGTCTAGATAGTTTTTATTAATGTAGGGTTATGCGTATGCACGTTTGTGATTTGTAGGACTCAGGGAGGGTGATGAAATCTCTACCTAATCTGAATTTGGCTTTATTCCTCGTTAATGTCCGTTTTAGATATGTAAAACAAATAAAAATATAAAACAAGCAAAAAGATTTTTAGCGGCGATGTTTGCAAAGAATCCTGCAGGTAAAATTATATTATTGGAGCTTTATAGGAGAGAGGAAGATAATAGGGGAGTACCTGAGAAGATTGGAGGCCCACTTCTCCCAAACCGCCGCGGTTCCGCCGCCAAACCTCACCAAATGCCGCGGTTCCGCCTCCGATTTAGAGGATCTCCTGCTGAAATTTCTTCAGTGCTCTTCTATACTCCTCTGATCCAGTTTGAAATTCTCTGGTTCTCTGTTGGCTTGCACCGGTTACTCCAGATTTCCATGCAAAACTCGTACAATAATCGTTAAAAGCGCAAGATGCGTTTTTTTAATTTTATTTTATGGTTGCCGGATTTTATAAGAAATCAACCCGAATAACAAGAAAAAAATTACGACCGTCTCCCCGGCAACGGCACCATTTGATTGATTGTGAAAAGATGTTTTGTAAAGTAACCGCAATCAAGACGGTGTCGCTAGTAGCTAGCCGCGATGAGTACGGGTCGTCCGTAGGGAAACGTGAACTCTTTTCTTGCTTTAGATGAGTTAATTAAACAAGGGTGATTGTTTGTCGTTACGGATATAAAATTTATAAAGAAAAGGCATGTAGGGTTCATAGGACTTAGTAGTAATGGATGAATAATTAAAAATGGTTCCTTTTATCTTTTAATAGTTTAAAACTAGATCGATAGTGATGAATGTAGATTAGGGTTCTTGGAAGAAACTAGGATTTCCCCACTACTAACCCTTATCCTTATATTGATCTCTATTCATGTCTAGCCCTTATCAAAACAAGTGTTAAACCAATCTCAAATCGTGGTCATGACTATCAATAAATTGGTAGCGTGCCCGATAAAGAGGTTTACATTTATTTTTCTAAAGTTTATAAACTTTAAAATGTATAAAAGAAGTTAAAAGATTTTCTCATCCATAATTCTATCCTATCCTACAAACCCTAGCAAGCTAGGAATTACTCACTCATGGTTGATTTAGAAGAAAGGTTGAAAAATGAAATCATGATTAAGATGCAGAAATGTATGTGCAGAAAGTAAGTGCGGAAATTAATTGAAAAAAGAATAATAAAAATACTATCTTTATTAATCAACTATTGCATTTACAATTTTGCTCCTTAGAAAGTAGATTACAAGAACCCTATTTTGCTCTAGATCTCTCTTGTGTTGGAGATAGATGAATAGATGATGATCACTCGGATGCATGGATCTCTTTGATCTCTTCGGTGATGATTTTCAATGTACAGCTTTCGGTCCCTTATATAGTCCATCAAACCAGAAACCCTAGATTCCATAAGTGAGTATATGCGGTTAATATCCAAACCAAAAAATCTCACATCCAATGGTTATCAAAGAGTCGCGGAACCGCCGCATATAGCCATGTTTGGCGGCGATTCCGCCGCAACTTGGTGGAATCAAGTTTTGGGATTTTTTTTCTGGTCTTTTGTGTTGATATTTGGAGATCCTCTTGATGTCTAGATTCTGAAAATAATACTCCGAGTTTCTGCCATTGTTATATCTCTCGATTTGCTTCTACATTTTGGCAGATTCGGTTTCGATATTCCGATTTGAGTCGGATCTTTTATTTGGATTCCAGACCTGAGCTAATATCTGCATAATACCTCAAATCATAGTGTTAGTAGCATTTGGTATTTTTGAGATATTATCCTAACCATTTTATATGATATTAAATCTTAAGAAAATTGATTAGAAATATTTGATATGATATGCATATTTTAATTACTAAGATTTCATTTAAATATTATATGCATATATTTTCCCTCGTTATGTTAATTATAATGAAGAAACATATGATAATAAACTTTTTACAAATAAACCCTCATATGTTCTATATTTACAATAAACATCTTTTAGTACTTAACAATAGTAGGGAAAATATTCATTCAAATGTGCACGACTCAGTAGAGCCGTGGTAAGGTGGAGATCAAAGTATAGTGGGAGGCACACAAGACTCTATGACGATCTCGGGTCTACAGACTAACCTGTACCAGTGTCACCTGAGAACTGCTATCCGACGATTGATATAATACCATATAGGAGTTCTCGGCGAGTCCGTTCAGTGTACCCAGTCTCACTGTGCACCCGTATATGGTCTTTGGTGTCACCACACCAATGGATATGGGATCATCCATCACCCATCATATGGGACAAGCAACGTATACGCTAGTCTACTCTGGTAATATCGATGCCCCGTCTCGATACACCCACGACTAGTAACATTTCAAGGATATGCTCATAGACTACACATGTCCCACTAGTATGATCCGCATCATAATCTCAGTAGTCTTGCATATCCTAAGGGCTATATTAACATGTACCAAATGAATGAAAGCATGATCAAATGAACATGTCAAGATAAAAGGTGCAACCAGATAGCATACTATCATGTCGAGCAAGAATGTCCCATGAACACACACACACACACACACACAAATACACACACATACCGGTACATACACTATCATACATATATCCAACACAAATGAAGTAGCTCTATCTTTTCTTCTCATCTCTTATTAATCATGTGAGAAGAGTGTGAGCTTGTGACTCACCATGGTGAGTTACAAGTCTACATCATTCCTCACATTTAAAGAAGAACGAAAAAGAAAAGGGATAGTGATTGATATTTGTGAGCCATGCTTGAGTTTATCATCATCATCACCATTATCTTCTTCCTTATCTTTTCTTGAGTTTTTTTAGTTGAGAAAGGAAAAAGGAAAGATAGAAAAATATAGAGATTAACCACTACATTGTAAGTCAATGTCATGCACCCCACGTGTTCGCGGGGAGACGGAATTTGCAGAAAATGATTTTACGAGCTTCGCAACATCGACTAGAACCAAGGATCGTCCATAAACCCTAGCTAGGAAACTACTTGAGGTTTAACTACTCGGATTCGAAGTTATACCTCACGTTACGTGTCCTTCGGGTCTTCATCGCTGTCCTCCTCGTCGTCGTAGGCTCCAAGGATCGATCCGGATCGTAGCTTCTTCGACGGCCTCTTCGAGTCAAAGACGATCCACCCGAGAGTCTATAGTCCGAGCTCCACCTCAAAACCGAGGTAACTATGTCAACAAGCTTGCTAAACTTGATGGCCTAGGTGATGTAGAGTGTGAAGATGGATTTATTTGTCTCTTGAAACCCTAGAATTCTCAACACATGAGACCTTTTAGGGTTTTGATGTGAGGAAGAAGAAGAGAGCTAGCTTGAGGAAAGAGAAATGATTTTTGATAATGATCA
This sequence comes from Agapanthus africanus, assembly GCA_030015575.1. Lineage (NCBI taxonomy): Eukaryota > Viridiplantae > Streptophyta > Magnoliopsida > Asparagales > Amaryllidaceae > Agapanthus > Agapanthus africanus. The sequence goes on from CM057339.1 coordinate 752,513,917, forward strand.
AGATAATGTGAGATGGCTATCTTGACTTGACTACAAGCATGGCATGAAAAATATCTCATCAAAATATCTAGGTCATAAAATATCTCACAAAAATATCTAAGTCAAATAGTCAAACCAAGTCAAGTGGTCAAGCCAAGTCAAATGGTCAAACAAAGTCAAGTAGTCAAAACAAGTAGCCATACCTCAATTATCATTTACAAAAATAACAAATACTTTCATCCACCTCATAATTGTTTTAATCAAGTAAATGGTCAAAACCCTAATGAGGTGTCTCCTTCTATGCTCATCTCATCCGTATATACATATCCGCATTCGTGTTTCGAGAAACACGAATACAAAGAGACGAAACTGATCCATCAATATAATACTAGGATCCGGCTTAAACTAAAGCCTACTAGTATTATCCGCCCGAACGTCATACGAGCACAAGTGCACGTAAGTGATCGAAACCCTGCCGTAAATCCATACGGCCTCTACACCTTTTGCCCGGTGCAGAAAAACACTCTATGTGGGACTCTAAAGACTTGACACTACGCTGGCAGTGGGTTTAACCGTAGGCCGCAAGCGGTACTAGCCACACATAACGGTCCCCAGGTAGATGTCGATAAGAAGGCTGATGAGAAAAACCCATCTGAATTCCTACTGAGCCTAGATGTGACAATCTCTGTACAGTCTGGTCTGTTCGTCTAAGAATATCGCATATCGGGCCTAGGGGGCGGTAATCGTCAGACCCCTAATAGCGCAATAAGTCATGCCGGAGTGTAGCCCAAAACACCCTGAGAAACTACTGGAATACCTACCAGTAAATCTCGCTTGCCCTGGCCAGGGACTTTGTGTAATGGCTCTCCGAACACAGCACAATATCAACCCCCAATACCGGGAGAGACGAATCTTATCTAACCGCCACTGCCTCCAAGTGCTTTGGGACTGCACCCAACTATTACCTGTTTGCACGACTCCTTTGAGCCGTGGTAGGGTAGTAATCAAAGTACAGTGGGAACACACTCGAGGTGAAGTAGCAGTATTAAGTCGACGGACTAAGCTGTACTCATGTCATCTGGGAACTGCTACCCGACGATAGGTATAATACCAACCAACAGTTCCCGACGAGTCATGTCCAGTGTACTCGTAACCTAACAAGCACCTGCATGCTATCTCCAGTACGACGTACTAACGGCTATGGGACAGACCATCTTCCCTGCTGGGATAAGAAGCGTATACACTAGTCTACTTCGGAGTATCAATGCCCCGTCTCGATAATCCTACAACTAGGGACCTGTATAAGGATATGCTTGTAGATTACCCAGCCCCCACTAGTGTGACTGCCATCACAACGCTGGTAATCAAGCAAAGATCCTAAGGGCTCTACTAATATGTATAAGCGATATGCAAAAAGAAACACATGCACATATTGAAGTAGAAACAAACCAAGCAGCATACTACCATTTTGAACAAGACTGTCAATACAACTGTGAATATCCCAAGCTTCCATTAAGTAATATACAAACCAGTATGATAAAATAATGGCCTCTAGGGCATATACACTAACATACATCATCTAGTGATCAATTCCTACCAAGTCTTGATCACTAGTTGCTTCACTTATTATTTGTGTGTAAAGCTAAAGCCTGGGTTAAGATTCTCTCGGATGGATCATCTTCGATAAGGAAGACCGAACCAAGCTCGTTCCTAGTGGACACAGGAGCAAAAGAAGTGGAAACAAGACAAAGGACACGGCTACAAAGGTATCTATCACTATCTGAGTAGTTAACCTTCTCTAGTTTAGCTAGTTTAGTGTTTGAATTCGATTCTAAGTCGTCAAAGTTCATGCTCTTTGTATAGAAATTTTTGTTTTGTATTCCGCCTTGGTCTCTAGTTAGTGGCACGAGAACGAGCATCTAGTTACAAATACGTCGCGGCCCTCGTCGCATCTCCGCTGTCGTCTTTTGGAAAGCGGGATGGGACAGGTTTGGTTGTTGGCCCATGCAGGTCCTTCCTTCAATAAGTGTATTGTAAGAGTTTAAGTCATCTCTAACATTTATTCTACTTTTTGAATCCTATTTTTCGAATAAATCCTGATCCTTTCAACTTTTCTTTCAAGATTATGGCGCGACGCAACGACAATGGTAACGAGAACCAGCTGACCGATCAAGCGGCCATGATGGACATAATGCGGGGCTTGCATGAGAATCAGCAACAACAAACCACAATTTAGCAGCAGCAGACTGCCCTAATCCCGCAAAGGGTTGCTCCCGCCCCCAGAGCTAAGCGAGGAGTGAAGCAGTTTAGATAACTGCACCTGAAGACCTTCTCAGGGAAGGAGAGCCCTCTAGAGGCTAAAGAGTAGGATCAGAGCACAGAAGACAACCTCGGGGTGGCCCGCAGCCCAATCGAGCGCTGAGTGAAAGTCGCGAAGCTTCAGCCAACCGACAACGACCAAGTATGGTGGCATGCAGCTGGGAGCCGTTTGGTGAGGCACATTCCATGGGGGTTCTTCAAAGAGCGTTTCAACGATAAGTTCTTTCCTCGGGTTGCCCGTTTAGAACTGGAGCAGAAGTTCATTCACCTTCGACAACGTTCCATGTAGGTCAAATCTGTGGATGAATACGACGCGGAATTTTGCATGCTTAGCAGTTTTGAAAGTGTAAGTTAGCACCACCACAGGGTTTTAGTAGCATCAAGCATGCCAATTTAAAAAATTTCGGGGTGCTAATCAACACAAACCAAGATCTTAAATTAGATGATTAGGGTTTAACTATGATATCATAAAAACTAACTAAGAGATGGATGGCTACAACCTTTGTAGACCGTGTCCTTCTCTTCTAAAGCTCCGGGTTGTAGTCCACGCGACTCCACTAGGCTCCACTTGAAGGTTGAACAAACTTGCTTCAATGACCTTCGTGGCGAAGATGATCCACCCGAAGTCCGCTAATCTAAGCTACCTTTTCACTAAAATCTTTAGTGAAGTAAACACACTACACCAAAGTGTTAATATAGTGTAGGATGGTGAAGTAGAGGTTTTGATTGCTCACTAGGGTTCTCACAAGCTCAAGGTTTCACAACTCATGTGAGGGATTGAGCTTGGAGGAGGAGGTGAAAAAAAATGGAGAGAGAGCTAGAGAGCAACTCATCCCATGAGCTCTCAAAATGAAAAATGAACCAAGTCATGTAAAGAATGGCTTGACCCCCTCACTTATTGAAGCATCCAATATCCATCAATATAGAATTGTAACCATGCTTCAATAGTATAGGATGATGAATAAAAAATTCATCAAGCCATGCTTTACACCATGCCACAAAAGTCTCCTCATTTTTCCACCTCTTTTTCTATTTTCTAAAAATAGAAAATCCATGCCATGCTTCATATAATATATATATATATCATATATATTAATATGTATATTATGAAGAATAATTAGTGAGCTATAATATTAGTTAATATATAATTATATCAAATATAAATGTATATCATATTATTAAATCAACACTTGATTCAATAATCTGGTTATATCACATATAACCGACTAATATCATTTATCTATATATCACATTATCAAATCAACACTTGATTCAATAATCCGGTTATATCACATATAACTTAACTGATAACAAATAACCGCCAGATTACAATACGGTATCATATACACGTATTTAATCAGGCACTCCGCACATATCAGCATATATGCCTTACTTCTTTTCGCTTGAACCAGGAAATTTCTATGTGGGACTCTAAAGACTCGTCAATACGCCAGTAGTAGGTGATGATCACATCAGTCACCCACAACCTGTCAGCGGTACTAGCTGGATGTAACGGCTACCCAGGTATTGAGCGAATAGAAGATCAACAAGCAAGCTTGTCCAAACACCCATGAAGCCTATAGGTAACACTTACCGTACAGTCCGGTCTCTACGTCTGATATGTCGCATATCGAGTCTGGGGGTGGAATCGTCAGACCCCAATAACTTGATAAGTCATGCCGATGTAAGGCCTATAACGGTACGAGAAACTACTGATAACACTTACCAGTAAATCTTATTAACAGCCCTGGCCAGGGACTTCCTGTTATAGCCAATCGAGCATAGCACAACATCAACTCCCTATACCGGGAGAGACGAAACCCCTCCTATCGCTCATTGCCTCCATGTGACTCGGGACTGTACCCAAAATCTACCTGTTTGCACAACTCCTTTGAGCCGTGGTAGGGAGGAAATCAAAACACAGTGGGAACCACACAAGACTCTATGACGATCTCGGGTCTACAGACTAACATGTACCAGTGTCACCAGAGAACTTCTATCTGACGATAGGTACAGTACTATCTAGGAGTTCTCGGCGGGTCTTGTTCGGTGTACCCATTCTCTAATGAGTACTGTTTACCGCTGAAAACAGAGACGAAACCGCGTAGGGTCGTCTAGCCTGAATTTGGGGACAAATGCTATTTGGTTTTATCCGTCCACCTCTCCGAAGATGCCAACCTGATTTATGGCACCGTGTATCGAAGGTTTGGATAGATGCGGCCGTTGTAGCAGACTTCGTCAGATTGTGCGGACGCTCTTCCCTGCAGGTGCATGCCCCTGCAGTTAATTACGTTACCACGTAGCGATAACCACTTTCTCCTGCTCCAGAAGGTCACTTCATGTCATGTATGCTTGTTTTATTTTCGGTTGCCCGTGGATTGTATACTGAGACTAATTTGTGTTGTCGCCCGTAGGGCGTGGATTAGTCCAAATCCGTATTTTCGTAGATTTGGGTTTGGTTTGATTTAAGGATCGTTAACCTTGTTTGAGATTAAAATCGACTTAAATATTTGTTAAGGATACGTTAATCCGATGTTGGAATAAGATCTACTTAACGGGGGTTCAGGATCATTTTTGATACAACGAAAGAGCATTTGGGCTCTATCGTTTTAGTTTAAGGACGTTACGGTCCATGGGCTAGTTTAAGGACATTACGGTCCATAGTTAGTTTAAGGACATTGCGGTCCATAGGGATATGCTCATGGATTTGAGAGTGCTCCAAAGAACTGTTGGTTGTCGGGACCCTCCACCTCTCTGATATCATTGAAGAATTACAACGACATATATCAGAGGTGTGGAGAGATGTACCCTTGAACCGAACTCCAGATGGAAGAGAGAGATCATGGTGGAACGAACATTATTTTAGATGCCACATGTCAGGAGATCATTGGCCATCTCTGGGACTAAGATCGATTGGGGGGGACCTGAGTATAGGAACGCTCGGTTGATTGATAGTCAAAAGGTTTTTGGCCTTGAGAGACTTGGCTGATTTGGGCTAAGGTTGGCCTCTCACAGTGTTAAACACTGCTAAATGTTTGGCGCTTATGTGCTCCCACGTGAGGCTCTTAAGCAGTGTTAAACACTGAAACTTGGAGCACTCACGTGTGACACGTGAATATTGGGCATTGTTTCCTTGAGCTTATTCCCTCGTTCTGTATATGTAAGTGTTAAACACTTAAGTCTTGCAACCATTACGTGTAGACACGTGAGGCGCCACTAAGTTAGGCACTACATCCTTTGAATTTATCTTCCTATTCTTCTCTAAGTGCTAAGCACTATTGGAGGTTACGTGGGATCACGTGACTCGATCTCAGTTGTTCTTTTCTGTTCCTCAGAGGCGCTTACGTGGGAACACGTGATCTGTCGTTATAGCGTTAAACGCCAATATGCATTGGGCTCTTGATCTTAATCTTGAGAATTTCAAGTCCTTTTTTTTATAAGAATTAAATTCTTGTGTAGGGTTAAATCCTAGTTTTATCAAAGGAATTAAATTCCTATGTCTTTGGAAGAATTAAATTCTTCAAACCTAGTTCTTTCCTCTAAGTTTTGGGACTGCATAACAGAATCTTCCCGATGAGAATTAAATTCTCAACTTGTGGGGAGATCTGCTTCTGCAGACCTCAACCAGAGAAAGAACTAAGTTCTTTTTTGGAAGAGTAAAACTCTTGTAAAAGGAGATAAAATGATCTCTAAGTCTTTTCCTCACCTAGGGTTTCTTTTTCTCTAAAGAGAACTCATCTTCTTTTAGTTTTCTCAAATCTTATGAGGGGTCTCTTCTCTCTCTGTATATCTCTCTCTCTTCAGTCTCGAGTCTTTTATATAGCAGAGGAAAGTTTGTTGAATTTTGTTAAGAAAATCTCTTATTGAGAGATTTTTGATTAATTCGGGGATTTTATCCACCGTTGGATCTTTGATCCAGGGACCTCTGTTTTACAGAAGACATTTTTCTTGTTTTTAACAAGATTGGGAAAATATTTTTCCATACAGAGCTTATTCTGTATCTTGGTGATTTTTAATCCCCATTGGATCTTTGATCCAACGGTGCTCTGATTTACATAGCACAATCTTTCTTGTTTAGAAAGATTAGGAAAATATTTTCCCATACAGAGCTTATTCTGTATCTTGGTGATTTTTAATCACCATTGGATCTTTGATCCAACGGTGCTCTGATTTACAGAGCACAATCTTTCTTGATTAGAAAGAGTGGGAAAATATTTTTCCATATAGAGCTTATTCTGTATCTTGGTTAATCACCATTGGATTTTTAATCCAACGGTGCTCTTTTTTACAGAGCACAACCTATCTTGTTTAGAAAGATTGGGGGAAATATTTCCAAAATAGGGTTCTGATCCCTTTTATATAGAATTTAATTCTATCGACTCAGAAGGTATTAGGAATCCTCACGTGTAGCACGTGACCCAATAGCACTAGGCCGGTTTGCTTATATGCAGCAGTCCCAGAGAAGAGCATCACGTGTTGGCATGTGATGCGCCTTCTGCCTTTTATTTGTTTCATGAAGGCGTCTATATACTTTGTATATAGGTGCTCACGTGTGGCACGTGAGGCTCAACTTCAGCCTTATTTGTTAAGTGTAATGCTTATAATTTTGCTCCAAGGCGCATCACGTGTGGGCATGTGATGCTCCATTTGGGGGATTTTTCCATCGCTTTTTGGTTCATTATTTATTTATTTTTTATGAGGGAACAAATGCCCCCACAGCGTTGTTCTCACGTGGCTTGCACATGAGTGGAACGCTGTCACCTTTACAGCCGTTGGATGGCCTAGGGGAACGGGGAGGTGAACCGCCCTTGTCACGTCTTATAAATGCAAGGGTTTGGCCTTTGGAAAGCCACTGTTCTTTCATCTTCTTCCTTCTTTGTTTTCTTCGAGAATTTAATTCTCCTTTTCAGAGCTTAGTTCTCTGTTCATTGCAATTCCAGAGTTAAACTCTGTTAGAAAAATGAACCTTTTCTAGGTAAAGATCTCAAACATTAGAGAAACTCTTTTCTTTAAAGAAAACTTCTGGATTTTAAATCCATCATGAGAGCTTTGCTCTCCTCTGAAACCCATCTATTAGAGATCCGAAGATGTGATCTTTGAGTAATAACTCTCAATGCTTTAGGCATTCCTCTTCCGACCTTTAAGGATTCATGGCATTTGATTTTTCATTTCCTCTTTATGGGGGTTCCTGGAATTTAATTTCATTGCATAAAAGAAATTTAATTCCTCACCAAAGAGCTCTGCTCTGAATATCAAAAGGGCCCCTTAGGAATTTTATTCTGGTGGTCTCAAGAACATTTTCACAGGGTTTTTCCTTACTTGCATAAATTCAAATTTGTCGAGTATTTTAACAGAACTTGCTTTCTCTATGGGGATGTCAAGAGTTGTTTAAAACTCCCATGTCCGTTTAATGAGTATCTTTTTAAATTCTCATAATAATTGTCATGTCTTGATCATTGGTGAGCCGCCATATTGATTTTGTGGGGTCCATTAGTTTTGCAATCAGTGGTCCCATGGAACAAACTTTCTGTCATTTCCCTCTATTATTATTATATATACATATATATATATAGGTTTCATTAACGGCCTTTCTTTCCCCTTTTTCAGGAACAATGGCTTCTCTTCCTTACTTTCCTTTTACTCGTTCAGACGCCGCTTTTCCGCAATCGTCGTCGGATGAAGAGGCCATAGCGATGATCCTGGCCCATGACAGGGATTGCAGTAGTTTGCTCTTATGGGGAGCTTGGTATGGGCATATTATCCGGGGCCGCCGCAGCTTTACTTGTGAGATGCCAACAGAGCCTTTGCGCCCAATATCGCTGATGGAGCGTCTGCCAACTGCTTATGCGATGGAGGTGGCTAATTGGACTCCTACAGGCCGACTCGATCCATCAACAACTGGGATACCTAACCAGCCCTTGCCGGCTATAGATATCTTGGGGCGCCGTATCTGTCAAGGTGAAGCCCAACCCTGGGGACAAGTCTATAAGGTAGAGCTTACCCTTCGTCATCTAATCGGCTGTCTTCCTTGGGCTTGATATGTCCTCTCTGCCCACCGTGCACGGTTGCAGAAGGTTGGGTTATATCAAGCGGTGTATGCATCTCTTTTTCATTACCCAGCTCCTCACGTCTGGTGGGTTAAAGCTTTCCTGAATCAATGGAATCTTCCCACCAACACTTTCTTGTTGGGGGACCGTGAGGTCTCGATTTCTCTGGAAGAGTTACACGAGATCTCTGGATTGCCGATTAGGGGAGAGCACTATGAAGAGTTGCTGCCTCCCGATGAGTATGTATTCATGACCGTGCATGCTATGCTTGACGGCTTGACGACTGAAAACGCCGTCCGTCATAAGTACCCCAGTCTAATCAAGACTCTGGGTATTTTCGAGAAGCTGTTCATGGATTCAGAGGGACAGGGCGTCACCTTTAAGAGCTTCATTGCCTGTTATCTCCGTGAAGATGTCTTATCAAAGGAGGCTCTAAAATTTATGAATATTAACGACCCTTTTGGGTTTGGGCTGAATAAGCTGCCGGCCAAAGAAGAGGACTTGCCGCAGTTTTACATTCCGGTTTCGTTGGCCGTCCCCTTCGATTCAATCGCAGCCCCTGGCATGGACGAAGAGACCTTCTTCGTCGGCTTCATCAGTCTTTGGCTCAGTTGGTTTGCCATGCCGACACATCGACGCTTCATGAGAGCCTCTGTCTTCTACCCCGCTCATCGCGTAGCCGAAGGGGCACGGTTGGCTGTTGGCATCGCGGGACTATCGCATCTTTATCATGGATTGAGCGTTGCGGCCAACACTTCAACCCCAGGTACGGATGTCGTGAATTCCTCTCTCCACTACTTCACGTCGTGGATTGAGATGCATGTATTAGGTGCGTTCGCAGCACATCGGAGGCCAGATTTTTATGACTCCTATACTTTCCCACGGATCATGAGGCTGGTGGATGCTTCTACTCCCGACCCTACCCAGCTAGGAGCCATCCGCGTGCTGCTTAATCCATACTCCAACGAGGGCGGGATGGTTTTCGTTGACCGAGTCTTTTCTTCTCCCGCGGGGCCTATTCAGCAGCTGTTTGACTTGTCGAAGGGTGGAGCGTCGTCTTTAAAACCCAAGGAGATCATGCACCTATACTCAATTTAGCCGGGTTACCTGTTGTTCCGGCAGAACAACGCGACTCTTTTTATGCGGTATAATCCGCATCGCTTCGCCCAGCAGTTGGGCTATAACCAGGGTGTCCCTTTCGAGGCGTTCTTGGTTAAACCTACTCCATCTCTGGAAGTCACGCGTGACATCATCCATCACTTTATGCGGCTGGACACCGGCTCCCATTTCATGATCCTCGAGGTCGACTATATTCCAAGGTGTGTGGGGTCCTTCGCGGGTTGGTACCATCATCGAGTCAGTCCCGTCATCGTCGAGGAGAAGACGGGTACTCTTCGAATGTCGATCGTCAGCTCCGGCCCAAGCTACTGGTATTCCATTGTGGCCACGGACAGTGGTTCGCCTTCCGTTGAGGGATAGCGGCGTGGTCCTCATCCCGAAAGCCGTAGAAATAGAATCAACTCCTCACACTGCTGGGATGTCAGTGCGCACTAGAGCTCAGGTGAATGCCTTCGATGAAGCGTCAGTGACAGTACCATCAGTGGCGGTGTCATTCGCGGTGGTATTGCCAAAAGGGGATACTGGAAGCGAGGTTGGTCAACGTCGCACCAAAGCGCCGAGGGGAAGGAAGCGATCCTCTTCCAGTGTTAGTTCTTGCTCGAAAAGGAGGAAGAAAACAGCTGCCGGCTTGCTTGACCTCCTGCTGGAATCTGAGCCTATTGTTCAAGACGAGCCCATCTCCATGCAAGAGCCGGATGACGGTCTTATTTATCCTAGCTCGTCAGCTGAGAAAGCCGCGCAATTAGCTGAAGCTTTAAGGCGCTCGCAGGATGAGACCGAAAATGTGCGCATCCCGAAGAAGCCCTACCCCCGGTTATCTTCTATGAAGATCCCCCTTTACTACGGAGAGTACATATGGGTCCTCTGCGAAGGGAAGATGAAAGATCCTTCAAGCAGCCCATCTCGGCTGCTTCTAAAGACGAGCTGGCACTGAAGACCAGTGGGCATGAATCTGCATTTGAAGCCCGGCGAGCACATTTCCTCAGGAAGGAACGACGGCTTGAAAAAGCCATACTAGAAGCATCCTGGCGCATCGGTATGTGTGCTTTCCGTATTTTTTCTTTTGGCAAATAATTTGTATCGCTTTTTATATCTCCTTATCTTTGCGAAAACTTTGCAGGGACTTCAGCAACGAAAGAGAATCTGAGCCCAGGTCGTGTCATGACCGCTGCTTCTATAGATATCTCCCATGATGCATCGGCATGTGCAGAAGAGGTTACTATGGCTGACGTTCCTGTTGTGGAGCCTATGGTGATGGCTCTTGTTCCTTCGGTCTCTATTCCTCGAGCGGAGGTGACCCCATTGGCCACGGACCCTATGGATTTTTCTGGTGGCGTCTTGGAAATTGTAGGAGGGACCGCGAAGACCACTGTTCTTTCTCTAGAGCCTAAAATGGCGGTTGTTGCTTCGCAACTGGAAGCTGCTATGCCCGCGAATGTCCCCGGTGATATGCCTGAGGGTGTGGAGGAGGCCGCCGAAGCTGCCATGCCTCTAGTTCAAGGCGAGCGGAGCATCGAAGGTAACCTCTTACATTTTATTTTTAATGATCCCCTCATTATCTGAACTCTTCTTTCTTTCAGAACTGTGGGAATTAGCGGCTTCTATAGTGGAATTATCTCCCAGGAAGTCCTTCCAGCGCTTACTTGACATGGCTGCCCTACGGGCGATATCCCTGCAAAGCATCGTCCTTTCTTCCTGGCAAGGTCGGTGTTCTTTGACCCCTTTGCTTTATTATCACTTTTTTTTACGATGATGCTAACATGCCCTCTGCAGTTCTGGAAGCTGATGATGAAGTGGAGATCCTGGATGGGCCTGGGGATCTTTCAAACCCCCCATGCATGGCTGTGGGTAAGTAAAACTTTACCCTCGGTATTGTTTTGTTTATTCCATGTTTGCCAGTCTCGCTGACTAGTCATAAACTTTGATAGCTTTGCCAGCTCCTACTCCGTTAGAATCCCGAATCTTTATGCCACCGAGACCATATGCCCGACGTGCGTCTGAAAGGATGGCAAGACAAAACATTCACTCCTTATCGGCCCACATTGAAGATCTTCGTGCTAGAAGTTCTGTTACGGCCGAAGAATTTGCTGCCGAAGCCAATACTTCTTTGCCCTTCCTTGCACTTATCATGATGGGACATTGGTGCATGTTTGGGTTGAGTATTGTCGCAGAGTGGAGGCTTGCTTACATAATCTCGAGTGTATACGCATTCCTTCTGAGCTCTTAAATACAAAGGTGAGCCTGCGGGGGTGGATTGAGCGGTGCGCCGCTAATCTTCATTCTTGCGAAATGAGGCTCAACCGAAAATTTTCGGAGAGAGAGCCAGCTTCAAATGCTTTGGGGGAACTCCAGGCTCAACTCACTACTAAGACCACCCGTGCATACGAACTTTGGTGGGTGCTTCAAGAAGCCATCACAGAGGTGGTAGCTCTTGATAAAGCCGTTATCTTTACCCGCGAGATAGTTGAAGCTCATAAAGTTGCTGAAAAGGAGCTTGAGAGTCGGTTCGCCTTGTATCAGGCTCAACAGTCTCAGGCGGAGACTCGTCGTGTGGCAATAACAAATCTTGAAGTCAAGGCCCAGCAGAAGAATGATGAATTGACGAACTTATTGCACCATCCACCGGCTTGAAGATATTTTTTATATTCTCCATTTTTTGTATTTACTCCTGAATGAGAGTGTCTTTTGATTCTTTTATGAAATGTACCTTGTATTCATTTGGATTCATGAATAAAAGACATATTTTATTTCATATTGGCATGTCCCTTTTAGCAAATATGTCTTGTAGATAGTCTATCTTGATCTCTTTGCAGGGCAGCGATGGCTTAGGAGACAGGTTCAGATCTGTCGCCTAAGACTTTTCAACTTTACGAGCCGTGAGGGTCTCATAAAGACTTTTCTCCCTATGAGTCGAGAGGATCCCATAGGTGTATTCTCTCCTTAGGAATCGTGAGAATTCCTAAGCGTGTATTTTATTTTGAGAGTCGTAAGGATCTAACAAGAGAATTTTTCCCCCTTACAAGTCGAGAGGACTCGTAAGTAGTTGTTTCCCTCCTTGTCGAGATTCGACTTTGGAGAGTGTGGCCCGTGAATAATATGCAATAGACCAACTTGGACCGACTTGCACGGCCCCAGTGCTTAGGAAACATGTCCTTATCCCCATTGCCTAAGGTTTTTCCCTACGAGTCGAGACGAATCAAGAAGTTCTCGCAAGGACACTAATTTCCTCACGAGTCGAGACGAATCGAGAAGTTCTCGGAAGGGTTTCCTAACGTCACAGTTAACTCCTTCTAATAGAAGTCCATTAGGGTATGTGGTACTAGGATTTTCTACCCGTCGCACCGTCGCGTTGGCTGATATATTCCCCGATATACAATCTTGTTGTTAGGGTAGCCCCGCGACTGTCGTGTCTCTGATCCCTTCGGGGGTTAGACAAGACGTCTTCAAGAAATCTTCCGGGTGATATTACCGTCGAAAGAGCAAGCGTTAGGGATATTCCATGTCGCTTTTTACTTGAGGTTAGCCTCAGTTTGGGAGCCCCGATGAGTCATGAACACTCCGCGCTGGTGTGGGATGATCTCTGATAGTCTTTTCAGGTCTTATTTGAGTTGCTGTCAAGACCCTGAAGCGAGGGATTTTCCTTGGCTTCGTTTGTTGACATTGTGTCTGCAATATTGTGACGAATGTTGAGGCTGTCTCTGGGTTGTCTGTGAACTATCGAGGTTTGGAACTAGGGGACTTTGCCATGGCTCCGTTTGCTGATGTTGCGCCCGTATCCTGCCGGAGGGAGGAGGAACGCGTTTGATTGATCTCTAGGCCGTGGATGCCGTCGTCGAGACTTGGAACTAGGGACTCTGCCATGGCTCTGCGATAGTCTCCAAGCTGTCTGCGAACCATCGAGATTTGGAACTAGGGGACTTTGCCGTGGCTCCGAGGTAGTCTATAGGTTGTCTGTGAACCGTCGAGATTTGGAACCAGGGGAATTTGCCATGGCTCCGTTTTGCTGACGTCGTATTTGCTTCTGGTTGGAACGAGAAGGAACGCTGTTGTTGATTTCTAGGCTGTAAATGTAGCCATCGAGATCTGTCTTCCCTTTGATGAAGCTTGGTGGGACAATGTGGTTCCCTTTTCGTTTATGCCCATGGATTGTATACAGGGGTCAATGTGATCTCACCTGCAGGGCAAAAGTTTTATTTTATTTTATTTCTTCCACGATGCTCTATCATTTCAGCGTTTTATATCGCGAAAGTCGCAATTGCCCAATCATTTCGGCTATTTTTTCGCGTTGCCCAATCATTTCGGCTATTTTTCCTTTTCTTTACTTGCTGCTTTTTATTGCGAGTTGCCCAATCATTTCGGCTATTTTTGTATGCATATATTTTACTTGCTGATTTTTGTTGCAAGTTGCCCTATCATTTCGGCTATTTCATATGCATTTTTGGCTCGTTGATTTTTTGCTGTGAGTATGGAACTCAAGATCTGATACCAATCTTAGCATCAGCATCGCTGCGACTGGAATATTGCCAGGAGCGAATTATCATTTGCCGTGAAAGGACTTGGAATTTGATACCGATTTAGGCATCAACATCGCTACCACTAGGACATTGCCAGGAGCGAATCATCATTTGCCTTTGTCGGTTCGAATAAAGGTGGCTTAGCAATCAGGGTTAGGATCCTGTCGACTAAGGCTTTTGACTTCATGAGCCGTAAGGGTCTCATAAAGATGTTTCTCCCTACGAGTCGTGAGGATCTCGTAGATGTGTTTTCTCCTTAGGAGTCATGAGGATTCCTAAGTGTATGTTCTCTTATAAGTCGTAAGGATCTTACAAGAGTGTTTTCTCCTTATAATTCGAGAGGACTTACAAGTTTCGTTCACCACATGAGAACATTCGTCGTCGTTGGTGGGACTCGGTGAGGAAAACGTTTATTTGTGCCCGTGGATTATATACAAGGGTCAATATTGAATCGCTTGTAGGGCAATTTGGGGAATGTGATGGATTAAGAACAGGTTCAGATCCCTGTAGCTTAAGGCTTTCGAATCCTACGAGCCGTGAGGGTCTCGCAGGTGGAATTCTCCTCACGAGTCGTGAGGATCACGTAAGTGTAATTTATCCTTAGGAATCGTGGGGATCCCTAAGTGTGTTGCTCCATTATGAGTCGTAAGGATCTCACACATGTATTTCCTCCTCACAAGGTTGAGAGGACCTTGCAGGCATCTTTATTTTAACGAGATTGCGCCCTTTCAGGTTTTATAAACTCGCCGGCAGTCCTGCTGTTTTTACTCACGGCGCCCTTTCGGGTTTTCATCCGTGCCTATTTCGCTTATGGACGTACCCTTTTTTTTGCGCGATGAAACTCTCGAGAATAGTTTCGCCGCATGTGATCCATCCGTTTGCCGGTGAGATTTGAGTTGCAGTCCTCACCGCTGGGACTTGTGGACATGCATTCTACTATCACCGTGTTTGAGGCGACGTTGTTAGTTTAGGGACATCTCGGTCCAATGTTAGTTTAAGGACATCTCGGTCCGTTGTTAGTTTAAGGACGCTGCGGTCCATTGTTAGTTTAAGGACATTATGGTCTATAGCTACTTTAAGGACATTACGGTCCATAGCTAGTTTAAGGACGTTGCGGTCCGTTGGGATTTTGAGGCGAGGTTTCGCCGTATACTACTTATAGAGTTTGGACTCAGGAAGATAGCGAGCAGACATAGGCGTCGTCATCTATCATTGACTTGGGCCGTGACTCGTCAGGCGTAGTATTTTTTCAGGAATCGGACGTTTATTGGCCGGAAGGGTCTTTCACCATGCATATCCTTGAGCAAATAGGCCCCACCTTGGTAGACCTTGTCTATAATGTACGGGCCTTCATAGTTCGGCTCGAATTTTCCCCGTTTAGCACGGTTGAGAATCATAGGTCTTTTTACGACTAAGATGAGTTCACCTTGGTGAAATGTTCTCGGCTTAGTCAATATCTCGTATGAGCGCGTCATCCTTGCTTTGTAAGCCTCCAGGTTTTGCTGCGCCATGAGACGAGTTTCATCGAGGGCATCGAGCTCCTCAAGCCGAAGATGGGCATTCTCTTCGTCCGTTAGTTCGTACCGTACCGCCACTCGTAGAGAGGGTAGCTCTATCTCCAAGGGAAGTACCGCTTCCGTGCCGAATACTAATGCGAATGGCGTTGTGTTCGTGGCCGTCTTGAATGTAGTCCGATAGTCCCAGAGAGCTTCATGCAATCTCCCGTGTCAGTCCTTTTTATTTTGGGACACTGTTTTCTTTATGATCTTTGTCAAGGTCTTGTTGAAAGCCTCAGCTAGACCGTTAGCTCGGGGATTATAAACTGAAGAATATCTCCAATCTATTTTATGCTGTCGTGCGAAGCGGCTGATCTTATGGCTTCTGTAGGCTAGCCCGTTATCCGAGATGATCCGCCGCGGAGTGCGGAACTGGTAGATAACATGCATCCTGAAGAAATGGAGGATGTTCTCCGTCTTCACTTCCCTTAACGGTATTGCTTCTACCCATTTAGAGAAGTAATTGGTTGTTGCCAGTATGAACTGATGTCCCCTGGACGATGCTTGCTCGATGTGCCCGATTATATCGGTTCCCCACATTTCGAATGGCCAGCTAGCCAATGTCGGTTGTAGCGGATTTGGATGCTGATGGATGAAGTCCCCATGAATTTGGCACGAGTGACACTGCTTCGCATATTCGAGGCAGTCCTGAACCATTGTGGGCCAATAGTAGCCCGTTCTTTTGATCTTCAGCTTCATCTTTGGCCCGGCTTGATGGGAACTGCAGAATCCGTCATGAGTTTCTTGAACGACCCTTTTTTCTTCTTCTGGTCCTAGGCATCTCAGCCATAGACCATCGAATGATCTCTTATAAAGAGTACCATTGACGAAGGCGAAAGACAGGGCTCTTTTCATGAGCTGATGTCTTGACGACATGTCTTCAGGCGTTCGATGGGATTTGAAGTAGTCTATGAAGACTTCTCTCCAATCCTTCGCCCTTTCTTCATCCTCTAATTGGAAGGCCTCTTGTTCGGTTGCTTCTTCTTTTTTAGACGTCTTCGGAGATATTTCTGCTGGTGCGAGAACCCGGCGACTTTGCACAATGATCATTACGTCATCGAGGTTTTTGTCGGCCGGTTCTTTAGCGAGCTTGGCTAACGCATCTTCCTTGCTATTTTCTGCATGCGGTATGCTTTCCAGGGTGTAGGAGGGAATTTGCGTCAGCAATTGCTGCACTCTTTCACCATACCTGATCAGTTCTGGCTTGCACGTCTGGTAGTCTCCATTTACTTGGCTAACGACCAGCTGGGAGTCTCCATATATGATGAGGTTTTCAATGCCCATGTTAACAACAATCTCGAGACCTGCTATCAAAGCTTCATACTCAGCTTCATTGTTTGTTCTTGGCTCCGTTAAGGAAAGGCCAAAACACATAATCCCTCCTTGTGGAGTCACGAAGATAAGGCCCACCCCAGCTTTAATCATGGGGGTGTTTTGCTTTCGCTTCTTCAAGGAGGACGCTCCATCGAAGTATAGTTCCCATCGGGTATCATTCCCTTCTTTCTCCTTGTCAATTGAGTCAAACGCGTGTTCGTCCGGCAACTCGTAGTTCAAGGGAGAGTCAGCAGGTATCGGATGTTCAGCGAGGAAATCGGCGATGGCCTAGCCTTTTATTGCCTTGAGGGGTCGATATACTATTGAGAATTCCATGAGGAGGAGGGCTCATTTGGCAAGCCTTCCTGTTAGCATGACTCTTGACATTAAATACTTGAGAGGATCCACCTATGATATAAGATGAACCTCATGTGCCATGGCATAATGTCGAAGCTTCGTTATCGCGAAGATCAGTGCCAGGCAATGCTTTTCAATGGGGGAGTAGTTTTTTTCTGCCCACAGGAGAACTCGACTTAAATAATAGAGAGCTCTCTCTCTCCCCTTGTCGTTCTCCTGTGCCCATAGTGTGCCTAAAGAACCTTCAAGGGCTGTTGTGTACAGGATGAGGGGCTTTCTCTTGACCGACGCTGTCAGTACCGGCGGGTTTTGTAGATACTGCTTGATTTCGTCCAGTACGCTTTGGCATTTACGATCCCAAACGAACGGGATCCCTTTCTTCATTAGATGGCTGTAGGGGCGACATTTTCCGGAGAGGTTAGCTATGAACCGCTGGATATACGCGAGCTTTCCTTAGAGAGACCGTAATTGTTTGAGAGTTCTTGGCGAAGGCATTTCCATAATCGTCTTGATCTTCGACGGGTCTATTTCGATGCCCCGATGTCGTACGATGAATCCCAGGAATTTGCCCGAGGAAACTCTAAACGTGCATTTCATAGGATTCATCTTCAGATTATATTTCCAAAGACGCTGGAACACTATTTTCAAATGCTCCCAGTGTTCTTCATATGATTTGCTTTTCACCATGAGATCGTCGATATAAAATTCAACAATCTCATGTACGAGGTCATCAAAGATCTTTGTCATGGCCCTCTGGTAGGTGGTGCCAGCGTTCTTTAGACCGAATGTCATCACTTTGTAGCAGAATATGCCCAGCGGAGTCCGGAAAGCAGTGTGCTTTTGGTTTTCAGGATGCATCTTGATTTGGTTGTACCATGAGGATCCGTCCATGAAGGAGAAGAATTCATGGGTAGATGTGTTATCGGTCATCAACTCGGTGACAGGCACTAGGAAGTCATCTTTCGGACAAGCTTTGTTGAGATCCTGAAAATCTACGCAGATGTGTATTGTCCCATTTTTCTTCATTACCGGAACGATATTGGCAATCCAGTCTGGATATTGAACTTCTTAGATGAAGCCAGATTCGATTAGCTTCTTGACTTCGGCGTTGAAACTCATTTCAAGTTCGAGCCGCATTCTTCTTGGTGCTTGTTTGACTGGCTTGACGTCCGGAGGTATCGCTAATTTATGCACATCTATTTCTGGATCTAATCCCGGCATCTCGGAATAGTTCCATGCGAAACAGTCTTTATACTGCATGAGCACATCTTTTAGCGTAGCCACCTGCTCTTTAGATAGCAGCTCACTGATGAATGTTGGTCGCGAGTCGTTTACCGTCCCCAAGTCGATTTTTCTCAGGTTGTCCACCATGGTGTGTATCCCATCTTCCAATTCTTTTGGCGCCGGTGGAAATTCTGAGATCATCCCGTTCTCATCTTCATTTGCGAAGCATTGAGAGAGGTCGTTCATATTCTCGTGCTCTCCTTCCTTTGAGAATGTTCTCATATGGCAGGTACGAGCTCGTTTCCAAGCTCGATGCTGATCTAGACTTTCCCTCGCAATGCAGGTTGTTCTTGGCTCATGCTTTCATGGCGGGGCTACCCTCCAACTGTCGGATAGAGCAAACCTGCCTTGTTGATACTGATCTTCAACCCAGTTTTTGAAGGTGAAACAATCTTCAAGAGGATGTCCCGCTACTTGGTGGTAGGGGCAATAATCCGGGTGATGGACCTCGTTTATCTGTTCGGGATATCGAGACTCCGAAAGCACCATCATTTGATGTTTTATGACAAGGTCGAAGATTTTTCTTGTCTTGTCTTGAGGGAAAGAGTATTCCCGACCCATCTTCTTCATGAAAGACAGGTTCCAGCTGAATTTTTCTCGCTTGCGTGGCTTCTTGGATCCGCTTTGCTGTCTTGGAATGCCGTCCCCATTCTTGACCTTGCTGTTGTTTCTATGTCGGGCTTTCTTTTTGCCACGAGAGCGCACAGCGGGTTGGGGGTGAAAGGGATCGTCATCCTCCGTAGCCTGCTGAATGATACGTTGCGTCCTGGCTTTTTCGTAATGGCCATTTCGCGGCTGTGGTCATCCCGAACCTTTTGACCTGCTTCTCTTATTAGCTTGTCGATCTGCTCTTCGAATGACGGACTTGATATTCGTACAGCGGGATCTTGTTTTGGTTCGACATCAACGATGTCCGGAAATATATTCGCTTCTCCACCAGAGTTATTTATGACATGGAAACCACGGAATCGCTCCCGCTTCTCGGACCGATCGTATCCAAGGCCAGCCATCTCCATTTTCCAGTTGGGCATCTTACGCTGAGTCCCGGGAACGTTCCAAATCTTGTTATAGAACTGGGCTTGTCGAGCTGTCTGTTTGAAGGGTACGCCTTGGCATCTCAATAGCCTTTTCAGTCCCTCTGCGTAATACCTGGGTAGATGGATTGGTTGAATCCCGTCGAGCACAGGTTCGGCACCGTGCCATACTTCTTTCTCCACTTGTGTCTCCGTGGATTGGTAAAAAAGGATCACCTTCTCATCTCTTTGCTTAAGAGGTACGTAGAAGGTCTGCAACTCTTGCACGCTGTACGTACCAAGTGCATCAAGTTCTTTATAATGCCGCTGCGGGACCAGGGTAATCTGTATACTCTGGTCGAATCCAGCAAAGCTCTGTATTGACGGGCGGATGCAGAATACTGCGTTGGCCTCGTCCTCAGAGTCACTGCCAAAGACCAGCATAGGAGTAGATGATCCTGGCCTATTACCTTGGGGTTGTCCCGAGTAGACCATCTCTTCATCTTCTTCGGTATCGCTCCCGAATATCAGGATAGTGGCGATGGCTTTTTGTTTATTCTCCGGTTTGCGACATCTTTCCACGTCTTCGAAGTCTGGTAAGAAGTATTTGGCGTCTTCGTATTTGGCGTCTTCGTATTTGCGAACTTCATTTACGGAGAATGGGTTCAGCTCCCCTGTAACTGCGTGCTCGAGGCCATCCTTGAAGTATTTCATACACTGATATTGTGTAGAAGGGATGATGTTGTACTCATGTAACCAAGGCCTGCCGAGTAAAGCGTTGTAGCAAGTCTTGGCGTCAATAACATGGAACTTGATGTCAGTGACGAGCAGCTCGAAGCGTAATGTCAGAATTATAAACCCGAGCGTTTGCGATGATTGGGAGTCAAAACCGGAGATGGTAATTTTATCCCGAGCCAGGTGCTACACGTTCATGCAAATCTTCTTCAACACCCTTACATTGAGAAGGTTGACGGAGAACCCGTTGTCGACCAGGATCTTCCCTATCTTGATATCGTGACAATACCCGGTTATATACAGCGGACGGTTGTGCTCGCACGTTCTTAGAAGGAGGTCTTCATCGCTGAAGGTGATATCAGCCGTGTGGACTTCTTCCAGCCTGTTCTTCATCTTTTCTTCCGCCGAGAAGGCTTGAAACTGGTCAGGCTCTTGTAACGCCTTAATCAGGGAATCTCGTGCTTCTTTATACAGGAGAAGGGCATCCAAAATACTCAATTGTGAAGGTATCTTCCTCAGATGTGCCAGGACTTTGTAATCTACCTTGTTCTTCTTAGGCGGGTCCTTGGCTGTGAGCTCTTCAACGACTCTATCATCGAGGGCAATCTCCTTAGGGACTTTTTCCTTTCCTTTGTCCCTTTTGCCTGAACCTTTGTTTGAAGGTCCGAGATTCTTTTCAGGCAACGTGCGGTTACACAGCTGAATGTTCTTACAGTTCTTCATCTCCTCTTCTTTTTCAGAGGTGGATTCCTTGAATAGAGGGCCGAGGGCTATTTCTTCATCAGAATCGCTTCCGAAGGTAAGAACTTGAGGCTTTGCTCTTATCGGGATGGCATCAACCATATGACAGTTACCGGCTATTTCTTCACGCTCGTCTGTCGTGCTTCTCTGCTCCCGACAAGCTTTGCGCTTTACTCACTTGAAGTGTTGTCGGTGGGCAACGTATCCCTGCCACCACTTCTTGAAGGCATTTCACTCTTCGGTAGGGCGTGTGACCCTCCGATGATACAAGCAATATTTCGGATGGACATCCGGTTCATCGGGGCACGTATTCCTGGAAGTATTTTCTTTGGAGGGTGGCAGCTTCATTCCCATCGACAAAGCTTTGGCGAACTGTTTCCTTATCTTGATTCTGCTCTTGCTGGTGGCAGGGGCGCTTTGATCTGGTTGAGGTACTTTATGGCTTCTCATCACCGAGGTTTCTTCGGCTTGACGCCGACGCTTGGCCTTTTCGTATATGGCCGCTTCACGTCCTCGATCAACTTTGCTCATTTGAAGAGCTTCATTCAGTAGCTTATCGATGAGGTCATCTGACGGTTCTATAGGTTTTGGTTCTGGATCTGCCCCCAGTTTCTCTATGTCAGGAGCTTCTTTTCCATTTATCGACAAGTGAGAGATCATGTGGTAGCTCACCACATACTCCTCGGGTTCTTCTGACGAGTTGTCTCCTTCATCAATGTCATTGTCTCCATTTTCAAGAATATGCTTGAGGAATTCTTTCAGTGTGATTGGGGTCCGCACTTTTTGGTTGTATTCCTCCAGTGCGTCGATGTACTTTTGCAGACCCATACGATTGCCGTAGGGTTCCTAGGCACACCCATGAGGTTCCACAACTGATCAAACATGGACAATTCAAAATTTTTCTATGTGCCAAGTAACCCTAAGCAATATCGTAACTGGAGGTATAGGCGAAACAACAAGTTAACAACTTAACTAGATAGTGAAAGGGGCTACAACCTTTGTAGATCCGGTCCTCCACTTCCTTAGCTCCATGATGATGTCCCTCCGCTGCGATCATCGGATCTCGGACTCTAGCGATGGTTTCATCGAAGAAATGATCGGGCTAGGTCGTCGACTTCGACGCCGAAGATGATCTACGTCGAGGCAACTCAAGATCAAGCTCCAACTTCACCAAGTCATGAAACTTGTGAAGAAAACACCCTATACTACATGGAAAGTGGTAGAGGATGAAAAAATAGGAAGTGGGTTCACTTTGGATTTTGATTTCTCACTTGGAATCATCACTTGATCATTTTCAAGCAAAGGTTTTCTTTTTCTCTTGAAGAAGAAGAAGAAGAAGAATGAAAAAAAGAATAATGAATTAAAACAAAATCAAGTGATGGTTATCATTTTGTAACCATGGGTGAGTGTAGAGAATAAACTAGGGTTAAGTTGAATGGTTAGGTTAAAGGAAAGAAACAAAATGGTTACTTCTTCAAAGCTTCATGAAGCTTCAACAAAAGACAAAGCAAGCCACCATTTCATTTTCCTTTCCAAAAATAAATGAATAAAAGAATAAATAAAACAAATATAAAACCTAACCATTAACCTAAACATTGTTTAACATAAACACACACCCAAGTTTGCATGTATCATCAAACATGATACAATCTAGTGCACAAAACTATATCATATATACAATGTGCACATCAAGTGAGAAAATCCTTCTTAAGTGAACCAATACTAGTTAATGCAAAGTAATATATCAAATATATAATTATACATTAAATCATTAAATCAATACTTGATTTAATGATCCGGTCATAGTGCATATAACCGACTAATATCAAGTGTATCAATGTATCGAATCAATACTTGATTCGGTAACCCGGCTATATCTCATATAACCGTCCAATGATACAAATCGCGAGAATAGAATCCAATATCTCATACTGGTATTATTCTCGGTCCCGCACATATCTCATATGCGCTCCTATTTCGTTTCGCTTGAGCCAGGAAACCTCTGTGTAGGACTCTAAAGACTCGTCAATACGCCGGCAGCAGATGATGATCATATCAAGCACCCACAAGCCGCAAGCGGTCTGCTAAACGTAACGGCCACCCGGGTATTGAGCGATCAGAAGATCGACGAGCAAGCCCGCTCACACTCCTGTGGATCCAACCAGCAACACTTACCGTACAGTCCGGTCTGTTCGTCTGATATGTCGCATATCTTGCCTAGGGGTGGTAAACGTCAGACCCCAGTAGCTCGATAAGTCGTGTCGATATGAGGTCTATAACAGTTTGAGAAACTACTGGTAACACTTACCAGTAAATCTCAGCAACCATGGCCAGAGATTTCCGGTTATAGCCAATCGAACACAGCGCAACATCAACTCCCTATACCGGGAGAGACGAATCCCATCCTATCGCTCATTGCCTCCATGTGATTCGGGACTGTACCCAAAAACCACCGTTTTGCACGCCCTCTTGGACGTGGTAAGGTGGAAATCAAAGCACGGTGGGAATCACACAAGACTCTATTACGATCTCGGGTCTACAGACTAACCTGTACCAGTGTCACCAGAGAACTGCCATTTGACGTGAGGTATAATACCATCTGGGAGTTCTCAGCGAGTCCGTCCAGTGTACCCAGTCTCCACTGAGCACCCATATATCATCTCTGATGTCAAACACCAATGGATATGGGATCATCCATCGCCCATCTGTATGGGTCGAGAAGGTATACGCTAGTCTACTCTGGTATATCGATGCCCCATCTCGATACACCCACGACTAGGGACCTTGAAGGATGTACTTATGGACTACCATGTCCCCACCAGTATGATCCGCATCATAGTCCAGGTAGTCAAGTACACATCCTAAGGGCTTTACCAACATGTAACAGAGAGACAATCAGTATACACGTTAAGGTAAAGAGTAACCAGATAGCATACTATCATGTCGAGCAAGAAAGTCCTCCCTATATATGTCCCAGCATCCACTACAATATACATCCTATGTACAGTAATGGCCTCTAGGGCATACATATAACTAACAATTGCCGTCGAGCTGCATGGGCTTCTTGGCCTTCTTCTTTTTCTTTGAAGACTTCGGAGGCTTGGCCTGGAAGTTTTGTCCATCGTTACCAACTTTTGGCATTGGGCGAGGCTTCAGTATCCGTCAATAACTTCAGGCTCCAGCGGTCTTTTCCACCTAATCACCGGACATGCTTGAAGATCCTTCAACTTTCTTTTAGTTTTAGCTGAAAGGACCACTTCCCATGGAGTTTCTTCTATAAATGAACATGATGCTCTCGGTGTGTCCACCTTTTAAAGAGCGTGCTGCTGCGGCGGGTTTACCTTCCAGTTTTCAGACAACGCGAACTTGCCTTGCTGGTACTGATCTTCGACCCAGTTTTTAAAGACGTAGCAATCTTCGATCGGGTGGCCCACTATTCGGTGGTAGGGACAGTAATTGGGATTGTTGACGTCGCCCGATTGCAGTGGGCATCTCGGATCCGGCAGAGTGATGGGCCTGTTACGCAACGCCAGTTCAAATAGTCTCCTCGTTTTATCCCGGGGAAACGAGTAAGGACGTCTCAACTTCTCTTCGGGAGCTCGTGGTCTGTTGTTTTGGCGAGCCGCCGGTTTCGGGTCACTCGGTTGTTGTTGAACGTTAGCGACGAAGGTCGCTTTCCCTTTGCCCTTTTCATTCCGGAGATCCGTTTTTGAAGAGGACGGCCTATGGCCCATCTGATCCATTTGGGCCAGCTTGTCAATCAAGGCCTGGAAGGTGGTCGGCTTGAAGAACGTCATAAACTGGGATATAGTTGCCTGAGGATCAAGGGTCCCCACAAACATGCCCACAACAGGAGCTTCTTCTATGCGTTGTTCACATTTCAACCATAGGTTCCGCCACCGAATTTCATACTGAACCTGGGTTTCTCCCAGCTTCACCCTGGCATTGATTAATGCCGTGATTGGGGTGCGCTCGCTTGCGCTTGCGAACTGCTATATAAACAGTAGCTCCATTTCCGCAAATGTCTTGATGGAATCATTCGGAAGCTCGGAATACCATTCAAATGTCGTCTCTGACAAGCTGCTGACAAATTGGCGAAGCAATAGTTTGTCATCGCCTCCAGTATTGCCGCATAGAGCTATAAATTGAGCAACGTGTTGATGTGGATTGCCCGTCCCCTTATACGCATGGAATTTGGGGATCGTATATCCTGGCGGGTACTTAATTTGGTCGTACCAGACGGGGTAAGGTCGCCCAGTTCTAACGACCTGGCCTGCCGCTTCGTTCGCTTGATGAGCTTGTATCTGCTGAGCTATGTAGTCGTCAAGGGCAGCTTTGGAGATCATCTTCTCCCTGGCTGTTGATAGAGCCGGAGGAGGGTTCGATGTCTCTCCTCTGTCGTCTTCAATGATTATTGGCGGATCTTTGGCTGGAGGATCCGGCTGTATCATCATCCCAACTATGTCTTGGAATAGAAGCGCCATCTGTTTTATATTAGCTGCTTGTTCCGCGGCCTCTTTGTCTTTCTTTTCAAGAATCCTCCGTTGGAATTCGGTGTCGGTCTCTTGCTCCTGGCATTGTTCCAACGATGCTTCCGTGCTTTCTTTCTGCCCAGTAAGTGCGGTCATCCTTGTCAACATCTCTTGGAGCTTTTGTTGTTGCTCCTGAGCTTTCGTCACAGACCGTGTGAGTGTTCGATGACTCACAGAAGCACGACTATCATCTTTTCCGGATTCCATGTAGACGGTATGCACAATCATGCCCCTAGACTTGGGGCATTTGGGTTCACCGCCTTTGATATTTGCCGCCAGTGGTGGGAGATACTCAGGCCTTCTCTTTTGGTGGGAGGTCGAGGTTGAGGGGGCTATTGCGGCAGGCACCCATGCAGATGATACCTTTCGTGGTATGGCAGTTGGATGGTCCTCCTCTTTCCGAGCCTTCATCTTCTTCAGCTGGCAAGAGTAATCTTTGTCAACTACAAAGTCTTGGACTTTCCGCCAAACTCTGTGGATCTTGGAAGACAACCGCTTAGGAGGCTGTTCCGGCTTCACCTGCGTTGTGTTTTCGTCCGGCGGAGGAGACTTCTTTAATATAGAGGTTAGAGAGTTCTTGTGCACTCTCTTGAGCGGCTCAAAGTTGTTCCCAGTTGGAACAGCAGCATCAATTTTCACCATTGGAGCTGGCGGGGTAAGTCCAGAGGGGGGAACTGCCCTCAGCTTTTCTCACTCGGCGCCAGTGGAGACATCGAGCATGTCTTGCGGATGGGATCACCTCAGTTGTAGGAGCGGCCTTGTCATGCTCCTTGCTTTGATGAGAGGTTGCTTTTGGTGCCAACCTGTCGAAGACTGGCGTCCGTTGAGAGGGAACGTCTAGCCCGTCGAAGACTGACTTTCGAATAGGGGAAGCACTTGTAACGACCTCACCCGTAGCAGGAGTTGGAACGGCCAGTCTTGCGAAGACTGATCCCTTAGCAGGAGAAGCCCCTTTGATGACTTCGTTTACCGGAGCTAGAATGGCTATCCGCTTCGGGATAACTCTCTCGGGTATTGCAGGCCTCTTTATGGGCCCACTTGAGCTTTGGCCCAATCTGTTAAAGAACAAGGCGTTGGACTTGGACGACCCGTTGAGAGAGGCCGTGGTAGTCGCAAGCCGATCGAAGACCAACTTCTTTGGAGCCTCCTGTGATGGCATCGAAGCATTGAAGCTCATTGGCAGGAGCATGGTTCCGAAGAACAGTCCAGTGGTGGCCTGAGTCACCTGATCCAATGGCATCGCAAAGATGGATGCCGCTTGGGGCCCATAAGTCACTCCTCCAATAGAGCCGGAGTGGTAGTTGCTGTTGCAATTGGTGCAGTTGGAAGCCATCGACATCATCTTCTCCTCTGCACGGAGCAAGACACCAAATCTTAGTACCTCGAATCTAGGGGCAACCATATTAGACTGCGATTCGTTCGCGAACACGACACACGAAGTGTGGAGTGGAAAGAGGAAGAGGTCCCACCGGGCGTGCCAGAATCTGTTTGCCGCCGAAAACAGAGACAAAACCGCATAGGGCCGTCTTGCCTGAATTTGGGAGCAGATGCTATTTGGTTTTATCCGTCCACCTCTCCAAAGATGCCAAGCTGATTTATGACACCGTGTATCGAAGGTTTGGATAGACGCGGCCGTTGTAATAGACTTCGTCAGATTCCCCCTCGTTGTGAGGGAGTTTTGATTGTGTGGACGCTCTTCCCTGCAGGCGCAAGCCCCTGCAGTTAATTACGTTACCACGTAGCGATAACCACTTTCTCCTGCTCCAGAAGGTCACTTCATGTCATGTGTGTTTGTTTTATTTTTGGTTGCCCGTGGATTGTATACGGAGACTAATTTGTGTTGTCGCCCGTAGGACGTGGATTAGTCCAAATTCGTATTTTCTTAGATTTTGGGTTTGGTTTGATTTAAGAATCGTTAACCTTGTTTGAGATTAAGATCGACTTAAATATTTGTTAAGGATACATTAATCCGATGTCGGACTAAGATCTACTTAACGGGGGTTCAGAATCATTTTTTATCCAACGAAAGAGTATTTGGGCTCTATCGTTTTAGTTTAAGGACGTTACGGTCCATGGGCTAGTTTAAGGACATTACGGTCTATGGGCTAGTTTAAGGACATTACGGTCCATAGGGATATGTTCATGGATTTGAGAGTGCTCCAAAGAACTGTTGGTTGTCGGGACCCTCCACCTCTCTGATATCGTTGAAGAATTACAACGACATATATCAGAGGTGTGAAGAGATGTACCCTTGAACCGAACTCCAGATGGAAGGGATAGATCATGGTGGAACGAACATTGTTTTAGATGCCACATGTCAGGAGATCATTGGCCATCTCTGGGACCAAGATCGATTTGGGGGGGACCTGAGTATAGAAAGGCTCGGTTGATTGATGATCAAAAGGTTTTTGGCCTTGAGAGACTTGGCTGATTTGGGCTAAGGTTGGCCTCTCACAGTGTTAAACACTGCTAAATGTTTGGCGCTCACGTGCTCCCACGTGAGGCTCTTAAACAGTGTTAAACGCCGAAACTTGGAGCGCTCACATGTGGCACGTGGGGCACCTAAATATTGGGCATTGTTTCCTTGGGCTTATTCCCTCATTCTGTACATGTAAGTGTTAAACACTTAAGTCTTGCAACCATCGCGTGTAGACACGTGAGGCGCCACTATGTTAGGAACCGCATAATAGAATCTTGTGTAGACCTGAGTCTTGAATTTATCTTCCTATTCTTCTCTAAGTACTAAGTACTATTGGAGGTCACGTGGGATCACGTGACTCAATCTCAGTTGTTCTTTTCTGTTTCTCAGAGGTGTTCACGTGGGAACACGTGATATGTCGTTATAGCGTTAAACGCCAATATGCATGGGGCTCTTGATCTTAGTCTTGAGAATTTCAAGTCCTTTGTTTTATAAGAATTAAATTCTTATGTAGGGTTAAACCCTAGCTTTATCAAATGAATTAAATTCCTATGTCTTTGGAAGAATTAAATTCTTCAAACCTAGTTTTTTCCTCTAAGTTTTGGAACCGCATAACAGAATCTTCCCGATGAGAATTAAATTCTCAACTTGTGGGAAGATCTGCTTCTGCAGATCTTAACCAGGGGAATAACTAAGTTCTTTTTTGGAAGAGCTAAACTCTTGTAAAAGAAGATAAAATGATTTCTGAGTCTTTTCCTCACCTAGGGTTTTTTTTCTCTAAAGAGAACTCCTCTTCTTTTAGTTTTCTCAAATCTTATGGGGGGTATCCTCTCACTCTCTCTGTATCTCTCTCTCTCTTCAGTCTCGAGTTCTTTATATAGCAGAGACAAGTTTGTTGATTTTTGTTAAGAAAATCTCTTATTGAGAGATTTTTGATTAATTCGAGGATTTTATCCGCCGTTGGATCTTTGATCCAGGGATCTCTATTTTACAGAAGACGTTTTTCTTGTTTTTAACAAGATTGGGAAAATATTTTCCCATATAGAGCTTATTCTGTATCTTGGTGATTTTTAATCACCATTGGATCTTTAATCCAACGGTGCTCTGATTTACAGAGCACAATCTTTCTTGTTTAGAAAGATTGGGAAAATATTTTCTCATACAGAGCTTATTCTATTTCTTGGTGATTTTTAATCACCATTGGATTTTTTATCCAACGGTGCTCTTATTTGCAGAGCACAATCTTTCTTGTTTAGAAAGAGTGGAAAAATATTTTCCCATACAGAGCTTATTCTGTATATTGGTGATTTTTAATCACCGTTGGATTTTTAATCCAACGGTGCTTTTTTTTACAGAGCACAACCTTTCTTATTTAGAAAGATTGGGGGGAAAATTTCCAAAATATGGTTCTGATCCCTTTTATATAGAATTTAATTCTATCGGCTCAGAAGGTATTAGGAATCCTCACGTGTAGCACGTGACCCAATAGCACTAGGCCGGTTTGCTTATATGCAGCAGTCCCAGAGAAAAGAATCACGTGTTGGCATGTGATGCGCCTTCTGCCTTTTATTTGTTTCATGAAGACGCCTATATACTTTGTATATAGGTGCTCACGTGTGGCACGCGGGGCTCAACTTCAGCCTTCTTTGTTAAGTGTAATGCTTATAATTTTGCTCCAAGGCACATCACGTGTGGGCACGTGATGCTCCATTTAGGGGATTTTTCCATCGCTTTTTGGTTCATTATTTATTTATTTTTTATGAGGGAACAAGCACCTGTATACAATCTTTGATGTCAAACACCAATGGATATGGGATCAACCATCGCTCCATACAGGGTTAACAAACGTACACACTAGTATACTCTGGAATATCGATGCCCTGTCTCGATATTCCCTCGACTAGGAACAATTGAAGAATATGCTTGTGGACTATCCAGGTCCCAGTAGTATGATCCGCATCATAGTCCTGGTAGTCAAGCCTACATCCTAAGGGCTTTATCGACATGTATATGAGAGATAATATAATAATACCAGTGAACATGTTAAGATAAAGCAACCAGATAGCATACTATTATGTCGAGCAGGAAAGTCCTCCATATATATGTCCAAGCATCCACTATATCATACAATAATGGCCTCTTGGGCATACATATCACTAACAAGTTTCACCCCATATGGTCTCGACACCTAAAATACGTTCAAGGCGATTCCAACAGGGTTAAACTATGATATCCAGTCCGTGTTAGCGACGGGGGGAATATCTCACCTACTAGGATGTACCGAGAGCAGCCCAACGTTACAAGACCATCTTAAAGCAGAGGAGGAAGTTCCAGCCTGCAGGGGTCAAGCGCCCTGCTAGTTAAATTTCACGGGGAGCATCCGCTAGATCGGCCAGCGAGACTCAGCCCAGGAGGCAAGAGGAGTCCTCTAACTCCTTGTGTCTTCTATGTTTCCTGATTTAAAATCAGGAAAGTTTACGGAGGAAGCATCACGTGCTAGCACGTGACCGGCGGTCACGTGTTGGCACGTGACGTTTAAAAGCAACGGCGAAGGCAGATTCATTCCCTGATTAAATCAAAGAAAAGGCTTCAGAAAAGGTCACGTGCTCACACGTGACCAGGGGTCACGTGTTGGCATGTGACGGTTGAGCAGCGGCTAGAAAACAGAGCGCAAAAGGAGAAGAAAATCTCATTCCAGGGAGTCACGTGCCAATACGTGGTCACACGTGACCGGCTTTCAAAGCCTCACTATTTAACAGAATTAAATTCTGAAAGCATTCAAATCTTTTCAAAGGAGAATGATTATTTGGAACCATTGGATTAAAAATCTAAAGGTGATTAAATATCACCTATTTATAGAGAAATCTTCAACTTGGAAAGATTTCCCCTTAAAATCTAACCGAAATAACAAAGGAACATCTTTGGATTTAAAATCCAATGGTGAATAAAATTCACCTAATAATCCAAAGGCCCAGATTAATGATGAATATAAATCAAATCTCTCATAAGCAAATCAAATCTTTCAATGAAAGATCCACTAAAACTGATTGATTCTTCTCCTTCTCCTATAAATAGGAGCCAAGAAGAATACACAGAGACATAGAGAAAGAGAGAAATAGAGCCTTGAGACTTTGGAAGAATTTGATCTTCTGCAGAAGAAAACCTTAAGTAAGAAAGGAGAGACTTTTAAAAAGAGAATTCAATTCTCAAAAGAGTTTAACTCTTATATTAAAAAGAAGAGCTTAGTTCTCTCTTTAGTAGAGGATCTGCAAAGTGCACATCTCCCAATGAATTGAGAATTTAATTCTCATTGAGTTGAGATCCTGCCATGCAGATCTAAAACATAGAGAGGGAATGGAAGTTTGAGAATTTAATTCTCAAAGAATTTAATTCTCATAGAATTATAGGAATTTAATTCCTTTGAAATAAAATTAGGGTTTAACCCTATGTTACAGGAATTTAATTCCTTCAAAATGAACAGAACCAGGGTTTAACCCTAGTTAAGAACTTAATTCTGTCAAAATAACAGGAATTTAATTCCCTTAAGAAAGAAGAAATTAGGGTTTTACCCTATGACAGAACTTAATTCCTCACATATATGGGAATTCAATTCTTGCAGAATACAAATTAGGGTTTAACCCTATCTAAGAGTGATTCCTCTAAAGTTATTATTAGGGTTGAACCCTATGATAGAATTCAGTTATTCACATATATGAGGAATTTAATTCCTAAAGAAGTTTGAGTTCAACTCTATTTAAGAATATAATTCTTCAGAAGAAAGTGGGGATTTAATGAAGGATTTGATTCTTAAACAAACATGCAAAGAAGCAGGGTCACGTGCTACCACGTGACCCCTCTTGCCTTAGTGTTTAACACTAAATTGGAACCTTTGAATCCAGTGTTTAACACTGATTTGCCTTAGTGTTCAACGCTAACTGAAGAACTTTATTTGCAGTGTTTAACACTGAATTTCTTAGTGTTTAACACTAAATTAAATCTCTGTTAACAGAGTTTAACGTTAATTTTCCTCAGTGTTCAACACTAAATTAAAATCTCTGTCACCAGTGTTTAACACCGATTATCTTAGTGTTTAACACCAATTTGAGATCTCTGTTGCCAGTGTTTAACACTGATTTGTTTTAGTGTTTAACACTAATTTGAAAGCCCTGTTGCTGGTGTTGAACATCACCTATCTTTTAGTGTTAAACACTAACTTGTCAATCTCATTCCCAGTATTCAACACTGGTTGGTCTTTAGTGTTTGACACTAGCTTCAGCCCCAATTGGCTAAGTTCTAGAGGCAAAGCCTCTCCTTCAATGGACCAACAAAAAGCCAATATTCCAAACATGATTGGACTTAGCCCAAGATGGCCATAAGTCCTCAATCCAAACTTAACTGAGCCAATGGGCTCATAACATAATTAATTGGTCTTGGTCCCAAATTGGGCCAAAGAATATTTAATCTACCTTGGTTCAAGGGTACATCTCTTCACTCCTTTGATACTTGGCGTTGTAATTCCCCAACGTCTTCAAAGAGGTGGCGGGTCTCGATGACCATACATCGATACGGACTGTGGAGTCCTTAAATCCACGGACTATGAGGTCCTTAACCTTGACCGGGACGTCTTAAAACTAACATCGGACTGTGGAGTCCTTAAATCCACGGACTATGAGGTCCCTAACCTTGACCGTGATGTCTTAAAACTAACTTTGGACTGTGGAGTCCTTAAATCCACGGACTACGACGTCCTTAACCTTGACCGCAACGTCTTAAAACTAACAATGGGCGCAATGTCCTTAAACTACCAATGGACCGCAATGTCCTTAAACTACCAATGGACCGTAATGTCCTTAAACTACCTATCGACCGCAACGTTATTAAACTAAACAATAGGGCTCCCTTAATTGCTCTCTTGTTGGATCTAAACGATCCCGTTAAGTCGATCCTAGTCTAAAAACTAGACTAGCGTATCCTTAACTGACGTTTAAGTCGATTTTAGTCCCAAATGAGGCTAACGTATCCTTAAACCCAAACCCCCAAACCCAAATCTAAGACAATACGGATTTGGACTAGTCCACGCCCTACGGGCGACGACATAATTCAGTCTCCGTATACAATCCACGGGCAACTAAACACAAAATAAACACACATGATACGAAGTGACCATCTGGAGAAGGAGAAAGTTGTTACCGCGGTGCGGTAACGTAATTAACTGCAGGGGCTTGCGCCTGCAGGGAAGAGCGTCCCCACAATAAAAAAAAACCCTCAAGCGAGGGGGAATCTGACGAAGTCTGCTACATCGGACGCATCCGTTTAAACCTTCGATATACGGTGCCATAAATCAACTTGGCATTTTCGGAGAGGTAGACGGATAGCACCAATTAGCATCTGCCCCGAATCTCAGGCAAGACGTCCGCGTCGCGCCGTCATTCGGAGGGGAACACTCCATCCGTTATTTGCAATTACTGCCACAAGCCGGGGAACTTCACGAAGGATTGTCACTTGGCGAACAACCTTTGTCTGGTTTGCGAGTTGTCCGGGCACACTGTTAGCACTTACCCGAAGAATGCACCCAGGGCTACCCTGCCATCTGGACCAGCGGTCTTTAAAGCGTCATAGCGGGGCCCACCCTTTCCCACTCAGTGCCAGACTGTCCAGCAAGCGCGAAGAAAAGCATCTAAACTTCAGGCTTTCACCATGACGACAGTAAAAGCAAAAGCCACAGAACGCTCTAGTAATCTCCTTCATTCCTTGGATTCTTGTACATTACTACTATGTTGCATCATTTTATTCCTGGCATGCATCCTTGAATCATTCTCGCGACTCAGAATTGTCCTAGAAACCTTATACCGGCCTTCGAAGTATTCGACGCGGAAACACCTCACCATTTTTGTTCTCCTATTTCGATTCCATCACGATCTACTCAGGTTGCACT
This sequence comes from Agapanthus africanus, assembly GCA_030015575.1. Taxonomy (NCBI): domain Eukaryota; kingdom Viridiplantae; phylum Streptophyta; class Magnoliopsida; order Asparagales; family Amaryllidaceae; genus Agapanthus; species Agapanthus africanus. The sequence continues at coordinate 752,547,781 of CM057339.1, forward strand.
TCTGCTTATCGGTTAGAGTACCGACTGATGGAGCGCGAAAACGAAATGCGAGTGTGATGTCCTTACACTTTCCTTGCCCTGTTGCAATATCCTCTGTGTTGGAATTTTGAGGACAAAATTCTTTTTAAAGTGGGTAGAGTGTAATGATTGTAACCCTATCGTACTATTTTGGAAATTTAAAAAATTATTTTGCTTCAATATGTTTTTGGAAATTGTTGTCTAATTTTGTATCGAGTTTTCTTAAGGAAAAGGGATTCTAAAAGAAAGGAAATTTATTAAGAAGGTTTTTTAATGATAAAATAATGATTTTTGGAAAGATAAATTTATGTATTTAATTAGCGGTGTTTTAATAAAAGAGAAAATGAATTAATTGGTTTTATTTTCTGGGAAAGAATTTTTAAAGAAGGCTTTTAAATTAAAAAAGTAAGAAAATCAATTTAAAATTGAGTGAGAATATTTCAAAAGATGTAAACAGAGTTTTAAAATAATTTTTAACATTTAATTTCAGATTTTTTAAGAATAAAACTGTTTTTTTTATAAAAAAAAAAGAGACGCTGCAACGTGGAGCGATTTGATCGCGAGATCGCGGCTGTTGCGCATGCATCGGATTGAGGGGATTTGATGAGGCTCCTTTTCGGGCCTCCGTCAGATGTTGTCTTCCGCCGATCTCCCGGTGGGTTTTGGAGGTGATCTTCTGTTGCGTGTGGGTCTCAATGGGTTTTGAGGAGATTGGTGATTTGAGGAGTTTAGCGCCGAGTACCTGCAAAGAAGTCCCGGGGTGGTTTGGTACCACTGAGGACCCTCCGACGATCAAGTTAGCATGAGATCCGAGCAGAGTAACGGCTAAGTGGAATCAGAATGGCTTACTTGACCCCTCTATGATGGGGGTTTATATAGCGGCGGCAACACGCATCAGCAGGCGCGAGGATCTCACCGGCAGTTACGCTCCCGACGTCACGCCCACATAAAGAGCGGATCGCCCATTAATGGGGATCATGATGGCATGGAATGTGGGATGTTGCTGGCGGAGTATCTGCGCATGGCGAGATTTGCGGGGCGGCGGTTACGCCTGCGAGCGGTGGAGTTGGTCGGTGTTCATATCATAATATTGCATTATTATATTCCCCAGTCCTAGTTATTTTACAAATAAACTGGTGCTTTTGACCCATGTCTGCTACATAGTACGGGTTACAGGTTCTAGGAGCGAAAACAGTGAAAAAGACAAAAGACGATACAAAAGAGGGATTTTGACCAACAAATAGAAGGATCTTGATCAAGCCTACACGAAGAACAGTTCACAAAGAACAAGGCAACACAAGGTTTAAGATTTTGTCACGAAGCAACGAGAAAAGTTCACTGCAATTATTCACTGGAAGATCTGGAAGAAACCTAGAAGCCAATCTGAGAAAAGTACTAAAGAAGTAAGAAGCCCAAAAAGCCCAAAAGCAGCACCCCAAAGTTCAGCCTTCAATACCATTATTGGGCCGCGGAACCGCGGCCCAACCTTTGCTGTGGCCGTGGTTCCGCGGCTATCCAGAGCCCGGAGTTGGTAAATTTTTTACCAAAATTCGTGGCGGTGCACGGGAGTTGACAAGGTCTTTTCTTAGGGGGTATTTTTGTAAAAGCAGATGTGTGAGTCAATTGTAACCTAGGGTTTCTATGAATCTATAAATAGAATCCTAAAAACCTTTTCTAGGGTATGCCTCTTTTCACTTCATAAATTCAGATCTGTACTGTGTTCATGTTTGGAGAGAGCCATCAATAAAAATTAGTAAGTTCTTTTATTTCTTTGCCTTAGTTTAATTTAATTTAGAATGTCTTTCAATCCCCTAATGAGCGAGTAGTCTCCTCGTTTGTTAGGGTTAGTTTTAGGGAAAGGTTTGAGAGATGAGATCTCTCACCCCTTTCTTGCCCCATCACACACAATAATTAGAACTCCATGCATACACGCACACACCGCTCCCTGCGACATCTTACCCGTCGAGGTAACGGTGATACCGTAGTATAAAGGACCGGTTGAGCATGTTTTCCATGGAGGTTAGGGTAAGGATCGATAAAGGAAGGACAAGAACCTAGAGGAAGAAACATCTTCCCGATGGTACTAATCCCTTTTATTGATAATTACCATAACACCTAATAGATCTAAAATAGGGCATTGAAAGCGGTGAGGAAACCTACAATCTCTCAACTTACCCTAGACCTAACCTTAGCAAGATTTAGATCTAGATTAATTTAGTTTTTAGATTTAATCAATCCGGCTCCCATCGGAATTAACTCATAAGAGCGATTAGGAAATTCACAACATCCCTGTGGACCGACCCGTACTCACCGGCTAGCTACCAAGCGACGCCGTTCTTGATTGCGGTTACTAGATATTTTTGAGATCAATCAAATGGCGTCGTTGCCGGGGATGACGTAGTATTTCCTTTTTGCAATTTCAGGTTAATCTAAATTAAAAAATCATAAAAACAGAAAAAGAAAAACTATAAAATTTTTATCATTTATTGTTTGAAGGGTATTTGTGTGTGAATCTTTGCAGGATCGACGGATCTGGAAAAATCCAGAGTGCGAAACAGAAAAAGGTACATCAGAACAGAAAGGGGCTAGAACAACAGAACACCTCAATTTTTCTGGAGATCCGCGCCGCCGTTTTCGCCGCTAAACCACCGCCGTGACCCCATCATTGCCGCGGATCCGCGGTGCCCGCGTGACGTCAGCGCACAAAATTTTCTCGGTTTGTTTCCTTTTTCTCCCCTCTGCAAATCCCCATACATCTTTTGCTAAATCTTCTGCAGGATTCTTTGTGCTTAAAAAATCTTCCCCCTTCCAATAATTGATTCTCTGCAGGATTCTTTGCACCACGATTAAAATAAAAAATCTTTGATTGCAAGTGATTTTTTCTGTTTTGCATATCTTTAATCGGACTTTAAGGGGCTTGAGACCAATTCAGATTGGGTAGGGATTTCATCACCCTTCTCAGGACCCCAGAAATCACATAAGGCATATGCATTGACCAAATCTTTAATTAAAAAATATTAGACTCAGCCCTAAAGACGTCGCGCTCAATAGGGCAGAGGACTAGTTATAAGCATCGACCGTTAATCCTAACCTGACTTTTCGGTGTCTGGGAAAGTGTGTCTAAGGCAAGTGGTTACTTAATTAGGACCAATACTTTTGTAGTGGGGAGCCTCCCACTTACCTGGCACTTACCTGACCGTAATTGGCGGTGAAGAGGCAGTTTGAGATCCTATTTCTAGCCCTTTGGAACAGTTAGGAGCTGTCTAGCTGACCTAGGTGACCCTAGATCTAGGCCTGATTATGCATTTTTGGTTGATCGAAAGTGTGTCTTAGCCCTTTATCGAAAATTTTTGCAAAAAGTTCCAAATAAAAAAAAGGAATTTTTTTTATAAAAACTTGCAACTTGTCGCTCAAAATCCTTGCACCCCACCACCACCCACTTTCTTCTCATTGACATTTTCTTACCCAAACATTCTGTTTTTCACCTTTTTGACTACACTACCTCTTTAGTGTGTGTCACTTTGGACTAGGGACACTAGCGCCCGATTAGTCCGTGTTTCATTGGTACCGACCGACGAACCTTTCGACTCCGAAGTCGAAATTCCGTCCACCTCCTTACCTCCACCTTCAAATTCTTCTTCCGAAGGTATGTCGGGATATAATCCCAACAACACCTTACCCACGGGACTGATTCCACCTCCGTTAGGTGCGAATAACCCGAATCACCCGTCTGTTGTAGCGCTCCAACGAATCGCGCTCCAGAATCTCTTCTACCCTGTCCGCACTTCCTTACCTACCTGTCTTTCACCCCCACCGGCAAATGGGGACAATTTTGAGATAAAACCCCACTTCATCAATATGCTGCCAAAATTTCATGGATTGGAATCCGAAGATGCCTATATCTTTATCAATAAATTCCAAAACGTTTGCGCCATGATGAAAACAACCCAATTATCCGACGATGCTATAAGGCTAAGGGTCATTCCTTTCACCTTATGTGACTTAGCCGAGAAGTGGCTATACAGCACAGCGTCACATTCAATCCGAAATTGGGACGAGTTTGTTAAAGCTTTTCTTAAAAAGTTTTATCCTCATCACAAGACCGCGAGAATTCGCAATGAGATAATACAATTTTCCCAGCTTCCTTCCGAACCATTTTGGAAGTGTTTTGAAAGATTCAAAGACCTTCTTGTTCAATGCCCTCACCATGGGATCGAAAATTGGCAACTTTGCCAAACATTATACGAGAGATTGAACCCGGCAACGAAGCAGTTGCTAGAAACCATTTATCAAGGTCACTTTCTAACCAAATCTAGTGAGGAAGCATGACAGTTTCTCGAGGATCTTAGTGAACAAACAATTCAGTGGGAGAGCACAAAGACCACCTCATCTTCTTCTATTGGTCAATCTAGAGCAGGCGTACATCAATTAGATATGTCTATTGCTATGAAGGCCGAGATGGCCGCACTTATGAAAAAGCTAGAAGCCATTGAGACCAAAATCTCATTGTCTTCTCCTGCCCCTGCTTTACCCCCACGATCTGTTTGTGCTTGTTGTTCGAATCCATCATACCTTACCGAAGAGTGTCCTTGCAATCCACCTGTTCAAGGACAAGATCAAGTCAATGCTGCCTTTCAGCAACGACAACGAAATGATCCTTACTCTTCGACCTATAATCCGGGTTGGAGGAGTCACCCAAATTTTGCTTGGAATCAAAATCAACAATTCCAAGGAAACAACAACTTTCAAAGGCCTCCTCCTCCACAACAACAAGCACCCCAACAAACTCAATACCAGCAACCTTTCCAACCACAACCTTATCCAAATCAAACGAACAATTTGATTCAACCCAATGATGATAAGGTTATCTCGCTAGAAAAAAGTCTAGATGCGTTTCTCAAGCAATCTACAGAATCCGCAGTAAGGTTGGAAAATTCCGTCCAGTCTTTGGTGCACAACAATACTTCACACGATCAAAGCATCAAATCTATTGAAGCACAAATTGCACCACTAACTGCTGCGTTGAGCGAGAGAGAAAAGGGAAAGCTTCTATCTCAACCATTGCCAAATCCCAGTCACACACAAAACGCACATGAATATCACAATGTAAATGCGGTGACCAAGTTGAGATCCGGAAGAGTGTTGCAGAATAATGTGGGTACTAGTGATGACACCCCTGCCGGTGGTTCTTCTTCTCCTTCTCCTTCTCCTTCTTCTTCTTCTCCATCTTCTTCTTCTTCACCCTCATCTCCTCCGCTAGAGCCTATTCTTCATTCTCTAAAAGGCTCTTCTTCTTTTAATCCGAACGGACCCATTTCTCACTTCAAGAACACATCCACACTGGGGTCCGTTCTAACTCCACATTCTACTCCACAGACTTTGGACTCAACAGATTTTCAAAATGCTCCATTTCCAAACAGGTTGAGTCCCAATAAACCAACTCCACAAATGGAGAAGATTGTGGAGTTATTTAAACATGTTAGCATAAATATACCTCTCTTGGATGCAATCCAACAAGTCCCTTCGTACGTGAAAATCTTAAAGGGCTTATGCTCCTCGAAGAGAAAATCTCAAATACCCAAGAAAGTGCTAGTGGCTAGTGTAGTGAGCAATGCTATTAACCAACCTCAACCCTTACTCCAAAAACGAAAGGACCCCGGCTGTCCTACGATTTCAATAACAATTGGGGATAAGAAAATCAATCGAACACTTTTAGATCTTGGGTCTAGTGTTAACCTGTTTCTCTACTCCGTGTACGAGCAATTAGGGGTTGGAGAGTTGAAACCCACTCGTTGTACTCTCCAAATGGCTGATCGATCAATCACCCATCCTAGGGGTGAGCTAGAGGATGCGTTGATCAAAGTTGGGGACTTCATATTCCCCATTGATTTTATTGTTATGGACACACAACCTGTTGCTAACCCACGGAACCAAATTCCGGTGATACTCGGTCGACCATTTTTGGCCACTTCCAATGCCGTAATAAATTATCGCAATGGCTCCATGACTCTATCCTTCGGGAAGACGTCTAGTGAGTTCAATATTTACAAGTTAGGAAGTCTGCCCCCCGTGCCTAAAACTAGTACACGAGAAGTTTGCTCTATTCACGAAATCACGCAGGAGGACTGCGAGCTTGAAAGATTTCTATTTGATGAAAATAGTTTTGACGCCACTAGTGCGTCCCTCCTTGAATCTACCATAGTTGACACGACCGATATTGATTATGAATGTTTCACTTTTTCGGATGATTTTGACGACTCACCGCCCGAATATGAGTCTTTTAAATTTTTGGATGAGTTAGTTGAACTATCCGAATCGGTTGTTTGCAGTGATTTCAAACCTGTGTTGGAGTCCTTTGAGTTCGAGGTAGATTCCCCAATTTTACCTATGATTCTTTCGCCTCCGAAACTCGAACTCACACCCTTGTCGTCTCGCCTTAAATATGCTTACATAGGTGAGAATGAGACCTTCCCCGTTATCATATCTGCCTCTCTAGCCCTCGAGCAAGAGACGGCCCTTTTAATGGTCTTACAAGATAGGCGGCAAGCTTTCGGTTAGACTATGGCGGACATCGAGGAGATTAGTTTCCTCATAATTGAATATCATATGCATATGATGGATGATGCCAAGTCGATAAAGGATCCACATAAATATCTTGGGGATAGTGTGGATAGTCAACCTCCTCCTTTAGAAGTTGAACCACCCCCTTTTCTTTTAATAAGCTACGAGAATGCCAATATTCCACTGATTACCGATCATTCACATTCTCGTTTTGATTTATCACCACCTCCTATCTATTCACTTCCACACTTTCCATACCACCACTTCTATCTTCCCCAATTCTTTTTAGATCGGTACAATATATTCTTCCACCAACCGATACTCTATACAGATAAATTTTTCGAATGGTTGGTGTTGAGATTTGGTCTTTGCAAAGTTTGGCAATGACGTTTAACATTGTTTCAATGAAGTTGGGGGGGCTTTCTGTATATATATTTTTGTTTTTTCTTTTACAAATTTTTTTTTATAAAAACAATTTGTAAATAAATAAACAGGGGAGTGCCGACATTCTCAACCCTTTTGGTATAGCATGACAGTGAGGACACTGTCAAGTTTAAGTTTGGGGGTATGCTCGGTAAGCCTTCTTTCTTCGCATTCATATGTGTATATTCTTGCATTTGCATACTTATTTTAAAACCCATAAAACAATTGAAAATTTTAAAAATTATAAAAATTAAAGTATTCAATTTTGGCCATAATTGACTTGAGTTTGACAAAAAAGTTAACTAGCTAGGAACAACTAGATCTTAGACTTAGTAAATTAAAAATCCTAAAAATAACATTCCTTAAAGTTTAACGGCAGAAAGTATATGTCTTTGTAGTTTATTTAGAAATAGGCAAATTTTGAGTTCGCTTCTTGGGCTAAAGTCAAAACAAAGGAAAATTATTGATATTTTTATTAGAGTATAAGTTTGAAAAATAATTCCTAGCTTAAGTCTAGATTCTGAAAATGTATATCCTACAAATTGCACAATCACGCACCTTGAAACTTGGAATAGTAGAGGAGACCTTGAAATGCTCTTGTCTAAAGTCCTTAGTACGATGAAAAATAAAAAATACAAGTGTGAATAAAGAAAAAAATGAACACTGGTTTTTGTAATTACTTGAGGCTGCAAAAATAGAAAAAAAATATTTAGTGAGGGTGCTTCATCACCCAGTGCCTTTGACCAACTGGTTTGGGAGTCACTGCTAAAGCCTTGGGTGTTGCAAGACTAGGGATTACGCTTTAAAGTGCAAACGCATTTTGTAATCGGTCGTTGGTACCTCAAGAAGTATTAACGATCGCATGAAGGATGTGTAAGCAAAAATCATTTAAAAATTCACCAATTAATAAGTATTTTGGACAACGGACAAGAGTATGATTGCTTGATTTGAATTTCCAAGTGTAGGGGTGATTTATACACATACGTAGGGATATGTGATTGGAGTTTAGATGAGAGAAAGGAGTGAAGAAGAGAACTTGTATCTTTAGTAAGAGTTGATAAAAATTCCTAAGTGGAGATGGAACCCTAGAAGGAAAACTTAAGAGATGCCGAAAGCTAAGTAGATCTGCAGAACATATATAATCTTAAGTTAAATAATGAGGAAGTGCGAAGAATATGGGTGGATAATTTACGAGTCGACGATAATAGAATTCCTTGTTAGAAAACCTAATTGGAGAATTAAAGTCGAAAAGCCGAATTGATAGGATTTTGTGGGTAGTATCCGCTGAAAACCCTCAGGAGACAACACTCCTCCTACTAAGGACACCTAGAGGTTTAACGGCTTGTTGCACGAGCTCAGTGCAATCGCGTTTCCCTGCGAAAGTGCGGTTAGGTTTTTGTTGAGAATAAAACTAAGTTTGCTCGAGGACGAGCAAAAGATAAGTTTGGGGGTATTTGTTCATATCATAATATTGCATTATTATATTCCCCAGTCCTAGTTATTTTACAAATAAACAGGTGCTTTTGACCCATATCTGCTACATAGTACAGGTTACAGGTTCTAGGAGCGAAAACAGTGAAAAAGACAAAAAACGATACAAAAGAGAGACTTTGACCAACAAATAGAAGGATCTTGATCAAGCCTACACGAAGAACAGTTCACAAAGAACAAGGCAACACAAGGTTTAAGATTTTGTCACGAAGCAACGAAAAAAGTTCACTGCAATTATTCACTGGAAGATCTGGAAGAAACCTAGAAGCCAATTTGAGAAAAGTACTAAAGAAGTAGGAAGCCCAAAAAGCCCAAAAGCAGCACCCCAAAGTTCAGCCTTCAATACCATTATTGGGCCGCGGAACCGCGGCCCAACCCTTGCTGTGGCCGTGGTTCCGCGGCCATCGGCCCAACCCTTGCTGTAGCCATGGTTCCGCGGCCATCCAGAGCCCGAAGTTGGTAATTTTTTTACCAAAATTCGTGGCGGTGCGCGGGAGTTGACTAGGTCTTTTCTTAGGGGGTATTTTTGTAAAAACAGATGTGCGAGTCAATTGTAACCTAGGGTTTCTATGAATCTATAAATAGAACCCTAAAAACCTTTTCTAGGGTATGCCTCTTTTCACTTCATAAATTCAGATCTGTACCGTGTTCATGTTTGGAGAGAGCCATCAATAAAAATTAGTAAGTTCTTTTATTTCTTTGCCTTAGTTTAATTTAATTTAGAATGTCTTTCAATCCCCTAATGAGCGAGTAGTCACCTCGTTTGTTAGGGTTAGCTTTAGGGAAAGGTTTGAGAGATGAGATCTCTCACCCCTTTCTTGCCCCATCACACACAATAATTAGAACTCCATGCATACACGCACACATCGCTCCCTGCGGCATCTTACCCCTCGAGGTAACGGTGATACCGTAGTATAAAGGACCGGTTGAGCGTGTTTTCCATGGAGGTTAGGGTAAGGATCGATAAAGGAAGGACAAGAACCTAGAGGAAGAAACATCTTCCCGATGGTACTAATCCCTTTTATTGATAATTACCATAACACCTAATAGATCTAAAATAGGGCATTGAAAGCGGTGAGGAAACCTACAATCTCTCAACTTACCCTAGACCTAACCCTAGCAAGATTTAGATCTAGATTAATTTAGTTTTTAGATTTAATCAATCCGGCTCCCATCGGAATTAACTCATAAGAGCGATTAGGAAATTCACAACATCCCTGTGGACCGACCCGTACTCACCGGCTAGCTACCAAGCGACGCCGTTCTTGATTGCGGTTACTAGATATTTTTGAGATCAATCAGTCGGCCGGAGGGACCGAGGAAGATGGCCTTGGTGGGAGAGTTCGGGAATGAGCAGGAGGGCCGAGGCATCTTGGTCTTGTGGTAGCTCGGGGTGAGCTGAGTGGCCAAGGAGGCCAATTTGCAGGGGGCCTTGAGGAGAGACAGCTTGTGCCTGTAGGTCGGGTGCAGGGATGGCCTGGTCGTCCCCTGTAGGCCCTTTCTTCTGAGTTCTGGGACACGTCATCTGCCACGTGTCGTGATCATGGAGATCGCCAATATTGAGCATCATCATTATCCCCCCACTCTTGTTCCGACCAGCTAGTGGGTCGGGTCAGGAGTGGACTGCCGGGCCGCCCGGGGTGAGCCCCCTCCTAAGGTTTCGTTGGGTCGCGTCCCGGGGCTGTCAGCTTTCTTTTCTGCCAGCGAATCAGGGCGAGATATCTGCATTTAAGGAAAGTGCGCCGGTTCGTGCATCTTCTACTGAAGCGACGGTCCACGTGTCAAGTGTCGGTTGGCTGACGCGACGTATGCAGGCCTGCGACGTCTGATGGGATGCGGCCCAGTGTGGGAACGACAAATGGAGTGATCAAAGCCGTTGGACACGAGGAGGCGATTTGGCAGGAGTCGACGGGCGCCGTTGGATGAGGTTGTTTTTGGTGATAAATAGGGGTGGGGCCCACTCCAGGGGCCCCTACTCTTTCATATTTCCTTGCTGTAAGCCCTGGTTGCTCAGCGCTCGTCTCCCTTCTTCTGCTTTCGTTTCCCGAGGATTCCTCTTCTTCAGGTTAGATGTCTTCTTTCGTAGAGTCTGTAGATGTCGTATGAGTAGGTTTTAGGGACCCTTTAGTTGAGCATGAGTCTTCTCGGGGAGCAGGGATCGGACCCTCTTCCCGGGATCGTGCGGCAGGGGCAGCCCCCAGGGAGGAGGCGGTAGATGCTGTCCCCGGTGCCTCGTGTTGGGTGAGGCATGAGGACGAGCTCGCCAATGCTCGGTCTCGCTTCCACATCCCCTCACGTTATACGTTTCGTCTGGCCAAGGAGGGAGAGAGGGCGGACCAAGTACGGGGTAGGGAGATCGCCCTGTACTTGGAAGCTTTTTGGGGTGGAATGCGCCTGCCCTTCTTTCCCGAGGTTGTCGAAGCGCTGAAGTTCTTCGGGTTAGCCCCTGGCCAGTTAGTGCCGAACTCGTGGAGGATTCTCCTCGGGTTCCTGATTCGCCTGAAGTTACAGGCGGTCCCCTTTTGCCCCTCTCTCCTTGATTCTTCCATCGTCTTCAAAAATCACCCTGGTGGTTGAGCGGGCGACCCGAGGTGGGTCTATCTCTCTTTTAGAAAGCGGCAGGGGGTGCCGCCGGGACAGGGGTTGTGGCCCTGCCTTCTTCCATTCATGACTGGAAGAATAAGTTTTTCTTCGTTTCTCCTCCCGAGGGCGAGGACTGGCCCGTGCCTACAAAGTGGTTGAGGGAGAAATGCTTGCCGGGGAACCAGTCCAATGACCCCGCCGTGGTGAGAGTGTCGTCATGGAAGCCCATCCCCCGATTTGACGTGCTGCTATCTGAGAGGGTCCTGAGTTGGGCCGGGCTCAGCCCCGTTGAGTTCGTCGGTAAGTTTAGGCTTGCTTTTTGGCCTGTATATTGCTTGTGTCGCTGACTTCTTTGCATTTGGCTTTGTGCAGGACCCATGGATATGGACAAGCTCAAGGCCTCCATGCGCCAGCCGAGGAAGGTCACGAAGGCTGGGGCGCCAGCTCTTCTCGCGCGAAGCCTGCCCGGCTCCCTCTCCTCTGGTGGTTGCGTCCCGTGGGCGTGCGAGGGCGGATCCCGCCCCGGGGCTTAGCAGAGCGTCGGGCCGGAAGCGGGCTCGGATTCTGGACGACTCGGCCTCGGAGGAGGAGGAGATCGGCTCTCCATCGGAGCCGCTTAAGAGGAGTTCCCAAAGGTCTTCCCGGGGCCTGCCCTCACCAATTATGGTGGAGGAAGGGGGCCTCCAGTTCGCGGTGCCCTCGGGGCTATCCGTCGCGGATAGCTTGCTGCATGAGATAGAGAAATCGGCAGGGGGTAGGGTCCCCGGAGGGACCCTCAGGGCCCAGATGGCGTCCATCGCCCAGGAGTCCGTTCAGGTAAGTGTTTGGTCCTTGTGAGATTCGGTGCCTCCTCCATCTTTCTGATCTCTTTCCTATTTTTCAGGTTCTCCAGTACGTTGCCCTTGCCTTGCGCATGGAGGCCGAGGTGATAGGCCCGGCGATGAAGGCTGCGGGCCAGCTTGCCACGCTGGAAGAGAGCTCCAAGCGAGAGCTGGAGGCGGTGATGGCGAGGGTTGCCTCCCTGGAGGGCGAGGTGGAGGCCGGGAAACAGGAGGTTGCCCGGTACCGCGAGGCCGCCGTGGCCGCCGAGATCAAGCTCGAGGACGCTCAGGTGCTCGCCGGCAACCTGAATAAGACGGTGAAGACCCTCCGGAAGGAGCTGGGGGTGGCGGCTGAGTCGGCGAGGTCGGCCGACCTTAGAGTGGCTAGGTTGGCCGACCTCTCAGCGGCGAAGGCGGTGGAGGGCTACAAGAAGTCGAAGGACTTCTATGATGAACTGGCCGTGGCCACAACCCGCATCTGGCATGAGTCCCTCGACACCGTAAAGGCCCGGATGCCGGAGTTCGTCGATGGAGAGCTCCGGGCCGAATTCCCTCGCGGACGCCGATGAGCAGGGGGAAGAGATTCCTGATGAGAAAGTTGCCGAGGACCCTGCCCATCACGTGGTGGACGTCGAGGACCCCGAGGTCGCACCTGGCCCCGAGGCCTAAAGCCCCGTCTTCCTCCTTTTATTTTGTTGTTTTTGGAATTTTTGTAAGCCTCCGGGTATTTTGTAAGGCTGGGGAGCCCAAAATACCCTTTGTAAAGCTTTTGCCTTTGGTAGTAATAAAACTTTTCCTTTGGTTTCATCGGTTTGCACTTTATCTTCTGTTTGTGACGAATGCTCGTAAAATATCTCTGCTTGCACTGTTGGGCTTCCATGTCAGGTTGGCCATCTGTCTAGCGATCGTTCGTCGAGTTGATTTCGATCACTTTCCAAGCATGCCAAGCACCGCCGATGAGGCATCTTCATGGCCCCGAAGTCGAGGGGGGATCGCTTAGACTTGGATAGACTTGATGCCCCTTATTGGGGCCTCGGATCCTCTGCAAGTGATGGGCAAATGGCGGTTCGCCGTATTTTGTGCCGAGCATGAATGGGAAGCTGCTCGGTTGCCCCCTGGTGGTGGCCTTTCGACTTCTGGCAATACGAGCAACGACCACTAGCCGGAGATGGTCGAGCGAGGGTCGGGCTCGACTGCCTCTAGGAGGACTTTGGATCCTTTAGCATTGGAGGGGCTGTAAGAAGCCCACTAAAGATGACCGGGCAGTGAAACTGCGCGGCCGCCTCTTAGAGAGGGCTTTGATCTCTGACGTCGTGGGTAGGTAACTACCAGCCTAGGATGACCGAGTGGGGCAGCCGCTCGGATGCCTCTTGCGAGGGCTTCGATCCCTGGCGTCACGGGTAGGGAGCTACCAGCTGGAGATGGTCGAGCAGGGTAGCTGCTCGGTTGCCTCTTGCGAGGGCTTTGGATCCTTTAGCGTTGGATGGGCTGTAAGAAGCCCACTAAGGATGACCGGACAGTGAAGCTGCGCGGTCGCCTCTTGGCGAGGGCTTTGATCTCTGGCGTCACGGGTAGGCAACTACCAGCCTGGGATGACAGAGCGGGGCAGCCGCTCGGATGCCTCTTGCGAGGGCTTCGATCCCTGGCGTCATGGGTAAGGAGCTACCAGCCGGAGATGGCCGAGCAGGGCAGTTGCTCGGTTGCCTCTTGCGAGGGCTTTGATCCTTCAGGACGGGGACCGAGCAGGGTTACTGCCCAGTGCCTCTTGGCGAGGACTTTGATCCCTATCGGTTGTGGTAGGAAGCTACCAGCCGGGGATAGCCAAGCAAGGACTCGACTGCCTCTGGGAGGACTTTGGTCCTTAGCGCGGGAGGGGCTGTAAGAAGCCTACTAAGGACCCTTGGCCGGACAGGGTTACTGCCCGGTGCCTCTTGGCGAGGGATTTTGTCCTAAAGGATAGCCGAGCGAGGGATCCTCGGGCTCGACTGCCTCTGGGACGGCTTTCGATCCCTGTCGGTCGTGGTAGGAAGCTACCAGCCGGGGATAGCCGAGTAGGGTAGCTGCTGAGCTGCCTCTAAGGAGGGATTGGATCCTTAGCGTTGGAGGGGCCATAGGAGGCCTGCTAAGGATGACCGGGCAGTGAAGCTGCGCGTTCGCCTCTTGGCGAGGGCTTTCGATCCCTGGCGTTGCGAGCAGGGAAGCTACCGGCCAGGGATAGCCGAGCAGGGTAGCTTCTGAGCTGCCTCTAAGGAGGGCTTGGATCCTTAGCGTTGGAGGGGCCGTAGGAGGCCTTCTAAGGATGACCGGGCAGTGAAGCTGCGTGACTGCCTCTTGGCGAGGGCTTTGATCCCTGGCGTTGCGAGTAGGAAAGCTACCGGCCAGGTGTAGCCGAGAGGGGTAGCCGCTCGGTTAATTCTTCATGAGGTTTCGCCTGACCATCCAGTTGCAGGTATGGGGAACAGGAACGGTCTCGGCGACCATGCGCATAGCGCGCGCATTGAATGTGGGGGGAGGCGAAGCGTCAGGGTCGTGTCGTTTCGATTCCGCCAGAGAAGGCTCGATGATCGCCGCGTGGCAGCGACTTTTTGGGCGAAAGCGGGCGACTGTTGAGCTCCGTTGGGGCGCAGTGGGCTATATAAGGCTGAAGGAGCACTGGCCCTTCCTTTCTTCGTAGGCAGATCGTTAAGAATGCAGGACTTCCCCTTTTCCATCCCTGAAATCATCCACTTCGAAGACGTATACCTCTATGACCAGAACTACACCGAGGACACAGTGCAGTTGGTCTATGGGCGCATCGAAGACCACTTTGGCCGGTTGGTCCCCCGGTGCTCCTCCCTGCTGCAGCTGCTGATGTACTCCATTTGGAGGGCATCGCCGGGGCTTTACAACCCCTTGTCCGAGTAGCTCTATGATGAGGCCGTGGGTAAGCTGCGGTCCCTGAGGCGCTTCGGCTTGATCTCAGCGAATTGGCTAGCTCGCTCAGATGCACTCGTCCGTGAGTGCTACGAACTGAGGCTCGGGGTCAACGCGCGCGGTGGGAATCGTGGGCTGAGGCTGGATCTCGCGAGGCCTCGGCTGGCGGAGATCTTCACCGAGTACCATGAGCAGTGCTCTCTGTACCCCTTCCCCCGCTGTTGTAATTTTCTTTTTTTCCCCTTTTTGTATGTATGGCTGAGGAGCCCATAATACCTTTTTGAATAAACAAGGTCTTTCCTTCTTTTTCGCAATGTTCCATTGATTATTATTAAATTAACAACAGACCCTAGGAAGAGTTTACATTGCCTTAAGAGAAAAGTACATGCTAATAGATGATTTTATTAGTGCGGCCCGAGCTCCCCGGAGGCCTGTTGGCTTCGGTGCTCGGCACCGGGTACAGGGCTCCCCGAGCGCCATGCTGGTCGTCTGCCGAAACGAATATAATATGGCCGATGGTCAGCTCGGCGGGAGGGGGACGCTGCTCCTGCTCGCGATCGGCCTGCCGTTTGTCCCTTAAGTAGGCGGCGAGGTGCCCCGATCGGATGAGCTCTTCGATGTAGTCCTGGAGTTGCTCACAATCCTCCGTGGCGTGGCCCAGAGTCCGGTGGAAGGTGCAGTAAGGGCCCCGGGTTAGCTTCGAGGCCTGACGCGGGATTGGAGGGAACTTGAAGAACCCCTCGCTTTGGGCCTCCTCTAGCAACACTGCGAGGGAGACGTTGAGTGGGGTGTACTCCTGGAACTTCGGGTGATAGGGCTGCTGACGCTCCGGCCTTTCTTCCCGGGCCCTCTTCTTCTGGTCGGACCGGTCTGCTCGAGGGAGGTTTGCGTTCACCTCGGACTCTAGTTGAACCTCGCGCTCGGTCCACGCCTTGACCTCGGCCATGGTCTTAGGCTGCGCCTACGCAAAAGAGCGCAACCACTCCTTGTGCCTGAGACCGGACATGAGCGCCGTGATGACGGTCTCGTCCCGGTGCTCGGGGACCTCGAGGAGGGCATTGCAGAAGCGGGTGATGTAAGCTTTGAACGTCTCCTTGTCCCTGCTCTTAATTGTGAAGAGGTAGTTGACCGTGCGCTTCTGCCGGCGGTTTCTGACGAAATGGCCGAGGAACCGAGTAGCCAGCTCGTCAAAGGTCGAGATTGAGCATGGCTCGAGTCCTCGGAACTAGTCCCGACCAAATCGGGTGAGGGTGGCTGGGAAGGCCCTGCACTGGGCGGCGTCGGAATGGTCCTGGAAGCTCATCCCCGCGGTGAAAGCTTCCAAATGGTCTTTCGGGTCGGTTTTCCCGTCGAACAGAGAGACCTTCGGGGGCTTGTTGCGCGAGGAGACGTGAACAGCGAGCAGTTCCTCGATGAACGGCTTGGTGAGCGAGTCGGCGGCGTACTTAGCCCCGTCGCCCGAGAGGTGTCCTTCCCGGCGCATGCCCTCGATCTTCTTTTCGAGGGCGTCGAGACGGCCGTGGTACCCTGAGGATTCGGCTCCGGGTGATCCCTGGCTTCTTCTGTGGGAGGTCCGCGTCTGGGCGCGGCCCCGGTTCCTCTCGATGAGGTTCCTCAGATCCCCGGGCGAGGTGGCCCGCGAGCCGTCGTGGCAGGCCCCCTCGGTGCGACCCCGTCGGGGGAGGGGGCGTCGATCATGCCTGGGGATAGGTGAGGTGACCGACATCTCCTTAGGGGGGCATGGGGCGCGAGGAGGTTCGAGGCGAGGTGCTCTGGCGGCGGACCCCGGTGTGGAGCCGTGGGGCGCCCAGCGGGCCTCAGGGAGTATCGGCCTGTGAGATCGGTGGCCGTGGGACGTAACCTGCCGGTGGTCAGCCGTGCCGACGAGGGCAGAGTCTTCTGGAGGCGGAGGAGCAGCTATCTGGCCCCCTGGCCCGGTCGCTTGGACACGGATGAGCGCCTCCATTATGGCCTGCAGTCGGTCTATTCGGCCGGCAAGGACGCCGATGGCGGTCGTCGGAGGAGGTTCATCCGCGCCTCCGGCGAGGGGAAGGCGGCGGCTGGTACCTGGGTCCTCAGGGTGGTCGCTTGCCATGTGGATGGAGATCGGAAAGCCAACTTTGTGTTTTGTGGAGTCTAGTTTCCAACAGACGGCGCCAACTGATGGGGCTCCTTTTCGGGCCTCCGTCAGATGTTGTCTTCCGCCGATCTCCCGGTGGGTTTTAGAGGCGATCTCCTGTTTCGTGTGTGTCTCAATGGGTTTTGATGAGATTGGTGATTTGAGGAGTTTAGCGCCGAGTACCTGCAAAGAAGTCCCGGGGTGGTTTGGTACCACCGAGGGCCCTCCGACGATCAAGTTAGCACGAGATCCGAGCAGAGTAACGGCTAAGTGGAATCAGAATGGCTTACTTGACCCCTTTGTGATGGGGGTTTATATAGCGGCGGCAGCACGCAGCAGCAGGCGCGAGGATGTCGCTGGCAGTTACGCTCCCGACGTCACGCCTGCGTAAAGAGTGGATCGCCCATTAATGGGGATCGTGATGGCGTGGAACGTGGGATATTGCTGGCGGAGAATCTACGCATGGCGAGATTTGCGGGGCGATGGTTACGCTTGCGAGCGGTGGAGTTGGTCGGCCGGAGGGACCGAGGAAGATGGCCTTGGCGGGAGAGTTCGGGAACGAGCGGGAGGGCCGATGCATCTTGGTCTTGTGGTAGCTTGGGGTGAGCTGAGAGGCCGAGGAGGCCAATTTGCAGGGGGGCTTGAGGAGAGCCAGCTTGTGCCTGTAGGTCGGGTGCAGGGATGGCCTGATCGGCCCCTGTAGGCCCTTTCTTCTGAGTTCTGGGACACGTCATCTGCCACGTGTCGTGATCATGGAGATCGCCAATATTGAGCATCATCAAGATTAATGGGTTAGATTTTAGGGTTAATTGGTTGTAAGGTTTTTGGGAAATCAAATGCCTAAACTTTGATTTGGACAAAGCGGGTGAAACGAGGAAGTTACGATTGAACGAGCTCAAGGAGCTAAGGAATGAGGCATATGAGAACACACAGATCTATAAGTAGAAAACAAAGGCATTTCACGATAGGTTCATTCTGCGAAAAACTTTAACGCCTTGACTAAAGGTCTTTCTTTATGACTCTCGCTTGCACTTATTTCCCGGAAAGCTCAAGTCCTGATGGACTGGGCCGTTCATTGTCAAAAATGTTTTCAACCACGGTGCAGTAGAGCTTGAAAATCCTAACGACGGCACAATTTTCGAAGTTAACCGCCAATGCCTGAAACCGTTCTTTGAGCCTGCCTGCGTGGACCCCGGGGAGCTCATGATGCTTTATGAGCCCCACCGTGATGCTTGAGCACCCCCTTGTAAAATGGTGTTAATATTGTGTATACTGTGTAAATAGGTTGCCTTTCGTAAAGATTCCTTTCTTTCTTTCTTTAAAAAAAAGTTCTTTTTGAGGGGGCTTTTTAAGAAACTGCCATTAAAAATACACCCTTATTCAAACCCGCGAGCAATCATCAGTTTTGATCTGTAAAAACCCGAGCCCGTTTCGCCCCCCCGCTCCTCTCCAAACCCTAGCCCTATTGCCGCTGCAGGTCCGTCCGGAGCGTCCCCTAGCCGCCTTCGGCCGTCTCAACCCCGATCGACTTCGAATTTGGTAGGTTGGTGAGATTTTTTGACTATTGCTGTCTCGATTTGTAATTGCTTTTTTTTTCTTTTTTGGGGAAATTTTAAGCTTGCTGTTATGTAATTAGGAAAAAGGTGCAAATTTGTGTTGGGTGTTTAGAGTTGCAGATTAACTGATAAGGGTTGCTTGGAAAATGATTAGCAATTAAAGCAACCCTCATCATAACTTCGGAGTTTTGGTGCAGTGGATAGGACATTTCACAATCATCATCGTCATCATTGTCAGTTAAGCCATTTTAATCAAACTGGGGTATTTGGCAAAATTACAACCTTTTCTTTTTTTAATCAGCTCCAAGTTCCTAAACAATGAACCTATGGACAAGAGAGGACTAGGAAAGGGAAATATGTTAGATTTTCTTATAGAAATGACATTCATCTAGGCACAAAATAGAGTCAAGATAGAAGCTTAATGCATTCCCGAAATGTGCATTTATTGATTGTTATAAAAGTGAACTGTGACCTGAAATTTTATGTTGACTTCACCGCCTCCTTAACATGCGATCTTTCCATTAGAGTTTCTGTTAAGAAGATTTCTTGTTTATCTGTTCAGGTTCAGGGTACTTAGATTGATACCAAGTCATCTATATAAGTTGTATGATTGATGGAAAGTCCATCGATTCCTAGTCTCCAGTGAAAAGACCTTAATTTTGTGACAAAGAAGGAGACGTTAATTTTTGACACTTAAAATCCAGAATTTTGAAAATTAGATCCTAATAATTATTTAGGATTAAACAAAACAACCATTAATGATAATCGAAATAAATTAAGATGAATTGATTGACACTAACTCAATAGACGGATAAATGAAAGCTTTGTTGTGTTTTAGATGTAAAATTAAGAAATTGCAAGCTTTGACTCGTCAATCATTTCTGATTTTGTTGATTTGGCTCATCAGAAATGATGAACCGAGAGTTCTGAGGAAAAGAGGGGGGGGGGGTGCTGAGAGAGAGAGAGAGAAATAGATTGTACAACGAGACTGAAATTGAGATTAAAAAACTGGTATTTGGATAACAGGTTTCGGGTTAAGCCATTTATAGTCTTTGTTTATTTAATGGATTGGGTATTTAAGTAACAGGTCTAAGCCCAGTACCCTAACAGCCAATACCCAAATCACGTAAAAATCATCAAATCCCCAACTCTTTTCATCTTTCTAATGTTGTGAAACACGTATTCGTTCGGCCAGCGGGTAGCGTATAATCGGATTATACGGCGATTAATCGTTTTACGAGAATTATACGGCCATAAACAAATATACCACACATAAATATTTATAAGAAAAATCTAGCCTTCCTTGCAACTATTAAATCTTAAATATGTTTGTGGCCTAATAGTAAGGCATCCGAATAAAATTAAATGAGGAAAATTGTTGGTTCGAGTTCCACCGGATATACAATATATTTTGTACAATATATATTGTATAATTTGCGCACAAACAATCTATGGAGGCATATGCAATATCTCACACATCATACAATTATAAATTACTATATAAACACATCACAACAAATCATGTAAAGAATATCAAATCAAAACGTTGATAGCATGATACGTCTAAACAATAACACCACATAATGTGACAAAGATAAGTCTCGCAAAGAAGCAATACCATATGGTCTACAAATAACTTTAAAAGCAACAAAATATCATAAATAAATATTCTACTAATCGTACGCATCATCATCTTCTCAGTGTTCTTCTGTATCATCCAGCTCCTCTTCATAAATTGACATTTGGCATGCCATTTTTAACAGAGATTGAAAAATAAAGCAGATTTTTGTTCTTCATAGCCAATGATTTCTTGCATGCTATATGAAAATAGATAAAAACAAATTTTTTCTTGAAAAATTATCAATAAATGGCGTGCTACGAGCAAAGAAAAAAATAAAAAATTTAGGGGAAACCCTAAAATTTACTTCTGGAGGTTGTGATCGGGGGTGGAGGTGAAGCTGGAGGCCGCGATCAAGGTCGAAGGCTGGAGACGTCAAGGCTGGAGGATCAAGGTCGAGGCTGGAGAATCGAAGTCGAAGGCTCGTTGAGATCGAGGTGGAGGATCAAGGCTGGATCGTGAAAGAAATCTTTCTGAAAAAAATGAGAGGTCTCGGTTACTTCAGTAAATAGATAGAAGTGGGTACTGTTTTTTTCCAAATCGGGTTTATATTTTTTCACAACCTTTTAGACATTAAACGTCCTATTAACCGTTTTAAACTCATTATACGGTGTTTAATTGTTTTGGCCGGTTAATAAAGCGATTAATACAATTTATATGCAATTAAGCACCGTTTACGATTATACGGCCGATTAATCGGCCCGGTAGACCTTTTTTCGACACTGCACCTTTCTATTTCTTCCCCTGTCTTTTTCATCGATGACGGTGATAGGTTTCCTTGGGGCTGAGCTCGACTTTCTGCGAGCGGTTGGCCGTTGCTCGATTATCCGGGGTATACTCAACGGCGAGATCTCTGCAGGGGCTTGGGCCCCAGCTTGTCCCCTTTGGCTCCACCCCTGATTACAGCTCTCAAATATCTCAGAATATTCGCATTTGGAGCTTGGTAGAGAGAAATATACTTGGCAAATCGGTTATTATAGCGATTTGCACCTGAAGTAGGTCTTCTCACCTTTTCCCACGATCTCGTCGCCGATCCCTCAACGCATGCTTCTTGTATTGATCGTTATTGTCCTCTACATGTTCCTAACCTAAAAATTGTATCTATTAGCCACCATACATTGTTGCATTTGATATTCTAAATCATGTTGGTTTGCACGTCGTTTTGTGTATATCTCTATTCCCCGCTAGAAATATTGACCTTATATGACCTACCTTGCTGAGTTATGTTTGATGTCCCTTTAACATCTTGACACCTTGGTCACCTCTGTGATTATTAATTTTGTAAATATAGGTTGCTAGACCGAAATAAATAAAGAAATCGGTATCGAAATGCGACGGTATGGTTTCTTGATGCCGGACCTCCGTTTAAAATACAGCTTAGAGATTTTTGCATTTTTTGTATTTTTTTTCAATTCTATTTTTATTTGGATATTTATGCAAAATTTGTAATAGGGTCTCTCTATTTAATTGAGAGAGATTAGGGGATTTTCTTGATTGATGGAAGAATGATTAATAATTTTGCTATTGAATAATTATGTGTATTGAGAGCTTTGTGTGAGATTTTTATTATCGGCCGCGGTCGATTCCTTATCCCTTACCGTCAATATCGTCTTACAAGATTTCAGATCTAGCCATCGCCGAGGCCATCTCAAGCAAGCCTCCTACTCATATTTAAGAAAATAGAAAGAAAACAAAGCCCACATATAAAAAGAAGTGAGAACAGTAGATGGATGCATGCAATTGATATGTGATCTACTGAGAAAGAACAACATTAAAGCTAGCGTTTTTTTAATTGGCTGGAGGTGAGGTCATGCAAACATTGTTGGCTGAAATCAACCAGAGACTAAGATATTGCTAGCTTAATGATTCTTTAATTATATAATAGCTTCGTGATCAAGTTGGTAACTGAAATGGGAAAAGAGATTAATGTGAAAACTTCTATGCTTATTTAAATTTAGGTTTATATGCTTCAAACTTTTCTAATAAAATATTATATTTTGATCAAAACAAGAGTTGTATTGCCGACTTTTGGGAAAAAGGAAATTAAGAAAATCTTTTTGGAAAATATTCGACTTGAGATTACAAATGGTAACAAATATCTTAGGATTATAGGTGTTGAACATGGAGGTAGATGAAAAGATTAACACCAACACATATTATTAAGATTGTGAACAGTGCAAAAATGATAATTAATCAAATGAATATAAGCAATAGGGGAAACTAGCAGAACCATGAAAAATCATAAACCTCAAGGAAAAAGAAATGCATTTTTGATCTTTTTCTTTATCCAGACCCCTGCAAGCATCCTAGCACCAACCCCCGCAACAATCACATCACTGTAGATTGCGATCGCTGATAGTAATGATAGTCGAGGGAGAAAATATTACTCTGGAACTTGTCTGAATTTTTTCAGAAGCCTTTTCGTCGTTTCTGTTCCAACTGACTCGCTAGAACCTGTATTGCCGACGGTCTTAAATAGTCCACATTTTAAGTCTTTAAAATCATCTATCCCCATATATTAAGTGGGCTCTGATACTCTACATAAATAAAAGCTGTTGCAGGTTATAATATTAAAATAAGCTACATTACAGAAAGCATCTCTAACTTTTGTCCGTACAGTAGGATAAAAGCTACAATTTGCCCCCTCATTTAACATACAATAAATCTTTTCTGCTTTTTACAACTTATTATCCTTGATGTTTTCAAATTTTACCATCATGGCCTCACTATTTTGTTCATCAAATGTTTTGACCAAGGTTTAAATTCTCAGTTTCGCTATTGGTATCGTACTGTTATTTTTTGGATTGGAATTGGTCATCTTGGCTATATTAGCGATCTCATATCGGAAT
The DNA here is from genome assembly GCA_030015575.1 of Agapanthus africanus. Classification (NCBI taxonomy): domain Eukaryota; kingdom Viridiplantae; phylum Streptophyta; class Magnoliopsida; order Asparagales; family Amaryllidaceae; genus Agapanthus; species Agapanthus africanus. The sequence continues at coordinate 752,570,733 of CM057339.1, forward strand.
ATTGGAATTTAATTGTTTGGCTAAACAAATTTGTAAAAATAGTAAAATTTTTATATAAAAAGGAAAGTTATAAACATTTGGAAATATTTTTTCCCAGTAATTAATGACGTTTAGAATGGTTTATTATGTATAGTACCAATATAATTATGAACTTTTGGACATCTTTTATTAATTCATGGTGTCAAATAAACCAATAACCCATCAATAAACCCTTCAAGATATTAATAAAGATATTAATAAATATAATACTAAATCCTAATTATCAATTGGTGAGCCTAAGACCAAGATATAAAATCTCGGTAAGAAAACTTGGACGACCGCTTTTGAGATCAGAATGGCTATCTCGAATAGGGATCATACAAGATTCAACATCATGGTTTTGACAAGGGTTTATGAGAATTAAAATCTATAGAAAACGAACAAATTAGGGATGCAAACTATAATGGATTTTTAAAATCGCTAAAGGCCTTTCTACTATAACTGAAGGAGGTTTCTTCCAATTTAGCCATGATCTATGATGACAATGGACATGAATATTATTAAACATCTCATTAACTTGGGATCTTTCTTATTCAAAATGAATCATGTCAACAAATTTTCTTTTCATTTCTTTTCCCCCAAAAGTCGGTACTAAAGCAAAAATCACATGCACATTGCTTTCCTTGCTACCTCAACACATAAGATTTATAGCAGATGGTTAATCCAAGAGTTCACTTTGCTGATAGGTCATTGACACATTTCAAAAACCGCATAGCCTGCATAGGTACAGGTTGTCAACAATTCTTTACAAATATGTCAAATTGATATAGATGATAGATGAAGATAACCAACTATAGAATCAAATTTCAATCTTTTATCTTAAAGAAAGAGAATCCATCACTGAACCACAATTTAACGTTGGGATTTCTAGGGATTTAGGAGAGGCTCGCTCTTGCTGTTGGGGTTTTGGGGGAAGAAATGAAAAAAGAGTGGAGGAGGGACGTTCTAATAATGGTTGCAACCGTATCCAATTCGGGTCAGAGCAGCCAACCCAGGTTAGAAAAACTAATCGACCCTGTAGCTTAAGTCTCTCACAAAATGCATTTGTTGTCACAAATACTATTAAAATCATCGTCTTTATGTAATTTTTGGAGTAAATCTAATAAAGTTGTCGAACTTTTCTGGTTATTCAAGATAGCAACATCAGAACTTTAAAAATACAATGAGCCCCCTTTGTAGGTATTTTTGTCCTGAATTTGAAAAGTATTTTCATAAAGATTACTGTATTCAGCTTGTTTTGAGGTTATATGGTTTATTTATAAGGTCATTTCTCAGTAATTTGATATATTCATGCCTTGAACAAGCTAAGTATTATTTTTCATACATCATTGCCAGTTCAAAAGGGTTAATGACATATTTAAAGTTTAATAGTGCAATCTCAAAAACTCTGAAAATCGGATGGGTGCCTCGTATAATTTTGACATTGTTGTTTGGATAAAAAAAACTATAGATTTTACCAACAATGTGGAAATATGTGCATATTTCATTTGGTGATGTAACACAATATGGATCGCAAGTTTTTCTCTTATGAATAATACTTTTGTTCTTCATATGCATGAGCACTCGCATAGTTGTATTAACTTGGTTGTATGATATTGGCTTATTCGCATGCACTTCCACGCTTTCACTGTCGTGCAGTCACGCTAAAAGACTATCGGATAAGTGTAATCATGTATGTATTCTTTAAAATTCTATAGTTAGCCTTATCTCTACTATATTAATGCCAAACGAGGGATGTACGGAGCACGTGCAAAAGAAACCCCTGTATTTTTCTGCCATGTCAGCAATGCTGATGTGTCAAAAATTGGTAATTTTGATTTATATTAAACATGAAATAAAATATGAAGATTCTAGGGTTATTGTTACTATTCATCAATAACAAACTCCGCATAACTGAAAGATTTTAGATTCCCATCATCTCTGTAACTCTTCTCATCCCCATGTTTCATCTCTCCAACTAATTCGTTAAAAATCTTTTCAAATTTTTGTGATGTCAAAATACACAAATGTGCATCGCACGTGCAACTAGTATACATTATTATTACTAGACTAGAAGGGGGTCATGTGACACTCACAATTAATCCGAATTAAATATTATATAAGAAAAGATAAAAATCCTTGATCCTAAGATGGTACACATCAATCATCTCTTTTGATTAGGGAAGAACCTCTTAGAATCCATAAATCTAAATGCCAAAAAACAAATAGCTTTAAGCAAAAAAAGAATTAAGGAGATTATTATGGTTTAATAAAAACTTAATACTTGTAACAAAACCACAACCCATGTTCATTAACAAATTCAAAATATAAAATATACCAATTCAAAAATAAATAAATGAATTTTTAAAAAATCATAACTAACTTCTGAAATTTTCTCAAATATTTTGAGGTAACAAATTAATAATAGATTGAAGTAATAAAACATATACATATTTAAATAAAAAAGCTAACAAAATCCATGGGAATCTTATTAATTTAATCCCGTGCATTACACGTGCTAAAAAGCTGAGCAAAGCATAATGAGAAGCGCGTTCCATGAGCAAATTTCAGAGGATTGCTTAAAATAACATGTTTTGATTAACGGCTCGAATGATCATACATACAGCAACCCGAAAAATAGAGAAAGAACAATAGGTAATGTGCATTCTTCAGTCAAGTGCTGTTACATTATCATGCACACTAGTAGGAACAGACACTAGACCTGCAAAAAAACCTCGAAACAAATCGAATCTAATAATCTCGAACATCTTCTTTTGTGCCTGGTGTTTCAAGTTTCTTCATCTTGTCTTCATCGCTAATAGCTTTAGGAGTTTCGAGGGCTGGTTTTCATCTGCAGGTTCCTTTTTCTGCTCGGTCTCAAATTCTTTCGCTGCCTAAAAGCGAATATAAGATAGAGATGTCAGGATGAATGATTAAGATTTAGTGATCAATAGCCGAATGCATTCTTTACTTTTAGATAAAAATCATGTACTTTATAATTTTCAAATAATGTTGCCAACTTTTAGCCTTTTTTTCAAATTAACAATATGACATATGAAGGCAAAGTAACGAAAAATGTATATATAAAGGAAAGGGCTCTTGCTGAAATCAGCCCCGATATTAAACTGAAAGTGGCATTTATATGCAATCTTTTAAGTTCGTGTATTTGTTTGTAATTTATGTAGTTTGAAAGACGGTGAAAGGTTATGGTGTATTTGGTTGTAATTTATGTAGTTTCATCTGAAAGATGGTGAAAGGTCATGGTGCGTTGGTGAAACTCAGTCTAACTTAAAGGATTTATAAGCAAAAAATGATTTATATGATAATTTTATAGAAAGTGTCACAAGACAAAACATCCGATAAGTTAGCAACATGGGATTCAGAAAATGAAGGCTTTAGGCAAATCCCAAAATTGCAATTAACTAGAACTAATCTGCATTACAATAGTAATAATTTTATCAGGTCAAATTTAAACCCCACATGTAGTATATAAGGTTTGAGTATGCAAACTGGGGCAGTTGTTAGGTAGAATGCTTATAAGGTTAGTATTTTGACCAATTTTAGGCATGTGCATTGTGTAGACACTCCGGTATTGACACTATAGCATGTAGGATATTGATTGTTATATTTAACTTTACTAATCATCAAGCATCAAGCAATGTATATAAACTTTTCTTTTACTAAGTAAAGACAAATTTTCAGAAACAAATAACACAAGGATGCACGACTAGTGCAGAGGCTGGCAAAAAGAATTTCTAGACAAGCTAGACATTAACTGTTATTATGGAACATATTTATACTGGATAGGAAAAAAGGGGCATCATATCAACATGTCCTCTTCTAAAACCAATATGATAATCAAATTAAAGGTGGAAATTTGGAGTTTATTACGGTTTATAATTTTTCCAGAAATTATATCAAAAGCTTTCTTTTTAACAGAAAACCCTTTTTGTTTTTGGTAATATTTATTTTGCGTACTTTATACTATATAGCAAACAACAAGCATTCATCATCCAAAATTAACTTCTAGAAAACATTTGTTGTGTGCCCCATGAAAACTTGAAAGGGAGATGTGAGTTAACCTATCTAAGAAAACTATACGTTCGGTGACTGTTGAGACCACAAAACTAATTATCTTTGTATTATAGAGACATCTAAACTTTCCTAACTTAAAAAATTACTGCAGTTCCTTCAAATATAGGACATCTTTATAGAACTAGGATCAAATAATCAATTACAATGTACTTATAGTAAAATTATTTTGACATTTGGCTTCACTTATCTGCCATATAGAAAAAAATTAATGGAAATAATTACGTGAATAAGTTTAGGATTTTAAATTTTGAAATCAAACAACACCAAATGAAATATGCACATATTTGCGATCCATATCGTGTTACATCACCAAATGAAATATGCACATATTTCCATGTTGGTAAAATATGTAGTTTTTTTGTCCAAACAACAATGTCAAAATTATACGAGGCACCCATCCAATTTTCAGAGTTCTTGAGATAGCACCATTAAACTTTAAATATGCCATTAACTCTTTTTGAGCCGGCAACGATGTATGAAAAATAATACTTAGCTTGTTCAAGGCATGAATATATCGAATTACTAAGACATGAACCATATAGCCTCAAAACAAGCTGAATACGATAATCTTTATAAAAATACCTTTTAAATTCAGGACAAAAATACCTTAAAGGGGCTCATTGTATTTTTGAAGCAGACGTTGCTATCTTGAATAACCAGAAAAGTATGACAGCTTTATTAGATTTACTCCCAAAAATTACATAAAGACAATGATTTTTGATAGTATTTGTGACAACATATACTTTTTGTGAGAGAATTAAGCTACCGGATCGGATTAGTTTTCTAACATGGGTTGGCTCCTCTGACCCGAATTGGATATGTTTGCAACCATTCTCAGATCGCCCATCTCTTCGACTCTTTTTTCATTTCTTCCCCCAAAACCCCAACAGCGAGAGCGTGCCTCTCCCAAATCCCAACGTTAAATTGCGCAAGTCAGTGATCGATTATCTCTCTTTAAGATAAAAGATTGAAATTTGATTCTATAATTGGTTATCTTCATCTATTATCTATATCAATTTGATATGTTTGTAAAGAATTGTTGACAACCCGTGCCTATGCAGGTTATGTGTTTGTTGAAATGTGTCAATGACCTATCAGCAAAGTAAACTCTTGGATTAACCATCTGCTATGAATTTTTATGTGTTGAGGTAGCAAGAAAAGCAATGTGATTGTTGCTTTAATGTCTGACTTTAGGGGGGAAAGAAAATTTGTTGACATGGTTCATTTTGAATCGGAGAGATCCTAAGTTAATGAGATGTTTAATAATATTCATGTCCGTCATCATAGATTAATTGGATGAAACCTCCTTCAATTATAGTAGAAAGACCTTGCGCTATTTTAAAAATCCATTATAGTTTGCATCCCCATTTGTTCGTTTTCAATAGATTTTAATTCTCATAAGCCCTTGTCAAAACTATGGTGTTGAATCTTGGCTGATCCTGATTCGAGATGGCCATTCTGATCCCAAAAGTGGTTGTTCGAGTTTTCTTACCGAGATTTTATACCTTGGTCTTGGGCTTGATTATTGGGGTTTAGTATTATGTTTATTAATATCTTGGTGAGTTTATTAATGGATTATCAGTTTATTTGGCATCATGAATTAATAAAAGATGTCCAACAGTTCATAGTTATATTAGTACTATACATAATAAACCATTTTAGACGTCATTAATTAGTGAAAAAATATATCCAAATGTTTATAACTGTTCTTTTTATATTAAGGTTTTACTATTTTTACAAATTTGTTTAGCTAAACGATTAAATTCCGATATGAGATCGCCAATATAGCCGAGATGACCAATTCCAATCCAAAAAATAACAGTACGATACCAATAGCGATACTGAGATTTTAAACCTTGGTCATAACATTCGATGAACAAAATAGTGAGAACATGATGGTAAAATTTGAAAACATCAAAGGACTAGGTTGCACGAACACGTCTTTTTGGTTGTCGTGTCGTGTCGAATACAGATTCTTGCACGACACTTATCCGACACGGAATTTTCGTGCCCCGCCTCGGAATGATGCGGTTTTGGATTTGGACACATATCAGACACGTGTCGAACACGTTTAAGTGTAGCCACGACACCAAATGCGATTCCCGCAGTAGCGACGGCCTTATTTTTTTTCCAATTAAAGGCGAGAAGAAACATAATTTTAGTGGAACCTTTTTTGTATTGTTGACTTTTTCTCAATATGTTGTAATGTTATGGTACCATCTTTATTATAATTATATATATCCGTGTTCCCGTATCCTATATTCTTGTATTTTTCCGTGTCACCATGTCGCATCATATCGTGTTCGTATCCGTGCAACTTTGATCAAGGATAATAAGTTGTAGAAAGCATAAAAGATTTATTGTATGTTAAATGAGGGGGCAAATTGTAGCTTTTATCCTGCTATACGGGCAAAAGTTAAGGATGCTTTCTGTAATGTAGCTTATTTTAATATTATAACCTACATCGGCTTTTATTTATGTAGAGCATCGGAGCCTACTTAATATATGGGGACAGATGATTCTAGAGACTTGCTTAAAAATGTGGATTGGAAGACCGTCGGCAATACAGGTTCTAGTGAGTCAGTTGGAATAGAAACGAAGAAAAGGCTTCCAAAAAAGATCAGACAAGTTCCCGAGTATTATTTTCTTCCTCGACTGTCATTACCATCAGCGATCGCCATCTACGGTGCTGTGATTGCTGCGGGGGTTGGCGCTGGGATGCTAGCAGAGGTTTGGATAAAGAAAAAGATCAAAGGTGCATTTCTTTATTCTCGAGGTTTATGATCTTTCATGGTTTTGCTAGTTGCCCATGTCGCTTATATTCATTTGATTAATTATCATTTTTGCACTGTTCACAATCTTAATAATACGTGCTGGTGCTAATCCTTTCATCTACCTCCATATTCAATCCCAAGATATTTGTTACCATTTGTGACCCCAAGTCGAATATTTTCCAAAAAGATTTTCTTATTTTCATTTTTCTACTTTTCAAGGGTTCGGGGGGTGTCGGGAGCTAATTACTAATAGTTTGTTTTTGGGGTTGCAAGTGCTGAACAATATATCGGTGAAGGGAGTTACATGCGATTAACCCTTAATGTTATTTGTCATGAAACCACCCTCAAATGAGGCTACTACAATATCAGTTTGCTGCCACAATATATATATATATATATATATATATATATATATATATATATATATATATATATATGACAAAGAATGCATTTTAATTGTTACTATAAAATTAAGTTTGAAGGGCAAAAACTTATCGAATTAGGTGCATCTATATGTTGTCAGTACTAATTATGAGCGCGCGCGCGTGTGCACGCACAATTCTTTGACGAAACAAAAGTGATGGAATCTTCTAGCACATCTTAAAAGGTCACTTTGCAATGATTGTCTATCCAACTTGAAATTTACAATGTTATTCTTAATCATCTTGTAAAGTTCTAACAATTAAAAGCGATCATGAATGTTTCCCTTTCCATTGAGAGGGCATAACACAGAAGGTTTCTTATAGCAAGTTGTTTAGATCGATCATGTAGGATGTTTACCTAACTAAAATTGGTGGAAAAGAATTCCACAGTATTTAAATCATGCCAATAGTTGATTTTTCAATCTATAGGCTCCATTTAGTGGAAACTAAGTGATTGCTATTAAGTTTTGCCGTTTTGGGTTGCTTGAGGTGGCGGCGACATCAATAGCAGCAGCATGTTCGGGCGTTCTAAATATGTTGATAAAGATGAATGCATTGAACTTGCAATTTGGATGGCCATCATCGTCCTAATTTTTCCTAAGTGGAACCAAGCATGAGTTTTGTGTGTGTATCCTTTAGTGCAAACTATAATCTCATGCCATTCACACTGCTCAAATCTTGAAGGGGTCTGATAAAACTGAACTTTGAATTTTCCATAGGTGATAGTTTGTTCTATTTCCGGTGAGGACGGTACGAGTGCTCTCTTCCATCATAATTAATTTCAGTGTTGTTTTGTTTTCCTTGTGTTATCACATATTTCTGAATCAAACTTACTGCATTGCAGAGGATGGCGGTATCATTTGGGAGATGAACAAATAGTAATCGTCTCTATGCTCTGCTTGTTGAATCCTACCGAGCTCGATATGCGGATTTATTAATGCCAAAAAAGAAAAATGCAATTGTTGCAGCTTCAAAGGCCGGAAATTAGACAATTCGTGACTCATGGCGATTGAAACTTTATAGTTTTGGAGTTTTATGTTTGCTTGGGATTGTTGTGCATTATCTAACAGCAGCATTAGCAGTTAGCAAATATATTTGGTTTGTGTTTTTATATTTATTCTGAAAGTAATTAACCTGATGGTGCTTGAGGTCAGGTGCAGCTCCTATTCCGCTTTGTCATGGGGTTTTCTGGTGAACCAAGTAACTAGCAATTGATGTGAATTTTGGCCTTGAACTATTGTGCTAATTTCTACTATTGTTTCATAGGTGTCACCAGCTTTCAGACAATTTTTTTCCCTTTTTTATTATTTGTGTATGCTAATCTACTTAAATATCACGAGCTTTTAGCAACTTTTGCAGATAATCACAGTACATGTACTTTATAATGTACACATAAATACAGTGTATTTATTTGCAATCTTGGAAGTTTTTTGATCTCTGTCTAGTTTTGGAACAAGGTTTCGGAAAGCCGCGGTTTTATTGAAGTTAAAACGAAACTGGTGGTTTGCCCACATGCAAATGACACTTTCTTAAAAATGGGGTTTTAAATAGTTCAGGGTATTTGGGAACTTTGTCTTGAAATCAAAAATTCGTTTAAAAATGTTATTTAAAAAAGACATCGACTTGAAACTTCGAGAAACTCCGGTTTATTTAGGGTTTATGAAAAATAGGGTTTCGAGTTTTAGGAATTTTTCGAACAAACGGAAGGCCTAAAACCAGCCCCATTTTGGAGTTTACATATTCGAAACCAACATTTTAGAATTTAGAAAACTTCAAAACCAAATAACCTAAGATTTTAAAACCCTCTCAAATTCGAGTTTGCATCATCAAGTGGCCTCCTAGACTCCATTTTCTAAACCGGACCTTGAACCCTAAAAATGAGCCTCAAACCCTAAACTCTCCTGATCTTTACCTCTGCGCAAATCAAAAGCAACTCAGCAGCAGCAAATTCATTGCTTGGACTCGCATTCAAGGGAGTTAAAACAACATTCTTCATGGTAAGCTACGCCTCTCTCAAATGTGCACTTTAGATGTTCGACGCGAGTTCTCTGAGAATTTCTGAAACAAAAGTGAGTGGCTATTGATGTTCATTTTGGCCTGTAAGATATTTGCACTCTAGATGCTTAATATTTGTCCTCCGAAGGATTTCGCAACCAGTGCACTCATGGCATATCAATTGATAAATTATGAGTGTGCAACTTTAAAGTATTATTATTGGCATGCTATATTGCATGAAACCTCCAATGCTTTTGACCAAATAGCAAGAAACCATCCTGTACTAAATAATCTGTGGTACGGTTTCCCCTTGTTTAGTGCGACTTGCTTCCCCTTGATTAGCCTCATCCTTACGCAAGCATCCTCGCAGCGATTTGCACTGACCAAACCGCGCTTTAAGTCCTGGCCCTGCCAACATCATCACATTATTTCTAATACTAAGAGCAGGAATTTGCATCAAACACCTATCCCCAAGACCGAGAGCGACCAAATTGGGTCAGCTGTAGTGAGCGATGCAGGGGTTTGTGCTGAACACAGCTAACATGGCCAACGTCGTCAGCTCGTTCAATGTGTAGGATTTTGAACATGAAACCCAAAGGCAACAATGATGAGGGATATATACTCAACTCATGCAGGGCCTCGAGAGCACGGTCGATTTAATACTCGACAGTTGATGATCAAGACATGAAGCGATAAGTAGTATTTTTGTTTTTGAAGTCGGATCCTTTTGTTAGCCATTTATCGCTATTTTGGGTTAGGGTGGTTTCCTGTTATTCAGCTAAATTTAGGGTAGCTATTGCTACGGATTTGGTGAGAAACCATCACAGTTACAATAGTTACCATATTAATTGTGTACCATAATGTTATGAATGTTGTTGACTCAAATCGACATAAATGATAAATTACATTGGATTTGGGGATTCAACTATTATTAAATCCGATCCTCACATCATAGATTAAAAACCCACTAACCTAAGGCCCTCTATGTAGAGGAATTATTCGGTGTGCCGGATGTAATACACCCGGGCAGGAGGTTAGAGCGAGAGGGGAGTTTCGGGCAGCTTTGGGCAGTGTGTGGGGCCCACACTTTTATTACTTCTCTCTCTTGTCCGGGTGTATACGGCTGGCACATGGAATAATTTTTCCTCTGTTTAACCCTCATATCCACAGTTGGATCTAATTGTATTGAGTAACAAAGAATAAATAATAGCTGGAACCCCCAAATCTTAGTCACATTGGAACCATAGTGGGAATGAGGAGGAAAAGGTAACGATTCTCGAAAATGATAAGACTTATTTTTAAAAAAACGAATCTTTAAAAAAAAATTATTATCTTAAACAATAATGTAAAACTGGGCTAACCACATACCAACACTCGTCTCATCCAGCGGAAATAATGCTATCTTAAAATCAAACTCCAATTGGTGAGACTAGTGATGCAAGTTTATGATCTGGAAGGAGCTATTGTAGTTATGTAGACGATTTTAGAACAATCTAGTTTGTGTGCAATGCTTAAATAATCTATTTCCCCCTAATTATATACTTCTCTAAATTAGTTAAGAAAAGTAGATAAAAAAAATGAATGTCGTTGAAATGAGATTGTTGAGATGGATGAGTGGTATTACTTTAAAAGATGTGACAAGGAATGAGTATATTTGTAACAAGTTATATGTTGTTCCCAAGTTACATGTGCAACAAAGACAGATTAATACCTCAATAGAAGAAGCGGTGAAATTGTAGTCAATGACTCACCGAGGGATTGTGGTATGCCTAAATGAACATGGATATAGTCGGTTAAAGACGATGTTGTATTGAGAAAATTAATCGAAGGGTTCGCCCTTACCAGAACATAATGGTTGAAACATATTTATATAACCGACCCGAAAGATTTGGGAGAAATACTTCTTTTTGTTGTTGTTATCTTATTTAGTCCTTGATGTGAGGATACCAATGCTTTTGTGTCGGTCTTCTCCATTAATTTTATGCCCCGCTTTCCAAAATACGGAATACGAGGGTCGACAAGGCCAGCCATGCTCCTACGGTCAAGAAAATATCCTGCCGTAGTCATACTTTAGTTTCTAGCATTACGTGGTAATCAGTAAGATACAACACGGATAAAGAGAAATACAGTCACTAGAACTATCAGATGTAAAGAAACTAAGCGCAACGGATACAAACCAAAGAGACAACTAATCAGTGATATCAGAGGAATGATACCGTTGTTTCACTGGTCCGGATCTCCGCGATCTTCTCGAATTTAGTCAGATCCATTTCTTCCTCTGAGCATGCAAACTCAGGTCGTCAGAGCGACACCGTAACGCTTTAAAAATCGTTTAGGATAATTGTATGTTAATTAGTGATAACATGTGTTTTCTATAAACCTAGTTATAATTATTTTCCATAATCGACAAATATATTCTTATTTACTTATGTAATTACTTATTTATTTAGTATTTATTTAACTACTTGTTTACTTAATTGTTTCTTTATGTACTAATTATTTAAAATTATTTTAAACATGCACACACACACTAATCTAGTGTTAATCATAGATTAGTATTGGTTAATGCAAGTTATTGCAACCATGACACACAACACAAGTTTTTCATGGCTAGCATATTTTGTTAGCATTTTCCTTTCAATTAAAGCAAAGAGGGTTCTAGAATTTTGTGGAAAAGAAAAATGAAAATAAAAATAAAAATATGGCATGGTGCATTTATGAAGAGAGAGAGAGAGGGTGAGCCATGGCAATGAATTCTCTCACTCTCTAGAATATTCCCCATCTCCTCATCTCTTCCTTCTTCTTTGCCAAAAACCTCACCCTCTACCTTACTAAAAACCCTACAAAATTACCACAAATCCTTCAAAATCATCACAAAAATCTCATTTTCAAATCTCTTTAAGGGTTTTGTTGATGCAAGTCTTCACCTTGTGTGTGGCTATCTTCTCAAGTGAGAGTCTCTTCCAAATCCTTTGAGGTATGAAACCAAGTTTCCTTCTTGATTTACTAATCCCTGCCTTAATTAATCTAAATTAGTTCATAGGGTGGTATTTAAATCAAGATTAGGGTTTTTGAGAAAGGGGTAGTTCAAGTCTAGGGTTTTAAAGACTTGTTAAGGTAATTAAGAGTAGATTGGTGTCTAATAGCTTTGTTTAAACACCAACTTGCACTAAAATACCATAATATTTAAAATTAGCATCTAATTACCGTTTTTAGTTTAAATTAGTGTTTAAACGTGATCTGCTATTAAACCAGAACTTGCAAAGATAAGTTGCAATTACCGTGAGATACTTATAGGACTAGGATTACACCATCGAAGCCCGAGCCCCAACCCCCAACTTTAGGCCGCAAAAATGAGGGTTCTGGCTGCAAATTGCGGCCAGATTTGAGATAGGTGTCGGGGTTTGTGTGGTAGGTGTGCCGTATAGTTTAAGTCTTTGGTGCATGCAACTTTTTCTATTTTCACTCGTATCAAAATTTGGAACAATTTTACCTTAAAATCGACGTTTTGTTAATATGCGATACGGACGATTCGATTTTAGATTCGGCGTTTGCAGTGTATAATAGCCCTTAGGAATGGTCTCAGATGTTGTCGCTTGCGTTTAGCTCATCTAGTTTTCATGTATATAACTTGCAAGCGTAGGATTCTTTCGTTTAGTTATTGTTTTGCGTTTTGTCGGATTTCCCGCCTCATGTATTATACTCGTGCAATTCTAGGATCGGATGCGGAGACGTCAGATGTAGTAAGAAAAGGAAAAGCAGTAGCTGGATTCGATTAGCCGAGTCATTCCGGTGAGTAGATGTACACATCTACGGGGGAATCGCATCGATGGCGCGGAGCGCCCGATAGATATGATTTAGTTATAATTCTTGTGTTTCATATGCGCATATCATGCTCATGTCGCTTTTGCATCTTCATACATTGATATTATCATCTAGAACACTTGCACCTTACTAATGGTTCATACCGCACGTGCACTATTTATGTGAACACACACGCCATTAGTAATTGTTATAGAACTCGCTTAATAACCGATGACTTACAGTGCATCAGCATTGATATGTAGTTTTATAGTCATATACCTCATTTCATCAACATTCATATACAGTGTTCTAATCATACATCTCATTGCATCATTAGTGTCATTATGGGCATTCATCGTCATCTACATATTCATTTATTATGATTTTCTTGGAGGATTCCGTATTCATGAGATTACTGGATTTAGGGAAAACCGCAAGAATTTTATAAAACTTATTGTTATTTAAAATGCAAGTTGCGGTTTTCTCGTGATATGATATGTGTGGCGTCCACCATGAGTTTTCTCGGTTCTTGAGCCACGGGTGTACACATACCCGATTCGAGGAGTGAGGAACCGTCTGCGGGTACATGGTGGATCCGGTGAGATACCCCGGGGCAAGAAGGCCGTATAGAGAGACGTTGAGCTTAGCAGTGGAGCACTACCTACCGGTGTTATTGACCTGGCGGTCATCCGGAGGATACCGACCGGAGTCGTGTGATTTGAAAGATTTAAAGGCCGATCTGAGAGACGGCTATCGAGATATTGAGATATATATATATATATATATATATATATATATATATATTCTGTCGATACTTGACACGGATTTCTGTCGATTTCATTGATGATACTCCAGTTTTATAATACTAAAATTTTTACGAAGCAAAGAACAAGGATTTTTTTCTCATACCCGATATATCCAGATTTCGTGTTGGATCAGTCATTCTTATCGCATTCATAGTAGTACATTCGCATCTTAGTCATATACATAGGTTGTGACACATTTGCGTGCATGCCTGCGATAGCCTTATTAGATGTTACTTACTACTCACAAGTTAGCAACTCACTTCCGTTGTGCCACAGTGTCTTGCAGGACCGACCCGTCAGCGTAGTCACGGCGGGCGTACTGCTACTTCTTCTGCTTCTCCTCTGCTTCGACCTTGAGCACGATATCTGCAGGTGGTTTTTGTGAGAGGTTCTTTTGTTATCTATCACATATATTTATTTTTGTATCTAGTACACTCCATCTACCATTTTTACAATTTTGTATATTGGACCTAGACTGTAAGCTTGTGAGACTTGTGTATATTCTGATTTCTGGTGTCGAGCTCGTGTAAGCCGACTTTATACTTTGTTTCTGTTTTTTTGCTTTTAAATGTTTACTTCACATTTTAATGATATATCTTGCATGTGGTTGTGTTCCGCCTTTCGGCGAAGAGCTAACTCCCGCTTGGGATGCCTTTATTCATTGCTTATATAGATTCATGTTTTGTATCCGTTTGAGACCAGTTTTTACAAAAGAAACTTTGCCGAAATTTTTATAAAACTTAGCTTCTGGTAAGATTTTCAAGCAACTCTTCTATGTTTAAGTTAAATTTTAAACAAGTTTTTCCTTCACTTTATTTCTTTAAACGGTTTAGATTTCTGGGTTTTAGCTTACTTAGATTACTCTACGCCTCTAGACTTTGCTTGATCTAAGTGCCAGTCACGTTCTACTCATTCAGGTCGTGACAAACTTGGTATCAGAGCGTTAGGTTTTACCTTTCTGAGTGTAGGATGACCCTTGGTATGATGGAGTAGGTGACTTAAGCAGAGTGACGTAGCGTGTGTATGTTCCGCGGCATACTCATGATACGGTACTCCGCCTATGTAACCTTAGGATATATATTTGCTTGTATTTCCTTCCTTGATTCCATATATCCCTTGATTCGATTGCGATATTCTTATCAAATCCTGTTTCTTGTTCCACCCACTATACCGCTGAAGACTACGAGGCCCAGAGGGCTGCCGCCAGAGATGAGATTAGAGCGGGCTCGTCTGAGACGATGACCGACCAGAGCGGTACGCCTTCCCCTTAGGGACAGACTGGCCCCCTTCTCCAGACCGGATAGTTAGGCTGGAGTCGAGTATTCAGGATTTGCGCCAGATGGTTGGATCCCTAGTTGAGGCCAATCAAGCACCGAGATCCGATGATGTTCCTCCCACTATGGGGACTGGGATTGTACCTGCTGTACAGACAGCTGTTCCTGCTGCTATCGAGACTATCCCTGTATCATTACAGGAGTTTATGAGGCTAAAGCCTTCAATTTTTATCGGCACAGATGCAGCAGAGGATCCACAGACATTCCTCGACAGGATGGCCAGGATTTGCCGTTCGCCGAGATGTTCTGATGAAAGATCGGTTGAGCTTGCAAGCTTTCGTCTGGAGGGTCTTGCTCAGACGTGGTGCGAGTTAGTAGAGAGAGGCCGAGCTGCAGGTCTACCCCCTATGACCTGGGATGAGTTCACAGTGGTGTTTCTTGCTCGTTTCCTTTCGGAGAGCGTCAGGGATGCTCGAGCCCGTAGTTTAGAGTCTTTGCGCAAGACTCCTGGGATGACCGTGTCCGAGTACGACATTCAATTTACTCAATTGTCCAGATATGCTCTTTACCTGGTGGACACTGAAGAAAAGCGCATAAAGAGATTCGTACGAGGCCTTGATACACAGCTGTTTCTTTCTATCGGCGTCCAGCACTTTGACACATATGCAGCAGCGATAGATGCAACTATTTTAGTGAATGAGCATATTTCTGAGACCACAGTGCCGAAAAGGATTCGTACAGGTATATCAGCTCCAGAGCGTTTAGGCAGAGGCCATGGCGGATTCTTTTTAGGCCATGGTGGTGGTCGAGGCATTATGCGAGGCCGGTTATTCAGCTCTTATGTACCGGGTTAGCAGCAGTTGTCTGGATGTTTTCGATGTGGGAGTCCCTATCACCGTGTTACACATTGTCTCGTAAGGCGCCAGGGCGGGGCGCCAGTTCCACAGATTGCCTTACCACCTTCACCCCCCCCTCCGAGAGCCTTACCTCCTACACCTGCTGTTGCTCCACACTAGGCCGATGCTTCGAGAGGCCATGGTCATGGTGGTCCGGTTCAAAGAGGACGAGGTGGCATAGGCAGAGGACGGCCGGTTACTGGTGGAGGACATGCTCGAGTGTTTTCTTTGACTCCTTAGGATGCGCAGGCATCTAATGCCATTGTGACAGGTACTCTTCCAGTGTGTTCTTTCGACACGCGTATATTGTTCGACCCAGGTTCTACGCATTCTTATGTATCTACACACTTCGTACCACAGTTGGGCCGAGAGTCATCTTTGCTAGATATACCGCTTGTTATGATTACTCCCGTAGGAGAGTCTTTTATAGCCCTACATGTGTTTCGATCGTGTTCTGTTCGTATCGAGGAAATGGATTCTTCTGTTGATTTGATTCTCCTTGACATGTTAGACTTTGACGTTCTTCTTGGCATGGACAGGTTAGCCACATGTTATGCGTCCGTGGACTGCCGTGAGAAGGTGGTCAGATTTAGTTTTCCGTATGAGCCAGTTCTTATTGTTCAGGGAGATCGTAGTGCCATCCTTCCCAGTTTGATTTCTTCCCTTCGCACTAGTCGGCTCTTGAGGAAAGGATGTTAGGGATTCTTGGCGTACGTTCGTGATGCCGGAGCCCCAGAGGTCCTGTTGGGCCAGGTCCCGATTGTGAGGGAATTTCCCGATGTCTTTCCTGACGAGCTGCCTGGATTGCCGCCAAAGCGCGATATCGAGTTCTGCATTGACTTGATCCCGGCACGGGGCCTATTTCTATACCGCCTTATCGGATGGCCCCAGCGGAGTTTAAAGAGCTGAAGGTTCAGTTGCAAGATTTGCCGGATAAAGGGCTTATTCGTCCAAGTGCGTCGCCTTAGGGAGCTTTTGTTCTGTTCGTCAAGAAGAAAGACGGCAACATGAGATTGTGCATCGATTATCGTCAGTTGAATTGAGTGACTGTGGAATAGATATCCCCTACCTCGTATTGACGATTTGTTTGATCAGCTCCAGGAAGCGGGACATTTCTCGAAGATTGACTTGCGGTTGGATTATCACCAATCGCGGGTTCAGAAAGATGACATTCTGAAGATTGCTTTTCGTATGTGCTACGAGCATTATGAGTTCTTAGTGATGTCATTTAGGCTCACCAATGCCTCAGCAATGTTTATGGACCCGATGAATCGCATATTCAGGCCTTTTCTTGACCAGTTCATTATCGTATTCATTGATGATATTCTAGTATACTCCCGGAGTCGAGAGGAGCATGAGCCGCATTTGAGGATTACGTTGCAGACTTTGAGGGAGCACCAGCTGTTCGCTAAATTCTCCAAGTGTGCTTTCTGACTGGATAGTGTTGATTTCTTGGGTCACGTGGTTACGAGAGATGTCATACGTGTGGACCTGAACAAGATCGATGATGTGCAGCATTGGCCCAGACCTGTATCAGTTATAGAGATTCGCAGCTTCTTAGGTTTGGCCGGGTACTACCGACGTTTTGTTCAGAATTTTTCTCATATTGCTGCACCGCTGATCGGGTTGACTCGGAAGGGAGTTCCTTTTTTTTGGACCGAGCCATGCGAGCAGAGTTTTCAGCAGTTGAAGACTTGTTTGACGACTACACCAGTACCATCTTTGCCTTCAGGGTTAGGCGACTTTGTTGTCTATTGTGATGCTTCTTGAGTGGGTTTAGGCTGTATGTTGATGCAGCACGGTAGGGTCGTCGCTTATGCTTCTCGGCAGTTGAAGAAGCACGAGCAGAACTATCCCACTCACGACTTAGATGGCTTTGGTGGTCTTTGCATTTAAGATTTAGAGGCATTACTTATACGGCGAGTCGTGCCAGATATTTACAGACCATAAGAGCTTAAAATACATCTTTCAGCAGCGAGATCTGAATTTGAGACAACGTCGTTGGATGGAGCTAGTGAAGGACTATGACCACGAGATTCTTTATCATCCGGGCAAGGCGAATGTCATGGCAGATGCTTTGAGTCGGAGGCCCAGAGGTAGCTTGTCTTATTTGAGCGCAGTTCAGAATCAGTCTTCCACAGATTGGCAGATTCTATGTGACAGCTGAGTACAGTTTGAGTTTACTTCGACCGGAGGACAGCTTGCTCATGTCCGCACCCGTCCACAGTTACTTGATCGTATCCGTGAGGCACAGTCCGGCGATGCTCGTTTGTCAGAGATCATGGAGCAGGTTTAGCAGGGTAGAGATTCAGAGTTCGTGATCGATGAACAAGGAGTGCTACGATTTAGGACTCAACTGTATGTGCCAGATTCCGATGGGCTGAGACACGAGATTTTAGAGGAGGCGTATCAGTCAGCATATAGTGTTCATCCGGGTTCCACCAAGATGTATCATGACTTGAGAGATGTCTACTGGTGAAAAGGGATGAAGAGAGATGTCGCAGATTTTGTTTCGAGATGCCTGACTTTCCAGCAAGTCAAGGCTGAGCATCAGAGGTCGGCAGGAGAGTTACAGCTTTTGCCCATTCCAGAGTGGAAGTGGGAGCAGATCTCTATGGATTTTATTGTGGGTCTACCTCGGACCAGTCGAGAGTATGACTCTATTTGGGTGATCGTAGACCGGTTGACGAAACGGCTCACTTTCTGCCAGTAAAGACCACTTTCGGATGCGCTCAGTATGCTCAGATTTATGTTGATGAGATTGTACGACTACACGGTGTTCTGACCTGCATTGTGTCCGACAGAGGCACTCAGTTCACCAGCCGCTTTTGGCAGAAGCTTCAGGAGACTTTGGGCACTCGATTGAGTTTCAGTATAGCTTTCCATCCGCAAACCGACGGTCAGTCAGAGCCGACCATACAGACTCTTGAGAATATGCTCCGAGCCTGCGTTCTAGATTTCGGTGGTAGTTGAGATCGTCACCTTCCCTTGATAGAGTTCTCCTACAATAATAGCTTTCAGGAGACGATTCAGATGGCACCTTTCAAGGCATTATATGGGAGGAGATGTCGATCACCGGTTTATTGGACAGAGCTTGGTAAGAGCAGTATTTTGGGACCGCAGCTTGTGCAGGAGACGACAGAGATGATCCAGTTGATTCGAGATAGGATGAGAGCGGCCCAGAGCACGCATAAATCTTATGCGGATAGACGTCATCGCAGACTTGAGTTCGCCGTGGATGATCATGTTTTCTTGCGGGTTTCGTCGATGAAGGGCATGATGAGGTTCGGGAAAAATGGGAAGCTTAGTCCCAGATACGCGGGTCCCTTCGAGATTCTCGAGCGAGTCGGTACAGTTGCTTATCGTTAGGCTCTTCCACCCAGTTTTCCGGATATTCACCCCGTGTTTCATGTATCGATACTCCGCAAGTACCTTCATGACTCTTCTCATGCGATTCAGTATCAGACGATCAAGCTGGAGCATGACCCTTCTTTCACTGAGCAGCCGATAGTCATTCTGGATTGCCAGGCGAAGAAACTGAGATCAAACGTCTTACCGTCCGTAAAGCTTCTTTGGCGTGGCCCGAACAGCGTAGAGGTCACCTGGGAAGCCGAAGACAAGATGCGGAAGAAATTTCCCCATCTCTTCGAAGATACGCGTAGTTAGATTTTTAAATTCGGGGACCGAATTTCTTTAAGGGACAAAGATTGTAACGCTTTAAAAATCGTTTAGGATAATTGTATGTTAATTAGTGATAACATGTGTTTTCTATAAACCTAGTTATAATTATTTTCCATAATCGACAAATATATTCTTATTTACTTATGTAATTACTTATTTATTTAGTATTTAATTAGTATTTATTTAACTACTTGTTTACTTAATTATTTCTTTATTTATTAATTATTTAAAATTATTTTAAACATGCACACACACTAATCTAGTGTTAACCATAGATTAGTATTGGTTAATGCAAGTTATTGCAACCATGACACACAACACAAATTTTTCATGGCTAGCACATTTTGTTAGCATTTTCCTTTCAATTAAAGCAAAGAGGGTTCTAGAATTTTGTGGAAAAGAAAAATGAAAAGAAAAATAAAACGTGGCATGGTGCATTTATGAAGAAGGAGAGGGTGAGCCATGGCAATGAATTCTCTCTTTCTAGAATTTTCCCCATCTCCCCATCCCTTCCTTCTCCTTTGCCAAAAACCTCACCCTCTACCTCACTAAAAACCCTACAAAATTACCACAAATCCTTCAAAATCATCACAAAAATCTCATTTTCAAATCTCTTTAAGGGTTTTGTTGAAGCAAGTCTTCACCTTGTATGTGGCTATCTTCTCAAGTGAGGGTCTCTTCAAAATCCTTTGAGGTATGAAACCAAGTTTCCTTCTTGTTTTACCAATCCTTGCCTTAATTAATCTAAATTAGTGTAGGGTTGCTATGCACACGCACAAGGGTCTACGAGGCATCGACCATGCCCGATTAAAAATTTAGCCGTGCCGAACAACCCGAATACGGATCTTTAAACTAGAGTTTAGGCGAAAACTAACATGTTAAACACTTTAACACTAAGTGAGAGGGATTACAACCTTTGTAGATCCCGTCCTTCACTTCATATGCTCCGTATTGAGATCCCTTCGCTGCGATCATCGAGCTCCGGACTCTCGAGAGGTTCCACGAAGAGAAAGATGCAGTCTTGCTTCCGATCTTCGATATAAAGATGATCTATCTTGAAGTTTCGTTAACACAAGTTAACACTCATAATATGAAGTGAACACCCTCATCTAAATGGCAAGGATAGATGAGGATGATGAAGTAGGATTTTTGCTCTCATTTATTTTCATATTCTCACATATTTTTCATCACTTAGAAAAAGCTAGAAAGCTTTTTCAATGAATAACTCAAGGAAGAAGATGATAGAATTCATTTGTGATGAATAATAAAATGTTATCATAATCATTTATGCAACCATGGTTGTAGTAACCAATGTAGAGAGTTTACTAGGGTTAGGGTTTGGGTTGGGTTAAAGGGTGAGTCACAAAGAAATATCTATCATAATATCTTAACAAATGACAAAGTAAAAACATCTAGAAACATCTAGAATGCATTAACCCAAATCAAACCCTAATCTTGTTTAAACTCTCCTAAACATGTTGCATTAATAATTATAACATGTTACAATATTATATATCACATATACAATATTTATTGTAACAAAATAAAATAATACATTTAACATATATCGCATATATATCAATGTATTACCCGAGTGAGAAAAAGAATCTTTAAGTGAGCTAATATTAGTTAATGTAATTTAATATATCATATATATTAGTATACATTAAATTATCGAATCAACACTTGATCCAACAATCCGGCTATATCGCATATAACCGACTAATATTTATCCGTACCGATTCATCGAATCAACACTTGATCCGATGACCCGGTTGATATCAAATATCGCGAGAATAGTATACGGTATCACATATCGCATTATCCTCGGTCTCGCACATATTACATATGTGCTTCTACTCCGTTTTGCCTGAGCCAAGAAACCTCTGTGTAGGACTCTAAAGAATCGTCAATACGCCGACAGTAGGTAATGATCATATCAAACACCCACAAGCTGCAAGCGGTCAGCTAAACGTAACAGCTACCTAGGTATTGAGCGCTTAGAAGATCAACAAGCAAGCCTGTACATTCTCCTGTGAATCCAAACAGTAACACTCCCGTACAGTCCGGTCTCGTCGTCTGATATGTTGCATATCTCGCCTAGGGGTGGTAAACGTCAGACCCCAGTAGCTCGATAAGTCGTGTCGATATGAGGTCTATAACAGTTCGAGAAACTACTGATAACACTTACCAGGAAATCTCAGCAACCCTGGCAAGGGATTTCCGGTTATAGCCAATCGAACACAGCGTAACATCAACTCCCTATACCGGGAGAGACGAATCCCCTCCTATCACTCATTGCCTCCATGTGATTCGGGACTGTACCCAAAAACCACCTTTTTGCACGTCCTTTTGGACGTGGTATGATGGAAATCAAAGCACAGTGGGAATCACACAAGACTCTATGACGATCTCGGGTCAACAGACTACTCTGTACCAGTGTCACCGGAGAACTGCCATCTGATGTGAGGTATAATACCATCTGGGAGTTCTCGGCGAGTCCGTCCAGTATACCCAGTCTCTACTGAGCACCCTACACCATCCTTGATGTCAAACACCGATGGATATGGGATCATCCATCACCCATCATATGGGTCAAGATGCGTATACGCTAGTCTACTCTGGTGCATCGATGCCCTGTCTCGATACACTCTCGACTAGGAACAGTTATAGGATGTACTCGTCGACTACCATGGCCCCACTAGTATGATCTCATCATAGTCCTAATAGTCGAGTATATATCCTAAGGGCTTTATCAACATGTATATAGAGACAATCAGAGTACATGTTAAGATAAAGTACAACCAGATAGCATACTATCATGTCGAGCAAGAAAGTCCTCCCTATATATGTCCAAGCATCCATTACAATATACATCGTATGTACAGTAATGGCCTCTAGGGCATACATATAACTAACAATTAGTTCATAGGGTGGTATTTAAATCAAGATTAGGGTTTTTGAGAAAGGGGCAGTTCACATCTAGGGTTTTAATGACTTGTTAAGGTAATTAAGAGTAGATTGGTGTCTAATAGCTTTGTTTAAACACCAACTTGCACTAAAATACCATAATGTTTAAAATTAGTGTCTAATTACCGTTTTTAGTTTAAATTAGTGTTCAAACGTGATCTGCTATTAAACCAGAAATTGCAGAGATAAGTTGCAATTACTGTGAGATGCTTATAGGACTAGGATTACACCATCGAAGCCCGAGCCCCAACCCCCAACTTTAGGCCGCAAAAATGAGTGTTCTGGCCGCAAATTGCGGCCAGATTTGAGATAGGTGTCAGGGTTTTTGTGGTAGGTGTCTGCTGTATAGTTTAGGTCTTTGGTGCATGCTACTTTTTCTATTTTCACTCGTATCAAAATCTGGAACAATTTTACCTTAAAATCGACGTTTTGTTAATATGCGATACGGACGATTCGATTTTAGATTCGGCGTTTGCAGTGTATAATAGCCCCTAGGAAGAAGGAATGGTGACGATTTTCATGCGACCTTAGTACTTTTATAGTACTCTTGTCCATCTACCTTAGTACTTTTTTTTAGATTTGCTCACACATTTTCATGCGACCGTTGATACTTCTTGAGATACTAACCGACCAATTATTTATGTGCTTGCAGATTAGGTGATAGTATTTTCCTCGTCTTGCACCACCTAAGGCTTAGCAGTGACTCCCAAATCAGTTGGTCTAAGGCACTAGGTGATGAAGCACCCTCGCTATAATTTTTTATTGCTGCCTTGGCGATAACAAAACCAGTGTTCATTTTTTTTTTCTTTTCACCATTTTTATATTTTCTTCATTTTTTTATTTCCTTCCTACTTTGGCTTTTAGACAAGAGCATTTCAAGGTATCTTCTACTATCCCGAGTTTCAAGACGTGTGTAAGTGCATATAGTATGGTATCAACATTCAAATGTTTGGCTTCCAGAATAGAAACTATTTTTCAGACTTATTTTTATCCTCAGAGTAGTGACTTCCTTCATCTTACTAACCCTTGAGATAACAGCTCATAACTACTTATTACTAGTTCGTTTAAGAAAACTTCTAATTTTCTTGGTTTTCTTAAACTATTCCTATCTTTTGGATGTAATTTTTCACTTTCTACTCTTTTGTTATAAAAGAATTTTTTTTTGAAAATATTGTGCTTATGCAAAATATGATGCAAATTGATGTGTAAATAAGCCCAAAGCTCTCCCAAACCTGTTTACAGCAGTGTCCTCACTGATGTCATCCGTTAAGCTCAAAAACCTGTAGACTTGGGAGGATATTATTAATGGGGGCAAGAATATATGAAAGTGAAAATCCTCCCCCAAACTTATTTTTGGCTCACAAATTTAAGGACAAAAGTTATGTTCAAGAGCCAAAAATATACCCCCTTCAAACATGAGTTAGACAATATGAAGCATTTCAAGAGGAGGTGGGTCATTTGGTCAAAGTAAGTCTTTACAAAGACCAAAAGTTAACACCAACCATTCAAAGATTTTATCAGTATAGCGTATAGATTGGTGAAAGAATGTGTTGTATCGAGTCAAGAAAAAGTGGGGCAGGGATAAGAGGTGGTCTGGAAAAGGTTTGAAATTAGAGAAAAGAAAAAATGATGATGAATGCGAATGATTAGGAAGAAGGAATGGTGATGATTCAACCTCTATAGGTGGAGATTGATCAATCACAAAATCCGTATTGTTTAAAAATTCAAGTTCGTCAGCAAAAAGTTCTTCAAAACTTTTATCAATGGTGTGATTGAACATTTTGCTGTCAAAGAGTTTTGTGCCAGAATTTATCCTACTTGATTCATAAAAAATCATTGAGGTAGAAGACTCGAAAAACTCATCTATCTCATTTTCAAAAATATCTAAATCAAGTTGAATTTCTGGTATTATTGAATTAACGGATTGTGATTCATCAAAACTCACTGAAACTATAGGAACAGAAGAAGAACCGGAGAAAACAGAAGATGAAATGGGTAAACAAATTGGTGTGTCGAGTGTTGCTGTACCAGATGTGGAAGATGGAGGCTGTATTTCTTCGGGTATACCTTTATCATCAACTTCAAGACATATTTGGGGTTCGGGAAGAATTAAAGGCTCAAGATGATGACCACAAGGAAGTGAAAGGATTTGATGAATTGGTGGGACAAAATCATCCAAAATTTCGGGTTCATCAATCAATATATCCCCAACGTCAATCACCTCATTCAAGTGAATGTTAAAATTCTCAAACACCTCATCAAAAGTACGGTTTTCAATCAGTTTTAGTTCAAGAGTGGAGGTGTAGAGATCACAATGGTTGGGTATGGTTTCACTTGAAATAGACCCTTCACAGTCGGGTAAATCGAACACTACAAAGTCACACAACTTATCAGACATTCTATTTGGTGTACTTAATGAATCTTTGAAACCGGAGTTGTGGATTTCAGTTTGGAATGGGGAGGTAAGATTAGGAAGGGTGTACAGTTCTGTCTCACTACCCAAATTCTCATTTTGTCCTCTGCCCGAATCATATACAGAAATTTTTTGGGCAGGTTTGAAATTCTTTGCTTGCATCCACTCTGTTGTTTCCTTCCTAATTTGGTTCGACAATTCCAGAAATTTTTCTAATGTCTGCTCCAGACTAGACTTGGGTTGATAAGGGGTTTCAGTATAAGATTGAAATTCCTGTGGATAATTAAAACTCCCAAATGACCGATTAGAAGAACTGTCTAGAGAAGGTGGAAAAGTCGGATTGGATTGATAGGAATAGAATGGTTGCGAAAATTGGGTGGGAGTAGGATCAATATTATGACAAGAATAATATTGATATGGGTTGGTTGGTTGGCTATTTTCAATAGACATCTTATATGCCACAAACCGCCTATCAAACTCTTCTTTGGACATTAGTGGTGATGGTTGATATTGGTTCGGGTTGAAGCTTTGGCCTCTAGCCCTAGCTATATGCTCAGCAATGGACATTCGTCTAGGGGCTTCCTCACTCTGGGTATGAACTGAAACAGGTGTAGGATTAGGATATGGTTGATAAGACCTAGACTGAGGTGGCCAACTGTTTCTTCCCTTTTGTTCTATATGATCTCTTAAGGACATGGAAGAGCCGGACGGTATACCGAAGGGATTACGAAAACAAGAGATATCTGGTTGTGGACAGCAAAGCTCGGCAAGTGTTCTTCTGTTTAAGTCACCCATTATAAGAAGAGAAGAAAGGGGAAGGGGTAAAAAGGGGAGAAAATAATTGGTTTGTTTTGAGAAATGACGGATTTAGACAAATCACACAAAAATGCAAAAACAACCCTAGAACTAAGGTTACCTAGGCCAGTCTCTAGACCGCTCCTAGACTTCCAATGGACAAGCCGCAGGATCAATCCTCTACCGCTTCTGTACTACTCTTGTAGCCAGGTAAGTGCCAGGTAAGTGGGAGGCTCCCTACTACGAAATTAGTGGTCCTAATTAAGTAACCACTTGCCTTAGACACACTTGTCTAGACACCACAAAAGTAATGCGGATAAGCGATAGATTACCCACGATCTTCCTCTGTCCTTATTGAGCGCGACAGTCCTTAGAGTCTGGTCTAGATATTTTTTAAATTAATGTAGGGTTGATGCAGATGCTCGGTTTGTGATTTGTGGGGCTTAGAAAGGGTGATGAAATCCCCACTTAATCTGGATTTGGTCTTTGCCCCTTAAAGTCCGTATTAAAATATACAAAACAAAACCAATCACAAAACTTTTGCAAAAAGATTTTTTGAGCGGCGCTATTTTGCAAAGAATCCTGCAGAAAATAGATTTTATTGGATTTTAGAGGAGAGAGGAAGAGGTTAGAATCTTACCAGAGAAGACTGAAGCCCTAGATCACCTACACTGCCGCGCTTCTGCCGGCGATGTACCTCCTTTGCCGCGGTTCCGCCGCAAGAGAGAGGGATCTGTTGATAAAATTTTCTCTGTTCCCTTCTGTGCTCCTCTGGATCTCTAAGAATATCTCTGTCTCCTGTTTCCTTAAGTCTGTGACTCCAGATTCCCTCGCAAAATTCACACGACAATCATTAAATATATAATTTGCAGTTTTGTTTTATTTATGATATAGATCGTATAAGAATTCAACACAAATAGTAAGAATAAAAAATTACGCACGTATCCCCGGCAACGGCGCCATTTGATTTGTGTAAAAAAGTGTTTGTAGAATAACTGCAATCAATAACGGTGTCGCGTGTAGCTAGACCGAGGTGAGTATGGGTCGTTCTCTGGAAAACATGGAACCTTTTATTCTTACTTTATATGTGTTGAGAAAGAGAGGAGGAAGGATAAAGAATGTTATAGAATAGTTGTAGGATCTAGATCTACGTTAAACAAAAATGCAAAATATAGATCTAGATTAACTACGGATGTAAGTTTATATAAGAAGAGAGCTTGTAGGGTTCATTAGGATTTAGTAGTTATGGATGATTAATTAAAGATTACTCTTTCTATCATTTAATAGATTTAAAACTAGAACGACGGTGATGCGTGTAGATTAGGGTTTCTGGAGGGAAAATGAATCCCACTCTTAACCCCTATCTCGACACGGAACTCCGTTCATATCTAGTCTTTACCAAAACAATTATTAATCTAATCTCTAATCGCGGTCGGGACTAACAAAGAATTGTTAGCGCGCCCGATTAGGATGTTAATGATTCTTTTGATAAATTTCATAAACTTTATAGGACGTAAAAAGGGTTTAGGGATCTTCATCATCTATTAGCCTACCTTAATCCTATGAACCCTAACAAGCGGAGAATTACATGTGCATGTTGGGAGAAAAAGAGATGGAAAGAAATTGCATAATTAAACTATGAAGAAATAGAATAAGAAAAAGAAATCTACCTTTATTAATCAACAATATTCATTACACTTGAATCCTTAGAAAATGATTACAATTTCTAGTTGCTTCTCGATATCTTCTAAGGAGGTAGACGAACCGTTAATGATCAGCCTGGATGCATGAGCCGTCTTGGACTTCGTGATCTCGTCGGCTTGATAATTTTTCCAAGAGGCTCTCGGTCTTTATTTATAGCTCCAAAGCCAGAACTATTGCTTCCAAATATGGAAACTAACTGTAGAGATTCTCGCCAAAATTTTGCAGCTTCAATCTCCTCAAGATTGCCGCGGATCCGCAGCCCAAGGGGGTATGGCCGCGGATCTGCGGCCATTTAATCTCAACCCTCGATCATATTTCTGGGGCTCTGTCTTTGTGACATTTGGCGATCCTTGGAACCTTTGTAACATGGAAATCTTCTCGTGGTTGCTGCCAGACTTGGTCTCCAAGTTTTGCTTTCTTAATTAGGCAAGTTTTCTTGAACAACTTGATTTCTTAGAAAAATTCTGCACAACTTGGAAAAATTCTGCACAACAACTTAAATAATATTTAGTAGACTTTGTTATCTTAGGATTTGGTCAATGATATTATTTGCATATATTTTCCTACCAAATTCTAATTATAATATATCAACACATGGAAAATAGTATTTTTACAAATAAACCCTCATATGTATGATATATTATAATAAAGACCTTTTTAAATATGGAAATAGTGGGAAAATGTAATAACAAATGTGCAGTTTTATCAACTGAACAAATACCCTCAAACTTATTTTTGATCGTCCCGACCAAACTAGTTTATTCAAGAGAAGGAGAAAAAGAAAGGACAAAACTAAACACACTTTCGTAGGCAAACACGATTGCACCGAGCACGTGCAACAAGCCGTTAAACCTCTAGATGTCCCTAGTAGGAGGAGTGTTGTTTCCTGAGAGTTTTCAGCGGATTACACCCATAAAATCCTATAATAAAAGAGAGATGGTGAAATTTACATATAAAGATAGAACCATAAAAGAAAGACTTTGAAAATAAGAGTTTCCAACTACACTAGCTTTTCAGCTGTTATGAGCCCTATCTTAATAGTGTTAGTGTATATGCCATAGAGGCCATTACTGTATCATACTAGTTTGTATATTACTTAATGGAAGCTTGGGATATTCACCTTGTATATACAATCTTGCTCAAAATAGTAGTACGCTACTTGGTTTGTTTCTACTTCAATGTGTACATGTGTTTATTTTTGTATATCGCCTATACACATTAGTGGAGCTCTTAGGATCTTTGCTTGATTACCAGCGATGTGATGGCCGTCACACTAGTGGGGCTGGGTAATCTATAAGCACATCCTTATGCAGGTCCCTGGTCGCAGGACTATCGAGACAGGGCATCGATACTCCGGAGTAGACTAGCGCATGCGCTTCTCATCCCAGTGTGGGAGACGGTATGTCCCACAGCCGTCAGTACGTCGTACTTGAGATAGTATGCGGGTGCTCGTTAGGTTACGGGTACACTGGACAGGACTCGTCGGGAACTGACTAGTTGGTATTATGCCTATCGTCAGTTATCAGTTCCCAAGTGACATGAGTACAGCTTAGTCCGCTGACTTGACACTGTCACTTCGCCTCGAGTGTGTTCCCACTGTACTTTGATCACTACCCTACCATGGCTCAAAGGAGTCGTGCAAACAGGTAGTGGTTGGATGCAGTCCCGAAGCACTTGGAGGCAGTGACGGTTAGACAGGATTCGTCTCTTCCGGTATTGGGGGTTGACATCGCGCTGTGTCTAGGAGAGCCATTACACGAGTAGTCCCTGGCCAGGGCAAACGAGATATACTGGTAGGCTTCCAGTGTTATCTCAGGGTGTTTTGGGCTTCGCTCCGGCACGACTTGTACCGCTATTGGGGGACTGACGTTTACCGCCCCCTAGGCCCGCCATGCGATGTATCAGACGAACAGACCGGACTGTACGGAGAATGTCACACTCAGGCTCAGTAGGAGTTCAGATGGGTTTCGCCTCGTCGGTCTTCTTGTCGGCATTACCTGGGGACCGTTACGCACAGCTAGTGCCGCTTGCGGTCTGTGGTTAAACCCACTGCCAGCGTAGTGTCGAGTCTTTAGAGTCCCACACAGAAAGCTTTTCGCCTTTAGGCAAAAGAGTAGAGGTCGCATGGTATTGCGACAGGTCGCATGGTTTTGCGACAGGGTTCGGTCACATCCGTGCACTTGTGCACGTACAGTGTCCGGACAGTTTGCACTAGCGGGCTTTGGTTTAAGCCAGATCCTAGTGTACCTTTTGGGATTGGATTTATCCAGTTTGCATTCGTGTTCCTCGGAACGCGGATGCGGGTGTGTATGCACAGTTGACAGGGAGACAGAGGCAGCGGATTCTCATTAGGGTTGTTGACAGTTGACCGTTGACTATTTGACTTTTTGCTCAACCCTAATGAGAATATGATATGTGATTAACTATTATATTAATTAAGTATTATGGTGACATGGTTGTTGACTTTTGTTGACTTTGTTGACTTGTTGACTTTTGTTGACCGGTTGACTAGGCTTGACTAGTTGACCATCATGATAACCATAGCCATCATTTCATGGCAAAGACTTTTGCTTGCTTGCTCATTTGTGTAAAATGAGTGCATGAAATGATATGGTTATGGTTGCTTCAACCATCACATAACACTTGATTTGGTATAATGAGTTATGATGACTTTGGATTATGAGAGGGTGAGAGACAAAAGACTTGCTCATTTTCTTTCTTGCTCATTCTCTCTCTTGTTCTTGAGCTCTCTTGCTCTTGCTTTCACCCTCTTCCTCTTGCTCCCTCTCTTGACTCTATGGTTCACATATCTCATGAGTTGAGAATCAAGAACCATAGATAAAATCCCATACAAATTCTTCTCTACTCATTCTAGTTCACAAGGTTTAGCAAACCGAGTGAACTAGTTTCTTCAAAGTTCGAAGAAGGAGCCAAAGGTTGGAGCTTTCAGGTGGATCTATCTTCGGCGTACGGAGACGACGGGAAGAAGCCAATCCGGACCACTATCGGAGCTTGAAGACGAAGGAGTTCAAGACAAGCAAGGTATAACCCCCTAACCGAGTAGCTAGAAACTCGTAGTTAGGTTGTTAGATAGATGTTTAACCAAGATCCGGATTTTAGGTCCATGTTACCACCTCTATAAAAATCGTTTTTTACCAAATTCCGCATTCCCGAAAGTACCGGGAGAGGTAGCATGGACTTACAGTGGTATCAGAGACTAGTTAAACCTAATCTAACATGTTAGCAAGTAACTAGAAGATCGATCAAAGAAAAAGTCCCGAAAACGAACCCCGAAATTCGAACTTTCTGTCGATTTTTATACTGTTCAAAAGTTGATTATTTTCATCTCTAAAATCGGCTCGGGGTTTTTAAAAGCTACTGTAGAAAAATCACCAAGAGTTCCCCCTAAACGACCGCGGAAACTATTGCCGCGGTTCCGCGGCCTCCTTGGCCCCTCTCTGGTGTTTCTTTGCTACAGTGTACTTGCAGGGGTATTTTGGGATTTTTGAAATATATATTTTCTGCCCAGATTTTCCAGAACGAAAATGTTATTTTTGGGGTCCCGAAAATCCGTATTTTTGATCGAACTTCTAAAAGACTTAAGCTAACGGGTTTTTCTGTAATGTGATATTTGTATTGAACGTCTACTAATCGCTATATGTTGATTAGTGGGGGTTATACAAATCTGTGATATGTAATGTTGCTGGAATGTGTATATGAATATGTTGGATTGTCGCGGGTGAATAGCCGGGGGTTGTGAGACGAGAGTTTTCTTTTCTTTCAATTCATGTAAATTTGTAAATTGATGTAATAATTATTTGTATGGCCGCACAACCGGGTCGGGGTTGTAGCCGTCATTGTATAATTTCTTTTTACTGTTTTTGCTTCTAGGATAGACCCATGGAGGGGGTGCACAAACTACCGGGTATGCCGAAGTGTCGAGTGGCCTACTCATGGAGATGAGGGAGGTTGCTACGCTTCGGGTACTTGGCGGGTAGTTTGCCGCACCCGTAGGGGTCTTGGGTGGGGTATTGGCTATTCACCGCGACCGTGTAATCTGTCTTTCGTTACAGGCTCGTACGAATTACAGATTCCTAGTATATCCAATGTATTCATCTGTGATCTGAAATGTTTATCATTGCAGTATATCTATATATGATATTATTTAGGCGTTGCTTATGTTTTACAGACGCGCTAGCCCAGCCCCCGCTCTGTCGTTAGTTAAGTAACCTAACGGGTAATGACGGGGCCCAGTGGCAAATGCGAATGGCATAAGCGTACGTCATATTTTGGTTGTTTTCTGCAATGGTAGGATTAAATGATGGGACGCATTAAAAGAACTAATGCAAGAATATCACGCATTAAAAGAACTAATGCAAGATAATAAACCAAGTTAAAGTCGTTGGAACACTTTCGAAAAACCACTCGGTTCTTTTCAAAACCAACTTTTAAATGCGGAGCTTGAGCCACTCCTTTTAAAAGCTATCTCGTTCCATCGACCAAATCAAGTTCACTACGTTCACGGTTTTGCCAAAACCATCCGTAGCCCTCCGTCGTTTCACATGAATAGTCAATAGTATTCAAGCTGTGTATGTTGGCCAAAGTCAAGGCACAGTGATTGGTAGCTATTGGGTGTTCATGTGTAGCATAGATAGATGCGTTGGTTTGGGACAGTCGTACTGCCATTTTGGCCAAAGTCAAGGGTAGGTACGGATGGATCCAAATTAACCTGGATAATGACGGGTAGAACTTGACATGTGACTTATGATATTTTGGCCAAAGTCAAGGTCATAAGAGCATGGGGCAAAAATCCACATCGGGAGTTTCATAAGTACTGAAACTTGCTAGATTTGCATACCATTTGGAGAGTGATGATTCTGGTAGGATTCCTTCAGTTTCGTCACGCGATGATATTTGGATCCTGATCCTACTGTGAGTATATGCTACTCCTCGGGGAATTTCTCACTAAACGATCAATGCTATAAACCTAGTAGGTGCCTAGAAAGGTGTTAGCGGGGCTACGCCCCCAGGGAAAAGAGGTTCTTTAATTAAGGAACTTCGCGAAAGCGTTGGAAAACCTCCCTCGAAGTACCGACACCGGCCTGGCTGAACGGTTAAGCAAGTATTGTGCGGTGGGATTGATCCCTACTAATTCTTCCTTTATGGTTTGAGGAGGGATTCGAGAAACAGTGGGAGCCATCCTGTTTAGACAAACTAAAAACCACTCTAAACTTGCAAGAGCATCATGCTGAGTGTTTCTTCTTCTCTCTCCTAATTGCAGCGACCAATCGACATGACTGGACTTAAGTTACTTCTAGATAAAAACATACTGACAGGGCCAAACTACAAAGATTGGCTCAGAAATGTCAAAATGGCAATCACTTACGACAAGCTGGGGTATCTTCTTACCACCAAAGCTCCCCCTGTCCCTGGTCCCACTTCCAGCGTCGCGGACAAGGAAATCTGCAAGACTTGGGAGATTGACAGCGCGAAGGCCAAGTGCCTCGTACTTGCCTCGATGGACAACGAACATCAGAGGAGGCACGAGAATATGGACCTTGAATCCATATTTCTCCATACAAAAGAACTGTATGGAGAGCAATCTCGTATCGCAAGATACGAAGCGTCGAAAAAGTTATTTTCGGCAAAGATGGCCGTCGGATCATCAGTAGCCGAGCACGTGCTAAAGATGATCGGCTACATTGAGGAGCTCGCGGACCTAGGGACCATATTGGAGAGTGAACTCTATACGGACATAGTTCTCCAGTCCCTTCCTTCCACTTACGCCCAGTTCATACTGAACTTCAACTTACAAGAAAAAGAGGTTGAACTTTCAGAGCTCCTCAACATGCTGAGGAGCGCAGAGGGCACCCTACAAAAAGGTAGGGAAACATCCACTTTGTTTGTAGGAGGATCATCTTCTTCTAGGTCCAAGGCGAAAGCCAAGGGAAAGAAGAAGAAAGCCCCCGCCAAACCAAGGGGCGGTGTTAGTAAAGTGGATACGAAGGGAAAAGGTAAAGCAACAAAGAAAGCGGGGAAGCTTGTGGATAAGGAAGAATGCTTCTATTGTCATAAGAAAGGTCACTGGAAGAATGATTGCAGGGCCTGGAAGGCCAGAACACAGGAATTGAAGCAGGTTGCAGCTTCAGCTTCAGGTGTGTATGTCATTGAAAACTGTCTTTCAATAAACTCTACTTCCTGAGTATTGGATACCGGATCAGGATCTCATATCTGTAATTCTTTGCAGGCATTGAGAAACCGTAGAGTTTTGAAGGCAGGTGACATGACCCTCAGAGTTGCGAACGGAGCTAGCATGGATGCTAAAGCCGTGGGGGACTATCACCTGGGAATGTCAGATGGACATGTTTTGGTTTTGCGTAATTGCTTTTTTGTACCCAACGCAAGTTGTAATATCATTTCTGTATCTTTAGTTTCTAAAGAAGGTTATGAATTTGCGTTTGTAAGCAATGTTGTAAACATTCACCTTAATCAAGTTCTGATTGGGTCAGGTACATTGAGTAATGGTATATACGTATTGAACCAACCACATATTTTCAATGTCCAGAATACACACAAAAGAAAGTCTCCAGAAATAAATCAGACTTTCTTGTGGCATTGTAGACTGGGTCATATCAATGAGAGAAGGTTGACGAAGTTACATACAGAAGGGTATTTGAATGCGTTCGAATATCAGTCGTATGCCACTTGTCAATCCTGTCTCAAAGGAAAGATGACAAAGACTCCGTTTACTGGACATGGAGTAAGAGCGAGCTCGCTCTTGGGACTCCTACACAGTGACGTGTGCGGTCCAATGTCTACACATGCGCGAAGCGGCTATTCTTACTTCATTACTTTTACGGATGACTTCTCAAGGTACGGTTATGTCTTCTTAATGAAACATAAGTCCGAAGCCTTTGGAAAATTCCAGGAGTATAAGAATGAAGTAGAGAAACAGACCGGCAAAAGTATTAAGATTCTAAGATCGGATCGAGGTGGAGAATACTTAAGTGCCGAGTTCCTGGACTATTTAAAAGAGAACGGAATTCTCTCTCAGCTTACTCCTCCATACACCCCGCAACATAACGGTGTATCGGAGAGACGGAACCGCACCCTATTGGATATGGTGCGGTCCATGATGAGTAACGCTGAGTTACCGCGATCATTCTGGGGATATGCGCTAGAATCAGCCGCATACCTTTTGAACCGAGTTCCCACTAAGACTGTGCCTACCACGTCATTTGAGATGTGGTTTGGGAAGAGACCCCATCTTAATCACATTAAGACATGGGGAAGTCCAGCTTTTGTCAAAAAGCAGCATGCGGACAAGCTCGAGGCACGCTCAGTACTGTGCAAGTTTGTGGGATATCCAAAGAATTCCAAGGGATATTTCTTCTACTGCGAAGAGGAACAAAAAGTTCTTGTTTCTCGTCATGCCTACTTTTTAGAACACCAGTTCTTAGAAAAGGAAATAAGTGGGAGCGCAGTAGAACTGGAAGAAATTCCAGAACCACGGACTATTACTGAAAGTTTAGTGGAACCAGAGGGTTCGGAAGAACAGGACATTCCTACGCCGCTCCGCAGGAGTAGTAGGCAGACTCATCCGCCCGAGAGATACTACGGTTTTCTCATAGACGGGGATAGAGAGGATTGCATCATAGATTATGATGAGCCTACTAGCTTCCAGCAGGCCGTTCAGAGCGTTGACTCAGTGAAATGGCTGGATGCAATGCGGACCGAAATGGAGTCCATGTACACCAACAAGGTATCGACGTTGGACATTGCTCCAGACGGGGTAAAACCCGTAGGATGCAAGTGGATCTTCAAAAGGAAGATTGGTGTAGATGGGCAGGTTGAGACCTATAAAGCTAGGCTGGTAGCAAAGGGTTTTCGTCAAAGACCTGGCTTG
Organism: Agapanthus africanus; assembly: GCA_030015575.1. Lineage (NCBI taxonomy): Eukaryota > Viridiplantae > Streptophyta > Magnoliopsida > Asparagales > Amaryllidaceae > Agapanthus > Agapanthus africanus. The sequence continues at coordinate 752,606,286 of CM057339.1, forward strand.
GACTATGACGAAACCTTTTCTCCAGTAGCCATGCTGAAATCCATTCGGATCCTTCTTGCCATTGCCGCCTTCCACGATTATGAGATCTGGCAAATGGACGTAAAGACTGCTTTTCTAAATGGAAATTTAGAGGAGTGTGTCTATATGGACCAACCAGAGGGTTTCATTCAGAGTGGGAGCAGCGGAAAGGTGTGCAAGCTGCTTAAGTCCATCTATGGACTAAAGCAGGCATCGCGGAGTTAGAACATCTGCTTTGATGAGACGGTCAAAGAATTTGGCTTTATCAAAAATCCAGATGAACCATGCATCTATAGTAGATTTGTAGCGAGAACTGTAGTATTCCTCGTTTTATACGTGGATGACATTCTCTTAATAGGAAATGACATTCCTATGCTACAATCTGTCAAGGGGTTCTTGTCACACAGGTTCTCCATGAAAGACCTGGGTGATGCCTCATACATTCTGGGGATCCGGATCCATCGTGATAGATCCAAGAGGATAGTAGGATTTTCACAGTCCAGGTACATCGACACCGTACTGAAAAGATTCAGTATGGAAGATTCCAAGCACGGTAACCTACCGGCTTGTCACGGGATCACCCTCTCTAAAGAGATGTCTCCCAAGACTGATTTGGAGAGGGATCGCATGTCTATTATACCCTACGCTTCTGCGGTAGGCTCTATAATGTATGCGATGTTGTGTACCAGACCGGATGTAGCTTATGCACTGAGTGTGGTAAGCCGGTATCAGTCAAACCCTGGGGAGAAACACTGGATAGCGGTAAAGAACATTCTCAAATACCTGAGAAGGACTAAGGAGATGTTCTTGGTGTATGGCGGAAAAGACCTCCAGATCGAGGCCTTTGCTGACTCCAGCTTCCAGAGTGACAAGGATGATTCCAAGTCCATGTCGGGTTTTGTCCTCACCCTCAATGGAGGGGCGGTGTGTTGGAAGAGTTCCAAACAAGAAACCGTTGCAGACTCGACGATGGAAGCGGAATACATCGCTGCATCTGATGCCGCAAAAGAAGCTGTCTGGATGAGGAAGTTCTTGAAAGAACTTCAGGTGGTTCCGTCCATTGTTGATCCAATGCCTTTGTATTGCGACAACAACGGGGCTATAGCTTTAGCGAAGGAACCCAGGTCCCATCAGAGATCCAGGCACATCTTGAGGCGGTATCACCTGATTAGGGAGATCGTGGATCGCCAGGAGATCGAGGTTCGGAGAGTCGCTTCAGAAGATAACACTGCAGATCCATTCACCAAGGCCCTGCCCCAGACTCAGTTCGAGCGGCTGATCGAGATGATAGGTCTTCGATACGCCAGTACATGGCCTTAGTGCAAGTGGGAGATTGTTAGTGTATATGTCCTAGAGGCCATTACTGTATCATACTAGTTTGTATATTACTTAATGGAAGCTTGGGATATTCACCTTGTATATACAATCTTGCTCAAAATAGTAGTACGCTACTTGGTTTGTTTCTACTTCAATGTGTACATGTGTTTATTTTTGTATATCGCCTATACACATTAGTGGAGCCCTTAGGATCTTTGCTTGATTACCAGCGATGTGATGGCCGTCACACTAGTGGGGCTGGGTAATCTATAAGCACATCCTTATGCAGGTCCCTGGTCGCAGGACTATCGAGACAGGGCATCGATACTCCGGAGTAGACTAGCGCATGCGCTTCTCATCCCAGTGTGGGAGACGGTCTGTCCCACAGCCGTCAGTACGTCGTACTTGAGATAGTATGCGGGTGCTCGTTAGGTTACGGGTACACTGGACAGGACTCGTCGGGAACTGACTAGTTGGTATTATGCCTATCGTCAGTTATCAGTTCCCAGGTGACATGAGTACAGCTCAGTCCGCTGACTTGACACTGTCACTTCGCCTCGAGTGTGTTCCCACTGTACTTTGATCACTACCCTACCACGGCTCAAAGGAGTCGTGCAAACAGGTAGTGGTTGGGTGCAGTCCCGAAGCACTTGGAGGCAGTGACGGTTAGACAGGATTCGTCTCTCCCGGTATTGGGGGTTGACATCGCGCTGTGTCTAGGAGAGCCATTACACGAGTAGTCCCTGACCAGGGCAAACGAGATATACTGGTAGGCTTCCAGTGTTATCTCAGGGTGTTTTGGGCTTCGCTCCGGCACGACTTGTACCGCTATTGGGGGACTGACGTTTACCGCCCCCTAGGCCCGCCATGCGATGTATCAGACGAACATACCGGACTGTACGGAGAATGTCACACTCAGGCTCAGTAGGAGTTCAGATGGGTTTCGCCTCGTCGGTCTTCTTGTCGGCATTACCTGGGGACCGTTACGCACAGCTAGTGCCGCTTGCGGTCTGTGGTTAAACCCACTGCCAGCGTAGTGTCGAGTCTTTAGAGTCCCACACAGAAAGCTTTTCGCCTTTAGGCAAAAGAGTAGAGGTCGCATGGTAATGCGACAGGTCGCATGGTTTTGCGACAGGGTTCGGTCACATCCGTGCACTTGTGCACGTACAGTATCCGGACAGTTTGCATTAGCGGGCTTTGGTTTAAGCCAGATCCTAGTGTACCTTTTGGGATTGGATTTATCCAGTTTGCATTCGTGTTCCTCGGAACGCGGATGCGGGTGTGTATGCACAGTTGACAGGGAGACAGAGGCAGCGGATTCTCATTAGGGTTGTTGACAGTTGACCGTTGACTATTTGCTCAACCCTAATGAGAATATGATATGTGATTAACTATTATATTAATTAAGTATTATGGTGACATGGTTGTTGACTTTTGTTGACTTGTTGACTTTGTTGACTTTGTTGACCGGTTGACTAGGCTTGACTAGTTGACCATCATGATAACCATAGCCATCATTTCATGGCAAAGATTTTTGCTTGCTTGCTCATTTGTGTAAAATGAGTGCATGAAATGATATGGTTATGGTTGCTTCAACCATCACATAACACTTGATTTGGTATAATGAGTTATGATGACTTTGGATTATGAGAGGGTGAGAGACAAAAGACTTGCTCATTTTCTTTCTTGCTCATTCTCTCTCTTGTTCTTGAGCTCTCTTGCTCTTGCTTTCACCCTCTTCCTCTTACTCCCTCTCTTGACTCTATGGTTCACATATCTCATGAGTTGAGAATCAAGAACCATAGATAAAATCCCATACAAACTCTTCTCTACTCACTCTAGTTCACAATGTTTAGCAAACTGAGTGAACTAGTTTCTTCAAAGTTCGAAGAAGGAGCCAAAGGTTGGAGCTTTCAGGTGGATCTATCTTCGGCGTACGGAGACGACGGGAAGAAGCCAATCCGGACCACCATCGGAGCTTGAAGACGAAGGAGTTCAAGACAAGCAAGGTATAACCCCCTAACCGAGTAGCTAGAAACTCGTAGTTAGGTTGTTAGATAGATGTTTAACCAAGATCCGGATTTTAGGTCCATGTTACCACCTCTATAAAAATCGTTTTTTACCAAATTCCGCATTCCCGAAAGTACCGGGAGAGGTAGCATGGACTTACAAATAGTCATGAAAAGATGTTTGAAATCATATCATCCCTCAATAAAACATCGTTTTTATTCTTCATTCCTACCTTTCATCCAAACATCGATCATATACCCCTACGTGTGTGTAATTGACATCCCTACACTCGGAGAATTCAATTCAAACTATCATACTCTTGTCCATCTACCTTAGTACTTTTTTTAGATTTGCTCATACATTTTCATGCGACCGTTGATACTTCTTGAGGTACTAACCGACCGATTACTTATGTACTTGTAGATTAGGTGATAGTATTTTCCTCGTCTTGCACCACCTAAGACTTAGCAGTGACTCCCAAACCAGTTGGTCTAAGGCACTAGGTGATGAAGCACCCTCGCTATAATTTTTTATTGCTGCCTTGGCGATAACAAAACCAGTGTTCATTTTTTTTCCTTTTCACCATTTTTATATTTTCTTCATTTTTTTATTTCCTTCATACTTTGGCTTTTAAACAAGAGCATATCAAGGTATCCTCTACTATCCCGAGTTTCAAGACGTGTGTAAGTGCATATAGTAGGGTATCAACATTCAAATATTTGGCTTCCAGAATAGAAACTATTTTTCAGACTTATTTTTATCCTCAGAGTAGTGACTTCCTTCATCTTACTAACCCTTGGGACAACAGCTCATAACTACTTATTACTAGTTCGTTTAAGAAAACTTCTAATTTTCTTGGTTTTCTTAAACTATTCCTATCTTTTGGATGTAATTTTTCACTTTCTACTCTTTTGTTATAAAAGATTTTTTTTTTGAAAATATTGTGCTTATGCAAAATATGATGCAAATTGATGTGTAAATAAGCCCAAACCTGTTTACAGCAGTGTCCTCACTGAAGTCATCCGTTAAGCTCAAAAACCTGTACACTTGGGAGGAAATTATTAATGGGGGCAAGAATATATGAAAGTGAAAATCATCCCCCAAACTTATTTTTGGCTCACAAATTTAAGGACAAAAGTTATGTTCAAGAGCAAAAAATATACCCCCCTCAAACATGAGTTAGACAATACGAAGCATTTCAAGAGGAGGTGGGTCATTTAGTCAAAGTAAGTCTTTACAAAGACTAAAAGTTAACACCAACCATTCAAAGATTTTATCAGTATAGCGTATAGGTTGGTGAAAGAATGTGTTGTATCGAGTCAAGAAAAAGTGGGGAAGGGATAAGAGGCGGTCTGGAAAGGGTTTGAAATTAGAGAAAAAAAAGAATGAGGATGAATGCGAATGATTAGGAAGGAGTGGTGACGATTCAACCTTTATAGGTGGAGATTGATCAATCACAAAATCCGTATTGTTTAAAAATTCAAGTTCGTCAGCAAAAGGTTCTTCAAAACTTTTATCAATGGTGTGATTGAACATTTTGCTGTCAAAGAGTTTTGTGCCAGAATTTATCCTACTTGATTCATAAAAAATCATTGAGGTAGAGGACTCGAAAAACTCATCTACCTCATTTTCAAAATTATCTAAATCAAGTTGAATTTATGGTATTATTGAATTAACGGATTGTGATTCATCAAAACTCACTGAAACTATAGGAACAGAAGAAGAACCGGAGAAAATAGAAGATGAAATGGGTAAACAAATTGGTGTGTCGAGTGTTGTTGTACCAGATGTGGAAGATGGAGGCTGTATTTCTTCAGGTATACCTTTATCATCAACTTCAAAACATATTTGGGGTTCGGGAAGAATTAAAGGCTCAAGATGATGACCACAAGGAAGTGAAAGGATTTGATGAATTGGTGGGACAAAATCATCCAAAATTTCGGGTTCATCAATCAATATATCCCCAACGTCAATCACCTCATTCAAGTGAAGGTTAAAATTCTCAAACAACTCATCAAAAGTACGGTTTTCAATCAGTTTTAGTTCAAGAGTGGAGGTGTAGAGATCACAAGGGTTGGGTATGGTTTCACTTGAAATAGACCCTTCACAGTCGGGTAAATCGAACACTACAAAGTCACGCAACTTATCAGACATTCTATTTGGTGTACTTGATGAATCTTTGAAATCGGAGTTGTGGATTTCAGTTTGGAATAGGGAGGTAAGATTAGGAAGGGTGTACAGTTCTGTCTCACTACCCAAATTCTCATTTTGTCCTCTACCCGAATCATATACTGAAAATTTTTGGGCAGATTTGAAATTCTTTGCTTGCATCCACTCTGTTGTTTCCTTCCTAATTTAGTTCGACAATTCCAGAAATTTTTCTAATGTCTGCTCCAGACTAGACTTGGGTTGATAAAGGGTTTCAGTATAAGATTGAAATTCCTGTGGATAATTAAAACTCCCAAATGACCGATTAGAAGAACTGTCTAGAGAAGGTGGAAAAGTCGGATTGGATTGATAGGAATAGAATGGTTGCGAAAATTGGGTGGGAGTAGGATCAATATTATGACAAGAAGAAATTGATATGGGTTGGTTGGTTGGCTATTTTCAATAGACATCTTATATGCCACAAACCGCCTATCAAACTCTTCTTTAGACATTAGTGGTGATGGTTGATATTGGTCCGGGTTGAAACTTTGGCCTCTAGCCCTAGCTATATGCTCAGCAATGGACATTCGTCTAGGGGCTTCCTCACTCTGGGTATGAACTGAAACAGGTGTAGGATTAGGATATGGTTGATAAGACCTAGACTGAGGTGGCCAACTGTTTCTTCCTTCTTGTTCTATATGATCTCTTAAGGACATGGAAGAGCCGGACGGTATACCGAAGGGATTACGAAAACAAGAGATATCTGATTGTGGACAGCAAAGCTCGGCAAGTGTTCTTCTGTTTAGGTCACCCATTATAAGAAGAGAAGAAGGGGGAAGGGGTAAAAAGGGGAGAAAATAATTGGTTTGTTTTGAGAAATGACGGATTTAGACAAATCACACAAAAATGCAAAAACAACCCTAGAACTAAGGTTACCTAGGTCAGTCTCTAGACCGCTCTTAGACTTCCAAATGACAAGCCGCAGGATCAATCCTTTACAGCCTCTGTACTACTCTTGTAGCCAGGTAAGTGCCAGGTAAGTGGGAGGCTCCCCACTACGAAATTAGTGGTCCTAATTAAGTAATCACTTGCCTTAGACACACTTATCTAGACACCACAAAAGTAATGCGGATAAGCGATAGATTACCCACGATCTTCCTCTGTCCTTATTGAGCGCGACAGTCATTAGAGTCTGGTCTAGATATTTTTTAAATTAATGTAGGGTTGATGCAGATGCTCGGTTTGTGATTTGTGGGGCTTAGGAAGGGTGATGAAATCCCCACCTAATCTGGATTTGGTCTTTGCCCCTTAAAGTCCGTATTAAAATATGCAAAACAAAACCAATCACAAAACTTTTGCAAAAAGATTTTTTGAGCGGCGCTATTTTGCAAAGAATCCTGCAGAAAATAGATTTTATTGGATTTTAGAGGAGAGAGGAAGAGGTTAGAATCTTACCAGAGAAGACTGAAGCCCTAGATCACCTACACTGCCGCGCTTCCGCCGCTGATGTACCTCCTTTGCCGCGGTTCCGCCGCAAGAGAGAGGGATCTGTTGATAAAATTTTCTCTGTTCCCTTTTGTGCTCCTCTGGATCTCTAAGAATGTCTCTGTCTTCTGTTTTCTCAAGTCTGTGACTCCAGATTCCCTCGCAAAATTCACACGACAATCATTAAATATATAATTTGCAGTTTTGTTTTATTTATGATATAGATCGTATAAGAATTCAACACAAATAGTAAGAATAAAAAATTATGCACGTGTTCCCGACAACGACGCCATTTGATTTGTGTAAAAAAGTGTTTGTAGAATAACCGCAATCAATAACGGTGTCGCGTGTAGCTAGATCGAGGTGAATACGGGTCGTCCTCTGGGAAACGCGGAACCTTTTATTCTTAGTTTAGATGTGTTGAGAAAGAGAGGAGGAAGGATAAAGAATGTTGTAGAATGGTTGTAGGATCTAGATCTACGTTAAACAAAGATGCAAAATATAGATCTAGATTAATTACGGATATAAGTTTATATAAGAAGAGGGCTTGTAGGGTTCATTAGGATTTAATAGTTATGGATGATTAATTAAAGATTACTCTTTCTATCGTTTAATAGATTTAAAATTAGAACGACGGTGATGCGTGTAGATTAGGGTTTCTGGAGGGAAAATGAATCCCACACTTAACCCCTATCTCGACGCGGAACTCCGTTCATATCTAGCCTTTACCAAAACAATCATTAATCTAATCTCTAATCGCGGTCGGGACTAACAAAGAATTGTTAGCGCGCCCGATTAGGATGTTAATGATTCTTTTGAAAAAGTTCATAAACTTTATAGGACGTAAAAAGGATTTAGGGATCTTCATCATCTATTAACCTCCCCTAATCCTACGAACCCTAACAAGCGGAGAATTATTCGCGCATGTTGGGAGAAAAAGAAATGGAAAGAAATTGCATAATTAAACTACGAAAAAATAGAATAAGAAAAAGAAAGCTACTTTTATTAATCAACAATATTCATTACACTTGAATACTTAGAAAATGATTACAATTTCTAGTTGCTTCTCGTTCTCTTCTAAGGAGGTAGACGAACCGTTGATAATCAGCCTGGATGCATGAGCCGTCTTGGACTTCGTGATCTCATCGGCTTGATAATTTTTCCAAGAGGCTCTCGGTCTTTATTTATAGCCCTAAAGCCAGAACTATTGCTTCCAAATATAGAAACTAACTGTAGAGATTCTCGCCAAAATTTTGCAGCTTCAATCTTCTCAAGATTGCCGTGAATCCGCGGCCCAAGGGGGGTATGGCCGCGGATCTGCGGCCATTTAATCTCAATCCTCGATCATATTTCTGGGGCTCTGTCTTTGTGACATTTGGCGATCCTTGGAACCTTTGTAACATGGAAATCTTCTCGTGGTTGCTGTCAGACTTGGTCTCCAAGTTTTGCTTTCTTAATTAGGCAAGTTTTCTTTAACAACTTGATTTCTTGGAAAAATTCTGCACAACAACTTGGAAAAATTCTGTAGACTTTGTTCTCTTAGGATTTGGTCAATGATAGTATTTGCATACATTTTTCTACCAAATTCTAATTATAATATATCAACACATGGAAAATAGTATTTTTACAAATAAACCCTCATATGTATGATATATTATAATAAAGACTTTTTTAAATATGGAAATAGTAGGAAAAATGTAATAACAAATGTGCAGTTTTATCAACTGAACAGGTGCTCTGGTTGTTTCGAGAGGAAGAGGAGGGTGCTCGGTTTGGAGGTAGGCGGAGGCTCGTCGACGTCGATGAGGTGTAGCGAAGGAGCTCGAGTGCAATGGTGAGAAGAGAAGGTCGGGAAGCTAGGTGCTTGGTAGTGGTTGAGGGAGGTGGTGCCGGTGACGAGGAGGAGATCGGCGGTAGAGTTTGCAGTGGGTTGGTGCGTTTTGAGGGGTGAGGGAGTAAGAGAGAGAATGGGAGAGAGTGTGTGTGAGTGAGCGGTTGAGAAGATGAAGGAGATGGCCGCAGAGGTTACGGGGACGTTGGGGTGAGGACGATGTCGTGGAGGAGCGCGGGTCGTGGGGAGCTCGTTGCGATAAAAAGGGAGGACATTGGGAGAGATTGAAAGAAGAGTGAAGGAAGAAGAGAGGGGGTCGGGCTGGGGGCTGAGGTCGTGGGCCGAACCGTGGAGGAAAAAGAAAGAGAGAGAAGAATGGGCCGAGTTTGAGGTTGGGAATTAGTTAGGGTTTGGATAGAAAATAAATTGAGTTGGGATTATAGAATTAGGAATAATAACAATTATAGAAATATAGGAGAATTATTCATAGGAAATATTGAAGAAAATTAAATATGAAATAGGGAAAATATTTAGGGAACTTATCAAAAGAAATCTTATTAAAACATGAAATAGATCGTACGGCAAATACCGGTTAATACAATTACTGGGTCAATTGGATGTACTGGGCTGAGTTGGCCTACGTATCTGTTCAACATGTAGAGAATGCCAGCAAGTATATGTTTTAGCATAGTCGTATATATATGGGAACACTTCATGGTAAGTAATAGGATCTTGAAAACAACCTAAATGATTTTTTTGTTTTGTGCATGCTTTCCCCGCGTGATTTTGTTTCTGAACTTGGCAATATATACAGTAGACTTTTGTGGCGTGTACTACAAATGCACAACAGGTTTCTGATAGACTAAAACTTGGGTCTCATCTTTGAGCACAATTTCATGGATTTTTTTGTAAGGGTATACCTATAAACAAGAACAAATTATAAGTAAAATTTTCGAGTTTCACCCGGATGTGCATTTAAGAGTATGCAAGTACAAGATTTATATATGTAGTATGATTTATACAGAAACTCATTTCTTCCTTTAACTGAAAGAGGATGGCATTTAAAAAAAGCAGATTAAAGTAAAAAAAAAATCCAAATCTTTTGATTACTTAGATTTTATCTTTAACTTCAAAAGGTAAAAAAGAGTAGAGCTTGTCTTATCATTTTCTGCAAATTAGCTTCTATAGATACCATCTTTAGAGGTTTTGACATTATTAAGTGGAATGGCATGATGATATTGTTATAAAGTTTGCTTGAAAGTTTGCAAAAAAAAAAGCCTGGGCTTGCTATATAATTGCTGCCAGTATGTTTCTGTCTCTGCGGTTGACTTGAATGAAAGTAGGGGCATAACCATCAACTTTATTTGAACCCATCTGATAGCTAACTAAACATGCACATCAATGCTTCAAATTTCACTTGCAAGCACAATTACTGATACATGAGTATGCAGATACTGTTTATTATCTAGGCGTATTTTAAAAAAAATTCTGCTCTTAATATCGATAGATTTAAGATTAGTAGTATAATATCTTCGGTAATCAACCATTTCTAAACGTGAGAAATAAATAATTCTTTTTTTTTTCTGTCAGATGACTCAAAGCATTGAGAAAGTACTGCGGTTGGATCTTCAACTGAAATTATGCTTGCAAAGGGCAATGCCGAATATTGACATCAGCTGGTCGATTATAATATTTTGTTTCCATATACAGAGGAATCCCAAGTATCCAGATTTTAAGAACAAATACACTGTAGCTGAAGGCAAGTTCCAATATTGGACACAAGACTGTGCTCGCTTGCAAGCCAATGAAAACCATGCTGTTTCTGTTTTGCATGTCGATGATTTAATGCCTTTCTAATAGCGATGAAGATGCTGGTATCATTGAATTACATCATGTGGCAGTGTCCTACCAATCAAGGTTCATTTTGCATCTCATAACACCCCCCCCCCCCCCCCCCCCCTCACACACACACACAAAAAAAAAGGCTTGCCATGCTTTAATACCTTAACAAGTCTCAATGATCATCCCCCCCCCCTCCTCGCGTTTTGTATAATCCGAATATTAAGATTATAAGATTTTTTGTTCTTCCAATCATACTCCTATATGTTATTTACTTTTGATATAGAATTGCCAGTTATAGCTAAAAAGTATAAGCTTTGAATTTGATGATTAAACAGAGAGCTAATCCTCTTAAGCAGATATAGCAGTTGTGAGTAGGAAATCATTTTCATCAGTGGGAGCTGTACCATAAACTAGAACCATTGCCGTCAATGTTAGTTATGCCTTTTCCCATCAAAATGGAATTGGCTATGAAGCAAGGCTTTTTATGAAAGTTCTGAATTTTTTTTTATGATGAGATACTGACATTACACCAGTCCTCTTTGAACTATTGCCAAAATTTCTCGCCAATGACACTATGGGAGATGGAGGGGTTTGCCATAATCCTAAATGACCACATGTTGTTCTCCAAATTCTGTTAGACTTGGAAGAAAAGTTTAAATAAACTAGGAAAAATGATAGATTTTTATAGGAAATTACATCAGCACAGATCTAGCTAAGTGCAAAACAGAACACAAGATATTCTTTCTTTTCGGCCAACAATATTCAAACTGTAATATTTCTAGTGTTTTCCCTTCAAAAACATTGCTTATAACAATTCTATACTATCTGAATAAACTGCTTATCATTTTGTCAACGCTTTGTTCTTTGATACACTGTAAAATGGTTACATTTCCATTAATTTCCACTCGCTGAGTTTTTTGGAACTTTGAACCATCTCTGATCTATTTACTCATTACTTGTTTATACTTTTATAATGAGTACTCATCACTGATTTCTATTATGAATTTTGAGCCGCTAAGCATTCCAAACAAAATTGACCCCAAAAGTCTCCACGGGTAAGTTCATCTCATATGAAATTTCTCACCTGGAAACTTGAGGTCATTCTGCATCTATCCCCCTCACTCTTCTATGTTGACGACAAGATTATTAATTTTGACATGCCAACCATTGAGTCAATATTTAATAGACGCTTATCTTTCTTCTCACTAGGTGCAATATCATTTTCCTTGTAAGTGTACTATTCCATTGACATGTCACAATGTGCAGCAATGCGAGTATGGCTTATATCTGCAAAGCTGTGATAGAGGTGTAAATGGAATGCAGTTTTCAATTTTTTTAATGTTGTTTGTTATCATAGTTTAATTTTGTTGTTGTTGTTGTCGTTGTTGTTCCTCAGTCAAAAACTTCTTTAAAAAATTAATGTTCAACTTCATGGCATCAGCATAAACTGCTATAGAATATTTGTTAATTGTTAAAGTTATTTTTAAAGCAGAGTAGAGTTTAAAGTTAGAGAAGAGTTGGAGGAATGATGGGCTTTTACACATAGACTTTTAATAATTAGTGGGTTCCAACAATAAGACTCAAGCCTTGTTAAGGAGTGAATGGAATGCAGTTTTCATTTTTTTTATTGTTGTTTGTTATCATAGTTTAATTTTGTTGTTGTTGTTGTCGTCGTTGTTGTTCCTCAGTCAAAAACTTCTTTAAAAAATTAATGTTCAACTTCATGGCATCAGCTTAAACTGCTATAGAATATTTGTTAATTGTTAAAGTTATTTTTAAAGCAGAGTAGAGTTGGAGGAATGATGGGCTTTTACACATAGACTTTTAATGATTAGTGGGTTCCAACAATAAGACTCAAGTCTTGTTAAGGAGTGACCCATTTGCCATTGACTCTGATATCATATTAAAGTTATTTTTAAAGTAGAGTAGAGTTTAAAATTAAAGAAGAGTTAGAGGAGTGATGAGTTTTTTTACACATGGGCTTTTAATGATAAGTGGGTTCCAACAATAAGACTCAAGTCTTGTTGAGGTGTGACCCATTTTATATTTTATATCCATATGTTTATTTTGTTGTTTCCATTGTGAGACTGGGTCTTATTCTTATAGCCTTAATGTAAGATTAATGTTTTCAAATTGGCATGCCCAGTAATGATCGTTTTCATGAGTGTGTCTTTTAATGACGCTTTTCCTTGATTTTCACCTTTCCAGTTATGATGCCTCCATGATTCACCGAGAGAATCTCAATCTTGGGCAGGATGCAGAAAGAATGGTGCTATTTTTTAATTTTTTGTAGTCCTGAATCCTGATCGATTTGAATTTGAGGTACCTCAAGTTCTCTACCTTGATTTAGTTTGTCAACAACTTTCTTTTCTTTAATCTTGTTTTGTCTTATTAATTATGTGTGCTGTGTGATGGCATTTGCTCTGCCCTACCTGAACTTAGGTTACAAACGAGTTGGTTACTGACTTCCAGGTTGGTGCCCACGAGATTCCTTGCTCAATAGGAATACTCGAGGCAAAAGGGACATACCTCTGGGTTTGCCAAGGACCGATGAAGTTCTTTTCGCAGCAAGAAACCAAACTCGGATTCGATCTGCCCCCCCCCCCCCCCCCCCCCGGCTGGGAGGCATCTACCTCATCCCGATCACAAGGAGACATAATTGGATTCCTTTTGACCTTCAAAAATATATTTCTGAAGCAATGCACCGTTAAGTTCATTGCATTTCACCATTGCTGATCCCCATGCTCCTCCTTGTCCCATGGATCTTGTCGCCACGGAAAATTATAGCCCGTGATACCTTATTAAAAGTTTACGAAAATTAATTTATTCGGGCGATGAAAATCTTTAAGAAACCAAAAAGTAAAATTGAAGGTTACTTGATCAATCCTACAAGTTTCTTGACATTTGGGAAATAATACTTTGATGGACAAAGTAAGATTAAGAAACTAAATCATCTTCGACGCTGAATCTTACCCTTTATCCAAATTTAGCATACGTGACCTGCAATTTCTTTGGAATTATTGCTAGTATGGGCAGCATTAATTCGCTATGAATTTATAGTTGTTACCTCACTTTCATTCAGAGATATCCATATGGTGAGCACGTGTACTCATCGATGGTCGTACATTTCGACACTCCATGTGCATAAACTTATGCACCTAAATATATCTGGCAACTAAATGAGAGCAAGCAAGCAGTAGGATTCAATCCGCATAGGATGTTTCCTTTCCGATGCAAATCGGACAATTAAATATGGTAAGTGAAATGTAGCTTTCAATCCTCATAGAATGCTAGCTTCCTTCTCCTTACCAATTCATGTGCCTCACATGCATCTTGTCTCGCAATCATTGAAGCCGTAACTAGTTCTGGATCTTGTCTAGGAGTTCAAATTTTACCGCAACATTCTTCCGTTCTCGACGAAATCCCTTTCTTTAGAAATTAAAAACCATTCCATAGTCTTGCTTGGAGATTTATTTTGCCAATTGCCATTCTTGAAAGTTATGGTATTTGAATGCTGTTCTAAGTTTCTTTCTATGCAAGAATTTATTTCTTGATCGTGTATCCTAGCCTGAAAACATTCTAACAAGATGAACCACTAACTCTAGGCATCATCCAAGAGATAAATTACACTTTAAACTTAGAAGAAACACAAGACTAGTGTCAAAAATATTATAGAAAACTCATCTCAGATTACATCAGTAACTTAATATCAATCCAAAACTATATCTCATTCAAAAGTAGTAAATATTTTCTTTGTACAGTGGCTAACATGTAGCTTTTGTTTGGGATGGGATCATTACAGAGAACATACAGCACCAAAACCCAATTGATTTTTTGTTCTGTTTTAATTTTTTTTCTTTCCTTTTGTCAACAATTATATCCTGGGGAACCCAAGCAAAACAGATCTCTTCATCTCTCTTTTGTATCATCATAAGTTCGAGCTCAATCCTCTTGCTTCAGATCTTCTCATTATCCTCAACCTCTTGCAAGAAGAAACAAACATCCCCCACGGCACATCTCCAACCAACATCCAATCCTCATCTTTATCTTCATACGCGATTTCATAGTCTAAACATTCCTTGGACTTCTCAAAACACTTGAACATCGTCTCTAACGCCTCTCTTAATTCCTTGTACCCTTTATACATCTTAAGGTCGATTTTTCTCAAGTATGGAGCCCCATCCATGCTAACTTTCACAAACATCTCCTCGGCTCTCCTCGCCTGCAGAGTGTTGTTCTTCCTATAGGATCCAACCGGCGGCCATCCTACAACTTGTGCCCTGCAAGAATCATTAATTTACGGATTCATTAGTCTTCGGTCAGCAACATATATATATATATATATATATATATATATATATATATATATATCCAGTATCAAAATATTTTATTGTAGACTTACTTAGCCGCGGGTGGTGCAGCTTCTTGAGCAGACTCCGATGGCTTGGTATCGGATCGAGTGTCGTCGTCTATTGCCCGCTTGTTGCACCGAGTTGGTTTCTTTGGCTCATCGCCGGTTCCGGGCAAGCCGAGCCTTAGCTCTGTTGCCTTGAGGTTGTCAAGTTCTTTGTCGTAGCTCCTTTTTCCTTCCATTTTTCCAAGGGCAAATAGATTGTGATGATGCAAGAGTTTTGTGTGTTTGTTTTGGTGAGTGGCGAGAGGCTGTAGGGGTTGTTTTTATACTGTTATAGATAGAAAAAGGAATATAGAATTAGGCTTTAATTTTTTCTTTTCTTTTCTTTCTCTTTATTAATTAAGGTGGGGGCAATGGACAACTAGGCTGGTCGGTTTGATGGGGGGCACCCATGAGACAAGTGTGTCCAAAGATAATGGGCCTGGTTCGGTTTGGTTCGGTTAGGAAAGAGACAGCCCGTGTGGGTGGGCCAGGGCGTGAGCCCGGAGCCTAACCCCGTGGGCATGTCCGCGTTTGAGATTTGGTTGAGATTTGGGTATGAGATGGAGAGATTGAGTTTCTCTTGATTTTGTTTGAAATTTCTAATCATCACCGTTGAATCGAATTTTAAGTCGATAATCTCGACTGCTGGGCCAGAATCAAACAAATTATCGTGAGAACTTGTTGATGGAGACAATTATCTAATATAAAAGGGTTAGCTTCTTGTAGGTGATTAGACTTTATTAAGTTACCTAATCAGAGTTTTAATTAAAATTAAGCATCCTGTAATTATAGGTTACATGTATTTATTCCATTGATTTAATTATAATTGTCTAATAACAAGTTTAAACCATAGAAGCCACACTCAAGAGGCATTTTTGAATTATATATTTAAAATCTTATATTTGCTTAAAAGACTATTTGGTTATCATTGCTAGAATCCATGCAAGTGGCTAATTAAATATTTGAATATTTGTAATTTATGTGTCTACTTGACAATTTCTAACTTCTAATTAAGCATTCTAATATGATTATATTAATGTTAATTGATATACCATCTTGAGTAGGAGAAATGGAGTATTTATATTGCGACTCTGTAGCATGTACATTCATTTTTGGATTATGAGAATAGATTCTGGAAGGAAAAAAAGAGCGTTTTAATGTTTTTAATCTTTTTTATTTGTTATTTTCTCGACAAAAGAGCTGGGTAGTACAAATTTATATTGAATTACTATAGCTCTAAAAAAGCAGAGTTAAAACTACCTTATAATAAGTAGATATCCATGGTTTGTACCTGGGATGAGGTGCAATTCTAATTCTAAAATCATGATAACAGTCGAATGATATTTTTATATTCTATCCCGTCCTGCGTGCCAAATGCTTTTTTCTTTCTTTCATGGGTCTAAATCTAGGCTTTTGCCTTGTAGTTTCATCTGTTTGATAATTATTGGAAACTTCCAGCAAACATATATAAACTTTCAAAACACATACATGATAGCCATATGAAAATTGTTCCCATGAAGAAATTATTCAGCTGGAATTTGAAGTTTGTTCCCTATGTCCAAATGAAGTGGAGACAGCCATGTGTTGCCTTTTATCTGGCAACAGCATTTGATGCTGAGAAATAATGGAGCAAACCCACACTGAGAAATAATGCTAGCTCCACTTCCATATAAGATCCAACCCTTTCTATGTAATTGGTCGGCCACTGTTGTACTGCTTAATAGAGCAGATGAGGGTTGGAGCTAGGCTAAATCAACAATTAATAAAGACAACAAAAGAAAAAAAATTAAAGGGTTATTTCCATAAGCGGTACCAATTATTTCCATGTTTGGCAGAAAACAACCGAAAACTGTGACACTTCAAAAAGATATCATGAATAATGGATAACGTCGGTCAATCATAACGGCGTTAGCTATAATCAATGGCCAAAAGGTCCCTGCTGTGGCCTGACTTTGACGGGCCTTATTTTTTTTTTTTCCTTCGATTAACCCCTGGGGTCTACAGTGACCTAGGTCAGGCCACTATAGATCGAGGCCTACAATGTCGCCCTCTTCCTCATAATCAATTGGTCCTCTTGATAAATACGATTCACTAAATTATGTAATTGTTAATTCTTTTATTAACAATTTAAAATGGTTATTATTAAATAACACTGATGATGGGGACGCTAGGGCTACGGTCTGATTAGGGCTAGAAAAGAGATGGGAACAGAAGTGCAGGAGGATGGAGGAGGGACCGAGTTGAGTTTACGTACTTAGCGGTGGGTGGAGGTGGGGGGTAAGGAAGACATTGAGGATTGGTTTTTGGTTTTGGGTATGTTAGGGAGGAAGGAGAAGGGTGACAGTTGAACTGGAGAGGGCAGCGGTGCCGGTGGAGGGTGCACAAGGTGTGGGGTCACGATAAGAGAAGAAGAAGAGGGTTGTTGTTGTTGTGGATGTTGTTTTTTTTTATTGGGTTTCTTACATACAACCTGCAATCTTTTATATTTACATATATCCCTTTCTGATATTTGTATTTATGTATACCCTTCTCAAATCTTATATGTTGTTTCAAAAAACCTTTCTCAAATCTTTTATATTTTCCGTATTTGTATCAAATAAACTAAGTAAAGTTTATCATTGCAACTCGGAAAAGCATAGTTTTGAGCAAACATGGATGAAAATGTGTTTTTTATAACAATCTAGAGATTTCAAGGGGGTATCTAATAATAAAATAATTAGAAGATGGTGTATGTAAATATAGAAGATCGTGTATATACAAAAAACCTTATTTATTTTGAGGCTTGGGCTATTTTGATCTTGTGACCAAGTGCTAGGATAATTATTAGCGACAAGTAGACAAAACAATAACAGACGTCTGAAGAATCTCGTTCAGATGTCTGGCAAAACTAGAGAGCGAAGCCAGACATTTGCCGAAGGAGTCGCAGACGTTTGAGAAGCGGCAATCAAATTTCGGCAATCATATATGATTGAAAACCGCATCAGCCACGCTTATGAAGGGCAGACGTCTGATGAGTAGTTTGACAGACCTCTGCGTCTAATTTAGTATTTCTAGGATTTGATTGCTGGACATCTGTGACTCCTTCAGCAGACGTCTGGTTTTGCTCTGTAGTTTTGCCAGACGTTTGAACGAGATTCTTCAAACGTCTGTTGTTTTGTCTGCTTGTCGCTAATACGCCCCCGTAAGATTGAGACTCCGTTGGATCTTGGAGCGAAATTTGAGAAATTGACTGCGTCCAAGTGCTTTTGTGAGAACATCAGCAAGTTGATCATGAGTGCTGATATGTTGAACACGAATAGCGCCATATTCAACGACTCCCTAACAAAGTGATAGTCAAGAGCAATGTGCTTCATCTAAGAGTGGAAGACTGGGTTTGCTCTAAGATAGGTAGCCACCGTATTATCACAGTATAGAGGGTGGTTTTCGCAGAATTACCTTGAGTTCATACAGAAGATTTTTCACCCGTAGTACCTCAGCCGCGGCATTCGTAAGGGATTTATATTCAGTTTCGGAAGAGGATCGAGAAACAGACTTTTGTTGAGCCGATTTCCATAAGATGGGATTCGAGCCTGGATAGAGAACGGAGGCAGTGGTGGAATGGCTGTCTGTAACAACCCTATTTGAATGCAAAAAAAAATCAAAAGTTTATCAAGATTCTTTCCCCAAATTTTTGAATTTTTATTTGGTCTCTAAAATATTTAATTTAGATTTTTCTCTGTAAACAATTTTGATATGGAAAATATTCAGTTTTTATATTATATAAATAATATCTTCTTAGCGACAGCAAAATAATATTCTTTCGTATATGTTTACTGTTAAAATGAGAACGAGAAAATCTGCACCGAATCTCTAAATGCAACCAATTAAAGATATGTATCCTTATAATATATTTATAAAATATTTTATATATACACAAGATAATCTCTCCCTCTCTCATACCCGCATATCCTTCTTTCCCCCGCTGCTCTCGTCCCTCACCCACGAAAACCCTAACCCTAGTCGTCGCCGCCGCCGCCGCAGATTCCGACCCCTCCTCTCGCCTCCATCAACGCCGCGACCCTCTCCTCCCTCCTTCGCCTTCGCCCTCGCTCTCGTCCTCCTCCCGTCGACGCCGCCTCCATCCCTCGCGCGGCCACAACCCAGATCTCCACAACTCCCTGTAGCAACATCGTCCATGTTCTTCCATCGTCAGATCTGGACCCTAGCAATCGCTACTGCCACGATTTTCCCCTGTAAGCACTCTTTGATCCGTGTTCTGTTCTGAAAAAAAAAGAGAAAAATAAATAAATAAATAAATAAAATTGTAGGAAATCAGTGAACAATTGAAAGGGGAAAATTAGTATCAAAACCCTAAAATTGTTGTAACTGTGTTTGGTTATGTGACAATAATTTTGTAGACATTTACGGTTTAATCGATGAAATTTATCTAGGCGGATCGTATAACTCAAATCCCAAGTCGCACCTTAGCTGAGATCGTGCCTGCATTTTTGTACATCTTTTTCCGTAATCGCTATCCTTAGGCAAGTACTCTTGCTCTTTTCATTTTGTCGATGCAACATCGGCGATTATCTAAATTAGTTCTTAACCTGTACAAGTTTGGATATTAGAGGAAAGATGTTTCTTTCACAGTTTTATCATCTGTCCTTATCGTAACACTTGCTAATATATAATGCTTACTGCTGCTTGCTTTTCGTTATGTAATGCTATGACATGAATATTATGCACATGAATCCTTTTACATGCTTTATACACATTCGAGACTCATGTTGATTACATGTATAGAACACCTTGATTTGACATGATTACTTGTGACCTTTATTATTTATTTTCTTAAGTGAAATCATTAATTAGAGTGCTGGACTACATGCCATGACACCACTATTCACCAGTTTTATTTCCATACAATTACCATACTGCAAGTTCCTGTCTTTTCAGCATTCTTAATTAGTGATTTTAATATCTACCATAGTAACTATACATACGTAGGTGTTGGGGTAGTTTGAGTGTGCGTTGTACAACAAGATCTCAGGAGTCCCATGCCGGCAGCTCGTACCGGGCTATAGCGGTCACATGATTACAGCTCGTACCAGGCTATAGCGGTCACATGATTACAGCTCGTACCGGGCTATAGCGGTCACATGTTTACAGCTCGTACCGGGCTATAGCGGTCTCTTGTTCATTCTACAGTTGGGCCCGTGTTTCCTAGCCCTTGGGGCACCACTCTTGGGTTAGGAATACTCCTGCAAAGGTTGACGCACACACTCAGGCTTACGATAGGATAGTTTACCTTTTAGTAGCCAGTTAGGTTATGACCTGATCCCTTACTTATGTTTCATAGTATTAGTGCATTTAATTAATTATATACATGCTTTCTTGCGCACAGGGCTTCACTTTTATATATTCTTGTTATTATGTTACACACACTTTATACGTTGAGTACTTGTTGGGATGTTCTAACATCCCTGAGATTTGCCATCTCAGGTTTAGAGACAGATCTGCAGGCTGAGCAGGAACAGAGCGGCTACCAGGACTTTGCTGGATATCGGTAATCGTAGGTTATTTTCCTTTACTTTTAACTCTTAGCATATGCGCCCTTATGGGACATTAGGACTTTTGTATCTCTTTCGGATCTTATTTTATTCCGAATCTTTTGTTTTTGGATCTTTAATTGCATCAATTATCTAGTGGACCCATTTTAGGATTTCTTGTGGTTTCATTGCAGCATGATTATCAGTATTATTTCTTTTGGTTTTGGATTTTATTTTTTTGACAGGTTAATCTAGACAGCCTTATGTGACTATGGTAGGACTTTTCCTTACCGTAGGTAGCACGGCTGGCCTTCGTCGTTTCCCGTATTCCACACTTTTGGGAAGCGGGGCGTGACAAGGTTTTGTTGGTATCAGAGCCAGGCTGACTTCAAAGTTAGTCTTGGTTCTACCGACCTTTTTAGTTAGAAACGCATGTCTAAGTTTTCCCCAGTATGTCATGCTGCAGATTCCGTTGACTCTGACTGTAGGATTCGGGCGACTTACATGGAATTACGATATTGTGCCCATGTACCGCGGCATGGATACAATACGGTATTCTGTATGAGTAACTTAGAGTCCTACACTTGATCTGTATTCTTTGAATTGATTATTTTCCTCATCTCTTTGCTTCACTCAGTTTTAATATTTTGAATTTAAACCTCGTTTTCGTTGCTAAATCTCGTCGTTCGTTTTGACCTCAGAATCATGGCCGAAGAAAATTTGCGAGTATATGGGAGACGTGACAACAATACTGCACTACTTGGAGTTATACGTGGCATGCTGGAGAGCCAACAGCAGCAGACCGAATTGCTACAAGGGGGCTTACTTGCTTCTCAGCAGACCGCTACTGCGGCCCTAAACAAGGTGGCTGAGGTTCGTGAAGGTAGACGCCCGGGCAGCGTCGCCGATTTCAGGAGACTACAGCCGGCAGTTTTCACTGGCGCAGGCGGACCACTGGATGCCGAGCAGTGGGTTGTCGACATAGGGAATTTGCTGTCAGCCGCCCGGGTTCCTGAAGAGGACAAAGTGGATATAGTCAAGATTCAACTGCAGGATATTGCTAGAATTTGGTGGCTCGCAGAAGAGAACAGGTTGGAGAAACCGATTACATGGACTGATTTCTCTACGGCTTTTCTTGAGAAATTCTTCCCTAAATCGGCCAGGATCGAAATGGAACAACAATTTATCAATCTTTGTCAGAGGGATCGCACAGTGGACGAGGTAGCGGCCGAGTTTATCCGACTCAGTCGTTTTGCTCCTTCAATGGTAACCCAGGAAAAGGATAGGGCTAGAAGATTCTTACAGTGTCTCACTCTGGAAATACAAGAGAAGTTAGCTTCACATGATCTGAGGACTTATTCAGAAGTATTAGATGCGGCCCGCAGAATTGAGACAGTTATGGATAAAAGGAAGAAACTTCAGAGTGGAAGATTCAAACGACCCGTGAATCAAACATCAGGGAGGATTCCAGTTAGACAGCATGGAGGAGTTCAGATGAAGCGTACCGCAACCCCACCACAACGGGAATCTACGGTTTGTGGATACTGTCAGATACCGGGACACATCGAAAGAAATTGCCGCCGCGCTAAGGGTCTATGTCTGATTTGTGGTGCTAGTGACCATCAGATTGGGAGTTGTCCAAGGAGAGCAGAGCGCAACCAACCTCAGAAAGGACTTGTCCCTCAGGAGCAACTTTTTGAGCAGAGGCGAGGAAACACAGGTCGTGGACAGGGACGGGCCTTTACACTGACAGCTGAGCAGGCGGAAGCATCGGAGGATGTCGTTTCAGGTACCGTTCTAATTTGTTCTGTTCCTGCTAGAGCACTTTTCGATTCTGGAGCTTCGCATTGTTTTATGTCTTTGGATTTTGCCACAACACATTCTATTGCACACAAAACACTGACTAGAGGTTGGGACATTCACACTGGAAATGGAGTAGTTACCACCAACCTAGAGTGCAAGTTTTGTCCGATTGTGATTTGCGGCAGGGAGCTTTTCGCAGATCTCCTGTTGATTGGGACCGGTAGTTATGATGTCATCTTAAGAATGGATTGGTTGGGCACCTTTCACACACATATTGATTGTCGGGCCAAAACTGTAAACTTTCGCATTCCTAACCACCCAGAGTTCGTGTTCATTGGAGGGAGCAAATCTCTGGGACCCATAAAGTTTAGAGCAAAGCCGACGTGCGACATACTGGCATCAATGGAGGTTGATATGAGTTCGGCACCGGTCGTAGTTCGGGAATTTTTGGATGTCTTTCCTGAGGACTTACCCGGCTTACCCCCGCCTCGTGCTTTGGGGTTTTCGATAGAATTATTGCCAGGAACGGCACCAATTTCTAAGTCACCCTACAGGATGGCACCAGTTGAATTAGCGGAATTGAAGAAGCAGATAGAAGATGTAACACCCGAGCCCAATAATACTATTTCTATTACTAGTTGAGTGTTATACATTGCTCATTTCAATTATCCTGATTGTTTGGTGTTTATTGCTAAATTTTAACCGGTTAAGTCATTTTGGCACATAACAAATTTTAACACCTAAAATGAAATTAAAAATATCCATGTTGGCCTACTCGTCGCCACTAGTCGCGTGGTAGCGTCCGCGCGTCGAGATTTCGTCCCGTTCGGCGAAACGGGCAAGTTTGGACGTCTACGCGGGCGTGCAAGTGTCCGACTTGGGGGCATGCATTTTAATCACAAAACACCTCTTTTCAAAATTTGGAACTCGCTTAAAATCCTATAATTTGAATTTGAAACATTTGGGCGCAACCCGGGCGCGATTTGGAAATATTTCATTTAGCGCCGAAATACCCATTTTAATTTAATATATTTAAACCTATAAATATATATTCTGTTATATATATATAACGTTAAATCTTTTTTTTAAATCTTTTAAAATTTCATTTTACCTACCCGTACCTTTCCAGCCAATCACGAGGGATTTAAATCCCTCGTGGGCCCCCATCACCATCTCTCTCTCTCTCTCCGTCTCTCTCTATCTCTCTCCAACAATCTCTCTCTATCAAATTCTTTCTCTCTCTCTCCCTCTAACAGTCTCTCTCTCTCTCTTTCTCTCGTATATATTAAAACCCCACTGTTCCTCTTCTCCCCCACGAGAAAAACGTTCACGAGAACCCCCGAACCCTAACCCTAGCCACTTCCTGCCGTCGCCGTTGACCTCCCCGCGACCTCGCCGTCACCGCCCTCGCCTCCACAGCCTTGCCGCACCCCCTACCTCCTCTCCTCCTTCCTCCAGAATCTGCAACCCAACCCCCGACGCCACACCAGCACGCGGTGCCCGTCGCCGCCGCCTCCCATCGCCGACGACGCCCGAGACTTCCTCTCTTCACCCTCGTCCCGACCTCCTCGTTTTCCTCCTCCCCTCGCCGGACCACCACAGAACCCGAGCCCAACCCTAACACCAACCCCCGGGTCGCCGGGAAACTTGCCGTCGATCCTCGCCGTCGTTGCCAGAGCCACCTCCGACCACCTCCGTCTCCCCTTGATCACCAGAGCATGCCAGCACCCTCTACTCACCGCACCACCCTTTCCAGCGAACCCAGAAATTTCCAGCCGTCGCTGCCTCGCCGGCGCCCCAACGCCGTCGAACTCGTCGTGGTTGCCCCCTGGTTCTTCCCTGTAAGCATATCTCTATCTTTCCATTCGTGCTAAACCCCCCCCCGCTGATCTTTAGTATACGTGTATCGTGTTTTGCTAACTTCGTCGCCTTTTTGACTTTCGCCGGATTCCGGCCGTGCCGTCGTTTGGACCCGACTTTCCAGCGAGGTACTCTGGTCCGTGTGGTCCCACTGTTCGCTGTTTGAACTCGATCCGTGGCCCGTGCATCCGTCTCGTGTTTTCCGCCGACATTGCATTCGTGTTTTCCGGTTTGCGAAACCGTCGAGGCAAGTATCCGAATGCTTGCTCTAACATGCTAATACAAGATCAAGTCTTGCTATACATTTAATTATCATATTATTTAATTTAACCACACAGTTGATGGTGATATCGATATTTAGCATAACTTAGAATTGACGGTTGCAAGTATCTTTAACATTGAATCATTATAGTAGTTTCTTGTAATTAATCGGTCTGCTATCAATCCATACTTTAACTAACTAAACCAATTAGATCGTCCTTGCTTTATTCGTTAAATCATCCATGAGACAATTATTTATGCTTTAGTTTTAAATTCATGTAGCTTCATTACTTTATGTCGTTGATATTGTTTCACCTTGTGACTATTGCACCCCAAGGGTGCTTGAACCTGTTAATAAAGATAATACAAAGCACCATTGTGATTCAGTGACTATTATTACCGTTTACTTTAAACTCTTGCTGCTGTTCATTGTTCGATTGTATACCTGTTGTGAGCATGTACTCGATTGCACTACATGTTGACCGGACCTTGCTACATATGACATATTTACATACTGATGCACCGGACATGATACCCTGTACATACCGACTCAACCTGTTGTACCACGACCTGACTTGTTACATGATCTCATTGCCTAATGCCGACAAACCTGACTTGGGGTCCTCATGGACCACTCCTGTTGTCTATCCAGACAAACCTGACATGTTACCTGATCCTGTGTCGGCATTAGTCCTTGATTATTGAATACCTGACCTGACATACATAATTTGGGGGTATGGGGAAATCAAAGGTGAAACCGACTTGTAACTCAACAGTTCGATACCTGTTCTGATCAGTCTTACGGGCTTGGCCAGCCCCGGAGTGATGATGCTGACATCACTCGCCCATCCTGCTACCTATTACTGCCTAGCGGCACGTCTCGGATTCAGCCCCGAGAATCTTGACCGTGGTCCCGGGCACGCACGGGATACTATTGAGTTACATCGACGAGTCACCAATTGATTTCAAAGACTTTAGAGTAGAAACCTGATAGGACAGTTTAGTTACCACTGCACATTACCCTGCACTGTTATTTCATAGTACTGCTTTATTCATGTTCATACCTGCATTGCTTATTACCATGTTTACATTATATTATTTGGTTGACATGACGCGCTGACGTCTGGGTTTTGCATGGCCCAGATTCCTTTCCATTATCGACGACCGAGCAGGAGTACTTCAGCCAGCAGGCTGATCTGTGAGTTCCTTAGAGATTAGTTTATTTATTTCATTTCATCTCCAGATGTGAGTCCGCATTATGGGACGTACTGTTTATTTATTGTATTGGATCATTTGCTTCCGCACTTATTGTTTATTGACTCTTGTTATTATGGATTTGGAC
Source organism: Agapanthus africanus (assembly GCA_030015575.1). NCBI lineage: Eukaryota > Viridiplantae > Streptophyta > Magnoliopsida > Asparagales > Amaryllidaceae > Agapanthus > Agapanthus africanus. The sequence goes on from CM057339.1 coordinate 752,632,127, forward strand.
ATGTGATAGTTTAGTTTATTTATATTGTTCTTGATATCTCTACAACCGTAATGTGACTGTGGATGGATACTTCCTACCCACAGGTAGCATAGTTGGCTATGTTACGTGCCCAGTCTTGCGTACTCTAGGAAGCGGGGCGTGACATGGTTCTTTTGGTATCAGAGCCATAGGTTAGTTGGGTTGATTCTTTTGTAGTTGGGTATTGTACCCGATACACGAATCAGAATACCCGTAATTAGGAAACATGTCCTGCCACCTTGACCATTTTACCATCCTTGAATCATTCTTTTGGATCATGTCGACATGCAAACTTACTTTGCATTGGTCAACTCGAAAACCTAATTTCTTGTTATCTCTAGGACTTAGGCGACTTAGGTGGAGTTAAGTAATTGCGGCTATGATACCGCGGCATAGCTACAATGCAGTACTCTATTTAAGTATCTTGGAGTTCTAGCCTTGATTTATATATTGAATCTATCATCATGCTAATGTTGTTTGTTTTGATTTCAGGATTATGGCAGATAAGAATTTCAAGACGTATCAGAGGCGCGTGGATGAAGCCGCCATGTTAGGAGTGATACGTGGGATGTTGGAGAATCAGAAGAGGCAAACTGAGCTGATCCAGCAGCAAGCAGATTCATTTCAGGAGGGTTTGCAGAACATTCGGCAGTCTGTAAACATCGTTGTAGCGAAGCCAGTTGACCGAGTAGGGACCGTGGCAGATTTCAGACGGTTGGGTCCTACTACTTTCATTGGTCTGGAGGAGCCGTTGCCAGCCGAGCAGTAGCTAGTGGACACGGAGAATTTACTGATTGCGGCACAGATCCCAGAAGACAAGAGAGTTGATGTGGTGCGCATTCAGCTGGTGGATTACGCCCGAGAGTGGTGGCTTGTAGAGGAGACCCGCTTGTCCAAGCCAATCAGTTGGGCGGATTTCTCTAAAAGTTTCTTGGAGAAGTTCTTCCCGCGGACTGCACGGGAGGAAATGGAAGAGAAATTTATTGGGCTGAGACAGAATGGAGCAGCTGTGGATGTACATGCAGCGGAATGGACGAGACTCAGCCGCTTCGCTGGACCCTTAGTCGCCAAGGAGGCAGACAGGGCGCGAAGGTTCTTGCGCAGTTTGGATGTGGACATCCAGAGGCAGATTGTCTCCCTGGGTTTGACCACTTTCTCGCAGGTTCTTACGGCAGCCAGAGAGCAGCAGAGTTTATCAGGATCGAAAGGGAACCTTCAGCAGACAGCAGTTGCGGCCAGGAAGCCCGCATTTGTACCTAACCGAGATCATGGGCGCAGAGGTATTCCAGTGGACCGTCGAGGTGTAGCGCCAATGAAGAAGCCTGTGATCGTTGATCGAAGGAAGAGCGTGATTTGCGACTACTGCCGTTTACCTGGACACATGCAGAAGGATTGTCGAAGGAGACTGGGACTTTGCCTGGTTTGTGGAGCGGCCGATCACGCAGTTGGGGCCTGTCCGTCGAAGCTTCGCACGAGAGATGATTTACAGAAGCCTCCGCAGAGACCGTTCCAAGGGCAGAAACAGCTGACTCAAGGACCAAAGCAGGCTCGAGCTTTCACGTTGACAGCTGAAGAAGCTAAGGCCTCAGGAGAAGTGGTTTCAGGTACTTTGCTCGTTCATGGTTTTCCCGCATTGGCATTATTTGATTCCGGAGCATCCCACTGTTTTATGTCATCCAAATTTATAACTACACACTCGATTACCTGCACGACCCTGTCTAGTTTTTGGGACATACACACTGGGAATGGGAAAATCATAGCTAGTAAGGAATGTAGAGATTGTACAGTTGTTGTTTGCGGACGGGAGCTTTTTGCAGATTTCTTGGTGATAGATACGGGCAGCTATGAAGTTGTCTTGGGAATGGATTTTCTTGGTACTTTCCATGCCCACATTGACTGTAGGGCAAGGAAGGTAATTTTCCAGATTCCCGGACATCCTGAGTTTACCTTCACTGGGGGAAGCAGCTCTGTCGGGCCAGTCGAGTTTAGGGCTAGGCCGACAAACAGTGTTCTTACAGCAATGAGAGTTGATAGTAATGAAGAGCCGGCAGTTGTTCGCGACTTTATGGATGTATTTGAAGATATATCGGGCTTACCGCCGAAGCGAGATGTGGAGTTCGCGATTGACCTTATTCCTGGTGCAGCGCCAGTATCAAAATCTTATTATCCGATGGCGCCAGTGGAATTGGAAGAAGTTAAGAAACAAGTTGGTGAATTACTCGAGAAAGGTTGGATTCGAAGCAGCAACTCGCCTTGGGGAGCTCCAGTTCTTTTAGTAAAGAAGAAGGATGGCACGAGAAGGATGTGCATCGATTATCGAGAATTGAACCGGGTGACTATTAAGAACAAGTACCCGATCCCTCGCATTGGAGAACTTTTTGAGCAGCTTAGTGGCGCGAGAGTATTCTCGAAACTGGATTTGCGATCAGGATATCATCAGGTCCGAGTGAAAGCAGAAGACATTTGCAAGACGGCGTTTCAAACTCGATATGGACATTTCGAGTATCTAGTGATGCCCTTCGGAGTGACTAATGCGCCGGCAATATTCATGGATTTGATGAACAGAATCTTTTCACCATTCTTGGACCAGTTTATTGTGGTATTCATTGACGATATTCTGGTATACTCGAAGAGTCCGGAGGAACATGCTGAGCATTTAAAGATCGCACTGCAGACGCTGAGACAGGAGAAATTATTCGCGAAGATGAGTAAGTGCGAGTTCTGGCTGGAAGAAGTGAAGTTTCTGGGGCATGTCGTGTCGGGCGATGGAATCGCCGTCGATCCCGAAAAGATTGCAGCAGTTCGAGATTGGCCTATTCCAAAGAATGTTGCGGAGATAAGAAGTTTTCTTGGACTCGCCGGATACTACAGGAGATTTGTGGAGAACTTCGCTCGTTTGGCAGAGCCGTTAACCAAGCTCACGCGCAAGGAGGTACCGTTTGTTTGGACGGATGGATGTGCATTGGCCTTCGAGACGTTGAAGCAGAAGTTGATAACCGCCCCTATCCTAACTGTACCAGATAATTCAGGAGGACTGGTGATTCACAGGGACGCATCCGGAAAAGGATTGGGATGTGTTTTGATGCAGAATGGGAAGGTAGTCGCTTACGCATCGAGACAACTGAAGACTCATGAGAAGAATTATCCGACTCATGACTTGGAGCTTGCGGCCGTGATCTTCGCCTTGAAAATTTGGAGACACTACCTTTTGGGCGAGAGAGTCGAAGTCTTTACAGATCACAAGAGTTTAAAGTATGTGTTCACCCAGAAGGAGTTGAACATGAGGCAACGCAGATGGTTGGAGCTGATGGCCGACTACGACCTTGATCTTAAGTACCATCCGGGAAAGGTTAACGTCGTGCCGGATGCGCTAAGTCGGTTACCAGCAATTCAGGTATTGACCGCACAAAGGGAGATCATTGCGGATTTTCGGAGATTTGATTTGGAGGTTGTGCTCCCACATGCTACGGGACTGTTGATGCAGTTGCAAGTACAGTCGTCCTTAGTTGAGAAGATTAAAGCGTCACAATTGCAGGATCCTAGACTGCAAAAGTTTCGAGAGCAGGTTGAAGCCGGACTACGAACAGATTTACTGATCCACGAAGACGGTTCGTTGAGGTATGGTAGCCGTGTCTGTGTGCCAAAAGGAGATGTGCGTGAAGAGCTTATGAAGGAGGCACACAGTTCAGCTTACTCTGTACATCCAGGAGGGACAAAGATGTACCGAGATATTCGACAGCACTTCTGGTGGGAAGGTATGAAACGGGAAATTGCTCGCTTCGTGGCTAAGTGCTTGGTATGTCAGCAAGTCAAGGCAGAACACCAAAGGGTTGCTGGTTTGTTGCAACCACTTCCGATCTCTCAGTGGAAGTGGGAACATATAACCATGGATTTCGTGACGGCTTTACCACGGAGTCCAAAGGGCAACAATGCAGTATGGGTGATTGTCGATCGGTTGACCAAGGCAGCTCATTTTATTCCTTTTCGGGTTGGTCAATCGACGGAGACCTTGGCAGAGCGGTACATGCAGGAGATTGTAAGATTGCATGGAGTACCGGTAAGCATCGTGTCCGACCGGGACACTCGGTTCTTGTCGCACTTCTGGAGGAGTTTACAAGAAAGTTTGGGGACTCGATTGAAGTTTAGCACAGCTTATCATCCTCAGACTGATGGACAATCGGAGAGAACGATCCAGACCCTTGAAGATATGTTGAGGGCTTGCATGTTGGACTTCAAAGGTTCTTGGGAGGATCATCTACACCTGGTGGAGTTTTCGTACAACAATAGCTTCCAAGCGACTATTCAGATGGCTCCGTTTGAAGCGTTGTATGGTCGTAAGTGCCGTTCACCGGTTTGTTGGGATGATGTTGGTGAACGAAGGTTACTAGGACCAGATTTGGTGGTACAGACAGTTGAGAAGGTGAATACAATCAGGAAGCATATGAAGGCAGCTCAAGACAGACAGAAAAGTTGGGCTGACACGTCAAGAAGACCTCTAGAGTTCGCCGTGGGTGATCTGGTATTCCTGAAGATATCACCGACTAGAGGAGTGATTCGCTTTGGGAGTCGGGGAAAGCTTAGTCCCCGATTCGTTGGACCCTTCGAGATATTGGAGCGTGTTGGAGAGGTATCGTACCGTTTGGCGTTACCACAGTCATTGGCTGGAGTGCACGATGTGTTTCATGTATCTCAACTACGGAGGTATGTCCGAGATGAGACTCACGTCTTGGATCATTCGGAGTTGACTGTACGGGAGGACCTAACTTTTGAGGAGCGACCAGTTGAAATCAAGGATCGAAGAGAAAAGGTTCTTAAGAACAAAGTTATCCCTCTTGTGCTAGTTTCTTGGGGTAATCGATTGCATGGAGAATCCACTTGGGAGCGAGAAGACGAGATCCGGCAGAAATTTCCTCACCTTTTCCTGTAGTTAGCTATCTTGTATTCTTGGAATTTCGAGGACGAAATTCTTTTGTAGTTGGGTATGATGTAACACCCGAGCCCAATAATACTATTTCTATTACTAGTTGAGTGTTATACATTGCTCATTTCAATTATCCTGATTGTTTGGTGTTTATTGCTAAATTTTAACCGGTTGAGTCATTTTGGCACATAACAAATTTTAACACCTAAAATGAAATTAAAAATATCCATGTTGGCCTACTCGTCGCCACTAGTCGCGTGGTAGCGTCCGCGCGTCGAGATTTCGTCCCGTTCGGCGAAACGGGCAAGTTTGGACGTCTACGCGCACGTGCAAGTGTCCGACTTGGGGGCATGCATTTTAATCACAAAACACCTCTTTTCAAAATTTGGAACTCGCTTAAAATCCTATAATTTGAATTTGAAACATTTGGGCGCAACCCGGGCGCGATTTGGAAATGTTTCATTTAGCGCCGAAATACCCATTTTAATTTAATATATTTAAACCTATAAATATATATTCCGTTATATATATATAACGTTAAATCTTTTTTTTAAATCTTTTAAAATTTCATTTTACCTACCCGTACCTTTCCAGCCAATCACGAGGGATTTAAATCCCTCGTGGGCCCCCATCACCATCTCTCTCTCTCTCTCCGTCTCTCTCTATCTCTCTCCAACAATCTCTCTCTATCAAATTCTTTCTCTCTCTCTCTCCCTCTAACAGTCTCTCTCTCTCTCTCTCTCTCTCTCTCTCGTATATATTAAAACCCTACTGTTCCTCTTCTCCCCCACGAGAAAAACGTTCACGAGAACCGCCGAACCCTAACCCTAGCCACCTCCTGCCGTCGCCGTCGACCTCCCCGCGACCTCGCCGTCACCGCCCTCGCCTCCACAGCCTTGCCGCACCCCCTACCTCCTCTCCTCCTTCCTCCAGAATCTGCAACCCAACCCCCGACGCCACACCAGCACGCGGTGCCCGTCGCCGCCGCCTCCCATCGCCGACGACGCCCGAGACTTCCTCTCTTCACCCTCGTCCCGACCTCTTCGTTTTCCTCCTCCCCTCGCCGGACCACCACAGAACCCGAGCCCAACCCTAACACCAACCCCTGGGTCGCCGGGAAACTTGCCGTCGATCCTCGCCGTCGTTGCCAGAGCCACCTCCGACCACCTCCGTCTCCCCTTGATCACCAGAGCAGGCCAGCACCCCTCTACTCACCGCACCACCCATTCCAGCGAACCCAGAAATTTCCAGCCGTCGCTGCTCGCCGTCGAACTCGTCGTGGTTGCCCCCTGGTTCTTCCCTGTAAGCATATCTCTATCTTTCCATTCGTGCTAAACCCCCCCGCTGATCTTTAGTATACGTGTATCGTGTTTTGCTAACTTTGTCGCCTTTTTGACTTTCGCCGGATTCCGGCCGTGCCGTCGTTTGGACCCGACTTTCCAGCGAGGTACTCTGGTCCGTGTGGTCCCACTGTTCGCTGTTTGGACTCGATCCGTGGCTCGTGCATCCGTCTCGTGTTTTCCGCCGACATTGCATTCGTGTTTTCCGGTTTGCGAAACCGTCGAGGCAAGTATCCGAATACTTGCTCTAACATGCTAATACAAGATCAAGTCTTGCTATACATTTAATTATCATATTATTTAATTTAACCACACAGTTGATGGTGATATCGATATTTAGCATAACTTAGAATTGACGGTTGCAAGTATCTTTAACATTGAATCATTATAGTAGTTTCTTGTAATTAATCGGTCTGCTATCAATCCATACTTTAACTAACTAAACCAATTAGATCGTCCTTGCTTTATTCGTTAAATCATCCATAAGACAATTATTTATGCTTTAGTTTTAAATTCATGTAGCTTCATTACTTTATGTCGTTGATATTGTTTCACCTTGTGACTATTGCACCCCAAGGGTGCTTGAACCTGTTAATAAAGATAATACAAAGCACCATTGTGATTCAGTGACTATTATTGCCGTTTACTTTAAACTCTTGCTGATGTTCATTGTTCGATTATATACCTGTTGTGAGCACGTACTCGATTGCACTACATGTTGACCGGACCTTGCTACATATGACATATTTACATACTGATGCACCGGACATGATACCCTGTACATACCGACTCAACCTGTTGTACCACGACCTGACTTGTTACATGATCTCATTGCCTAATGCCGACAAACCTGACTTGGGGTCCTCATGGACCACTCCTGTTGTCTATCCAGACAAACCTGACCTGTTACCTGATCCTGTGTCGGCATTAGTCCTTGATTATTGAATACCTGACCTGACATACATAACTTGGGGGTATGGGGAAATCAAAGGTGAAACCGACTTGTAACTCAACAGTTCGATACCTGTTCTGATCAGTCTTACGGGCTTGGCCAGCCCCGGAGTGATGATGCTGACATCACTCGCCCATCCTGCTACCTATTACTGCCTAGCGGCACGTCTCGGATTCAGCCTCGAGAATCTTGACCGTGGTCCCGGGCACGCACGGGATACTATTGAGTTACATCGACGAGTCACCAATTGATTTCAAAGACTTTAGAGTAGAAACCTGATAGGACAGTTTAGTTACCACTGCACATTACCCTGCACTGTTATTTCATAGTACTGCTTTATTCATGTTCATACCTGCATTGCTTATTACCATGTTTACATTATATTATTTGGTTGACATGACGCGCTGACGTCTGGGTTTTGCATGGCCCAGATTCCTTTCCATTATCGACGACCGAGCAGGAGTACTTCAGCCAGCAGGCTGATCTGTGAGTTCCTTAGAGATTAGTTTATTTATTTCATTTCATCTCCAGATGTGAGCCCGCATTATGGGACGTACTGTTTATTTATTGTATTGGATCATTTGCTTCCGCACTTATTGTTTATTGACTCTTGTTATTATGGATTTGGACATGTGATAGTTTAGTTTATTTATATTGTTCTTGATATCTCTACAACCGTAATGTGACTGTGGATGGATACTTCCTACCCACAGGTAGCATGGTTGGCTATGTTATGTGCCCAGTCTTGCGTACTCTGGGAAGCGGGGCGTGACAGAAGACCTCCTCAGCAAAGGATTCATTCGCCCGAGTACTTCTCCGTGGGGCGCTCCAATTTTACTAGTAAAGAAGAAGGACGGCTCGTTGCGCATGTGCATCGACTACCGAGAGTTGAACCGGGTTACGATTAAAAACAAGTACCCTATACCTCGGATCGATGATTTGTTCGATCAATTATGTGGTGCTCGAGTGTTCTCTAAGTTGGATCTTCGGTCGGGGTATCATCAAGTTCGTGTTAAAGCGGAGGATATTTGCAAAACAGCCTTCAGAACTCGATACGATCATTATGAATTCTTGGTAATGCCATTCGGTGTTACTAATGCCCCAGCCGTGTTCATGGATTTAATGAACCGAGTTTTCTCCCAGTACCTTGATCAGTTTGTCGTAGTTTTCATCGACGATATTCTTGTGTACTCCAAAAGCAAGGAGGAGCATGCCGAGCATTTGAGGATCGTGTTGCAAATACTGAGGCAAGAAAAGTTTTACGCCAAGCTTAGTAAATGCGAGTTTTGGCTTGAACAAGTTCAATTTTTGGGCCACATCGTTTCTGGAGACGATATATCAGTAGATCCGGCGAAGATTGAAGCAGTGAAGGATTGGCCAGCACCAAAGTCGGTAGCAGAGATTAGAAGTTTCCTGGGACTCGCAGGCTACTACCGCAGATTTGTTAAAGATTTTGCACGAGCGGCTGAGCCATTGACAAGACTTACTCGAAAGGGGATACCATTCGTATGGTTAGAAGAGTGCAACCGAGCGTTCGAATTATTGAAGGAGAAACTCACAACCGCACCCATATTGACCGTACCAGATGGGACAGGAGGACTGGTGATTCATAGCGACGCTTCCGGTAAGGGGCTAGCTGTGTCTTGATGCAACGTGGGAGTGTTGTCGCTTATGCCTCGCGTCAACTGAGGTCGCACGAGAAGAATTACCCAACTCACGATTTAGAGTTGGCCGCTGTAATCTTTGCTTTGAAAATTTGGAGGCATTACCTTTTGGGAGAACGAGTGGAAATTTTTGCGGACCATAAGAGCTTGAAATATGTATTCACGCAGAAGGAGCTAAATATGAGACAGCGTAGGTGGTTGGAGTTCATGGCTGATTATGATATCGATTTGAAATATCATCCCGGGAAAGTAAATATGGTATCGGATGCTCTCAGTCGGAGACCAACAGCGATGTGGTTGACTGGCCAGAAGGAACTCATTGATGAACTTCGAAGGCTCAATCTAGAAGTGGTAAAGCAGGGGACGTCCGGACAATATTGGCAACTACAGGTGCAGTCTTCGTTAGTTGATCGTATTAAAGCTGCACAGACTGGGGACCCGCAACTGCAGAAACTCCGCAGGTTAGTAGAGGCAGGATTGAGAACAGACCTATTGATACACGAAAATGGCTCTTTAAGATTCGGCAGTCGATTATGCGTGCCAAAGGGCAACGTTCGAGAGGAAGTGTTGAAGGAAGCACACAGTTCAGCTTATTCGGTGCACCCGGGTGGTACCAAGATGTATAGGGACGTTAAACAACACTTTTGGTGGAATAGCATGAAGAGAGAGATTGCCCGCTATGTGTCGAAGTGCTTAGTGTGCCAGCAGTTGAAGGCCGAACATCAGCGAGTGGCCGGCCTATTGCAACCACTTCCCATTCCCCAGTGGAAGTGGGAACACATCACTATGGACTTCGTGACGGCTTTACCACGGAGTCCTAAGGGCAATAATGCTATTTGGGTTATCGTCGACCGTCTCACAAAGGCGGCCCATTTTCTACCCTTTCGAGTGGGACAATCGACGGAGACATTGGCAGAGAAGTATATGCAAGAGATCGTACGGTTGCATGGGGTGCCTATCACTATAGTATCGGACCGAGACACGAGATTCCTCTCACATTTCTGGAGAAACTTACAAAAGAGTTTAGGCACTCGTCTTCGCTACAGCACAGCCTACCATCCCCAGACTGACGGGCAGTCTGAACGTACAATACAGATACTAGAAGATATGTTGAGAGCCTGTATGCTAGATTTCAAGGGATCATGGGAGGATCATCTTCACTTGGTGGAATTCTTGTATAATAACAGCTATCAGGCGAGTATCCAAATGGCACCGTTCGAGGCACTTTACGGACGTAAATGTCGTTCTCCACTTTGCTGGGATGATGTGGGTGAGCGAAGATTATTGGGACCGGAGCTCGTAACCCAAACAGTTGAGAAGGTCCAGTTGATCAGGGACCGTATCAAGACAACACAGGATCGTCAGAAGAGCTGGGCAGATACTAGTCGAAGACCTCTCGAGTTTGGAGTAGGAGAGCATGCCTTCCTTAAGATTTCGCCGACTCGAGGAGTGATTAGATTCGGTAGTCGTGGGAAACTCAGTCCCCGATTTATTGGACCATTCGAGATTGTGGAACGCGTTGGAGCAGTGGCTTACAGATTGGCCTTACCACCTTCTTTGGCTGGTGTGCACGACGTATTCCATGTATCACAGTTGCGTCGGTACGTTCGCGATGACAGTCATGTTCTCGATCACTCTGAATTAACCTTGAGCACCGATCTCTCGTATGAAGAGCAACCTACAGCCATTGTCGACCGTAAGGAGAAGGTTTTGAGAAACAAGATCATCCCTTTAGTTCTTGTATCTTGGGGCGGGCGTTCTCGCGGGGAATCTACTTGGGAGCGCGAGGACACGATTCGTCAAAAGTACCCACACCTGTTTTCTTGATCTTGTAGTCGTCCTTCCAATTTCGAGGACGAAATTTTCTGTAAGGTGGGTAGGATGTAACAACCTTATTTGAATGCAAAAAAAATCAAAAGTTTATCAAGATTCTTTCCCCAAATTTTTGAATTTTTATTTGGCCTCTAGAATATTTAATTTAGATTTTTCTCTGTAAACAATTTTGATATGGAAAATATTCAGTTTTTATATTATATAAATAATATCTTCTTAGCGACAGCAAAATAATATTCTTTCGTATCTGTTTACTGTTAAAATGAGAACGAGAAAATCTGCACCGAATCTCTAAATGCAACCAATTAAAGATATGTATCCTTATAATATATTTATAAAATATTTTATATATACACAAGATAATCTCTCCCTCTCTCATACCCGCATATCCCGCTTTCCCCCGCTGTTCTCGTCCCTCACCCACGAAAACCCTAACCCTAGTCGTTGCCGCCGCCGCAGATTCCGACCCCTCCTCTCGCCTCCATCAACGCCGCGACCCTCTCCTCCCTCCTTCGCCTTCGCCCTCGCTCTCGTCCTCCTCCCGTCGACGCCGCCTCCATCCCTCGCGCGGCCACAACCCAGATGTCCACAACTCCCTGCAGCAACATCGTCCCTGTTCTTCCATCGTCAGATCTGGACCCTAGCAATCGCTACTGCCACGATTTTTCCCTGTAAGCACTCTTTGATCCGTGTTCTGTTCTGAAAAAAAAAAGAGAAAAATAAATAAATAAATAAATAAAATTGTAGGAAATCAGTGAACAATTGAAAGGGGGAAAATTAGTATCAAAACCCTAAAATTGTTGTAACTGTGTTTAGTTATGTGACAATAATTTTGTAGACATTTACGGTTTAATCGATGAAATTTATCTAGGCGGATTGTATAACTCAAATCCCAAGTCGCACCTTAGCTGAGATCGTGCCTGCATTTTTGTACATCTTTTTCCGTGATCGCTATCCTCAGGCAAGTACTCTTGCTCTTTTCATTTTGTCGATGCAACATCGGCGATTATCTAAATTAGTTCTTAACCTGTACAAGTTTGGATATTAGAGGAAAGATGTTTCTTTCACAGTTTTATCATCTGTCCTTATCGTAACACTTGCTAATATATAATGCTAACTGATGCTTGCTTTTCGTTATGTAATGCTATGACATGAATATTATGCACATGAATCCTTTTACATGCTTTATACACATTCGAGACTCATGTTGATTACATGTATAGAACACCTTGATTTGACATGCTTACTCGTGACCTTTATTATTTATTTTCTTAAGTGAAATCATTAATTAGAGTGCTGGACTACATGCCATGACACCACTATTCACCAGTTTTATTTCCATACAATTACCATACTGCAAGTTCCTGTCTTTTCAGCATTCTTAATTAGTGATTTTAATATCTACCATAGTAACTATACATACGTGGGTGTTGGGGTAGTTTGAGTGTGCGTTGTACAACAGGATCTCAGGAGTCCCATGCCGGCAGCTCGTACCGGGCTATAGCGGTCACATGATTACAGCTCGTACCGGGCTATAGCGGTCACATGATTACAGCTCGTACCGGGCTATAGCGGTCACATGTTTACAGCTCGTACCGGGCTATAGCGGTCTCTTGTTCATTCTACAGTTGGGCCCGTGTTTCCTAGCCCTTGGGGCACCACTCTTGGGTTAGGAATACTCCTGCAGAGGTTGACGCACACACTCAGGCTTACGATATGATAGTTTACCTTTTAGTAGCCAGTTAGGTTATGACCTGATCCCTTACTTATGTTTCATAGTATTAGTGCATTTAATTAATTATATACATGCTTTCTTGCGCACAGGGCTTCACTTTTATATATTCTTGTTATTATGTTACACACACTTTATACGTTGAGTACTTGTTGGGATGTTCTGACATCCCTGAGATTTGCCATCTCAGGTTTAGAGACAGATCTGCAGGCGGAGCAGGAACAAAGCGGCTACCAGGACTTTGCTGGAGATCAGTAATCGTAGGTTATTTTCCTTTACTTTTAACTCTTAGCATGTGCGCCCTTATGGGACATTAGGACTTTTGTATCTCTTTCGGATCTTATTTTATTCCGAATCTTTTGTTTTTGGATCTTTAATTGCATCAATTATCTAATGGACCCATTTTAGGATTTCTTGTGGTTTCATTGCAGCATGATTATCAATATTATTTCTTTTGGTTTTGGATTTTATTTTTTTGACAGGTTAATCTAGACAGCCTTATGTGACTATGGTAGGACTTTTCCTTACCGTAGGTAGCACGGCTGGCCTTCGTCGTTTCCCGTATTCTACACTTTTGGGAAGCGGGGCATGACACTGTCATTGCGACTTCTACCCCAGTCAGAGTCACTGAAGGCCTGTAGGGTTAGAGAAGATCGTCGATGGAGATAAAGACCATGATGTATCGTATCTTTGAGGTAACGAAGAACCTGTTTGAGGGCCGTCCAGTGAAGTTCTGAAGGAAAGTTACCAGACGAACTCGCCGAGAACTTCTAGATGGTATTATATCTATCGTCAGATAGCAGTTCTCAGGTGATATGAGTACATGGTAGTTTTTAGACCTGAGATCGTCATTTGTCTCGTGTGAGTTTCCACTGTACTTAGATTACTATCCTACCACGGCTCTACTGAGCCGTGCAAACAAGTTTTAGTTAGGTAGAGTCCCGAGCCACATGGAGACAGTGAGCGATCGTTAGGGATTCATCTCTCCCGGTATAGGTAGTTGATATCGCGCTGTATTTGGTTGGCCAGCACCTTAAGATCTTGGCCAAGGAAGATGAGATTTACTGATGATGAGATCAGTATTTTCTCGGTTGGTGCTGAGCCACATCGGTACGATTTATCGGGTTATTAGGGGCCTGACGTGATCCACCTCTAGACCCGGTATGCGATATTCTTAGACGAGCAGACCGGATTATACGAAGATTGTCACAGATAGGCTCAGTAGGGGTTCAGATGAACTTGCTTGTCGGCCTTCCTTTCGACATATACCTGGGTAGCTGTTACGTACAACTAGTGTCGCTAACGTGCTTGTGATTATGGATTTATCCAGCAGCTCAGTGCCAGCGTATTGTCGAGTCTTTAGAGTCCCACACCGAGGGTTTTTCCGGTTCAGGTGAAATGATGTAGTGGCGGTATATTGATACGTGCAGAGTTCTGATTAAATAAGTGTACTTGTTACACGGACTTTGATCGGACGGATGATAATACTGGCTGGCTTAAGATTAAGCCGGATTATTGAATCAAGTATTGATTTAATAATTTACGTATATATATTTTGATATATATTCTAGTATTATGTTCAATGTATTTTTCTTATTTCTTGGGTATTTGTATTTATTCGAATGCGGGTATGCATTTACGGGTACGTATTTTTGTATACATACAAAAATACATTCTATAAGGAGGACACCTAATTTCCATAGAATTTCCATTTATGGAAATTAGAAATGAGGTGGAAGGATGAGGTGTAAAGGAGGGATGGTGCGAAGAATCGTCTTTTATTTATTTAACTCATTTGGATCTACCATTCAAGTTTGGCTAGTATTTCTATATTTGATAAATGTTTTATCAAAACCAAATAAGGCTAATTTCTATCACAAGATTTCTCATTCTCACTTCAAGCTTCTCTCTCCTCTCCTGTCTTTGTTCTTGAGCTCCTCCTTTTTCCTTACTCTCATGAGTTGAGAATCAAAGGAAAAAGAGAGATAAATGCATTCAATCACAAGATTTCTCATTCTCACTTCAAGCTTCTCTCTCCTCTCTTGCTCTTGTTCTTGAGCTCCTCCTTTTTCCTTACACTCTCATGAGTTGAGAATCAAAGGAAAAAGAGATAGATAAATGCATAGACACTTCACCACATCCCTAACACACTTAGCCTAGCAAGTTGAGTTGGTTAGTTGCTTCACTAGACTTCCTAGGTGATGCTAGAGCTTGGAAAGGGTTCTCTCGGATGGATCATCTTCGACAAAAGAAGACCGGCTTACAAGCTCGATCCCGGAATACCAAGAAGCTAAAGAAGTGGAAAAGAAGACGAAGGACACGACTACAAGGGTTGTAAATCACAAACCGAGTAGTTAAAACTCCTTTCTTGTTACTAATTTAGTGTTTTGTTAAGATTCTGAGGTTTAAGTTTCTAATGATAAGCTTTAAAATTAAAGTTTTTCATTCCACAAAGGCCGCGGGTTAGCGACAACGGCACTAGGGACTTTGTCAGGACATACTTTCACGTTATTGCGGAGGGCGATAAAAAGAGCGATTGGGTTGGTTAGCATAGTTGGCGCTTACGAAAGAAAGAGACACACCTGTGTCTTCCTTCTTCAGATAGCATTCATAGTCTATGATTTTGTCATAGAGCCCGTCGAAGATGATGGAGTTGTTACAGACTCGAATAGCAGCCGCAACTTCTTTGAATTCATGTTCAAGTCCAACGAGGATGTGGAGAACAAGGTCATCTTCAGGAAGAGGGTGGTCGGCGAGAGCGAGATCGTCGGAGATAGATTGCATCTCTTGTAAGTACTCACTTATCGAGCGTGAGCCACGTTGATTATTGATGAGACATTCCTTGAGCGACATAACTCGTGAACGAGATTTGTTCGTGTCATGCCCTACTTCCTATAATACGGAATGCGAGGGATGACTAGGCCAGCCATGCTCCTACGGTTAGGGATAATCCCGCCGTAGTCATACTTCGGCTTCTAGCATTACATGGTAGTTAGTAAACAGTACAAGAGTAAAGAAAATCACAGCTCACAATTTTATTATATTAAAATAAAAGAGTTCAAGATACATTTATTTACATGGAAGAAATAACTAACCAACGAAATAACAATACTCTTATAGCAAGAAAGAGATGGCGCTGATGTCGCGGTCTAAACCTCCGTGATTTCGAATGGCAGATCCTGCTCCTGGGCTGGGTTCATTTCGTCATCTGAGCATGCACTCTTTGGTCGTTAGGGCGACATATTTAGCAATTAATATAGACAGTGTGTACAATGGCATTAAACATGAAAGGTGCAATGAAATACAGAAACATGATAATAATGAATATCATTTGAATATGCACAGCGCGATATATGTATCATGTCAGTAAACCAGGCAATGTGTATGTCACTACTTATCAGTCACTAAGTCAATGAAATCAATTGGTGGAAAAGATACTTGTGTTTAACAAGGGTCTCGTGCATGCCCGAGACTATGGTCCACTGTTGCCCGGGACATAACCCTGCAGCCGTGCCGGTAGGCCCACGAGCTAATGTGTGTGTGTGTGTGTATCACTTATATCGAATGATCATCCTCTAAGTCATTGTACCTCGCTAAATACGAGTTCAATTCCACCTTAATTTCTCCATTCCCCCGGGTTATAGTATGTGTTCAAATATTAGATAGGTTACGAATAAGTACGTATCGCTTTCATTTTCATTCACACTTCCACTTATCAATATCACTTTCAATCACCGGTTCACTATCGTACTTGCCACAACCCAATCACTAACACTTATATATCGACAACGCAAATCAGTCGCTAGGCCTCAATATAAACGATCACTATATAGAAAGTCTAAAGCAAACCCAAAATAAGATAGAAATGCACGGAACATATATTCACTAAGTTATGACAACCAACACTATATAACTTGCAAAATTTACCATAAATCACACGTATAGAATCGACCAAAACAATATAAAAGGCGTACGTAGTATACTTGATTATCTAAGCGGTAAAATTAGTTTCATGTCAATAGAAATTCATGTTAGGGACTTATCATCATTTTAGATTAGCGATCAATTGCTGGAATTCCAGTTTCAGAACTGGAAGTCCAACTTCGCGCGTGGTTTACTAGGAATTGTATTTAGTTTCAGGCGTCGCCCTAGTTGAATGAAATCTAGTTCTATCTGTTAGGTTTCCGACACATCAAACAGATCCATGATAGCCTTTCTAACTAGGAGATATGTCCTGTTTAGTATGAAGGTGAAAGAAAATGTCACTGCAAAAACTGTAGAATACATCGACAATCTAAAATATAAACAAAATACCAAACGATAATGTAACTGAACGAGAGCAGATCCATATGTTAGCTAACTAAATTATCTACGCGACTATATCAGACTCCACGCATTTTCAGTTTTATGTAGGAACGTGCAGGCACTTAAGTTTAGGTATCCTCGTGGAATGTTGCTCCGGACTGCAATCCAGCGCCGCATTCCCAGTCAGTTCTCGTTGTTGTGGTCTATCGGTATCGAAAGATAAACTATAGAGGGTTCTAGCTTATCGATTTGACTTCGATATGAGCCGTAGAACATTTCATTCCGACATGTAACTAATTTAATACCAATTTAACACTACTACGTGTACAGTAAAATCAGATTTGACGTCGTGTCTTTGGGATGTCGTTTCCTTGCGCGATGTTTTGTTATTTGAGTTCAGTTTTCTACGGAATTTTCATAAGTAGCAAAAGCAATTATTAGAGTATTTTCGACAGGGTTTTAGATCAGTTCACCACATCGAACTCTTAGCGTACAATATCTTGAATTATCGAATTAATATCGGTTTTGTCCAACTCATGAAAACGGTATACAATACTTACAATTCCACACGATACTAATATGATGTTTTAGATCCGATTATGCTCAAAACTACGATCTTAGAATTACTATGGTTTTCCATGAAGTTACGATGACGACTTACAATATACACGTGTCAATAAACTACTAAACACACGTTCGTAATAATCTATCAAATGTAATCTTTAACACGAAATCATATAGCATGTTAAAAGCAAGTGAGGATTTCACTCGCCTTCGGTCGCTGATATAGAAGCGACACCACTAGCGAACTTCGTTTCGACACACGAGACGATGCGATACTGGACACAGTTCGTGGCACAAGCGCGCTTCGTGGAGATCCGGTACTGGGTACGGTGACGACGCTGGCGTAACATGATAGCAGGCGTGACACGGTAGCGGGCATGGTCTTGGCTTAGTGCGTGGTGCGGGAGTGGCACGGCGTGACACGGTACCGAACGCGATGCTGGTATGGGAGTGGGCACGGTGCGTGCACTATATCGAGTACGGTGTGGCACGATGGCTGACACGACGTGGCACAGAGACTGGGTATGAGGCACGACATGTCTGGGTATGCGGTGGTGCAGTCGTGGCACGGTGGCGGTGTAGAGGCGGGTTCGATGTGAGCACGGTGGCGACGCTGTGGGGTCAAGGATGGGTGCTTGAGAGAGGAGGAGGCCTGCGAGAGGGGAAATGGGTGCTCCTATGTGGTGTTGTCGACGTTGTGGAGGCGGTCGGAGATGGCTCAATGGCGGTGATGTGCAGCGGCCTTGACAACGACTGGTTGCAGTGTTGATGAGGAAAGGAGATGATGGAGGTGGAGCGGTGCTGTGGTTTCAGACAGTGGCGGTGGCGATGGGAGGAAGTCGACGAAGGCAATGGAAGTTGCAGGGGAGCTTGAAGTCGGCGATGGTGGAGTTGTGCAGAGATGAGGTCAGCGGGAGTAGTGAAGGTTACAATGGGGCTCGGGTGTAATGATGAAGTTGGGTTGTTGATAGTGGGAAAGAGCTGAGGCTTAGTGTGGTGGTGGAAGCATTGGTTTCTGGAGGAGATCGTGGTGGCTCGCCGGGGATGGGAGTTTATAGTGGGGCTGGGTCAGTGAGAGAGAGAGAGAGTGAGAGAGTTGGAGAGAGGAAGAGAGTTATTGAATGTGAGGGAGAGGTAGGGGGAGATCACAGGGGAGGGGTAGCAAAATCTCGAAAGCGGTTTAGACATGGGCGAGGACGAGGTCGTAGGGGAGCAGGTCTCGTGGAGACATCAGCGAGGGGAGAGAGAGGGGAGCAAGTGAGGATTTGGGGGAGGGGATTTCGGGGAGATCGTTGGCGAGGGCGTCGCGGAGGTAGGTGCGGGTCACGAGATGGTGATCGCGAGGAAGGAGGAGAGGGACGTTGGGGAACGGGTCTTGCGAAGGCGAGAGGAGAGGGAGTGGAGATTCGGAGGAGGTGATCTCGGGGAGGTCGTTGGCATGGTGGGCGCGGCGTCGACAAGGGCCGGTCAGGGTCTAGCACGAGAAGGGAGTCATTGGGAAAAAGGGCGGGAAAAGAAAAGAAAAGAAAAGAAAAAGAAGAAGAAGAAGAATTGGGGGGGTCGGGTCGGGTAGGGTAGTTTAGGGTTTAGATTAGGAAATTAAAATAATATAAATAAAAATATTTTTAAAATGTGCAAAAATTAATAGGAAAATCCTGGAAAAATACGAAAAGTATATACATGGAATTGGGGATTTAAATCATATCCCCCTTACAAAAAATTTCGTTCTCGAAATTAAAGAATGAAAACAACGGAACCAACAACTACACAAATAAGTGCGGAAAACGTGAACGGATGTCCTCCTCGTGTTCCCAGGTAGACTCTTCTGGAGAACAACCATCCCAAGAAATTCAAACCAAGGGAATGACTTTGTTCTTTAGCATTTTTTCCCGACGATCGAGAATGGTGGTAGGCTACTCCTCATAAGACAGATCGGTACCCAACGTTAACTCTGAATGGTCCAAGATATAACTGTCATCCTGAACATAGCGCCTCAACTGAGATACATGAAAAGTATTGTGCACACCAGCTAGCGATGAAAGCAAGACAAGCCGATAGGCCATCTCTCATACTCGCTCTAGCACCTCAAAAGGTCCAATGAATCGGAAATTGAGTTTCCAGACTACTAAACCTGATCACTCCCCGAGTGGGCGATATCTTCATAAATACGTGGTCATCAACACCAAACTCCAACGACCATCTGCCGGCATCTGCCCAACTCTTCTGTCGGTCATAAGCCGCCTTGATACGTTGCCTGATCGTCTGAACCTTGCTCACTGTCTGCACTATAAGCTCAGGGCCCAACAACCTTCGTTCACCCATATCATCCCAATAAAGAGGGGATCGACACTTCCGTCCATACAGAGCCTCGAAAGGAGCTATCTGGATGCTAGTTTGGTAGCTGTTGTTATATGAAAACTCTACCAGATGGAGGTGATCCTCCCAAGAGCCCTAAAAATCAAGCATGCATGCCCTCAGTATATCCTCGAGCGTCTGGATAGTACGCTCGGATTGCCCGTCCGTCTGCGGATGGTAGGCCATGCTGAACTTGAGACGAGTGCCCAGACTCCTGCATGCTCTTCCAGAAGTCTCGATCAGACACGATACTAACGGGTACTCCGTGCAGGCTCACAATCTCCTGCATATACTTCTCCATGAACGACTCTGTCGATTGTCCGACTCGAAAAGGTATGAAATGTGCTGCCTTCGTGAGACGATCAACAATAACCCAGACATCATTGTTGCCCCTTGGGCTTCGAGGTAGTGCTGTAACAAAATCTATGGTGATGTGCTCCCATTTCCACTCTGGCACTGGGAGCGATTGTAACAACCCAGCTATTCTCTGATGCTCGGCTTTCACCTATTGGCATACCAGACACTTGGAGACAAAGCGAGCAATCTCCCTCTTCATCCCATTCCACTAGAAGTGATGTCTCGGGTCTCTGTACATCTTGGTGTCACCTGGGTGCACCGAGTAAGCAGATTCGTGTGCCTCAGCTAGAACTTCATCTCGAATACCCCCCTTGGAACACACAGCCGACTGCCAAATCTCAGAGAGCCATCTCCGTGAATCTGCAAATCCGTCCTCAAACCAGCCTCAACTAACCCTCTGAACTTCTGCAACTGAGAGTCTCCAGCCTGTGTAGCTTTGATGCGATCTATAAGCAATGATTGAATTTGCAACTGCTAGAGCTGTCCGGGCATACCCGGAGTAACTACCTCCAACTCGAGTCTCTGAAGGTCATCGAGAATCCTCTTCTGACAAGTCGGCAACGCAGCTGATGGCCTGCGACTGAGAGTGTCAGGAACGACGTTCACCTTCCCCGGATGATACTGTAGATCTATATCGTAGTCTGCCATCAATTCCAACCACCGGCATTGTCTCATATTCAACTCCTTCTGAGTGAACAAGTATTTCAAACTTTTATGATCCGTGTACACTTCCACTCTTTCGCCTAGCAAGTAATGCCTCCAAACCTTTAAAGCGAACACAACGGCCGCCAACTCCAGCTCATGCGTGGGGTGGTTCTTCTCGTGAGTTTTCAATTGACGAGAGGTGTAAGCTACCACTCGACCGTGCTGCATTAATACACAACCCAAATCTTTTCCTGACGCATCACTATGAACAACCAAGCCACCCGAGCTGTCTGGCACAGTCAGGATTGAGGCCGTGGTCAACTTCAGTTTCAACAGCTCGAATGCCTGGGTGCACTCCTCCGACCAAATATAGGGCACCTCCTTCCGTGTGAGTTTTGTCAAGAGTTCCGCTACTCTGGCGAAATCTTGGAAAAACTGCCGATAATACCCAGCTAATCCCAAAAAGCTTCTTATCTCAGCAACTGATTTTAGTGTCGGCCAGTCTTTAATAGATTCGATTTTCGTTGGATCCACTGAAATGCCATCACTCGAAACGACATGCCCCAGAAATCGCACCTTGTCGAGTCAAAACTCACACTTGCTTAGCTTGGCATAGAGCTTCTCCTCCCGTAGAACCTGCAATACAATTCGTAGGTGCTCGGCTTGCTCCTCTCGACTTCTGGAATAGACTAGAATGTCGTCGATGAATACGACAACGAACTGATCCAAGTACTTGGAGAAAACTCTGTTCATCAAGTCCATAAATATGGCGGGTGCATTGGTAACACCGAACGGTATCATAAGAAACTCATAGTGGCCATATCGGGTTCGGAAGGCCATCTTGCATACATCCTCTGTCCTAACCCTGATTTGGTGATACCCCGACCAAAGTTCTAGTTTTGAAAATACCCGAGCACCATCCAGCTGGTCAAACAAGTCGTCGATGCGGGTGGGATACATGTTTTTCACGGTCACCTTGTTCAACTCCCGGTAGTCAATGCACATGCGCAAGGAACCGTCTTTCTTAACCAGCAACACAGGAGCACCCTACGGGGAAGCACTTGGACGGATAAATCCCTTGTCCAAAAGATCTTCTATCTGCTTCTTTAATTCTGCCAACTCCACTGGCACCATCTTGTAGGGAGCTTTGGAAACTGGCGCCGTCCCTGGAATCAAGTCAATCGAGAAGCCCAATACACGAGGTGGGGGCAAACCAGGTAGATCTTCAGGGAACACATCAAGAAACTCGCGAACCACCTCCGGTGCTGGCTCCTCGTCTATCTCCATAGCTATCAAGGTCTTCGGCTTTGCTCGGAACTTAGCTGGTTCCAAAGACTCGCTGCCACCCATGAACATGAACTCTGGATGATTAGGAATGCGAAAAGTCACACTCCTAGCCCGGCAGTTGATAACATCATGAAACGTGCTCAACCAATCCATCATCAGAATGGCATCGTAGCTACCAGTCCCAATCAAAAGGAAGTTTGCATAAAATTCTCTACCGCAAACCACCACAGGACATAACCTACACTTTTGGCTGGACACAATAATTCTGTTACCCGTATGTATCTCCCAACCCTTGATCAGCAGCTCGTGAGGTATAAAGTGTGTGTCAACAAACCGCTTAGATATAAAGCAATGCGAAGCACCCGAATAAAAAAGAACTCTAACTGGTACAGAATAAATAAGGAGGGTACATGCAACCACTTCTCCAAAAGCCTCTGCCTGCTCGGCGGACAGGGTGAAAGCCGGCCCCCTGATTCTGACCCGTACCAGTCTATCTCTGATCGAATAACCGCCGCTGGGATACCAGAGGAGGACTCCTCTGAGCCGAAGTGTCGTACGACAGTTGTTGTTGCTCGAATCCTCTCTGTAGCTCGGATCTCTGGGGACACTCGCTGACCCTGTGCTCGCTGGATCCGCAAATCAGACATTGCCCCTTGGCTCTGCGAAAATCTCTCTGCATGTGCCTTGGCCTCTGACAATAGTCGCAAATTAGTGCCCTCCGCTGTAGCTGCTGAGGTGAGAAAGTATGCTTCATCTGCGTAACACCCGGCCTGTGAATTGGGATCGCTCCACGGGAGGAAATGGTAGCTCGTGTTGGAACTATGTAGGATCTCCTGTCCACCGATCGTTGGCCCTTGGCCTTCTCCGCCAATCTTTCCTATACTCTGGCAGCGTTCAACACCTGAGCGAAGGTCTGAAGGTCGAGAGACGCGATAAACTGCTGCAGTTCAATATCGAGCCCCTGCTGAAATCGTCTGGCCCTGGCGGCTTCGGTAGCTACCATGTACAGTGCGAAGCGACTCAGCCGGTTAAACTCTGCGGCGTACACATCCACTGAGCGTCCATTTTGCTTCAATATGATAAATTTCTCATCCATTTCAGCCTTAGCAGTGGCCAGGAAATAGTGATCTAGAAAGTACGTGGAGAACGTGTCCCATCCGATAGGTTTCTCTAGCCGGCTTTTCTCTACGGACCACCACGTGCGGGCCTCGTCCTCCAGCTGAATCTTCACGACATTCACTCTGTCATCGTCAGGAACTCGAACGGCCATTAAAAGGTTCTCCACGTTGATGAGCTATTGCTCGGCTTCAAGTGGATTTGTTGATCCCGTGAAAACCGCTGGATGAAGCCTCTTAAAGACCGAAACAGTACCAACCCTAGCCTGTGTAGTCGATACGAGGGCACCCTCGGGGGCGGTGGGGACAACCCTAGATCTCTCCAGAGCGGTAATTGCGGTCTCCTGTACCGCCTTCAATCCCTCGGCCAGGAGATCGGTCTTCCTCTCTTGAGCCTGGACTAGGGTTGTCAGTGTGCTGAGGATCTTTTCGGTACGATCGTGAGAACTGGCACATGAGTTGCCCGAGGAATCCATATTTCTGAAAGATGATCAAAAGAAATCAGATTCAAATAAGGGCTACACAATGATTCAACGAGGATTAAAAAGTGAAAAGGAAATGTAATAAAGCACACATCAAGGGTGTAACTCAATCTAGGGATCTCTCGACGGAACTATAATTTCATCCAAACCTGGCTCTGATACTAACAAAACCATGTCATGCCCCGCTTCCCAAAAAACGGAATGCGAGGGGTGACTAGGCCAGCCATGCTCAGACGGTCAGGGAATAATCCCGCCGTAGTCACACTTCGGCTTCTAGCATACATGGTAGTCAGTAAACAGTACTAGAGTAAAGGAACAGCTCACAACTTTATTACATCAAAATAAAAGAGTTCAAGATACATTTATTTACATGGAAGAAATAACTAACCAATGAAATAACAATGCTTTTATAGCAAGAAAGGGATGGCGCTGATGTCGCGGTCTAAACCTTCACGATCTCGAATGGCAGATCCTGCTCCTGGGCTGGGTCCACTTCGTCCCTTAAGCATGCACACTCAGGTCGTCAGGGCGACATATATAGCAATAAATAAATATAGTGTGTACTATGCCATTAAACATGAAAGGTGCGATGAAATACAGAAACATGAGAATAATGAATATCATTTGAATATGCACAGCGCGATATATGTATCATGTCAGTAAACCACGCAATGTGTATGTCACTACTTATCAGTCATTAAGTCAATGAAATCAATTGGTGGAAAAGATGCTCGTGTTTAACAATGGTCTCGTATATGCCCGAGACTACGGTTCACTGTTGTTCGGGACATAACCCTGCAGCCATGCCGCTAGGCCCATGACCTAATGTGTATATATATGTGTGTGTTTGATCACTGATATCGAATGATCATCCTCTAAGTCACTGTACCTCGCTAAATACGAGTTCAATTCCACCTTGATTTCCCCATTTTCCCGGGTTATAGTATGTGTTCAGGTATTAGATAGGTTGCGAATAAGTACGTATCGCTTTCACTTTCAATCACGCTTCCACTTATCAATATCACTTTCAATCACTGGTTCACTACCGTACTTGCCACAATCTAATCACTGACACTTATATATCGATAATGCAAATCAGTCGCTAGGTCTTAATGTAAACGATCACTATGCAGAAAGTATAAAGCAAACCCAAAATAAGGTAGAAATGCACTGAACACATATTCACTAAGTTATGACAGCCAACACTATATGACTTACAAAATTTACCATAAATCACGTGTATAGAATCGACCAAAATAATATAAAAGGCGTACGCAGTATACTTGATTATCTAAGCGGTAAAATTAGTTTCATGTCAATAGGAATTCAGGTTAGGTACTTATCATCATTTTAGATTAGCGATCAATTGCTGGAATTCCAGTTTCAGAACTGGAAGTCCAACTTCGCGTGTGGTTTACTAGGAATTGTATTTAGATTCTGGTGTCGCCGCAGTTGAATGAAACCTAGTTCTATCTGTTGGGTTTCCGAACCATCAAACGGATCCATGATAGCCTTTCTTTACTAGGAGTTATGTCCTGTTTAGTGTGAAGGTGGAAGAAAATGTCACTGCAGAAACTGCAGAACACGTCAACAATCTAAAATATAAACAAAATACCAAACGACAGTGTAACTGAACGAGACCAGATCCATATGTTAGCTAACTAAATTATCTACGCGACTACATCGGACTCTTTCATTTTCCATTTTATGTAGGGACGTGCAGGCGCTTAAGTTCAGGTATCCTCGTGGAATGCTGCCTCAGACTGCAGTCCAGAGCCGCATTCCCAATCAGTTCTTGTTGCTGTGGTCTATCGGTATCGAATGATAAACTATAGAGGTTTCTATCTTATCGAGTCGGCTTCGATATGAGCCGTAAAACATTACATTCCGACCTGTAACTAATTTAATACCAATTTAACATTACTACGTATACAGTCAAATCAAATTTGACGTCGTGTCTTTGGGACATCGTTTTCTTGCTCAATACTTTGTTATTTGAGTTCAGTTTTCTACATAATATTCATAAGTAGCAAAAGAAATTATTAGAGCATTTTCGACAGGATTTTAGATCAGTTCACCACATCGAACTCTTAGCGTACAATTTCTTGAATTATCGAATTAATGGCAGTTTTGTCCAACTCATGAAAACAGTATACAATATCTACAATTCCACACGATACTAATATGATGTTTTAGATCCGATTATACTCAAAACTACCATCTTAGAATTACTATGGTTTTCCATGAAGTTACGATGACGACTTGCAATATATACGTGTCAATAAACAACTAAACACACGTTCGTAATAATCTATCAAATGTAATTTTTATCACGAAATCATATAGCATGTTAAAAGCAAGTGAGGATTTCACTTGCCTTCCATCGCTGACATAGAAGCGACACCACTAGCGGACTTCGTCTCGATACACGAGACGATGCGATGCTGGACACGGTGCGTGGAGATCCAGTATTGGGCACGGCGACGACTCGGGCGTGACACGGTAGTGGACGTGGTCTTGGCTCGGTGCGTGATGTGGGGTGACACGGTACCGAACGCGATGCTGATGCGGGAGTGGGCACGGTGCGTGCACTGGATCGGGTACGGTATAGCACGGGGGCTGGCACGATGTGGCACGGGGACCGCGTACGAGGCGCAACACGTCTTGGTATGCGGTGGTGCAGCCATGGCACGGTGGCGTTGCAAAGGTGGGTTCGATGTGAGCACGGTGGCGAGCTGTGGGGTCAAGGATGGGTGCTTGAAAGAGGAGGAGACCTGTGAGAGAGGAAGTGGGTGCTCCACTGTGGTGTTGTCGACGTCGGGGAGGCGGTCGGCGATGGCTCAACGGCGGTGATGTGCAGCGGCTTTGACAACGACTGGTTGCAATGTTGATGGGGGAAAGGAGATGATGGAGGTGGAGTGGTGCTGTGGTTTCAGACGGTGGCGGTGGCGATGGGAGGAAGTCGACGGTGGCAACGGAGGTTGCACAGGAGCTTGAAGTCGGCGATGGTGGAGTTGTGCCGAGATGAGGTCGGCGGTGGTGGTGAAGGTTACAGTGAGGCTCGGGTGTAATGATGAAGTTGAGTTGTTGAGAGTGGGAAAGAGCTGAGGCTCAGTGTGGTGGTGGAGGAGGTCGTGGTGGCTCGCCGGGGATGGGAGTTTGTAGTGGGGATGGGAGTTTGTAGTGGGTTGGAGAGAGGAATAGAGTAATTGAGTGTGAGGGAGAGGTAGGGGGAGATTGCAGGGGAGGGGCAGCAAAATTTTGGAGGCGGTTTAGACGTGGGCGAGGACGAGGTCGTGGGGGACCGGGTTTCGTGGAGACGTCGGCGAGGGGCGAGATAGGGGATCAAGTGAGGATTTAGGGGAGGGGGTCTCTGGGAGATCGTTGGCGAAGGCGTCGCGGAGGTAGGTGCGGGTCACTACGTGGCAGTCGCGAGGAAGGAGGAGAGGGACATTGGGGAACGGGTCTTGCGGAGGCGGGAGGAGAGGGAGTGGATATTCGGAGGAGGTGATCTCGGGGAGGTCGTTGGTATGGTAGGCACGGTGTCGACGAGGGCCGGTCGGGGTCGAACGCGAGAAGGGAGTCGTTGGGAAAATGGAGGGAAAAGAAGAAAGAGAAGAAGAAGAAGAAGAAGAAGAAGAAGAAGAATGGGGGGTTCGGGTCGGGTAAGGTCGCGTCGGGTCGGGTAGGGTAGTTTTGGGGTTTAGATTAGGAAATTAAAATAATATAAATAAAAATATTTTTTTTAAATGTGCAAAAATTAATAGGAAAATTCTGAAAAAATACAATAAGTATATACATGGAATTGAGGATTTACAGTTCACTAGGAGAATAACAAGTTGATCACATACTTCCTTGGATGAGGAAACAGAGAAGATATGGAGCTGGATCGTCTCGACACAACTGTCGAGGATAGCATTGAGGATGAATTGATCTTGACGGTACCATTGATGGTAGTCTGGATTTTCAACATGCTTGGTGTTGTTGTTGACGTCGGCGATAGTACTCGTAGGAGGGGATTTGGATCCGTCAATATGACCAAGAAGATCGTGATCAATTAGGGCCGATTGGATTTTGGGATCTCCACACAGTGAAATTTGTGTGGGAAAGTTTTGTTGGAAAAGGGAATTTGGTGATGATGAGGATTGAGTTTTGAGAGGAGGCCATGGATAAAAAATTGAGCTTTTAATTGTAAGGCTCTGATACCATATTATTTTTTCTATATTCAAGAACGACAGGGGCGATTATATATTTTATCTATGTGTAAACGGGCTTTTGATATAAGTGGATTCCAGCAATAAGACTTAAGTCTTGTTGAGATTTGACACATCTTATATTTTATACCCATGTTCCTCTCATAGTTTTTCCAATGTACTATTTTAGTCTTTCACATTTCAACACTCCCCTCACATGCAACCATCATTTTTTCTCGGTGTGGTTCACGTGGATTGCACAACACTTGTAAAGTTAGGTCTTTCAGATACACTTTTTTTGTGCTTGTAGCCTACTTGTATTGTCGAGATTTTGGATCGAGCCATTAGTTCTGATACCATATAAAAATCTTAGAGAAGATGGAGTTTAGGGTTTGGAACTTGGTTGTTTGTATTGAATATCGATTGTATTTTCATATTACACTTTACATGATAAAGAATAGAATAAAAATAAATTATGTCCTAAACAATAATATCACAAGATTATGGAAAGATTTTTATGATTGAAAACAGCATCAGCCATGTTTATGAAGGGCAGACGTCTGATGTGTAGTTTGTCAGACATCTGCATCTAATCTGGTATTTCTGGAATTTGATTGCCAGACGTCTGTGACTCGTTCAGCAGACGTCTGACTTCACTCTGTAGCTTTGCCAGACGTCTGTTATTTTGTCATCCTGTCGATTGCACCCATGCTTGCAACACACAATTAAAACAGATAAATTGTGTTCAAAGTAGCAGTGATTAAGGCTTTGACAGAAATTGTTCATAAGATCGTACACAATCGTATAACTGCTTCTGACATTTTATAGTATCTCTATTATTATAGGACAAAAGGAAGGGGGTCATTTAATTTTGAAATTGATGGTGATGTGGTTTCTTATTTTTTCAAAGAAATCTAACAAAAAAACATATTGATTTATGTGCATTGCACGTAATTAACTGCCACGTCATTATTATTAGATGCACGTAATTAAATTGTCATGCCATTATTATTTTACAAATGCGATGCACAAAGTTAAATTAATAAAGAATTTTATCATAAATATCTCTACTGTTATACGTGCAACGTACGTGCCAAAAACGCTAGTTCCTAATAAGCTAAATAGCAGGAAATACCTCAAACTTATGCCTCAATAGCAGAAAATACCCCTAACTTTTTTTAAAACTATCGTTTTGGCCCCCTCAACATTAATTGATTTCTAAAATACTCTTCATTTAAATATTTAATTAAAATATATTTTTCTTTCTTTCCTATCTAATTTAAATTTTTGGTTTTTTACTTTTAGCCCCCATAAACTATACTATTTACCCGGTTGCCCCTTCGATACTATTTACGTATTGCCCCCCTTAAACCTTTAAGTTGCTCTAGATCCCTATCAGACTAAAATCGACATTTTTTTTAAAAAATATTCCTTATAAAAGTAGATAAGATTAGTCTCTTAAATTTTTTTAGGGGTTTATATTTATTAAAGAAAATATGAATGATTTGAGAGATTTAAGATTATTAAATATAGAATTTGAAAAAATAAAGAAAAATGATTAGCTTTTGATCGTAGAAAGTGAGAGATTGAAGATGGAATTTTGGGATTTAGGTTACAAAGATAGAAAATAAGAAAACTGAAGAATGTTTGTTAGATCTAAAGATTTTTGAATGTGCAATTGAAAAATCGAAGTTAAAATTTGAAAGTTTAAGGGTTTTGAAGATAGAAAATCATGATTTTGAATTTGAAAATTGTTGTTGAGTTTTAGTTTTTGGGATGAAATTGTTAAAAGAAAATGAAGTAAATAATGTTGATGGGTTTCAATGGTTTCGATATGGAAGATAACAAATTTGAAGAATTTGTTTGTTTCTACAGGGTTTGGTCATGGAAGATGAATAATTGAAAATAGAACTTAAAGGATTTTATCGGGTTTAATGTTTTTTTACGTGAAAGATTGTAGAATATTGTTTAGATTTAAGGTTTTGAATGCTAAATCAGAATTTGTGGATATAAGGTTTTGAATGCAGAAGATAAAATTCAATGAGGTTTTAGGGTATGAAAGTGGAATTTAAGAAACTAAAACTGAAATTTTTGGGTTTGGGAGGTTGAAAATGAAGTTCTGATAAAATTCTGGATTTTAATAAGGTTTTTAAATATTTAATATTGTTTTAATTGATGAATAACATTTAGAGCGTTAAAAGAGTAAATTAAAATGTTGGCAAAGCGCCAGTTTTACAAGGTGAAGAGGTATTGTTTGCTATTAGGGCAAAAGTTAAGGATATTTCCTGTCATTTAGCCGTCCTTACTCACTCATCTTTCTTCAAATGGCAATTGATTCCCCAACAGTCAATTTTGTATTTCCTCTATTAACAATACTAGTATTTTCCACGTCCGATGCATTATATATATTAAGTGTAATTGAAAAAATTGCATGGAGTTAGTTACATAGAGATTTATGAAGTTAGTTTATTATCATCATCATCATTATTATTAAAACGAAAGCAAAAGCCCACGCGTTTCCTTAAAAGGAGTTTAAAGAAACTAGTACAAATAGATTAAAGAAAACTTAAAAAAGAAGAAAACAACCAAAGCACATCTAAGTCCTCGTGAAGAAGAATGATAGCCGGTCAGAGGAAGATGAAAAGTCGCCCACGATTACTCATCCTGCATCGAATGTGTGTCGTCCCCCTCGCCGTGGGAACGCTCCTGATTGTTCTCTTTATTTCCTTGTCCGACCACCAATAAGGCTCTGGTCTATAAAATTCCATCACCATATATTGCATTACTCTTGACCCTTTGTTTTTTATTCTCCATTACTTGGGAGACCTCTATAACATAATCAATGTTTCTAGCTAGGCCCAATATTTCCTCTGTTAGCCTCATTTTATCAGACCAATTCTTTAGCCCGATCTATGGAGTTGGTTATTGGAATAGGGGTATGAGGTTAGTTGTAGTTACACATTGGCCAAACCGGGCCAGCCTGATTCCAAAATTAATATATTTTTTTCAAATAATTGTTTTTTTTCGGGATTTTTTTTTATTTTTTTGGCCCGAACTTTGTTTAGGTCCCGGATCAAACCTAGATATTTTATTGATTTAAATTTTTTTGATGGGAGACATAATTTGTCAAATCTTACCTCTCATACAATTGTCAAAAAAAAATGCAATTCATTAAAAAAAAATTAAGTAGTGAACTGCTATCAGTCTTTACTCCTCATCAGTGTCGAAGACTTCAATACTTTTAACGTGTTGTCTAGATTCTGCATCGAACCACTCTTTTTGGCACACTCCGACCTCCACTGCTTCATCTGACAGCCTCGCTCTCTTGTTGCTCAAAACTCTGTTATCTGCACTTAAAACATACTCTGAAATTTACCGTGGGCACCGGAGTTATTAGCAAATCACGAGCCATGGCAGAAAACACATGATACATATGTTCATGTGTTTTCCACTAATCCAAAATATCAAAATTATCTATTTGTTCAGAAGTGAGAAAACTATTGAAATCGGTTTGTAAATACATTATAAGTTCATTAGAAGAAGAGGTAGAAACATTGGTTCTTTGTTTCTTTTTACTTAAAAATTCAAAAATTCCTTTTTTAGAAGTTTGATGTGAAAAGGAAGAAGAAGAAGTTTGATGTGAAAAGGAAGAAGAAGAAGTTCTGTTTTCACCGTACTGTGCGTCATATATGGTATACATATCGTGCAAATAAGAATTTAAAATATTTTTATAAACTTCTATATCAGTATCCAAGTTATCATGGTATCTCTCTAATAAAAAATATATATCTAGCTTAATTCTAAGATAAAAAACTGTAGCTAAACAAAACAATGCATGAACTTTTCCCCAATATTTATTCAATTTGGAAACTATGCTATTTAGCATTCCGGCAAATGCACTTTCAGGATCAAGTATGTGTTCATTAATAATTTTATTAACGTAAAATAATTGTTCTACCGTTAAACATGTAGTTGGATAATAAACACCAGACAAAGTTTTAGTTGAATTATAAAACATTTCTAAAAATTCCATAATATATCCACAAACAAACCAATTAAGATCCTCTAAATCATTGGCGGGCATTTGTTTCTAATAAAATAAAGTAATAGGAACCTTATATTTTAAAAGACATTTCAATATTTCATAAGTAGAATTCCACTTAGTTGGAATGTTGAATTTGAAAAATCTAAATCTTAAATTTAACTGGGTACAAGTTTGCTTAAAAGTTTGTTTTTTGGGTCCAGAGATTTCAAACTTTCAATAAATATTATTGCATCTCTAAGTTTGATAAATGAGGATCAATAATTCTAAGACCATCTTATACAATTAAATTTAAAATATGGTATGCACATCTTTGATGAAATAATGCTCCATTTAAAATAGGATTTAAATTATTTTTTTAAAATTGCTATTAAGAAGTATTATTAGCAGCATTATCATAACTAATTGAAAATATTTTATTTTGAATATCATATTCACGTACAGTGATCAAAATAAAATTACTTATATTATTTCTAGTTTGTGGATGCTCGATTTTCGAAAAATCAATAATTTTTTTTTATAAAAACCAATCATTATCAATAAAATGTACAGTAGCACAAATATAACTAATGCTCCATTTTGTTATCCAAAGATCAGATGTTAATACAATTTTACCTTTAAGATTTGCAAAAATATTAAGTAAATTAGTTTTGGCTTCATAAAAAAATTTAAAAGTATCACTTCTAAGTGTATTTCTTGATACTCTTTGAAATATAGGATTATATGCGGTTTTTACTAATCTATCAAATTTTTCGTTTTCAGCAAAACCAAATGGTTGTTCAGCATATATAACATATCCAGCAAGTTCTCTTCTATTAGTTTCTTGAGAGTAAGAAAAACTAACTACAGAGTTAGATGCCATACTTAGAGTCGTCTGTTGAAAATCTGCTTTTTGATGTTTGTTATCATGGGTAGTTCCATCTTTTGTAGCACATGTAAAATCAGATCTGCAAATCTTACAAACAGTCCCCATGCCTTTACCTTCAGCTACTTCTTTTGTAAAATGTTTCCAAACTTCAGAAGTTCTAGATCTTTCGGGTCTGGGAGTAGAAACACTAGCTTCAGGAACATTAGGAGCAGGAACTTTTTTAGGGGCGTGACTTTGTGGCTTAGGCATTTCAAAATTACCATGCATCTCAAAATTAGCAGAATCAAAGTTAGGAGAATAAGAATCAGTTATTGGTATCATATTACTTAATCTAATTGCATCTTGCATATCTAAATCAATTTGAAAAGAACGTCTAGATAAGGATGTACTGGCGGCCATATTTCTTAATCTAATTGCCTCTTATGAGTTCGAATCAAGTTAAAGAGAACGACTATATGATGATGAAGCACCTTTGTTACCTTGAGATGATGATGGACTGGTCATGCTTAATTAAAAAAAAAATAGTAAGAGAGAAAGAAATATGATAAAAAAAATTAGATGAGAAAAATATATAACCAATACCAAAAAAACCTGATTCCAAATAGCAGAATCAAGTTACTGGAGACTGAAGTGAAGATTGAGATTATAGGAATGGAGATTGCTTGATTCCAAATTTTAACAGTAAACTTTTCGGAAATTAAAGAGAGGTGTGAAGATTGAAGATCATATTATTGTGAATTGTGATGAAAATGAGAAGTGTAGAGAGGTGTTTGTAGACTTTTGGACGATAGGGAATGAGGATGTAGAATTTTGAATGACGGGGTTTTAGAAAAATTTCAAATTTTAGTTGTTGCCCAAGGCAACGGCCGAAAATTTGAAAATTTTCAAACTCTCCCTGGAATTCTCCCCACCAATAAAAAAAAGGCAATTGAATTGCCTTGAAAAACCCACCCCCAATAATTCCCACCATCCCTCTTTATGTCACGTCTCGCTTCCCAAATTACAGAGAATACGAGGATGACTAGGCCGGCTATGCTCCTACAGTCAAGGAATAATCATGCCGTGGTCACACTTCGACTTCTAGCAGTACATGGTAGCAGTAATCTAACTCATACAATGAGATAATACAGTTACTAAAACTATCAGATATAAGGGAAACTGAGCACAATAGATATAAACAAAAGAGACAACTAACCAGTGATATCAAAGGAATGATATAGCGGGTTCACTGGTCTGGATCTTCCCGATCTTCTCGAAATAAGACAGGTCCACTTCTTCCTCTGAGCATGAATACTCTTATCGTCAGAGCGACATAATATTATAATATAACAATACTAAACAGGTGATAGTAAATAGTGAAGCATGAAACATCGGTATAAAGCACTAACATGAATGTATAAAATAACATAAATATGTAGCAGTAGTGGGCATGGATCGTGACAGTAATCTAGGTTAATATGCAAGTCATTAAACTAACACTTTTTATATCATTTGAAATCGATCGGTGGAATGTATCCTCATGTTTAGCAAGGGTCTCGTGCATGCCTGAGACAACGGTAAAAAATGTACCCGAGACATAACCCTGTCAGCCGTGTCGCTAGACACAAATACCTACACGTATCACTGTCACTAATATCGAATGATCATCCTCTAAAGTATTAAATATCTTGCTAAATATGAGTTCAATTCCACCTTGATTTCCCCACTTCTGCAGGTTTCAACATATGTTTATGTATCTAACTGGTAGTATACAAGTACGCATCCCAATCGTCTTTCAATTATTATCCATGTTCGATCAATTTCACCGTTCAATCACTTCGCTGGTATATTTGATACAACCAATCGATACTGCTATCACTCGACAATGCACTATAAACACTAGGGTATCAATGTAAATGGTCACTAATCACTACAGTTAAAATGATCAAGTTATATAATGAGAGTGCAGTAAAATACCCTAAGAATGTAACACGAGCATTCGGTGTTCGTGTTGTGAAAATCACGGTTAATTATATGTGTAGAATCAGACAAAACAATATAAAAGGTGTAAACAGTAAACTCAGTTATCTAACCAACAAAATTGGTTTCGTATCAATCGGGGTTTTGGTTAGGGAGATACAATTAATTCAAAGAGCATGCTCGCAGCTGAAATCCCAATTTCTGAATTTGGTTAAGGAGATGCAATTATTTCAAAGAGCATGCTCGCAGCTGAAATCCCAATTTCTGAACTGGAAGTCCGGCTTCAAACATGTTTTTCTATCAGTTACATACAAATTTGGGCGTCGTTATAGTTGAATTTTTTGTAAGGTTATCTGTTAAAGTTCTAATGTAAAAGACGGATAAGTAATAGCCATCATAAACTAGGAGTTATGTTCTGTTCGTTATCGCTACGTCTGAATTGGAATTGCAGAAATCAGCCATACATGTCATCAGTTTAAAATATGTTTAAAATACCAAATGATACTGGAATTCAGTGAAACCAGTACCATTGGAAAGCTAAAACTACTGTCTACGCAGCGGTAAATGGCTCCGTACACTATCACAATTAAACAGCAAGGTTCCAGGTGTATAAAGGCATATTAAGGGGTGAATTCCTAATCTGGACTGCAGTTCAATGTCAGGTAAGTTCTCTGTTTTCGATGTTCAAATGTTATATTTAACAGTAAACATATACCTCATGTTAAATATTATGCAGTACACTTCGCAACGAACCCAAGCACGCTGCAATTGGATTTTCTGTAATTAATTATGAATTTAACGGTGTCAAATTGTCGATAAAATGCGAGTTTCGATATAGACGCCAGGAGCGTCACTTTATGTGTGAAAACGATGTCGATTTGCCACCAAATCTCTATAGAGTGTTTGTTAACAATATTAAGGTCTAAATATCACAAGTTTCGCCATTTTAGATTTTGTTTTCGCATAAGGTTCGCATCGAACACCTCGGCTGTATATGTATACCTTAGCTGTATATGTATATGATATTTCAATGAATTATTGGTTTCTTTTATCCAGTCACACGAAAATCATTTCATGAATTTCCTACTTGATATAATCACGGATAGTAACCTTTAGAAGGTCCCAACGTAAATTTAACAAGTTGATTAGCAGTAATTAATTGGATCTAGGTAGCATAAATGTTTACACACACACTCTCTCTCTCTCTCTCTCTCTCTCTCTCTCTCTCTATATATATATATATATATATATATATATATATATATATATATATATATATATATTGGATATTAACTTAGCATGTTAAACAAGTGAACAGGGATTTTACTTGCCTGAAGATTTGACGATCACGACAGCAACAATGGCAATGGAAACAGCATGGGTACGGCCATAGCGAAGCTCGGCTACGATACGGCGTGAGCACGCCACGACTAGCTACAGCCAAACTTTGGCTTGGACACGGTGATGGAGACAAGGCTTGGTAGCCCAGGGTTTGTCGGCTTCGACCCAGAGCTCCAGCAGTAGCTGACGACGCAGAGATGGGGAGCTGGAGGTGCTGGCGGCGGCTTGGGGCAGTGAAGAGTCGGCTCGGGCAATGGGCTGGTGCTCGGAGGCGAGGAGATGGGTTGAGAGAGGAAGTGGGAAGGTGATGTTATAGGGGTCAGGGGCTCATCGACGGCGAGGTTGAAGGCTCGATGGTGGTTGTTAAGTGGTGGTGCCGGCAGAGAGGTGGTCTCGTGGGGTCAAGGAGCTCGATGGAAGTGGAGGGTCCTGGTGGAGGTGTGGTGAAGGTGGTCACGGGGCTCGCGGTGTCTTCATAGGCGTCGAGAGGATGTTGCCGGCGGCAAAAGAGTTTGGGTGAGCTTCGTGGAAGAAGATAAAGGGGATGTGAGTTTGAGAGAGAGAGAGCGAAATAGAGAGTGAAGTAGAGAGGGGGAGAGAGACGTTGAAGTTGTTGAGGAGATGGAGGAAATCTCGGAGGAGTTGGCGATAAGGGCTATGTCGGCGTGGTGCGGGGCTCGAGGAGGTGGGCACGAGAATGGTGGCGACGAAGGCTCAGGAGATTTGAACGGGAAAAATAGAGAAGAGAGAGGAAGAAGAGGGAGTGGGCTCGGGTATGGGTAGGGTTAGGTTCTGACCGTTACCATAGATTAAAATGGTAAGGGTTCTGACCGTTACCGTATATCTGCCGTTACCAAAAGGGGTTCAAATACCTAAAACATAAAAGGGTAGGGCCCACATATATGGTAACGATTTAAACCGTTACCAAATCTACAGTAACGATTTAAACCGTCATGTAAGGCACTCTATTATAACGGTCTTAACCGTTGCCATAATCGATCCCGTTACATAATCTGGACTGATATATGATATCTTTTAGATATCAGTCCAGATGACCATTACCAAAGCCTTTTGGTAATGGTTTCAACCGGTACCAAAAGGTTTTGGTAACGGTTAAAAACCGTTACCAATTATGTTATATGCGTTTTTTAAAATAGAGAAACTACGTGCCCCACACGCGCTTCTTTCATTTACAATCAGCAATATATAATGATAATATTCGAAACCAATATAAACACAATTATAAACTCATCACACACAAATCATAAATAGGAAGTAACATGATTCGAACCACACGCAATCATAAACGAAATATATATACAACCAATATAAATACTAAATCAACACAATAGATGTATGTATCAACAAATGATAAGCAAGTCAACAAACCTAAGGTCGTTGGGACGATCCACCTTCATCGTCCCGTGGCCTGAAGAAACTCCCAATCTCCTCCTGTATGGTCTCAGCGTTTGACTGCCTCGGCTCATGGACCTCTGCCACAAGGGTCTGCAGCTGTTGCTACGTCTCTTGATGAACCTGCTGCTGCTGCGTCATCCGCTCCTCCTGCCGCGCTATCTGGTCATGGAGCCGACAAATCTCCTCCTGCGACGCAGCTGTCGCATATGCCCGCATCTTGGCCATGGCGTACTCGTGGGTGGCCGAACGCCTAGCAAAGTGTTGATGGGCCTCGGGACCAACCCCGCGCTCATACCCACCATGATGCCCACCGGATATCGAATCCAGGACAGAAATAATTGCATTTATTGGGTCGTCGAGATGAGGTCCTAAGTCGTTCGTCCTCTACTGTGTGTGTGTGTGTGTGTAGACACGTGTTAACTTAAAAATACATAATCGACTAGGTCCAAAGAAACTTACCATGTACTCGTTCGTGCCCTTGTGTAACGTGGCCCATCCCTTGGCAGCAGTGTAGTTGGTGGGGTCTTTCTTTTTTTGCGATTAAATTACGATTTATTTTAATAAATAATTTACGATAAAGAAAACAAATAAAATTAAGCATCGAAATACTCACGAGGTGCCACCAAGCGCTGGCCTACGTGCGCTTTCCTTGAGTCAGGACAGCGTGGTTTCTCATGCCGTCGTTCTGATTCTGCTTATTGCGAATAGAGGCAAACTTGCAAATATAATGATGATTATATTATATCTTGTTATATTGGTAAAATTTTAAAAATTAAATTCATACCTTCACATCACTGCGCTCGTAATAGGCGCCTAGGAGTGGCCAATCGTCTCTCGGGATCTCTAGCGTTATGACATCCATCGTCACCCTCCGCTCTTCCTCAGTCGCCGTGAGCCAGAAAAAGTAATAAGCATCCTTTACTTCGCTTCGACGTCTTCTCTTGCTGTTCTAACACACGGGTAAAACCAGGCAAGGACGCATTCTATATCGAACGGCACATGAACGCCATCCTCGCCGGTGACGCCGATGAATATATAATATTTCCTGGTCTGAAATTACAAAATTTTAAACAAATAATTATATAGAGAGAGAGGTGGTTGAAATTTTAAGAATATAAAAAGATATCTGATACCGTTCTGACCCAAAAAACCGCGTAGCACGCTCGGTCTGGCCCTGGTCCCATCTAAGATGGAGTGGGTACTTGTAGTAAGTACGGATCTCCGCTCCAACGTAATCCTTCTACTAGGTTGTGTAAGGACTAACAGGTACACCTGTTGCGTCCCACATCAGCTCTCATGGGTCAAAACCGCCGGCTGGCCTGGAGCAGGAAGGCCCAGTAGGACCCCTCCTCCTAACACTACTGGAGCTTGTAAAAAAAGGTATACATACACTATATTATAATATTTAGAATATGTGTATAGCATTTGATAAATTTAAATTATAATCGTTATTT
This sequence comes from Agapanthus africanus, assembly GCA_030015575.1. Lineage (NCBI taxonomy): Eukaryota > Viridiplantae > Streptophyta > Magnoliopsida > Asparagales > Amaryllidaceae > Agapanthus > Agapanthus africanus. The sequence goes on from CM057339.1 coordinate 752,670,970, forward strand.
AAAAGCTTTAAATAATAACGATTATACTTGTCATCCCTGGCGTGGCGTTAGAACCGACGCTAGACGCCATCCTGCCAGTAGAATGCGGATTTGCAAACAATAAATCGTTAAATGATTCAATAGATACCTACATTATAATGGTGTATTAAATTTTAAATGAGTAAACTATATACCATGTGCAAAAATGACTGGAGTATGAGGATCCACTACTGCACTAATAATGGTAGGCGTGGCTGCTGCGGCTGTTATGCCGCTAATAGTGGGGGTGCTGGTAGGGATAGGGTAGGCTGCTGGGAATGCTGTGATAGTAGTAAGGGAACACTAGTAGGGATAGGACCTGCTGCCGGGGTGATGTGGTGGTAGTAGGGGAACGCTGGTAGGGATAAACGCTGCTGCTAAGGGTGATATGGCGATAGTAAGAGAGCGTTGGTACGGACAAGCGTTGCTGCTGCGGCTCCTAGGCCTGCTGAGTCTCTCCCGGCAGTCTCATCGACGGGCAAGTATCTCTGGAGAACATCCTCTAGACATTTTTTCTTGTAACGTTTAGAGCCTGAGCCTGCGCCCGCCATCAAACCCTATATATATCCAAATATTACTTCATTACTTATAATCATTATGCAATTTATAACATTTATTTCAATTTACTTACCAAACACGTTTTTGTGGTACATTAACTGAAGATTTGTTGGGTTGATTCTCAAAATCTTGATCCGTGACAATCAATTGGCCGATATCACTTCTTACAAACGTATTGAAGGGCGGCGCAGAATAGTTTGAATCTCTGGTACGTTCAATAGATGGACCGAGACGTGTTATCACGGGATCTTCCTCATCACTCTTATCTTCATAGTCATTCAACGTCAGCATATTATAATAATCTCTCGGTTTCCAACGACAAACAACTCTCCAGTCAACTTTCTTCAAGTCCTGAGACTAATATATTTGTGTTGCCATTGTAGGAAAGATAAAGCGGTCGTATTTGTAGGCTGTCCGTTTGATGTTTACCAAAGTGAGTCTGTATTCATCGATCTTCATACCCCGATCAGACTTGGTATCGTACCATCTGCATTGGAATATATGAAATGGACCAACCTTGTGCATGTACGAGACGGCTATAACCTCCTCAAAAACACTGCAGTAGGGATTTTCTTTGTCATCGACGGTTGCAATGCCGCTATTTTGTGTAGCTCTAATACGTTCCGTCCTTTGTATCTCAAATTTATAGGCGGAAACCATGTACCCGTTGTAAAAAGAAACTGCAATCGTTGGACCGCTTAAAAGGTCGTAGACCTCTCTATCAATCTACTCTCCACGATTCAATTGTTCGTCGACTTTTTATCTACACCGAGCGGCGACAGTGCGCTTCTGTTCTTCTTTGATTCTATCATCCGACCATGTCTTAGGATTCAATCTCTTGAGTATAGTTTATGTGCTCTGTTCGTTAGTTTACAGTTATATTAGTCACGACAAATATTGATCGTATGTTAACCGATAAACGGGGAATAAGTTGGGTTTTGATTTTTACATATAAGTATCAATGAGAATATGAAAATTTCATATTATCTTCGAGTGTCATACACTTACTTTAAGATTTAATTTTAATTAGTTTTACGTTTACGCTTCAATTTCAAGGTTTTGAAGTTTTTAGTTTAAGGTAAAGTTTTGTAGAGTCAAGGTTAATTTTAATCAAGTTTATGATTTTAGATTTAGGATTTGGGTGGGATTTGATATGTAGAGGAGAATGATGATGAATTAAGATTCGCGACCTTGTTTATATGTGTGTGAGTGTATGCGTGTGTGTGTCCGTGTGTGTAGGTGTGTGTATGTGCATGTATACTTGTGTGTGCATACAAGCATACACACACATAAACACATTTACTAAATTACTGTAAATACCTAAAAAAAAAATCTCCCTAAACCATCCTTTGCTATTGTTGTTTTCACTAAGCTACCTTTAAATTTTTCCTAAGCAACCGATTTCTTCAATTCTTTAAATTACACTAAAATACCCTTAACTATTGTTGGTTTTTCACCAAACTACCTTAATTATTGTTACATTTCACTAAACTGTCTATCCCTAACCCTAACCCTAACCCTAACCCATCTTCTTATATTATCTAAATTACTTTAAATTTCACTAAAATACCCTTGAGTATTGTTGTTTTTCACTAAATTATCATTTAATATTTTAGTAAAAAACCCCTTGCTAAATTTTAATTTTTTACACTAAAATACTCTTAATTAATTGTTGCATTTCACTAAACTACCTATCTCTAGCCTTAATCCTATCCTTAACCCTAACCCTAACCCGGCCCTGACCCTCAACCCAAACCCTAATCCGCCGGCCATCAACAACAACAACATCATCAACAACAATATCAACTTGACAACAACACCAACAGCATCATCATCAATAAGAAAAGCAAAAGAAACCAAATTTTTGGGAACAGCCACAATATTAAAAATTAAACAACAATATATTAAAATCAAAATCAATTATACTTGCCTCTTGACGACCATGGAGCTACGGCTTCGATTAACGGCGGCGGCGAGCTTCGACCACGGATCTGGGTTTCGACCGTGGCAGGAGAGCCGGCGGCGACCCTGCAGGAGAGGCGGCGGCGATGAGCTGGACGAAGCAATAGAGACGGCTGCGACAAGTTGGAGGTGGTGGCGAGAAGGCAGCGACGAGGAGGCGAGAGGCGGGAGATTTTTGGGGTGAAATTTTTTCAGAGGGAAAATAAAGAGGGCTCGGGGAAAAGAAAGGGGGGTGGAATTGGTTTTTTATCGCGAGTGGGTTGTGGGGCCCACAACCTATTGGATTTGGTAATGTTTTAAACCATTGCCAAATCCATTATAATAATTAGTAATGGTTTACACTGCTACCAATTCCTGGTTACGATTGTCAGCTTTTGTAGTAGTGCTGGCAGCCGGGCCAGGCAACGGGCTGTCCGGCCCATTTGCCACCCTGATATGTGCAACGCCACCCTGATATGGGCAACGGATTTTTGGTTTCATGGTTTCTTCTTAATTTCTTTAAACAATTTACACATTAATTATTAATTAGCAAATGCAGACAAAAGACTATATATAGATATTTGGAAGCTCCTCTTCCTCTTGGAATATATATGGCAATGTGCGATTGATTGATTACCTGAAACAGAAAAAAACTGTAGTCTGATTGCCAATTGTCCAACAAGTTTTGATTTGGCCAAAATCATAACACCCATCTATATCTTAGTTCCTCGTATTCTTTCTTGGTCCCAAGAAGCTATGAAATACGGATACTTGTATATGCTTCACGCATCGTCCCCGATCGCGTATCGGAGTTCGAAACTCTCGAAAACTTTTGGATTCTTTTGAATTCGCTCGGACTTGTAAATTTCTCATTAACCTCTTTTGAATCTTGAATCGACACATTTTATCTTCTCTTGAAAATTAAGACACTCAAAAGTTTGAAAGTGCATCGAACATCCAATATAATGCCATTATTTATTTATATTATTATATATTGGCATGTATGCGTGTAGAGTTAATTTAAAATCAATATAAAAGCGTATCATGTATCTTAGGTTTTTGGAAAATTGCGAATCCGTGAATCCGTATCGTATCCCGTATCAGTATCCGAACCCGTGCTACATAGCCAAGAAGGATCATGCATCTTTTCAAATATATCTTGTTCAGATCAATTACAGACAACAGCTTTATATCTTGATGATGATGTCCCAAGTATATTGAAATCTCAAATATCTTGATATCAAGAAAGTATCTACTACATGCATGTGAGATACCACGATAATACCCCTAACATGAGCGAGAAGGACGAATGGATTTCCTCGCAGCCAGTAATTTCATTTCTATATGCACAACATTAGTTTATCTCTGTGACATTTGAAATTTTTTCTTAAGTATCCACTAGCTAGAGAGACAACTATGAATACATTGATCATGTCTTGATCCTTCACTACAACTTATAATAATGTTGTTTCTGTCTATATGTAACATGACCGGCTACCTATAACAAGGCTCTGAACAGGTGTTCCTTCATGTCTGTCTATATATCCATATCTCTCCAGACTTGGACTGTTCTCTCCCATGTTGCAAAGAAGGAAATGGCTTAGCGTGGGCATTTTCATGCCATATGCATATAACTTGGTCACAATGCTGCAGGTGCAAACCCTAGAGAGGCATGGACAAGACATTGAGATTAATATATAGCCGAGTTATGTGTAATGCATGGATGCATGCTAGAACCCGTCTCGCTTAGCCGGCGAAGCGAAGCGAAGCGAGAGTAGCCGTCTTCGACCCTGCTCGTCTCGTCTAGATGAATCACGACGCGAGGCGATTCAGACAAGTTGACTCTCCCGACTGGGTTACCCTTCTTTTTGAACTGCAGACGTCTAGTCCCGGAGGTCTGTAATTCAAAATATTCTTAAGGAGACGTCCGCTTAGACGTCTCTGCAGTAAAAACAGAGATTTGAAAAATAAAAAATTCCTTCAGCAGATGTCTGTGTTAAACGTTTGTATTTCAAAAGTTTCTTAAGCAGACGTCTGGGTCAGACGTCTACAGTAAGATGAATTTTGAAATCGGATAGAAAATTTAAAGAGTATGAAACCAACGATTGTGTTACAATTAAATAATACAATTTGTTTTTTTTTTTACATTAAAGATCGAACCCATTCGGGCTGCCTGTGTATCCCTCCCAAATATTGAGCTCAATGAGAGGGAATCAGGTCTATGTAGTTATTTTTCTACTGTTACAATTTCTACTCACTATTCGTCGCCGTCAATTGTGGTTCCGCCTTCGGTGTTGGACTCTCCCGATCCTGTAAGGTCCTTTGGTAGATAATTCGAGTCCAAAATAATTGCATTTTATTTCCTTACAGCTGCTGCTTCCCAATCTTGCGAGCAAATCATGCACTCCATGGTGTCGTACACCAAACTACATCTCTTCTCGTTTAACATCCTGCTGGCGAGGCGAGGCGAACTGGAGTTAAACTATATAATTATGTTTGAAAGGGTTGTAGTTTTGACCATATGTTTTAGGAATATGTGCTTGGTTTGTTGCAGTTATAATGCTATATTTCTTCTATTTACTATGTTCTGACTGTTGAGCTTGGATTTATGGTTGATTATAATGTTATATTTCTTCTATTTACTATGTTCTGACTGTTGAGGTTGGATTTATAGTTGATTTGAGCGCAGGACTGTTGAGGAAATCATTCACTCTAAGGTTTTTGAGCATCTTAGGGTTATAACTTTGACCGTCTTTGATATTTAGCTTTCGATTTTGACTTTCATTAGCATCGATTTGCACTTTAAAACTCAACTTAAGAGGAGTTTGTGTATCTAAGTACCTTGAAAGATAACTGCTAAATATATCACCAAAATTATATTTAGCCTATGAGTGTCTACATGATTTTAATTAACAACAAAATAAATTCCAATCATCATAAATAGTTTGAAGGATAATTCAAGAAAGAAAAATTATGCGTTAAACCAAATATTCCTTTCTCAACTTAACGTTGTAGTACACTTCAGATGGTATAATCATAAAAATACAATAATTTATCAGTGATCCTATACTTGGCATCCATCATGATATCATTGCAATCGAACCGCCACGGCTATTTGGTATAACTCTATACATATGGTCACTACAAGGAATTGCTTGCTTGGTCGACTATACCTCTGGGTCGACTGAAATATTCGGTCGAGCCAGGCCATCTTAGGCGACCAATAATCCATGATTTTTTTTTGGGGGGGGGAGGGGGAGGGGGGGAACTTGTGTTAGGGATCAGTTCTAGAGTCATGACATTCACGAACAGCAGCGGAAATAGAAAACAATAATTTTTCAAATATAAAACCAATTCCCACCAAGAATCATCAAACACATGCAATAGAAAGCAAACTAGAAAGCAAGTTTGTGTGCTACAACCTTTGTAGCATGTCTGATCGCCTATCGAAAGACCTAAGCTAGACTTTTCAGCTTTTAAGTAAGTGTACAAGTCGACTGCCTCGCCGTAAATGATCCGTGGTGAAAGGAGGTCGTCCGAACCTCCATCTCCATCTCCAAGTGGAGAAACTCCTTCTAGTGACTTGTTAAGTGCATAAGGAAGTGATGTGATCATTAAAAACACTCTCTTTTCTCTTTCCATACCCGATAATGAGACTTGCCATTAGAGTATAAAGCTAGCTCAAGAAGCTAGAGGTAGAAGAAGAAGAAATGAGATGGCTAGAATAATAATTCTCTTAATTATTTTTCTCCTATCATTGTCATATTGATATGACACTCATTTCCTCTCTTTCTCCTATGTATTGTATCACAAAGAGAGGGGGGACCCATCATCATATGTGAACATATTTATTATCTCTCACACACACATATATGATGGAGATTTTTATAGTCTCCAAACTAAACTGCAAGTATAGAGATATATCGCATTAGTACTTGAGAATCGTTCCCACGAAGAGGTGTACTTAATTAATTTTAATTAAGTTTCAAAAGGTTGTTGGTTTTAAAATCTAAAAAATTTAAAAGCGCAAATTAAAAATAAAAAGTTGGTTTTTAAGAGAGAGAAGGATCTAGGGTTTTATTTGCTTTCTTTTTATGGTTGGTTCAAATGATCAACTTCTTTTCTAATATAGTTTTAATATGTTACCATTAATTATATGAAAGCATAGGTTATATTTAAATTGTTAAATATAGCCTATCAAGTATATAACATCATCTAGATTCATATTAAAACCCTAGTTCTAATTAATTAAAAGCCACATAGTTTTAATCTTCCAAAATATTTGTAGGCGATCTACAATTATTATCTTATTGATTAATTTAGATATTTTGTAACTACCTAGATTGAATATCTTATGTTTAAATAATTCTCTTAATTTCTTACCTTCCCTAATTAAGTTTCTAGATGTCAACTATCGCCAACTTAATTGAATTATCTGTGTTATCACCATTCCCTAATTCAATTCTAGGTGTCATCTTTCATTATCAGAATAGTTTATTTAATGAAAACTACTAAAATAATAAAATTAAACACAAGACATTCATGTTATAGAAATAGAAAAGAAACATAAGAAATTATCCAACTATAAAAAGAATAGCAAATAAAAGTCTAAAAGAAGATTAGTTACTCATGATATAATAAAAAACTAAATCTTTATTAAAATTCATAAGAAAACTTACAAATTACTCGATCCCTTCTCTTGAAAAACCCTAAATTTGAAGCTATCAAAGAGATAATGAAACCCTAATCAATACAGGAGTTTACATAGTAATTCGGGAGAATTGTAACAAACTATACAAAATAACTAGAAAATCTTAAATCTCGCCAAAAATCTCAAGTCTGGATTCCTTCAAATTTCGGCCAAATCCACATTATTACCCATTTTGGCCGAACTTTTTGTACCTAGGATATTTTGGTTTCTTCCATAATATTTGTTTTAATCTCTAGATTTCCAGAGTTTGTTCCAAAACTGTTAATTGATTCTTGATTTTTGATTTAGCTTCAAATCGATTTCTATTGCACACACGTAAGCAGTTTGGTGCGTCTTCTGTTATTTTATGTTGAGATTCCCAAAATTTATTTCAATTGTGATAATTGTTTTTCAGTTTTTCCGATTATCTCCATGAAGTATATTCCATACACGTGATCTTCACTTTAGCGCATTTTCCGTTCTTTTGCAATTAAGTCCTGTAATCTGTATTTAATGACAAGAACACCCTGAAGGAACTAACATACTCTAGGTAGCAGTTTTAAAAGATGAAATTATAGGGTTTTCAAAAATCAAGAGAGCAATTGTTCTAAACCATAGGATCTAAGCTAAAGATAACAACTTGTAACAAAGAAAAGAGAGCAAATAGACTACTAGGTTGAAATTATAATCTTTGTAGCATTTTCAAGTGGTCCCAAATTGTGTTGGACTCTATTGTAGGATTCTTGATGCTCCATGTAATATGCTTGCTCACCCATCTCCTCCATTAGAGATGATCCACCTTGAAAACTCAAAAACTTTGACTTCAATCTCAAATTGAGATAACCTAAATAGTTAGGTTGCTAAGCTAACTAGTTAGGAGTTGTAGTTTAAGCTCACTACTAATTTTTATCTTTTTGTTTTCCTTTTTCTAATTTGTAATGAGAGGAGGAAGAAGAAGATGGAGCTCTCTTGAAAGTGTGTGTGAGAGAGAATGTTAACCCTTGTATATGCCCGGGATAACCTACAAACTGTCATTACTAAAACATTTCTTGAGTTTATTCAGATTCTGGTTTTAAGCATAAGCCGAACAACTCCATATACCTTAACATCGTTAAGATATGAACCATTCTATATTCAATATAGAAACAAAGGCATAAATTTGGATGAAACCAGATTCAAATAGTATGCAGCTGTTTCCAGTGCACAATACCTGAATGGAAGAAGTCCATGCATCATTACTCATTAAGGAGTGCACCCATGGATGAGTAACCTAACATAGAATACTATCACGGGATACCTAATATAGGTATCTACATCTTCGATCACCTTGAAGAATCCAGATACTTCGAACGTATGGTTCTCTACTTTATTCTTATACCTATAAACTTTTCATAATTTTTAACCTTGCATTTTAACAAAAATGTGTGTCTATAATAAGAGAAATTATTGGTATTCGGGATATAATAAGAGTACCAACTCCTTATCCTAATGGACACTGAAAAACATACAATACTTTATATATGTTCCCTGAGTTTACCAACTCAAACTCCGTGTGTCGTAAGTTGAAAACTGTATTTTGATTAAGAAAAATTACACCGTTATTGAATGCACCTTACCTAATCATCAACTGATAAAGGTAAATGTTGTAAATATAATTTCAAAAAGTTATATCTCACTTTGTGAAATAAACATACATATATATCAGTTTGAAATTGGTGCATAACAACGGATATTCAAAACCGACAAATCGCCAATAGGCAAATCCAAGTGATTTCCTCAAAGATCAACAGTTACGATGAATTCTGATATTGAGAATCTAATCACCTAATTCCCAATACTCTACTTCCACTCATCATCTGTAACTTTATACAGATGTGAGAATCAAGTCCGGTAAATACATACTCTGGAGTCAGAATCTAATTGGGAAACCAGTTTTCAATTAACACTGCACAGTAAAAATGAAACATGAAAATGTTTCGAGGGGGTGGCCGGGTATTCCTATTAATGCCTCTTCCATAATCCAGATTCATGACACCAGTTGCAATTTCCATTTTCCTCACTTCAATCCCTTCATTTGTCTACACTTCTTACCTTCTGTACACCGTACTTAAGCTAATTGGTTTTCTTCCGTCCCTATCTTTCGGCACCAGCCTAAGATTTGGAATAAGACTATCCAATAAGCATAATAGATGTAATCTCCTAATACGAGGAGCTCTCGCAACCTGAGAGAATGGAAAGGATAGAGACAACCGAATAATCCTATTCAATTTCTCCAGAACCGGAATCCATTCTCGAACTGAAATAAATTTCTATGAGTTCCTATGTAATTATACGAGATGGTTTTATCCATTCTATCATGATCTTCGCAGTGATAGAGAAAGTTTTAGAGAAAGCTAACGAAAAAGTAGGAGGGGCATGGATATACGCGACTTTGTCGTGAATCTCGACGATCTAAAATCCTGATTGTAAAAGGTTCGGTTTAACTTAGTAATGAGTTTTAGTTTAAGGCGAGTCATGGTCGCAGCCAGAGAGAGAAAGAAAAGAAATACTCAGCGTGCACTCTAACCTAGATCAAAATGGTTAATTAATAATTTATCTAATATGAATAGCTTCTACTGTTTTTTCGAATTCTCGTTCAACCCTAAAAGAAGAACCAGTCGAGATAACCTGAGGAGTAATGTCTATTCATCAGTGGGAATCGAGACCCAACTATCACCCCGTAGCAATTTTATGGAATCTACTCAAATCACTACACTCCAGAAGGTATGCACATACTTGGCAAATTTCCTTTATATTTAAAACTCCCGATGTGATTTTTACCCCTAGAACCCAAGTAATCTTAACTAAGTCAACAAGTTAAAAGGTCCTAGTCAAGTTCTACCCGTCATTATATTGATTGCATTAAACCCATCCGTACGAGCCCTTAACTGAGTCAACAAGGCCGAACGACTGTCCTAACCAATCGCATCTAATGCTACAAACAAGCAATACTCAGCTACCGCACACTATGCCTTAACTTAGTCAACAAACGTAACACGAATACTAAGCATTACTCGTAGGAAATGACGGAGGTCTATGGCTGGTTTTTAGCAAAAAACCTTTCATGTAATGAACTTGATCTCGTTGTAGGAACCATGTAGTTTTGAAAGGAGTGGTTTAAGCTCCACATTTAAAACGCTGGTTTTGAAGAAAACCGAGTGGGTAATAGTACTACAAACTTTTGCTAAAGAGGTTATATTCCTTATGAAGGGATTTAGGCTCTTTCCTCATCAAATGAGGTGCAGAATATTCCTAAATGAATACCGCTATGCAAAGCAAAATGTTACGACTATAGTTTTTAAAATTGAGGTTCCGACATCATTTTATCATGTTTGTTTTCTTGCGTTAATGAGGATTAATGCGGTCCCATCAATTAATAATATCATATCAGAAGAAACAAAAATAATCACGCACATATATACCATCCGCATTTGTCACAGGGTCTCGGATCTTCACCGTAAGTTTACTTAATTTACGGCAGGGCGGGGACAGAACTAGCACGGATGCAAAATATATATAGCGTCCACTAGATATAAATATATAATATCATCATTCGTCTCAGAGACATGATATAACACAAGTATCACAGCAGAAGTGATCACAATATGGAAATGCGGATAAACTAGAAAAAATACATTTCAATGGAGCCTTATATGAAAAGTAATTTTCCCCGGTCGTGTCGACGGCCCATAGTATCATACCTTAGACCCTTATGAGTGCGGCAAGCCACCCGCCAATCCCAGAAGTAAGGCAATTCCAATCATCAAAGTGAGTGGGCCACCCAGCACTTCCAAAACCTGGTGACTTGGGCACCCCTTCACGGGTCAATCCTATACCCCTACGAGTGCGGCGAATAGCCCGCTAATTCTAGAGTAAGGCATCCCGGTCTCAACGCCATGAAATGATGGCCCGTTTCCCTCTAGAACCCGGCTACTCGAGCACTCAACCGCGGGGTAATCCTAAACCTGTAATGAATACCAGAATATACAACGGTGACTACGTCCGCAACCAGGATGCCCCAAAGAATATAGCACAAGCCGTAATGACGGCAATCCACATGTCGGACGCTCGCCACGCAAAATTAATATACATTACATCATCATAGAGTTTCTAATACTACATACACCGGGTTATCCATCACGACAATCCAACAAAACCATAATCAAGCAACATTACAGAATATTGCATACATATACAGTGTAAGTAAGATATGTGTACCCCCTATCATTGACATATAGCAATGAGATCGGGAACTATCTCCATATATCTACACTTACAATCTGTTCCCCTCCGAACGGCGGCCGAGATGTGAGGACGTCTTGCCTGAGATTCGGGGCAGATGCTATTTGGTTTTATCCGTCTACCTCTCCGAAAATGCCAAGTTGATTTATGGAACCGTGTATCGGAGGTTTAGACGGATGCGGCCGATGTAGCAGACTTCATCAGATTCCCCCTCGCTAGAGGGGTTTTTGATTGTGGGGACGCTCTTCCCTGCAGGTGCAAGCCCCTGCAGTTAATTACGCTACCGCATCGCGGTAACAACTTTCTCCTTCTCCAGAATTTCACTTCGTGTCGTGGGTGTTTGTTTTGTTTGTGGTTGCCCGTGGATTGTATACGGAGACTAAGTGATGCCGTCGTCCGTAGGACGTGGATTAGTCCAAATCCGTATTTACTTAGATTTGGGTTTGGGGTTTTGGTTTAAGGATACGTTAGCCATATTTTAAGCTAAGATCAACTTAAACGTTTGTTAAGGATACGTTAGTCCAATTTGAGACCAAGATCAACTTAACGGGATCGTTTAGATCCGACAAAAGAGCATTTGGGGGCTCTATTATTCCAGTTTAGGGACGTAGTGGTCCTTGTTTAATGTATGGCCGTCGGGACCTGTCACCTCTCTGACGTCGTTGAAGAATTACAACGACAGGTGTCAGAGGAGTTCAGAGATGTACCCTTGAACCAAAGTCGATTGGGGGATCTATAGTCCAATTTGGGACTAAAGTTTGTTTGAAGGTTTAAGGATACGTTAGCCATATTTGAGGCTAAGATCAACTTAAACATTTGTTAAGGATATGTTAGTCTAATTTCCAGACTAAGATCTACTTAACGGGATCGTCTAGATCCATTTCCAATTTAGGGACATGATGGTCCATAGGTAGTTTAAGGATATTGCGGTCCATATTCCAGTTTAGGGACATTGCGGTCCATTTTCCAGTTTAGGGACGTGGTGGTCCATTTTCCAGTTTAGGGACATGGTGGTCCATAGGTAGTTTAAGGACGCATAAGTCCATGGGTTTAAGGACCCCACGGTCCATATGGGTGTGTGTAAGGACGCATTAGTCCGTTAGTTTAAGGACGCATAAGTCCGCGGGTTTAAGGACCCCACAGTCCGTATCTTGGTTTAAGGACGCATAAGTCCATGAGTTTAAGGACCCCACAGTCCGTGTTGATATGTGGTTGTCGGGACCCGTTACCTCTCTGACGTCGTTGAAGGATTACAATGATAGGAGTCAAAGGAGTTCGGAGATGTACCCTCGATCCGGATGTAAATTGATTTAAGAGGGCAGCTGTGCTCAGTCAATTTAATTTGAGGACTTACGGCCATGATTGGGCTAAGTCCAGTTGAAAAATGTTCAACGCTTTTATTTGTTTTTGGCCTATTAGGCCTGTGCTAGGGCTTTGCCCATGTTTAAGTAATGCATTGCATTTTTTTTATTTGGGCTCTGCCCCTTTTAAATGATGCACATCATCTATTTTTATTTGGGCTCTGATGCATTGCATCTGTTTGAAAATAATGCATAGCATTTACTAGGCCTGTTGGGCCTTTTTAATTGGGCTCAGCCCTTCTTTTTAATGATGTAGTGCATCAATCATCTGACAGTGGCCATGTGGCCTGTCAGGCGCTTTGCGCCAATAAATGAGCGCAAGCGCTTGTGGAGGTGACACGTGTTACGCAAGCGCAGTGCGCTGCGTTTGCGCTGCTGACACGTGGCGTGCTCTGGTGAGTTGCGCCAATTTCAGAGAGCAAGGCTCTTTCTTAAAAGCGCATAGTGCAAGTGATTCATATGCTGACACGTGGCGCTCTCTGGTGGCTTGCGCCAACCCAGGAGCGCGACAGTGCAGTTTTTGCAAGTGCAAGGCACTATTTCAATAATCTTGAGAATCTTTAAGATTCCAGAACCAATGGTTCATAAAAAAGTGCAAAGCACTGTTTGATTTCTTGATCCAATTTAGATCAAAGAAAATAAGTTTTTTCTTGTTTTTCTTGTTCTCAGAGAACCAATGGTTCATAAAAAAGTGCAAAGCACTTATTATTATTCGAAGATCATTGATCTTGTTCTTAGATCAATGATCTATTAGAAGAAATTCTTTTATTTTGTGAAGATTTTTACCTTTTATCTTGAACTTTCTTCAGAGTTCTCTCTGTTTTGAGGTTATTAATTTCTCACAATGTTGATGATGTTCCTCCCCTTTGAATTGGGGTCTAGGGGCCTTTATATGGTGCCCATAGGTTTGTTAAGTTTGTTAAAGAGATCATTCTCTGAGTGATTTGGGGAATTTTCCCTACCGTTGGATCTTTGATCCAAGGGCTCCTGTTTTATAGAAGACAATCTTCTTGTTTTAACAAGAACAGAAAGATTTTATTAGAATTTTAATTCTGTTTGGCGCAAACACCCCAGCGCTTGACACGTGTCACGCAGCGCACAGCGCAGCGTAACTGCGCTGACACGTGTCGCGCAGCGCACAGCGCAGCGCAACTGCACTGACACGTGTCGCGCAGCGCTTGCACCACTGCGCTTGCGCAGCTGCGCTGACACGTGTCACGCAGCGCTGCGCTTGCGCAACTGAAGCGTTGCTTCCTTTAATTTTTGTTTTAAATAGAGCCTTGCTCTGATTGGGTGCGCTGCCTTGGGCGCTGCGCTGACGTATCAATTTCTGACATGTGGCGCGTTGCGTGCAGCGCACGGAATTTGAAGCGTTGCTTCAAAATTTGAATTTTTGAAATTCAAACAGAGGCTTGCTCTGATTGGGGGAAACAAATGCCCCCCACCGTTGCGCTCACGTGGCGCACACGTAAGTGCAACGGTGGCAAGATCTAGGCCGTTGGATCAAGGGGTGAGGTGAAAGGGTGCAGACGCCTATAAATAGGACCCTTGGCCCTTAGAAATTTTTTTACCATCTTCAAGATTTTATTTTCTAGAGCCCTGCTCTTTTAAGAACTTCAGAGCCTTGCTCCTCTTTCAAGAACTTCAAAGTTCAAACTTTCAGAACATCTTAGGTAAAATTTAATTTAAATTTAATTAAATTAATTTTAATCAACAGAGCCTTGCTCTCATAGATCTTTGATCTAAAGAAAACCCCTTTGGGGTTTCACCAACAGAGCCTTGCTCTCAAGAATGCATAGATCTAAAGAGATCTTGTTTCAGGGTTTTTACCCATGAACAGAGCTTTGCTCATGGACAAAATATAGATCTTTTTGATCTAAAAATGAAGAACTCTTAAGAGTTTTCATGGATCTCTAAGATCCCAAATTTTTTTAACTTCTATTTTTTTTTATTTAATGGATTCTCTCATCATTATTATAGAGCTAGGCTCTTCTAAGGAATTTTATTCCCTTGAGACCAGAGTTTGACAAGTGTCACTCTGTGATAGAGCTTTGCTCTGAAAGGGGAGATTCTCTCCTTGTCTCTAGGGATTTATCATTTAATGAGAGTATTCTTTTGGGGATCTCCTTATTAATTGATAGTCCTATCCAATGATGAGGCTGTCTTATTAATTGGCACATTGTCACCTGGATTTTGTGGGTCCCTCTTTGGTCCCCCCTACACTGCATTGCAGTGTAGTATCAAGTGTCAGGCTTTTAAAATTAAATTATGACACTGACGGCTGAATTTCGTTTTTCTTTGCAGGCAATCATGTCTGCTGATCTGTCTTTCCCATTTGTTCGTTCAGAGGGAGGATTTCCTCAGGCACCAGTGGACCGAGTAGTGCTCGCTCTCATTAAGGATCATGACCCCGAGCATAAGAGCCTTCACCTGTGGGGTAGGTGGTACAATGAGATCATCCAGGGTCGCCGAAGTTTCGGTTCCGCCACGCCGTCTGAGCCTATATCTTCACTCCCTTACGCGGATGAACCCCCGGTGAAGTATGCCGTGGAGGTTAAAAATTGGAACTCGGATGACCTCCTCCAACCCGCGATTGGTGCTATTCCCGTGCAGCCGCCGCCGGCAATAGATATTTCAGGGAGGCGAATCTGTCAGGGTGAAGCACGCCCTTGGGGACAGGCCTATAACATCGGATTGATGCCGCGACTGCCCGCCGGATATTTGCAGTGGGCCCGGTATATTTTGTCAGCGAAGAGGACTCATCTGATGAAGATAGGCTTGTATTCGGCCATCTATGTCTCGCTCTTCGAGTACCCTTCTCCTCCAACGTGGTGGGTTAAAGCTTTTATTGAACAATGGAACATCCCTACCCACACCTTCCTGATGACGGACAGGGAAGTATCTATCTCCTTGGAGGAGTTTGCTGAAGTCTCAGGCTTGCCGATGATGAGGGAGCATTATGAGGAGCTGCTTCCTCCTGATGAATATGTCTTTGCCACCAAGTCGTTGGTGTTCAACCTGACGCCGGAGAACGCCATTCAGCACCAGTTTCCGGGCCTGGTGAAGGTGCTGGAGATTTATGAAGGGCTCTATTTGGAATCGGGCACCCGGGGAGTCAGTTTCGCAGACTTCGTTGCCCGCTTCGTCCGACCAGAGTTTCTATCGGAACAGTGCGAGAAGCTCGCCAAGCTTGACGACCCTTTCGGCTTCGGCCTAGACCGTCGACCAACATCGGAGGGCGACCAAAATGATTTTTATCTCCCCAGCGCCGCCGTCACGCCGTTATCGGAGATCGCCGTCTCGGGTATGGATGAAGAAACCTTTTTTATAGGGTTCCTGGGATTGTGGTTGTGCAGCTTTGTGCTCCCAATGCACCATGCTTCATGCGGTCATCCGTTTTCTACCCAGCATATCGGATGGTGGCTGGCCTGCAGTTAACAATAGGAATTGCCGGGTTGGCTCACCTCTATAATGGACTCAGCGTGGCGGCGGACGCTAATGAACCCGGGGTGCAGCCTGCTGATTTCCCGATGCACTACTTCACCTCTTGGATAGAAATGCACGTGCATGGGGTGTTCGGCGTTCACAAGATCCCTCCATTTTTTGAAAAGTGCAGACTCCCAAGAGTCATGCGGCTGGTCGGCGCCTCGATTGTGGTTGCGTCTCCGTGAGAGGCCAGGGGGCTACTCCTTCGTCCACACCTAGTCGAATCGAAGGTTTCTTTTTTGGACAAGGTCATAACCATAGGCTCAGAAACCACTAAGTCGGTGGTGCCGCTGCGCGATGATTTTAAGGACGGGGCTTCCATATTGAAAGCCCGAGAGATCCTCCACCTCTATTCCATTCGGCCGGGCTACCTGGTGTTCAGGCAGAATGAGATGGCGCTTTTCATGAGGTATAACCCTCACCGGTTCGCCCAACAATCCAGCTATCACCAGGGGATACCGCTGGAAGCCTTTTTGGAAGAGCCCACGGCCAGCCGGGAGGGGATAAGAAGTGCGATGCACCATTTCATGCGGCTTAACACGGGCTCTTATTTCTTCATCAGCGAGCCGAGCTGTGTCCCCAAAGTCCTTAACGCGTACGTGGCTTGGTACGCCCACACAATGGGTCCGGTTATCCATATAGAGAAGCGCATGTTGGTTGACCGGAAGGGTGCGCCTCCCGGTGGCGATCGCAAGGCTCCTTTGAAGCCAAGGACCCCGGTTATTCCTCTGCTGAGAGATGCCGGAGCCGTGCCACCGCGCGTGTTGAGCCTTCCGCGCGGACTGCCACTCCGTGGTACTGCGGATGTACCACCAGCGTCCCGTGCTCCAGTAGAGATGGTAGATGTGGTTTCGCCGGAGTCTGGCTTGGGTGCGGATATCGGAACCCGCCGCCCTAAGGTGCCTGCCAAGCACAAGTCAATCTCGGGTGCACCCAATGCTGGTGGGCAGAAGAGGAAGAAGAAGTCGCTCCTCTCTCTCGATGCTATCCTCGGTTTACAGGAGCCTCAGGCCCCTCTTACCGGAGGTATAAGCGAGTACGGTAGCAATAAGGGCTTCTCGGTAGACCGGCAGACACCGATCTGGCAGCCGCCATTGCGGCTTCTGAGCGATCAGCCAGACTTGAAGCGTGGTTAAATAAACTCGCTCGAGCAGGTAATCATTAGCTGTACTTTTCATCATTTCATAGCATTTTTATCATTATCCTTGACTAATGCGTTTCTCCCCCTTTTTTTTAACAGGTGTCACTACCGAAGAAGCCATCGCTGCTTCTTTGAAAACCTTCCAGGAGGAGGAAAATAAGCGCGCTTTAACGGGTGTTGATACGTGTCGCCTTATTGAGTCTTTATCTTCCTTTCTGATGGCTAATCTAACCTTCTTCCTTTGTCTCTTTACAGGGGCTGCGCCAGCTGATGCGGGGACTCTCCCCGAGCCTGAAACTGAAATCCCAGTCTCTTCGGAGCTACCGCGAGAGCCTTGACTCAACAAGTCGACGAGGGATGCTTTGAAGCATTTGGAGGCATCCCTGTTTACGGACGAGGACGTCTCAATGAGGGAAGCCTTGGAGAGCTCTGTCTTGACGGCTCGAGAGGGGAGAAAGCGGCCAAGGCGCGAGGCGAAGGCATGCAGGGCTGCTTTGGCCGTAGGAGCGGGCCCAAGTACCGTCCCTCGTGCTGATACCCCCTAAGAAGAGCTTCCGGTCGCCTTGTCCACTGCTCGTAGATAGGTGGCGCGTGCAGTTCGGAGTGCTAGCGATAAATCCTCTTCAGGTAATGTATTTTTCGAGATTTGTTTATAAGAATTGCAAACTTGTCAGTTCTTATATATCTTGTCTTGCAGGGCCAAGTCCAATCGAGAAGGAGGCAGAGACCGTCGAACCCAAGGGGCCAAAGGAAGGGGCACCGGCCGAACCGGAGCCGACGGTGGGCAACGTCGCTGGGGTTACTGAACCTGAGCTGGGGGCTGAGGGAGCTGTACCTGAGAAGGTCGTTGATGCCGAGCCTGAGATGGCGGCAAATGAGACGACCGCTATAATTGAGCCCGAGACAGCGGCGGACGAGGAGCTTGGGACCGGCGACGATGAGACAATAGTGACCGCCGAGCCCGAAGAAGTAGCGGGTGAGACGGGCATGACACCCGAGGACGAGCCGGCCGCTCTTTCTCAAGAGTCTGGCAATGCTCCGATCATCGCTCTCCCCACTTACGGTCTTCTGCCGTTTCCTGGCCTCGCGAGCACGATGACGGCCCCCGTAGAGCCTGAGGATGAAGCTACGGGTGGTGGACTTATGTCGATGGAGGAGGGAGATGCTTCCGTCTCGGCTGGAGGCTCATCAGGTAAATTTCGGATTACTGTCCCCCTTTTTTTATCTTGCAATCTTTCCTGACAGGTTTATCCTTATTTTTAACGCAGGTGCGGCCAGTACCGATGCTCCATTGCTCAAGGGAGCGCTGTCAACTACTGCCTTGGCGGTGGTCATCTCTCAGCCCTCCCTTGTACCATCAAAGATGTTGGAAGGTATGGGTTTGCAACTTATTAGTTTTATCTTTCAGATGCATAATTTATGTACTAAAGTCATACTGTTGTGTCTTTTCAGGAGTGCTTTTTGACCATCTCTATCAGGTGTTGCTCCCACACTTTTCCTTCACATCTGAACTCGCTTCTTCCTCTGGTGGCACCGGTGAGTATAGTTTCCAACTGATATCTTTCTTTTTCAGTAATGGAATTATTTCTAACTTTCCTTTGTTTTGATTGCAGTGCTACAAATCGAAGGAGGGGATGAAGGATCGGCCGCACCACTGGCCCTTCCGGCCTTGCCACCTGCTGCAGCTGGTATAGCAAACTATTGCATTGATGACCCTTTTTCTTTTTGTCTTTCTTAAAGTGTCATATAATCGTATCCTATTTTTTTAGCTGTCGTTCCGGTCTCGGCGCCTTTCGAGCCTCGTGTCATGATGCCGGCAGGCCTTTTCTTGAGACGTCCGTCCTCGAAAGGCGCTGCAAATAGTCTGCGCATGTTGAGCGACTACATCGAGGAACTCGACGTCGAGACTCCTACGTCTGCCGCGGATTTTGCTACGGCGGTTAACCCAATGCTGGTGATACTCGTAAATTTCCATGACGAGGGCATCGTTGCATCTTGGGTTAATCACTGCAGGGAGATCGAGGCTCGCCTGCATCAGCTGGAATCGATGCGTCCTGCCCCTGAGGTTTTGGCCGTGAGTACTCAACGGGCAGCATGGATTGAGCAAAGAGCTTCTTACTTCCGCTATCTCGAACAAGAAGTTACTTCAAGGCGTAAGGAGCGCGGAGAGACTTCGAGCAAATCTGCCCAACTGCATGCTTGGGTGGAGGCGAACGCTGCACGGCTGAAGGTTATCTTTGAAGGCTTTCTGCAACGCCTCTCCGAAGGGTTAACACTGAGGCAACAGCTTGACGTCGTCGAGCGGGATGCACCTAATCAGGAGGCAGCCCAGCAGGCAGCTGAGGAGCAACTCTCATCCTACTTGCAGCAGCGGGCCCAGGTGGAAGCGGAAGTGGCCGCGGCAGCCACTCAGGAGGAGGCACTGAAGGAAGTGCGAGAGCAGCTCGTGGATTTGTTAAAGACACTTCCTTCTCAGTAGCTACTTTTTGTATCATTTGTACTTGTAAATAAAAATGTATATATATTTTTATTCTTTAACACAATGTATCTTGTACTCAATCAAGTTTATGAATAAAAGATACACATTCTTTGTAATGTCTTGTGTCATTTCTCCACCTTTTTCTTTCTTTTATTATCAGCATGCTACCTTAGTAAACATGGTTGACAGATAATAGAGCAAGCATCTTGATTTCCTCAAGAAATAGCGATGGCTTAGGCCGCAGGTTCAGATCTGCTGCTTAAGACTTTTTAACTCTATGAGCCGTGAGGGTCTCATAGAGACTTTTCTCCCTACGGATCGAGAGGATCTCGTAGGTAAATTTTCTCCTTAGGAATCGTGAGGATTTCTAAGTGTGTTTTCTCTTATAAGTCGTAAGGATCTCATAAGAGAATTTTTCTCTCTTACGAGTCGAGAGGACCCGTAAGCGGTTGTTTCCCTCCTCGTCGAGATTCGAGTTTGGAGAGTGAGACCCGTGGATAGTATGCAAGAGACCGTTTTGGGCCAACTTGCAGGGTCCCAGTGCTTAGGAAACAGGCTTCTTTTATGCCTACTGCCTAAGGCTTTATCTCACGAGTCGAGCCGCATCGAGAATTTCTCGCAAGGACATCAATTTCTTCACAAGTCGAGACGAATCGAGCATTTTTCGCAAGAACATCCTAACGTCACAATTAACCTCTGCTCTTTACGACAGAAGTCCATTAGGGTCTGTGGTACTTAGGGTTTTGGCCGTCGTACCGTCGCATAAGCTGATATATTCCTCGATAGGCAATCGTGCTGTTCGAGTAGCCCTGCGACTGCCGTGTCTCTGATCCCTTTGGGGGCTAGACAAGACGTCTTCAAGCAATCTTCCTAGGCAGTTTGAACGTCGGAAGAGCAAGCGTTAGGAATTTTCCATGCCGCTTTTTACTTGAGGTTAGGTTCATTTTGGCGAGCCCTGATGAGTCATAACCACTCCGCGCCGGTGTGGGATGATCTCCGATAGTCTTTCAGGTTTTATGTGAGTTGCCGTCAAGACCCTGAAGCTAGGAATTTGGTTTTCGCTTCGTTTGCTGGCATCGCGTCTGCTGTATCGAGACGAATGTCGCGGTGGGAACTAGGGATTTTGCCGTGGCTCCGTTTGTTTGATTGTCGTGTCTGAGCCCTGTTGGAGGAAGAATGCTGGGGTGACATCTCGTCTGCTGTATCGAGACGGACGCCGCGGTTGTCTCTAGGTTGCTGGTGAACCGTCGAGGTTTGGAACTAGGGATTTTGCCGTGGCTCCATTTGTTTGATGATGTTGCGTCTGCTGTGTCGAGACGAACGTCGAAGTGGTGACCATTCCGCACTGGTGTGAGACGATCTCCAGTTATTTTTCAGGCTTTATATGACTTGCCGTTAAGACATTGAAGCTAGGAATTTGGCCTTCGCTTCGTTTGCTTTGTCACGTCCGAACCCTGTTGAGGGAAGAACGTTGTCGTGACATCTCGTCTGCTGTATCGAGACGAATGTCGCGGTTGTCTCTAGGTTGCTGGTGAACCGTCGATATTTGGAACTAGGGATTTTGCCGTGGCTCCATTTGTTTGATCATGTGGTCTTTCGTTGGCGTTGTATCTGCATCTTGACGGACTGCGAAGGAACGCCGTTGTTAATATCTCGTCTGCTGTATTGAGACGATTGTTGAGATGAAGCTGGGATTTTGCCGTCGCTTCGCTTTGTTTCAACTGAGAGGTCTTTTGTTGGCGTTGAATCTGCATCTTAATGGACTGCGAAGGAACGCCTTCGTTGATTCTTAGGCCGTAGATGTTGCCGTTAAGATTTGGCTCCGTTTTCTGATGGAGCATTGGGAGGGAAGGGGTGCTTCCTTCTTTGTTTGTGCCCCTGGATTGTATACAGGGATTGCCGTGCTATCGCCTATAGGGAGAAAAGTTTCATTCTTTCATTTCATTTTTTTTCTTTCCGCAATGCTCTATCATTTCAGCTTTTATATCACGAAGGCCGCGATTGCCCAATCATTTCGGCTATTTTTCGCGGTGCCCAATCATTTCGGCTATATTTTTTTTATTTTTACTCGCTGCTTTTTATTGCGAGTTGCCCAATCATTTCGGCTATTTTGTATGCATACGTTTTCTTTACTCGCTGCTTTTTATTGCAAGCTGCTCTATCATTTCGGCTATTTTGCATGCATACACACATTTTTTTACTTGCTGATTTTTATTTGCAAGTTGCCCCATCATTTCGGCTATTTCGTATGCATGTGCGGCCTACCGTCTTTTCACTATAAACCTGAAATTAGACACCGATTTCGGCATAAGCACCGCTAAACTGGGCTATTGCCAGAAGCGAATCATCATTTGCCTCTTTCGATGTTGAACAAAGGCGGCTTAGCGAACAGGGTTAAGGTCCTGTCGACTAAGGCTTTTAGCTTTTTGAGCCGTAAGGGTCTCACAAAGGTATTTCTCCCTACAAGTCGTGAGGATCTTGTAGGTGTATTTTCCCCTTAGGAATCGTGAGGATTCCTAAGTGTATGTTCCTCTGTAAGTCGTAAGGATCTTACGGGAGGGTTTTCTCCTTGTAAGTCGAGAGGACTTAAAAGGGTTGCTCATCATGCGCACATATCCCCAATCACGGATGAAACTTGTTTAGGGAAATGTTTATTCGCGGCCATGGATTGTATACAAGGGTCAGTATTAAGCCACTTGTAGGGCAATATTGATGGTTGTGGGGGGTTTGCTTAAGCACAGGTTTAGGTCTCCGTAACTTAAGACTTTCAAATCTTATGAGCTGTGAGGGTCCCATAAGAGAGTTCTCCTTACGAGTCGTGAGGATCTCGCAAGTGTATTTTCTCCTTAGGAATCGTGGGGATCCCTAAGTGTGCTGCTCCCTTGTGAGTCGTAAGGATCTCACGCGGGTGGTTTCTCCTTACAAGGTCGAGAGGACCCTGTAAGTGTCCTTTAACAAAGTTGCGCCCTTTCGGGTTTTCACAAACACTCGCCGGTAGTCCTGCTGTTTTTACTCACGGAGCCTTTTCGGGTTTTCATCCGTGCCCTTTTTGCTTATGGACATACCGTTTTTATATTTTTTTTATTTATTTTTATATCTTTTCTTTTCTTTTCCTTTTTCTTTTATTCTTCTCGTCAGCCTGAAGATGCTGCGGTAGTAGTTTAAGGACGTTTCAATCCGTCATTAGTTTAAGGACGTTTCGGTCCGTCGTTAGTTTAAAGACGTTTCGGTCCACCATTAGTTTAAGGATGTTGCGGTCCGCCATTAGTTTAAGGACGTTGCGGTCCGTTGTCACCATATTTGAGGCGAATCTCTAGTTTACTGACTTTGCGGTCTATGGGGCTTTCTCTATGAATGAGCATGATGCCCCCGGCATATCCGTCTTTCTCAGAGCGTGCGGTTGTGGCGGGCTCACCTTCCAGTTTTCGGATATGACGAACTTGCCCTGTTGGTATTGATCTTCAACCCAGTTCGTAGCAATCCTCGATCATGTGACCTACCGTTTGGTGGTAAGGGCAATAATCGAGATCGTTTACATCGCCTGGCCGCAACGGAGGTTTTGTTTTCGACAGATTGATAAGTCTGTCACGCATTGCCAGCTCGAACAGTCTCCTTGTTTTATTTTGAGGAAACGAGTAAGGACGTTTCAACTTTTCCTGGAGGGGTTGCTATTTGTTGTTTCGGCAAACAACCGGTTTAGGGCCACTCGATTGCTGTTGAGTATTGGCTACGAGGGCTGTTTTTTACTTCCCTTTATCCTTTTTGCTCGATCCCTTGTTTGCGAGGCCGAGATTTTTTTCGAGCAGCGTGCGATTACACGGCTGAACGTTATCGCAACTTCTCAATTCTTTCACGGATTCCTTGAGGAGAGGGTTGAGGGCAGCTTCCTCGTCAGAATCGCTTCCAAAGGTGATAATTTGCGATCCTTTGGAGTCGGCTATATGACAATCGTCGACGGCTCTTTTGCGCTCTTCTATCACATTTTTCTGATGTTTACGAGCTTCACGTTTTGCCTTGTTGAAGTGTTGCTTTTGAGCAACATATCCTTGCCACCAACACTTAAAGGAGTCGCAGTCTTCGGTAGGATGTATGATCTTTTGATGATATAAGCAGAAGTTAGGATGCGTCTCTACTCCACCGAGAGTATTTTCTTGAGAGGGCGGTAGCTTCATTCCTGCTGACAAGGCTTTAGCAAACCTTTTCCTCGTTTTGAATTTGTTTTTATCCGCAGCGGATGGCTTTTGATTTGACGGGAGTGCTTCGACTCTTTGGTCCAGTCGTCGGTGTTTGGCTCCTTCCAGTATGGTCATATCACGCTCTTGATTGGCTTTAACTTTCAGACGAATCTCATTCATGAAGGCATCGATCAACTCGTCTGACGGCCGCGGAATTTCTGGTTCAGGGTCCGCCCTCGGTTTATCAGCGCAAGGAGCCTCTTTATCATCTTCCAATGAGTGAGAGATCACGTGACAAGTCGCTACGTAGTCTTCAGACTCATCCAATGAGTCTTCTCCATCATTTTCGTCCTCGACAAACGAACAAGCTGCCCCCATCGTGTCCGTCTTCTTTGGAGTGTGAGGCTGTGGTGGGTTTACCTTCCAGTTTTCAGACAGCGTGAATTTTCCTTGTAGGTATTGATCCTCGATCCATCCCTTAAAGACGAAACAATCCTCGATCGGGTGACTTACCGTTTGGTGGTAAGGGCAGTAATCGGGATTATTGAGATCGCCTGGCTGCAACGGACGTTTTGGATTCGGCAGATTGATGAGTCTATTGCGTGCTGCCAGTTCAAACAGTCTTCTCGTTTTATTCTGAAGAAACGAGTAAGGACGTCCTAGTCTCTCTTCGAGGGACGGGCGTGGATGCGCGTTATTTTGGTGAACGACCGGCTTTGAGTTGCTCGGCTGTTGTTGAGCATTGGAAACGACAGTCGCGTTCCCTTTTCCTTTCTCATTTCGAGAGTCTGGTTTTGGAGGAGACGGTCCGTGGCCCATCTGGTTCATTTGGGCTAATTTGTCGATCAATCCCTAGAAGGTGGTCGGCCTGAAGAACATCATGAATTGGGATATAGTCGCCTGCAGATCGAGAGTGCCCACGAACATGCCTACCGCAGGTGCCTCTTCTATGCGTTGTTCGCATTTCGACCATAGATTCCGCCATCGTGTTGCGTATTGGACCCACGTTTCGCCTGGCCTTATCCTGGCATTTATCAGTGCTGTTATCGGGGTGCGTACGCTAGCACTCGCGAATCTTTGTGTAAACAGTAACTCCATCTCCGTAAATGTTTTGACAGAGTCGTTAGGTAGCTCCGAATACCATTCAAAGGCTGTTTCTGCTAAGCCGCCGACGAATTGGCGAAGCAGCAGTTTGTCATCGCCTCCAGTGTTGCCGCATAAGGCCCTGAATTGAGCGACGTGCTGATGTGGATTCACTGTCCCTTTATATACATGGAACTTAGGGATCGTATATCCCGACGGGTAACTGATTTGGTCATACCAGCCCGGATAGGGTCGTCCAGTTCTAACAGTTTGCCCAACCGTTTCACTCGCCTGATGAGTTCGTATTTGCTGAGCTATATAGTCATCTAGTGCGGCCTTGGAAATGGTTTCTTCTTTGGCCGCTGAAAGAGCCGGCGGAGGATTAGATGTCTCCCCTCTGTCGTCTCCAACAATGATCGGAGGGTCTTCAGCTGGAGGGTCCGGGTGTAACATCATCCCTACTATATCTTGGAAGAGGAGCGTCATTTGCTTTATGTTGGCAGCTTGTTCGGCTGCTTCTTTGTCCTTCTTTTCGAGGACTTTGCGTAGATAGTCAGCGTCAGTTTCTTGTTCATGACGCTGCTCTGATGATACTTCCGAACTTTCTTTCGGTTCGGTAAGTGCAGCCATTACAGTCATCATTTCCTGGAGTTTCTGATGTTGCTCCTGAGCCTTAGTCACCGACCGCGTAAGCGGTCTATGACCCGTGGATGCACGGCTGTCCTCTTTTCCAAGTGCCATGTATACTGTATGCACCATCATGCCCCCAGACATAGGGCATTTTGGCTTATTGTCCTTGATATTTGCTGCAGGAGTGGGGACTTTCTCCGGCCTTCTTCTCTTTTGGGTAGTTGACGTGGAGGGAGCCGTTGCAGCTGGCACTCAAGCGGTTGTCGTCCTTTGTTGTCTGACATGTCGGTCCTTTTCTCCCTGCACTTTCGCCTTTTTAGGTTGACGAGAGTGATTTTGGTCGATTACTGAGTTTTGGACCCGCCGCCAGACCTTATAAATCTTGGAGGACAGCCGTTGAGGAGGCTGTTCCGGCTTTGCTTCTGTAACCTCCTTCGCAGGTGGAGGGGATTTTTTGAGAACCGCAGTCGGCGAATTTCTGCGTACCCTGTTCAGCAGCTTAAAGCTGTTCCCGGTTGGAACAGCTGCCTCAATTTCCACCGTTGGAGCTGGTGGAGTTAGTCCGGAGGGGGAGTTGCCCCCAGTCTTCCTTATCCAGCGCCAGTGGCGACGTCGGGCATGACGGGTTGTTGGGATTGATTCAGCGACGGCTTTATCTTGCCCCCTGTTTAGGTGGGGGGTTGTTACCGGTGTCAGCCTCTTGAAGACTGACGTTCGTTGAGAAGCTACGTCCAAACTGTCAAAAACAGTTTTCTGAGCGGGAGTGGGAACGAGAGCAGTCAATCTCACAAAGACCGACCCTCTGGGAGGAGAAGCCGCCTTGACGACTTCAGGAGCAGCTATCTTTTTTGGGACGGCCACTTCAGGTGTTATGGGCTTCTTGATAGGCCCTTTAGTGCCCGAGCTTAGCCTGGTGAAGACTGATGAATTGAAGGACCCGTTGAGAGGGGCCGTGGGAGTAGCAAGTCGATCGAAGACCGACTTCTTCGAAGCTTCTGGTATGGGCATTGGGATGTCAATGTTCACCGGCGGGAGCATGGTCCCAAAGAATAGACCAGTAGTAGCTTGAGTCACTTGCTCCACAGGCATGTGAATAGGGAAGCTGCCTGTGGTCTATATGCTACACCTCCAGGTGAGGCGGAGCGTCGGTTGCATTTGCAGTTCGAGCAGTTGAACGCCATTGATCCTTTGTTTTTTGCACCAAGCAAAACGCCAAATCTTAGTACCTCGCAACCCAAGGGAAACCATTAGCAAACCGCGATTGGTTCGCGAATCACGACACACGAAGTGTGGAGTGGAAAGAGGAAAAGGTCCCACCGGGCGTGCCAGAATCTGTTCCCCTCCGAACGGCGGCCGAGACGTGAGGACGTCTTGCCTGAGATTCGGGGCAGATGCTATTTGGTTTTATCCGTCTACCTCTCCGAAGATGCTAAGTTGATTTATGGCACCGTGTATCGGAGGTTTAGACGGATGCGGCCGATGTAGCAGACTTCGTCAGATTCCCCCTCGCTAGAGGGGTTTTTGATTGTGGGGACGCTCTTCCCTGCAGGCGCAAGCCCCTGCAGTTAATTACGCTACCGCATCGCGGTAACAACTTTCTGCTTCTCCAGAATTTCACTTCGTGTCGTGGGTGTTTATTTTGTTTGTGGTTGCCCGTGGATTGTATACGAAGACTAAGTGATGTCGTCGCCCGTAGGACGTGGATTAGTCCAAATTCGTATTTACTTAGATTTGGGTTTGGGGTTTTGGTTTAAGGATACGTTAGCCGTATTTTAAGCTAAGATCAACTTAAACGTTTGTTAAGGATACGTTAGTCCAGTTTGAGACCAAGATCAACTTAACAGGATCGTTTAGATCCGACAAAAGAGCATTTGGGGGCTCTATTATTCCAGTTTAGGGACGTAGTGGTCCTTGTTTAATGTATGGCCGTCGGGACCCGTCACCTCTCTGACGTCGTTGAAGAATTACAACGACAGGTGTCGGAGGAGTTCAGAGATGTACCCTTGAACCAAAGTCGATTGGGGGATCTATAGTCCAATTTGGGACTAAAGTTTGTTTGAAGGTTTAAGGATACGTTAGCCATATTTGAGGCTATGATCAACTTAAACGTTTGTTAATGATACATTAGTCTAATTTCCAGACTAAGATCTACTTAACGGGATCGTCTAGATCCATTTCCAATTTAGGGACATGATGGTCGATAGGTAGTTTAAGGACATTGCGGTTCATTTTCCAGTTTAGGGACGTGGTGGTCCATAGGTAGTTTAAGGATGCATAAGTCCATGGGTTTAAGGACCCCACAGTCCATATGGGTGTGTTTAAGGATGCATTAGTCTGTTAGTTTAAGGACGCATAAGTTTGTGGGTTTAAGGACCCCACAGTCCGTATCTTGGTTTAAGGACGCATAAGTCCATGAGTTTAAGGACCCCACAGTCCGTGTTGATGTATGGTTGTCGGGACCCGTCACCTCTCTGACGTCGTTGAAAGATTACAACGATAGGAGTCAAAGGAGTTCGGAGATGTACCCTCGAACCGGATGTAAATTGATTTAAGAGAGCAGCTGTGCTCAGTCAATTTAATTTGAGGACTTACGGCCATGATTGGGCTAAGTCCAGTTGAAAAATGTTCAACGCTTTTATTTTTTTTTGTCCTATTAGGCCTGTGCTAGGGCTTTGCCCATGTTTAAGTAATGCATTGCATTTTTTTTATTTGGGCTCTGCCCCTTTTAAATGATGCACAGCATCTATTTTTATTTGGGCTCTGATGCATTGCATCCGTTTGAAAATAATGCATAGCATTTACTAGGCCTGTTAGGCCTTTTTAATTGGGCTCAGCCCTTCTTTTTAATGATGCAGTGCATCAATCATTTGACAGTGGCCATGTGGCCTGTCAGGCGCTTTGCGCCAATAAATGAGCGCAAGCGCTTGTGGAGGTGACACGTGTCACGCAAGCGCAGTGCGCTGCGCTTGCGCTGCTGACACGTGGCGTGCTCTGGTGAGTTGCGCCAATTTCAGAGAGCAAGGCTCTTTCTTAAAAGCGCATAGCGCAAGTGATTCAGATGCTGACACGTGGCGCTTTCTGGTGGCTTGCGCCAACCCAAGAGCGCAACAGTGCAGTTTTTGCAAGTGCAAGGCACTATTTCAATAATCTTGAGAATCTTTAAGATTCCAGAACCAATGGTTCATAAAAGAGTGCAAAGCACTGTTTGATTTCTTGATCCAATTTAGATAAAAAAAAATAAGTTTTTTCTTGTTTTTCTTGTTCTCAGAGAACCAATGGTTCATAAAAAAGTGCAAAACACTTATTATTATTTGAAGATCATTGATCTTGTTCTTAGATCAATGATCTATTATAAGAAATTCTTCTATTTTGTGAAGATTTTTACCTTTTATCTTGAACTTTCTTCAGAGTTCTATCTGTTTTGAGGTTCTTAATTTCTCACAATGTTGATGATGTTCCTCCCCTTTGAATTGGGGTCTAGGGGCCTTTATATAGTGCCCATAGGTTTGTTAAGTTTGTTAAAGAGATCATTCTCTGAGTGATTTGGGGAATTTTCCCCATCGTTGGATCTTTGTTCCGAGGGCTCTGTTTTACAGAAGACAATCTTCTTGTTTTAACAAGAACAGAAAGATCTTATTAGAATTTTAATTCTGTTTGGCGCAAACGCCCCAGCGCTTGACACGTGTCGCGCAGCGCAGCGCTTGCGCAACTGAAGCGTTGCTTCCTTTAATTTTTGTTTTAAATAGAGCCTTGCTTTGATTGGGTGCGCTGTCTTGGGTGCTGTGCTGACGTATCAACTTCTGACACGTGGCGCGTTGCGCGCAGCGCACGGAATTTGAAGCGTTGCTTCAAAATTTGAATTTTTAAAATTCAAACAGAGCCTTGCTCTGATTGGGGGAAACACAATCATTACAGAACAAGCATGCATGTAGCCAATAGAACTCATAATCTATAAAGCTTTATTTTTCAAAAATTCAATAAATGAATATTTTTAAAACTCCCCTGGCTAACAAAAACTCCATTTCTATTGCAAACTAACCCAAACCGTGAACATCGAAACTGCCCAAAATGCCCAAAAATACAAAATAAAATATATGTATATGCACCAAGGGGGGCTACCGAGGGGTTGGGGGGCCCAAAACCCAAGACCACCTTAGGGTGGTCTCAGGTAGGGAGACCCCCTTCCATCCTTCCCCGTTAGATCACCGCCGTATAATCCGCGCTTCGCGGGCATTTTCAATCATAAACATGAATCAAAAAGGGATTTAATTGCAACGGAGTGGAATTTTAGGGTGAATTAAAAACTAGATTTTGAAAAAAATGGAATTTATGAGTTTAATTGCTAACAAATCAAGCTGTAATCTTTAGTTGGCCTCCGATACCACTTGAAGGAATTAATGCACTCTAGGCAGCAATTTTAAAAGATGAAATCATAGGTTTTTCAAAAATCAAGAGAGCAATTGTTCCAAACCATAGGATCTAAGCTAAAGATAACAACTTGTAACAAAGAAAAGAGAGCAAATAGACTACTAGCTAAAGATATCTTCAAGTGCTTCCAAATTGTGCTGGACTCCATTGTAGGCTCCTTGAAGCTCCATGAAATATGCTTGCTCACCCATCTTCTCCATAAAAAATGATCCACCTTGAAGGCTCAAGAACTTTAGCTCCAATCTCAAATTGAAATAACCCAAGTAGTTAGGTTGCTAAGCTAACAAGATAGGAGTTGTAGTTTAAGCTCACTACTAATTTCTATCTCTTTGTTTTCCTTTTCCTTTTTCTAATTTGTAATAAGAGAAGGAGAAAGAAGATGGAGCTCTCTTGAAAGTGAGAGTGAGTGAGAGTGAGAGAGAGAGAGAGAAATCCTTAACCATTTCTAAACAAAATGGGTACTAATATATTTCCTCCATCATTAATCCAAGCCATTGGATCACACCATCCATCCAAGTGTTCACCACTTCATCTTGATTACACATATCACCATACTACAATATGGTGAGGATATGTTATGCCCAAGGAATAACATAAGCTAATAGAAAAAGAATTAAAAAAGAAAAGGTTAAATCAATTACAAATTATACATATATATCAATGTAATAATACATGTACATATACATACACTTGTAATTAATTTCTAATGTATTTAAAATACATAAAGACACAAAATTAAATTAGTGACAAAATACTAGTAAATGCATACTACAAAAATTATGTATTAATATATTAAATCGACACCCGATTTAATATCCATCTTTCCAAAAAGGTCGGCTAGTATTTCAATCGTCCGATTACCATTAGTGTATCCAATACACTAGTTTTAATCGAATCTAAGCGCGTACCAATGTACCGCAACTACAACATTTCGCCAAAACCGGAAACCATTTGTGCAGGACTCTAAAGACTCGACAATACGCTGGCAGTGGGTTTAACCACAAGCACATCAGCGGCACTAGCTGTACGTAACAGCTATCCAGGTACTGTCGAAAAGAAGATCGACAAGTAAGCCCGTCCGAAACCCTACTGGGCCTATCAGCGGCATGTACTATGCAGTCCGGTCTATTCGTCTGAGAGTATCGCATATCCGGTCGAGGGGGTGGATAACGTCAGACCCTTAATAACCTGATAAGTCGTGTCAGTGTCAAGTGCTATCACCAATCAAGAAACTACCGATCCCAATCAGTAAATCCCATCCGCCTAGACCTAGGTCTTATGGTGACTGCCAACCGTACACTGCGCGACATCAACACCAAATACCAGGAGAGACGAATCCCCTCAATCACTAACTGCCTCCAAGTGCTTCAGGGCTGCACCCAAAAGCTACGTGTATGCACGACTCTTTAAAGTCGTGGTAAGGTAGTAATCAAAGTATAATGGGAACACACTCGAGACAAATGACGATTTTGGGTCGACAGACTACGTTGTACTAATGTCACCTGAGAACCGCTATCTAACAATAGGTATAATACCATCTAGCATATTCTTGACGAGTCCGTCCAGTGTAACACATAACCCAATGAGCACCTGTATACAATCTTTGGTGACTGACTAACACCAATGGCTGTGAGACTGGTCATCGCCCCTCGTCGGGTCAAAAAACTTATACACTAATCTACTCTGGAATATTGATGCCCAGTCTCGATATTCCCACCACTAGGGACATTTAAGGATGTGCTTATAGACTATCCGGTTCTCATAAGTGTGATCGCCATCATAACCAAGGCAGTCAAGTATGAATCCTATAGGCTTTATTAATATGTAATAGTGACATGTTATACTATACAAGACATGTACATAATGATAAAATCAAACCAGATATCATACCATCATTTCGAGTAAGACTGTTCTAACCGTATAGATCCTCCCTCAATCATCATAATCGTCTGCTTGCGATTACAATAATTGCCTTAAGGGCACTATATCCAACACACCCAAAGTGGCATAAAATATGAAATGTAAACGATAAATGTGATATAAAAATGTGCAATAAATTGCACCAATCAAATACCCTCACACTTACCTTTTCTTAGCCCTCGAGCAAATCTAGGGTTTCAACTAAACTAAACTAACATCTAACTCTATCAACTAAAATCCAACTAAACTGCTCCTACTCCTATAAAAGAAAATAAAGGAAATAAAAATAGGAAAGTGAAAACTAAATACAAAGATAGGAACATATAAAAGAAAAAAAACTTGAAAATAAGAGTTTTGAAGTACACTAGATTTTCTGTTTTCATGAGCCTTATCTTAATAGTCTTGAAAAGAAGCCGGAAATCACATCCTCCCTCAATAAAATATCGTCCTAGTCATCCTCCTTACTTCTTCTCTAAACATCGATCATATACCCCTATGTGTGTGTAAAGAACACCCTAACGCTCAGAGAATTCAATTCAAGCTATCATAGCCTTGCCAACAGTCCTTAGAAATTTTTAGTCGGTGACATTTTTGATGGAGTTGCTCACGCACCCTTCATGCGACCGTTAATACTTCATGATGCACTAACCAACCGATTAATGAATGTGCTCACTTATTAAAGTGTAATTAGCAATATCCTAATCTTGCAACACCCAAGGCACAAAAAATGATCTCCAACCAGTTGGTCTAAATCACTAGGTGATGAAGCACCCTCGCTGAATTTCTTTATGCTACCTTGACGATTGCAAGACAATGTTCATTCTTTTCATGATATTATTTTATTCTTCTTTTTTTTTCATGAATCTTTTGTTGAAATTTATATTTTTCCTTCATATTAAGGCATTCTGCACAAGAATATTTCAAGGTCTCTTCTACAAACTTAAGTTTCAAGGTGTGTGTATATGCATATAGTAGGGTATCAACGTTCAGAAGTTTGGATTCAAGAATAGGGACTATCTTTCAGACTTATTTCTATTCACAGATTAGTGACTCTTTCATCTTATTAACCCTTGGGACAACAGCTTATGACCACGTATTACTAGCTTTATTCTAAAATATCTAATTTTCTTGCTTTTCTTAAATCTCTTCCTCTCCTTTATATTCGAAAATCTAAAATAAAATGAAAAGAAAAACCTAAAAGATCATAAAAAACTTTTTAAAAAATAACTATTACAACCCCTCCCCACCCACCCACACTTTATGTTAAACAATGTCCTCATTGTGTTAGAGTATGTACCTTATTATACCCGCATAGTTATGCTTACATTTTCCGAAATCTTCCCGGTTTTAAATTCTCAATTTCTACAAAAGAAAATATGGATGTACATTTTGGTACCCAAACTTTCTTGGGTTTATGGGGGTTTGTTTTGGGGATCCATTTCAAATTGGGATATAAAAATATTTTTTTTTCAACTCACAAGAATATACAAAGTGATTATGTGCACCACAAGAGTGACAAGTGTGATTAAATGTACCCATAGAACTAAATTTATGATTAGAATAGTGGCTGACAAATTTAGATGAAAAGGGTTTTTGAAAATTTGAAGTTTTAAAATCAAAATCACCTTTATTTTAAAAGTTTTTCCCCTTTTTGGAAAAGGATCAATCTTTTCCTTTATCGATGCGTCTTGAGAATATATGATAATTTTAAAGAATCAATTTCGCTTTTAAAAGTTGAAATCAAATTTTCATGTTTTTTTCTCAAAACATCCAATGACAAAATTAAATCTTCATTATCAATTTGTAAAGCATTAATAGTTTTTTATTGAATATCAAGCTTTGAAAAAATTCAATTTTCTCCTCCTCTAATTTATCAATTTGTGAAAAAATCATTTTTCTCCTTTTCTAATTTATCAATCAAAATATCATTTTCTCTAGTAAATATTTCAATCAAACTATTATTTTCTTCTTTCAAAGAATTGTAAGATAAAATCAAGTTCCCTTTTTCGTTTTTCAAACATTTATTAACAAAAATCAATTCTTTTTTCTCCTTTTCTAACAACAAAATTTGGTTTCCAAGAAAGCTATTTCGAGATATTACCGTATTAAGTTGATGGTGAATACTAG
This sequence comes from Agapanthus africanus, assembly GCA_030015575.1. NCBI lineage: Eukaryota > Viridiplantae > Streptophyta > Magnoliopsida > Asparagales > Amaryllidaceae > Agapanthus > Agapanthus africanus. The sequence goes on from CM057339.1 coordinate 752,705,288, forward strand.
GAGAAGTATCATTAAGTTGATCATGTGTATCAACAAATGAAGAATCGTTCTCATCATCATCATTATTAAATATATCCTTTCTAGATGTTTCTTGTAACACTTTCAACCCAGCATCCTCAGAATTGCCTATCTCATCGTGAGAAACTTCTTGAATTAAATGGACTTCACGATTCTGATCGTACATGTCGCTTTGTTGGCTTCCAAGGTTAAAAATATTTAATTCTATTTTAAGCTTTCCAAAGGAAAGCTGCATAGAACCATTGCGACAGTTGATCAATGCATTTGAGGTGGCTAAGAATGGTCGACCTAGGATCACCAGAATTTGATTTCTTGGGTTTTGATAGGTTGTGTTTCTAAAACAATAAAATGCACATGGAATATAAATTCCCCTATTTTAAGTAACACATCATTGATCTCATCTTTCGGTGTTTTAATGGATCGATCGGCCAACTGTAAAGTAATCTTCGCAGGTTGAAAATCTCCCAATCCTAGCTGTGCATAGACTAAAAAAGTAGAAGGGTTATACTAGCGCCTAGATCAAGTAAAGCTTTATTAATGACTGTTACTCCTATGATGCAATTATTAGACAACTGGAGCCCTTATATTTTATGGGCATTGTATTACGTAGAATGTCACTAACATTACCTACTAGAAAAACCTTCTTAGGCACTTGTGTTCTACTCTTTTTAGTGTATAAGTCTTTAAGAAATTTAGCATAGGATGGAATTTGGTCAATCATTTCTAGGAGAGGTATGCTGACCTTGACTTGTTTAAATGTGTTCATCATCTTCGCCACTTTAGCATCTTACTTCTTGTCCTTTAAACATTTTGGATATGGTGCTTTAGGCTCAAGAGGGGTATCTATAGAAGATGGATGGAATGTGGGTGTGGGTGTAGGAATTGATGCCGGCTGTGTAGGAATATCAGGAGTTTGTTGCGCATCATCAGTCGGTATCTCAACAGATTATCGGGCATCCTAACATGGTTATCGACTTGTTTTCCCGATCTCAACGTGGTTATAGCATTCATTTGAGCGGGATTTGTGACAGATTGACTAGGTAAGATACTTAGCTTATGTCCTCCTAATGCTGCAACCAGCTGACCAATCCGCATTTCCATATTAGTCATTGATTGTTTAAGTGGCGTAAGTTTATTTTGCTGAAGGGTGTTCAGCTACTGTTCAATGTTATTAATCGTATCATTCTCATTCCCATACCCTTGATGTGGATATTGTGTGTCAGGTTGGGTAAGATTGGGTGGAAGACCTTGTCTTAAGTTTTGGAATTGTTGGCTAGTGTTATCTTGATTACATTGTAAATTAGGATGGTTTCTCCATCCTTAATTATAAGTTTGAGAATAAAGATTATTATAGTTATTACGTTGGTATGCAGCATTCGCGGTTTCTTTCTTTTGGGGAACGCTTAGAAGTGGACATTCTTCCGAAAGGTGGAAAGAGTCTTGACAGTTAAGATACGGAGAGGGTTGGTTAACTTGTGCAACATGGTTGGGGGCAGTTATAAGCTTTTCCATAAACTTTCTAATGGCAGCTAGCTCAGCTTGCATGCCGATATTTGCTTCCACCGTGTGTATCCCTCCCTAGAAGTGGTCACACCTCTTTCACTACCACTCTCCCACTGTATGGTCTTATCGGAAAGTTCATCTACAAAGTTCCATGCATCGTCCTCCTTCGTCATCATAAAGTCCCCTTGATACATAGACTCTAACATAAACATAGATTCCATACCATCATACACTATTGGATATAGTTCCCACTTAGCTATACCATAGTGTGGGCATTTTATGAGGAAGTCTTTCAAGCCTTCAAATTATTTCCAAAAAAATTCTTCCGGTTTTTGCGAAAAAGTCATAATTTCATTTCAAAATTTGGCGGTTTTAAAATGCGAGTAGAATTTTTTTAGGAAGGTTTTAGTAAACCCCTCCCATAATTGAATAGTATTGGTTAACTTGTGCAACACTATAAAGCCAATACTTAGCTTTATCATTGAGGGCAAAAGGTATGAGTCTAAGTTTGACTGCATCTTGGTTTAAGTGCTTAAGTTGAAATATTTGACATAAGTCCTTAAATTCCCTTATGAAGACATATGCGTCTTCGGATTCTAGGCCATGAAATTTGGGAAGTGAGTTTATGAAAGCAGATTTAATTTCATAGTCACCGGCTGCTAGCGGTAAGATTATATAAGATGGCGGTGATGTACGTACATGATAGCATCTATCCTGTAGGGTTGGTGTAGCGGGGATAAGATCAACCATAGTATCTATAAAATAAAGACATGTCAAATGGTTTGTTTCGTCTCGACACCACACGTGCATACACCAAAGGAGAAGAATATAAAGTGATATTCTTCTAAGTTTTATGGGTTTTTTTGAAAAATGCAGAAAATAAACTAAAGATTCTAACAGATCATCAATAAAATGCGCAAACAAACTTAGATCTAGAGTTACCTATGTCAAGTTACTAGACCCGCTCCTAAATGCCAAGAGACAAATTATGAGATTGATTCTCTAACAACTCTTTAACAATCTTGAAACCAGATCAGTGCTAGTTAAGTGGGAGGGTTCAGCTATACGAATCACCGAAATAATGGACCTTAATTAAATAACCACAACTTAGTCACACGTCACTTAGACACCTCAAAATTGAATTGAATAACCGTTAGATTACCTACAACTTTCTCTTGTCCTATTGAGCGCCAATATTCTTAGGGAGGCTGAGTATATATATATATATTTGAATTAATGTGGGTTGAATGCGGATGCTTGGTTGTGATTTGTGGGGCCTAGGAAGGGTGATGAAATCCCCGCCTAATGTTGATTGGGTTGTTTCTCCTTAGAATCTTTTTTAAATATGCAAAATAAACCACACAAAATCTAAAACAATCAAAAAAAATCTAAAACTAATTTTTTTTATGCGGTGCAAAGAAATCTGCCAAAACTGTAGTTGGAATATAAAGATTAGGGAATAATGAGATCTTACCTAAAGTCGAGATATTTGCCTCGATTATGTTGCAAGCTTGGCACTTTATCAATAATGGAACAAAGTTCTAGAATGTGCTCGAGAAGTGCTCCAAACAGCAACAAATTTTTTTTGAAAACCCTAAAATATTTCGGCTGATTTGGTTATTAATCGAGTTTCAGCCGAAAATTTATTGACTGGGTTTTGTCGCCAAATTTCCTCCGGCATGTGTCGATCTGCTTTTCCTGAGAGTTTGTCTCAATTCCTGAAATAAAAAATAAAGAATTCACAGAATCAAATCTAATAAATTAAATCTAAATTAAAAACTAAAACTTGAATTAAAATTAATTAAATACTACACCTCCCCGGCAACGGCGCCAAAATCTTGATGGAGGTAGTTATTGTTTCCAAATTAAACCGCAAGTATACAGCTATATCGCAGTAGTAGTTGGGGATCGTTCCCACGAAGAGGTGTGCTTAATTAAATTAAAAGCGCAAATTAAAAATAAAAAGTTGGTTTTTAAGTGAGAGAAGGATCTAGGGTTTTATTTGCCTTCTTTTTATGGTTGGTTTAAATGATTATCTTTTTTTCTAATATAGTTTTAATATATTACTATTAATTATATGAAAGCATATGTTATATTTAAATTGTTAAATATAACCTATCAAGCATATAACATCATCTAGATTCATATTAAAACCCTAGTTCTAGTTAATTAAAAGCAACGTAGTTTTAATCTTCCAAAATATTTGTAGGCGATCTACAATTATAATCTTATCGGTTAATCTAGATATTTTGTAACTACCTAGATTGAATATCTTATGTTTGAATAATTCTCTTAATTTCTTACCTTCCCTAATTAAGTTTCTGGATGTCAACTATCATCAACTTAATTGAATTATCTGTGTTATCACCATTCCTTAATCCAGTTCTAGGTGTCATTTTTCATTATTAGAATAGTTTATTTGATGAAAACTATTAAGATAATAAAATTAAACACAAGACATTCATGTTATAAAAATAGAAAAGAAAACATAAGAAATTATCCGACTATAAAAAGAATAGCAAATAAAAGTCGAGAAGAAGATTAGTTACTCATGATATAATAAAAAACTAAATCTTTATTAAAATTCATAAGAAAACTTACAAATTACTCGATCTCTTCTCCTTTAAAAAACCTAAATTTGAAGCTATCAAAGAGATAATGAAACCCTAATCTATACAGGAGTTCATATAGTAATTCGGGAGAATTGTAACAAACTATACAAAATAACTAGAAAATCTTAAATCTCGCCAAAAATCTCAAGTCTGGATTCCTTCAAATTTCGGCCAAATCCACATTATTACCCATTTCGGCCGAACTTTTTGCACCTGAGATATTTTGGTTTCTTCCATAATATTTGTTTTAATATCTAGATTTCTAGAGTTTGTTCCAAAATTGCTAATTGATTCTCGGTTTTTGATTTAGCTCCGAATTGATTTCTATCGCACGCACGTAAGCAGTTTGTGCGTCTTCTGTTATTTTGTGTTGAGATTCCCAAAATTTGTTTCAATTGTGATAATTGCTTTTCAGTTTTTCTGATTATCTCCATGAAGTACATTCCACGCACGTGATCCTCAGTTTAGCGCACTTTTCCGTCCTTTTGCAATTAAGTCCTGTAATCTGTATTTAATCACAAGAACACCCAAAGTAGCATAAAATATGAAATGCAAACGATAAATATGATATAAAAATGTGCAATAAATTGCACCAATATATATATATATATATACCATATATATATATATCTCATATATATATATATCTCATATATATACATATACATATACATATATATATATATATATATCTTAAATGAAAGGAATTATATTTATCACATACACAAACACATCATGTATCGCATACACGATTAGCCATCTATATCATATCAGTATCATATACTAAAGAAAGTGCATGTATCATATACATAATACTAGAAACCGCATCTCATGTACGGTTATCAAGTCAACACTTGACTTAAAATTCTGGTTTCTAAACCAGCTAGTATCTTTCAGACGTTCGATTAAATCATGTATTTAAACGAACTCCCGCACATATCTAATACGCATGCCACATCAACATTTTGCCCAGGCAGGCACTTTCGTTACGGGACTCTAAAGACCTGTCAATACGATGGCAGCAGATTAAACAAGATCATATCCGATTGAATCCGAAACACTTTCAGATTCAATCCCCTTATGGGTTAACCCGCAAGCACATAAGTGGTACTAGCTGCACGTAACGGCTATTCAACTATGATCAAGATAAAGGCAGGATGACGAGCGAGCTCATCCGGACCCGACAATGTCTATAAGCGATGAATACCATACGGTCATGTCTCTTCGTCAAAGAGTATTGCATACCGGGTCTGGGGGGTTGAAACTCTCAGATCCCCAATAACCCGATAAGTCGTGCGACAGTGGACTCATAACCATCCGAGATACAACTAATAACACTTATTAGTTTATCTCAACTGCTCTTGCCAGAGGCTTCTAGTTATATTCATATCCTGCACTGCGCGATATCGACTCCCTATACCGAGAGAGACAAATCCCTTCGACCGCTCACTGCCTTCGTGTGCTTCAGGACTATACCCAACTAAAACCTGTTTGCACGACTCAATAGAGCCGTGGTAGGGTAGTAATCAAAGTATAGTGGGAACACACACAAGACATTATGGCAATCTCAGGTCAAGAGACTACCTTGTACTATCGTCACTAGAGAACTGCTATCTGATAATTGGTATAATACTATCCAAGAGTTCTCGGTGAGTCCGTCTAGTGTAACTCATAACCTAATGAGCACCTATATACAATCCTCGGAGTCAAACACTAATAGCCGTGGGATCAGCTATCGCCCTTCAACCGAGTCAGGAACATACACACTAGTCTAAACTGGAGTATCGATGCCTAGTCTTGATACTTCTATAACTAGGGACGTTTATGGATGTGCTTATGAACTACCCAGGTCCCACTAGTGTGATTCCTATCATTAATCCTGGTAGTCAAGCAAAAATCCTATGGGCTTTATCTCATGTATTAGCGATACGTGATAATGAGTAAAACGTATACACATGAAAGATAAAATCAAACCATATAACATACTATCATCTCTAGTAAAATTGTTCTTCCTATGAGTCATCCTTGAATTCAGTAATTGCATTCCTACAATTACGACAATTGCCTTGAGGGCACCTATATCCAACAATCTCCCACTTGCACTTAAGGCCAATTATTGTGGTGTCGTATACCTACATATCGTGTGCTATGCATACCCAATTTCTCTACTAACAGTTTCACAAACCGTGTTCGAGAAATAACCTCAGTGAGTGGACCCGCTACAATGGTTCTAACTTTATCTCTTTATATCTAAACTTCACGGAGATTAACCATCTCCCGAATTAAGCAATACATGCCTTAGAATTTATCTGGATAAACGATGGGACCAAATTCATGAATGAACAATTTTATCCAACAACTTCTTAGGCTGTCTCCTCTGTTGAGTCATAATCAACATCCAACGCCACGACTACCTCAGTATCCTACTTGGAACTCTTTCCAAAATACTGCACGTCATCGGAGGGTAAACTTATAACTCGCGATAGACACCCTGTCATCCATATCACCTTGAAAGCTGGAATCGGTAACCGCCTCCTATAGGAGGCTGCCATTACCATATACCAAGAACATCATATGCTCTTCACTGCTATCTTATGTTATATCCACATCCTATATGGAGAAACACCCGTGACTACCATAGTTTGACCGATTCTAGCATAGGAACATCACTTCCTATCAGGAGTATGTCATCCATATATCATATGAGGAATTTGACAATACTCCCTACATCCTTGTTACAAATACCAGATTCATCTATCATTTTCATGAAGTCAAACACTTTGACCGTATCATCAAAATAGATGATCCATCTCCTCTATGCCTACCTTAGTCTATAAATAGATTTAAGCAACTTGCACACCTTCCACTGCTCCCATTGACTACGATAACCCTCTGGCAGACTCATGTACATATACACTTTTAAATCTCTATTTAGAAAGACGTTATAGTCATCCACCTGTCAGATATCATAGTGATGAATAACAATAGTAGCAAGTTATATCCGTATGGACTTCAGCACAGATATTGAAATAATAGTTTCATCACAATCCACATCGGGTATTTGATGAAAACCTTTTACTATAGGTCTAGCCTTATTAGGTTACAACCTTTCCATATGCACCGATCTCGAAATATCTACTTACTCCTAATGGGTTTTACCCCTTCAGGAGCACCAACAATGTCCCTACTTTGTTGCAGTGCATGGAGTCCAACTAGGATAACATGGCATATAAGCATTTGTTGGAAGTAACCACTTCATATGACCTGCTGATAACTAGTAGGGTCATCATCATATGATGCAAGTCTCCTTATTACCGTCTATGAGAAAACCGTAGTATCTCTCAGGTGGCTGAGCCCACCTACTAAATCTGCAAGTGGTTAAGGTTTGTCAGAGTCAATTGATTTCTCAGGTTCTACTAAATTTGCAGTAACCATTTATAGTTCTGAAATCACTTCCAGTTTTACCATACTCTCATTAATTTCTTTTGCAGGAAATTCTTTTTCTAAAATGGCGGCGAGTCAAAAACAAAACAACTTTTAATCTTGAAAATGGTAGAAGTTAAACATTTGCAAAAGCTTGGGATAACCCACAAACAGTTCATTACTGAAATGTGATTTGAGTTTGTCCGGATTCTGGTTTTAAGTATAAGCCGAATAACTCCATATATCTTAACAACCTTAAGATATGAACCTATTCTATATCACATATAGAATCTCAGGCACAAATTAAGATGGAACTATATTCAATTGGTATGCAGCTATTTCCGGTGTATATCCCCTAAATGAAAAATGTCACTCAATATTACTCATCATGGAGCGCACTCTCGGATGAGTAATATGAAGGAGAATCACATTCTCAATATGGAATACCGAGCATAAGTATCCACATCTTTGAACATTTCAAAGAATCTTGATGCTTCCAACGTTCGATTCTATACTTTATTCTTATACTCTATGAGCTTCTCAATAGTTTCGGACTTTGCGTTTCAATAAGAACGCGCGTCCAAAACTAGAGTACTCATATGAAAACGGAATGAAGTATGAGAACCTCCCCCTTATCTGTAAAGATATCGGACCACATACATCACTGTGTATAAGTCTTGAGAGTTCAATAACTTAAACTCTGTGTGTTGTAAGTTGAAAACTGTATTTTGGTTAAGAATGTCTATGCCGTTATTTAATGTACCTTACCTAATCATCAAATGATAAAGGTAAATGTTCATAACATAATTTTTAACAAAAAACCGAACATCCTTCTTTATCAAATAAAGAGATGGGTGTTCATTTTAAAAACAAAGCTGGTGCACAATAACAGTTATTCGAAACCAAAAGTTTGCCGCTTTGCAAAACCAGGTGATTTTCCTCAATAGCAACTTTTGCTCCGAATTCCGAATTTGAGAATCAAATCACCATATTCCAATACTCTGCTCTTTCTCAGCATCTGTAACCCCTTACAAATATGAATATGAGATCCTGATCCGGTATCGTATACCCAGGAAGCAGGATTAATTGAGAAACAATTTCAATTACAAATATCATAGAGGATGAAGCATTAATATGCTTCAAGAGGGTGGCCAGCTATTCCTAGTAATGCCTCTTCCACTGCCTGGGCTTATGACCGTAATTGCAATTTTCTTTCCTTTCAGTCGCAACACCTTTAGATGTCTCTCCATCTTACCTTCTGTATACCGAACTTAAGCTAATTGGTTTTCTTCTTACCCTTCCTTTCAGCACCAGCCTTGGGATTGTAGGAAGACTATCCAATAAGCGTAATTGGTATATTCTCTTTATTTAAGGAGCTCTCAAACTTGAAATAAGATAAAGAGGAGAAACAAATAAATTATATCAATATACAATTCACTTTCTCCAGAACCAGTGGCCATTCTCGACCGAAACAATTTTTTCGAGTTCGTATGTAACTATACGGGATGACTTTCCAAGCAATATAGATCTCTGTATCTGATACAGAGGGTTCTGGAGGAAGTAAAGGGGAAGTAGGATCGATATGTACATATGCGAGTTCGTCGTGAATTAGGACAATCATCATATACCAAAGCCAAAGTTTGTAAAAAGGTTCGGTTAACTTGGTTTACGAGTTTTAGTTTAAGGCCAGTCATGGTCGCTGCCAGAGAGAGAGAGAGAAAAGAAACCTCAGCATGTACTCTATCAAGATTATATTGGTATATTAATTTATCTAATCAGGATGGCTCCCACTGTTTCATCGAATTATCCTTCAAACTCTAAAAGAAAAACTAGCCGGGATCATGTACACCCATAAGTTCGCTAACTGGTCGACCATGCCAGTGATAGTACTCCGAGGGAGGTCTTCTGTGCTCTTGCATGGACCCAATTTAATAACCTCGTTTCCTTAGAGGCGTAGCCTCGTAAACACCTTTCTAGACACCTAATAGGTTAGCTGATTATGAAGTGAAAATCTCCCGAGAGTAACTATTAATCACAGTGGGAATCGGGACCCAAACTATCATGTCATGATAACCTTGATGGAGGCCAACAAGTCAACTCACTTCATAGAAAGTATGCAATCACATTGCAAGTTTCAACATTTGAAACTCCCGATATGGTTTTTACCACTAACGACCTATGAACTTGATGAAGGCTAACAAACTATAGGTCGCTAGTCAAGTTCTAATCGTCATTTCGTGATTAACTCGAATCCACCCGCACAAGCCCTTGACGGAGTCTAAAAAAGTCGTGCGACTGTCCCGGCTAATCGCATCAACATACAAGCAGGAAGATATCACTTAGCTACAGTATACTACGCCTTGACGGAGGCCAACAAATGCAACACGAATACTAAGTACTCTACTTCCTGAAATGATAGAGGGCAACGACTAGTTTTGAAAAAACCCTTTAACGTAATGAACTTGATCTCATTGAAGGAACTGAGTGGTTTTGCAAATTTATAGTTACATAGACTTTTGCTTAAGTGCGGATTTCCTGTGAAAGGATCAGGTCTCTTACTTCATCGAATGAGGTGCGGGATATTCCTAATCGAATACCTCTGTGCAAAGCAAAAGAATATGGATATAGTTCCTTTTGAAAAATAGATTGGTTCCAATGTGTTTTAGTTTTTTTTTGCATTAATCCGAATTAATGCAATCCCATCATTTAGATAATACCATATTATTTATCATCATTTCACACAATCACAGAAAAGTATGAAAAGAAAATAGAATGTTGATATATGTTTTGCATCCGCGCTAGCCCTTTGTTCGCCCTGCCGTAAGTTAAGTAATCTTACAGTGAAGATCTGAGGAGCTCTGATACCATTTGGGTCGGTCGGCGCAGCGAAAATTGGCCGTGATGCCCATAGGTCCCTCAGCAGCTACTTTTTACGAAGTCCCCTCACGACGGACTGCAACCCGCCGGACGTTTGATTGTAATACTTGTATTTGTATTTCATTTATGTATTTGCCAAATGTATATTTTTTATTCGGGACGAGCGGTAGACATGAATGTTGGATATAGGTACCATTAAGGAAATTATCGTAATTGCAGGAATGCAATTACTGAATTCAAGGAGGACCTATATGGAGAATAATCTTGCTTGGGATGATAATATGCTCTCTGGTTTGTCTTTATTTTTCATGTGTATACGTTTTACTCGTTATCATGTATCGCTAATATATGAGATAAGGCGCATAGGATTTTTGCTTGACTACCAAGATTAATGATAGGGATCATATTAGTGGGACTTGGGTAGTTCATAAGCACATCCTTAAATGTCCCTAGTCGTAGGAGTATCGAGACTGGGCATTGGTACTCCAGTTTAGACTTGTGTGTACGTTTCCTGACCCGGTTGGAGGGCGATAGCTGATCCCACAGCTATTGATGTTTGACTCCGAGAATTGTATACACGTGCTTATTAGGTTATGAGTTATACTGGACGGACTCACCAAGAACTCCGGGGTGGTATTATACCAATTTTCAGATAGCGGTTCTCTGGTGACAATAGTACATGGTAGTCTCTCGACATGAGATTGCCATAGTGTCTTGTATGTGTTCCCATTATACTTTGGTTACTACCCTACCATGGCTCTACTGATGTTGGGTTATGATAGCGCCCTGGCCATCTACCGTGGCCGATGCAGAACAAAAATGACGTTTAAAAAACTTGGCGCTAACGAACCCGTCTAGAATCGAACCATAAACCTATACTAGCTAACTAACAAAGAGCTAAACTACTATGATAGAAGCATTATACCGAATGATCCGTGTCCTTCGGTCTTCCACTATCATCCTTAGCTCCTTGAGGTGTCCACGATTGAGCTTGGCCTCCGGTCTTCCTCCATCGAAGATAATCCACCCGAGGGAGACGATGCAGGCTGCAGTTTCACCTAGTAAAGCAACCGACGCTCCATGGTCGCTAGCAATGGAGAGTGGGGTGTAGGAATATTTCTCTATCATTTTCTTTCATACGTCATGCTCAAGTGAGCAATCAAAGAAGAAGAAAGAGAAGGTGAGGAAAACCATGGGCATGAGCAACTCAAGAATATGGCTAAGTCTCCAAAGAGTATGAATGAATGAGTGTGTCTCATGTACAAAGAATGGCTAATGGTCTTTCAACCATGCAAGAAAATATCTCACATATTTTACAATGAACAATCAAAAACCATACCTCTCTACATATTTCCAACCATGCTCATGCCACCTCACCCTCCACCTCATTTCCAAATGATCTTCTAAAAAGAAAATCATATAATGAGGTGTCCATCTTCTAGAAAATATTCCGTATAAATACGGAATACAATCCGGTATACGTATTGAAATACATATACGCGTATTCGTATAAAAATACGAATTGCCAAGAGAGAAAATAAATAGTGAACAATAATACTAGAGTACATATATATATATATATATATATATATTATTAAATCAAAACTTTATTTAATAATCTGGCTCAATCCTAAGCTGCTAGTATTATCAACCGTCCGATAAAAGTCTATGTAGCCTATACACATATTTAATCGGACACATGTATGTACCAACATACGTCATCTACATCATATCGCCTGAACCATGAAAACCCTCTGTGTGGGATTCTAAAGATTCGTCAATATGCCGGCGGTGAGTTTAACCACAAGCACGTCAGCGGCACTAGCTGTACGTAACGGCCACCCAGGTATTGAGCGAAAGGAAGTCCGACGAGCAAACTCATCCGAACCCCTACTGAGCCTGTCAGTGACAATCTCTGTACAGTCTGGCCTGTTCATCTAAGAGTATCGCATATCAAGTCTAAGGGGGTGGATAAGCCAGACAACTCCATATACCTTAATATCGTTAAGATATGAATCCATTCTATATTCAATATAGAAACAAAAGCACTAATTTAATTGGAATCAGATCCAAAATACATGCAGCCGTTCCCAGTGCATATCAACTAAATGGAAGAAGGCAAAGCGGCATTGCTCATCAAGGAGCGTACTCACGGATGAGTAACCTGAGAGAGAAGCAAGTTCTCAAAATTATTACTTACAACAGAATACCTAACACAAGTATCTACATCTTCGATCACCTTGAAGAATCCTGATACTTGCAACATATGGTTCTCCACTTTATTCTTATACCTTTATCTTCTCAAAATCTGGATCTTGTATTTCAACGAAATGCTTGTCTAAAACTAGAGAAGTCATGAGTAAACAGAATATAGTATGAGTACCAACCCCTTTGTCCTAAAGGACATCAGGCAACATACAATACTTTGTATAAGTCCACTGAGTTTAATAACTAGAACCCTGTGCGTCGTAGGTTGAAAACCGTGTTATGGTTAAGAAGAATTACACCGCTGTTGAATGCTTCTTACCTAACCATCAACTGATATAGGTAAATGTCGTAAACATAATTTCAAAAAGTTATATTTCACTTTATAAAATAAACGTATAGATATATCAGTTTGAAATTGGTGCATAACAACGGATATTTAAAACCAAATATTTGTCGTCAGGCAAAACCCATGTGATTTCCTCAAATATCACCAATTACAAAGAATTCTGATATATATTGAGGATCTAATCACCCAATTCCCAATATTTTACTCCCACTCAGCATCCGTAACGCCATACAGATGTGAGAATCAAATCTGGTAAATACATACCCTTGAGTTAGAATCTAATTAGGAAAATAGTTTTCAATTAATACCGCACAGTAAAACTGAAACATGAAAATGTTTTGAAGGGGTAGCTGGGTATTCCTAGTAATGCCTCTTCCACTATCTAGATTCATGACAGTAACCGTATACTTTCTTGCCCTCACTCCAACCCCTTCATATGTCTTTACTTATTACCTTCTGTACACCACACTTAGGCTAATTGGTTTTCTTCCTTCCCTTCCTTTCGGCACCTACATATGGTTTGGAAGAAGACTATCTAATAAGTGCAATATGTGTACTCTCCTAATACTATGAGCCCTCGTAACCAGAGAGAATGTAAAGATAAAAGACAATCGAATAATCCTATTCAATTTCTCCAGAACTGGAATCCATCCTCGAACTAGAACAAGTTATTTTGAGTTCATATGTAACTATACGATGGCATATCCAATCAATATGGATCTTCGTAGTGATACGGACTGTTCTAGAGAAATGCAAAGGTGAAATAGGAGTGGCATGGGATATACGCGGCTTCATCGTGAATGATAGTAGTCGCAATTTCCTTTGCCCTTACCCTAATCCCTTTCTATGTCTTTACTTATTATCTTCTGTACACCATACTCGGGCTAATTGATTTTCTTCCTTCCCTACCCTTCGGTACCTACATATGGTTTGGAAGAAGACTATCCAATAAGCGCAATAGGTGTACTCTCCTAATACTAGGAGCCCTCACAACCTGAGAGAAGGTAAAGATAAAAGACAACCGAATAATCCTATTCGGTTTCTCCAGAACCGGAATCCATCCTTGAACTGAAACAAGTTTCTTCGAGTTCGTATGTAATTATACGATGGCATACCCAATAAATATGGATCTTCGTTGTGATACGGAGTGTTCTGGAAAAATGCAAAGGGAAATAGGAGCGGTAGGGATATATGCGACTTAATGATAATCTAAAAAGCCAAAGTGTTTTAAGAAGGTTCGGTTAACTTGGTTCATGAGTTTTTTAAGGTCAGGTCATGGTCGCTGCCAAAGAGAGAGAGAGAGATTAGAAACACTCAGCGTGCACTCTAACCTAAATTAGATTGGTTAATCACTTTATCTAATCATGATGGCTCCTACCGTTTCCTCAAATTCTCCTTCAAACCCAAAAAGGAGAATTAGTCGGGATCATCTGAAAATCACCCGAGGAGTAATACCTACTCATCATTGGGAATCGGGATCCAACTATCATCGCATGATAACTTGATGGAAGCCACTCAAGTCACCACACTCCAGAAGGTATGGGCATGCCTGGCAAGTTTCCTGTATATTTGAAACTCCCGATGTGGTTTTTTCCCCTAACGACCTATGACCTTGACAAGGTCAACAAATCATAAGTCGCTAGTCAAGTTCAACCTATCATTATCTTGATTACCGTAGACCCACCCGCATAAGCCCTTGACAAGGTCAACAAGGCTATGTGACTGTCCTAGTTAATCGCATCATATGCTACAAACAAGCACCACTTAGTTACCGTACACTACGCCTTGACAAGGTCAACAAACGCAACACGAATACTGAGTACTACTCGTAGGAAATGACGGAGGGCTACGACTGGTTTTTAGCGAAAAACCTTTAACGTAATGAACTTGATATCGTTGAAGGAACCCGAGCAGTTTTACAAATATATAGTGGCGTAAACTTTTTCTAAAGAGGTCAGTTCCTGTGAAGGGATCTCGGCTCTTTCCTCATCGAACGAGGTGCATGATATTCCTAACTGAATACCACGATGCAAAGCAAAAGAATCGACTATAGTGAAGTTATTTCATTGACTTAAACTTTTGCCCAAGAGGTCACTCCCTATGAAAGGATCTTGGCTCTTACCTCATCAAACACGGTTGAGCAAGCTTTCGTCTCTCCTCTTGCGCTGCTGGATATTCAGAACTGAATACCGCTGTGCAAAACAAAACGAAACGTCTGTAATAACAGTTTTTAAAAATTAGTTCCAACAACATCATTTAGGTTTGTTTTTCTTTGCATTAATCAAAGTTAACGCAGTCCCATCAATTAATCCATATCACACCAGAAAAAGGAACGAAAATACAATGTACGTATATGCCATCCGCATTCTCCACGGGGCCTCGTCATGCACCGTTAGGTTACTTAACTAACGACAGAGCGGGGGCTGGACTAGCGCGGATGCAAAACATATACAACATCTACTAGTATATATAATATATATATATATATATATATATATATATATATATATATATATATATAACATTCGTCCCAGGCATGATATAAGCAACATCACAGAACATCAACAAGCAACACAAAATGGTGGATAATCTTGGAGTCTCGGGTTTCATTTGAGCCGCAAATGAAACCCGACATTCCCGGTCGTATGGATAGCCCGTGCAATGAAAACCTGTACCCTTACGCGCACGGCAAGTTACCCTCCAATCCCAGAAGTGATGCAACCCCAATCAACAAAGTGTTAGTTATATGTATGCCTTAGAGGCCATTACTATACATATGATGTATATTGTAGTGAATGCTTGGACATATATAGGGGGACTTTCTTGCTCGACATGATAGTATGCTATCTGGTTGCTCTTTATCTTAACATGTACACTGATTGTCTCTATGTTACATGTTGATAAAGCCCTTAGGATGAGTACTTGACTACCAGGACTATGATGCAGATCATACTAGTGGGGGCAGTGTAGTCGCTAAGTACATTCTTTAAATGTTCCTAGTCGTGGGTGTATCGAGACAGGGCATCGATATACCAGAGTATACTAGCGTATAGCTTCTCGGCCCATGTAGATGGGCGATGGATGATCCCATATCCATTGGTGGTTGACATTAAAGACAGTATACGGGTGCTCAGTAGAGACTGGGTATACTGGACGGACTCGCCGAGAACTCCCAGATGGTATAATACCTCACGTCAGATGGCAGTTCTCTGGTGACACTGGTACATGTTAGTCTGTAGACCCGAGATCGTCATAGAGTCTTGTGTGATTCCCACTGTGCTTTGATTTCCACCTTACCACGTTCAAGAGAACGTGCAAAACGGTGGCTTTTGGGTACAGTCCTGAATCACATGGAGGCAATGAGCGATATGAGGGGTTTCGTCTCTCCCGGTATTGGGGGTTGATGTTGCGCTGTGCTCGATTGGCTATAACAAGAAGCCCCTGGCCAGGGATGCTTCAGAGATATACTGGTAAGTGTTATCAGTAGTTTCTTGACCCGTTATGAGCCTCATATCGACACGACTTATCGAGTTACTAGGGTCTGACATTTACCACCACTAGACGAGATATGCGACATATCAGACGAAGAGACCGGACCGTACGGTAGTGTTACTGATTATATTCGCAGGAGTGTGAGCAGGCTTGCTTGTTGATCTTCTGATCGCTCAATACCCGGGTGGCCGTTACGTTTAGCAGACCGCTTGCGCCTTGTGGGTGTTTGATATGATCATCACCTACTGCCGGCGTATTGACGAGTCTTTAGAGTCCTACACAGAGGTTTCCTAGCTCAAGCGAAACGGAGTAGGAGCACATATGCGATATGTGCGGGACCGAGATTTATACGATATGTGATACCGTATTCTATTCTCGCGACATGTGACATGGGTCGGTTATATGTGATATAGCCGGATTATCGAATCAAGTGTTGATTCGATAAGTTGTTGCATTTGATATTAGTCGGTTATATGTAATATAGCCGGATTATTAAATCAAGTGTTGATTTAATAATTTAATGTATAATTATATATATTATATATTACATTACATTAACTAATATTAGCTCACTTAAGCTTTTCTTTTTCTCACATTTGATACACTTAACATATATGTGATATATGTTAATTGTTTTTTTTGCACACAAAATATATATGTGATATATATTGTTGTGTCATGCTAGGTTACACATGCAACATGTTTGTATCAGACTTATACCATGCTAGGGTTAAGCTAGGGTTTAATAAATATTCTTAAGTTAAACAAATTAGTGAATTTGTCATGGTTTAATTTTGGATGAAGCTTATGGATAACCTTTGACAAAGTCAACTTGTTTATCTAGCAGAGGATATTTATTAACCCAACCCTTAACCTTAGGCTATGGTTTAGTCTCTAACCTTGGTTGCATTTCTAACCTCATCTCTTTGTTCATCACTTCATCTTCTTCTTCCTCATTTTTGAGCTCTCTTGATTTTTGATAAGTGATGAAACCTTGTGAGAAAATGATTTCTAAAGTGAGCCCACTTCTTACTTCATCATCCTCTACTACTTGCCATTTAGTATAGGGTGTTTGCTTCACTAATTCCGTAATTAGTGAAGAGATAGCTTGGGTTAGTGTTTACTCGACGCAGATCATCTTCGGGCTCGAAGTCTTCGAAGCAAGTATGCTAGTTTCTTCAAAAGAGCATCTCTAGAGTCCGGAGTTCACGATCGCAGCGAAAGGACTACTACACGGAGCTATTGAAGTGAAGGACCGGTCTACAAAGGTTGTATTACTTGCTCACTTTACTTGCAAAGTGTTTGTATTTACATTTCCATCAGATTTCTAGTAAACGATTTTATGTTTAGGGTTAGCTAGAACGGCAAAATTTTAATTTGGCATGGACGATGCCTCCCGAAACCTTGCTGCCGTCCTAGGAAACCCTGCAGTGGTATCAGAGCCATGCTAGAAATTTAGACGGATTTTGTTAGGATTACAAAACCGAAATACTCCGAAACTTGAAATGGGAAAATGAAGTTTCTGTCGTTTTTAAAAGTTGTTCAAAATTTTTTTAAACAAGTAAAGAATGATGCATGAGATATATCAAGAACACCATGAAAATTTCAGGAAAAAACAAGATTTTTTAGCCGGCCACCACCTAGTTGATCTCGGCCAAAATCCGGGCTCCCCCCTGAAATTTTTTGTGTGTTCCAGTGACTTGGTTTTGATGTTTCAGGTGTTTTTTGTTTTTGCTAATTTTGCATGTGATGTAATCTTACACTATAAGCAATTCAGTGTGTTTCGTATTCGTAGTTTTAACATTGTTTCGGGTTATTCACATATTATCTAGGCGAAATTAAAAAGTTCGATCGAATGTCAAAAACCCATTTTTCCAAGTTTAACGTATTCAGAAAAATATGTAAGTTATTCTATGGACCCTCTAGAAGAATATAACCCTAACTAGAATTTTTTGGATCGCGGAACCGCGGTCATACCCTAGGGTTTGCCATAGTTCCGTGGCGACATGAGCGAGGCTTGAGTTTGCCCTTCTACGGCATGTGCATAGGTACTGTGGCATATTCTGTGTATTATTAAAACTGTGCTCAAGTGTTGAGTCGTCGGGAAATTGTGGGACTTTGATGAATCGATCGAAAAGTTTAACGTCGTCCGGATATTATGTGATGGGATACAATATTTGGAATCCACAAACGTAGTTATGAGATAACTAATTTGAATGTTATAAATCTAGCAATTTAGTCTCATTTGATCGGTTGCCACGGGATTTTGATGTGATCAAAAGCCCATCGCAATCACGTAGCGTACGCGGATACTCGCCGGGTAAACTTAATAGACAGCCACGCTCCATAGCCCCGACCAAGTAATTGTAGGAGAACCCCGTTGCCAAAAGCATTCGTTCAGGTGCTCGCGGCAGCGGTGTTCCGCCTTAGTGCACTTCGTCCACGGTATCGGGAGATGCGGCCGTCTACTAAAGTTTCCGACGAGCATTCGATCAAGACGTCGGGAATCTTGTTGAATTGCCCGACTTGTTATTGAAAAGTGTTTTCGATATTGAGATTAAAATGCGGGGTTTATAATTTCTAGGCATGCAATGTCTAAGGAATTCAGATGGTTAGGCATGAAATCCAAAGTATGAGATACGTTGGGTTTATGATGTCTAAGGTGGTTGCGGATTCCAACTGTTGTAGTTTTTCACTTTCTTTTCTGTGACCGTAAGTGTAATATATGGTGTATCGCCGGTTTCGGTGCTATATGTCAACGAAAATTAGGATACGCATATTTACTTACGTTGATGACATGTGATGTTATGTATTGCTGTGATATGTTATATTGGATCGTCGTGTTTTGAATAGCCGGGGGTTTTATGTGAGATGAGAGTTTTTCATTTTCATTCATGTAAAATTCATCGTATGTAATATTCTTTTATTGGGGCACTTCCGGGTTGAGGATGATGTCACCATTGTATATTATTTACTTTTCCGCATTAGGATAGACCCAAAGAGGGGAGCACAAGTAACCGGGTTCTAGAGTCCAGTGGGAGACCATCTCGAGGCATCGAACCCGGGTCTCCTAACTCTAGAATTGGTAGGGTTGTTTTCCGCTCTCGTAGGGGTCTAGGGATGTGGATTTGGTTATTCATCACGACCGTGGAATCCGTGTTTTATACTGGCTTAATTTAAAACCCAGAAATCCTAGTACATCCAATATTTCATATGTTGTGTTCTGCTGCGATATTCTGTGATGTGATCACTGTATATGTTGAGATAGATACTGGATATAGTATATGTGATATATTATATAGACATTACTTATGTTTTACACCCTCGATAGCCCTGCCCTGCTCTGTCGTTAGTTACCTAACCTAACGGTGCACGAGGGGACATCGAGGCGAATGCGGATGACATAAGCGTACGTTGTATTTATCTGTGATGTTTAGGTAATTTAAAATGATGGGACTTCATTAATGAGATTAATGAAATAAAAGAAACCTAAAGATGTTGTAGAAACTTGTCTCGAAAACTGGTAACTCTAGTTCTTATTTTGCATAGCGGTATTCCTTGTAGAATATCCAGCACTTTATTCGATAAGGAAAGAGCCGAGATCCCTTCACCGAGAGTGACCTCTTTAGCGAAACTAGCAGATGCTACAAACTCGGTTTATCTTTTGATTGCTTTTATAGTTTTTGCTTTGCATAGTGGTATTTGTGAAATATCCTGCACCTTATTCGATAAGGAAAGAGCCGAGATCCCTTCACCGGGAGTGATCTCTTTAGCAAAACTAGCAAAAGCCTAAAAAACACTCCTTTTTAAAATTCACTCGATTCTACAACGATATCAAGTTCATTACGCAAAGGGTTTTCTTAAAAACCTGTCGTAGCCCTCCGTCATTTCAGATAAGTACTTCATAGTATTCGCGCTACGTTTGTTGGCTTTCGTCAAGGCGTAGTGTGCGGTAGCTATTTATGCTTATCTGCATAAGCATATGATGCGATTGAGTTAAGGTAGTCGTGCGATTTTGTTGGCTTTCGTTAAGGGTCGTGCGAGTGGGTTTAATTCAATCAGGAAATGTACGGGTTGAACTTGACTAGCAGTCTATGGATTGTTGGCTTTCGTTAAGATTATAGGATGCTAGGGGCAAAATATTATCGGGAATTTCAAGTGTTGAAATTTGCAATGAGATTGCATACCTTATATGAGATAGTTGGATCCCGATACCCACTGGGAGTAAGAGTTACTCCTGGGGGAGTTTTACACATTATAATTAGCCGATCAAGTAGGTCTCTAGAAAGGTGTTAACGGGGTTACGCCCCTGGGAAAACGAGTTTTATTTTAATATGGTCCGTGCGAAAGCACAGGGAACCTCCCTCAAAGTACCGGCACTGGCCTGGCTGAAAGATTGGCGAACTTGTAGGGTGTAATTAATCCCGGCTAGTCTTTCCTTTTAGGGTTTGAAGGAAGATTTGACTAAAACAATGGGAGCCATCCTGATTAGATAAAATTAATAACCAATCTAATTCTGCAAGAGCATACGATGAGTGTTTTCTTCTCTCTCTCTTCAGGTAGCGACCATGTCATGCCTTAATCAAGATAATAATATGGATGTATTGACCGAACCCGCTTGTTATACTATGCTGGAGAACATTGGTCCTGCTCCAACTTATAATTGTTATAAGACCGAGCAGGAAATAGAGGATTACCAGGATTCCTGTGCCGCCCAAACGAAGAAAGTGCATGATGATGCATCTTCTTCGGGCATGTTCATTAAAGAGAACTATTTCTCAGTATCTTTTACGTTCTGGGTATGAGATACCGGATCTGGATCCCACATATGTAATATGTTACACGGGCTACAGATAGGTAGAGAACTGAGAATGGGTGACAAGTTTCAAGAGTTGGAAATGGTGCAAGTGTTGCAGCCAAGTTTGTTGGCAGTTATCACCCTGTATTACAAAATATATTGATTCTGAGCGAATGTTATTAGATACCGAACCTGATATACAAAATCATATCAGTCTCTTTATTAAGATAAAGAAGGATATAATTTTGTATTGTTGGATAATGTTTTGAACATTTCCTATATCAAGAGTTGATTGGTTTAGGCACGTTATCTAAAAGCATATACGTTCTAAATCAAACCACAGTTCTTAACGTACAGAACACACACAAGAAGAAGAGTTCAGAAATGAACGAATCCTTCTTGAGGTATTGTAGACTAGGTCATATCAATGCGACCCGACTAGCTAAGTTGCATTAAGATGCATATTTAAATCAGTTTGAATTTATATCTTGTGAAACTTGCCAGTCATATCACAAAGATAAGATGACCATAGCTCCGTTTATTGGAAAGAGAGAAAGGGTTAGTGAACTCTTGGGATTGATACATGATGATGTATGTAGTTCCCCTGTCTACACATACCAGGACTGGTTCTTTTTACTTCATTACATTCACTGATGATCTCTCAAGATTCACATATGTGTTCCTGTTGAAACACAAGTCTGAACCTTTTGAGAAATTCAAAGAATATAAATTAGAAGTAGAGAACCAAAACGAGTATAGGTATTATGTCCTTTGATGTGATCAGGGAGGAGAATACTTGAGCACGGAATTCATAGACTATTCTAAAGGAGAATGAGATTCTCTCTCAGCATTACTCCTCCGTATACACCACAGCACGTTGGTATATCAGGGCGGAGCAATCGCACCCTATGTGATATGGTGTGCTCTATGATGAGTACTACTGAGTTGCCTATTTCGTTTTGGGGGTTATGCACTTGAGAAACTGCGTACTTATTGAATAGTGTTCCAACCAAATCAGGTGCCTACCACTCCATATGCGATATGGTATGGGAAGAGCCCATATCTTAAGTAAGTTAAGATTTGGGGTTGTCCGGCCTATGCCTAAAAGAAAAATCCGGATAAGCTCGAGGCACGGTCAGTTCTGTGGAAGTTTGTTGGATCCCAAGCATTCGCAAGGGAATATCATCTACCTCACTGAGGAATAAAAAGTGTTTTGTTTCTCAGCATGCCACCTTTTGGAAAGGGAATTTCTTGTGAAGAAATTAGTGTTCATAAGGTAGAACTGGAAGGAGTTCCAGCTATACAAACTACAGCTGACGATTTGGTAGAACTGAAGGATTCAATAGTTCCCGACGAACCTCAGCCTCTCCGCTGATCTGGTAGGGTTCCTCACCCACCTGAGAGATACTTCGGTTTTCTCTATGACAGTGGGAGCGAAGATTGCATCATGAGATGATGACCCAACTAGTTTCGAGCAGGCCATCAAGAGTGGGGACTTTGTAAGAATGGCTGGATGCTAAGCTATCTGAGATGGAATCCATATACACCAACAAAGTATGGACTTTGGTTGCTTTATCTGAAGGGTTAAATCCCCATCAGGAGCAAGTATATCTTGAGAAGATTACTTGGTGTATATGGAAAAGTTGAGACTTTCAAAGCTAAGACTTGTTGCAAAAGGTTTTCGTCATCGAACAGGTGTGGATAATGATGAAACATTTTCTAGTCCCTATGCTTAAGTCCATCCGGATCCTACTTTCCATTGCTACATACGATGACCACGATATCTAGCGGTTGGGTGTCATGACAGCATCTCCAAATAGTGATTTAGAAGGTAGCGTCTATAAGTACACAGCCAAAGGGCTTCGTAGACAGTGGGAGCAGTAGAAACGTGTGCAAGTTTCTTTATGGGTTAAAGCAGGCATCACAGAGTTGGAACATCTGTTTTGATGTGGTAGTCAAAGAGTTTGACTTCATCAAAATAGTAGATGAACCTTGTATATACAAAAAGGTAGTAGGGAGTATGGTGGTGATCCTCGTATTGTACGTGGATGACATACTCTTGATAGGAAAAGAGTTTCCTATGCTACACTCGGTCAATCTCCTCTTATCACAAGGATTCTCCATATAGGATCAAGATGATGCCTCCTAAATCCTGGGTTTTGGATCTATGAGATAGATCTAAGTTGATGTTAGGATTCTCACTAGGTGTAGTGAGATAGTATCAATCAATCCTGGGGAGAATCACTGGATAGCTTCCAGGGTGGTAAGGTTGACTGAATGTCAGTCACAGGCATTGTCTTTACCCTCAGTAGAGGGACGGTATGTTGGAAGAGTTCCAAGATAGATACCATGGCAAACTAGACGATAAAGGCTGGATACATTGCTACCAAGGATGTTACCAAAGAGGTAGTCTGGATGTATATTAGTTCATGAGATGAACTTCGTTCCTACCATTGTGTGACAATGGAGTTGTGGCTTAGGCCTAGGAACCCCCATCCCATCAGTGATCCAGACATATTCTGAGGCAGTATTACCTGATCATGGAGATGGTTGATCTCCAGGGAGATCGAGGTTAGGAGAGTAGACACAAAGGAGAACATGGCGGATCCACTCACAAAGGCCTATTTCCAGGAGAGACTTTTATGGGATGGTTGAGTATGAGATACTTCAACCACTGCTGATTGTTGGGTATTAGATACTACAACAGATAGCCCTAGTGCAAGTGAGAGATTGTTAGTTATATATGTGCCTTAGAGGCCATTACTGTACATATGATGTATATTGTAGTGGATGCTTGGACATATATAGGGATTACTTTCTTGCTCGACATGATAGTATGCTATCTGGTTGCTCTTTATCTTAACATGTACACTGATTGTCTCTATGTTACATGTTGATAAAGCCCTTAGGATGAGTACTTGACTACCAGGAATATGATGCAGATCATACTAGTGGGGGCAGTGTAGTCGCTAAGTACATCCTTTAAATGTTCCTAGTCGTGGGTGTATTGAGACAGGGCATCGATATACTAGAGTATACTAGCGTATAGCTTCTCGACCCATGTAGATGGGCGATGGATGATCCCATATCCATTGGTGTTTGACATCGAAGACAGTATACGGGTGCTCAGTGGAGACTGGGTATACTGGACGGACTCGCCGAGAACTCCCAGACGGTATAATACCTTACGTCAGATGGAAGTTCTTTGGTGACACTGGTACTTGTTAGTCTGTAGACCCGAGATCGTCATAGAGTCTTGTGTGATTCCCACTATGCTTTGATTTCCACCTTACCACGTTCAAGAGAACGTGCAAAACGGTGGCTTTTGGGTACAGTCCCGAATCACATGGAGGCAATGAGCGATATGAGGGGTTTCGTCTCTCCCGGTATTGGGGGTTGATGTTGCGCTGTGCTCGATTGGCTATAACAGGAAGTCCCTGGCCAGGGCTGCTTCAGAGATATACTGGTAAGTGTTATCAGTAGTTTCTCGACCCGTTATGAGCCTCATATCGACACGACTTATCGAGTTACCGGGGTCTGACGTTTACCACCCCTAGACGAGATATGCGACATATCAGACAAAGTGACCGGACTGTACGGTAGTGTTACTGATTATATTCGCAGGAGTGTGAGCAGGCTTGCTTGTTGATCTTCTAATCGCTCAATACCCGGGTGGCCGTTACGTTTAGCAGACCGCTTGCGTCTTGTGGGTGTTTGATATGATCGTCACCTACTGCCGGTGTATTGACGAGTCTTTAGAGTCCTACACTGAGGTTTCCTGGCTCAAGAGAAACGGAGTAGGAGCACATATGCGATATGTGCGGGACCGAGATTAATACGATATGTGATACTGTATTCTATTCTTGCGACATGTGACATAGGTCGGTTATATGTGATATAGCCGGGTTATCGAATCAAGTGTTGATTCGATAAGTTGTTGCATTTGATATTAGTCGGCTATATGTAATATAGCCGGATTATTAAATCAAGTGTTGATTTAATAATTTAATGTATAATTATATATATTTTATATTACATTACATTAACTAATATTAGCTCACTTAAGCTTTTCTTTTTCTCACATTTGATACACTCATATATGTGATATATGTTAATTGTTTTTTTGCACACAAAATATATATATGATATATATTGTTGTGTCATGCTAGGTTACACATGCAACATGTTTGTATCAGACTTATACCATGCTAGGGTTAAGCTAGGGTTTAATAAATATTCTTAAGTTAAACAAATTAGTGAATTTGTCATTGTTTAAGCTTGGATGAAGCTTATGGATAACCTTTGACAAAGTCAACTTGTTTATCTAGCAGAGGATATTTATTAACCCAACCCTTAACCTTAGGCTATGGTTTAGTCTCTAACCTTGGTTGCATTTCTAACCTCATCTCTTGGTTCATCACTTCATCTTCTTCTTCCTCATTTTTGAGCTCTCTTGATTTTTGATAAGTGATGAAACCTTGTGAGAAAATGATTTCTAAAGTGAGCCCACTTTCTACTTCATCATCCTCTACTACTTGTCATTTAGTATAGGGTGTTTGCTTCACTAATTCCGTAATTAGTGAACAGATAGTTTGGGTTAGTGTTTACTCGACGCAGATCATCTTTGGGCTCGAAGTCTTCGAAGCAAGTATGTTCGTTTCTTCAAGAGAGCCTCTCTAGAGTCCGGAGTTCACGATCGCAGCGAAGGGACTACTACACGGAGCTATTGAAGTGAAGGACCGGTCTACAAAGGTTGTATTCCTTGCTCACTTTACTTGCAAAGTGTTTGTATTTACATTTCCATCGGATTTCTAGTAAACGATCCTATGTTTAGGGTTAGCTAGAACGGCAAAATTTTAACTTGGCATGGACGATGCCTCCCAAAACCTTGCTGCCATCCTAGGAAACCATGCACAAAGTGAATAGGCCACCCAGCACTTCACAGAATCCGGTAACTTGAGCACTCTACCGTGGGTCATCCTATACCCCTACGAGTGCGGCGAATAGCCCGCCAATTCTAGAGTAAGTCCCCCTCCGTCTCAACGCCATGAGATGTGGGCCCGTTGCCCTCTAGAACCCGGCTATTCGAGCACTTCACCATGAGGTAATCCTAGTACAGAAAAGAAAAGAAAAGTATATATACAATAGCGACATCGACCTCAACCCGGTCGTGCCCCAATAAAAGAATATACAATCTGGCAGAGACGGCTGTCCACATGTCGGACGCTCATCCTGCAATACTGAATATACAAATGAATCTGAACTGTACTACCACCATTACACCACTGGCTATCCACCACGACAATCCAACCACAGTATCCGCACAACTCAGAACATCAATGTGAATATCACGTTCGCAAACCTGTCTAGTTGAACATATAACAACTAGTCAGGTTGTACCGCTCAATGATATTCACGGTCGCAGATATTATCGCATGCACGGATAAACACATACTTAAAATTTCGATCGACTAAATTTTTTCAAATTGGCCCCAAATGCAATCCAGCACTCAAACAAAACTGGGCCAAAACCAAATATCCTAAAAATCATATTTCCATGTATAAGAGTGCCAGAAGAAATTTGGCGCACAGTGGCTTCAAAGGAGTCGCGGAGCCAATAGGCATGAAACGCGGCGGTTCCGCAGCCAATTTGTTGGCTCACATGTCTAAATTTCTTATGGCTCTCTAAATGTGCCTGCACGTATTTTTAAGACACACTGAAAGAATTTTTGAACAAGTTCGAAAATCGGCAGCAAGCAAGGCATATTGGAAAAATGATTCGGAAAAATGGGTCGATTGAGATTTTAACCTTGTGCAAACTAGCAAGTAATGGTTTATAGAGTGGCTCTGATACCATGTTGGGTTACGATAGTGCCCTGGCCATCTACTGTGGCCGATGCGGAACAAAAATGACGTTTAAAAAACTTGGCGCTAACGAACCCGTCTAGAATCGAATCATAAACATATACTAGCTAACTAACAAAGAGCTAAACTACTATGATAGAAGCATTATACCGAATGATCCGTGTCCTTCAGTCTTCTACCATCATCCTTAGCTCCTTGAGGTGTCCACGATTGAGCTTGGCCTCCGGTCTTCCTTCGTCGAAGATGATCCACCCAAGAGAGACGATGCAGGCTCCAGCTTCGCCTAGCGAAGCAACCGACACTCCATGGTCGCTAGCAATGGAGAGTGGGGTATAGGAATATTTCACTAACTTTTTCTCTCATACCTCATGCTCAAGTGAGCAATCAAAGAAGAAGAAAGAGGGGGTGAGGAAAACCATGGGCATGAGCAACTCAAGAATATGGTTAAGTCTCTAAAGAGTATGAATGAATGAGTGTGTCTCGTGTACAAAGAATGGCTAATGGTCTTTCAACCATGCAAGAAAATATCTCACATATTTTACAATAAACAATCAAAAACCATACCTTTCTACATGCTTCCAACCATGCTCATGCCTCCTCACCCTCTACCTCATTTCCAAATGATTTTCCAAAAAGAAAATCATATAATGAGGTGTCCATCTTCTAGAAAATATTCCGTATAAGTACGGAATACAACCCGGTATACGTATCGAAATAAATATACGCGTATTCGTATAAAAATACGAATAGCCAAGAGAGAAAATGAATAGTGAACATTAATACTAGAATACATACATATATATATATATATATATATTATATTA
This sequence comes from Agapanthus africanus, assembly GCA_030015575.1. Lineage (NCBI taxonomy): Eukaryota > Viridiplantae > Streptophyta > Magnoliopsida > Asparagales > Amaryllidaceae > Agapanthus > Agapanthus africanus. The sequence continues at coordinate 752,733,254 of CM057339.1, forward strand.
AATCAAAGCTTGATTTAATAATCCGGCTCAATCATAAGCCGCTAGTATTATCAACCGTCCGATAAAAGTCTGTGTAGCATGTACACATATTTAATCGGACACCTGTATGTACCAACATACGTCATCTACATCATATCGTATGAACCGTGAAAACCCTCTGTGTGGGACTCTAAAGACTCATCAATACGCTGGCATGGGTTTAACCACAAGCACGTCAGCGGTACTAGCTTTACGTAACGGCCACCCAGGTATTGAGCGAAAGGAAGGCCGATGAGCAAACTCATCTGAACCCCTACTGAGTTTGTCAGTGACAATCTCTGTACAGTCCGGTCTGTTCGTCTAAGAGCATCGCATATCGAGTCTAGGGGGTGGATAAAGTCAGACCCCTAATAACGTGATATTTCGTGTCGGTATGAAGCCCATCACCCACTGAGAAACTACTGATCCAAATCAGTAATTCTCGTCTATATTATCCAAGGATTTTTGGTGATGGACACCCGTGCACCTCGCGACATCAACCCCCAATACCGCAAAAGGCGAATCCCCGACAATCCGCTCACTGCTTCCATGTGGCTCGGGACTGTACCCAACTAAAACCTGTTTGCACGACTCCTTTGAGCTGTTGTAGGGTAGTAATCAAAGCACAGTGGGAACTCACATGAGACAAATGACGATCTCAGGTCGAAAAACTAATCTGTACCCATGTCACCTGGGAACTGCTATCTGACAATAGGTATAATACCAACTAGCATGTTCCCGACGAGTCCGTCCAGTATACTCATAACCCAATGAGTACCTGTATACTATCTTAGGTGACTGACTGACACCAATGGCATGTGAGACCGGTCACCGCCCCTCGTCGGGGTCTCGATAAGTATGCATTAGTCTACTTTGGAGTATCAATGCCCAGTCTCGATACTCCCTTAACTAGGGACATTTAAAGATGTGCTTATAGACCACCCAGCTCCCATGTATATAATCGCCATCATAATGCTGGTAGTCAAGAAAGAATCATATGGGCTCTATCAACATATAATAGTGATCTGTAATACCACATAATGCATGTACATGACGATAAAGACAAACCAGATAACATATTATCATTTTGAGCAAGACTGATCTACCCATATAAGTCCTCCCTCAATTATCATAATCGCGTGTCTGTGATTACTGTAGGGTTCCTAGGCACTCTTGTGAAGGTTCATAAGGCATCAAACATGCCCAGATAAAAATTTAGACGTGCCGAACAACCCAAAGCCGGGATCTTTGCTAGATAATTAGGGTTAAGCATACAAGATTACAACTTTTAAGCTAAGTGTGAGGGATTACAACCTTTGTAGTCCACTCCTTCACTTCACAAGCTCCGAGTAGAAGTCCCTTCGCCGCGATCTACGATCTCCTGGACTCAAGAGAGGCTCCACGACTCGAACGATCCATGCTAGCTTGAAGTGTTCCAAATCTCCGATGATCTACGTTGAAGTTTCAATAACTCAAGCTTTCTCACTCTAAAGAGATGAACACACTAATCTCATGGGCTAGATGAGATGAGGATGAGAGAGTAGTATTTATGCTTTCTTTTTAAATCATTTTCTCATAATTTATCATCACAAATGGAATTACTAGTGAGCTCAAAATCAAGAGAGAAGAAGATGATAATGGAAAAGATAATGATAATTCCTTTTGTGATGAATAGAAAAGAAAACTATATGATTGATATATCAACCATGGTCAAGGATGAGTGGCTAAGAGTTTGTAGAGAATAAACTAGAGTTAGGGTTTGGTTAGGTTAAGTTATGAGTCATGCAAAAATATCAACCATAATATCTTAAGCATGACAAAAACAAAGCTTCTAGAAGGTGCAAGAAGAAGCTAACCCTAATCAAACCCTAATCCCTTTTAATCATCCTTAAACATGTTTAATAATAAATCATATCATGTCACAATAATATATATCACATATATATTATATATTTGCAACAAAAGAAAATAATACAATTAACATATATCGCATATATATCAATGTATCATCCAGTGAGAAAATGAAATAATAAAGCAAGCCAATATTAGATAATGTAATAATATATCATATATATTATTATACATTAAATCATCGAATCAACACTTGATCCGACGATCCGGCTATATCGAATATTACCGACTAATATATCATGTACCGATTCATCGAATCAACACTTGATCCGATGACCCGGTTCATATCTAAATATCGTGAGAATATAATACGGTATCTCATATCGCATTATTCTTGGTCCTGCACATATCACATATGTGCCTCTACTCCGTTTCGCCTGAGCCAAGAAACCTCTGTGTAGGACTCTAAAGAATCGTCAATACGCTGGTAGCAGGTGATGATCATATCAAACACCCACAAGCTGCAAGCGGTCAGCTAAACGTAACAGCCACCCAGGTATTGAGCGATCAGAAGATCAACAAGCTAGCCTGTGCGTTCTCCTGTAAATCCAATCAGTAGCACTCCCGTACAGTCCGGTCTGTTCGTTTGATATATTGCATATCAAGTCTAGGGGTGGTATACGTCAGACCCCAGTAACCGATAAGTCATGTCGATGTGTGGCTCATAACGGGTCGAGAAACTACTAGTAACACTTACCAGTAAATCTCTATATCAGCCCTGGCCAGGGACTTCCAGTTATAGCTAATCGAACACAGCACAACATCAACTCCCTATACCGGGAGAGACGAATCCCCTCCTATCGCTCATTGCCTCCATGTGATTCGGGACTGTACCCAAAAGCCACCGTTTTGCACGCCCTCTTGGACGTGGTAAGGTGGAAATCAAAGCACAGTGGGAATCACACAAGACTCCATGACGATCTCGGATCTACAGACTACCCTGTACCAGTGTCACTGGAGAACTGCCATCTGACGTGTGGTATATCACCATCTGGGAGTTCTCGGCGAGTCCGTCCAGTGTACCCAGTCTCCACTGAGCACCCGTACACCATCTCTGATGTCAAACACCGATGGATATGGGATCATCCATCGCCCATCATATGGGTCAAGATGCGTATACGCTAGTCTACTCTGGTGTATCGATGCCCTGTCTCGATATACCCTCGACTAGGAACAGTTATAGGATGTACTCATCGACTACCGTGGCCCCACTAGTATGATCTCATCATAGTCCCAGTAGTCGAGTACAGATCCTAAGGGCTTTATCAACATGTGAGAGAAAAACAGTAAACCAGTACAAGTCAACATGTTAAGATAAAGCGAAACCAAATAACATACTATCATGACGAGCAAGAAAGTCATCTCTATATATATCCAAGCATCCATTATAATATACATCATATGTACAACAATGGCCTCTAGGGCATATACATAACTAACAATCTCCCACTTGCACTAAGGCCAGCTGCTGTAGTATCTCATACCCAGCATCCCGAATAATCTCTCAAACTGTATCTGGGGAATAGCCTTCGTGAATGGATCCGCAGTGTTGTCCTTCGTATCTACTCTCCTGATCTCGATCTCCCGGCGATCAACTATCTCCCTAATCAGGTGATACCGCCTCAGAATATGTCTGGACTTTTGATGGGACCTGGGTTCCTTGGCTAACGCCACAGCTCCATTGTTATCGCAATACAGAGGTATTGGATGCTCAATGGATGGAACCACACCAAGTTCACTAATGAACTTCTTTATCCAGACAGCCTCTTTGGCAGCATCGTTGGCAGCGATGTATTCAGCCTCCATCGTCGAGTCTGCAACGGTATCCTATTTGGAACTCCTCCAACATACCACCCCTCCATTGAGGGTAAAGACATAACCCGAGTGCGACTTAGAGTCGTCCTTATCACTTTGGAAGCTGGAATCGGTATAGGACTCCACCTGGAGTTCTCCGTTACCATACACCAAGAACATCTCCTTAGTCCTTCGTAAGTACTTGAGAATGTTCTTCACAGCTGTCCAGTGACTCTCTCCAGGATCTGCTTGATACCGACTCACTACATTTAGTGAGTATGCTACATCGGGTCTGGTACATAGCATCGCATACATGATAGAGCCTACTGCCGAAGCATAGGGTATCCCTTGCATGCGAGCTCTCTCCAAATCAGTCTTGGGAGACATCTCTTTGGAGAGAGTGAGTCCAGAGATCGTGGGTTGGTTCCCACGCTTAGATTCTTCCATACTAAACCTCTTTAGTATGGTGTCAATGTACCTGGATTGGGACAATCCCAGTATCCGTTTAGATCTATCTCTATAGATCATGATTCCCAATATGCAGGAGGCATCACCTAGATCTTTCATTGAGAATCTCTGTGATAAGAAGAGCTTGACTGATTGCAGCATAGGAATATCATTTCCTATCAAGAGTATATCATCCACGTACAATACAAGGAAGACTACCTTACCCTCTGCTACCTTCTTATAGATACAAGGTTCATCTATATTTTTGATGAAGTCAAAGTCTTTGACTACAACATCAAAACAGATGTTCCAACTCCGCGATGCTTGCTTTAACCCATAAATGGATTTAAGCAGCTTGCACACCTTTCCGCTGCTCCCACTATCTACGAAGCCCTCTGGCTGAGTCATGTACACGCTCTCTTCTAAATCACCGTTTAGAAAGGCGGTCTTAACATTCATTTGCCAGATTTCGTAGTCATGGTATGCAGCAATGGCAAGTAAGATCCGGATGGACTTAAGCATAGCCACTGGAGAAAAGGTTTCGTCATAATCCACACCTGGTCGTTGACGAAAACCCTTTGCTACAAGTCTAGCTTTGAAAGTCTCAACTTTTCCATCTACACCAAATTTCTTTTTAAAAATCCACTTACTCCCAATGGGTTTTACCCCTTCAGGAGCATTTTCCAAAATCCATATTTTATTGGTGTACATGGATTCCATCTCAGATCGCATTGTATCCATCCATTTCACAGAGTCGCCACTCGTGATGGCCTGCTCGAAACTAGTCGGGTCATCATCATTTATGATGCAATCCTCGCTTCCACCATCAATGAGAAAACCGTAGTATCTCTCAGGTGGATGAGAAACCCTACTAGATCGGCGGAGAGGCTGGGGTTCGTCGGGTACTACTGAATCCTCTGGTTCCACTAAATCTTCAGTTGTAGTTTGTGTTGCTGGAACCTCTTCCAGTTCTACCTCATCGCCACTAATTTCTTTTGCAAGAAATTCCTTTTCTAAAAAGGTGGCATGTTGAGCAACAAACACTTTTTGTTGTTCACTGTGGTAGAATAGATATCCATACGAATTGCTTGGATATCCTACAAACTTACAAAGAACTGATCGTGCCTCAAGTTTGTCCGGATTTTTCTTTTTAACATAGGCCGGGCAACCCCATATCTTAACTCTTTTAAGAGATGGTCTCTTTCCATTCCATATCTCATATGGAGTGGTAGGCACTGATTTAGTTGGAACTCTATTCAATAGGTATATGGCCGTCTCCAACGCATACCCCCAAAAGGAAATAGGTAACTCAGCTGTACTCATCATAGAGCGCACCATATCTAATAGGGTGCGATTCCTCCGCTCCGATACACCGTTGTGCTGTGGTGTATAAGAAGGAGTAAGCTGAGAGAGAATCCCATTCTCTTTTAGATAATCTAGGAACTCACTGCTTAAGTATTCACATCCTCAATCAGATCGAAGAATCTTAATACTTTTGCCCGTTTGGTTCTCTACTTCGTGCTTATATTATCTGAATTTCTCAAAAGCTTCAGACTTGTGTTTCATCAGAAACACATGTCCGTATCTAGAGAGATCGTCAGTGAATGTAATGAAGTAGGAAGAACCGTTCCTGGCATGCGTAGACATGGGACCACATACATCACTATGTATTAGTCCTAAGAGTTCAGTAACTCTTTCTCCGTGTCCACTAAACGGAGCTTTGGTCATTTTTCCTTTGAGACATGAATGGCCAGTATCATAAGATGATAATTCGAACGGATTTAAATAACCATCCTTATGTAACTTGGCCAGTCGTGTCGCATTGATATGACCAAGTCTACAATGCCACAAGTAGGATTCATTCATATCTGAACTTTTCCTCTTGTGTGTGTTTTGTATATTCAGGACTGTATTCTGATTTAGAATGAATATGCCATTATGTAACGAGCCTGATGCAATCAACTTTTGATCTAGGAATATGTTCATAACATTATCCTTTACTACAAAATTATATCCTTCTTTACTTAATAAAGAAACTGATATAATGTTGCACATCATGTTCGGTATATAATAGCACTCATTTAGAATCAGTGTATTACGACTTGGCAATACAAGGTGATATTCGCCAACAGCTTTGGCTACAATACTTGCACCGTTCCCTACTTGAACGGAATGATCACCTTTTCCCAGTTCTCTACCTTTACGTAGCCCATGTAACAATTTACATATGTGGGATCCTGATCCGGTATCTAATACCCAGGACGTAGGATGAACTGAAAAACAGTTCTCAATAACTAACACACCTGAAGAAGATGCATCAATATGCATGTTCTTTTAGGCGGCTTAAGAATCCAGATATTCTGCTGTTTTCTGTTCAGTCTTATAACTCTTATAAGATAGAACGGGTCCAACGTTCCCTTGCTCAGTACAATAATCGGGTTTAGTCAATACATTCATATTATTATCTTGATTATGGCCTGACATGGTCGCTACCTGGAGAGAGAGAGAAGAAAACACTTTAGCGTACGCTCTTGCAAGATTAGATTGGTTATTATCTTATCTAATCAGGATGTCTCCCACTGTTTTTATCAAATCTACCTTCAAACCTTAAAAGGTAAGATTAGTCGGGATTAATTACACCCTACAATTTCGTCAATCTTTCAGCAAGATCAGTGTCGGTACTTTGAGGGAGGTTCCCCGTGCTTTCGCACAGACCTAATTATAGTAAACCTCGTTTTCCCAGAGGCGTAACCCCGTTAACACTTTTCTAGACACCTACTTGATCGACTAATTGTCCTGTGTAAAACTCTCCCAGGAGTAACTCTTACTCGCAGTGGGTATCGGGATCCAACTATCTCATAGGAGGTATGCAATCTCATTGCAAATTTCAACACTTGAAATTCCCGATAATGCTTTTACCCCTAGCAACTTATGACCTTGGCTAAGGTCAACAAATCATAAGCGCTAGTCAAGTTCAACCCGTCATTTCCTGATTGAATTAAACCCACTCGTACGACCCTTAGCTAAGGTCAACAAAGTCGCACGACTACCCTAACTCAATCACATCTCATGTTTTTAGCAGATAAATACTAATTAGCTACCGTACACCACGCCTTGGCTAAGGTCAACAAACGCAGCACGAATACTAACTAGTCTCTATCTGAAATGACGGAAGGCTACGCAGGTTTTTCAGAAAACCCTGAGCGTAATGAACTTGACATCGTCGTAGAATCAAGTGTTTTTGAAAAGGAGTGTTTTTGAGGCTTTTTCTTAGTTTCGCTAAATGGGTCACTCCCGGTGAAGGGATCGTCGGCCCTTTCCTCATCGAATAAGGTGCAGGATATATCATATATACCGCTGTGCAAAGAAAAACACTAAAAGCATTCAAAAGACAAACCGCGTTTTGTAGCATCTGCCAGTTTCGCTAAAGAGGTCACTCCCGGTGAAGGGATCGTCGGCTCTTTCCCCATCGAATAAGGTGCAGGATATATCTGAAAGGTTCCTAGGCACCCTATAGTGGTCTCACAAGGCATCAAACATGCCAATTTACAAAAATTATGGTGCCGAGAAACCCTAATACGGATCGTCGGCTAGAATCCTAGGCGAAAAACAAATCTAGTTAACTACTTAACTAAAAGTTCGGAAGTTACAACCTTTGTAGATCCGGATTTCCACTTGCTTAGCTCCACGTAGGTGTCCTCTCACTGTCCATCTCGAATCCTAGACTCGATCGTCGGCTTCATCGGGAAAACGAGCGGGCAATGTCGTCGGCTTCGTGCCGAAGATGATCTACGTCGAGGTTGCGCAAGTTCAAGCTCCAACTTCACTAAGTTGTGAAACTTGTGAAGAAAACACCCAAAACAACTTGGCAAGAGGTAGAGGGTGAAGAAATAGGAGGTGGGTTCACTTTAGAATTGGATTTTACTCACTTTTGCTCAAGTTGCCATTGATGGCATCAAGCTTTTCTCTTGAAGATGAAGATGAAGAAGCAAATAGAATATGATAAGTATTGTCAAAAAGAATAATAAAAACTAATACTTATCATGTTCTAACCTAGGTTAAGTGTAGAGAATAAACCATGGTAAATGGGAATGGTTAGGGTTAAGCAAGAAGACAAATGGTCTCTTTAGTCAAAGCTTCATGAAGCTTCATCAAGCTTCATGACAAAAAGAAACCATTTTCTAATCTTTTATCTAATTAAATAAATATAGAAAGGATAAATAAATAGATGAATAATACAAAACCCTAACCATCATCATAACCATGGTTTAGTTCTTTGCACTTAACTAAATGATCAAGTATCATCAATCATGATACAAATGTGTGCACAAAAGTATATCACATATACTTCTTGCACATCAAGTGAGAAAATCCATATAAAGTGAACCAATACTAGCTAATGCAAAATAATATATCAAATATATAATTATACATTAAATCATTAAATCAACACTTGATTTAACGATCCGGTTATATCGCATATAACCGACTAGTATCTAATGTATCGGCTTATCGAATCAATGATTCGATAACTAGGTCATATCGAATATAACCAATCGAAACATTTATCGCGAGAATGAAATGCGGTATCACATACACGCATTATTCTCGGTCCCGCACATATCTCATATGCGCTCCTATTTCGTTTCGCTTGAGCCAGGAAACCTCTTTGTAGGACTCTAAAGACTCGTCAATACGCCGGTAGCAGATGATGATCATATCAAGCACCCACAAGCCGCAAGCGGTCTGCTAAACGTAACGGCCATCCGGGTATTGAGCGATCAGAAGAACGACGAGCTAGCCCGCTCACACTCCTGAGAATCCAACCAGTAACACTTACCGTACAGTCCGGTCTGTTCGTCTGATACGTCGCATATCAAGTCTAGGGGTGGTAAACGTCAGACCCCAATAACCGATAAGTCGTGCCGATGTGAGGCTCATAACGGGTCGAGAAACTACTGGTAACACTTACCAGCAAATCTCTGATCAGCCCTGGCCAGGGACTTCCCTGTTACGGCCAATCGAGCACAGCGCAACATCAACCCCCAATACCGGGAGAGAAGAAACCCCTCCTATCGCTCATTGCCTCCATGTGACTCGGGACTGTACCCAAAGACCACCGTTTTGCACGCCCTCATGGACGTGGTAAGGTGGAGATCAAAGCACAGTGGGAATCACACAAGACTCTATGACGATCTCGGGTATACAGACTAACCTGCACAAGTGTCACCTGAGAACTGCTATCTGACGTGAAGTATAATACCATTTGGGAGTTCTCGACGAGTCCGTCCAGTGTACCCAGTCTCCACTGAGCACCCGTACACCATCTCTGATGTCAAACACCAATGGATATGGGATCATCCATCGCCCATCTCATGGGTCGAGAAGCGTATACGCTAGTCTACACTGGTATATCGATGCCCCGTCTCGATACACCTACGACTAGGGACCTTGAAGGATGTACTTATGGACTACCATGTCCCCACTAGTATGATCTGCATCATAGTCCAGGCAGTCAAGTACACATCCTAAGGGCTTTATCAACATGTAACTATAAGACAGTTTAAAGAGACACGTGTACATGTTAAGATAAAGAGTAACCAGATAGCATACTATCATATCGAGCAAGAAAGTCATCTCTATATATGTCCAAGCATTCAATATAATATACATCATCTGTACAATACTGGCCTCTAGGGCATACATACAACTAACAATCTCCCACTTGCACTAGGGCCAGGTGCTGTAGTATCGCATACCGAGCATCCCGAAGAGTTTCTCAAACTGTATCTGGGGAATGGCCTTCGTGAGTGGATCCGCCGTGTTTTTCTTCGTGTCAACCCTCCTGACCTCGATCTCCCGGCGATCAACTATCTCCCGGATCAGGTGATACCGCCTCAGAATATGCCTGGATCGCTGATGGGACCTGGGTTCCTTGGCCAAAGCCACCGCTCCATTGTTATCGCAATACAAAGGTATTGGATGCTCAATGGATGGAACCACTCCAAGTTCAGTAATGAACTTCTTGATCCAGACAGCCTCTTTGGCAGCATCGTTGGCAGCGATGTATTCAGCCTCCATCGTCGAGTCTGCCACGGTTTCCTGCTTGGAACTCTTCCAGCTAACCGCCCCTCCGTAAAGGGTAAAGACAAAGCCCGACTGCGACTTAGAGTCGTCCTTATCACTCTGGAAGCTCGAATCGGTAAAGGACTCCACTTGGAGCTCTCCATTACCATACACCAAGAACATATCTCTAGTCCTTCGTAAGTACTTGAGAATGCTCTTCACAGCTGTCCAGTGACTCTCTCCAGGATCAGCTTGATACCTGCTCACTACACTTAGTGAGTATGCTACATCGGGTCTGGTACATAACATCGCATACATGATAGAGCCTACTGCCGAAGCATAGGGTATCCCTTGCATGCAAGCTCTCTCCAAATCAGTCTTGGGAGACATCTCTTTGGAGAGAGTGACTCCAGAGATCGAGGGCATGTTCCCACGCTTGGACTCTTCCATACTAAACCTCTTTAGTATGGTGTCAATGTACCTGGATTGGGACAATCCCAAAATCCGTTTGGATCTATCTCTATAGATCCTGATTCCCAATATGCAGGAGGCATCACCAAGATCTTTCATTGAGAATCTTTGTGATAAGAAGAGCTTGACCGATTGCAGCATAGGAATATCATTTCCTATCAAGAGTATGTCGTCCACGTACAATACGAGGAAGACCACCTTACTCTCTGCCACCTTCTTGTAGATACAAGGTTCATCTGGATTTTTGACGAAATCAAACTCTTTGATAACGACGTCAAAGCAGATGTTCCAACTCCGCGATGCTTGCTTTAATCCATAAATGGATTTAAGCAGCTTGCACACCTTTCCGCTGCTCCCACTGTCTACGAAGCCCTCTGGCTGAGTCATGTACACGCACTCTTCTAAATCACCGTTTAGAAAGGCGGTCTTAACATCCATTTGCCAGATTTCGTAATCATGATAAGCAGCGATGGCAAGCATGATCCGGATGGATTTAAGCATAGCCACTGGAGAAAAAGTCTCGTCATAGTCCACACCTGGTCTTTGACGAAAACCCTTTGCTACAAGTCTAGCTTTGAAAGTCTCCACTTTCCCATCTACACCAAGTTTCTTCTTGAAGATCCACTTGCTCCCAATGGGTTTTACCCCTTCAGGAGCAACGTCCAAAGTCCATACTTTGTTGGTGTACATGGATTCCATCTCGGACCGCATAGCATCCAGCCATTTCACTGAGTCCCCACTCGTGATGGCCTGCTCGAAGCTAGTTGGGTCATCATCCTCCATGATGCAATCCTCACTACCACCATCAATGAGAAAACCATAGTATCTCTCAGGTGGACGAGGAACCCTACTAGATCGGCGGAGAGGCTGGGGTTCGTCGGGTACTACCGAATCTTCTGGTTCCACTAAATCTTCAGTTATAGTTTGTGTTTCTGGAACTTCTTCCAGTTCTACCTCAGAGCCACTAATCTCTTTTGCAAGAAATTCCTTTTCTAAAAAGGTGGCATGTTGAGCAACAAACACCTTTTGTTGTTCACTGTGGTTGAATAGATATCCATACGAATTGCTTGGATATCCTACAAACTTACAAAAAACTGATCGTGCCTCGAGTTTGTCCGGGTTTTGTTTTTTAACATAAGCCGGACAACCCCATATCTTAACTCTTTTAAGAGATGGTCTCTTTCCATTCCATATCTCATATGGAGTGGCAGGCACAGATTTAGTTGGAACTCTATTCAATAGGTATATGGCTGTCTCCAGTGCATATCCCCAGAAGGAAATAGGCAACTCAGCTGTGCTCATCATAGAGCGCACCATATCTAATAGGGTGCGGTTCCTCCGTTCTGATACACCGTTGTGCTGTGGTGTATACGGAGGAGTCAGCTGAGAGAGAATCCCATTCTCTTTTAGGAAGTCCAGGAATTCATTGCTTAAGTATTCACCTCCTCGATCAGATCGAAGGATTTTAATACTTTTTCCGGTTTGGTTTTTGACTTCTTGTTTATATTCTCTAAATTTCTCAAAAGCTTCAGACTTGTGTCTTATCAAGTACACATGTCCGTATCTTGAGAGATCGTCAGTGAATGTAATGAAGTACGAAGAACCATCCCTGGCATGTGTAGACATGGGACCGCATACATCACTATGTATCAGTCCCAAGAGTTCGGTAACTCTTTCTCCATGTCCCGTAAACGGAGTTTTGGTCATCTTGCCTTTGAGACATGACTGGCAAGTGTCATAAGATGAAAATTCAAACGGATTTAAATATCCATCTTTATGCAACTTAGCTAGTCGTGTCGCATTGATGTGACCCAGTCTACAATGCCACAAGAAGGATTCGTTGAGTTCAGAACTCTTCCTCTTGTGTGTGTTTGTTATGCTCAGAACTGTTGATTGATTTAGAACATAAATGCCATTGCATAACGTGCCTGATCCAACCAACTTTTGGTTACGGAAAATGTTCATAACATTGTCCTGTAATAAAAAATTATATCCCTCTTTACTCAATAAAGAAACTGATATAATGTTGCATATCAGGTTCGGCATGTAATAGCATTCGTTCAGAACCAATGTATTACCAGTTGGTAATACAAGGTGATATTCCCCGACAGTCTTAGCTGCAACAATTGCGCCATTTCCAACTCTTATGTCTTTATCACCTTCTCCAAGTTCTCTACCTTTCCTAAGCCCATGTAACTGATTACATATATGGGATCCTGACCCGGTATCTAATACCCAGGACGTAGAGCAAATGGAGAAACAGTTCTCAGTAACGAACACACCCGAAGAAAATGCATCAACATGTACTTTCTTCAATCGGGTGGCATGAGAATCCTGGTATTCCCTATATCCTGTTCATTCCTATAACTCTTATAAGAAAGAACGGAACCAACGTTCCCCAGCACAGTATAACATGCGGGTTCGGTCAATACATCCATATTATTATCTTCATTAGGGCATGAAATGGTTGCTACCTGGAGAGAGAGAGAAGAAAACACTTTAGCGTATGCTCGTGCAAGATCAGATTGGTTATTATCTTATCTAATCAGGATGGCTCCCACTGCTTTTTATCAAATCCTCCTTCAAACCCTAAAAGGATAGACTAGCCGGGATTAATTACACACTACAAGTTCGCCAATCTTTCAGCCAGGCCAGTGTCGGTACTTTGAGGGAGGTCCCCCGTGCTATCGCACGAACCTAATTAATGTAAACCTCGTTTTCCCAGAGGCGTAACCTCGTTAACACCTTTCTAGTCACCTACTTGATCGGCTAATTGTAATGTGTAAAACTCTCCCAGGAGTAACTCTTACTCGCAGTGGGTATCGGGATCCAACTATCTCATAGAAGGTATGCAATCTCATTGCAAATTTCAACACTTGAAATTCCCGATAATGTTTTTAACCCTAGCAACTTATGACCTTGGCTAAGGTCAACAAATCATAAGCGCTAGTCAAGTTCAACCCGTCATTTCCTGATTGAATTAAACCCACCCGTACGACCCTTGGCTAAGGTCAACTGTCACGACCCGAAATTCGGCACGTAACCGGCACTTAAACTACGTCACGTCTACAGGCGTACGTAACTTAAGTAAGCCGAAAACCCAGAAATCTAAACCACCCAAAACTGGATCAACGGAGAAAACATAATTTAAAAGTGTTAGGAGTCGCCATTTAAAATCTCTAACTCTAGTTTTCTTTCATAAAAATTTCGGCAGCACCTCCTTTGTAAAACTGGCCCCGTAAACGGGTACAACACAGATAATATATAAAACATCCCAAGTGGGAGAAAAATCACGTCCACCGACGGAGACAAACACCACAACAAGTATACGACGCCAAAGCGAAGAAATATCAAGAGAACGACTATATAAAGAAGTAAACATCTCCAAAATAACCTGCTTCTACGAGCACGGTTCCCAAAACCAATATAATACAACACTGATATCTCACAAGTCGTCTCTAAGTCATATACAACAGGGGTAGATGGAGAATACTAGATCCAACCAAAAAGATATACAATATACAACGGATAACCGCAAACCCACCTATAATGCAACGGCCTCACTGCCAAGGTAGCGGTATCCCCAAAAGTAGTGATGATAAGCTGCCCTGCCGCGACTACTCAGAGGGTAAGTCCTGCAAAACACTGTGGCACAACGGGGGTGAGTTGCCAACTCGTGAATAGTAATTAACATCATACAGTAATCGCAAGTATGCACTAACAGCAATGATCAATAACATGTGAACTGATAGCATGAGTATGACAATATGAATATGCAACCATCATGATATCCATATCAAGTGAATACTGAGTGCGGAATAGTAAATAATCTCATGCACATATCATAAGCATGGAAAACACGGTGTAACTCAGCAACACCCAAATCCCAAAATACTCAGATCGGCCCTCAGATCGGCCCCTCAAATCCTGTACGTCTCATGAAACCTGAGTGTCCAACATCGACACTCAAAAACATCATGAAAACCGGTGCCTATCATCGACACCTAAATACTGATATCCATACGTTCCTCGAAAACCAAGTATCCAACCTCGATACTTGCGTTTCCACGTATCGGTCTTTCTGATATTCATACGTTCCTCGAAACCCAAGTATCCCACCTCGACACTTGTATTTCCACGTATCGGTCTGTCAAATCCCATATATCTCTCGGAAAGTAAGTGCCCAAGATCGACACTTTAATTTCCCATATCGCATCTCAAATGCATAACTCCATATAAAGTAGCATATGCAACATAAACATCAATATGAGCATATCACGGAACGATTCGCCAAATAATGAATCAAGTCATTAAATGTATCTCGCGGTTCCCAAAAATCCAAATCCAGAATACATATATATACAGCGTCCCATACCACCGATATATATGCAATACAAATCATGTAAATCCAAATCCAAAATACATATATATACGGCGTCCCATACCACCGATATATATGCAATAAAACTGATCACATAACAATAGCAAGGTATATGTGCGAACGAGTAATATAACATGGCATACATATGAGCATGTAGGTATACAGGTATGTTCTATGTAATATGCATTGTCGCACAAGTATAACAGTTTAATGTCGCTAACTAATAGCAAGGTATACAATAAGCATTTGTATTGTGCGTGTCATGGCAATTACCGACAGGGTGTGTGTAGCATATCATTGGTGCTCGTGCAACATGGACTGTCGATAATAGTGTAGTGTACAACAGGTACAGTACTAAGCACAAGTAACTATATGCAACATGAATCATGCAATATCTCTATATAAGCAAATGATCATACGGCTAATATTATATCATATCTAGCCCCGACGCGTAGCGCCATACGGGCGATTCCCCATAGATGTTAAATCTACTCACACTGTGGTCTCCAGCTATGAAGATCCGACCACCTGCTTCCCTTTGTTCGCAGCGTCTGAAGTCCCCGCTTGCGACGCTATAATATCACAAACACAAAAATAAAGCGAACATCTCAGAAGCAATCACTATAACGTAAAACTACGTATTATAAAACGTATCAACGCACTAAACCAACTCACGAATACACGTCTAGTGCAAACACACGAAACGATACCTAAACCCAAACTGAGTATATCGCAGCACGACACACGACTCGTGTCGCAACACGTATCACGCGAACTCAAAACACACGATTATAGGTAATCGATCCCAGATTTTGTATACTGCATTTATTAAGTAAATCAACAGTACCAAAAGACCCAAAACCACAGCAGACAACACCCACAGAAACCCCACCCCAAACCCCAACTATTCGGCCGGCGTCGCCGGCCCCCTCTTCGAAGCTCGCCGGCCCCGGCCGGTGGGATGGTCCCCGTCTCCTAGGTGGTGTCTCAGGTCAACCTGCACATCTCTATAAAGTTGTTGATTCCATCACTAAAATTCCCAGGTCACAGCAGATACGAATATCTCTAAAAAGTCGCTAAAAAACCGATATCGCCTCAATCGATATAAACTACGTCCTACGCAGAAATTAACGATCAAACCCACACAAAAACTACAATTTAACAGTAGAGGGGTTATACCTAACAACTTTGCTCTCAAGTCCAAGCTTTTCCCTATCTCCAAGTGATCAAGATCAAGAAATCCAAAGCTTTTGGTATTTTTGTGATAGGTTTCAGAATTTTGAGGATATTTGTGATAGAAATGAATTAAAATGATATGGGAATTGATCAAGGGCAGTAGGAAGGAGGAGGATTTTCGGCCAAGTGTGAGGAGGTGGATTGGTGAGGCTTTCCTAGCACTTTCCTTCATTTATTGCAACATAAATGCATTGCACACATACACACACATGCATGCATCTCCTTTATCTCTTTTCTTTTCTTTTTCTTTTAATTTCCAAGTTTAATTCTAGTCCACACAATGAATCCTAAGGTGAGGTGAGAAGGATTCCTAACTTAGAAGTTTTAAAGAAAAGATCGCTTAAAGAAATTTTCCCAAAATTTGAATACCGCATTAAAATAATATTAAAAATTTGGAAAAACCAAATTGAACCAAAACGTCCCATATACTCCCAAAGCTCGCGCACTAGCTTTATTTTAGCTAATCTAGGTGCTGGCAAGTCTATATGGTCGTTTGTTCACAGTCGGGTAAAAACGGAAAATACCGACAAACTTACCCTAAAACGGACGAAATCGCATAACGATTTCCAAAACGTTACAATCTCCCCCCCTTATAGAAATTCGGTCCCCGAATTACAATTTCATACTAAAACGTACCTTCAAAAAGATAAGGGAATTTCTTCCGCATCTCGCTCTCGATCTCCCAAGTGATCTCCTCACCAGTCGGACTACGCCACAGAACCTTTACAGAAGGCAAGTCCCTAGACCGAAGTTTCTTCACCTGCCGATCCAAAATAACTATCGGCTGCTCGGTGAACGAAAGATCACGCTCAAGCTGAACGGTCTCATGCTGAATCATATGAGAAGGATCATGAAGGTATCTACGAAGCATCGACACATGAAAAACGGGGTGAACATCTGGAAAACTAGGCGGGAGCGCTAAACGATAAGCAACCGAACCCACTCGCTCGAGGATCTCGAAAGGACCTACGAATCTGGGACTGAGCTTCCCTCTCTTCCCAAATCGCATAACGCCCTTCATCGGAGAAATCTTCAGGAATACATGATCCCCCACTGCGAACTCAAGTCTGCGACGACGACGGTCGGCATAAGACTTCTGCCTGCACTGGGCTGCTCTCATCCTGTCCTGAATCAGCTGGATCTTCTCCGTAGTCTCCTGAACAAGCTGGGGTCCCAACACCAAACTCTCACTAAGCTCGGTCCAACAGACTGGCGATCGACACTTCCTACCATATAAAGCCTCAAAAGGTGCCATCTGAATAGTCTCCTGAAAGCTGTTGTTATAGGAGAACTCAATCAACGACAAGTGACGATCCCAACTGCCCCCAAAATCAAGCACACATGCACGGAGCATATCCTCCAGAGTCTGAATAGTCCGCTCCGTCTGACCATCTGTCTGCGGATGAAAAGCGGTGCTAAAACTCAATCTGCTACCCAAAGCTTCCTGAAGTTTCTGCCATAGACGGCTAGTAAACTGGGTACCTCTGTCGGATACTATGCATGTGGGAACACCGTGCAAACGCACAATCTCATCTATATAAAGCTGAGCGTACTGAGCATAGCCGAAAGTGGTCTTCACTGGAAGGAAGTGAGCCGTTTTCGTCAACCGGTCTACAATAACCCAAATGGAGTCGTACCCTCTACTGGTCCTGGGTAGACCCACAATGATGTCCATGGAAATCTGCTCCCATTTCCACTCCGGAATGGGTAAAGGCTGCAACTCTCCAGCCGGGCTCTGATGCTCAGCCTTGACTTGCTGACAAGTCAGGCACCTCGAAACGAAGTCCGAAATATCGCGCTTCATCCCTTCCCACCAGTAGTAGTCTCTCAAGTCTCGGTACATCTTGGTGGAACCTGGATGAACGCTAAAAGCCGACTGATGTGCCTGCTCTAGGATCTCGCGTCTCAACCCATCAACATCCGGTACACACAAGCGAGTCCCGCATCGTAGCACACCCTGGTCATCAATCGTGAACTCCGAAACTGTACCTCGTCGAACAAGCTCAAGAATCTCAGACAAACGAGCATCACTGGGTTGCGCCTCACGAATACGATCAACAAGTAGAGGACGGGCGCGGACATGAGCAAACTGTCCCCCAGTGGAGGTGAACTCGAACTGCACTCTACCATCACACAAGAGCTGCCAATCTGCAGAAGACTGATACCGAACGGCGCTCAGCTGGGACAAGCTACCCACGGGCCTACGACTCAAAGCATCGGCTACCACATTCGCCCTGCCCGGGTGATAAAGGATCTCACAATCATAATCCTTTACTAGCTCCATCCATCGGCGCTGTCTCAGGTTCAGATCTCTCTGCTGGAAGATGTACTTCAGACTCTTGTGATCCGTGAAGATCTGACACGACTCCCCATACAAGTAGTGTCTCCAGATCTTCAACGCAAAGACTACCGCAGCCATCTCAAGATCGTGAGTGGGGTAATTCTGCTCGTGCTTCTTCAACTGCCTGGAAGCATATGCAATCATCCTATCATGCTGCATCAAAACACAGCCGAGCCCCACTCGAGAAGCATCACAATACACAACATAGCCTCCCGATCCAGAAGGTAAAGAAAGAACTGGTGCTGTCGTCAACCGAGTCTTCAACTGCTGAAAACTCTGCTCGCACGCATCAGTCCAGAGAAAAGGAACCCCCTTCCGGGTCAGTCCAGTCAGCGGTGCAGCGATACTCGAAAAATCCTGCACAAAACGACGATAATAACCAGCTAAGCCCAAAATGCTGCGGACCTCAGTCACCGATACAGGTCTGGGCCAAAGCTGTACAGCCTCGATCTTCCTCGGGTCCACAAGAATACCATCACTAGTCACCACATGACCCAGGAAGTCCACTCTATCAAGCCAAAACGCGTACTTTGAGAATTTAGCATACAGCTGGTGCTCTCTCAATATCTGCAAAGTAATCCCCAAGTGCTGCTCATGCTCCTCTCGACTCCTAGAGTAAACCAGTATGTCATCAATAAACACGATAATGAACTGGTCGAGGAACGGCCTGAAAATCCGGTTCATCAGATCCATGAACGCTGCTGGCGCATTGGTGAGTCCGAACGACATCACCAAAAACTCATAATGCCCATAGCGTGTACGAAAAGCAGTCTTCGGAATGTCATCATCCCGAACCCGCAACTGATGATAACCCGAACGCAAATCAATCTTCGAAAAATGTTTCGCACCCTGGAGCTGATCGAATAAATCGTCAATACGGAGTAAAGGATACTTGTTCCGCACCGTAACACGGTTCAACTGACGATAATCCACACATAACCTCAAACTGCCGTCCTTCTTCTTGACGAACAGAACAGGAGCTCCCCACGGCGAAACACTCGGACGCACAAGTCCCAAATCAAGCAACTCTTGCAATTGATCTTTAAGCTCTCTAAGCTCTGCCGGAGCCATCCGATAAGGCGGTATAGAAATAGGCTCCGTGCCAGGAATCAGATCAATGCAAAACTCAATATCGCGCTCTGGCGGCAACCCAGGTAGCTCATCGGGAAAAACATCGGGAAACTCTCGCACGGTAGAAACCTGGTCCAACAACTCCACTGTGGCTCCAGTATCATGAATAAACCCCAAGAATCCCCGATATCCCCTCCTCAAAAGCCGACTAGCGCACAAAACAGAAATCAAGCTGTGAGGGGCGGCACTACGGTCCCCCTGCACAACGAACACCGACTCGCCGGGAAAACAAAATATAACTGTCTTCTCGCGGCAGTCCACGGACGCATAGCAAGTAGCTAGCCAATCCATGCCCAACAAAACGTCGAAGTCCAACATCTCCAGAAGGATCAAGTCGACGGGCAGATCTCTGTCACCAATATGAACGACACAAGATCGAAACACATAACGCGCAACAAACGACTCTCCCACAGGAGTAGTCACGATCAGCGGCTGATCCAGCAAACACGACTCTTGGCCTAACCTCGGCACGAAGTGCGTAGAAACATACGAATGCGTGGATCCCGGATCAAAAAGAACATGCGCAGCATAAGAACATACAGAAAGAGTACCTGAAACCACGGCATTGGACGCCTGAGCGTCCTGGTGAGTCAAGGCAAAAACCCTAGCCTGACCTCTACCGGCTACTGGCTGTCCTCTGCCTCTGCCACCTCGACCTCTTGGTACAAAACCTCCGCGACCACGACCTCGCTGAACAGGAGTCTGACGCGGCGCAACTACAGGAACAAGAGGCAACGCTCTCTGAGGTGGAGAAGGTGGTAAGGTAACCTGTGGTACAGCTGGCTCGTTCACACGCGGCTCTATACAATCTCGAACCCGATGACCCAAACTACCGCACCGGTAACATCCCAAAGCAAACTGCCGATCATCCTGAGGGTAAGAACCATAAAGTCGACCTTGTCCCGAACCGCCACCATCAGAACGGAAACTGTCTCGACGTCTAAACGTCTGCCTCGCTGCCACATCACCTAGGCGAACTCTCTTCGGTCCCGGAGCAACTGATAACTCAGCTAGACGCTCCTCTACCGAAAGAGCTGCATCCACCGCTGCTGCATACGTGTCACAATGCTGAATGCTGATGGCTAAGAATATCTGGGTAAGTAGGCCTCGAACAAACCTCTTCACCCTCATCTCCTCAGTCGCCACCAGGTATGGAGCATATATCGACAGCTCAGTAAACAATACATCATAATCCGACACCGTCATCCCCGGCGTCTGACGTAAAGACTCAAATCTGCGCGCTCGCGCATCCCTGACGCTCGGTGGAAGAAAACGAACGAGAAAAGACGTCACAAACTCAGCCCAGGTCATAGGAGCAAGACCAGCGGCTCTGCCTCTCTCCAACGACTCACACCACTTCTGGGCCATGCCCTCCAGACGAAAACTGGCAAACTCTACCCATCTCTCGTCGGAACATCGGAGTGAGCGACAAATCCTGGCCATCCGGTCGATAAACGACTGCGGATCCTCGGTAACATCTGTACTCGTAAACACCGGAGGTCTCAGCCTCATGAAATCCGTCAACGACACAGAAATAACCTCCGGAGCTGCAACTGCAACTACCGGAACCGTAGGTACCATCGTGGCCTCCGCAGCGGGTGGAACAACTGCCTGCCCCTGCGCTCGGATGGTCTCTACCAAAGTCCCCACAATCTGGCGCAGATCCTGCATACCAGCTCCAATCATAGCAATATACTCCGGTACAACAGGCGTACCATCCTGGTCAGTTCTCGCCTCAGGCGAGTCAACTCTGACCTCGGCCCTCGCGGCCGCTCTCTGAGCCCTCGTAGTCTTCGGCGGCATATGGGCTAGAAATTGAAACAAGATTCGATAAGGAAACGGAAATCGAATCACAAAATGTATATCAATCACGGAAGGAATATCAATCAACAAGTCCTAAGGTCACTTAGGCGGAGTACCGTGTCGTAAGTATGCCGCGGAACATACGCACGCTACGTCACTCTGCTTAAGCTACCTACTCCATCATACCAAGGTCATCCTAGACTCCGAAAGGTAAAACCTAACGCTCTGATACCAACTTTGTCACGACCCGAAATTCGGCACGTAACCGGCACTTAAACTACGTCACGTCTACAGGCGTACGTAACTTAAGTAAGCCGAAAACCCAGAAATCTAAACCACCCAAAACTGGATCAACGGAGAAAACATAATTTAAAAGTGTTAGGAGTCGCCATTTAAAATCTCTAACTCTAGTTTTCTTTCATAAAAATTTCGGCAGCACCTCCTTTGTAAAACTGGCCCCGTAAACGGGTACAACACAGATAATATATAAAACATCCCAAGTGGGAGAAAAATCACGCCCACCGGCGGAGACAAACACCACAACAAGTATACGACGCCAAAGCGAAGAAATATCAAGAGAACGACTATATAAAGAAGTAAACATCTCCAAAATAACCTGCTTCTACGAGCACGGTTCCCAAAACCAATATAATACAACACTGATATCTCACAAGTCGTCTCTAAGTCATATACAACAGGGGTAGATGGAGAATACTAGATCCAACCAAAAAGATATACAATATACAACGGATAACCGCAAACCCACCTATAATGCAACGGCCTCACTGCCAAGGTAGCGGTATCCCCAAAAGTAGTGATGATAAGCTGCCCTGCCGCGACTACTCAGAGGGTAAGTCCTGCAAAACACTGTGGCACAACGGGGGTGAGTTGCCAACTCGTGAATAGTAATTAACATCATACAGTAATCGCAAGTATGCACTAACAGCAATGATCAATAACATGTGAACTGATAGCATGAGTATGACAATATGAATATGCAACCATCATGATATCCATATCAAGTGAATACTGAGTGCGGAATAGTAAATAATCTCATGCACATATCATAAGCATGGAAAACACGGTGTAACTCAGCAACACCCAAATCCCAAAATACTCAGATCGGCCCTCAGATCGGCCCCTCAAATCCTGTACGTCTCATGAAACCTGAGTGTCCAACATCGACACTCAAAAACATCATGAAAACCGGTGCCTATCATCGACACCTAAATACTGATATCCATACGTTCCTCGAAAACCAAGTATCCAACCTCGATACTTGCGTTTCCACGTATCGGTCTTTCTGATATTCATACGTTCCTCGAAACCCAAGTATCCCACCTCGACACTTGTATTTCCACGTATCGGTCTGTCAAATCCCATATATCTCTCGGAAAGTAAGTGCCCAAGATCGACACTTTAATTTCCCATATCGCATCTCAAATGCATAACTCCATATAAAGTAGCATATGCAACATAAACATCAATATGAGCATATCACGGAACGATTCGCCAAATAATGAATCAAGTCATTAAATGTATCTCGCGGTTCCCAAAAATCCAAATCCAGAATACATATATATACAGCGTCCCATACCACCGATATATATGCAATACAAATCATGTAAATCCAAATCCAAAATACATATATATACGGCGTCCCATACCACCGATATATATGCAATAAAACTGATCACATAACAATAGCAAGGTATATGTGCGAACGAGTAATATAACATGGCATACATATGAGCATGTAGGTATACAGGTATGTTCTATGTAATATGCATTGTCGCACAAGTATAACAGTTTAATGTCGCTAACTAATAGCAAGGTATACAATAAGCATTTGTATTGTGCGTGTCATGGCAATTACCGACAGGGTGTGTGTAGCATATCATTGGTGCTCGTGCAACATGGACTGTCGATAATAGTGTAGTGTACAACAGGTACAGTACTAAGCACAAGTAACTATATGCAACATGAATCATGCAATATCTCTATATAAGCAAATGATCATACGGCTAATATTATATCATATCTAGCCCCGACGCGTAGCGCCATACGGGCGATTCCCCGTAGATGTTAAATCTACTCACACTGTGGTCTCCAGCTATGAAGATCCGACCACCTGCTTCCCTTTGTTCGCAGCGTCTGAAGTCCCCGCTTGCGACGCTATAATATCACAAACACAAAAATAAAGCGAACATCTCAGAAGCAATCACTATAACGTAAAACTACGTATTATAAAACGTATCAACGCACTAAACCAACTCACGAATACACGTCTAGTGCAAACACACGAAACGATACCTAAACCCAAACTGAGTATATCGCAGCACGACACACGACTCGTGTCGCAACACGTATCACGCGAACTCAAAACACACGATTATAGGTAATCGATCCCAGATTTTGTATACTGCATTTATTAAGTAAATCAACAGTACCAAAAGACCCAAAACCACAGCAGACAACACCCACAGAAACCCCACCCCAAACCCCAACTATTCGGCCGGCGTCGCCGGCCCCCTCTTCGAAGCTCGCCGGCCCCGGCCGGTGGGATGGTCCCCGTCTCCTAGGTGGTGTCTCAGGTCAACCTGCACATCTCTCTAAAGTTGTTGATTCCATCACTAAAATTCCCAGGTCACAGCAGATACGAATATCTCTAAAAAGTCGCTAAAAAAACCGATATCGCCTCAATCGATATAAACTACGTCCTACGCAGAAATTAACGATCAAACCCACACAAAAACTACAATTTAACAGTAGAGGGGTTATACCTAACAACTTTGCTCTCAAGTCCAAGCTTTTCCCTATCTCCAAGTGATCAAGATCAAGAAATCCAAAGCTTTTGGTATTTTTGTGATAGGTTTCAGAATTTTGAGGATATTTGTGATAGAAATGAATTAAAATGATATGGGAATTGATCAAGGGCAGTAGGAAGGAGGAGGATTTTCGGCCAAGTGTGAGGAGGTGGATTGGTGAGGCTTTCCTAGCACTTTCCTTCATTTATTGCAACATAAATGCATTGCACACATACACACACATGCATGCATCTCCTTTATCTCTTTTCTTTTCTTTTTCTTTTAATTTCCAAGTTTAATTCTAGTCCACACAATGAATCCTAAGGTGAGGTGAGAAGGATTCCTAACTTAGAAGTTTTAAAGAAAAGATCGCTTAAAGAAATTTTCCCAAAATTTGAATACCGCATTAAAATAATATTAAAAATTTGGAAAAACCAAATTGAACCAAAACGTCCCATATACTCCCAAAGCTCGCGCACTAGCTTTATTTTAGCTAATCTAGGTGCTGGCAAGTCTATATGGTCGTTTGTTCACAGTCGGGTAAAAACGGAAAATACCGACAAACTTACCCTAAAACGGACGAAATCGCATAACGATTTCCAAAACGTTACATCAACAAAGTCGCACGACTACCCTAACTCAATCACATCTCATGTTTTAGCAGATAAATACTAATTAGCTACCGTACACCACGCCTTGGCTAAGGTCAACAAACGCAGCACGAATACTAACTAGTCTCTATCTGAAATGACGGAGGGCTACGACAGGTTTTTCTGAAAACCTATTGCGTAATGAACTTGATATCGTTGTAGAATCAAATGAAGTTTAGAAATGGAGTGATTTTGAGGCTTTTCTAGTTTTGCTAAAGGGGTCACTCCCGGTGAAGGGATCGTCGGCCCTTTCCTCGTCGAATGAGGTGCGGGATATATCATATATATCACTGTGCAAAGAAAAAACCTCTTAAAAGCAATCAAAAACTAAACCGAGTGTGTAGCATCTGCCAGTTATTGCTAAAGGAGTCACTCCCGGTGAAGGGATCTCGGTCCTTTCCTCATCGAATAAGGTGCGGGATATATCATATATATCGCTGTGCAAAGCAAGAACTGTAGCTACCCTTTTTATTTAAAATTTTGATTCCACAACATCTTAGGTTTATTTTCTTTCATTAATCACATTAATGAAGTCCCATCATTTAAGTACCTAAACATCACAGATAGATATGACGTACACTTATGCCATCCGCATTCGCCTCGATGTCCCCTCGTGTACCGTTAGGTTAGGTAACTAACGACAGAGCAGGGCAGGGCTAGCGCGGGTGTAAAACATAAGTAACGTCTATATAATATATCATATATACTATATACTATATCCATCACAGAATCACATCACAGATATCGCAGCAGAAGAAACATATGAAATATTGGATATACTAGGACGTCCGTGTTTTCAATACGAGCCAGTATAAAACACGGATTCCACGGTCGCGATGAATAGCCAATCCCACACCCCTAGACCCCTACGAGAGCGGCAAGCAACCCTGCCAATTCTAGGGTTAGGAGACCCGGACTCGACTCCTCGAGTTGGTCTCCCACTGGACCCCAGAACCCGGTTACTTGTGCTCCCCTCCTTGGGTCTATCCTAATGCGGAAAAGTAAATAATATACAAAAGGTGACAACTTCCGCTACCTGGAAGTGCCCCAAATAAAAGAATATTACATACAAGTTTTTACATGAATGAAAATGAAAAACACTCATCTCACACAAAAAACCCCGGCTATTCTTACACGACGATCCAATATAACATATCCAGCAACACATAACATCACATGTCATCAACGTAAGTAAGTATGCATACCCCAATTGTCGTTGACGTATAGCAACGAAACCGGCGATATGAACATACTACACTTACGGTCACAGAAAAGAAAGTGTAAAACTACAACAATTGGAATCCGCAACTTCTTTAGACATCACATGCCTAATCAAATGAAATACTTAGACATCACATGCCTAACAGTTATAAACCCCTCATTTTAGTCTCATTATCGAAAACTCTTTTCAATATCAGGTGAAACTAAACCGCTAGATTTATAACATTCATTCAGTTATCTTATAACTGTTTGTGAATTCCAATTATTGTATCACATTCCAGATAAACAGAAAATGTTAAACTTTCCGATCGAACAGTCGAATACCCAAGTTTTCCCGATACAGCTCAACATATGAAATAAGTCTAACAACATTCAGTTCGTGCCTCAGTACCAACGGTCCAACCGTAGAAGGGTCAAGCCAACGCCTCACATGTGGCACGCCGTACTGCCCCAAACCCGAAGGTTCAAAGGGTAGTTCAAGACGGTCACATAATCGAGTTAAGGTTTGTTGTCTTCTAGAGGGTCCATCGCGTTACTTGCACTACTTAGAACGTCGTTAAACTACGGAAAAATCCAACACTTGGAAATTTCCCGACAGGGGAAAAATTGGGTATTTATATCCGGTCGAACTTTTTAACATATTCTAAAAATTATCCGGAAATACACAAAGACGAAATTTGATAATCCGATCGAAACACCGAATCCCCAAAACAACCCCAGAAAATTCAACTCTTGAAAAAATATTAAAAATTCCCAGGAAAATCACCACTGGAAACTAAGAGTTACTGTGCAAAAAACTTTTCATACTGTGGCCGTACGGCCGCGGAACCGCCGCATGAGCCTTGCTCATGCCGCGGAACCGCGGTGATAAAGTGGAATTAGGCTCACGAATTTTACAGTAAACCTTAGAATTTCCTGCTGATTTTTCTGCATATTTTTAATATCTAAAAACTCCAGATTTTGGAAAAAGTCCAGAGAGCATGTTTGTGTTAGGGTTTCGGGTTCGTTCGGGTTTGAAACTTCGTCTAGACTTCGCCTAAGGCTCTAGCTAGGCTCTGATACCAGTGAAAGGTTCCTAGGCACCCTATAGTGGTCTCACAAGGCATCAAACATGCCAATTTACAAAAATTATGGTGCCGAGAAACCCTAATACGGATCGTCGGCTAGAATCCTAGGCGAAAAACAATCTAGTTAACTACTTAACTAAAAGTTCGGAAGTGACAACCTTTGTAGATCCGGATTTCCACTTGCTTAGCTCCACGTAGGTGTCCTCTCGCTGTCCATCTCGAATCCTAGACTCGATCGTCGGCTTCATCGGGAAAACGAGCGGGCAATGTCGTCGACTTCGTGCCGAAGATGATCTACGTCGAGGTTGCGCAAGTTCAAGCTCCAACTTCACTAAGTTGTGAAACTTATGAAGAAAACACCCAAAACAACTTGGCAAGAGGTAGAGGGTGAAGAAATAGGAGGTGGGTTCACTTTAGAATTGGATTTTACTCACTTTTGCTCAAGTTGCCATTGATGGCATCAAGCTTTTCTCTTGAAGATGAAGATGAAGAAGCAAATAGAATATGATAAGTATTGTCAAAAAGAATAATAAAAACTAATACTTATCATGTTCTAACCTAGGTTAAGTGTAGAGAATAAACCATGGTAAATGGGAATGGTTAGGGTTAAGCAAGAAGACAAATGGTCTCTTTAGTCAAAGCTTCATGAAGCTTCATCAAGCTTCATGACAAAAAGAAACCATTTTCTAATCTTTTATCTAATTAAATAAATATAGAAAGGATAAATAAATAGATGAATAATACAAAACCCTAACCATCATCATAACCATGGTTTAGTTCTTTGTACTTAACTAAATGATCAAGTATCATCAATCATGATACAAATGTGTGCATAAAAGTATATCACATATACTTCTTGCACATCAAGTGAGAAAATCCATATAAAGTGAATCAATACTAGCTAATGCAAAATAATATATCAAATATATAATTATACATTAAATCATTAAATCAACACTTGATTTAACGATCCGGTTATATCGCATATAACCGACTAGTATCTAATGTATCGGCTTATCGAATCAATGATTCGATAACTAGGTCATATCGAATATAACCAATCGAAACATTTATCGCGAGAATGAAATGCGGTATCACATACACGCATTATTCTCGGTCCCGCACATATCTCATATGCGCTCCTAT
Organism: Agapanthus africanus; assembly: GCA_030015575.1. Classification (NCBI taxonomy): domain Eukaryota; kingdom Viridiplantae; phylum Streptophyta; class Magnoliopsida; order Asparagales; family Amaryllidaceae; genus Agapanthus; species Agapanthus africanus. The sequence goes on from CM057339.1 coordinate 752,761,744, forward strand.
TTCGTTTCGCTTGAGCCAGGAAACCTCTGTGTAGGACTCTAAAGACTCGTCAATACGCCGGTAGCAGATGATGATCATACCAAGCACCCACAAGCCGCAAGCGGTCTGCTAAACGTAACGGCCATCCGGATATTGAGCGATCAGAAGAACGACGAGCTAGCCCGCTCACACTCCTGAGAATCCAACCAGTAACACTTACCGTACAGTCCGGTCTGTTCGTCTGATACGTCGCATATAAGTCTAGGGGTGGTAAACGTCAGACCCCAATAACCGATAAGTCGTGCCGATGTGAAGCTCATAACGGGTCGAGAAACTACTGGTAACACTTACCAGCAAATCTCTGATCAGCCCTGGCCAGGGACTTCCCTGTTACGGCCAATCGAGCACAGCGCAACATCAACCCCCAATACCGGGAGAGACGAAACCCCTCCTATCGCTCATTGCCTCCATGTGACTCGGGACTGTACCCAAAGACCACCGTTTTGCACGCCCTCATGGACGTGGTAAGGTGGAGATCAAAGCACAGTGGGAATCACACAAGACTCTATGACGATCTCGGGTCTACAGACTAACCTGCACAAGTGTCACCTGAGAACTGCTATCTGACGTGAGGTATAATACCATCTGGGAGTTCTCGGCGAGTCCGTCCAGTGTACCCAGTCTCCACTGAGCACCCGTACACCATCTCTGATGTCAAACACCAATGGATATGGGATCATCCATCGCCCATCTCATGGGTCGAGAAGCGTATACGCTAGTCTACACTGGTATATCGATGCCCTGTCTCGATACACCTACGACTAAGGACCTTGAAGGATGTACTTATGGACTACCATGTCCCCACTAGTATGATCTGCATCATAGTCCAGACAGTCAAGTACACATCCTAAGGGCTTTATGAACATGTAACTATAAGACAGTTTAAAGAGACAAGTGTACATGTTAAGATAAAGAGTAACCAGATAGCATACTATCATATCGAGCAAGAAAGTCATCTCTATATATGTCCAAGCATCCAATATAATATACATCATCTATACAATACTGGCCTCTAGGGCATACATACAACTAACAATATCATATATATCACTGTGCAAAGCAAAACTGTAGCTACTGTAGGGTGTTTTTCGTCACCCCATTGAGATGGGAATGCGCGCGCGCTTGTCAGGCGTACTACAGATTCCCCCTGCCTAGGGTAGGCGGAGGTTTAATGATTGTGGTAATCCGAATCTCCGGCAGCCGCGGACTAAGCCGCCGTTAATTACCCATCGCCTTTGGAGCGAGGGAACCTCCGATTGACGGGTTAAACTGGTCATGCGAACTCAATGTGCAGTGTGCGTGTGTGTTGTTTTGGAAGGGGTGTTTGAATATATCGGGAGCCACGCAGAGTTTTTACGGGGGTCCCGCTACCCGGATAGCGGGGTGGGGGTCAAGGGGGCTAGCAGCCCCCTTGCGGGGTGTGGGGCAGCGTCCCGTTAGAAATTTTTTCTAACAGGGACAGTATCGTGGAGTATGTGTATGTGTACATTTGTATACATATGTATATATATACATGTATATATAAATAAAGGGGAAAAAGACATCCAAAGGATGCGTGGGTCCAGCGCCTAGGCGCTTGAGTGCAAGCGCGCCACGTGTCGGCATGTGGGCGCTTTGCGCTCGGACGCTGAGCGCTTGAGCGTAACCCGCCACGTGTCGGCACGTGGGCGACTTGCGCTCGAGCGCTTGCGCTGGAGCGCCACGTGTCGGCACGGGGGCGACTTGCGCTCGAGCGCTTGCGCTGTAGCGCAAGCGCGCCACGTGTCGGCACCGGGGTGACTTGCGCTCGAGCGCTTGCGCTTGAGCGCAAGCGCGCCACGTGTCGGCACGGGGGCGACTTGCGCTCGAGCGCTTGCGCTGGAGCGCAAGCGCGCCACGTGTCGGCACATGGGCGCTGTGCGCTTGAGCGCCGGCAAGAAAAAGAGTCTTTTAGCCTAAAAGATTTCTCTGAAGAGAAATCAGAGAGGAGTTGGACTAATGAGTGTATTCTTTTCTTTGGGGGTTTAATGAAAGATGTTCTTCTTCCTCCTCCTCTGTTAAGCTGGATCTTGAAGATCAAGAGATGTGAGATCTCAAAATTTCTCCTTTTTGAGATCTGATGACAGATCCAAGTTCCTCTTTATGGGTTTTGTGGTGAAAAACTATTTTGTTTTGAAAAAGGGAGAGTAAAACTCTTGATTTAATTCAAAGGAAAGAAGAAGGTTTTGGAACCTTGAAGAAGGAAGAAAGATCTCAGATCTGAAACTTTTTTGGAGAGAGAAAAAGTTGTTGAAATATTTCATTATTTTTGCCTTTATAGGCCATACATTTTACACATAGCCCCTTGGGCTTCACAAAATGGCATTTTGCCTATCCCATGGCTCATGTGCCATTTCTTTTTGCACATAAGCCATGGGCTTTACAAAAATTTGGTCTTATGCCTATTTTTCTTACATTTATCCGAAAATAAAATAAAAGAAATACAACAAAATTATTTATTACAAAATTTTTATCTTGGCATGGGGGGAGGCCGGCCGCTTCATGTTCGGGCTCGACCCGGGCATGGGCCCACTGGATCTGGGCTTGGGCCCACTTGGCTTGGGGTTGACTTTGATTTTGACTTAGTCAACCGGGGTGTAAATTTTTACCCCAACAAATTGCCCCCCATCAATAAATGCACACCACATATGTGGGCCGTGTGCATAAAATTGATGGATCTTCTTTCACGTGGAGGCGACTTGATTTGGTTCCCGCTTTTTGGGAAGCTGGCACTGCCCTTTTTACGACATAGACGGTCGTTGCTTGACATGTCTCCGAGACGGAGTGTCCATGATAGACGTTTTCCCTGGCCCGGAGTTATCTGGTTCCCGCTTTGTAGGAATCCTGCGCTGCCCTTTTTGCGACTTGGACGGTCGGTGCTGCCCTTTTAGCGACGTGGACGGTCGGTTCTGCCCTTATTGCGACTTGGACGGTCGATGCTGCCCTTTTAGCGACGTGGACGGTCGATGCTGCCCTTTTAGCGACGTGGACGGTCGGTTCTGCCCTTTTGCGACTTGGACGGTCAGTGCTTCCATTTTAGCGACGTGGACGGTCGATGCTGCCCTTTTAGCGACGTGGACGGTCGATGCTGCCCTTTTAGCGACGTGGACGGTCGGTGCTGCCCTTTTAGCGACGTGGATGGTCGGTTCTGCCCTTTTTGCGACTTGGACGGTCGGTGCTGCCCTTTTAGCGACGTGGACGGTCGATGCTGCCCTTTTAGCGACGTGGACGGTCGGTGCTGCCATTTTAGCGACGTGGACGGTCGGTGCTGCCATTTTAGCGACGTGGACGGTCGTTGCTGCCATTTTAGCGACTTGGACGGTCGGTGCTGCCCTTTTAGCGACGTGGACGGTCGATGCTGCCCTTTTAGCGACGTGGACGGTCGTTGCTGCCATTTTAGCGACTTGGACGGTCAGTGCTGCCATTTTAGCGACGTGGACGGTCGTTGCTGCCATTTTAGCGACTTGGACGGTCGGTGCTGGATTTGACTTGCTCTGCTTCTTGCAATGTCAGGGGTAGACTTGACTTGCTCCGCTTCTGCGGTGTCGGAGTGGAAGTTGACTTGTTGATTTTGATTTGGGTTGATATCAGCATCGCTATACTGGAATATGGTGCCAGGAGCGAATCATCATCTGTCATGGAGAGGATTTTGGGATTTTGGTTTTTGTTTGGCATCTGCATTGCTGCACTGGAATAATGCCAGGAGCAACTCAACATTTGCCCCGAGAGGATTTGGGAGAAATTGGGATTGTTTTACGCCCGTGGATTGTATACGGTTTTGCAGGATATATGATCCAGACCGTAGGGCCGGAAAAATTTCGGGACTTTGTCGGCGTCTACATCGCTGCACTGGAATATGGTACCAGGAGCGACTCATCATTCGCCGTTGGGGTATGGGATTTGGAATTTGGTTGGCGTCTGCATCGCTGCACTGGAATATGGTACCAGGAGCGACTCATCATTCGTCATTTGGGGATTGGGGAGCGATGGCTTAGGAGACAGGTTTAGATCCCTATCGCCTAAGGCTTTTCAATTTTATGGGTCGTGAGGGTCCCATAAAAGCATTTCCTCCCTACGAGTCGTAAGGATCCCGCAGGTGTATTTTCTCCTTAAGAGTCGTGAGGACTCCTAAGTGTATTTTTCCTTTATGAGTCGTAAGGATCCCACAAAGGTTTGTTCTCCTCATGTATCGTGAGGACACATGAGTGGGTCTTCTCAATGGAGTATAATTCCAAAGGCGGAGACCAGCCGCGTAACTGGTAATTGTGGTGGGGCATGGGTATGGCGAGAATTATTTAAGCCTGTGGATTGTATATGGTAGTCAACTTGGGGACCAACCGTAGGGCTGAGAGAATTTTGAGAAATTGGATTTTGGTTGGCGTCTGCATCGCTGCACTAGAATATGGTACCAGGAGCGACTCATCATTCGCCGTTTGGGGACTTGGAATTTGGATCTTGTTTGGCATTATCATTGCTGCACTGGAATAATGCCAGGAGCAACTCATCATTTGCCTTGGGAGGACTTGGGATTTGGGTTTTTGGTCGGCATCAGCACCACTAACACTGAAGCGAAATGCCAGGAGCGACTCATCATTTGCCGTTGCCCATTGGGGAACGATGGCTTAGGAGACAGATTTAGGTCCCTATCACCTAAGGCTTTTCAATTTTATGGGCCGTGAGGGTCCCATAAAAGCATTTTCTCCCTACGAGTCGTAAGGATCCCGCAGGTGTATTTTCTCCTTAGGAATCGTGAGGATTCCTAAGTGTGTTGCTCCTTTGTGAGTCGTAAGGATCTCACGCAGGGGTTTTCTCCTCACAAGGTCGAGAGGACTTTGTGAGTGTATTTCATCTCTTTTCACGAGTTTGCGTCCTTTCGGGTTTTCACAGACTCGCCGGTAGTGTCACGGCCCAAAAAGGTACGTGATGGCCCTAATACTACGCAACGCCTCCAGACGTAACGCAGTAAAAGAAAGCCAAAACCCAGAAATCTAAACCATAAAATACGGAAAAGATAATATAAAGTTTTGGAAACATTTGAAATCACAACCCAAATTCTTTAAAAGAGTCCACATTTTCTGTAAAATTTTGGCAGCACCTCCTTTATAAAACAGGCCCCTAAAAAGGGTACAACATGAATATAAAATAAAGCATCCCAAACGGGTGCAAAATCCACGCCCAACGGCGGAAAACAACACCACAACATATATACGACGCCGTAGCGAAGAAATCAGAGACAAAAGAAAGGAACTATATAAAATCCACAAATCCACAATAATATACAAATCGTCCTCACCAAGTCTCTAAGTCAAACAACTGCTGGTAGTAGATGGAGAGTACAATATACAACGAATATACAATACACTCTCTGAATACCCACAAAACCCACCTGGCAAAACTGCACACTAGCAGGCGAAGTGGTATCCGCAACCCAAAAGATGATAGATGAGTGTGTAGCTGAAAAGCTGAATAGCTTGCCTTGACTACTTTGGGGAAACTCCAGCAAAACCTATGGCACAACGGGGGTGAGTTGCCAACTCGTGAATAGTAAATAACATATGCAGGTAATCGCGAGAATGAACGTACAGCATGAATCTAATATATAACATTTCAAATATAATGGTCATGAGTACGAAATAATGAAAAGTACACTCACCAGTACCACCAATATATCAAGCAATAATAATGTGACAACAGTATGCAATAATCATGCTCTGGGGATATGAGAAAGTAAATGTGCAACTCTCATGAAGGTACTCTCACAGGTACTCCTAATGCATGAAAATAGTGCACAAGTATATAAAGATGAGGTATGGAGTGAAATATGTCAATTCCACGGAATCCTGACATCGTGGTAGGATCACAATCCCATAAGACAAATCGAATCCCAATTCCTCAATCAATCACCGAATCAGCTCTCATATCATCTAAGTGTCACATCTCCTCAGCTACACAATATCATATGTATCTCACCTAAGTATCGAATGTACAACACTAAGTAAATCTCACACATCTAGTATGTACAACATCAGTATATCTATCATATCAAATGTACAACAGTAAGTGAATCTCACATCTCTCGTATGTACAATGTCTGGTATATCTCACATATATCTCATGTACTACAGCTAGTGAATCTCACATATCTCGTCTGTACAATATCAGGTATATCTCACCTATATCTCATGTACAACAGCTAGTGGATCCCACATATCTCGTCTGTACAATATCAGTCTATCTCACATATATCATATGTACAACACTAAGTGGATCTCACATTTCTAGTGTGTACGATATCATCATCCAATCCCAATGAATCTCATGAATCTCAAGTCAAACCTCCAGCACAGTTCTAACATCCTAAATATAATGACATATATAAATATGATGAGGGCAGTACACATATATTAGCGTCCCATTCCACTAATATTGGTGTAAAGGCATATATAACAGCGGCTCAATCCCCTGTTATATATACAAGAGTATTTAGAAATATCATAAAAACCAATGTGTCAAGCATCGACACAGAAAACTGATAAGTACGTATCATACGCTATCACGAGAGCTCGAGTGCCTCGCTCTGCCCCTCGCCTCTCGACGTATCGATACGCACATGACTCCCAACGGTATCCCCCTGATATCCGCCGAGTTTCTGGTAATGTCACCGGAAAGTATGGCTCCCCTAGGCCTCATCGCCTCAATGCGACATCGGCTCACTCCGACAACATTCTTGCTTCGGGGTACCTCCGGGCCCCACCATGTATCCTCATGCGGCTCTCGACGCCTCCTCGCATAGGATATATATATCCGCACCGATAAATCTCATGGTGGATGCTATAATATCATCTCAAGGAAACCGGGTCTTCATGTATGCATAATTTCATGAACTACCACGGTTCCCAAATCCAGAAAACATCATGAAAAATCCATATAACAATGCGATAATCCATGAATAATATATACGCAATATGAAACTGTAATGAAAGCGTATAAATGTAAAACATAGCATTCCCCAGATATAAATGGATATATGAAACGTAAAGCAGAAATATAGGTATCTACCTATATGGTGATGTGATATACCTATCAGGTATAAGTATGAAATACAAGTACACCTACCTGTATGCTGATGTGATATACCTATCAGGTATAGGTGAAGTATGGAAAGCATGTACACCTGTATCTATGTCCCTAGGTGTATATGTATCTAGCCCTACTGATACAACATCCTATAGGTAAACAGGAACTAGCATGTCAAGTCTAAATATAACAATAGGAAATATGTATCAAAAGTCACAATGTTCCTAACCATACAATAGCATTTCTAAAATATGGTCGTGTATGACATGGCAATTATTGACGGTGTGTGTGGCATCCAATCAGTGCTCTCGCAATCTGAGCCGTCAATAATAGTGCAGTGTCCTAAGGATACTAGTCCAATCACAACTATCACTAAACAGTAAGGTATATGCGCAATTCTAAACATGATATAGAATATGCGACAAAGGTAAAGGTTTCTAGCCCAGACGCATAACGCCATGCGGGCGATTCCCCTGTAGATGTTAAATCTACTCACCCACACTCCAAGCTAGAAGAAATCTACCACCTGAATCCCCCTGTGGCAGTGTCCGTAGTCCTCGTCTGCGAACCTGCAACATATAAACAATAACAATATACATATATCAATAATAGCTACGAAATACGAACTAGCTATATCTAACCGACACAACAACACACAACCACCTCTTAAGTGTTCGTATCGTGGCTAACGAGAGTAGCGACACGACGAAAATAAGAGCGAAACCACGAAAACGGCACGACGCGTGTCGTAACACGTATCGCACGAACACGAAACACTAGAAACTGCACAAATGATCCCAGATTTTCCTACTGTGAAAACTAAACAATTTCAACAAGACCAGAGGAACCCTAAACATAGCAGACACCTACAGACCAAAACCCAAACCCTAACTCCTCAGGTTGGCCGGCGTCGCCGGCCCCTCTTCTTCCTGTCGCCGGCCCAGGCCGGTGGGATGGGGCTCGTGTTGATGGTGGTGCTCCAGGTCCTCTAGTACATCACAACCACTATGTTTAATTTCCCAGTAAACACTCCGGATCAAAGCAGGTTCTAGAAACCACAAACCGAAGCAAAAATACGATATTTCGTATCAAAACCCTAATTAAACATTCTAAACTGCAAAGCTACACTAAAAATCACTTAAATAGCAGTAAAGGAATTTTACCTACACAAAAGATCACCAAGAACCAAGCTTGCATGCTCCAAGTGAAGAAAATGAGATGAAGTGAAGAAATTGATGAACTTTGTGAAGAGATTTGGATTTGTGAAGGTTTTGTGAATGTTTTGTGATCAAAAGAGAGAAGAAAATGACCAAGTGCAGTAGAGGGAGAGGGGAGCTCGGCCATGTGGAGGGAGGAGAGAGAGAGAGGGAATTTCCTAGCTATTTCCTACAATAAATGCAAAGTCAACAAAACACACATGCATGCATCTTCTCTTCTTATCCTTTCTATTCTTTTCTTTTCTTAATCCTCCTTTAATCCTAGGCCACACAACACTTGCTATATGGTCAAGTTGACTTAGGAAAATTTTTAAGAAAAGTTGAAAAGCAAAGATTTCCAGAAAAGTGCAAACCGGATTAAAATAACATTAAAAATGGGAAAAATTCAAATTGCACCAAAACGTCCCATATACTCTCAAAGTGTGCGCACAAGCTTTATTTTCTCAAAACTAGGTGCTGGCAAGTCGATATAGCCGTTTGATCGCAATCGGTATAAAACTGAAAATACCGATGAATTTCACCCAAAAGCAGAAACAAGCACAAAACGATTTCTAGATCGTTACAATCTCCCCCCCTTATAAAAATTCGTCCCCGAATTTAAAATTTCACCAAGCATACCTTCAAAGAGAAAAGTACAACCACTCCCCATCTCGCTCGCAGCTTCCCAAGTGATCCCCTCACTATACAGCTACGTCCAAGAGAACTCTTCACAGATGGCAAGACCCTTGACCGAAGTTTCTTCACCTGCCGAACCATTACACACATGGTTGTCGGTGAACGAAAAGATCGAGTCCAAACCAATGGTCTGTGCTGAATCATGTGAAAAAGTCATGAAGGTATTTGCAAAAATCAACACCATGGAAACGGGGTGAATAATCTATAATCTGGGCGGAAGTGCCAAACTAAAGGCAACGAAAACTAACTCACATAAAGGTCTCAAAAGACCAACTAGAACATCTCCGAAGTCTCTAGACAAGCTGAGGTCCAAAATCCTACTACGCTGAGTCAGAAAAACAGACTGGTGATCGACACTACCTGACTAAACCTAAAGGTTGCCAATTGAAATGTCTCCTGATAACAACTATCAAGACGTATCCTAATAATGGCGAGTGACGATCCCAACTGCCACAAACAAACAACCAATCAAACACTCAACAAGACAAACACCTTGAAACGAAACCTGAATTTTCTCTTCACATTCCTGTCCACCCGTAACTATCCCACAAGTCACGTCAATATTGGCGGAACCTGAATGAATATAGAGAGTTGACCGATGTGCTTACTCTAGAATTTCACGTCTCTACCCGATAATCATCAGGTACATCAACGCATCCCTAACATAGCACAACCTTGTCACAAATCAAGGTCTCCGAATCAAAAGCAAGAACTGATGCAATTGCTAACCAAATCTCCAACTGCTGAAAACTCTGCACACATGCCTCAGTTCAAGAAAAGAACCTCCTATCAGGCCTTTACAGTCAACGGTGCAACAATACACTAGTAATCCTGCACGAAACGGCGGTAAAAACCTGCTAAGCCCCCAAAATCAAAGGACCTCTGTCCGAACACAAGTCTGGGTCAAAGCTGTACGGTCACGATCTCCCTCGGAACCATACAAAACCGTCTCCCGTAACTACAAGACCTAGGAGTCAACACAAACAAGCCTGAAGGAACACTCCGAGAATCTAGCAACAACTGGGCTCTACCAATGTCTGCAAAACAAATTCTCAAGTGCTGCTCCTGTTCCTCAAGACACAAAGAAAATGACCAGAATGTCATCAAAGCACAACAATAGCTGGTCGAGGAACGGCCTGAAGAAATCTGGTACATCATATCAACAAATGCTGCTAGGGCATTGGCGAGTCCAAAGACACCACCAAAACACAACTGCCCGTAGCACGCACAAAAACAGTATTCGGAATGCCATCACTCCGAATCCGCAACAATGATGACCTGATCCCAACCAAACTTAGAAAAAGTCTCGCACTCTGGAGCTGATCGAAGAAATCGTCAAAACAAGGTAACAGATACCTAACCGCACCACAAGCCGGTTCAATTGACGATCCATCAATCCACAACCGCAATCCGTCTTCATCCTCCTGAACGAACAGAAATAGGAGCTCCCAAAAGCGAAACACACGGACACACAAACCTCCCAACAAACAATTCTGCAGCAGATCCTTAAGCTCCCTGAATTTCGCTAGCTCTCTTGAAATATCGTCGGAAAACTCTTGCACGATAACTACCCGGTCCAACAATCCCAATGTGGCTCCGGTATCTCGAATGAACGCCAAGAATCCACGACATCTCCTCCAAAGCTGACTAGCGAAAAGGCTGAATTCAAGCTGTGAAAGGCGGTACAACTATCCACCTGCACAACAAGAACTGACTCGCCGGGAAAACAAATCCTGACTGTTTCCACACGGTAGTCCACAGACGCCTAACACGTAGCTAACCAATCTATGCCCAGGAGAACGTCAAATCCAACATCTCTCGAAGGATCCAAAGACGGCAAAATCTCCTCACCAACTGGCATACGACTGAAATACGTGTCGCGCAACAAAAGAATCGCTGCCAGAAGTTAACACAACAAAACGGCTGATCTAACTAACTAGATCCTCGTCCCAACCACGGCACAAAGTGCGAAAAACCAACAAGTACAACAACGAACATGAACAAGGATACCTGACAAATCTGCATTGGACGTCCGCGCGTCCGGTTGAGTAGAAACAAACCCTCGTGTCTGTCTCCTACCCACAACTGGCTGATATCCTCCACTCTGCGGTATAGCTGTCTCGCGTCTACGTGGCTCAGTACAAAATCTAACCCGATGATCCAAGCTCCCGCACCGATAACATCCGGAAGAAAACTGCTGACCATCCTGGGGATAAGAGCTAGACGACTGTCCTCGTCTCACACCTCTTGTACTCCTATGCCGTGCACGAAACCTGTCACGACGACTGAACCTCTGTCCCTGGACTGGCACACCTGCACGGGTCCTCCACTGTCCTGGAACTCGCAAAGTCTCTGGAATACGTGTCTCGTCGACTGGAGTTACATCCGCTGGTGCTACGTAAGTAACAGACTGCTGCACGCTGATCCCAAGGAACAACTGTCCAACTGGGGTGACAACCTCCTGTCGCTGCGCTCGAATGGCATCAACTAATGATCTCATCGTCTGGCGCAAATCCTGCATCTCTGTCACAAGTCTAGCGATCTGATCAGTCGAAGGCTGATCCGTCTGCAACTGTGCAACACGAGTGCCCTCCTGGTCAGTGCTCGTCTCACCCGAGCTAACCCTGACCTCGGCTCTCGCTGCATCACTCTGAGTCCCCGTAGTCATCAATGGCAAGACTATAAATAGAGATAGGATTCGATAAGAACAAGGAAATCGAATCTCAAGGATATGAATCATCAAGGAAGGAATCTCAAGAAATTGTACTTAGGCACTTTAGGCGAAATACTGCATCGTGAGTATGCTGCAGACATACACACACTACGTTACTCCGCTTAGGTTACCTACTCCATCATACCAGGTCATCCTACACTCCGAAAGGTAAAACCACGCTCTGATACCAACTTTGTCACGACCCAAAAAGGTACGTGATGGCCCTAATACTACGCAACGCCTCCAGACGTAACGCAGTAAAAGAAAGCCAAAACCCAGAAATCTAAACCATAAAATACGGAAAAGATAATATAAAGTTTTGGAAACATTTGAAATCACAACCCAAATTCTTTAAAAGAGTCCACATTTTCTGTAAAATTTTGGCAGCACCTCCTTTATAAAACAGGCCCCTAAAAAGGGTACAACATGAATATAAAATAAAGCATCCCAAACGGGAGCAAAATCCACGCCCAACGGCGGAAAACAACACCACAACATATATACGACGCCGTAGCGAAGAAATCAGAGACAAAAGAAAGGAACTATATAAAATCCACAAATCCACAATAATATACAAATCGTCCTCACCAAGTCTCTAAGTCAAACAACTGCTGGTAGTAGATGGAGAGTACAATATACAACGAATATACAATACACTCTCTGAATACCCACAAAACCCACCTGGCAAAACTGCACACTAGCAGGCGAAGTGGTATCCGCAACCCAAAAGATGATAGATGAGTGTGTAGCTGAAAAGCTGAATAGCTTGCCTTGACTACTTTGGGGAAACTCCAGCAAAACCTGTGGCACAACGGGGGTGAGTTGCCAACTCGTGAATAGTAAATAACATATGCAGGTAATCGCGAGAATGAACGTACAGCATGAATCTAATATATAACATTTCAAATATAATGGTCATGAGTACGAAATAATGAAAAGTACACTCACCAGTACCACCAATATATCAAGCAATAATAATGTGACAACAGTATGCAATAATCATGCTCTGGGGATATGAGAAAGTAAATGTGCAACTCTCATGAAGGTACTCTCACAGGTACTCCTAATGCATGAAAATAGTGCACAAGTATATAAAGATGAGGTATGGAGTGAAATATGTCAATTCCACGGAATCCTGACATCGTGGTAGGATCACAATCCCATAAGACAAATCGAATCCCAATTCCTCAATCAATCACCGAATCAGCTCTCATATCATCTAAGTGTCACATCTCCTCAGCTACACAATATCATATGTATCTCACCTAAGTATCGAATGTACAACACTAAGTAAATCTCACACATCTAGTATGTACAACATCAGTATATCTATCATATCAAATGTACAACAGTAAGTGAATCTCACATCTCTCGTATGTACAATGTCTGGTATATCTCACATATATCCCATGTACTACAGCTAGTGAATCTCACATATCTCGTCTGTACAATATCAGGTATATCTCACCTATATCTCATGTACAACAGCTAGTGGATCCCACATATCTCGTCTGTACAATATCAGTCTATCTCACATATATCATATGTACAACACTAAGTGGATCTCACATTTCTAGTGTGTACGATATCATCATCCAATCCCAATGAATCTCATGAATCTCAAGTCAAACCTCCAGCACAGTTCTAACATCCTAAATATAATGACATATATAAATATGATGAGGGCAGTACACATATATTAGCGTCCCATTCCACTAATATTGGTGTAAAGGCATATATAACAGCGGCTCAATCCCCTGTTATATATACAAGAGTATTTAGAAATATCATAAAAACCAATGTGTCAAGCATCGACACAGAAAACTGATAAGTACGTATCATACGCTATCACGAGAGCTCGAGTGCCTCGCTCTGCCCCTCGCCTCTCGACGTATCGATACGCACATGACTCCCAACGGTATCCCCCTGATATCCGCCGAGTTTCTGGTAATGTCACCGGAAAGTATGGCTCCCCTAGGCCTCATCGCCTCAATGCGACATCGGCTCACTCCGACAACATTCTTGCTTCGGGGTACCTCCGGGCCCCACCATGTATCCTCATGCGGCTCTCGACGCCTCCTCGCATAGGATATATATATCCGCACCGATAAATCTCATGGTGGATGCTATAATATCATCTCAAGGAAACCGGGTCTTCATGTATGCATAATTTCATGAACTACCACGGTTCCCAAATCCAGAAAATATCATGAAAAATCCATATAACAATGCGATAATCCATGAATAATATATACGCAATATGAAACTGTAATGAAAGCGTATAAATGTAAAACATAGCATTCCCCAGATATAAATGGATATATGAAACGTAAAGCAGAAATATAGGTATCTACCTATATGGTGATGTGATATACCTATCAGGTATAAGTATGAAATACAAGTACACCTACCTGTATGCTGATGTGATATACCTATCAGGTATAGGTGAAGTATGGAAAGCATGTACACCTGTATCTATGTCCCTAGGTGTATATGTATCTAGCCCTACTGATACAACATCCTATAGGTAAACAGGAACTAGCATGTCAAGTCTAAATATAACAATAGGAAATATGTATCAAAAGTCACAATGTTCCTAACCATACAATAGCATTTCTAAAATATGGTCGTGTATGACATGGCAATTATTGACGGTGTGTGTGGCATCCAATCAGTGCTCTCGCAATCTGAGCCGTCAATAATAGTGCAGTGTCCTAAGGATACTAGTCCAATCACAACTATCACTAAACAGTAAGGTATATGCGCAATTCTAAACATGATATAGAATATGCGACAAAGGTAAAGGTTTCTAGCCCAGACGCATAACGCCATGCGGGCGATTCCCCTGTAGATGTTAAATCTACTCACCCACACTCCAAGCTAGAAGAAATCTACCACCTGAATCCCCCTGTGGCAGTGTCCGTAGTCCTCGTCTGCGAACCTGCAACATATAAACAATAACAATATACATATATCAATAATAGCTACGAAATACGAACTAGCTATATCTAACCGACACAACAACACACAACCACCTCTTAAGTGTTCGTATCGTGGCTAACGAGAGTAGCGACACGACGAAAATAAGAGCGAAACCACGAAAACGGCACGACGCGTGTCGTAACACGTATCGCACGAACACGAAACACTAGAAACTGCACAAATGATCCCAGATTTTCCTACTGTGAAAACTAAACAATTTCAACAAGACCAGAGGAACCCTAAACATAGCAGACACCTACAGACCAAAACCCAAACCCTAACTCCTCAGGTTGGCCGGCGTCGCCGGCCCCTCTTCTTCCTGTCGCCGGCCCAGGCCGGTGGGATGGGGCTCGTGTTGATGGTGGTGCTCCAGGTCCTCTAGTACATCACAACCACTATGTTTAATTTCCCAGTAAACACTCCGGATCAAAGCAGGTTCTAGAAACCACAAACCGAAGCAAAAATACGATATTTCGTATCAAAACCCTAATTAAACATTCTAAACTGCAAAGCTACACTAAAAATCACTTAAATAGCAGTAAAGGAATTTTACCTACACAAAAGATCACCAAGAACCAAGCTTGCATGCTCCAAGTGAAGAAAATGAGATGAAGTGAAGAAATTGATGAACTTTGTGAAGAGATTTGGATTTGTGAAGGTTTTGTGAATGTTTTGTGATCAAAAGAGAGAAGAAAATGACCAAGTGCAGTAGAGGGAGAGGGGAGCTCGGCCATGTGGAGGGAGGAGAGAGAGAGAGGGAATTTCCTAGCTATTTCCTACAATAAATGCAAAGTCAACAAAACACACATGCATGCATCTTCTCTTCTTATCCTTTCTATTCTTTTCTTTTCTTAATCCTCCTTTAATCCTAGGCCACACAACACTTGCTATATGGTCAAGTTGACTTAGGAAAATTTTTAAGAAAAGTTGAAAAGCAAAGATTTCCAGAAAAGTGCAAACCGGATTAAAATAACATTAAAAATGGGAAAAATTCAAATTGCACCAAAACGTCCCATATACTCTCAAAGTGTGCGCACAAGCTTTATTTTCTCAAAACTAGGTGCTGGCAAGTCGATATGGCCGTTTGATTGCAATCGGTATAAAACTGAAAATACCGATGAATTTCACCCAAAAGCAGAAACAAGCACAAAACGATTTCTAGATCGTTACAGGTAGTCCTGCTGTTTTTACTCACGGAGCCCTTTCGGGTTTTCATCCGTGCCCATTTTGCTTGTGGACATACCGTTTATTTCTTCTTCTTTTTTTTCTTTTTCTTTCCTTTTTTTTTGTCGCTGGTGGGACTTTAAAGTAGTCTCACAGGCAGGATTTGGGAGAAATTATGATTGTTTTACGCCCGTGGATTGTATACGGTTTTGCAGGATGTCCGATCCAGACCGTAGGGCTAATGTGCTCAATTCGCCTGCGACTTGGAGCATTCACGTATAGTATTTCTTGAGATATCGTCCATTGATGGGTAGCATGTGCCTTTCTCCCTCTGCACTTATTAGTTGGTAGGATCCTCCTTCGAACACTTTCTCGATGACGTATGGTCCTTCCCAGTTTGGCTCGAATTTTCCCTTGGCATGTCGATTGAGGATGATCGGTCTTTTGAGGACCAACACCAATTCACCTTTCTTGAAAGCGCGGAGACGAGTTATCTTGTCATAGGCCCGTGACATTTGGGCTCGGTATAGCTCCAGATTTTGCTGCACCGCGAGCCTCTTTTCTTCGAGGGCATCGAGTTCTTCAAGTCGAAGGAGCACGTTTTCCTCTTCTGTCAACTCATGCTGAACGGCCATTCTTAAGCTTGGAACTTCGACTTCGAGAGGGAGGACCGCCTCCACTCCGAAGAGCAATGAGTATGGAGTGGACTAAGTTGGAGTACGGTGCGTGGTACGATATGCCCACAATGCCTCGTGAAGCTTGAGATTCCAGTCTCTCTTGTTGGCTGAAGCATTTTTCCTCAGGAGCTTGCATAGAGTTTTATTGAAGGCTTCGGCTAGCCCATTGGCTCTTGGATTATTGATGGAGGAATATCTCCAGTCTATCTTGTGCTGAGTAGCGAACCTTGAGACATTGAAGCTCTTGAAAGAAGGCCCGTTGTCAGAAATGATTCTTCTTGGTGTACCGAAGCGGTATAGAATATTACGCTGGAAGAATGTTAGAATATCTTTTGTCTTGACTTCTTTTAGCGGGACAGCTTCAGCCCATCTGGAGAAGTAGTCTGTCGCGGCCAGTATGAACCGGTGGCCTTTAGATGACGGAGGATGAATTGGGCCAACAATGTCGGTGCCCCAGACTTCGAAAGGCCACGACGCCACCGTAGGATGCAACGGATTGGGATGCTTGTGAATGAAATCACCATGGATTTGGCAGATCTGACACTTCTTTGCATGTTCTCCGCAATCCCGTATCATGGTGGGCCAGTAATACCCAAGCCGTTTGATTTGAAGTCGCATCTTGGGGCCAGATTGGTGAGCACCGCAAACGCCCGAGTGAACATCTTTCATGACCTTTTGGGCTTCGGCCAATGACAGACACCTGAGCCAGAGTGTTAGTTATATGTATGCTCTAGAGGCCATTACTGTACATACGATGTATATTGTAATGGATGCTTGGACATATATAGGGAGGACTTTCTTGCTCGACATGATAGTATGCTATCTGGTTGTACTTTATCTTAACATGTACTCTGATTGTCTCTATATTGCATGTTGATAAAGCCCTTAGGATATGTACTCGACTACTGGGACTATGATGAGATCATACTAGTGGGGCCACGGTAGTCGACGAGTACGTCCTATAACTGTTCCTAGTCGAGGGTGTATCGAGACAGGGCATCGATGCACCAGAGTAGACTAGCGTATACGCATCTTGACCCATATGATGGGCGATGGATGATCCCATATCAATCGGTGTTTGACATCAAGGATGGTGTACGGGTGCTCAGTGGAGACTGGGTACACTGGACGGACTCGCCGAGAACTCCCAGATGGTATTATACCATACGTCAGATGGCAGTTCTCCGGTGACACTGGTACAGAGTAGTCTGTTGACCCGAGATCGTCATAGAGTCTTGTGTGGTTCCCACTGTGCTTTGATTTCCATCATACCACGTCCAAGAGGGCGTGCAAAAAGGTGGCTTTTGGGTACAGTCCCGAATCACATGGAGGCAATGAGCGATAGGAGGGGATTCGTCTCTCCCGGTATAGGGAGTTGATGTTGTGCTGTGTTCGATTGGCTATAACCGGAAATCCCTGGCCAGGGTTGCTGAGATTTACTGGTAAGTGTTATCGGTAGTTTCTCGAACTGTTATAGACCTCAAATCGACACGACTTATCAAGCTACTGGGGTCTGACGTTTACCACCCCTAGGCGAGATATGCGACATATCAGACGACGAGACCGGACTGTACGGGAGTGTTACTGTTTGGATCCACAGGAGAATGTACAGGCTTGTTTGTTGATCTTCTGAGCGCTCAATACCTGGGTAGCTGTTACGTTCAGCTGACCGCTTGCAGCTTGTGGGTGTTTGATATGATCATCACCTACTGCCGGCGTATTGACGATTCTTTAGAGTCCTACACAGAGGTTTCTTGACTCAGGCAAAACGGAGTAGGAGCACATATGTGATATGTGCGGGACCGAGGATAATGCGGTATGTGATATCGTATTGTATTCTCGCGATATATGATATCAGCCGGGTCATCGGATCAAGTGTTGATTCGATGAATCGGTACGGATAAATATTAGCCGGTTATATGCGATATAGCCGGATTGTCGGATCAAGTGTTGATTCGATAATTTAATGTATAATAATATATGTGATATATTAAATTACATTAACTAATATTTGCTCACTAAAAGATTCTTTTTCTCACTCGGGTAATACATTGATATATATGCGATATATGTTAATTGTATTATTTTATTTTGTTACGGTAAATATTATATATGTGATATATAATATTGTAACATGATATGATAACTAATGCAACTCGTTCAGTGGAGTTTAAACTTGATTAGGGTTCGGATTAGGGTTAATCTTTCTAGAAGTTTCTAGAAGGATTTGTTTTGTTTTGTGAAAGATATTTGTTCATGACTCATTCTTTTATTTACCCAAAACCCTAACCCTAGTCAATTCTCTACATTGGTTAAGTGAACCATGGTTGCATAATCTATCATATTATTACTTCTCCTATTCATCACAAAAGGATAATATTATTGATCTTCTTCTTCCTCCTTCATTTTTCTTCCATGAAAAAGCTCACTAGATTTTTCAAAGGTGATGAATAAATATGAGAAAAAGAGAAATAAATAGAGCAAAATTCCTACTTCATCATCCTCATCTTCCCTTGTCATTTAGATGAGGGTGTTCACATCATTTCATGAGTGTTAGCTTGTGTTAAAGAAACTTCGAGGTAGATCATCTTAGTATCGAAGATCGGAAGCAAAGCTTGCGACTTTCTCTTCGTGGAACCTCTCGAGAGTCCGGATCCCGATGATCGCAGCGAAGGGACCACAACACGGAGCATATGAAGTGAAGGACCGGATCTACAAAGGTTGTAATCCCTCTCACTTAGTGTTAAAGTGTTTAGCATGCAAGTTATCGCCTAATCTCTAGTTTAAAGTTCCGTATTCGGGTTGTTCGGCACGGCTAAATTTTTATTCGGGCATGGTTGATGCCTCGTAGACCCTTGTGCGCGTGCCTAGCAACCCTACAGTGGTATCAGAGCCAAGCTAGAGCTTTAGGCGAAGTCTGAACGAAGTTTAAAGTCCGATCGAAACCCGAAACCCCGATAAAACATGCTCTCTGGAAATTTTCTAAAAATTGGGATTTTTCCACATTAAAAATATCCAAAAATTACAGCAGGTAATTACAAGAATTACTGTGAAGCACGTGAGCGTAATTCGATCAAAGAGCCGCGGAACCGCGGCCCCACCCCAGCTTGCGCGGCGGTTCCGCGGCCACGTGATCGATTTGGCGCACGTGCTTTTCACAGTAACTCCTATTTTCTAATGTTGTATTTTCTGGAAATTTTTATTTTTTTTTATTCAACTGTTGAATTATCCAGGTTGTATTGGGGATTTAAAGTTTTGATCGGATATTATAACTTTGTTTAGTTTTGTCCGAATAACTTTTAGAAACTGTTAAAAAGTTCGAACAGATATCAATAACTCACTTTTTCCCCTGTCGGAAAATTTTTCAAAAGTTGGATTTTTCCTCGTGTTTAAGAATGTTCTAAGTCGTGCAAGTAACTCGGTGGACCCTCTAGAAGACAACAAACCTTAACTCGATTATGTGACCGTCTTGAACTGCCCTTTGAACCTTAGGGTTTGGGGCAGTACGGCGTGCCACATGTGAGGCGTTGGCTTGACCCTTCTACGGCTGGTTCATTGGTACTGTGGCATGTAATGGATGTTTTTAAACTGTTTTCAAGTGTTGAAATATATTGGGGAAATCTTGGGTGCTTGATGATTCGATCGGAAAGTTTAACTTTTTCTATTTATCTGGAATGTGATACAATAATTGGAATCTACAAGATAGTTATGAGATAAATAATTTGAATATTATAAACATAGCAGTTTAGTCTCAGATGATCGGTTGCCACGGAATTTTGATGTGATCAAAAGTCCGTCGCAATCACGTAGGGTACGCGAATACTCGCCGGGTAAACTTAATAGACAGCTACGCCCCATAGCCCCGACCAAGTGACTGTAGGAGAACCCCGTCGCCGAAAGCATCCGTTCGGGTGCTCGCGGCAGCGGTGTTCCGCCTTGGTGCACTTCGTCGACGGTATCGGGGGTGCGGCCGTCTACTAAAGTTTGCGACGAGCATTCCATCAGGACGTCGGGAATCTTGTTGAATTGCCCGACTTGGTATTGAAAAGAGTTTTCGATAAATGAGACTAAAATGCGGGGTTTATAATTGTTAGGCATGTGATGTCTAAGGAATTCATTTGGTTAGGCATGCGATGTCTAAGGAAGTTGCGGATTCCAACTGTTGTAGTTTTACACTTTCTTTTCTGTGACCGTAAGCGTAGTATGTGGTGTATCGCCGGCTTCGTTGCTATACATCAACGACAATCGGGATACGCATACTTGCTTACGTTGATGATATGTGATATTATGTGTTGCTGTGATATGTTGTATTGG
Source organism: Agapanthus africanus (assembly GCA_030015575.1). Taxonomy (NCBI): domain Eukaryota; kingdom Viridiplantae; phylum Streptophyta; class Magnoliopsida; order Asparagales; family Amaryllidaceae; genus Agapanthus; species Agapanthus africanus. The sequence goes on from CM057339.1 coordinate 752,782,620, forward strand.
ATCGTCGCGTTTGAATAGCCGGGGGTTTTATGTGAGATGAGAGTTTTTCTTTTTCATTCATGTAAAATTCATTTGTATGTAATATTCTTTTATTGGGGCACTTCCAGGTAGCGGAAGATGTCACCGTTGTATATTATTTACTTTTCCGCATTAGGTAGACCCAAGGCGGGGAGCACAAGTAACCGGGTTCTAGGGTCCAGTGGGAGACCATCTCGAGGAGTCGAGACCGGGTCTCCTAACCCTAGAATTGGCAGTGTTACTTGCCGCTCTCGTAGGGGTCTAGGGATGTGGGTTTGGCTATTCATCGCGACCGTGGAATCCGTGTTTTATACAGGCTCGTATTGAAAACACGGACGTCCTAGTATATCCAATATTTCATATATGTTCTTCTGCTGCAATGTTCTGTGATGAGATCATATTACTGCCTGAGACGAATGTTTATATTATATATATGAGATATATGTTATATTGCAGATTTCGTTTCAAAAAGAGATGCTTGAGAAGCATAATTAAAATGGGACTTCATTAATGAGATTAATGAAATAAAATAAACCTAAGATGTTGTAGAAACTTGTTTATAAAAACTGGTAGCTACAGTTCTTGCTTTGCATAGCGGTGTTCCTTGTAGAACATCCAGCACCTTATTCGATAAGGAAAGGACCGAGATCCCTTCACCGGGAGTGACTCCTTTAGCAATAACTGGCAGATGCTACAAACTCGGTTTGTCTTTTGATTGCTTCTATAGTTTCTGCTTTGCATAGTGATATATATGATATATCCCGCACCTTATTCGATGAGGAAAGGGCCGACGATCCCTTCACCGGGAGTGACCCCTTTAGCAAAACTAGAAAAGCCTCAAAAACACTCCATTTAAAATCACTCGATTCTACAACGATATCAAGTTCATTACGCAAAGGGTTTTCTTAAAAACCTGTCGTAGCCCTCCGTCATTTCAGATAAGGACTGTTTAGTATTCGTGCTGCGTTTGTTGGCCTTTGTCAAGGCGTAGTGTGCGGTAGCTGAATAGTACTTATCTGCTTATGCATATGATGTGATTGATTTAGGGTAGTCGTGCGACCTTGTTGACCTCTGTCAAGGGTCGTGCGGGTGGGTTTACTTCAATCAGGAAATGACGGGTTGAACTTGACTAGCAGCCTATGGTTTGTTGACCTCTGTCAAGGTCATAGGACGCTTGGGCAAAATATTATTGGGAATTTCAAGTGTTGAAATTTGCAATGAGATTGCATACCTTCTATAAGATAGTTGGATCCCGATACCTGCTGCGAGTAAGAGTTACTCCTGGGAGAGTTTTACACATTGCAATTAGCCGATCAAGTAGGTGTCTAGAAAGGTGTTAACGGGGTTACGCCTCTGGGAAAACGAGGTTTACTGTAATTAGGTTCGTGCGAAAGCACGGGGGACCTCCCTCAAAGTACCGACACTGGCCTGGCTGAAAGATTGGCGAACTTGTAGCGTGTAATTAATCCCGGCTAGTCTTTCCTTTTAGGGTTTGAAGGAAGATTTGATTAAAACAGTGGGAGACATCCTGATTAGATATATTAGATAACCAATCTAATCTTGCAAGAGCATAAGCTGAGTGTTTTCTTCTCTCTCTCTCTCCAGATAGCGACCATATCACGCCTTAATCAAGATAATAAAACGGATATATTGACCGAACCCGCTTGTTATACTGAGCTGGGGAACGTTGGTCCCGCTCCAACTTATAATTGTTATAAGACAGAGCAGGAAATTGGGGAATACCAGATTTCCCGTGCCGCCCAAACGAAGAAAGTGCATGTTGATGCATCATCTTCGGGTGTGTTCGTTACACAGAACTGTTTCTCAGTATCCTTTACGTCCTGGGTATGTGATACCGGAACAGGATCCCGCATATGTAATTTGTTACATTGGCTACAGATAGGTAAAGAACTGAGAACGGGTGATAAGTTTCATGAGACAGAAAACGGTGCAAGTGTTGCAGCCAAGTCTGTTGGTCACTGTCACCCTGTATTACCTGAATACATTGATTCTGAACAAATGTTATTAGATACCGAACCTGATGTACAAAATCATATCAGTCTCTTTATTAGTAAAGAAAGGATATAATTTTGTATTGATTGGATAATGTTTTGAACATTTCCTATATCAAGAGTTGATCGGTTCAGGCACGTTATCTAAAAGCATTGACGTTCTAAATCAAACTACAGTTCTTAGTATACAGAACACACACAAGAGGAATAGTTCAGAAATGAACGAATCCTTCTTGAGGCATTGTAGACTAGGTCATATCAATGCGACCCGACTGGCTGAAGTTACATAAAGATGCATATTTAAATTATTTTGAATTTACATCTTGTGAAACTTGCCAGTCATGTCACAAAGATAAGATGACCACAGCTCTGTTTATTGGAAACAGAGAAAGAGTTAGTGAACTTTTGGGATTGATACATGCTGATGTATGAAAGTCCCCTGTCTACACATGCCAAGACCGGTTCTTTTTACTTCATTACATTCTCTGATAATCTCTCAAGATTCAGACATATGTTCCTGTTGAAACACAAGTCCGAACCTTTTGAGATATTCACAGAATATAAGTTAGAAGTAGAGAACCAAAATACGGGTATAAGTATTATGTCCTTTGATGCGATCAAGGAGGAGAATACTTGAGCACGGAATTCCTGGACTATTCTAAAGGAGAATGAGATTCTCTCTCAGCATTACTCCTCCGTATATACCATAGCACGATGGTATATCGGGGCGGAGCAAACTCACCCTATTAGATATGGTGTGCTCTATGATGAGTACTACTGAGTTCCCTATTTCCTTTTGGGAGTTATGCACTTGTGAAGTTGCATACCTATTGAATAGGGTTCGAATCAAATAAGTTGCCTACCACTTCATATGCGATATGGAAAGGGAAGAGCCCATATCTTAAGTTTGTTAAGATTTGGGGTTGTCCGGCCTATGTCTAAAAGCAAAATCCGGACAAGCTCGAGGCAAGGTCTGTTATGTAGAACTGGAAGGGTTCCAGCTATACAAAATACAGCAGATGATTTGGTACAACCAAAGGATTCAGTAGATACCAACGAACCTCAGCCTCTCCGCCGATCTAGCAGGGTTCCTCACCCACCTGAGAGATACTTTAGTTTCTCTATGATAGTGGGAGCAAGGATTTCATCATGAGATGATGACCCAACTAGTTTCGAGCTGGCCATCAGGAGTAGGACTCTGTAAGAATGGCTAGATGCTTATCGATCTGAGATGGAATCCTTATACACCAACAAAGTATGGACTTTGGTTGCTTTATCTGAAGGGTTAAATTCCCATCAGGAGCGAGTATATCTTGAGAAGATTACTTGGTGTGCATGGAAAAGTTGAGACTTTCAAAGCTATGCTTAAGTCCATCCAGATCCTACTTGCCACGGCTACATACCATGACTACGATATCTGGTGGTTGGGTGTCATGACTGCTTTTCTAAATGATGTTTTAGAATAGAGCGTCTATAAGTACACAGCCAGAGGGCTTCGTAGACAGTGGGAGCAGCGGAAACGTGTGCAAGATGTTTTATATGATAAAACAGGCATCGCGGAGTTGGAACATCTGTTTTGATGTGGTAGTCAAAGAGTTTGACTTCATCAAAATGGTAGATGAACCTTGTATATACAAAAAGGTAGTAGAGAGTATGGTGGTGATCTTCGTAGAGTACGTGGACGACATACTCTTGATAGGGAAAGAGTTTCCTATGCTACGCTCGGTCAATCTCCGCTTATCACAAGGATTCTCCATATAGGATCAAGGTGATACCTCCTAAATCCTAGGTTTTGGATCTATGAGATAGATCTAATTGGATGTTAGGATACTCACTAGTTGTAGTGAGATGGTATCAATCGATCCTGGGGAGAATCACTGGAAAGGTTCCAGGGTGATAAGGACGACTGAATGTCAGTCGCAGGCTTGTCTATACCCTCAGTGGAGGGACGGTATGTTGGAAGAGTTCCAAGCTAGATACTGGGACATACTAGACGATTAAAGGCAAGATACATCGTTACCAAGGATGCTACCAAAGAGGCAGTCTGGATATATATAAGTTCATAAGATGAACTTTGTTCCTACCATTGTGTGACAATGGAGTTGTGGCTTATGCCAAGGAACTACCGTCCCATCAGAAATCCAGATATAATTCTTAGGCAGTATCACCTGATCATGGAGATGGTTGATCTCCAGGGAGATCGAGGTTAGAAGAGTAGATACAGAGGACAACAGCGCGGATCCACTCACAAAGGCCTTTTTCCCAGTAGAGACTTTTATGGGATGGTTGAGTATGAGATACTTCGACCGCAGCTAATTGTTGGGTATGTGATACCATAACAGATGGCCCTAGTGCAAGTGGGAGATTGTTAGTTATATGTATGCTCTAGAGGCCATTACTGTACATACGATGTATATTGTAATGGATGCTTGGACATATATAGGGAGGACTTTCTTGCTCGACATGATAGTATGCTATCTGGTTGTACTTTATCTTAACATGTACTCTGATTGTCTCTATATTGCATGTTGATAAAGCCCTTAGGATATGTACTCGACTACTGGGACTATGATGAGATCATACTAGTGGGGCCACGGTAGTCGACGAGTACATCCTATAACTGTTCCTAGTCGAGGGTGTATCGAGACAGGGCATCGATGCACCAGAGTAGACTAGCGTATACGCATCTTGACCCATATGATGGGCGATGGATGATCCCATATCCATCGGTGTTTGACATCAAGGATGGTGTACGGGTGCTCAGTGGAGACTGGGTACACTGGACGGACTCGCCGAGAACTCCCAGATGGTATTATACCATACGTCAGATGGCAGTTCTCCGGTGACACTGGTACAGAGTAGTCTGTTGACCCGAGATCGTCATAGAGTCTTGTGTGGTTCCCACTGTGCTTTGATTTCCATCATACCACGTCCAAGAGGGCGTGCAAAAAGGTGGCTTTTGGGTACAGTCCCGAATCACATGGAGGCAATGAGCGATAGGAGGGGATTCGTCTCTCCCGGTATAGGGAGTTGATGTTGTGCTGTGTTCGATTGGCTATAACCGGAAATCCCTGGCCAGGGTTGCTGAGATTTACTGGTAAGTGTTATCGGTAGTTTCTCGAACTGTTATAGACCTCAAATCGACACGACTTATCAAGCTACTGGGGTCTGACGTTTACCACCCCTAGGCGAGATATGCGACATATCAGACGACGAGACCGGACTGTACGGGAGTGTTACTGTTTGGATCCACAGGAGAATGTACAGGCTTGCTTGTTGATCTTCTGAGCGCTCAATACCTGGGTAGCTGTTACGTTCAGCTGACCGCTTGCAGCTTGTGGGTGTTTGATATGATCATCACCTACTGCCGGCGTATTGACGATTCTTTAGAGTCCTACACAGAGGTTTCTTGACTCAGGCAAAACGGAGTAGGAGCACATATGTGATATGTGCGGGACCGAGGATAATGCGGTATGTGATATCGTATTGTATTCTCGCGATATATGATATCAGCCGGGTCATCGGATCAAGTGTTGATTCGATGAATCGGTACGGATAAATATTAGCCGGTTATATGCGATATAGCCGGATTGTCGGATCAAGTGTTGATTCGATAATTTAATGTATAATAATATATGTGATATATTAAATTACATTAACTAATATTTGCTCACTAAAAGATTCTTTTTCTCACTCGGGTAATACATTGATATATATGCGATATATGTTAATTGTATTATTTTATTTTGTTACGGTAAATATTATATATGTGATATATAATATTGTAACATGATATGATAACTAATGCAACTCGTTCAGTGGAGTTTAAACTTGATTAGGGTTCGGATTAGGGTTAATCTTTCTAGAAGTTTCTAGAAGGATTTGTTTTGTTTTGTGAAAGATATTTGTTCATGACTCATTCTTTTATTTACCCAAAACCCTAACCCTAGTCAATTCTCTACATTGGTTAAGTGAACCATGGTTGCATAATCTATCATATTATTACTTCTCCTATTCATCACAAAAGGATAATATTATTGATCTTCTTCTTCCTCCTTCATTTTTCTTCCATGAAAAAGCTCACTAGATTTTTCAAAGGTGATGAATAAATATGAGAAAAAGAGAAATAAATAGAGCAAAATTCCTACTTCATCATCCTCATCTTCCCTTGTCATTTAGATGAGGGTGTTCACATCATTTCATGAGTGTTAGCTTGTGTTAAAGAAACTTCGAGGTAGATCATCTTAGTATCGAAGATCGGAAGCAAAGCTTGCGACTTTCTCTTCGTGGAACCTCTCGAGAGTCCGGATCCCGATGATCGCAGCGAAGGGACCACAACACGGAGCATATGAAGTGAAGGACCGGATCTACAAAGGTTGTAATCCCTCTCACTTAGTGTTAAAGTGTTTAGCATGCAAGTTATCGCCTAATCTCTAGTTTAAAGTTCCGTATTCGGGTTGTTCGGCACGGCTAAATTTTTATTCGGGCATGGTTGATGCCTCGTAGACCCTTGTGCGCGTGCCTAGCAACCCTACAGTGGTATCAGAGCCAAGCTAGAGCTTTAGGCGAAGTCTGAACGAAGTTTAAAGTCCGATCGAAACCCGAAACCCCGATAAAACATGCTCTCTGGAAATTTTCTAAAAATTGGGATTTTTCCACATTAAAAATATCCAAAAATTACAGCAGGTAATTACAAGAATTACTGTGAAGCACGTGAGCGTAATTCGATCAAAGAGCCGCGGAACCGCGGCCCCACCCCAGCTTGCGCGGCGGTTCCGCGGCCACGTGATCGATTTGGCGCACGTGCTTTTCACAGTAACTCCTATTTTCTAATGTTGTATTTTCTGGAAATTTTTATTTTTTTTTATTCAACTGTTGAATTATCCAGGTTGTATTGGGGATTTAAAGTTTTGATCGGATATTATAACTTTGTTTAGTTTTGTCCGAATAACTTTTAGAAACTGTTAAAAAGTTCGAACAGATATCAATAACTCACTTTTTCCCCTGTCGGAAAATTTTTCAAAAGTTGGATTTTTCCTCGTGTTTAAGAATGTTCTAAGTCGTGCAAGTAACTCGGTGGACCCTCTAGAAGACAACAAACCTTAACTCGATTATGTGACCGTCTTGAACTGCCCTTTGAACCTTAGGGTTTGGGGCAGTACGGCGTGCCACATGTGAGGCGTTGGCTTGACCCTTCTACGGCTGGTTCATTGGTACTGTGGCATGTAATGGATGTTTTTAAACTGTTTTCAAGTGTTGAAATATATTGGGGAAATCTTGGGTGCTTGATGATTCGATCGGAAAGTTTAACTTTTTCTATTTATCTGGAATGTGATACAATAATTGGAATCTACAAGATAGTTATGAGATAAATAATTTGAATATTATAAACATAGCAGTTTAGTCTCAGATGATCGGTTGCCACGGAATTTTGATGTGATCAAAAGTCCGTCGCAATCACGTAGGGTACGCGAATACTCGCCGGGTAAACTTAATAGACAGCTACGCCCCATAGCCCCGACCAAGTGACTGTAGGAGAACCCCGTCGCCGAAAGCATCCGTTCGGGTGCTCGCGGCAGCGGTGTTCCGCCTTGGTGCACTTCGTCGACGGTATCGGGGGTGCGGCCGTCTACTAAAGTTTGCGACGAGCATTCCATCAGGACGTCGGGAATCTTGTTGAATTGCCCGACTTGGTATTGAAAAGAGTTTTCGATAAATGAGACTAAAATGCGGGGTTTATAATTGTTAGGCATGTGATGTCTAAGGAATTCATTTGGTTAGGCATGCGATGTCTAAGGAAGTTGCGGATTCCAACTGTTGTAGTTTTACACTTTCTTTTCTGTGACCGTAAGCGTAGTATGTGGTGTATCGCCGGCTTCGTTGCTATACATCAACGACAATCGGGATACGCATACTTGCTTACGTTGATGATATGTGATATTATGTGTTGCTGTGATATGTTGTATTGGATCGTCGCGTTTGAATAGCCGGGGGTTTTATGTGAGATGAGAGTTTTTCTTTTTCATTCATGTAAAATTCATTTGTATGTAATATTCTTTTATTGGGGCACTTCCAGGTAGCGGAAGATGTCACCGTTGTATATTATTTACTTTTCCGCATTAGGTAGACCCAAGGCGGGGAGCACAAGTAACCGGGTTCTAGGGTCCAGTGGGAGACCATCTCGAGGAGTCGAGACCGGGTCTCCTAACCCTAGAATTGGCAGTGTTACTTGCCGCTCTCGTAGGGGTCTAGGGATGTGGGTTTGGCTATTCATCGCGACCGTGGAATCCGTGTTTTATACAGGCTCGTATTGAAAACACGGACGTCCTAGTATATCCAATATTTCATATATGTTCTTCTGCTGCAATGTTCTGTGATGAGATCATATTACTGCCTGAGACGAATGTTTATATTATATATATGAGATATATGTTATATTGCAGATTTCGTTTCAAAAAGAGATGCTTGAGAAGCATAATTAAAATGGGACTTCATTAATGAGATTAATGAAATAAAATAAACCTAAGATGTTGTAGAAACTTGTTTATAAAAACTGGTAGCTACAGTTCTTGCTTTGCATAGCGGTGTTCCTTGTAGAACATCCAGCACCTTATTCGATAAGGAAAGGACCGAGATCCCTTCACCGGGAGTGACTCCTTTAGCAATAACTGGCAGATGCTACAAACTCGGTTTGTCTTTTGATTGCTTCTATAGTTTCTGCTTTGCATAGTGATATATATGATATATCCCGCACCTTATTCGATGAGGAAAGGGCCGACGATCCCTTCACCGGGAGTGACCCCTTTAGCAAAACTAGAAAAGCCTCAAAAACACTCCATTTAAAATCACTCGATTCTACAACGATATCAAGTTCATTACGCAAAGGGTTTTCTTAAAAACCTGTCGTAGCCCTCCGTCATTTCAGATAAGGACTGTTTAGTATTCGTGCTGCGTTTGTTGGCCTTTGTCAAGGCGTAGTGTGCGGTAGCTGAATAGTACTTATCTGCTTATGCATATGATGTGATTGATTTAGGGTAGTCGTGCGACCTTGTTGACCTCTGTCAAGGGTCGTGCGGGTGGGTTTACTTCAATCAGGAAATGACGGGTTGAACTTGACTAGCAGCCTATGGTTTGTTGACCTCTGTCAAGGTCATAGGACGCTTGGGCAAAATATTATTGGGAATTTCAAGTGTTGAAATTTGCAATGAGATTGCATACCTTCTATAAGATAGTTGGATCCCGATACCTGCTGCGAGTAAGAGTTACTCCTGGGAGAGTTTTACACATTGCAATTAGCCGATCAAGTAGGTGTCTAGAAAGGTGTTAACGGGGTTACGCCTCTGGGAAAACGAGGTTTACTGTAATTAGGTTCGTGCGAAAGCACGGGGGACCTCCCTCAAAGTACCGACACTGGCCTGGCTGAAAGATTGGCGAACTTGTAGCGTGTAATTAATCCCGGCTAGTCTTTCCTTTTAGGGTTTGAAGGAAGATTTGATTAAAACAGTGGGAGACATCCTGATTAGATATATTAGATAGCCAATCTAATCTTGCAAGAGCATAAGCTGAGTGTTTTCTTCTCTCTCTCTCCAGATAGCGACCATATCACGCCTTAATCAAGATAATAAAACGGATATATTGACCGAACCCGCTTGTTATACTGAGCTGGGGAACGTTGGTCCCGCTCCAACTTATAATTGTTATAAGACAGAGCAGGAAATTGGGGAATACCAGATTTCCCGTGCCGCCCAAACGAAGAAAGTGCATGTTGATGCATCATCTTCGGGTGTGTTCGTTACACAGAACTGTTTCTCAGTATCCTTTACGTCCTGGGTATGTGATACCGGAACAGGATCCCGCATATGTAATTTGTTACATTGGCTACAGATAGGTAAAGAACTGAGAACGGGTGATAAGTTTCATGAGACAGAAAACGGTGCAAGTGTTGCAGCCAAGTCTGTTGGTCACTGTCACCCTGTATTACCTGAATACATTGATTCTGAACAAATGTTATTAGATACCGAACCTGATGTACAAAATCATATCAGTCTCTTTATTAGTAAAGAAAGGATATAATTTTGTATTGATTGGATAATGTTTTGAACATTTCCTATATCAAGAGTTGATCGGTTCAGGCACGTTATCTAAAAGCATTGACGTTCTAAATCAAACTACAGTTCTTAGTATACAGAACACACACAAGAGGAATAGTTCAGAAATGAACGAATCCTTCTTGAGGCATTGTAGACTAGGTCATATCAATGCGACCCGACTGGCTGAAGTTACATAAAGATGCATATTTAAATTATTTTGAATTTACATCTTGTGAAACTTGCCAGTCATGTCACAAAGATAAGATGACCACAGCTCTGTTTATTGGAAACAGAGAAAGAGTTAGTGAACTTTTGGGATTGATACATGCTGATGTATGAAAGTCCCCTGTCTACACATGCCAAGACCGGTTCTTTTTACTTCATTACATTCTCTGATAATCTCTCAAGATTCAGACATATGTTCCTGTTGAAACACAAGTCCGAACCTTTTGAGATATTCACAGAATATAAGTTAGAAGTAGAGAACCAAAATACGGGTATAAGTATTATGTCCTTTGATGCGATCAAGGAGGAGAATACTTGAGCACGGAATTCCTGGACTATTCTAAAGGAGAATGAGATTCTCTCTCAGCATTACTCCTCCGTATATACCATAGCACGATGGTATATCGGGGCGGAGCAAACTCACCCTATTAGATATGGTGTGCTCTATGATGAGTACTACTGAGTTCCCTATTTCCTTTTGGGAGTTATGCACTTGTGAAGTTGCATACCTATTGAATAGGGTTCGAATCAAATAAGTTGCCTACCACTTCATATGCGATATGGAAAGGGAAGAGCCCATATCTTAAGTTTGTTAAGATTTGGGGTTGTCCGGCCTATGTCTAAAAGCAAAATCCGGACAAGCTCGAGGCAAGGTCTGTTATGTAGAACTGGAAGGGTTCCAGCTATACAAAATACAGCAGATGATTTGGTACAACCAAAGGATTCAGTAGATACCAACGAACCTCAGCCTCTCCGCCGATCTAGCAGGGTTCCTCACCCACCTGAGAGATACTTTAGTTTCTCTATGATAGTGGGAGCAAGGATTTCATCATGAGATGATGACCCAACTAGTTTCGAGCTGGCCATCAGGAGTAGGACTCTGTAAGAATGGCTAGATGCTTATCGATCTGAGATGGAATCCTTATACACCAACAAAGTATGGACTTTGGTTGCTTTATCTGAAGGGTTAAATTCCCATCAGGAGCGAGTATATCTTGAGAAGATTACTTGGTGTGCATGGAAAAGTTGAGACTTTCAAAGCTATGCTTAAGTCCATCCAGATCCTACTTGCCACGGCTACATACCATGACTACGATATCTGGTGGTTGGGTGTCATGACTGCTTTTCTAAATGATGTTTTAGAATAGAGCGTCTATAAGTACACAGCCAGAGGGCTTCGTAGACAGTGGGAGCAGCGGAAACGTGTGCAAGATGTTTTATATGATAAAACAGGCATCGCGGAGTTGGAACATCTGTTTTGATGTGGTAGTCAAAGAGTTTGACTTCATCAAAATGGTAGATGAACCTTGTATATACAAAAAGGTAGTAGAGAGTATGGTGGTGATCTTCGTAGAGTACGTGGACGACATACTCTTGATAGGGAAAGAGTTTCCTATGCTACGCTCGGTCAATCTCCGCTTATCACAAGGATTCTCCATATAGGATCAAGGTGATACCTCCTAAATCCTAGGTTTTGGATCTATGAGATAGATCTAATTGGATGTCAGGATACTCACTAGTTGTAGTGAGATGGTATCAATCGATCCTGGGGAGAATCACTGGAAAGGTTCCAGGGTGATAAGGACGACTGAATGTCAGTCGCAGGCTTGTCTATACCCTCAGTGGAGGGACGGTATGTTGGAAGAGTTCCAAGCTAGATACTGGGACATACTAGACGATTAAAGGCAAGATACATCGTTACCAAGGATGCTACCAAAGAGGCAGTCTGGATATATATAAGTTCATAAGATGAACTTTGTTCCTACCATTGTGTGACAATGGAGTTGTGGCTTATGCCAAGGAACTACCGTCCCATCAGAAATCCAGATATAATTCTTAGGCAGTATCACCTGATCATGGAGATGGTTGATCTCCAGGGAGATCGAGGTTAGAAGAGTAGATACAGAGGACAACAGCGCGGATCCACTCACAAAGGCCTTTTTCCCAGTAGAGACTTTTATGGGATGGTTGAGTATGAGATACTTCGACCGCAGCTAATTGTTGGGTATGTGATACCATAACAGATGGCCCTAGTGCAAGTGGGAGATTGTTAGTTATATGTATGCTCTAGAGGCCATTACTGTACATACGATGTATATTGTAATGGATGCTTGGACATATATAGGGAGGACTTTCTTGCTCGACATGATAGTATGCTATCTGGTTGTACTTTATCTTAACATGTACTCTGATTGTCTCTATATTGCATGTTGATAAAGCCCTTAGGATATGTACTCGACTACTGGGACTATGATGAGATCATACTAGTGGGGCCACGGTAGTCGACGAGTACATCCTATAACTGTTCCTAGTCGAGGGTGTATCGAGACAGGGCATCGATGCACCAGAGTAGACTAGCGTATACGCATCTTGACCCATATGATGGGCGATGGATGATCCCATATCCATCGGTGTTTGACATCAAGGATGGTGTACGGGTGCTCAGTGGAGACTGGGTACACTGGACGGACTCGCCGAGAACTCCCAGATGGTATTATACCATACGTCAGATGGCAGTTCTCCGGTGACACTGGTACAGAGTAGTCTGTTGACCCGAGATCGTCATAGAGTCTTGTGTGGTTCCCACTGTGCTTTGATTTCCATCATACCACGTCCAAGAGGGCGTGCAAAAAGGTGGCTTTTGGGTACAGTCCCGAATCACATGGAGGCAATGAGCGATAGGAGGGGATTCGTCTCTCCCGGTATAGGGAGTTGATGTTGTGCTGTGTTCGATTGGCTATAACCGGAAATCCCTGGCCAGGGTTGCTGAGATTTACTGGTAAGTGTTATCGGTAGTTTCTCGAACTGTTATAGACCTCAAATCGACACGACTTATCAAGCTACTGGGGTCTGACGTTTACCACCCCTAGGCGAGATATGCGACATATCAGACGACGAGACCGGACTGTACGGGAGTGTTACTGTTTGGATCCACAGGAGAATGTACAGGCTTGCTTGTTGATCTTCTGAGCGCTCAATACCTGGGTAGCTGTTACGTTCAGCTGACCGCTTGCAGCTTGTGGGTGTTTGATATGATCATCACCTACTGCCGGCGTATTGACGATTCTTTAGAGTCCTACACAGAGGTTTCTTGACTCAGGCAAAACGGAGTAGGAGCACATATGTGATATGTGCGGGACCGAGGATAATGCGGTATGTGATATCGTATTGTATTCTCGCGATATATGATATCAGCCGGGTCATCGGATCAAGTGTTGATTCGATGAATCGGTACGGATAAATATTAGCCGGTTATATGCGATATAGCCGGATTGTCGGATCAAGTGTTGATTCGATAATTTAATGTATAATAATATATGTGATATATTAAATTACATTAACTAATATTTGCTCACTAAAAGATTCTTTTTCTCACTCGGGTAATACATTGATATATATGCGATATATGTTAATTGTATTATTTTATTTTGTTACGGTAAATATTATATATGTGATATATAATATTGTAACATGATATGATAACTAATGCAACTCGTTCAGTGGAGTTTAAACTTGATTAGGGTTCGGATTAGGGTTAATCTTTCTAGAAGTTTCTAGAAGGATTTGTTTTGTTTTGTGAAAGATATTTGTTCATGACTCATTCTTTTATTTACCCAAAACCCTAACCCTAGTCAATTCTCTACATTGGTTAAGTGAACCATGGTTGCATAATCTATCATATTATTACTTCTCCTATTCATCACAAAAGGATAATATTATTGATCTTCTTCTTCCTCCTTCATTTTTCTTCCATGAAAAAGCTCACTAGATTTTTCAAAGGTGATGAATAAATATGAGAAAAAGAGAAATAAATAGAGCAAAATTCCTACTTCATCATCCTCATCTTCCCTTGTCATTTAGATGAGGGTGTTCACATCATTTCATGAGTGTTAGCTTGTGTTAAAGAAACTTCGAGGTAGATCATCTTAGTATCGAAGATCGGAAGCAAAGCTTGCGACTTTCTCTTCGTGGAACCTCTCGAGAGTCCGGATCCCGATGATCGCAGCGAAGGGACCACAACACGGAGCATATGAAGTGAAGGACCGGATCTACAAAGGTTGTAATCCCTCTCACTTAGTGTTAAAGTGTTTAGCATGCAAGTTATCGCCTAATCTCTAGTTTAAAGTTCCGTATTCGGGTTGTTCGGCACGGCTAAATTTTTATTCGGGCATGGTTGATGCCTCGTAGACCCTTGTGCGCGTGCCTAGCAACCCTACAGTGGTATCAGAGCCAAGCTAGAGCTTTAGGCGAAGTCTGAACGAAGTTTAAAGTCCGATCGAAACCCGAAACCCCGATAAAACATGCTCTCTGGAAATTTTCTAAAAATTGGGATTTTTCCACATTAAAAATATCCAAAAATTACAGCAGGTAATTACAAGAATTACTGTGAAGCACGTGAGCGTAATTCGATCAAAGAGCCGCGGAACCGCGGCCCCACCCCAGCTTGCGCGGCGGTTCCGCGGCCACGTGATCGATTTGGCGCACGTGCTTTTCACAGTAACTCCTATTTTCTAATGTTGTATTTTCTGGAAATTTTTATTTTTTTTTATTCAACTGTTGAATTATCCAGGTTGTATTGGGGATTTAAAGTTTTGATCGGATATTATAACTTTGTTTAGTTTTGTCCGAATAACTTTTAGAAACTGTTAAAAAGTTCGAACAGATATCAATAACTCACTTTTTCCCCTGTCGGAAAATTTTTCAAAAGTTGGATTTTTCCTCGTGTTTAAGAATGTTCTAAGTCGTGCAAGTAACTCGGTGGACCCTCTAGAAGACAACAAACCTTAACTCGATTATGTGACCGTCTTGAACTGCCCTTTGAACCTTAGGGTTTGGGGCAGTACGGCGTGCCACATGTGAGGCGTTGGCTTGACCCTTCTACGGCTGGTTCATTGGTACTGTGGCATGTAATGGATGTTTTTAAACTGTTTTCAAGTGTTGAAATATATTGGGGAAATCTTGGGTGCTTGATGATTCGATCGGAAAGTTTAACTTTTTCTATTTATCTGGAATGTGATACAATAATTGGAATCTACAAGATAGTTATGAGATAAATAATTTGAATATTATAAACATAGCAGTTTAGTCTCAGATGATCGGTTGCCACGGAATTTTGATGTGATCAAAAGTCCGTCGCAATCACGTAGGGTACGCGAATACTCGCCGGGTAAACTTAATAGACAGCTACGCCCCATAGCCCCGACCAAGTGACTGTAGGAGAACCCCGTCGCCGAAAGCATCCGTTCGGGTGCTCGCGGCAGCGGTGTTCCGCCTTGGTGCACTTCGTCGACGGTATCGGGGGTGCGGCCGTCTACTAAAGTTTGCGACGAGCATTCCATCAGGACGTCGGGAATCTTGTTGAATTGCCCGACTTGGTATTGAAAAGAGTTTTCGATAAATGAGACTAAAATGCGGGGTTTATAATTGTTAGGCATGTGATGTCTAAGGAATTCATTTGGTTAGGCATGCGATGTCTAAGGAAGTTGCGGATTCCAACTGTTGTAGTTTTACACTTTCTTTTCTGTGACCGTAAGCGTAGTATGTGGTGTATCGCCGGCTTCGTTGCTATACATCAACGACAATCGGGATACGCATACTTGCTTACGTTGATGATATGTTATATTATGTGTTGCTGTGATATGTTGTATTGGATCGTCGCGTTTGAATAGCCGGGGGTTTTATGTGAGATGAGAGTTTTTCTTTTTCATTCATGTAAAATTCATTTGTATGTAATATTCTTTTATTGGGGCACTTCCAGGTAGCGGAAGATGTCACCGTTGTATATTATTTACTTTTCCGCATTAGGTAGACCCAAGGCGGGGAGCACAAGTAACCGGGTTCTAGGGTCCAGTGGGAGACCATCTCGAGGAGTCGAGACCGGGTCTCCTAACCCTAGAATTGGCAGTGTTACTTGCCGCTCTCGTAGGGGTCTAGGGATGTGGGTTTGGCTATTCATCGCGACCGTGGAATCCGTGTTTTATACAGGCTCGTATTGAAAACACGGACGTCCTAGTATATCCAATATTTCATATATGTTCTTCTGCTGCAATGTTCTGTGATGAGATCATATTACTGCCTGAGACGAATGTTTATATTATATATATGAGATATATGTTATATTGCAGATTTCGTTTCAAAAAGAGATGCTTGAGAAGCATAATTAAAATGGGACTTCATTAATGAGATTAATGAAATAA
This sequence comes from Agapanthus africanus, assembly GCA_030015575.1. NCBI lineage: Eukaryota > Viridiplantae > Streptophyta > Magnoliopsida > Asparagales > Amaryllidaceae > Agapanthus > Agapanthus africanus. The sequence continues at coordinate 752,799,162 of CM057339.1, forward strand.
AATAAACCTAAGATGTTGTAGAAACTTGTTTATAAAAACTGGTAGCTACAGTTCTTGCTTTGCATAGCGGTGTTCCTTGTAGAACATCCAGCACCTTATTCGATAAGGAAAGGACCGAGATCCCTTCACCGGGAGTGACTCCTTTAGCAATAACTGGCAGATGCTACAAACTCGGTTTGTCTTTTGATTGCTTCTATAGTTTCTGCTTTGCATAGTGATATATATGATATATCCCGCACCTTATTCGATGAGGAAAGGGCCGACGATCCCTTCACCGGGAGTGACCCCTTTAGCAAAACTAGAAAAGCCTCAAAAACACTCCATTTAAAATCACTCGATTCTACAACGATATCAAGTTCATTACGCAAAGGGTTTTCTTAAAAACCTGTCGTAGCCCTCCGTCATTTCAGATAAGGACTGTTTAGTATTCGTGCTGCGTTTGTTGGCCTTTGTCAAGGCGTAGTGTGCGGTAGCTGAATAGTACTTATCTGCTTATGCATATGATGTGATTGATTTAGGGTAGTCGTGCGACCTTGTTGACCTCTGTCAAGGGTCGTGCGGGTGGGTTTACTTCAATCAGGAAATGACGGGTTGAACTTGACTAGCAGCCTATGGTTTGTTGACCTCTGTCAAGGTCATAGGACGCTTGGGCAAAATATTATTGGGAATTTCAAGTGTTGAAATTTGCAATGAGATTGCATACCTTCTATAAGATAGTTGGATCCCGATACCTGCTGCGAGTAAGAGTTACTCCTGGGAGAGTTTTACACATTGCAATTAGCCGATCAAGTAGGTGTCTAGAAAGGTGTTAACGGGGTTACGCCTCTGGGAAAACGAGGTTTACTGTAATTAGGTTCGTGCGAAAGCACGGGGGACCTCCCTCAAAGTACCGACACTGGCCTGGCTGAAAGATTGGCGAACTTGTAGCGTGTAATTAATCCCGGCTAGTCTTTCCTTTTAGGGTTTGAAGGAAGATTTGATTAAAACAGTGGGAGACATCCTGATTAGATATATTAGATAACCAATCTAATCTTGCAAGAGCATAAGCTGAGTGTTTTCTTCTCTCTCTCTCCAGATAGCGACCATATCACGCCTTAATCAAGATAATAAAACGGATATATTGACCGAACCCGCTTGTTATACTGAGCTGGGGAACGTTGGTCCCGCTCCAACTTATAATTGTTATAAGACAGAGCAGGAAATTGGGGAATACCAGATTTCCCGTGCCGCCCAAACGAAGAAAGTGCATGTTGATGCATCATCTTCGGGTGTGTTCGTTACACAGAACTGTTTCTCAGTATCCTTTACGTCCTGGGTATGTGATACCGGAACAGGATCCCGCATATGTAATTTGTTACATTGGCTACAGATAGGTAAAGAACTGAGAACGGGTGATAAGTTTCATGAGACAGAAAACGGTGCAAGTGTTGCAGCCAAGTCTGTTGGTCACTGTCACCCTGTATTACCTGAATACATTGATTCTGAACAAATGTTATTAGATACCGAACCTGATGTACAAAATCATATCAGTCTCTTTATTAGTAAAGAAAGGATATAATTTTGTATTGATTGGATAATGTTTTGAACATTTCCTATATCAAGAGTTGATCGGTTCAGGCACGTTATCTAAAAGCATTGACGTTCTAAATCAAACTACAGTTCTTAGTATACAGAACACACACAAGAGGAATAGTTCAGAAATGAACGAATCCTTCTTGAGGCATTGTAGACTAGGTCATATCAATGCGACCCGACTGGCTGAAGTTACATAAAGATGCATATTTAAATTATTTTGAATTTACATCTTGTGAAACTTGCCAGTCATGTCACAAAGATAAGATGACCACAGCTCTGTTTATTGGAAACAGAGAAAGAGTTAGTGAACTTTTGGGATTGATACATGCTGATGTATGAAAGTCCCCTGTCTACACATGCCAAGACCGGTTCTTTTTACTTCATTACATTCTCTGATAATCTCTCAAGATTCAGACATATGTTCCTGTTGAAACACAAGTCCGAACCTTTTGAGATATTCACAGAATATAAGTTAGAAGTAGAGAACCAAAATACGGGTATAAGTATTATGTCCTTTGATGCGATCAAGGAGGAGAATACTTGAGCACGGAATTCCTGGACTATTCTAAAGGAGAATGAGATTCTCTCTCAGCATTACTCCTCCGTATATACCATAGCACGATGGTATATCGGGGCGGAGCAAACTCACCCTATTAGATATGGTGTGCTCTATGATGAGTACTACTGAGTTCCCTATTTCCTTTTGGGAGTTATGCACTTGTGAAGTTGCATACCTATTGAATAGGGTTCGAATCAAATAAGTTGCCTACCACTTCATATGCGATATGGAAAGGGAAGAGCCCATATCTTAAGTTTGTTAAGATTTGGGGTTGTCCGGCCTATGTCTAAAAGCAAAATCCGGACAAGCTCGAGGCAAGGTCTGTTATGTAGAACTGGAAGGGTTCCAGCTATACAAAATACAGCAGATGATTTGGTACAACCAAAGGATTCAGTAGATACCAACGAACCTCAGCCTCTCCGCCGATCTAGCAGGGTTCCTCACCCACCTGAGAGATACTTTAGTTTCTCTATGATAGTGGGAGCAAGGATTTCATCATGAGATGATGACCCAACTAGTTTCGAGCTGGCCATCAGGAGTAGGACTCTGTAAGAATGGCTAGATGCTTATCGATCTGAGATGGAATCCTTATACACCAACAAAGTATGGACTTTGGTTGCTTTATCTGAAGGGTTAAATTCCCATCAGGAGCGAGTATATCTTGAGAAGATTACTTGGTGTGCATGGAAAAGTTGAGACTTTCAAAGCTATGCTTAAGTCCATCCAGATCCTACTTGCCACGGCTACATACCATGACTACGATATCTGGTGGTTGGGTGTCATGACTGCTTTTCTAAATGATGTTTTAGAATAGAGCGTCTATAAGTACACAGCCAGAGGGCTTCGTAGACAGTGGGAGCAGCGGAAACGTGTGCAAGATGTTTTATATGATAAAACAGGCATCGCGGAGTTGGAACATCTGTTTTGATGTGGTAGTCAAAGAGTTTGACTTCATCAAAATGGTAGATGAACCTTGTATATACAAAAAGGTAGTAGAGAGTATGGTGGTGATCTTCGTAGAGTACGTGGACGACATACTCTTGATAGGGAAAGAGTTTCCTATGCTACGCTCGGTCAATCTCCGCTTATCACAAGGATTCTCCATATAGGATCAAGGTGATACCTCCTAAATCCTAGGTTTTGGATCTATGAGATAGATCTAATTGGATGTTAGGATACTCACTAGTTGTAGTGAGATGGTATCAATCGATCCTGGGGAGAATCACTGGAAAGGTTCCAGGGTGATAAGGACGACTGAATGTCAGTCGCAGGCTTGTCTATACCCTCAGTGGAGGGACGGTATGTTGGAAGAGTTCCAAGCTAGATACTGGGACATACTAGACGATTAAAGGCAAGATACATCGTTACCAAGGATGCTACCAAAGAGGCAGTCTGGATATATATAAGTTCATAAGATGAACTTTGTTCCTACCATTGTGTGACAATGGAGTTGTGGCTTATGCCAAGGAACTACCGTCCCATCAGAAATCCAGATATAATTCTTAGGCAGTATCACCTGATCATGGAGATGGTTGATCTCCAGGGAGATCGAGGTTAGAAGAGTAGATACAGAGGACAACAGCGCGGATCCACTCACAAAGGCCTTTTTCCCAGTAGAGACTTTTATGGGATGGTTGAGTATGAGATACTTCGACCGCAGCTAATTGTTGGGTATGTGATACCATAACAGATGGCCCTAGTGCAAGTGGGAGATTGTTAGTTATATGTATGCTCTAGAGGCCATTACTGTACATACGATGTATATTGTAATGGATGCTTGGACATATATAGGGAGGACTTTCTTGCTCGACATGATAGTATGCTATCTGGTTGTACTTTATCTTAACATGTACTCTGATTGTCTCTATATTGCATGTTGATAAAGCCCTTAGGATATGTACTCGACTACTGGGACTATGATGAGATCATACTAGTGGGGCCACGGTAGTCGACGAGTACATCCTATAACTGTTCCTAGTCGAGGGTGTATCGAGACAGGGCATCGATGCACCAGAGTAGACTAGCGTATACGCATCTTGACCCATATGATGGGCGATGGATGATCCCATATCCATCGGTGTTTGACATCAAGGATGGTGTACGGGTGCTCAGTGGAGACTGGGTACACTGGACGGACTCGCCGAGAACTCCCAGATGGTATTATACCATACGTCAGATGGCAGTTCTCCGGTGACACTGGTACAGAGTAGTCTGTTGACCCGAGATCGTCATAGAGTCTTGTGTGGTTCCCACTGTGCTTTGATTTCCATCATACCACGTCCAAGAGGGCGTGCAAAAAGGTGGCTTTTGGGTACAGTCCCGAATCACATGGAGGCAATGAGCGATAGGAGGGGATTCGTCTCTCCCGGTATAGGGAGTTGATGTTGTGCTGTGTTCGATTGGCTATAACCGGAAATCCCTGGCCAGGGTTGCTGAGATTTACTGGTAAGTGTTATCGGTAGTTTCTCGAACTGTTATAGACCTCAAATCGACACGACTTATCAAGCTACTGGGGTCTGACGTTTACCACCCCTAGGCGAGATATGCGACATATCAGACGACGAGACCGGACTGTACGGGAGTGTTACTGTTTGGATCCACAGGAGAATGTACAGGCTTGCTTGTTGATCTTCTGAGCGCTCAATACCTGGGTAGCTGTTACGTTCAGCTGACCGCTTGCAGCTTGTGGGTGTTTGATATGATCATCACCTACTGCCGGCGTATTGACGATTCTTTAGAGTCCTACACAGAGGTTTCTTGACTCAGGCAAAACGGAGTAGGAGCACATATGTGATATGTGCGGGACCGAGGATAATGCGGTATGTGATATCGTATTGTATTCTCGCGATATATGATATCAGCCGGGTCATCGGATCAAGTGTTGATTCGATGAATCGGTACGGATAAATATTAGCCGGTTATATGCGATATAGCCGGATTGTCGGATCAAGTGTTGATTCGATAATTTAATGTATAATAATATATGTGATATATTAAATTACATTAACTAATATTTGCTCACTAAAAGATTCTTTTTCTCACTCGGGTAATACATTGATATATATGCGATATATGTTAATTGTATTATTTTATTTTGTTACGGTAAATATTATATATGTGATATATAATATTGTAACATGATATGATAACTAATGCAACTCGTTCAGTGGAGTTTAAACTTGATTAGGGTTCGGATTAGGGTTAATCTTTCTAGAAGTTTCTAGAAGGATTTGTTTTGTTTTGTGAAAGATATTTGTTCATGACTCATTCTTTTATTTACCCAAAACCCTAACCCTAGTCAATTCTCTACATTGGTTAAGTGAACCATGGTTGCATAATCTATCATATTATTACTTCTCCTATTCATCACAAAAGGATAATATTATTGATCTTCTTCTTCCTCCTTCATTTTTCTTCCATGAAAAAGCTCACTAGATTTTTCAAAGGTGATGAATAAATATGAGAAAAAGAGAAATAAATAGAGCAAAATTCCTACTTCATCATCCTCATCTTCCCTTGTCATTTAGATAAGGGTGTTCACATCATTTCATGAGTGTTAGCTTGTGTTAAAGAAACTTCGAGGTAGATCATCTTAGTATCGAAGATCGGAAGCAAAGCTTGCGACTTTCTCTTCGTGGAACCTCTCGAGAGTCCGGATCCCGATGATCGCAGCGAAGGGACCACAACACGGAGCATATGAAGTGAAGGACCGGATCTACAAAGGTTGTAATCCCTCTCACTTAGTGTTAAAGTGTTTAGCATGCAAGTTATCGCCTAATCTCTAGTTTAAAGTTCCGTATTCGGGTTGTTCGGCACGGCTAAATTTTTATTCGGGCATGGTTGATGCCTCGTAGACCCTTGTGCGCGTGCCTAGCAACCCTACAGTGGTATCAGAGCCAAGCTAGAGCTTTAGGCGAAGTCTGAACGAAGTTTAAAGTCCGATCGAAACCCGAAACCCCGATAAAACATGCTCTCTGGAAATTTTCTAAAAATTGGGATTTTTCCACATTAAAAATATCCAAAAATTACAGCAGGTAATTACAAGAATTACTGTGAAGCACGTGAGCGTAATTCGATCAAAGAGCCGCGGAACCGCGGCCCCACCCCAGCTTGCGCGGCGGTTCCGCGGCCACGTGATCGATTTGGCGCACGTGCTTTTCACAGTAACTCCTATTTTCTAATGTTGTATTTTCTGGAAATTTTTATTTTTTTTTATTCAACTGTTGAATTATCCAGGTTGTATTGGGGATTTAAAGTTTTGATCGGATATTATAACTTTGTTTAGTTTTGTCCGAATAACTTTTAGAAACTGTTAAAAAGTTCGAACAGATATCAATAACTCACTTTTTCCCCTGTCGGAAAATTTTTCAAAAGTTGGATTTTTCCTCGTGTTTAAGAATGTTCTAAGTCGTGCAAGTAACTCGGTGGACCCTCTAGAAGACAACAAACCTTAACTCGATTATGTGACCGTCTTGAACTGCCCTTTGAACCTTAGGGTTTGGGGCAGTACGGCGTGCCACATGTGAGGCGTTGGCTTGACCCTTCTACGGCTGGTTCATTGGTACTGTGGCATGTAATGGATGTTTTTAAACTGTTTTCAAGTGTTGAAATATATTGGGGAAATCTTGGGTGCTTGATGATTCGATCGGAAAGTTTAACTTTTTCTATTTATCTGGAATGTGATACAATAATTGGAATCTACAAGATAGTTATGAGATAAATAATTTGAATATTATAAACATAGCAGTTTAGTCTCAGATGATCGGTTGCCACGGAATTTTGATGTGATCAAAAGTCCGTCGCAATCACGTAGGGTACGCGAATACTCGCCGGGTAAACTTAATAGACAGCTACGCCCCATAGCCCCGACCAAGTGACTGTAGGAGAACCCCGTCGCCGAAAGCATCCGTTCGGGTGCTCGCGGCAGCGGTGTTCCGCCTTGGTGCACTTCGTCGACGGTATCGGGGGTGCGGCCGTCTACTAAAGTTTGCGACGAGCATTCCATCAGGACGTCGGGAATCTTGTTGAATTGCCCGACTTGGTATTGAAAAGAGTTTTCGATAAATGAGACTAAAATGCGGGGTTTATAATTGTTAGGCATGTGATGTCTAAGGAATTCATTTGGTTAGGCATGCGATGTCTAAGGAAGTTGCGGATTCCAACTGTTGTAGTTTTACACTTTCTTTTCTGTGACCGTAAGCGTAGTATGTGGTGTATCGCCGGCTTCGTTGCTATACATCAACGACAATCGGGATACGCATACTTGCTTACGTTGATGATATGTGATATTATGTGTTGCTGTGATATGTTGTATTGGATCGTCGCGTTTGAATAGCCGGGGGTTTTATGTGAGATGAGAGTTTTTCTTTTTCATTCATGTAAAATTCATTTGTATGTAATATTCTTTTATTGGGGCACTTCCAGGTAGCGGAAGATGTCACCGTTGTATATTATTTACTTTTCCGCATTAGGTAGACCCAAGGCGGGGAGCACAAGTAACCGGGTTCTAGGGTCCAGTGGGAGACCATCTCGAGGAGTCGAGACCGGGTCTCCTAACCCTAGAATTGGCAGTGTTACTTGCCGCTCTCGTAGGGGTCTAGGGATGTGGGTTTGGCTATTCATCGCGACCGTGGAATCCGTGTTTTATACAGGCTCGTATTGAAAACACGGACGTCCTAGTATATCCAATATTTCATATATGTTCTTCTGCTGCAATGTTCTGTGATGAGATCATATTACTGCCTGAGACGAATGTTTATATTATATATATGAGATATATGTTATATTGCAGATTTCGTTTCAAAAAGAGATGCTTGAGAAGCATAATTAAAATGGGACTTCATTAATGAGATTAATGAAATAAAATAAACCTAAGATGTTGTAGAAACTTGTTTATAAAAACTGGTAGCTACAGTTCTTGCTTTGCATAGCGGTGTTCCTTGTAGAACATCCAGCACCTTATTCGATAAGGAAAGGACCGAGATCCCTTCACCGGGAGTGACTCCTTTAGCAATAACTGGCAGATGCTACAAACTCGGTTTGTCTTTTGATTGCTTCTATAGTTTCTGCTTTGCATAGTGATATATATGATATATCCCGCACCTTATTCGATGAGGAAAGGGCCGACGATCCCTTCACCGGGAGTGACCCCTTTAGCAAAACTAGAAAAGCCTCAAAAACACTCCATTTAAAATCACTCGATTCTACAACGATATCAAGTTCATTACGCAAAGGGTTTTCTTAAAAACCTGTCGTAGCCCTCCGTCATTTCAGATAAGGACTGTTTAGTATTCGTGCTGCGTTTGTTGGCCTTTGTCAAGGCGTAGTGTGCGGTAGCTGAATAGTACTTATCTGCTTATGCATATGATGTGATTGATTTAGGGTAGTCGTGCGACCTTGTTGACCTCTGTCAAGGGTCGTGCGGGTGGGTTTACTTCAATCAGGAAATGACGGGTTGAACTTGACTAGCAGCCTATGGTTTGTTGACCTCTGTCAAGGTCATAGGACGCTTGGGCAAAATATTATTGGGAATTTCAAGTGTTGAAATTTGCAATGAGATTGCATACCTTCTATAAGATAGTTGGATCCCGATACCTGCTGCGAGTAAGAGTTACTCCTGGGAGAGTTTTACACATTGCAATTAGCCGATCAAGTAGGTGTCTAGAAAGGTGTTAACGGGGTTACGCCTCTGGGAAAACGAGGTTTACTGTAATTAGGTTCGTGCGAAAGCACGGGGGACCTCCCTCAAAGTACCGACACTGGCCTGGCTGAAAGATTGGCGAACTTGTAGCGTGTAATTAATCCCGGCTAGTCTTTCCTTTTAGGGTTTGAAGGAAGATTTGATTAAAACAGTGGGAGACATCCTGATTAGATATATTAGATAACCAATCTAATCTTGCAAGAGCATAAGCTGAGTGTTTTCTTCTCTCTCTCTCCAGATAGCGACCATATCACGCCTTAATCAAGATAATAAAACGGATATATTGACCGAACCCGCTTGTTATACTGAGCTGGGGAACGTTGGTCCCGCTCCAACTTATAATTGTTATAAGACAGAGCAGGAAATTGGGGAATACCAGATTTCCCGTGCCGCCCAAACGAAGAAAGTGCATGTTGATGCATCATCTTCGGGTGTGTTCGTTACACAGAACTGTTTCTCAGTATCCTTTACGTCCTGGGTATGTGATACCGGAACAGGATCCCGCATATGTAATTTGTTACATTGGCTACAGATAGGTAAAGAACTGAGAACGGGTGATAAGTTTCATGAGACAGAAAACGGTGCAAGTGTTGCAGCCAAGTCTGTTGGTCACTGTCACCCTGTATTACCTGAATACATTGATTCTGAACAAATGTTATTAGATACCGAACCTGATGTACAAAATCATATCAGTCTCTTTATTAGTAAAGAAAGGATATAATTTTGTATTGATTGGATAATGTTTTGAACATTTCCTATATCAAGAGTTGATCGGTTCAGGCACGTTATCTAAAAGCATTGACGTTCTAAATCAAACTACAGTTCTTAGTATACAGAACACACACAAGAGGAATAGTTCAGAAATGAACGAATCCTTCTTGAGGCATTGTAGACTAGGTCATATCAATGCGACCCGACTGGCTGAAGTTACATAAAGATGCATATTTAAATTATTTTGAATTTACATCTTGTGAAACTTGCCAGTCATGTCACAAAGATAAGATGACCACAGCTCTGTTTATTGGAAACAGAGAAAGAGTTAGTGAACTTTTGGGATTGATACATGCTGATGTATGAAAGTCCCCTGTCTACACATGCCAAGACCGGTTCTTTTTACTTCATTACATTCTCTGATAATCTCTCAAGATTCAGACATATGTTCCTGTTGAAACACAAGTCCGAACCTTTTGAGATATTCACAGAATATAAGTTAGAAGTAGAGAACCAAAATACGGGTATAAGTATTATGTCCTTTGATGCGATCAAGGAGGAGAATACTTGAGCACGGAATTCCTGGACTATTCTAAAGGAGAATGAGATTCTCTCTCAGCATTACTCCTCCGTATATACCATAGCACGATGGTATATCGGGGCGGAGCAAACTCACCCTATTAGATATGGTGTGCTCTATGATGAGTACTACTGAGTTCCCTATTTCCTTTTGGGAGTTATGCACTTGTGAAGTTGCATACCTATTGAATAGGGTTCGAATCAAATAAGTTGCCTACCACTTCATATGCGATATGGAAAGGGAAGAGCCCATATCTTAAGTTTGTTAAGATTTGGGGTTGTCCGGCCTATGTCTAAAAGCAAAATCCGGACAAGCTCGAGGCAAGGTCTGTTATGTAGAACTGGAAGGGTTCCAGCTATACAAAATACAGCAGATGATTTGGTACAACCAAAGGATTCAGTAGATACCAACGAACCTCAGCCTCTCCGCCGATCTAGCAGGGTTCCTCACCCACCTGAGAGATACTTTAGTTTCTCTATGATAGTGGGAGCAAGGATTTCATCATGAGATGATGACCCAACTAGTTTCGAGCTGGCCATCAGGAGTAGGACTCTGTAAGAATGGCTAGATGCTTATCGATCTGAGATGGAATCCTTATACACCAACAAAGTATGGACTTTGGTTGCTTTATCTGAAGGGTTAAATTCCCATCAGGAGCGAGTATATCTTGAGAAGATTACTTGGTGTGCATGGAAAAGTTGAGACTTTCAAAGCTATGCTTAAGTCCATCCAGATCCTACTTGCCACGGCTACATACCATGACTACGATATCTGGTGGTTGGGTGTCATGACTGCTTTTCTAAATGATGTTTTAGAATAGAGCGTCTATAAGTACACAGCCAGAGGGCTTCGTAGACAGTGGGAGCAGCGGAAACGTGTGCAAGATGTTTTATATGATAAAACAGGCATCGCGGAGTTGGAACATCTGTTTTGATGTGGTAGTCAAAGAGTTTGACTTCATCAAAATGGTAGATGAACCTTGTATATACAAAAAGGTAGTAGAGAGTATGGTGGTGATCTTCGTAGAGTACGTGGACGACATACTCTTGATAGGGAAAGAGTTTCCTATGCTACGCTCGGTCAATCTCCGCTTATCACAAGGATTCTCCATATAGGATCAAGGTGATACCTCCTAAATCCTAGGTTTTGGATCTATGAGATAGATCTAATTGGATGTTAGGATACTCACTAGTTGTAGTGAGATGGTATCAATCGATCCTGGGGAGAATCACTGGAAAGGTTCCAGGGTGATAAGGACGACTGAATGTCAGTCGCAGGCTTGTCTATACCCTCAGTGGAGGGACGGTATGTTGGAAGAGTTCCAAGCTAGATACTGGGACATACTAGACGATTAAAGGCAAGATACATCGTTACCAAGGATGCTACCAAAGAGGCAGTCTGGATATATATAAGTTCATAAGATGAACTTTGTTCCTACCATTGTGTGACAATGGAGTTGTGGCTTATGCCAAGGAACTACCGTCCCATCAGAAATCCAGATATAATTCTTAGGCAGTATCACCTGATCATGGAGATGGTTGATCTCCAGGGAGATCGAGGTTAGAAGAGTAGATACAGAGGACAACAGCGCGGATCCACTCACAAAGGCCTTTTTCCCAGTAGAGACTTTTATGGGATGGTTGAGTATGAGATACTTCGACCGCAGCTAATTGTTGGGTATGTGATACCATAACAGATGGCCCTAGTGCAAGTGGGAGATTGTTAGTTATATGTATGCTCTAGAGGCCATTACTGTACATACGATGTATATTGTAATGGATGCTTGGACATATATAGGGAGGACTTTCTTGCTCGACATGATAGTATGCTATCTGGTTGTACTTTATCTTAACATGTACTCTGATTGTCTCTATATTGCATGTTGATAAAGCCCTTAGGATATGTACTCGACTACTGGGACTATGATGAGATCATACTAGTGGGGCCACGGTAGTCGACGAGTACATCCTATAACTGTTCCTAGTCGAGGGTGTATCGAGACAGGGCATCGATGCACCAGAGTAGACTAGCGTATACGCATCTTGACCCATATGATGGGCGATGGATGATCCCATATCCATCGGTGTTTGACATCAAGGATGGTGTACGGGTGCTCAGTGGAGACTGGGTACACTGGACGGACTCGCCGAGAACTCCCAGATGGTATTATACCATACGTCAGATGGCAGTTCTCCGGTGACACTGGTACAGAGTAGTCTGTTGACCCGAGATCGTCATAGAGTCTTGTGTGGTTCCCACTGTGCTTTGATTTCCATCATACCACGTCCAAGAGGGCGTGCAAAAAGGTGGCTTTTGGGTACAGTCCCGAATCACATGGAGGCAATGAGCGATAGGAGGGGATTCGTCTCTCCCGGTATAGGGAGTTGATGTTGTGCTGTGTTCGATTGGCTATAACCGGAAATCCCTGGCCAGGGTTGCTGAGATTTACTGGTAAGTGTTATCGGTAGTTTCTCGAACTGTTATAGACCTCAAATCGACACGACTTATCAAGCTACTGGGGTCTGACGTTTACCACCCCTAGGCGAGATATGCGACATATCAGACGACGAGACCGGACTGTACGGGAGTGTTACTGTTTGGATCCACAGGAGAATGTACAGGCTTGCTTGTTGATCTTCTGAGCGCTCAATACCTGGGTAGCTGTTACGTTCAGCTGACCGCTTGCAGCTTGTGGGTGTTTGATATGATCATCACCTACTGCCGGCGTATTGACGATTCTTTAGAGTCCTACACAGAGGTTTCTTGACTCAGGCAAAACGGAGTAGGAGCACATATGTGATATGTGCGGGACCGAGGATAATGCGGTATGTGATATCGTATTGTATTCTCGCGATATATGATATCAGCCGGGTCATCGGATCAAGTGTTGATTCGATGAATCGGTACGGATAAATATTAGCCGGTTATATGCGATATAGCCGGATTGTCGGATCAAGTGTTGATTCGATAATTTAATGTATAATAATATATGTGATATATTAAATTACATTAACTAATATTTGCTCACTAAAAGATTCTTTTTCTCACTCGGGTAATACATTGATATATATGCGATATATGTTAATTGTATTATTTTATTTTGTTACGGTAAATATTATATATGTGATATATAATATTGTAACATGATATGATAACTAATGCAACTCGTTCAGTGGAGTTTAAACTTGATTAGGGTTCGGATTAGGGTTAATCTTTCTAGAAGTTTCTAGAAGGATTTGTTTTGTTTTGTGAAAGATATTTGTTCATGACTCATTCTTTTATTTACCCAAAACCCTAACCCTAGTCAATTCTCTACATTGGTTAAGTGAACCATGGTTGCATAATCTATCATATTATTACTTCTCCTATTCATCACAAAAGGATAATATTATTGATCTTCTTCTTCCTCCTTCATTTTTCTTCCATGAAAAAGCTCACTAGATTTTTCAAAGGTGATGAATAAATATGAGAAAAAGAGAAATAAATAGAGCAAAATTCCTACTTCATCATCCTCATCTTCCCTTGTCATTTAGATGAGGGTGTTCACATCATTTCATGAGTGTTAGCTTGTGTTAAAGAAACTTCGAGGTAGATCATCTTAGTATCGAAGATCGGAAGCAAAGCTTGCGACTTTCTCTTCGTGGAACCTCTCGAGAGTCCGGATCCCGATGATCGCAGCGAAGGGACCACAACACGGAGCATATGAAGTGAAGGACCGGATCTACAAAGGTTGTAATCCCTCTCACTTAGTGTTAAAGTGTTTAGCATGCAAGTTATCGCCTAATCTCTAGTTTAAAATTCCGTATTCGGGTTGTTCGGCACGGCTAAATTTTTATTCGGGCATGGTTGATGCCTCGTAGACCCTTGTGCGCGTGCCTAGCAACCCTACACAGAGTTGGTCATATGACCTGCGGTATAACGTGTCATTTACAGACACATATCGGAGAGCTCTTTTCTTCAGCTGAATCCTCGCAGATTTTTCTTCGGGCAGCTTGTCGTGTCGGAGGTACTCTATGAAGGGTTCTCTCCAATCGGGCTCGTCTTGGATGATCGAAGCTTCTTCCGCAGGACTGCAATTTTTTTCCGCATTTTTCTCTTCTCGTAGAGAGACTGGGGGTAGAATTTGCCGATTCCTGACTGTGATCAAAATTTCGTCCATGTCAAGATCAGCCAGCTCCTTGGCTAAGCGAGCGAGTATGTCGGCTTTTCCGTTCAACGCTCTGGGGATTCTCATTAGTCAATATGAGTGAACTGTTTCATGAGTTCCACCACCCGGCCTCTGTACCGAGCTAACTCGGGTTTGTATATCTTATAGTCGCCGCTTACTTGGTTGACGACAAGCTGGGAGTCACCGTAAACCCGTAGCCGAAGGATTTCCATTTCTATGGCGAGTTCCAAACCAGCTATCAGAGCTTCATACTCAGCTTCATTGTTTGTCCAAGGCTCGGTGAGAGCAAAAGAACGCCGTAGGGTTCCCATTGATGGCGTGATGAACACCAATCCTATCCCCGCTTTTACCTCCAGGACACTTGACTTACTGGAGGTCCTTATTGACGAGGCTCCATCGAAGTAGAGCTCCCAACATGGCTCATCTTCCTCGAGGTGCTGCACTTGTTCATCGGGTAACTCACAATTTAGCGGCGACCCTTCTGGTATGGGATGAGCAGCGAGAAAGTCTGCAAGAGCTTGCCCTTTTACTGCTTTCTGAGGAGTGTAAACTATGTCAAACTCAAGTAGCATAACAGCCCATCTTGCCATTCTGCCGGCTAGGCTCGCTTTGGTCATCAAGTGTTTGAGCGGGTCGACCTTGGAGATCAGCATAACCCGATGAGCGAGCAAATAGTGCCTCAGCTTCTTCACAGCAAATATTAGATCGAGGCATTGCTTTTCGATTGGGGAGTAGTTGTGTTCCGCCTCGACTAGAGTTCGACTGAGGTAGTAGAGGGCATTTTCTTTTCCTTCCTCGTTATTCTGGGCAAGGAGCGCACCGAGCGACTCGTCCAGCACGGCAGTGTAGAGAATCAGCGGTTTATTTGGAATGGGAGCGGCCGGCACTGGAGGGTGCAACAAGTATTGTTTGATGCTTTCGAACGCTACTTGACATTCGGCATCCCAAATAAAAGGAGCTCCTTTCTTCATGAGCTTTGAGAAGGGCCTACATCTCCCCGATAAATTTGAGATAAACCTCCGTATATAAGCAAGCTTGCCTTGAAAAGATCTTAGCTGCGTCAGACTCTTCGGAGGGGGCATCTCCATGATGGCCTTTATCTTTGATGGGTCAACTTCGATCCCTCGATGTCGGACTATGAAGCCCAGGAATTTTCCTGATGACACGCCAAAAGCGCACTTCAGAGGATTCATCTTCAGATCGTATTCCCTCAGTCTGGTGAGAACGGTCCTGAGATCTTGGATATGATCGGCCTTGTCTTTAGTCTTGACGACCAGATCATCAACATAGCATTCGACGACTTTATGGATTAGGTCATCAAAGATATTAGTCATTGCCCTTTGATATGTAGCACCTGCGTTCTTCAGTCCGAATGGCATTACCTTGTAGCAATATATTCCGATCGGGGTTCGAAATGCTGTGTGCTTCTCATCCTCAGGCGACATCTTGATCTGATTATATCCAGACGAGCCGTCCATAAAGGTGAACGGTTCATAATTTGAGGTGTCATCGACCATCATTTCCATGACCGGTAGCGGGAAGTCGTCTTTAGGACATGCCTTGTTGAGGTCCCTGAAATCGACACAAACTCGGATCTGCCCATTTTTCTTCTTCACTGGGACTATGCATGCGATCCAGTCTGCATATTTCTCTTCCCTGATGAAGCCGGCATCGATGAGTTTCTTGGTTTCCTCGGTGACCTTTTTTTCCAACTCCCTTCTCATTCTTCGAGGAGCTTGTTTGACTGGCTTAGCATCAGGAGATATAGCCAGCTTATGCACGGCTAGCTCAGGGGAAAGGCCAGGCATTTCTTTGTACGTCCACGCGAAGCAGTCGACGAACTCACATAGTAGGGCAATTATCTGCTCTTTCATTTCCTCCGACAAGAGTGAGCTGATGTAGGTCGGCCTTGGATTATCGGACGTTCCTAAGTCAATCTCGGTTAGCTCATCAAAGGTTGCTTGTCCGCCATCTTCGAGCTCTTGAGGAGCTTCTTCTGGCTCGGCCATCTCGTCATCATCATTTGATCTTTCGCTGGCCTCACCAACATGGATCATGTAGCACGCTTTGGAATCAGGTTGAATGTAGCCTATGCCCCGTCTATCTGGAATTCGTCCATCGATGAGTGCTCGGACCTGGGGCGGATACCATAGCCCTTCGTAAAACTTTGCTTCGGACTCTGTTTGATATAACCGGCATCCGCACTTCTTAAAGTATTCCCTCATCTCGGACGCATAGTATCTGGGATTGAGGACGGCTCTTATGCCTCTCTCATAGGAAAGGCACACGACAGAAAGGTCGTCCGGGTGCACAACGGGGTTTGACCCGTAAAACAGGATGCCCTTCTGTCCATTTTTCCTTCCGGGCACGTAGAAAGTTTTCAGCTGGTCCACGGTAGAGACTGACAATGCGTCGAGCTCTTTGCACATCCGTTCCGGCACCCTTGTGATGGCCAGGGGCCCTTCTGCGACTTCGAAGGTCTCTCGTAGTTTCGCTTGCTGCATGGGGGGCCGATCTGCACAGCTGTTGCACGGCAGGTCCTCTTCTTCTGACTCTTCAGTGTCACTGCCAAGATGAGGGCGGACTTTGCTGCTAGATGGGCCTTCAGTAACAGATTCGTCCGTATCGCTGCCGAAATGAGGGCGAGTTTTGCGGAAGGACGGGCTTCCAGCGTCGGACTCATCAGTGTCGCTGCCGAAATGCGGGCGCACTTGGGTATTCTTGCTTTTGAAAGTGATAGCCGGCGCAGATTTGCTTTTGAGTCTTGGGGCCGTTCTATCCTTAGTCGGTTGTGGCTTAGCATTTTGGTGGTTCGTAAAGTACCGAGAATCTTCATATCGGACTTCATGAACACCGAACAGCTGGATGTCTCCGTCAATGCGTCTTTCTTCGCCATTTTTAGTATACTTCATGCATTGATGGAGAGTTGACGGAATGATGCCGTAATCGTGGAGCCACGGCCGCCCCAAGCGAATCTTATAAGATGTGTCGGCGTCGATCACGTATATCTTAGCTTCAGTTTGCAGATCCCCAAATTTGATTGGCAAAGCTATAGACCCCAGAACTTGCTGGCAATTTTGGTTGAAGCCTTGAATGACAATCCTTTCCCTTGACAGGTGTCGGACGTCCATTGACAAACTCTTCAGAGTTCGCAAGTTCATGATGTTTACTGAGGACCCCGGATCAATCAATATGCGATTAATTCGATCTCCGTCGCTGTACCCGGTCACGTAAAGCGGCCGATTATGCTCAGCCGTTCCCAGTAGCAAGTCTTCATCCTTAAATGTGACTGCGGCGACCTGCAAAGCGTGTTGGGCTTCTTTCATATTAATTTCCGCAAAGTGAGCCTGATACCGCTCGGGGTTTTGTAGAGCGTGGATGAGAACATCTCTAAGCTCCTTAGATAGGACCAAGGCGTCGTAGATGCTCAGGAGAAACGGAAGCTTCCGGAGATGCGCCAAGACATTATAGTCCACCGAGGAAGGACTTATGTTTTCATCAGCCGGTTCTCTGCCATCTTCTTCATTAGCGACTTGTTTTTCCTTCCCTTTTGGGGCGTTGCCCTGACTTTGCGGTAGAGCCCTGCCGCTTCTGAGCTGGATTTGATTGGCCTTTGTGGTGAGCTCCTCGTCCTCTTCCGGAAAACAGAGATCATCCTCGAAGTCGCTGCCAAGATGGATGGCATAGCAGGTCACTACTGGGATCTCTTCATTGGAGTCTTCTTCTAACTCCTCCAGAATTGCAGCCGCTTGTACAGGGAAGAACTCCTTCAATCGAATCAATGTTCTTTCCTTTTGTTCATATTCTTCGAGGGAATCGACATATTTTTGAATGGTCGATCTCCCTGCAGACTCTTTTTCGCGCCGAGCTGCACTTTTCTTCTTCTTGAGCTTCTTGGATTTTGAGCTTGATGGAGCCGCATTGGCAGCTGGACTGGTAGGCTTCTTCTGCCCTTCCCATTCCGTCCTGGGTTCTTTCCGAAGTAGCTTTATCATCTTCTTCGTCTTATTAGATATGTGCGTACTCCACGGAGGCCGCGATGAGTCCGTTTCATTTCTCAGGGCAGCGGGTTCGGCTGTCTGCTCCCAGAAGGCTTCAGCTTCTGTCTGTATAAAGTTGGCGGTTGCAACTTGATTGTTTACCAACACGCTTTTGGATAGCTCGATCTCTCCAGCCTTGTACTGCTTCTCGACCCAGTCCTTGAAGATATAGCAATCCTTGATCGCATGGCTCACTACTCGGTGGTACGGGCAATACAGGGGATTGTCGGTCATTTTTGCTTCTTGGGGTCTTTTCGACTCCGGCAATTGTAGGCCGTTGTTCAAGGCATCTTTAAATATCTTACGGAACTTGTCCCTTCTGAAAGAGTAAACCTTGTTCTTTTTCTCCTCTAGGGAAGGCCCATCTCCTCCCAGTAATGGCTTTCGAGACCGGTTGGTTTTGGATTCGCCCGCCCTTCGCTTTTCTTCATTGTCGGACGAATTGAAGACATTGGTACTGCTGGAACTCCCACTTCTACGGCTGTCGTCCCTCTTGCATTTCCAAGTTTTGTCTCTCTGAGAGTCCGGCGGGGACTCTTGCTTTGAGCGTTCCAGCATTTGGACTTTCTTGGTTAGCTCCTGAAATGTCTTGAGGCCCGCTGTACACAAGAATGGGACCATCCAATTGCTGAGGTTCCCAATGAGAAGGATGACGGACTGGTCCTGCTCCAGCGGCGGTTCACACTTGACTGTGAGATTACGCCATTGGGCGATAAAGTCGGTGTTGCTTTCATTCTTCCCCGGCTTGGTCCTCACAAGGTCGGCAATGGAGATTTTATCACTGACACTCATGAACCTTTACCGAAACAGGGACTCCATTTGGGCAAAGGTAATGACGGACCCGTCCGGTATACTCGCATACCAGTCGAAGGTGACGCCGGTCAGGCTGTTGACAAACTGACGAAGAAGGAGCGCGTCATTGCCCCCGGTATTTCCACACGATGCTTTAAAGTGGGCGACGTGCTGATTTGCATTCCCCGTCCCATCAAATCTTCCGAACTTAGGAATGACGTAGCCACTTGGGAACTCAATCAGATCGTACTGCGCGGGATATGGCTGCCCACTACTGCCAATTTCTTTCTGAGCTTCAGCTTCGACCACCAATATTTTAACCTTGCTGGTGACCAAATCCATTATCCGATCCTGTGTTAGAGGGATAGTGCTATCTGGGGCCAAGGCGTCCCCAGAAGCGGAATGTGGCCGGCTTTCATTCGGCTCGACCAGTCTTGGTCCCAAAGGAACATGCATTGGCTGCCTCGGATTGTCATCACCCGGCTGATTAGTACCGGCTTGTGCCTGATTAGGAGGCGCTCGAGCAATTTGAGCCGTAAGCTGCATCACCACGTTTGTTAAGTCGTCAATCTTCGAATAGAGCTTGGCCATCTCTTTATCTTTGCTCCTGAGCTGTTTTCGAAGCTCTTGAAGCAGCTCCTGCTCCGCAGTCCTGGGGCGGAAAGTCGGCTCTTCCTCGCTGTCCGAGCTTGACTCTGCATGGACCGAGGGTTCTTTCTGCCTGTCATCCTCATCGAGAGGGTTTTCTTCATCCAGCGGGGGCGGCTGTTCTTGGGCGGCGGCAACCACATTCAGGCTAGATTGGGCTTGGGATGTGGTGGCCCCATCCTTGCTTTTGCTGCGAAGGTTGTCGCTGGGGCGCCCGCCCGCCATATAGACCGTATGTATGATATATCCGGCCGTCTTTCTATCATTGGCAGCTGATTTCACGGATCGCTGTCTTGACCCCCTTGTTTCGGTAGCTGGTAGTCGATTGAAGGCGGCTGGCCTAACCAGGTTCTTGAATGGTGCTGGCGCTTCTTTTCTGGATTTGCCCCGCTGCTTTCGTGCGGCACAGAGTGCTTGATAGACTCTTAAAGAGACAGTGTCATACTTCTTCTGTTGGGGCCGGGACACGTCTCTTTGTGGCACTGTTCGGATCGCTGTCTTCTTGATTCTGGCGGTCATGGCATTTTTCTGAACCCACTTCAGAGGCTCGAAAGAATTGCTGATTCTTACGTCCGACTCAGCCGTCATCGCGGGGCAACCCTGCTCTTGGAACTTCACACGATTCCATTTGGCCGAAGCCTTGGCCCTCTTGTTGGCTCGATACCTGAGCCGCTTCTGCCTTAACTTTTCCGTTCTAAGCACCTGGCAGACTTCGGCTCTTTGGGAAGACGCCGCAGACCGGTCGATGGAGGGCCTTGGAGATACGCTCGATTATGCATTTGTTGGAGTCATCGCCTGAGCTCGTCTGCAACATTTGATGTTGCCCTTCGCATCAGAAGTCTTGCCCCCAGCTAGAGCGCCAGGGAGTCGTTCAGACTCCATCTTAAGTTTCGGTTGTGGTGCCTTAGCAATCACAACATTCGGCCTCTTGCCCCTTGGGACCGGCTTGACCACCTGTTCCGCCGGGATTTCCGCCAGATGAGCGCTTCCGGCAGGGTAGATGATGACGGAGCCAAACTGGCAGGGCGGTTCCTCCCACTGTCGACTGAGGCTTGCAGGGAGAACCACACGAGCGTTGATCTTGACCACTTACGGAATCGGGGTCACGTTGGAAGCTGAATTCGTCTGGGGAGACATTGTCGTCGAAGGTTGATTGCTGCATGGAAAAAAGAACATCATTTCAGTATAGGCAATCGATATGTATATTGTTTGAGTTCGCATGAACGTTTAACCCCAAATAAGGGAGGAGAGATTGGTCCCACCGGGCGTGCCAGAATCTGTAGGGTGTTTTTCGTCACCCCATTGAGATGGGAATGCGCGCGCGCTTGTCAGGCGTACTACAGATTCCCCCTGCCTAGGGTAGGTGGAGGTTTAATGATTGTGGGGATCCGAATCTCCGGCAGCCGCGGACTAAGCTGCCGTTAATTACCCATCGCCTTTGGAGCGAGGGAACCTCCGATTGACGGGTTAAACTGGTCATGCGAACTCAATGTGCAGTGTGCGTGTGTGTTGTTTTGGAGGGGGTGTTTGAATATATCGGGAGCCACGCAGAGTTTTTACGGGGGTCCCGCTATCCGGATAGCGGGGTGGGGGTCAAGGGGGTTAGCAGCCCCCTTGCGGGGTGCGGGGCAGCGCCCCGTCAGAAATTTTTTCTAACAGGAACAGTGTCGTGGAGTATATGTATGTGTACATTTGTATACATATGTATATATATACATGTATATATAAATAAAGGGGAAAAAGACATCCAAAGGATGCGTGGGGCCAGCGCCTAGGCGCTTGAGTGCAAGCGCGCCACGTGTCGGCACATGGGCGCTTTGCGCTCGGACGCTGAGCGCTTGAGCGCAACGCGCCACGTGTCGGCACGTGGGCGACTTGCGCTCGAGCGCTTGCGCTGGAGCGCCATGTGTCGGCACGGGGGCGACTTGCGCTCGAGCGCTTGCGCTGTAGCGCAAGCGCGCCACGTGTCGGCACCGGGGTGACTTGCGCTCGAGCGCTTGCGCTGGAGCGCAAGAGCGCTGGAGCGCAAGAGCGCCACGTGTCGGCACGGGGGCGACTTGCGCTCGAGCGCTTGCGCTGGAGCGCAAGCGCGCCACGTGTCGGCACGTGGGCGCTCTGCGCTCGAGCGCGAGCGCTTGAGCGCAAGCGCGCCACGTGTAGGCACGTGGGCGCTCTGCGCTTGAGCGCCGGCAAGAAAAAGAGGCTTTTAGCCTAAAAGATTTCTCTGAAGAGAAATCAGAGAGGAGTTGGACTCCTGAGTGTATTCTTTTCTTTGGGGGTTTAATGAAAGATGTTCTTCTTCTTCCTCCTCTGTTAAGCTGGATCTTGAAGATCAAGAGATGTGAGATCTCAAAATCTCTCCTTTTTGAGATCTGATGACAGATCCAAGTTCCCCTTTGTGGGTTTTGTGGTGAAAAACTATTTTGTTTTGAAAAAGGGAGAGTAAAACTCTTGATTTAATTCAAAAGAAAGAAGAAGGTTTTGGAATCTTGAAGAAGGAAGAAAGATCTCAGATCTGAAACTTTTTTGGAAAGAGAAAAAGTTGTTGAAATATTTCATTATTTTTGCCTTTATAGGCCATACATTTTACACATAGCCCCTTGGGCTTCACAAAATGGCATTTTGCCTATCCCATGGCTCATGTGCCATTTCTTTTTGCACATAAGCCATGGGCTTTACAAAAATTTGGCTTTATGCCTATTTTTCTTACATTTATCCGAAAATAAAATAAAAGAAATACAACAAAATTATTTGTTACAAAATTTTTATCTTGGCATGGAGGGAGGCCGGCCGCTTCATGTTCGGGCTCGACCCGGGCATGGGCCCACTGGATCTGGGCTTGGGCCCACTTGGCTTGGGGTTGACTTTGATTTTGACTTGGTCAACCGGGGTGTAAATTTTTACCCCAACAGCTATCCTTTTTATAAAGTTTTGATTCTACAACATCTTTAGGTTTCTTTTCTTTTTATTAATCTCATTAATAAAATCCCATCAGTTTATGCTTCCTAAGCATCACAGAAGAAACGAAAGCAGTAATATTTATATATCAGCATATATATATAGTATAAGCATTCGTCTCAGGCAGTAATATGATCTCATCACAGAACATTGCAGCAGAAGAACATATATGAAATATTGGATATACTAGGATGTCCGTGTTTTCAATACGAGCCTGTATAAAACACGGATTCCACGGTCGCGACAAATAGCCAAACCCACATCCCAAGACCCCTACGAGAGCGACAAGTAACACTCCCAATTCTAGGGTTAGGAGACCCGGTCTCGACTCCTCGAGATGGCCTCCCACTGGACCCTAGAACCCGGTTACTTGTGCTCCCCTCCTTGGGTCTACCTAATGCGGAAAAGTAAATAATATACACTGGTGACATCAACCTCAACCTGGAAGTGCCCCAAATAAAAGAATATTACATTACAAATGAATTTACATGAATGAAAATAAAAACCCTCATCTCACATAAAACCCCCGGCTATTCAGAACGCGGTGATCCAATATAACATATCACAGCAACACATAATATCACATATCATCAACGTAAGTAAATATACGCATCCCAATTGTCGTTGACATATTGCAACGAAACCGGCGATATCACATATTACACTTACAGTCACAGAAAAGAAAGTGTAAAACTACAATATTTGGAATCCACAATCACTTTAGACATCGTAAATCCGAAATATCACATACTTCGCATTTCATGCCTAACACAATGAATTCCACATATTGTATCACATTCCAGATAAATAGACAGTATTAAATTTTCTGAACAGATAATCAAGTATCCAGAATTTCCCAAACAGCTCAACACTTGAGCGGAGTTTAAATAATCCCAGAATATGTCACAGTACCAGTGATCCAGCCGTAGAAGGGTCAAGCCAACGCCTCACATGTGGCACGCCGTACTGCCTCAAACCCGAAGGTTCAAAAGGTAGTTCAAGACGGTCACATAATCGAGTTAAGGTTTGTTGTCTTCTAGAGGGTCCACCGCTTAGCTTGTACAATTTTTCCGAAAGATTTAAACCCGATAAAAATTCAACACTTGAAAGTTTGCCGTACCGGAAAAAAGTGAGTTAATGATATCCGTTCAAATAGTTTAACAGTTTCTAAATATCCGGAAAAAATAACGAATTTAAATTTTTCTATCGAATCTACGATTACAAAAGAAACCCCAGAATACTCAACACTTGAGTCAGAATAAAAATACCCATAAAATATATACCATAAAAATATGAATTACTGTGCAAAAATAAAGCCCTGATCACTTTAAACTGCCGCGGATCCGCGGCCCAAGCGAGGTATGGCCGCGGTTCTGCGACGGTTTGTACGGATCAGTGGGTCGAAATTCACAGTAATTCTTATTTTTATCTACTGTATTTTTCAGGTATTTTTAATTCAGAAAAATCCCAGATTTTGAAAAATTTCCAGAGAGGGGGTTATTTTCGTCGGTTCGGGTTCGATCGGAGTTTTAACTTCGTTAACACATCGCCTAATGCTCAAGCTAGGCTCTGATACCACTGTAGGGTTCCTAGGTACTCTTGTGAAGGTTCATAAGGCATCAAACATACTCAAAGCCGGGATCTTTGCTAGATAATTAGGGTTAAGCATACAAGATTACAACTTTTAAGCTAAGTGTGAGGGATTACAACCTTTGTAGTCCGCTCCTTCACTTTACAAGCTCCGAGTAGAAGTCCTTTCACCGCGATCCACGATCTCCCGGACTCAAGAGAGGCTCCACGACTCGAACGATCCATACTAGCTTGAAGTGTTCCAAATCTCCGATGATCTACATCGAAGTTTCAATAACTCAAGCTTTCTCACTCTAAAGAGATGAACACACTAATCTCATGGGCTAGATGAGATGAGGATGAGAGAGTAGTATTTATGCTTTCTTTTTAAATCATTTTCTCATAATTTATCATCACAAATGGAATTACTAGTGAGCTCAAAATCAAGAGAGAAGAAGATGATAATGGAAAAGATAATGATAATTCCTTTTGTGATGAATAGAAAAGAAAACTATATGATTGATATATCAACCATGGTCAAGGATGAGTGGCTAAGAGTTTGTAGAGAATAAACTAGAGTTAGGGTTTGGTTAGGTTAAGTTATGAGTCATGCAAAAATATCAACCATAATATCTTAAGCATGACAAAAACAAAGCTTCTAGAAGGTGCAAGAAGAAGCTAACCATAATCAAACCCTAATCCCTTTTAATCATCCTTAAACATGTTTAATAATAAATCATATCATGTCACAATAATATATATCACATATATATTATATATTTGCAACAAAAGAAAATAATACAATTAACATATATCGCATATATATCAATGTATCATCCAGTGAGAAAATGAAATAATAAAGCAAGCCAATATTAGATAATGTAATAATATATCATATATATTATTATACATTAAATTATCGAATCAACACTTGATCCGACGATCCGGCTATATCGAATATTACCGACTAATATATCATGTACTGATTCATCGAATTAACACTTGATCCGATGACCCGGTTCATATCTAAATATCGCGAGAATATAATACGGTATCTCATATCGCATTATTCTCGGTCCTGCACATATCACATATGTGCCTCTACTCCATTTCGCTTGAGCCAAGAAACCCCTGTGTAGGACTCTAAAGAATCGTCAATACGCTGGTAGCAGGTGATGATCATATCAAACACCCACAAGCTGCAAGCGGTCAGCTAAACGTAACAGCCACCCAGGTATTGAGCGATCAGAAGATCAACAAGCTAGCCTGTGCGTTCTCTTGTGAATCCAATCAGTAACACTCCCGTACAGTCCGGTCTGTTCATCTGATATGTTGCATATCAAGTCTAGGAGTGGTATACGTCAGACCCCAGTAACCGATAAGTCGTGTCGATGTGTGGCTCATAACGGGTCGAGAAACTACTAGTAACACTTACCAGTAAATCTCTATATCAGCCCTGGCCAGGGACTTCCAGTTATAGCTAATCGAACACAGCACAACATCAACTCCCTATGACGAATCCCCTCCTATCGCTCATTGCCTCCATGTGATTCGGGACTGTACCCAAAAGCCACCGTTTTGCACGCCCTCTTGGACGTGGTAAGGTGGAAATCAAAGCACAGTGGGAATCACACAAGACTCCATGACGATCTCGGATCTACAGACTACCCTGTACCAGTGTCACCGGAGAACTGCCATCTGACGTGTGGTATATCACCATCTGGGAGTTCTCGGCGAGTCCGTCCAGTGTACCCAGTCTCCACTGAGCACCCGTACATCATCTCTGATGTCAAACACCAATGGATATGGGATCATCCATCGCCCATCATATGGGTCAAGATGCGTATACGCTAGTCTACTCTGGTGTATCGATGCCCTGTCTCGATATACCCTCGACTAGGAACAGTTATAGGATGTACTCATCGACTACCGTGGCCCCACTAGTATGATCTCATCATAGTCCCAGTAGTCGAGTACAGATCCTAAGGGCTTTATCAACATGTGAGAGAAAAACAGTAAACCAGTACAAGTCAACATGTTAAGATAAAGCGAAACCAAATAGCATACTATCATGACGAGCAAGAAAGTCATCTCTATATATATCCAAGCATCCATTATAATATACATCATATGTACAACAATGGCCTCTAGGGCATATACATAACTAACAATTACAATAATTGACTTGAGGGCACTATTGCCAACAACTGAGTCGTGCAAATAGATTTTAGTTGGGTATAGTCCCGAAGCACATGAAAGCAGTGAGCGGTCGAAGGGATGCGTTCCTCCCAGTATAGGGAGACAATATCGTGTAGTGCAGGACATGACTTTAACTAGAAGCCTCTGGCCATAGCAGTTGAGATAAACTGATAAGTGTTATTAGTTATATCCCGGATGGTTATGAGTCCACTTTCGCAAGGCTTATCGGGTTATTGGGGGTTTGACAGTTTCCTCCCCCAGACCCGGTATTCGATACTCTTTGACGAAAAGACCGGACTGTATGGTATTCGTTGCTTATAAACTTTGTTGGGTCCGAATGAGTTCACTGGTTAACCTGACTTTATATTGATCATACCTAGGTAGCCGTTACATACAGCTAGTAGTGCTGATGTGCTTGTGGGTTAACCGATGAGAGAATTGAATCTGAAAGTATTTCGGATTCAATCGGATATGATCGTGTTTAACCTAGTGCCAGTGTATTGATAGGTCTTTAGAGTTCCGCAACGAAAGTGCCTCCTCGGGCAAAATGTTGATGTGGCGTGCGTATTGGTTACGTGCGGGAGTTTGTTTAAATACGTGATTTAATCGAACGTCCGAAAGATACTAGCTGGTGTAAAAATCGGAATTTTAAGTCAAATGTTGACTTGATAACCATATATAAGATGCGGTTTTTAGTATTGTGTATATGATACACGCACTCTCTTTAGTATATGATACTGATATGATATAGATGGCTAATCGTGTATGCAATACATGATGTGTTTGTGTATGTGATAAATATAATTCCTCTCATTTAAGATATGTGTGTGTGTGTGTGTGTGTGTGTGTGTGTGTGTGTGTGTGTGTTAACATGTGATAGTGGGTCCCTCCCTCCCTCTCTTTCTGAGACAACAAATAGGAAGGAGAAAGAGGAAATGAGTGTGTCATATTAATACGACAATGAGAGGAGAAAAATAATTAAGGGAATTATTATTCTAGCCATCTCATTTCTTCTTCTTCTTCTTCTTGCTTCTTGAGCTTGCTCTATACTCTAATAGCAAATCTCATTATAGGGCATAGAAAGAGAAAAGAGAGTGTTTTTAATTATCACATCACCCCCTTCTACACTCAGCAAGTCACTAGAAGAAGTTTCTCCACTTGGAGATGGAGATGGAGTTTTAGGTGGCATCCTTTCACCGCAGATCATCTACGGAAAGGCAGTCAGCTTGTACACTTATCCAGGAGCAAGAAAGTCTAGCTTGGGTCTTTCGATAGGCGATCGGACACGCTACAAAGTTTGTAGCACACAAACATGATCTTTAGTTTTTCTAGTTTGCTTTCTATTACAAGTATTTGATGATTCTTGGTGGGAATTGGTTCTATATTTGAAAAATTATTATTTTCTATTTTCGTCGCGGTCTGTGAATGTCATGACCCTAGAACCGATCCCTAACATGGTATCAGAGCTACTAGGAATTGTGCCGACCTATGAGGGTTCTCACTGTGGTGAAAGTAGTGGCGAAGCGCAGGCTTTTACCCCCAGGGTGCCCCCTGCAGTTATATAGTCTGGTAGGTTGTGGTCCGGCGCGAGGGGACTATGTAAAAAGTAGCTGCTGAGGGACCTATAGGCGCCACGGTCAATTTCCGCTTCTGACTGACCCTTTAACTTTCTCGACTGATAAATTTAGTCGAGGAAGCAAAACGGTTGGGTTTTATATTTATAATAAAAATAACACCTTCCATATACCTCTTTCTCCCAAATCAAAACCCAGATCTATCTTATCTTCTTTAAAAAAAACCAGACCGATGCCAACCACCATCACCTCCACAGTCACAACCTCCGCCACCGTCCTCCACCGCCTCTAAGCCTCTCTACGCCGCTGCCACCCTCACTGCACACAAGCCTTTAAGCCTTGCTATTGCCGCCATCATCTCCACCGTCGCATCACCTCTACCGCCGCCGCCGCCTGCTCAAGTTCGCCGCCATCTGCCGTCATGTCCATCTCATCTTCTTAGAATTGACTCACCTGACTTTAGTTTTTTTACTTTTTTTTAACTGTAGACGTCTGGGGCTAGACATCTGCAGTTAAAAAAAGAGTAAAATTCGTTGAGGGGAGGCGAGTTGCTGGCGATTTAGCAAGGCGAAGCACTGGCGAGTTGACGAGACGAGGCAAGGGACGAGTTAGGTGAGGCGAACTGGAGCAAGGCAACATCGAGAAAATTGGGAACCGGCCCGCTTTGCCCAACTCGCTCCGATGAGGCGAGTTGACTCACCGACTTGCCTACGTCAGCTACGAGGCGAATAATATTCACCTCGTTGCGAGGCGAGGCGAATCGCCGTCGACTCGTCTCATTTACCAGGCCTAGGACATTGTCAAGGTTGCCATAGACAAGATTAGATTTAATGCAGAAAGCACAACCGACTAGGATGTCCAGTCATGCTCTTGTGTCGAGGTCTTAAGGCCGATTTTGGATTATGCGAGGTTTCCGGCACCGCGTTGTTTGGTAAAAAATGACCGAGCGACTCAAATGTCCAGCCTATGCTCGAATAATAAAAGCAAGCCGAGTAGTAACACCAACAAGTCTTGACTCGGCTTAAGGCTAGTGTTGTAGGCGACTCAGATGTCTAGCCTTGCGTTTGCACTCGGTCTCTAAGTTTAGTCTTAATTGAAAGTTTTAGTTTTTTCACGGATGTATCCAGTATGCAATGTAACTCTTAAAATTATATTAATAAAGTGATGATGGTTGATAGTTAATTTTGCTGGTCTGCGTAACTCATTTTTATTATGTAGGTCTGGGGAGTCAAATTCATAGGAAGATTGTTCTCTCTTTATGAAAAGATGACTCAACCGTCTAGGAAAATTGTTTACTTTACGTTATTTATTTACTGTCGTGGTTACTACAAAAACAAGTGAACACACACATAGGTATATACATGCTATGGACATATATGTTCGAATTTTTTGATAAAAGCGGGTTGAAGGATTACACCCTTGCTAGAGTAGTAATATATGTCCTTGAACATCCATTACAATTCATGTAATATTAGTGGAATATTAATAAAGTTTTATAGTTGCACCTAATAATTTATAATGTGGGTATTCTTATTTATTTATAATTGTTATAATATCCTTAGAAATTATATTGTTAGATCATACACTGTGATGGGTCACTTGTATAGAGATATGATTTAATTTAGTAATTTCTTAAATTGAGACTTAACCTACAACTACCAAATGATAGGTAGAGTTGTGACGGGTTATCATGCAGACACTGACATGTGAGATGTGGTGGTGTGTCTCAATTACCGAGAATGGAGATTCTCTAGGTGTATGGCACATATAATGATATGTGCAATACATGACCATGTTTGAATTCTCTAGGATATGTCACCTATAGAGATGAAGAATTCAAATTGTTACATAATCCTCTTGAATTGATAATATTATAGTTTTTGATTTGTTAACAAGCAAGCTTTGATATGATGGTAAATCTTGTCGTTTAGACAGGAACAAGAAACCTGAAACATTAGGCTGCTTGAATGCATTTAGAAAAACCATGGATGTCTAGATAGGATCCAACATTCTCATACTGATGAGAATAAGTTTATTGTTCAATCACATAAAAACGTCAAATCCTGATCAGGTATTTTGGAAATTATTTTTTCAAAGTTATATTATTATTATATTTATTTTCGAAATGAATTTATTGTGTTCGTGGGCAGTTGAAGTTTTGGTACGATGGAGTAGTAGCAAATGTCAGAACTTGCGGCGGCTTAACGAGTGATTTCCGATTACAATTGGTTTACATCAAGGATCTGCATTAAGTCCATTCCTGTTTACCATCGTGATGGATGAGCTTACTAGAACTATCCAAGATGAGGTATCTTGGTGTATGCTATTCGCTGATGATATTGTTCTAGTAAATGAGACGAAAGCAGGGGTTAATGCCAAATTGGAATTATGGAGGCAAACATTGGAATCTCGGGGATTCAGATTGAGCAAGTCCAAGACAGCATATATGCATTGCAAATTTAGTAACCAGAGAAGTCAAAACCATATTGGTATAACATTGGAAGGGCAAGAGATATCACCGAGCGACCAGTTTTGATATCTAGGTTCCATCATCCAAAAGAATGGGGGGATCGATAGTGATGTTAATCAAAGGATCCAAGCTGGTTGGTTGAAATGGAGGAGTGCAACAGGGATTTTGTGTGATCGTAACTTGCCGTTAAAATTGAAAGGGAAGTTTTATCGGAGCGCTATTCGGCCTGCTTTATTATATGGTACAGAATGCTGGGCTCCTAAAAAGCATCATACACAGAAGATGCATGTAGCGGAGATGCGCATGCTTCGTTGGATGTGCGATAACACTAGAAAAGATAAGGTGCGAAATGAGGATATTCGTGCAAAAGTTGGTGTAGCACCTGTGGAGGAGAAGATGCGGGAAAACTGGCTAAGATGGTTTGGTCATGTGCGACACAGACCTATGGAAGCACTGGTTCGACGAATAGATACTCTTGATATGGGAAATGGCAAAAGGGCAAAAGGGCGACCGAAGAAAACATGGATGGAGGTGTTACGAAACGATATGGTTGCCAAAGGACTCAATGAAAGTATATTGTTCGATAGGAGTGAGTGGAGGCGGAGGATTCATGTGCTGGACCCGGCGTGATTCTCATGTTGGTTCATGTAGCTTACCCCATATGCTTGGGATAAACGGCTCGATTGTTATTATGGGCAGTTGAAGTTTTGGGTTTGAGCGATTAGGTGATTTTATCCCGCTCAGTTAATAGACCTAAAAAAAGTAACTTGATGTTGAAAGGGGTTGTATGTAAATTAATATTAATTATTATCTCACATTAGGTAGAACTTTTATGAACAACTGGCTTGATGGGAGTTTGATTGTTAAATTAAAACTGTCAATTAATTAATTACGAATTAGTTGAAATTGACAATTAGTTCTCGGTGTGAGACCCAATTGGTCCCACCGCAAAGCCTTAAGGGAGAAGAGCAGATAAAAATAAATAAATGAAGAAATATTATAACACAATTTGTTGTGATTATATTGTTAGGGAGTTTAGTCCCACATCGGTAAAATAGGGAAAAAATATTGTATCACAGCCCTATAAAAGAATGACTATAGTAGATCATAAAGGATGATCAAAAAACGACGATGAAAGAAGAGATTTCAAAAGAGAAAATAATTGAGAATTATTTTAAAACTTCTCCTCTTAAAAGAAGCTCACCTGCAAAGGTATGTATTTTATGATTCACATTAATAAATAATTGAAGATCATATGCACCATTTCCTCTGCTTTTCTGGTATGATTTCCTTCAACTCTTCCCATGTACAAAGGCCAATGTGAAAGTCTATCTTTTATGATGCCTTTTGCCTTAACAATAAAAGATATTGCAATAAAGTCAGCAAATAGAAGACAATTTTTGAAATAACTATTTAAGGTTGACACACTTGTTATTAAAGCAAAGAAAATAAGGTACAATAGCATTAAATCTTTGAATAAAATTGATTTGAGAAGCACATCGAAGTCCATTTTGAGTTGAAAGTCCAAAAGATCTATACACAATAAAGCGATTTCGTCTTAAGTTACCAATAATCAACAGCTCAGTTCGTATGTCAATCCCCTTTCTGGGAAGAGTGGGAATCAATCCCAGGAAGTGAAGTGCCCACAATTTAACGTTTTCGAAGTGATGACGCTCATAAGTGGGAATTCCCCAGATCACGACACGTAGCAGATGACGTGTCTTCTACGTAAGCCCGCTAGAATTTTGGGGGCGACAGAGCTGGAATAAGTATGATGCATTGGGGACATTCTTTGGCGCCTCGCCTCCGAATTTGCTCCCAACCTTTTAGAAGACTTCCCCGGAGTATGTTCCCCCTTCGGCTGACTACTAGCTAATAGCCCGTCTACGAGCTATCCTATAGCCGAGACTCTTCAGCTCACTTGCTCGTCTCCGAGCTATCCTATATCTGAGATTCCTCAGTGTCCCTATTTGGCCGGGAGCACGGAGCCTAAGCGCTCCCATAATGGTTCCGTGTATCTCGCTACGATGAGATCTCCGTTGCTCCATGTCCCGCATCCTACACTAACGTATCTCTCCATTAATGAGTGTATCTCACCAATAATAGGCGTATCCCTCCGTTAATGTGAACGTGATACAGGGGCGTAACGGACGGCGAGAATCTCGTATCGTCTTTCTCCATGCGACCGCCATATAAACCCCTCTTCCAGACGACTCAGATAACTCGAATTGAATCCAATACGCCGCTACTCTGCCCATTTATTCCTCGGTACTTGATCGTCGGAGGGTCCTACAGTGGTTTCCCACCCCGGGACTTCCTTTGTAGGTAGCTCGGCATCAACAACAACCCATTGAGATCCACACGCTCAATCTTCCACAACAAATCTCAGCCGTTCAGCCTCGCTGGCCGCAAGATCGACGGAAGACAACATCTGAGCGAGATTCCGACCTCCATCAGTTGGCACCATCCGTGGGAACTCTTTTTCCACCCAATAAAGTTGATTTTCCGCATTCGATTCGATGGCCAGCGATCATCGCAATGAAGATCCCAGCACAAGCCACCCTGTCTTCCGCAACAGAGGCGGGAGCGGTTCTACTCCGCTTCCTAACGTCGTTAAATCCTTATCTGCACAGATCGATAGACTCATGGCGATGGTGGACGCGCTCGCTCGTGTCCAAACAGCTGGCCATACCCGCCAAACCGCTGCCCCTGCTCTTCGGAACGACGGCGTGCACGAAGCGATAGAGGGGCGCATTCAAGTCCTCGGTCTAGCTCGTGCCAATCTCGACGTCACGGAACACCGACATGCCGATTTCGGTAGTCGCGTCCCTATATGAGAAATGATTCCATGACTCGTTGGGTGCCGGAAAGTCCAATACCGAGGTCTCGGGACCAACCAGATTATCGCTTCAACACTCGCCGCACTCCCTTGCCCTCCGAAGAGACATCGGTTAGGTCGCCTGATTCCGAGGAAGACCGACGTCACTGTATTCATCGAGGCGGCACATATGGCGCACATTGGGGCGAACTACGAAGGTTCTCCCTGAAGATCTGAGGAACGTGATAGAGCGGAGCCAAAGCCGGTCCATCGCGCAAGCTCAAAGCAGAGACAACAGGCACTCCGACTATAGAAAATCCTTAGGGTACCAACAGCGAATCGAGGTCCTCAAGCAAAAGATTGAGGACATACGGCTCGCCACCCATTCGCCCGAAAGATCGGCAAAATACTCCATGAATTCTCTCACGAGGCCCTTGACGGAGCAGTTACTAAGTGAGTGGGTCTCGTCTCGGAACAAACCGCCTAAGGTGTCCTTCTTCGACGGGAAGTTCAACCCAAAGGACTACTTGGACGTGTTTACGGCGAGCATGAGCTTCCAAGATAACTTGGACGCGGCTCAGTGCCGAGCCTTCCCCACCACCCTCATCCGGGCCGGACGAGATTGGTTCCGCGGCCTTACCCTGCGTTCAATCTCAACCTTCGACGAACTGGCTACTCAGTTCCTCGGTCATTTTGTCGACAACCGACGACAGAAGAGGACGGTCGACTACCTATTCACCATCAAGCGCGAGGATAGGGAATCTTTCAAGGGCTATGTCACCCGATTCTACAATGCCATCATGGAGGTACCCAAGCACCGTGACAAGACGGTCATCACCACCTTGAGATCCGATCTTAGACACAAAGAGTGGCTCCGCTCTTTTGTGTTAGCATAACCTAAGACCATTGCCGAGATAAAAGTTTGGACCGAGCAGGTAATCCAACTCGAATCTGAAGTGAACGCCAACCTTCATCGCGGGGACCGGACGGACCGAAAGAAACTGGACCGGGAGGAGAAGAGAAAGACCGATCATCCAAAACCTTATTCTCCAAGGTTTCATGAGTACACTCCTCTGAATGTCTCTCAGGCCGAGCTGCTAGAGGAGGCAAAGAGCGAGAGATTCTTCAACTCCCGACGATGATACAAAGGCTGTGTAAGCGACTCCGCGGCCTATACTGTGCCTTTCATCGATCACAGGGGCACCCGACCAAGAACTGCAAATAGCTTCGTGATTATATCGAGGAGTTGATCCACTCCGGTCACCTAGCAAAGTACCTATGAGACAAATGTCAAGCAGATCAGGAGCAAGTAGACCAACCTCCAACCGGAGAGTTGACGGTCGGGCAGATCATGGTCGTCTCTATTGGCTCGACTCTGAGCAACGAGGACACCCGCCGTATCCGGCAGGCCATGACCTTAGGTGCTCCCCCTCCAAGAAGTGCAAGAAGGTTGCTCCCATCACCTTCACCGAGGAAGACCTTCATGGAATATCTGTCCCGAACAATGATCCCTTGGTGATCACAGCCCGGGTAATTCGGTATGATGTCCGAATAATTCTAGTTGACTCGGGAAGCTCGGCGGATATTCTATTTTACGACAGTTTCCAGCGTATGGGGTTAAAACCGTCCGATCTCCAACCGATCCCGCACGTCCTCTCCGGGTTTCCTAACCACTCCGTCCAAGCCAAAAGAACGTTCACTCTCCCTTTCACTATTGGGGAGGTTGGAAGAACCCGAACCATGTCGGTGAGTTTTCTCGCCGTCCGGGTTCCTTCGTCTTATAACATCATCTTGGATTGCCCCACTTTAAACACCCTCCAGGCTTAAATCTCGACCTACCACCTCGCGCTCATGTTCCCTTTGGGCGATGGGAGGATAGGCCTGGCTTACGGAGATCAGCAAATCGCTAGGGTGTGCCTTGCTGCGACGGTGCCCGAGGATAAAGAAGCTGACCTATCCGAGGGACCGTGTGACCTTCGGGAATTGCTGGATACACGTGATGATGAGAAGGAGATCTGGAGTTCCCTAGTGGAGGCCTTGTCCGAGGTCCCCCTCAAGGATGGAGACAGCAGCCGAACTGTACAGATCGGCTCCCTTTTGACCTGGGAAATTCAGGACAACCTTATCCAGTTCCTCCAAAACAACTTCGACACGTTTTCTTGGACTCCCATGGACATGCCAGGGATCGACCCCAAGGTGATCTCCCACAAGCTCGGAATTGACTCAAAAGCCCGGCCGGTCCGACAAAAGAAAAGAAGTTTCGCGCCTGTCAAACAGAAGGCGATCGAGGAGGAAGTGGACCGACTACTCACGGCTGGCTTCATCAGGAACCTGGAGTACTTAGCTTAGCTAGACAACGTAGTCATGGTCAAGAAAGCGAATGGAAATTAGCGTATGAGCGTTGATTTTACCGACCTGAACAAGGCCTGCCCTAAAGACAAATACCCACTCCCTCGGATAGATCAGCTAGTTGACAGCTCGACCGGTCATGAGCTGTTGAGTTTCATGGAAGCCTTCTCCGGTTATAATCAAATCTAAATGAACCCGACTAATGAAGAGCTCACCGTCTTCACCATCGATCGAGGAGTCTACTGCTACAAGGTAATGCCTTTCGGCCTCAAAAATGCCGGGGCAACACACCAACGGCTGGTCAACAAGCTATTCAAGCCACGGATCGAGAAGAATATGGAAGTCTACGTCGATGGCATTGTAACATTTTAGAAATATAAAATATTATTTTTGGAATTAAAATATTAAAATAATATATTTCACGAAAACTATTCGATTTGCGAATAGGGGTTTTTCGTAAAATGGTATAAGTATATACTAATATTTGGAATATAAGTAGAGATTAAAATGAATTATTTATTATAAAGATATTTATCGGATTTTGGCATTTTTATAATTAATTATATGCAAGTTTAAATTAAACTTGATTAGTGCACTACTAATCATGATTATGCCAAATCCGTATTTTTAATTAGTTATGGCTAGTGCAGCATGACATGTTGCATTTTGTTACATGTTGTTTCATTTGTGTTTGCTTCAATTGTATTATGTGAATTATTTGTGAGAAAATAAAAGGAGACACGCTTATTAGAGAGAGAGGGGGGGACACACTCATGAAGCATGGCATGCCATGAGAGAGAGAGAGAGAGATGCTCCTACCCTTGACCTTTTTCCCTCATTCATTTTCCTTCGTCCATTATTTTCCTTCATCGCCTCATCATCTTCATCTCCTTCTTCAGGCTTCCTCCACCTCCTCCACCCCATGAAAACATCTACATATCTTCACCAAAATCTGATGCCACCTTCATTAAAAATGATCCCCACCTCATCCTACACCCCTCAGCAAGTCCAAGTTTGGATTTTGAAGACTTTGGGAATCTAGGGTTTTTCTTGAGTTGCTCTCATAAGGTATAATTCTCACTTCCCACCTTGTAATCAGTTTCTTTACCTCCTAATTTAGTTTAGTGTTTGATTTAGCATGTTTAGTGATCTTAGAATTTTGTAGGTTGAGATTTAGTAGGTGATTTGAATTGTAAAGATGCAAGTGAGGTTTAGTGCGTGTTTGCAAGACTTAGGTGATGATTTTCTGGACCAATTAGAAGACTTAAACCCAAAACACGAAGTTAGAATTTCCCGACTTTGGAATTTCGACAGAATTGTGATGGTATTTTGGAATCTGGGATGACCCGAGACCACCATAAAATAAGTTCTCATGACCATGAGACGAACAGGCAACCTAGAAACACCCCCTGAAACCCTAGCCCCTAATGACTTATTCTGGCCGCAGATTTAATTGTTTTGGCCGCAAATTGCGGCCAAATTGTGGTGAAATGTGTTGATTTTTGGACCACGGCTTAGTTATGTGATATCTGAGCAACCCTATATGCAAAATTCCCTAGTTTGGCCTAGGGTGAAATCTGGGAGTGATTTCCTTCGTTGCTGATTTTGGTTTTGCGATTCTGAAACTTGGTTTTGGTATTTGGATTTGATTTGGTCGTTGGACGTTTGTACATCAACAATGAAGGTTATTGGGTTGTTGTTGCATGCGTAAGCTATAGGTTCTAACCTATAAGCAATTCGTGTGCCGTATCGGTTTTCGGACTTGATTTTAATAATTTTTCCATTGTGTGGTGATATGTAGGTACTTTCACGTGGACTTCCGAAGTGACAAAGCACACTGACTTCGGCTAAGCGAGGAGTTTTGCAGGTGAGTAGATTTATATCTATGGGGGAAGTCGAGTGGATGGCGTATAACACCCCCGCAATTATGAAATGGAAACCGATATATATATATATATATATAGAGAGAGAGAGAGAAAGAATTTAGTCGGAGAAACATATACTAGGAACCTACGAATATGATTAAAGGATTTAGTGTGAAATGACATGATAGATAAGGATGTCTCGGATTGATATATGAGAATATGAAATATGGATGTGAATCGCGATATATATGTAATTGAAAGAGAATAAGTATGAGATTTATTGTGGCATGATTTAAGATCGATAAACACGACATGAGATTGAGATAGATGTGTTATGAAATTAATAAGATATGATGTACATGCAAGATGACTTGATGTGAGATATTGACATGGTGAAAAGAGAATATAATGATATAAGATGACTTGACTTAATATGTCGATATACGGATACAAGGCAATATGAGAATATAGATATTTTTGCCAAGACATGATATGAGATTGATACGGATGTGACTTGAGATGTGTATGTGTGTGTGTGTGTGTTTACGAGAATAATAAGTGATATGCCATATGAGACTTTAGATCCGTACCCTCATTGTTGTATAGGTCGATAGAATCCCTATTTTGTTTAATGCCGCCGTACGATAGATTACCGTATGTGATGAGTTCTACCGGATGTTTGATCCACACCCTTGACTCAAGGATGACGTACGATGGATTATACCGTTGTTTCCCCAATCAGAGCAAAGCTCTGTTCAAATTCCGAGATTTGAAACGAAGCAACGCTTCGTGAAAAGTGCTAGCATTAAAAGCGCCAGCACTAAGAGTCAAAGACTCTGAAACGGTGCTCACGTGCAAAGCACGAGAGCGCTAAGCGCCAGAAGCACTTCACTCTCGCAAGGATTACTTGCGCCTGTTTATAACAGTGTAAGTTCTATAACGCATATGCGCCTGACAGAAGAAGAACAAAAGAATTAAAATAAGAGGAACACTTGACAGATAATGAGAAAAAGGAAGAAAACACTTAATTAAACATTTTATTGAAATGGAAATAGATCGCCAAACATGGGATCAAAAGTACAGGGATT
This sequence comes from Agapanthus africanus, assembly GCA_030015575.1. Classification (NCBI taxonomy): domain Eukaryota; kingdom Viridiplantae; phylum Streptophyta; class Magnoliopsida; order Asparagales; family Amaryllidaceae; genus Agapanthus; species Agapanthus africanus. The sequence goes on from CM057339.1 coordinate 752,837,825, forward strand.
TACAAACATATAGATAAAATTATCTAGTTCCCTCTCTATCTTTTCCACCATGTCAAAGCGACGATCTTCGCGAGGAGTAGCTACCCATCGGTTAGCACCGCATTCACCAGCGAAAGCGGAGATGACGGCCCGATGAGCCCGTATTTGGCTCAGCAACTGAACAGAGCAATCCCTCAGGGCTTTGGTGATCAAATGCGCCTCGAAGAAGCACTCGATCTTGTCTTCAGCGGCATCAAGCATCACCGGGGTCATCTCCGCCGGAGGAGGGGGAATATCAGCGAGCACGGACATGAGGATCATCCGAAGCCAAATAGAGTTGGGATGGAGAGGAGATCCTACACGAGTCAAGAGCTCGTGCAGCGCTGCGTCGCATTGGTCATCCGTAAGAGCAAGATTCACCAAGCGCGCAGCGAAGCGAGGAACAATATCCTGAATGGGCACCTCCCATGGTTGTCGACGAGCATGTGGGCGGTTACAAGCCATAGTTAAGATGGTTCTCTGGAAATGAGAAAAGAAAGAAGCATTGTTTCAGATTATAAAGACTAGGCACAGAAAATTTTGTGCATAATGAGCTATTCCCAAGATCTGGGAAATGTAAGTTCTGGGGAATATAAGTTTGACTTGAAAGGAAGATGAAAAGACGCCTCCAACAACAAAAAGCAACGCTTCATAGCAGCGCCAAGTGCGCTGCGCCCTAAGTAGCGCACCATGTGTAAAGCACGTATGCGCTAGCGCTCAGTGCGCTGCGCCTTAAGTAGCGCACCACGTGCAAAGCACGTGTGCGCTAGCGCCAAGTGCGCTGCAAGTAGCGCACCACGTGCAAAGCACGGATGCGCTAGCGCTAAGTGCGCTGCACTTGAAGCAGCGCACCACGTGCAAAGCACGGATGCGCTAGCGCTAAGTGCGCTGCACTCGAAGCAACGCACCACGTGCAAAGCACGGGTGCGCTAGCGCTGAAACTAGAAGCTCCCCACCGTCAGATCAAAAATCTAATAATAATAATAATGATAAATCATTAATTAATTAGAATTAAATTTTGTAAGGAAAGGTTCCTCAAAATCTTTCCAAACAACAAGATTGTGCTCTATAAATTAGAGCACCGTTGGATCAATGATCCAATGTTGATTAAATATTACCAAAATGCAGAATAAATTCTGTATGGAAAGATTTCCCAATCTTTGTTAAAAACAAGAAGATTGCCTTCTGTAAATCACAAACCCTTTGATCAAAGATCCAACAACGGGAAAATCCCAAATCAATTGGAGAAAAGATCTCCTTAACTGATTGATGATCAGCTTGCCCTATAAAAAGGCCCTTAGACTTCAAGTCTCAAGAGAGGAAGGATACAGAAACAAAGAGAGAAACCCCCAATAAGTTTTGAGAGATTTCACATAGAAGAGCCAAGCGCTTAGAGAAAGGAGATTTTCTTCAAGGTAAAAAAAACGATGATGAGTAGAGAGATGAAATCATCTCATAAATAAAATAAAAAGAAGAATTTACTTCTTTCTCACAGATCATAGATCTATAAGACCGAGGTCTTTCACAAAGAGATAAAAAGATCTCATCATAAGAAGAAGAACATAATGCTTCTCACAGATCATAGATCGATAAGACGAATTGTCTTTCAGAGATCATCTCATTATAAAAAGGGAGAATAATTCAATTCTCTTAGGATCAAAGATCCATAAAGGCAAAGCCTTCCACTAAAATAAGAGATTGAAATAGGAAGACAAAGTCTCTTATAAAAGAGAATTTAACTCTCAGGGCGCAAACTGATCTAAGAAGAGCCATAACGCTCTTAATTTAAAAGCACTTCAGCGCTCCACATCTAGCGCAAAGCGCTGCTGAGCCTCAGCGCTCCAAACATAGCGCACTGCGCTCATTGACTGGCGCTCGGCGCTAAGCACAACACGTGTCCTACACGTAGGCGCCACCTAACAGTTAGTGCTTTGCGTTCTTGAAATAGCGCACTGCGCTCATGGGCTGGCGCTCAGCGCCAGGCGTACCACGTGTCACTCACGTGTGCGCCACTGGACTAACAGCGCAATGTGCTCATAAACTAGCGCTTTGCGCTCATAAACTAGCGTAATGCGCCCATCATCTGGCGCTTAGCACCAAGCGCGACACGTGTCCCTCACGTGTGCGCTACTCAGCAGAAGCGCACTGCGCTCTTTGACTGGCGCAAAGCGCCAAGCGCACCATATGCTGCGCTGATAGAACATAAATTGTTCTTTAATAAGCCCAGAGCTATGATGAATGCTCAGCATTCATTAAAAGACAAAACATTGTCAGAATGCAAGTCAATGCTCAGTATTATTAAAAGGGCCAAGCCCACACAAATGCTCAACAACCCAAAATAAATGTTAAACATTTTAACTTGATTGGACTTAGCCCAAGTTGGCCATAAGTCCTCAACTCAAATTAATTGAGCCATATGCTCATAAATCTCAGATCTTAGTCTCAATTGGACTACAGATCTCCCAACTAAAATTGGTTCAAGGGTACATCTCTGAACCCCTCTGATATATGTCGTTGTAATCCTTCAACGTCTTCAGAGAGGTAACGGGTCCCGACAACTATACATCCCATAGACTATGACGTCTTTAAACCGGACTGTGAGGTCCTTAAACCCATGGACTATGATGTCCTTAATCTCGGACCGTGGGGTCCTTTAAACCCACGGACTATGATGTCCTTAACCTTGGACTGTGGGGTCCTTAAACCCATGAACTATGATGTCCTTAACCTTGGACCGTAACGTCCTTAAACTAATCGACCGCGATGTCCCTAAACTAGACAATAGAGCCCAAATGCTCTTTTGTTGGATCTAAACGATCCCGTTAAGTTGATCTTAGTCTAAAAATTAGACTAACGTATCCTTAACATACGTTTAAGTTGATCTCAGTCTCAAATAAGAATAATGTATCCTTAAACCCAACCCCAAATCCAAATCTAAGAAAATACGGATTTGGAATAATCCACGCCCTACGGGCGATAACATAAATTAGTCTCCGTATACAATTCATGGGCAACCAAAAACAAAACAAACACCCACGACACGACGTGACCATCTGGAGAAGGAGAAAGTGGTTACCGCGATGCGTTAGCGTAATTAACTGCATGGGCTTGCGCCTGCAGGGAAGAGCGTCCCCATAATCAAAAACCCCTCAACGAGGGGGAATCTGACGAAGTCTGCTATATCGGCCGCATCCGTTTAAACCTTCGATATACGGTGCCATAAATCAACTTGGTATCTTCGGAAAGGTGGACGGATAGCACCAATTAGCATCTGCCCCGAAATTCAGGCAAGACGGACCTGCGCGGTCGCGTCTCCGTTTTTGGTGCGGAACAGATTCTGGCACGCTGTTCATATCAGATTTTTGCATTATTATATTCCCCATTCTTAATCATATTGCAAATAAATAGGTGATTTTGATCCATGTCTGCTAAATAGTTGCAGGTTACAGGTTCTCGGAACAATACAGTGAAAATGGTGAAAAAACGCTACAAAAGTGAGACTACGACCAACAAATAGAAAAATCTTTATGATGCCGCCTACAGTTTAAGGAATAAATGAAGATCAATGAACAGTTCGATTTCACAAAGTACGAAGGCAGCACAAGATTCAAGATTTCAACACGAAGCGAACGGTAAAAGTCCACAACATTCTGCACTGTGAAGATCTGGAAGAAACTAGAAAATATTCTGAAGAACCAAGTGAAGAAAACAGAAGCAAATAGCAACATGAAGCAACCTAGAGAAAAGGAGCCCAAGAGCCAATCAAACGGCCGCGGAACCGCGGCCAAACAAGGTTTATGGCCGCGGATCCGCGGCCGTGCCGTACACGTGTCGGCGCGTGTCGGTGCGTGTCGGTGGAGTCAGTGCATTGACCCGATTTTCGTAGGGTAGTTTCGTAATTCTAGATGTGGATCAGATGTAAAGCCTAGGGTTTCTATTATCTATAAATAGGAAGCCTACAGCTCTTTTTGGAGCAAGCCTCTTTTAATTTCTAGAATTTTAAATTTTCATTCCATTGTAATTGTCAAAGAGTGCATCAATAAAATGTAAGTTTTTTTATCTTGAATTTCTTATCTGCAATTTTATTTCTCTGCAATTTTTTATCTGCAGTAGTTATTTTCCGCAAGTTAATTAGGCTATTAAAAGAAAATCACAAAAAAATGAATTCCTTTGTTAATTCCTTAATGAGTGAGTAGTTCCTCACTTGTTAGGGTTAGGTTTGGGGAAGGTTTGAGAGATGAAAATCTCTCACTCCTTTCTTGCCCGTTCAATATTTTAAAAATAGGACTTTATGCAAATCAAACACGCACCGGTCACTACGGCACCCTATCCCACGAGATAGCGGTGATTCCCTAGTTAGACCGGTTGTGGTTGATTTCCATAGAGGTTAGGGCTAAGAACTAAGAAAGGACGGACAAGGGCCAAAAGGAAGAAACGAAGTTTCTTCTTGATCGCACTAATCCCTTTTGTTAATTATTACCTTAACACCTAAGATCTTAATTAGGGCAAAGAAAGTGGTGAGTAGAATTAACTTTCCAAATTAACCTAATCCTAACCCTAGCAAGGTTTTAATCCAAATCAAATTCAACCTCAGTTTTTATAGAAAATCAAAACCTACCACAAATAGGAATTGACTCGTTAGAACAACTAGAAAAGACACGTTTTCCTTGTGGACCGACCCATACTCAACCGGCTAGCTACCAAGCGACACCGTCTTGATTGCGGTTAATTCTTTGATTTCAAAATGCACGCACGTGAAAGCACTCTCAATCACACGCCCGATGGGACCTTTTCCTCTTTCCACTCCACACTTCGTGTGTCGTGTTCGCGAATAAATCGCGGTTTGATATGGTTGCCTTTGGGTTCGAGATACTAAGATTTGGTTTTGCTCCCGTGCAGAAAAAAGAACATCAATGGCCTCTAACTGCTCTAGCTGCAACTGCAACTCCCGTTCCGACTCATCTGGAGGTGTAACTTACGGGCCCCAAGCGTCCTCCCTGTTCAAGATGCCAGTGGAGCAAGTAACTCAGGCCACCACTGGGCTGTTCTTTGGGACCATGATCCCACCGATGAGCTTCAATGCCCCGCTGCTGTCACAAGAAGCCCTAAAGAAGTCGGTCTTTGATCGACTTACCACTGCCGCGGCCCCTCTCAGCGAGTCGTCCAACTCCACTGCCTCAGTTTTCAACAGACTGGGTTAGAACGCCAACAAGCCCGCGATACCTGAAGCAGCCATCCCTAAGCGGATAGCCATCCCGGCTCAAGCGGACAAAATTATCAGAGAGGCTTCCTCTGCCAAGAAGTCAGTCTTCACAAGGCTAGTCGTCCCGGCTCCCGTTTCAAGCGAAATCGTCAAGGCTGCTTCACCTACTCGGAAGTCTGCCTTCGACAGACTGGCTATTCCCTCTCAACGAACGTCAGTCTTTAATAGGCTGACAACGACAACTTCTGACCGACACAGGGGGCATGAGGAAGTCACCCCTATAGCTGAGACAATCCCAATGGCTCGACACGCTCGACGTCGTCACTGGCGCTGAGTGAGGAAGGCTGGGAGCAACTCCCCTTCTGGACTGACTCCGCCAGCTCCTATGGTGGAAATCGATGCTGCTGTTCCAACTGGGAACAACTTTGAACCGCTTAGGAGGGTCCGCAAGAACTCTCCAACTGCCATACTGAAAAGATCTTCCCCACCTGTGGAGAATGCTACAGAAAAGAATCCGGAGCATCCCCCTCAGCGGCTTCTTCTAAAATTTACAAAGTCTGGCGACAGGTCCAGGAATCGGTGATTGACCAGGACTACTCTCGCTGACCAAAGAAGATTAAAGCTCGGCAAGAAAAGGGCCACCCCGTCGTACCACAAAAGATATCATCCGTCTGGGTGCCCACTGCAACGGCTCCCTCAACTTCAACCGCTCATAAGAGAAGGAGGCCGAAGAAAGCCCCTGTGACCGCGGCGAACCGCAAGGATGCTGAATTTAAATGCCCCAAGTCTGGGGGCATGGTAACACATACCGTTTATATGGCTTCCAGAAAAGAGGAAAGCCGTGCTTCTACGGGTCATCGACCACTTACTTGATCGATAACAAAGGCCCAGGAGGAGCAGTAGAAGAAACTTCAGGAGATGCTAACCGCAATGGCCACACTCACTGGGCCGAAAGAAAATCCAGAGACCTCAGAGCAGCGTCAGGAACAAGAAACTGATGCTGAATTCCTCCGAAGAATGCTCGAGAGGAAAGAAAAAGAGGCCATGGAACATGAGGCCAACATAAAACAAATGGCTCTTTTGTTCCAAGACATGGCCGGGATAATGTTACAGCCAGAACCTACAGCTGAAGACCCCCCGATTATCATTGAAGACGACAGAGAGGAGACATCGAACCCAACTCCGGCTCTTTCAGCAGCCAAGGAGGAGACCGTCTCCAAGGCCGCTCTGGATGATTGTATCGCTCAACAAATACGAGCTCATCATGCGAGCGAAACGTCCGGGCAGATCGTTAAGACTGGACGACCCTATCCAAGCTGGTGTGACCAAATAAGGTACCCGCCGGGATATACGATCCCTAAATTCCATGTATATAAGGGGACGGGAAATCCGCACCAGCATGTCGCCCAGTTCAGGGCTATATGTGGAAACACTGGAGGTGATGATAAACTGCTACTTCTCCAGTTCGTCGGCAGCTTGGCGAAGACAACGTTTGAATGGTATTTTGAACTCCCGAACGACTCTGTCAAAACTTTTGCAGAGATGGAGCTATTATTCACCCAGCGATTCGCGAGTGCTAGTGAACGCACCCCAATAACGGCATTGATCAATGCCAGGGTGAAGCCTGGAGAAATATGGGTCCAATATGCAATACGGTGGTGAAATCTAAAGGTCAAAGTGCGAGCAGCGCGTCGAGGAAGTGCCTGCAGTGGGCATGTTCGTAGGCACTCTTGACCCTCAAGCGACCATCTCCCAATTCATTATTTTTTTCAAGCCGACCACTTTCCAGTCCTTGATTGATAAGCTGGCCCAAATGGATCAGATGGGCCACAAGCCTTCCCCTTCAAAGCCGGAGCCGCGAAATGAAAAAGGGTAAGGGAAAGCGACCTTCGTCACCAATGCTCAACAGCAGCCCAGTGGTCCAAAATTAATGGATCACCTAGACGAGAGACGGCGATATTATAATGAGAAAATAAAGCGCCCTTATTCGTTTCCCCGGGACAAAACGAGGAGATTGTTCGAGCTAGCGGTGCGCAACAGGCTCATTAATTTGCCGAATCCAAAACGCCCATTGCAACCCGGTGAGGCTAATAATCCCAACTATTGCCCCTACCATCAAGCGGTAAGCCATCCAATTGAAGATTGCTTCGTCTTTAAAGGATGGATCGAAGATCAATACCAACAGGGCAAGTTCGCACTGTCCGAGAATTGGAAAGTAAGCCCGCCGCAGCCGCACGCTCTCAAAAAGACGGACACTCCGGGGGCATCATGTTCTTTTGTAGAAGAAGCTCCATGAGAGGTCACTTTTTCAGCCAAAACAAAAAGAATGCTGAAGGATCTCCAAACAAGCCCGGCAATCAGATGGAAAAATCCACTGGAACCCGAGATCATCGAGGGAATGCTGAAACCGCGCCCAACTCTGAAAATTGGTGGTGATAGTCAAAGCACTCACACCCAGCCGTCAAAGTCTTCAAAGAAGAAGAAGACCAAAAAGCCCGTGAAGCTTAATGACGAGCGTACAAACTTGCAAAAACATATCGAAGCGCTGGAAGAATATAACCAGAAGGCACGGACCCCAGTCACACTCCAAGAATTTCTCAGCCACGTCCTTGAGGACGGAGATGAAGACAATGGAGAAGACTCGTCGAATGAACCTGAGGATTATGTGGCAAGTTGCCATGTGATCTCTCACTCGTCGATAAATGATGAAGAAGCTCCTTGCGCAAAGAAATTGGGGGCAGATCCTGAGCTTGAACTTTCAGGGCCATCAGACGAAATGATTGATGCATTCCTAAACGAAGCTCTTTTGAAAAGCAAAGCTGATCGGGAGCGCGAGATGGCCATATTTGAAAAGGCCAAGCGCCGGCGACTGGAAGAAAGGGTCAAAACACTCTCACCAGATCAAAGTACATCCGTCGGAAATAAAAGCAGGTTCAAGACGAGGAAAAGGTTCGCCAAAGCCATATCGATGGGAATGAAGCTGCCACCCTCTGAAGGAAACACTCTTGATGAAGAGGATATACATCCTGGCTACTACTTATATCATCGAAAGATTGAGCACCACACCGAAAAATGCAATGCTTTTAAAAACTGGTGGCTGGGATATGTTGCTCACCGACAACATTTCAAGCGGATGAAACGCAAAACTTGTCGGGAACAAAGAAATACGACCGAGGAGCGCAAAAGAACTACCAACAACTATCACATGGTTGATAGCAAGGGATCGCAAGTTCTCACCTTTGGGAGCGATTCTGATGAAGAAATAGCTCTTGGCCCTCTCTTCAAAGAACCCACATCTCAAACGGAAGAAATGAAGACCTGTGAGAACATTCAGCTGCGCAATCGTATGTTGCTCGAAAAGAATCTCGGGGCCGCGAACAGTGGGTCGAATATAAAAGATAAGGGGAAAGAAAAAATCCCTGAGGACATCACCCTAGATGATCAGGTCATCAAAGAGCTGACAGCCAAGGACCCGCCAAAGAAAAACAAGGTGGATTACAACGTTCTGGCACACTTGAGGAAGCTACCTTCCCAGCTAAGCATTCTCGATGCCCTCTTGTTATCAAAAGAAGCAAGAGACTCTCTGATCAAGACGTTACAAGAACCCGAACAATTCCAAGCTTTTCTCGCCGAAGAAAAGATGAAGGACGAGCTGGAAGAAGTATACACGGCCGATATCACTTTCGGCGATGAGGATCTCCTCCTCGGAACGTGTGAGCATAACCGTCCGCTTTATGTCTCCGGATACTGTCATGATATCAAGATAGGCAAAATCATGGTCGACAATGGGTCCTCCGTCAACCTCCTCAATGTAAGAGTGTTGAAGGAAATCTGCATGAGCGTTCAACACCTCGCTTGTGATAAAATCACCATCTCCGGGTTCGACTCCCAGTCATCACGAATGCTCGGGTCTATAATATTGACATCACGCTTTGGGCTGCTAGTCACTGACATCAAGTTTCACATCATTGACGCTAAGACCTGCTATAACGCTTTGCTCGGCCGGCCTTAGTTACACGAGTACAACATTATCCCTTCTACACAACATCAGTGTATGAAGTACTTCAAGGATGGTCTAGAATACACTGTGACAGGGGAACTAAACCCATTCTCCGTGAACGAAGTCCGCAAATATGAGGATGCCAAGTACTTCTTACCAGATTTCAAAGACACGGAAAGATGTCGCAAATCGAAGGAAAAGAACATAGCTATCGCCACTATTCCGGTCTTCGGAAGTGATACCGAAGAGGAAGAAGAGATAGTCTATTCGGGACCGCCCCAATACAACAAACCGAGACCATCAACTCCTATTCTGGTCTTTGGTAGTGACTCTGAAAACGAGGTTTATGCAGTATTCTCGGCCCGTCCATCAGTACAAGCCTTCATCGGAGATGATCAGAGTTTGCAGATCACCATGGTTCCGTAAAAGCATTACAAAGAGCTCAATGCACTTGAAACTCATAGTGTGCAAGAACTGCAGACATTCTACGTCCCTCCCAGGCGAAAAGGTGAGAAGGTGATCCTATTCTACCGATCCGGGGAAACCAAAGTGGAGAAAGAAATTTGGCATGGTGCGGATTCTACACTTGACAGGCTCCAGCCCATCCGTTTGCCCAGATACTATACAGACGGATTAAAAAGACTGTTGAGGCACTAAGGCGTATCCTTCAAACAGACTGCTCGACAAGCCCAGTTCTATAACAGGATCTGGAGCGTCCCCAGAACTTAACGAAAGTTGCCCAACGGGAGAATGGAAACGATCGGGCTTGGATATGTTCAATCCAAGAAACGGGAGCGATTCCGCGGCTGCTACGTCATACACGACTTTGATGAAGAAGGAGATGTTCTGTGGGAAGATGCTAACCCTGAACCAAAACGAGCTCCCGTCGTAAAAATTCCAAGCCCGTTATTCGAAGAACAGATGGACAAGCTTATAAGAGAAGCGGGTCAAAAGGTTCGAGACGACCATAATCGCGAAATTTCCATCTACGAGAAAGCCAGAACGCAGCGCCTCCTTCAGCAGGCTGCAGAAAATGACGATGCTCTTCGTCGCCAGCCCGTCATACAAAAGACCCGACGCAGAGGCAGAAATAAACCTAAGAATGGAAAAAGCGTTCGACAGCGACAAAGCAGGACCAAGATGCATCGCGATCGAAAATCGAGCAGCCTGGATTCGTCTCTTGTAAAGAAGATGGGCCGAGTATACTCTTTTCTCCAAGACAAGACAAGAAAGATATTCGATCTTGTTATAAAACATCAGATGATGACGCTCCCGGAGTCTAAGCACCCCGAGCAAGCAGGTGAGGTTCATCATCCAGACTATTGCTCCTATCACTGAGCGATAGGACATCCTCTCGAAGACTGCTTCACATTCAAAGATTGGGTGGAAACCAGTATCAGCAAGGTAGATTCGCTCTATCCAGCGGTTAGAGGGTAACCCCGCCGCAGAAGCATGAACCGAAAGCCACGAGAGTAGAGCCGGATCAACATCGGTCTTGGAAGCGATCTCGCACCTGTCACGTGATAACGCTGTCAGAAGAAGGATCCGAGAATATGGATGACCTCCCCTGGTGCTTCGAAAACGATGATGACGAGGTGATCTCAGAATTTCCACCAGCCCCAAAAGAGCTGGAAGATGGGATACATACTACTGCAGATAATCTCAAGAAAATTGACTTGGGGACGGCAAACGACCCACGGTCGACGTTCATCAGTGAACTATATTCTGAAGAAAGGGTGGCTACGCTAAAAGACGTGCATACAGTATAAAGATTGCTTCGCATGGAACTATTCCGAGATGCCGGGACTAGATCCAGAGATTGCGGTGCACAAATTGGCGATATCTCCGGACGTCAAGCCGATCAAATAAGCACTAAGAAGAATGCGGCTCGAGCTTAAGATGAGCATCAACGCCGAGGTCAAGAAGCTAATCGACTCCGGCTTCATCCAAGAAGTTCAGTACCCTGATTGGATTGCCAACATCGTCCCGGTGGTAAAGAAAAATGGGACGGTGTGCATATGTGTGGACTTTAGGGATCTCAACAAAGCTTGCCCGAAGGACGACTTTCCAGTACCAGTCACCGAGTTGATGATAGATAATAGGTCCACTCATGAAGTTTTCTTCTTCATGGACGGCTCATCAGGATACAATCAGATAAAGATGCATCCCGAGGACCAGAAGCATACCGCTTTCCGGACTTCTCTAGGCATATTCTGCTACAAGGTGATGCCTTTTGGTCTAAAGAACACCGGTGCCACTTATCAGAGGGCCATAACGAAGATCTTTGATGATCTCATACATGAAATCGTCGAATGCTATATCGACGACCTCGTAGTTAAAAGCAAGTCATACGAGAAACATTTAGAGCATCTGAAGATCGTGTTTCAGCGCCTTCGGAAATATAACTTGAAGATGAACCCTCTCAAATGCGCGTTCGGAGTTTCCTCAGGCAAATTCCTAGGATTCGTCGTCCGCCACCGAGGCATCGAGATAGACCCGTCGAAGATCAAGGCGATCATGGAAATGCCTCTGCCAAGGACTCTCAAGCAACTGCGGTCTTTCCAAGGAAAGCTCGCATATATCCGGCGATTTATTGCCAATCTCTCCGGCAAGTGCCGTCCTTACAATCACCTAATGAAGAAGGGAACCCCGTTCGTCTGGGATCGCAAATGCCAAAGCTCACTAGAAGAAATCAAGCAATACCTGCAGAATCCGCCAGTACTGGCCGCTCCCGTTAAAGGAAAACCTCTCGTCCTGTATACAACAACCCTCGAAGGTTCCTTAGGCGCGCTGTGGGCATAAGAAAACGACCAAGGGAAAGAGAGAGCCCTCTACTACTTGAGTCGAGTTCTACTAGGGGCAGAAAGCAATTACTCCCCCATAGAAAAACACTGCTTGGCGTTGATCTTCGCGATAACGAAGCTCAGACACTACGCGTTGGTACATGAGGTCCATCTCATATCGAAGGTGGATCCTTTCAAATATTTGATGCCAAAGGCTATATTAACGGGACGGCTCACTAAATTGGCCCTGCTCTTGATGGAGTTCTCGATAACTTATCGTCCCCTCAATGCAGTGAAAGGCCAGGCCATCACCGACTTCCTCGCTGAGCATCCGATACCCGCCGATTCTCCTTTGAACAGCGAATTGCCCGACGAGAACGCGTTTGACACGATCGACGGGGAGAGAAGAGAGAATGATACCCAGTGGGAACTTTACTTTGATGGAGCATCTTCCATGAAGAAGCGCAAACAAAGTACCCCCATAATCAAATCAGGGGTAGGCCTCATCTTCGTGACTCCACAAGGAGGGATAATACGCTTTGCCTTCTCCTTAACAGAGCTGAGGACGAACAATGAAGCCGAATACGAAGCTTTGATAGCAGGTTTTGAGATCGCTGTAGACATGGGAATCGAAAACCTCCTTATATACGGAGACTCCCAGCTGGTCGTTAGTCAAGTAAACGGCGACTATCAAACGTGCAAATCAGAGTTAGTGAAATACGGCGAGAGAGTGCAACAATTACTGACTAAAATTCACCACTACATGCTGGAAAGTATTCTGCGTGCGGAAAATAGCAAGGCGGAAGCATTGGCCAAACTCGCTAAAGAACTGGCCGACGAGAACCTCGATGACGTGAGGATCATTGTACAAAGCCGTTGGGTTCTTGCACCGGCAGAAATATCTCCGGAATCTTCCGAAGAAAAGGGTGCGACCGAGCAAACGGTCCTACAAATAAAAGACCAGGAAAAGGCTATGGATTGGAGGGAAGTCTTTATAGATTACTTCAAATCCCGTCGAGCACCTGAAGATGCATCGTCAAGACATCAGCTCATGAAACAAGCTCTATCTTTTGCCTTCGTCAATGATACTCTATATAAGAGATCATTTGATTCTCTGTGGCTAAGATACCTAGGACCTGAAGAGGCAAGGAAAGTCATCCAAGAAACTCACGACGGACTCTGCGGTTCTCACCAAGCCGGCCCGAAGATGAAGCCGAAGATCAAAAGGATGGGCTACTATTGGCCCCACGATGATCCAAGACTACCTAGAATACGTGAAGCAGTGCCACTCGTGTCAAATTCACGGGGACTTTATCCACCAGCATCCAAATCCACTACATCCAATGGTGGCTAGCTGGCCGTTCGAAATGTGGGGAACAGACATAATCGGCCCCATCGAACCAGCATCGTCCAGAGGACATCGATTCATTTTGGCGACAATCGATTACTTCTCCAAATGGGCAGAAGTAGTACCGCTAAGGGAAGTGAAGACGGAGAATATCCACCATTTCTTCAAGACACGCGTCATTTATCGGTTCGGCACTCCGCGACGGATTATCTCCGATAACAGGCCAGCCTACAGAAGCCACAAGATTAGCCGCTTCGCACAACAGCATAACATAGACTGGAGATACTCTTCGGTCTATAATCCCCGAGCTAACGGTCTAGCTGAAGCTTTTAACAAGACCTTGACAAAGATCGTGAAAAAGACGGTGTCTCGAAATAAGAGGGACTGGCACGAGAGACTGCATGAAGCTCTCTGGACGTATCGAACTACGTTCAAGACAGCCACAAACACAACGCCGTATGCATTAGTATTCGGAACTGAAGCGGTACTCCCCCTCGAGATAGAGTTACCCTCTGCGAGTGGCGGTTCACTACGAGCTAACGGACGAAGAGAATGCTCACCTTCGGCTTGAGGAGCTTGACGCCCTTGATGAACCTCGGCTCATGGCGCAACAAAATCTGGAGGCTTATAAAGCAAAGATGACACGCTCATATGAAAGATTGACTAGGCCGAGAACATTCCGCCAAGGCGAACTCGTGCAAGTGGTCAAGAGGCCTATGATCCCTAATCGTGCCAAGCGGGGAAATTCGAGCCGAACTATGAAATCCCATATATCATAGACAAAGTTTACCAAGGTGGAGCCTATCTACTCATGGACATGCATGGTGAAAGACCTTTCAGGCCAATAAACGGTCGCTTCCTGAAAAAATACTACGCCTGATGAGTCACGGCCTAGGTCAACGATAGATGACGACGCATGTGTCTGCTCTCTATCTTCCTAAGCCCAAACTCTATAAGTAGTAGCCGGCTTTCGGACCGAAATGTCCTAAAACTAACGACGGACCGAAATGTCCTAAAACTAACGATGGACCGAAATGTCCTTAAACTAACGACGGACCGAAACGTCCTTAAACTAACGACGGACCGAAACGTCCTTAAACTAATAATGGACCACTATGTCCTAAAACTGGCTATTGACCGAGATGTCTATAAACTACTACTGACCGCAGCATCGTAAAGATGACAACAAAAAAAAACGGTATGTCCATAAGCAAAATGGGCACGGATGAAAACCCGAAAGGGCTCCGTGAGTACAAACAGCAGGGCTACTGGCGAGTTTTTGTGAAAACCCGAAAGGGCGCAACCTCGTTAGAAGACACTTGCAAGGTCCTCTCGATCTTGTAAGGAGAAACCACCTGCGTGAGATCCTTACGACTCACAAGGAAGCAACACACTTAGGGATCCCCACGATTCCTAGGGAGAAAACACACTTACGAGATCCTCATGACTCGTAAGGAAAATTCCCCTTTGGAACCCTCACGGCTCATAGGGTTCAAAAGCCTTAAGCTTCAGGGATCTGAACCTGTTCTTAAGCCATCACAATCTCCAATGTTACCCTACAAGCGGTTCAATATTGACCCTTGTATACAAGCTACGGGCAAGAATAAATATTTCCCTAACAAAGTCTCATCAGAGACCGGGGATATGCTCATATGGCGAATGACACTTGTAAGTCCTCTCGACTTATAAGGAGAAAACACTCTTATAAGATCCTTACGACTTACAAGAGACCATACACTTGGGAATCCTCACGATTCCTAAGGAGAAAACGCACCTACGAGATCCTCACGACTCGTAGGGAGAAATACCTTTATGAGACCCTTACGGCTCATGAAGTCAAAAGCCTTAGTCGACAGGACCTTAACCCTGTTTGCTAAGCCACCTTTGTTCGACATCGACAGAGGCAAATGATGATCGCTCCTGACAATATCTCGGTTGTAGCGATGCTGATGCCGAAATCGGTGTCAAATCCCAAATTCGCAGTGAAAAGCCAGCGAGCCACAAATGCATACGAAATAGCCGAAATGATGGGAAAACTTGCAACAAAATCAGCAAGTAAAAATATATGCATACAAAATAGCCGAAATGGTTGGGCAACTCGCAATAAAAAGCAGCGATTAAATAAAAACAAATAGCCAAAATGATTGGGCACCGCGAGAAATAGCCGAAATGATTGGGCAATCGCGACTTTCGCGATATAAAAGCTGAAATGATAGAACATCGTGGAAAGAAAAATATATAAAATGAAACTTTTGCCCTACATGTGATATCACATCGATCCCTGTATACAGTCCAGGGGTACAAACAAAGAGGGAACCATACCTTCCCCTCCAGGCTCCATCCGAAAGAGAGCCAAATCTCGACGGTTCACAGACAGCCTAGAGATCATCTCAACATTCGTCTCATTACAACAGACGCAACATCAAGCAAAGCGGAACCGTGGCAATTCCCAGTTCCATGACTCGACGGTGCGCAGACAACCGAGAGTCAACCCCGATTCCGTGAAATACGGATAAAGGCAACAAATCTTGGTCTAGTGGAACACGGCCTATGTCAATCCTGACCCCGTGAGAAGCGTCCAGAGCGGAACCTGGTCCTTGCGGAACACGGCTATGTCAATCCTGACCCCGTGGGAAGCATCCAGAGCAAATCCTGGTCCAGTGGAACACGGTCCATGTCAATCCTGACCCTGTGGGAAGCGTCCAGAGCGGAACTTGGTCCTTGCGGAACACGGCTTATGTCAATCCTGACCCCGTGGGAAGCATCCAGAGCAAATCCTGGTCTAGTAGAACACGGCTTATGTCAATCCTGACCCCGTGGGAAGCGTCCAGAGCGGAACCTGGTCCTTGTGGAACACCGCTATGTCAATTTGACCCCGTGGGAAGCATCCAGAGCAAATCCTGGTCTAGTGGAACACGGCCTATGTCAATCCTGACCCCGTGGGAAGCATCCGGAGCAGAACCTGGTCCTTATGGAACACGGATATGTCAATCTTGACCCCGTGGGAAGCATCCAGAGCAAATCCTGGTCTAGTGGAACACAGCCTATGTCAATCCTGACCCCGTGGGAAGCGTCCAGAGCGGAACCTGGTCCTTGCGGAACATGGCCTATGTCAATCCTGACCCCGTGGGAAGCATCCAGAGCAAATCCTAGTCTAGTGGAACACGGCCTATGTCAATCCTGACCCCGTGGGAAGCGTCCAGAGCGGAACTTGGTCCTTGCGGAACACGGCCATGTCAATCCTGACCCCGTGGGAAGCATCCAGAGCAAATCCTGGTCTAGTGGAACACGGCCATGTCAATCCTGACCCCGTGGGAAGCGTCCAGAGTGGAACCTGGTCCTTGCAGAACACGGCTTATGTCAATCCTGACCCCGTGAGAAGCATCTAGAGAAAATCCTGGTCTAGTGGAACACGGTCTATGTCAATCCTGACCCCGTGGGAAGCGTCCGGAGCGGAACCTGGTTTAGTGGAACACGGCTATGTCAATCCTGACCCCGTGGGAAGCATCCAGAGCAAATCCTGGTCTAATGGAACACGGCCTATGTCAATCCTGACCTCGTGGGAAGCGTCCAGAGCAGAACCTTGTCCTTGCGGAACACGGCCTATATCAATCCTTACCCCGTGGGAAGCATCCAGAGCAAATCCTGGTCCAGTGGAATATGGCCTATGTCAATCTTGACCCCGTGGGAAGCGTCCAGAGCGGAACACGGCTTATGTCAATCCTGACCCCGTGGGAAGCATCCAGAGCAAATCTTGGTCTAGTGGAACACGGCCTATGTCAATCCTGACCCCATGGGAAGTGTCCAGAGCGGAACCTGGTCCTTGTGGAACACGGCTTATGTCAATTCTGACCCCGTGGGAAGCATCCAGAGCAAATCCTGGTCTAGTGGAACATGGCCTATGTCAATCCTGACCCCGTGGGAAGCGTCTAGAGCGGAACCTGGTCCTTGTGGAACACGGCTATATCAATTTTGACCCCGTGGGAAGCATCTAGAGCAAATCCTGGTCTAGTGGAACACGGCCTATGTCAATCCTGACCCCGTGGAAAGCGTCCACAGTGGAACCTGGCCCTTGTGGAATACGGCTATGTCAATCCTGACCCCATGGGAAGAATCCAGAGCAAATCCTGGTCTAGTGGAACACGGCCTATGTCAATCCTGACCCCGTGGAAAGCGTCCAGAGTGGAACCTGGTCCTTGTGGAACACAGCTATGTCAATCCTGACCCCGTGGGAAGTATCCAGAGCAAATCCTGATCTAGTGTAACACGACCTATGTCAATCCTGACCCCGTGGGAAGCGTCAAGAGCGGAACCTGGTCCTTGCGGAACAAGGCCTATGTCAATCCTGACCCCGTGGGAAGCATACAGAGCAAATCCTGGTCTAGTGGAACACGGCCTAAGTCAATCCTGACCCCGTGGGAAGCGTCCAAAGCAAATCCTAGTTTCGTGGAACACGGCCTATGTCAATCTTGACCCTGTGGGAAGAGTCCAGAGCGGATCCTGGTCTTTACGAAACACGGCTTATGCCAATCTTGACCCCGTAGGAAGTGTCCAGAGCGGAACCTGGTCCTTGTGGAACACGGCTAATGTCAATCCTGACCCCGTGGGAAGCATCCAGAGCAAATCCTGGTCCCGTGGAACACAGCTAAAGTCAATCCTGACCCCGTGGGAAACGCCCAGAACAACCCCTGACTCCGTGAAATACGGATAATGTCAATCTCATCAATCACTTATGGGTCCTCTCGACTCGTGAGGAAGAAAATTCTCTTGTGAGATCCTTACGACTCTCAAGAGAAAACACACTTAGGAATCCTCGCGATTCCTAAGGAGAAAATACACCTACAAGATCCTCACGACTCGTAGGGAGAAAATTCTTTATGAGACCTTCACGGCTCATAAAATTGAAAAGTCTTATGCAGCAGACCTGAACCTGTTTCCTAAGCCATCGTTATCCTGCAAAGAGTCTAAGATGGACCATCACTTACTATCTACAGGTCACATTTGCTGAAAGTATATGGCAACGACACAGCGAAGAGAAGAAAGCGACAATTAAGAGAGCATTTGATTCGCATTCAGTTAGGCATTCAAGGCGCACCCATTCATGCATGAGCGAAAAGGTTTAATGCATAAGACGAACACATCGAAATGGAAAAGCTTGCCATTCATACTTCAGAAAATTCCTACATTGATGAAAACGGTAAACAAAAATGCCATTAAAATGTTTACAAAGGCACGACATCAAATCCAGGACATGGATTGAGAAATTCAAAAGTAAGTCCATCCAAAAATTTTCGGGCCTCTCGGACCATCTTCATGTGCATCCTCTCACGATCACAAGCATCAGGATCCCCACCGATGTCCTCCACCCTTTGATAGGCAGCGAGTATCGCCGCTTGTTGAAAAGCTTGATGCAGGATATCAACGAGGCGGTCTCGCCTTTTCTTTGAGATTAAGCCCATCGGATACACCGAATGCACCTTATCTTCAGCATCGTCCAATGCTTTAAGCGGCATGCCAGCATAGAATAGAGGAAGTGCTCCCTAGATCGCTCCCACAATAAGCTTCAAGAGAGAGGAACTACGAGGAAGCAATCGACCATTGTATACATCAAAGCGACCCATAATTTCAGTGCACTAGGCGTTTGTGAATTCTTGGTCTTGGGAACGGCCGAGTGAGCAGATGTCTCCATAAGAGATAATCTCATCGAGATCATATAAATGAACAGCCATAGTACCCGAAAAGAAACATCATTGAAAGATTAGTAATGAGGAAAATGAGACATTGGGATTTAAACAAGTTCTCGGGAAGACAAGTTCTGTCTGGCGATAAACAAATTCAAATTTGTGTGATTAAGGAAGAAAACCCTCAAAAGACTCCTATTTAAGCCCCTCAAGCCAAGGAGTAAATCTCCCTTGAGAGCAATGCTCTTCAGAACAACCACCATAATTAATAGGGGAATAAAATTCCCCGAAAATGCTAAAGAGCAATGCTATGTAGAGAAGATGAAATGATCCATCAAGAAACCCTAAAAAGGTTTTCTTTTTCGGATCCATGATCCAAATAGAGCAAAACTCTGATAACAAATTCTAATCTTACCAAAAAGAAAAAGATCTGACAAAGTTTTGATTCTTAAGAGATTTCTTAAAGAAGAGAGCAATGCTCCGAAGGAGAAATAATTCTCAGAAAAGAAGATGAACAATGGTCATCTCAGAGGGCCAAAGGCCCTATTTATAGGCATTGAGAGCCGTTTTCAACTCCCAAAAGTTGATCCAACGGCGGATATGCTGCCACTGCTGCACTTGCGTATGGGCCACGTAAGGGCAACGGTGGGGGGCATTTGTTTCCCCAATCAGAGCAAAACTCTGTTCAAATTTCGAGATTTGAAACGAAGCAACGCTTCGTGAAAAGCGCTAGCATTAAATGCGCCAGCACTAAGAGTCAAAGACTCTGAAATGGCGCTCACGTGCAAAGCACGAGAGCGCTAAGTACCAAGGGCGCTAAGCTCCAGAAGCGCTTCACTCTCGCAAGGATTACTTGCGCCTGTTTATAACAGTGTAAGTTCTATAGCGCATATGCGCCTGACAGAAGAAGAACAAAAGAATTAAAATAAGAGGAACACTTGACAGATAATGACAAAAAGGAAGAAAACACATAATTAAACATTTTATTGCAATGGAAATAGATCGCCAAACATGGGATCAAAAGTACAGGGATTTACAAACATATAAATAAAATTATCTGGTTCTCTCTCTATCTTTTCCACCATGTCAAAGCGACGATCTTCGCGAGGAGTAGCTACTCATCGGTTAGCACCGCATTCACCAGCGAAAGCGGAGATGACGGCCCGATGAGCCCGTATTTGGCTCAGCAACTGAACAGAGCAATCCCTCAGGGCTTTGGTGATCAAATGCGCCTCGAAGAAGCACTCGATCTTGTCTTCAGCGGCATCAAGCATCACTGGGGTCATCTCCGCCGGAAGAGGGGGAATATCAGCGAGCACGGACATGAGGATCATCCGAAGCCAAATAGAGTTGGGAGGGAGAGGAGATCCTACACGAGTCAAGAGCTCGTGCAGCGCTGCGTCACATTGGTCATCCGTAAGAGCAGGATTCACTAAGCGCGCAGCGAAGCGAGGAACAATATCCTGAATGGGCACCTCCCATGGTTGTCGACGAGCATATGGGCGGTTACAAGCCATAGTTAAGATGGTTCTCTGGAAATGAGAAAAGAAAGAAGCATTGCTTCAGATTATAAAGACTAGGCACAGGAAATTTTGTGCATAATGGAGCTATTCCTAAGGTCTGGGAAATGTAAGTTCTGGGGAATATAAGTTTGACTTGAAAGGAAGATGAAAAGACGCCTCCAACAACAAAAAGCAACGCTTCATAGCAGCGCCAAGTGCGCTGCGCCCTAAGTAGCGCACCACGTGTAAAGCACGGATGCGCTAGCGCTCAATGCGCTGCGCCTTAAGTAGCGCACCACGTGCAAAGCACGTGTACGCTACCGCTAGGTGCGCTGCAAGCAGCGCACCATGTGCAAAGCACGAATACGCTAGCGCTAAGTGCGCTGCACTCGAACCAGCGCACCACGTGCAAAGCATGGGTGCGCTAGCGCTGGAACTAGAAGCTCCCCACCGTCAGATCAAAGATCTAATAACAATAATGATAAATCATTAATTAATTAGAATTAAATTCTGTTAAGGAAAGATTCCTCAAAATCTTTCCAAACAATAAGATTGTGCTTTGTAAATTAGAGCACCGTTGGATCAATGATCCAATGATGATTAAAAATTACCAAAATGCAGAATAAATTCTGTATGGAAAGATTTCCCAATCTTTGTTAAAAACAAGAAGATTGCCTTCTGTAAATCAGAAGCCCTTGGATCAAAGATCCAACGATGGGAAAATTCCCAAATCAATTGGAGAAAAGATCTCCTTAACTGATTGAACTGATCAGCTTGCCATATAAAAAAGCCCATAGATTTCAAGTCTCAAGAGAGGAAGGATACAGAAACAAAGAGAGAAACCCCCCATAAGTTTTGAGAGATTTCACAAAGAAGAGCCAAGCTCTCAGAGAAAGGAGATTTTCTTCAAGGTAAAAAAAACGATGATGAGCAGAGAGATGAAATCATCTCATAAATAAAATAAAAAGAAGAATTTACTTCTTTCTCACACATCATAGATCTATAAGACCGTGGTCTTTCACAAAGAGATCAAAAGATCTCATCATAAGAAGAAGAACATAATTCTTCTCACAGATCATAGATCTATAAGACGAATTGTCTTTCAGAGATCATCTCATTATAAAAGGGGAGAATAATTCAATTCTCTTAGAATCAAAAATCCATAAAGGCAAAGCCTTCCACTAAAATAAGAGATTGAAATAAGAACTTTGTTCTTAGAACTTTGAGACAAAGTCTCTTATAAAAGAGAATTTAACTCTCAGGGCACAAACTGATCTAAGAAGAGCCATAGCGCTCTTAATTTAAAAGCGCTTCAGCGCTCCACATCCAGCGCAAAGCGCTGCCGAGTCTCAGCGCTCCAAACATACCGCACTGCGCTCATTGACTGGCGCTCAGCGCTAAGCACAATACGTGTCCTTCACGTAGGTGCCACCTAACAGTTAGTGCTTTGTGTTCTTGAAATAACGCACTGCGTTCATGGGCTAGCGCTCAGCGCCAGGCGTACCACGTGTCACTCACGTGTGCGCCACTGGACTAACAACGCAATGCGCTCATAAACTGGCGCCTTGCGCTCATAAACTGGCGCAATGCGCCCATCATCTGGCGCATAGCGCCAAGCGCGACACGTGTCCCTCACGTGTGCGCTACTCAGCAGAAGCGCACTGCGCTCTTTGACTGGCGTAAAGCACCAAGCGCACCATGTGCTGCGCTGATAGAACATAAATTTTTCTTTAATAAGCCCAGAGCTATGATGAATGCTCAGCATTCATTAAAAGACAAAATATTGTCAGAATGCAAGTCAATGCTCAGCATTATTAAAAGGGTCAAGCCTAAACAAATTCTCAACAGCCTAAAATAAATGTTAAACATTTTAACTTGATTGGATTTAGCCCAAGATTGGCCATAAGTCCTCAACTCAGATTAATTAAGCCCATATTCTCATAAATCTCAGATCTTAGTCTCAATTGGACTACAGATCTCCCAACCAAAATTGGTTCAAGGGTACATCTCTGAACCCCTCTGATATATGTCGTTGTAATCCTTCAACGTCTTCAGAGAGGTAACGGGTCCCGACAACCATACATCCCATAGACTATGACGTCTTTAAACTGGACTGTGGGGTCCTTAAACCCATGGACTATGATATCCTTAACCTCGGATTGTGGGGTCCTTTAAACGCACGGACTAAGATGTCCTTAACCTTGGACTGTGGGGTCCTTAAACCCATGGACTATGATGTCCTTAACCTCGGATTGTGGGGTCCTTTAAACCCATGGACTATGATGTCCTTAACCTTGGACCATAATGTCCTTAAACTAATCGACCGCAATGTCCCTAAACTAAACAATAAAGCCCAAATGCTCTTTTGTCGGATATAAACGATCCCGTTAAGTTGATCTTAGTCTAAAAATTAGACTAACGTATACTTAACATACGTTTAAGTTGATCTTAGTCTCAAATGATACTAACGTATTCTTAAACCCAACCCCAAACTTAAATCTAAGAAAATATGGATTTGGACTAATCCACGCCCTACGGACGACAACATAAATTAGTCTCCGTATACAATCCACGGGCAACCAAAAACAAAACAAACACCCACGACACGAAGTGACCATCCGGAGAAAAAGAAAGTGGCTACCGCGATGCGGTAGCGTAATTAACTGCAGGGGCTTGCGCCTGCAGGGAAGAGCGTCTCCACAATCAAAAACCCCTCAACGAGGGGGAATCTGACGAAGTCTGCTATATCGGCCGCATCCGTTTAAACCTTCGATATACGGTGCCATAAATCAACTTGGTATCTTCGGAGAGGTGGACGGATAGGACAAATTAGCATCTGCCCCGAAATTCAGGCAAGACGGACCTGCGCGGTCGCGTCTCCGTTTTCGGCAGGGAACAACCGTACGTGATGATATGAGGCTAGATTGTTGATTGATAGATTCATCGACTCGGAATGTTATAGATATTTTGATCCCTTTCTACACTGCTTTAGTTAGTCCCTTATGTAGATGTTAGATTAGATACGTATATTTTATATAATGTGGCGCTTACGGTTTACTTTTCTGCTACGTTTATGATATTCTCATTGCATTGTATATACCGGTGATTCCATTATTTGTTATGATATCGTCTTCTAGTACACCTGCACAATTATCGATGATGCACATGTTACACTTACACAGAATTGCCGGCTCACATACATTCATCATCGGTAATTGCCATGCCACTTGCACACTAAAACTGTTGTATCATGATATTATTCATAACCGTAAGTACATTCATTATTCAGTACTATCATAGGACATGCTTGCATGATATACTTGATATGCTCATATTACTGTTCTATATTGCATACATCGTACTTTATGGTTATATGCATTGAGATGTTGTTTTTATGAGATCTCTGGATTTGAGAACCGTGGCTATATCTCAAAGGAAATTGTATATTGTTTTAAAAATCTGGTTTCTCTTGATATGATTTTTCGATGCGTCCACCATGAGTTTTCTCAGTTCTAAGGTATGAGTATACCCGATTCGAGGAGTGGTAGGTACCATCTGCGGGTACATGGTGGACCCGGTGAGGTACCCCGGGGCAAGAAGACTCATATAGTTAGGTGGTGAGCCTGGTAGGGGATCACTACCTACCGGTGATATTTTTGGACCCGGCGATTATCCGGAGGATACCGATAGGAGTCGTGAGATGGATTGAGGGCCGATCAGAGTATGTAGCGCCTGAGATGAGATAGATATGAGGGATGGTCTGAGTATGCGGCACCTGAGATATGAGGATTTACGTGTCGATGCTGGACACGGGTTTTCATGATGTTTCGAGTGTCGGTGTTGGACACTCAGGTTCCATGATTTTGATGTGTCATTGATGGACACACGTGGTTGATATCCTCATACATACAGGCATATTTTTTTGTGATGATTCGAGTGTCGATGTTGGACACTCAGGTTCCATGATATTGTTGGTGTCGTTGATGGACACGTGGGTGATATCCATATGCATGCAGGCATATGATGTTAGATGTTTATTTCTACATGCTATTGGCATTGACTCTATGGTTGACATATATGCATTCATGGTCACACTAGATATCATAGTATTATTTTCATGATATAGCATGACCTAGGAAATCGTTGTTTTATTCAATTTTTACCTGCTGATGTTTTCTACTCACGAGTTGGCAACTCACCCCCGTTGTGCCACAGTTCTTGCAGGTTTGACCGCTTGGGATCAGTAGCGGTATCGCTGGCACACAGCTTCATCCAGGGTGTTTTGCTTTAGTGGTGGGACACATATTGGATCGTGCCCACTCTCGTACGTATATTCTGTTGTATCTAGATAAACTCCATCAATCAGAACTAGAATTTGCATATTAGTGGACTAGAAAGACTTGTGTGGTTGCGAGATTTAGAGCGATGGTTGTATGTTCGCTTCTTTTGAGGTTTTGATGTCTTGCTCTATTTATTTATTATTCTGTGTTGATCTTCGCCGTTAGGCGTCGTATATATATTGCTTACTTGTGTGGTTTTGTTTCCGCCAAATTGGCGAAGAGCTAGCTCCCGCTTGGGGATGCCTATATATATTGCTTGTATGTGGTTTTTGGATCAAAATATACAAGGGAGGTGTTGTCCGAAATTTCAAGGACGAAAAATGTTTTCAACTATAGTATAATCCATTTGCATTTTCATGTTTCATTACCTTAGCATTTAAAGAAAAACTTGATTTCATTATACTTTTATTTCAAAACCGCACCTCCACCATTTTCCGCAAAAAGATTTAGATTTCTGGGCTTCGGCTTACTTGAGTTACGTTACGCCTTTAGACGTTGCGTGATTTAAGTGCCGGTCACGAGCTAAATTCCGAGTCGTGACAAAGTTGGTATCATAGCGTTAGGTTTAGCCTTGGTTTGAGTTTAGGTTTGACTATGTGGAGTCTACGGCATAATATATTTCGGAACATAGGCTTGACCTTACGGAACTTATACTTGATGGGGGGTATTAAACCCGAACTTTCGTTACATAGGTTGACCTTGATTGATGGAGTAGGCAGCTTGAGTAGAGTGACGTACCGTGCGTATGTTCCGCGGCATACTTACGATACGATACTCCGCTTAAGTGACCTTAGGATGCACATTCTTGAGATCCTTGATTATGTTCTTTCCTATAATCATATATCCACTTTGGACCTGTTGATTTCTTTCATTCCTTCGATACCTGCTTGAGGTTCCTGTCACCAAGGTGTTGAGCGTAGAGAGAGAGAGAGAGAGAGAGAGAGAGAGAGAGACAGAGCTGCTGCTATTGATGCGGTCAGAGCGAGCTCATCACGGACGAGGGCTGACCATGATGTTTTCGGGTGACATAGGAACGTGTAGGTATAGTGTTTGTGTTGTGATCTCTCGTTTGAGGCGAGTGTTCTGTTTTACACCGGATGATCGGGTCATTGATAGAAGCTGCCGGATTGAGAGGACTGTTGATGTATAGCCTACCCCTGAGGTCGTGATGTTGTCTACCGTACAGACAGATGACCCGGCTGTTGCTGAGATTTAACGGGATGTCACCTCCAAAGTTTTGAGAGCTGAAACCGCTGGAGCTTTCAGGAAGAGATGTGACAGAAGATAGCTAGCCTTCTTGAGTTGAGCGACTGAGATGATTCGTTTGATTTGATGTGCCGACGCAGGCTCAGTTGAGTTGAAGAATTCCAATTGAATGATCTTACTCAGATCTAGAGTAAGTCGATCAAGAGAGGATATTGTTCGTTGGATGCTCCGATGTGGATTCGGTAAGTTGACAAGCTTCAGATAGAAGGACCTCACCCAGATGCGTTGTGAGTTGATCGAGAACGGACGAATAAAGTGTATTCCTCCGAGGATTGGGACGAGTCCCCGAGGACGTGTTCGGCTAGATATCTTCCACAAAGTGGTGAAGATACTCGAGTTCGTATTTCGAGTCCTTGTGAGAGACTCCAGATTGACCGTAGCTGATAACGAATTGCCGTACAAAGATAGCAAGAGATGACGTCAAAGTGGACGATAATAAAGACGGGTGCAACGAGAGGTTCGTGGGAGATGTTAACGAGCTGTTGTTACTCCCCATTGATGCCATAGGATTGATAAATATGCAGAGGCGTTGGATACGGACAATTCCAGAGGAAATCCATGTTGAGGACGCAGCCGTCCGGATATGAGAAAAAAATTAAGTAAAGAGTGCCAGCCTCCATACAGCTCAGCATATGTGAGATTGGAAGAGACTGTTAGTTATATGTATGCCCTAGAGGCCATTACTATACATACGATGTATATTGTAGTGGATGCTTGGACATATATAGGGAGGACTTTCTTGCTCAATATGATAGTATGCTATCTGGTTGCTCTTTATCTTAACATGTTGACTTATATTTGTTTGCTGTCTTACTCTCACATGTTGATAAAGCCCTTTGAATATGTACTCGACTACTGGGACTATGATGAGATCATACTAGTGGGGCCGGTAGTCGATGAGTACATCCTATAACTGTTCATAGTCGAGCGTGTATCGAGACAGGGCATCGATACACCAGAGTAGACTAGCGTATACGCATCTTGACCCATATGATGAGCGATAGATGATCCCATATCCATCGGTGTTTGACATCAAGGATGGTGTACGGGTGCTCGGTGGAGACTGGGTACACTGGACGGACTCGCCGAGAACTCCCAGATGGTATTATACCTCACGTCAGATGGCAGTTCTCTGGTGACACTGGTACAGGTTAGTCTGTAGACCCGAGATCATCATAGAGTCTTGTGTGATTCCCACTGTGCTTTGATTTCCATCATACCACGTCCAAGAGGGCGTGCAAAAAGGTGGCTTTTGGGTACAGTCCCGAATCACCTGGAGGCAATGAGCGATAGGAGGGGATTCGTCTCTCCCGGTATAGGGAGTTGATGTTGCGCTGTGTTCGATTGACTATAACTGGAAATCCCTGGCCAGGGTTGCTGAGATTTACTGGTAGACCTCATATCGACATGACTTATCAAGCTACTGGGGTTTGACATTTTCTACCCCTAGGCGAGATATGCGACATATCAGACGAAGAGACCGGACTGTACGGGAGTGTTACTGATTGGATTCGCAGGAGAATGTACAGGCTTGCTTGTTGATCTTCTAATCGCTCAATACCTGGGTGGCTGTTATGTTTAGCTGACCGCTTGCAGCTTGTGGGTGTTTGATATGATCATCACCTACTGCCGGCGTATTGACGATTCTTTAGAGTCCTACACAGAGGTTTCCTGGCTCAGGCAAAACGGAGTAGGAGCACATATATGATATGTGCGGGACCGAGAACAATACGTGTATATGATACCGTATTATATTCTCATGATATGAGATATCGGCCGGGTATATGTGATATAGCCGGGTCATCGGATCAAGTGTTGATTCGATGAACTGATACAGATTATATTAGTCGGTTATTTGTGAAATAGCCGGATTATCGGATCAAGTGTTGATTCGATAATTTAATGTATAATTATATATTTGATATATTAAATTACATTAACTAATATAAGCTCACTAAAAGATTCTTTTTCTCACTCGGGTAATACATTGATATATATGCGGTATATGTTAATTGTATTATTTTATTTTATTACAATAAATATTGTATATGTGATATATAATATTGTAACATGTTTTGGTTATAAATGCAACATGATTTGTGGAGATTAAACATGGTTAGGGTTTGATTTGGGTTAAACTTTTCTTGAAACTTTGCTTTTGTTTTTAACTAAAGATATTTTCTAAAGATATTTGTTATGATATTTGTTAACCCAACCCAACCCTTGACCATGGTTAAGTCTCTACATGAGTTAAGTTATCATACTTAACACATGGTTGCATTTCTAACCTCACCGCTTTTATTATTCGTCAGAAAAGAAATGGATCATCTTCTTTCTTCTTCCTTCTTACTTGAAAAGCTTTCTAGTTTTTTGAGAAATGATGAAAATGAGTGAGATTAAGAAAATAAATGAAAGCTAAAATCCTACTTCATCATCCTAATCTATCCTAGCCATTTAGATTAGGGTGTTCACTTCATTTGTGAGTGAGAGCTTGAGTTAAAGAAACTTCAAGGTAGATCATCTTAGTTATCGCAGATCGGAAGCAAGCTTGCATCTTTCTCTTCGTGGAGCCTCTCTAGAGTCCGGGAACTTGATGATCACAGCGAAGGGACTTCTACTCGGAGCTTATGAAGCGAAGGACCGGACTACAAAGGTTGTAATCCCAAACTCTTAGAAGTAAAGTTGTTTACTTGCTTTGTTTCGCCTAATCTCTGGTCTAAGATCTTGGTTTAGGGTTGTTCGGCACGTCTAAATTTTAAATCGGGCATGGTTGATGCCTTGTAGACCCTTGTGAGAGTGCCTAGTAACCTTACAGTAGTATCAGAGCCAAGCTAGAGCTTTAGGCGAAGTCTAGGCGAAGTTTAAAGTTCGATCGAATTCCGAATACCCGATAAAACCTAGTTTCTGGAAATTTTTCAAAAAGTTGACATTTATCATATTAAAAATGCTCAGAAAATTCAGCAGGTAATTTTATGGATGTGAGTGGAAAACGACACCCTAAATCCATCAAAGCGCCGCGGAACCGCGGCCAAACCAGGGTATTGGCGGCGGTTCCGCGGCAAGTCTTGGGGATTGAGGGTTAGATTTTGCTACAGTTGATCCGTAGGTACTTTTGCTTATTTCTGGGAATTTTTAATTTTACTCAAGTGTTGAGTTTTCTGGGATGTATTGGGAACTCGTTGATTCGATCGGAAAGTTTAACTTCGTTTAAGTTTTTCCGGGTAATTTAGAACGTGTAAAAAAGTTCGAACGGATATCAATAACTCACTTTTTCCCTTGCCGTAAAATTTCCAAGTGTTGGATTTTTCCGTAGTTTAAGAATGTCCTTAGTCGTGCAAGTAACGTGGTGGACCCTCTAAAAGAACACAAACCTTAACTCGATTATGTGACCGTCTGAACTGCCTCTAAACCTTAAGGTTTGTGGCAGTACGACGTTGCCGCATGTGAGGCGTTGGTTTGAACCTTCTACGGCTGGACCATTGGTACTGTGGCATGTGATGGATGTTTTTAAACTAATTTCAAGTGTTGAGAACCATTTGGGAAATCTTGGGTGTTTATTTATTCGATCGGAAAGTTTAACATTGTCTATTTATCTGGAATGTGATACAATATTTGGAATCCACAAGTAGTTATGAGATAACTAATTTGAATGTTATAAATCTAGCAGTTTAGTCTCAGATGATCGGTTGCCACGGGATTTTGATGTGATCAAAAGTCCGTTACAATCACGTAGCGTACGCGGATACTCGCTGGGTAAACTTAATAGATAGCCACGCCCCATAGCCCCGACGAAGTGACTGTAGGAGAACCCCGTCGCCAAAAGCATCCGTTCGGGTGCTCGCGGCAGCGGTGTTTCGCCTTAGTGCACTTCGTCGACGGCATCCGGGGGTGCGGCCGTCTACTAAAGTTTGCGACGAGCATTCGATCAGGATGTCGGGAATCTTGTTGAATTGCCCGACTAGATATTGAAAAGTGTTTTCGATAATGAGACTAAAATGCGGGGTTTATAATTGTTAGGCATGAGATTTCTAAGGAATTCATTTGGTTAGGCATGTGATGTCTAAGAAGGTTGCGGATTCCAACTGTTGTAGTTTTACACTTTCTTTTCTGCGACCGTAAGTGTAATATGTGGTGTATTGCTAGTTTCGTTGCTATACATCAACGACAATTGGGATACGCATATTTACTTACGTTGATGATATGTGATATTATGTGTTGCTGTGATATGTTATATTGGATCGTCGTGTTTTGAATAGCCGGGGGTTTTATGTGAGATGAGAGTTTTTCTTTTTCATTCATGTAAAATTCATTTGTATGTAATATTCTTTTATTGGGGCACTTCCGGGCTGAGGATGATGTCACCATTGTATATTATTTACTTTTCCGCATTAGGTAGACCCAAGGCGGGGAGCACAAGTAACCGGGTTCTAGGGTCCAGTAGGAGACCATCTCGAGGAGTCGAGACCGGGTCTCCTAACCCTAGAATTGGCAGTGTTGCTTGCTGCTCTCGTAGGGGTCTAGGGATGTGGGTTTGGCTATTCATCATGACGGTGGAATCCGTGTTTTATACAGGCTCGTATTAAAACACGGACCTCCTAGTATATCCAATATTTCATATATGTTCTTCTGCTGCAATGTTCTGTGATGAGATCATATTACTGCCTGAGATGAATGTTTTATATTATATATATGAAATATATGTTGTATTGCAGATTTCATTTCAAATGTGATACTTGTGAAGCATAATAAAATGGGACTTCATTAATGAGATTAATGAAACTAAAAGAAATCTAAAGATGTTGTAGAAACTTGTTTAAAAACTGGCAGCTCTAGTTCTTGCTTTGCATAGCGGTATTCCTTGTAGAACATCCAGCACCTTATTCGATAAGGAAAGAGTCGAGATCCCTTCACCGGGAGTGATCTCTTTAGCGAAACTAGCAGATGTTGCATACTCGGTTTGTCTTTTGATTGTTTTTATAGTTCTTGCTTTGCACCGCGATATTTGTGAAATATCCTGCACTTTATTCGATGAGGAAAGAGCCGACGATCCCTTCACCGGGAGTGACCTCTTTAGTGAAACTAGAAAAGGCCTCAAAAACATTCCATTAAAAATCACTCGATTCTACAACGATATCAAGTTCATTACGCAAAGAGTTTTCTTAAAAACCTGTCGTAGCCCTCCGTCATTTCAGATAAGTAGTTTTTAGTATTCGTACTACGTTTGTTGGCCTGCGTCAAGGCGTAGTGTGCGGTAGCTAACTGGTGCTTATCTGCAGCATACGATGCGATTGGATTAGGGTAGTCGTGCGACTTTGTTGGCCTGCGTCAAGGGTCGTGCGGGTGGTTTTAATTCAATCAGGAAATATACGGGTTGAACTTGACTAGCGGACTATGGTTTGTTGGCCTGCGTCAAGGTCATAAGAAGCTAGGGTAAAACATTATTGGGAATTTCAAGTGTTGAAATTTGCAATGAGATTACATACCTTCTATGAGATAGTTGGATCCCGATACCCACTGCGAGTAAGAGTTACTCCTGGGAGAATTTTATATATTACAATTAGCCGATCAAGTAGGTGTCTAGAAAGGTGTTAACGGGGTTACCCCCCTGGGAAAACGAGGTTTATTTTAATTAGGTCCGTGCGAAAGCACAGGGAACCTCCCTCAAAGTACCGGCACTGGCCTGGCTGAAAGATTGGTGAACTTGTAGGGTGTAATAAATCCCGGCTAGTCTTTCCTTTTAGGGTTTGAAGGAAGATTTGACTAAAACAGTGGGAGACATCCTGATTAGATAAATTGATAACCAATATAATCTTGTAAAATCGCACGCTGAGTGTTTTCTTCTCTCTCTCTCCTGGTTGCGACTATGTCACGCCTTAATCAAGATAATAATACGGATGTATTGATCGAACCCGCTTGTTATACTGCGCTAAGGAACGTTAGTCCCGCTCCAACTTATAATTGTTATAAGACAGAGCAGGAAATAGGGGATTACCAGAATTCCCGTGCCGCCCAAACGAAGAAAGTACATGTTGATGCATCTTCTTCGGGTGTGTTCATTACCGAGAACTGTTTCTCGGTATCCTTTACGTCCTGGGTATGAGATACCGGATCAGGATCCCGCAAATGTAATATGTTACATGGACTACAGAAATGTAGAGAACTGAGAACGGGTGATAAGTTTCAAGAGTTAGAAATGATGCAAGTGTTGCAGCCAAGACTGTTGGCAGTTATCACCCTGTATTACCAGAATACATTGATTCTGAACGAATGTTATTAGATACCGAACCTGATATACAACATCACATCAGTCTCTTTATTAGTAAAGAAGGATATAATTTTGTATTGTTGGATAATGTTTTGAACATTTCCTATATCAAGAGTTGATCGGTTAAGGCACGTTATCTAAAAGCATAGACGTTCTAAATCAAACCACATCTCTTAACGTACAGAACACACACAAGAGGAAGAGTTCGGAAATGAACGAATCCTTCTTGAGGCATTGTAGACTAGGTCATATCAATGGGACCCGACTAGCTGAAGTTACATTTAGATGCATATTTAAATTAGTTTGAATTTACATCTTGTGAAACTTGCCGGTCATGTCACAGAAATAAGATGACCACAGCTCTGTTTATTGGAAACAGAGAAAGAGTTAGTGAACTCTTGGGATTGATACATAATGATGTATGTAAGGTCCCCTGTCTACATATGCCAGGAGCAGTTTTTTGTACTTCATTACATTCACTGATGATCTCTCAAGATTCAGACATATGTTCCTGTTGAAACCCAAGTCCAAAACTTTTGAGATAATCACAAAATATAAGTTAGAAGTAGAGAACCAAAAATGGGTATAAGTATTATGTCCTTTGATGAGATCAAGGAGGAGAATACTTGAGCACGGAATTCATGGACTATTCTAAATGAGAATGAAATTCTCTCTCAGCATTACTCCTCCGTATACACCACAGCACGTCGGTGTATCGGGGCGGAGCAATCACACCCTATTAGATATGGTGCGCTCTAATGATGAGTACTACTGAGTTTCCTATTTCCTTTTAGGAGTTATGCACTTGAGAAGTTGCATACCTATTGAATAGAGTTCCAATCAAATCAGATACCTACCACTTCATATGTGATATGGAATGGGAAGAGCCCATCTCTTAAGGAAGTTAAGATTTGGGGTTGTCCGGCCTATGTCTAAAAGCATAATCCGGACAAGCTCGAGGCAAAGTCAGTTCTGTAAAAGTTTGTTGGATATCCCAAGCATTCACAAAGGAATATCTTCCACCAAACCGAGAAACAAACGATGTTTTGTTTCTCAACATGCCACCTTTGTGAAAGGGAATTTCTTGTGAAGAAATTAGTGGTCATGAGGTAGAACTGGAAACAGTTCCAGCTATACAAACTGCAGCTGATGATTTGGTAGAACCGAAGGATTCAATAGTTTCTAACGAACCTCAGCCTCTCCGCCGATCTAGTAGGGTTCCTCACCCACCTGCGAGATACTTCGGTTTCTCTATGACAGTGGGAGCGAGGATTGCATCATGAGATGATGACCCAACTTATTTCGAGCAGGCCATCGGGAGTGGGACTCTGTAAGAATGGCTAGATGCTTAGCGATCTGAGATGGAATCCTTATACACTAACAAAGTATGGACTTTGGTTGCTTTATCTGAAGGGTTAAATCCCCATCAGGAGCAAGTATATCTTGAGAAGATTACTTGGTGTACATGGAAAAGTTGAGACTTTCAAAGCTATGCTTAAGTCCATCCAGATCCTACTTACCTCGGCTACATACCATGACTACGATATCTGGTGGTTGGGTGTCATGATTGCTTTTCTAAATATTTATTTGGAAGAGAGCATCTATAAGTACACAGCCAGAGGGCTTCGTAAACAGTGGGAGCAGTGGAAACGTGAGCAAGATGTTTTATGTGATAAATCAGGCATCGCGGAGTTAGAACGTCTGTTTTGATGAAGCAGTCAAAGAGTTTGACTTCATCAAAATGGTAGATGAACCTGTATATACAAAAAGGTAGTAGAGAGTATGGTGGTGATCCTCGTAGAGTACGTGGATGACATACTCTTGATAGGGAAGAAGTTTCCTATGCTATGCTCGGTCAATCTCCTCTTATCACAAAGATTCTCTATAGGATCAAGGTGATACCTCATAAATCCTGGGTTATGGATCTATGGGATAGATCTAATTGGATGTTAGGATTCTCACTAGTTGTAGTGAGATGGTATCAATCGATCCTGGGGAGAATTACTGGAAAGGTTCCAGGGTGATAAGGAGACTGAATGTCAGTCGCAAGCATTGTCTTTACCCTCAGTAGAGGGACGGTATATTGGAAGAGTTCCAAGCTAGATACCGTGACTTACTAGACGATTAAAGGCAAGAACATCGTTACCAAGGATGCTACCAAAGAGCCAGTCTGGATATATATAAGTTCATGAGATGAACTTCATTCCAACCATTGTGTGACAATGGAGTTATGGCTTTGGCCTAGAAACCCCGTCCCATCAGAAATACAGATTTAATTCTTAGGCAGTATCACCTGATCATGGAGATGATTGATCTCCAGGGAGATCAAGGTTAGGAGAGTAGACACAGAGGACAACAGCGCGGATCCACTCACAAAGGCCTATTTCCCAGTAGAGACTTTTATGGGATGGTTGAGGATAAGATACTTCAACCACAGTTGATTGTTGGGTATGCGATACCACAACAGATGGCCCTAGTGCAAGTGGGAGATTGTTAGTTATATGTATGCCCTAGAGACCATTACTGTACATATGATGTATATTGTAGTGGATGCTTGGACATATATAGGGAGGACTTTCTTGCTCGACATGATAGTACGCTATCTGGTTGCTCTTTATCTTAACATGTTAACTTATATTAGTTTAATGTCTTACTCTCACATGTTGATAAAGCCCTTAGGATATGTACTTGACTACTGGGACTATGATGAGATCATACTAGTGGGGCCACGGTAGTCGACGAGTACATCCTATAACTGTTCCTAGTCGAGGGTGTATCGAGACAGGTCATCGATACATCAGAGTAGACTAGCGTATACGCATCTTGGCCCATATGATAAGCGATGGATGATCCCATATCCATTGGTGTTTGACATCAAGGATGGTGTACGGGTGCTCAGTAGAGACTGGGTACACTGGACGGA
Organism: Agapanthus africanus; assembly: GCA_030015575.1. NCBI lineage: Eukaryota > Viridiplantae > Streptophyta > Magnoliopsida > Asparagales > Amaryllidaceae > Agapanthus > Agapanthus africanus. Next base: position 752,873,154 of record CM057339.1, read on the forward strand.
CTCACCGAGAACTTCCAGATGGTATTATACCTCACGTCAGATGGCAGTTCTCTGGTGACACTGGTACAGGTTAGTCTGTAGACTCGAGATCGTCATAGAGTCTTGTGTGATTCCCACTGTGCTTTGATTTCTATCATACCACGTCCAAGAGGGAGTGTAAAAAGGTGGCTTTTGGGTACAGTCCCGAATCACATGGAGGCAATGAGCGATAGGAGGGGATTCGTCTCTCCCAGTATAGGGAGTTGATGTTGCGCTGTGTTCGATTGGCTATAACTGGAAATCCCTGGCCAGGGTTGCTGAGATTTACTGGTAAGTGTTATCAGTAGTTTCTTAAACTGTTATAGACCTCATATCGACACGACTTATCAAACTACTGGGGTTTGACGTTTTCCACCCCTAGGCGAGATATGCGACATATCAGACGAAGAGACCGGACTGTATGGGAGTGTTACTGATTGGATTCGCAGGAGAATGTACAGGCTTACTTGTTGATATTCTGATCGCTCAATACCTGGGTGGTTGTTACATTTAGCTGACCGCTTGCAGCTTGTGGGTGTTTGATATGATCATCACCTACTGCCGGCGTATTGACAATTCTTTAGAGTCCTACACAGAGGTTTTCTGGCTCAGGCTAAACGGGGTAGGAGCACATATATGATATGTGCGGGACCGAGAACAATACGTGTATATGATACCGTATTAGATTCTCGTGATATGAGATATCGGCCAGATATATGTGATATAGCCGGGTCATCGGATCAAGTTTTGATTCGATGAACTGATACAGATTATATTAGTCGGTTATTTGTGAAATAGCCGGATTATCGGATCAAGTGTTGATTCGATAATTTAATGTATAATTATATATTTGATATATTAAATTACATTAACTAATATAAGCTCACTAAAAGATTCTTTTTCTCATTCGGGTAATACATTAATATATATGGGATATATGTTAATTGTATTATTTTATTTTGTTACAATAAATATTGTATATGTGATATATAATATTGTAACATGTTTTGGTTATAAATGCAACATGATTTGTGGAGATTAAACATGATTAGGGTTTGATTTGGGTTAAACTTTTCTAGAAGCTTTGCTTTTGTTTTTAACTAAAGATATTTTCTAAAGATATTTGTTATGATATTTGTTAACCCAACCCAACCCTTGACCATGGTTAAGTCTCTAGATGGGTTAAGTTATCATACTTAACCCATGGTTGCATTTCTAACCTCACCGCTTTCATTATTCATCACAAAAGAAATGGATCATCTTCTTTCTTCTTCCTTCTTGCTTGAAAAGCTTTCTAGCTTTTTGAGAAGTGATGAAAATGAGTGAGATTAAGAAAACAAATAAGAGCTAAAATCCTACTTCATCATCTTAATCTATCCTAGCCATTTAGATTAGGGTGTTCACTTCATTTGTGAGTGAGAGCTTGAGTTAAAGAAACTTCAAGGTAGATCATCTTAGTTATCGAAGATCGGAAGCAAGCTCGCATCTTTCTCTTCGTGGAGCCTCTCTGGAGTCCGGGAACTTGATGATCACAGCGAAGGGACTTCTACTCGAAGCTTATGAAGCGAAGGACCGGACTACAAAGGTTGTAATCCCAAACTCTTAGAAGTAAAGTTGTTTACTTTCTTTGTTTCGCCTAATCTCTGGTCTAAGATCTTGGTTTAGGGTTGTTCGGCACGTCTAAATTTTAAATCGGGTATGGTTGATGCCTTGTAGACCCTTGTGAGAGTGCATAGTAACCCTACAGAGACCTAAGCATGGTTCTTCCAGGATGCCACAGCGATGAAGATTTGCACCAGGATAGGTTGTATCGCGCATATTCAGAGGGCCAGATGCCGCCGTCAGTAACGTGTTGTTTTGCGAGTGGTCGCGTTAATTGGCCAAGAAGGGAACAACGGAGTGCCAAAGCGGAACTGTTTCCATTATCACACCTGACCGGGCCGACGAGCAGAAAGACTGTGAGATTGGTAATCCAGAGAGAAAATAAGAACCCAGATACCGAGGATGGCAGATCGTGAGCAGGAGGCAAGTAGATGATCTTGTTCTGCCAGCTTTAGGCACACCGGATTTTCGACATTGTAAGAGGTGTACCTCAATGTCATTTATTGCGAGTGTGTTTTGTGATTCGAGTATCATACCTTTATCGCTTGGATTTGAGTTTCGATGATTTGGTTTCGTAATTTATGTTTTTGTGCACCATGGCTGCATCTATTGGATACTTTCTTTTGTGCACAGTTATTGCACTTGATTTATATTTATACACCGTTACATCGGTTTGCGATTTGTACATATCAGTTGCACTTGATATTGATTTTGTGCCTTGGTTGCACGTGTTTGTGATTTTATACACCTTGGTATGCTCGGTGTTGTTTTTGTACGCATTTGAGATATTGATGAGTTTTTGGGCACATGGTGCACCTGTGATTATGTTTTCGTACATTGTTGCACTAGATCTATGTTTTCGTGCATCATTGTACTTGACGTTCGTTTTTGTGCGCTTTACTGAACTAGATGTTTTGTGCAGACATAACGCACTTGATTTGGATTTCCGTACGCACCGGACGCATGTGATGTTGGATACGCCTTTTGAGGCTGATTTTACTCATGAGTATCGTATTTTTTTCATGATGGGTACTATGTTATATAGTAGCCGAGCAGGACTGATCTGAGGACAGTATCTGAGTACTTTTGCATGCATAAAATGTTTACCAAGAGGTTTTCAAAAAGGAGCTATAAACTCGCTATTTCCTACGTGTGAGCGAGTGACATGTAATTTTTATGAGGAAAACCTTCTGGGATATTTCAAAAAGGCGGGACATATAATTTGAGCAAAAAAACATATATAGATATATTTACTACTTTACAAATGATCGTCCGCTACTTGTGTCGTGAGCTACACATAGCACGGCGATTCGGAAAAGATTTTGCATGTATTTTATCCAGTTTTTAGAGGAAATTAAAGGAATGCGTATTATATACGTATTATGATTTTGACAATAGTATATTGGATTTCAGTAGTGGATTTCGAGATCTATATCTCCATTGTAACTCCGATGATTGCGTTACGCTTGACGGAGTTCGATTTTGAGTTTCATACTCGTTTTCATGCGCACATGATGTGCTGTGGTATTTCTGTGTATTCCGTGATTTCGGAGCCCCGTTGATTTGAACAAGATTATTGAAATGTTTTAGTATTTGGAGATTTAAATTTAAATTCGGGGACCGAATTTATTTAAGTGGGGAAGATTGTAACATTTCAGAAATATAAAATATTATTTTTTGAATTTAAATATTAAAATAATATATTTCGCGATAACTATTTGATTTGCGAATAGGGGTTTTTCGTAAAATGGTATAAGTATATATCAATATTTGGAATATAAGTGGAGATTAAAATGAATTATTTATTATAAAGATATTTATCGGATTTTGGCATTTTTATAATTAATTATATGCAAGTTTAAATTAAACTTGATCGGTGCACTACTAATCTTGATTATGCCAAATCCGTATTTTTAATTAGTCATGGCTAGTGTAGCATAACATGTTGCATTTTGTTACATGTTGTTTCATTTGTGTTTATTTCAATTATATTATGTGAATTATTTGTAAGAATATAAAAAGAGACACACTTATTGGAGAGAGGGAGGGGACGCACTCATGAGGCATGCTCATGAGGCATGGCATGCCATGAGAGAGAGAGAGAGAGAGAGGCTCCCACCCTTGACCTTTTTCCTTCATCCATTATTTTCCTTCATCACCTCATCATCTTCATCTCCTTCTTCATGCTTCCTCCACCTCCTCTACCCTATGAAAACATCTACAGATCTTCACCAAAATCGCATGCCACCTTCATTAAAAATGATCCCTACCTCATCCTACACCCCTTAGCAAGTCCAAGTTTGGATTTTGAAGAATTTGGGCATCTCGGATTTTTCTTGAGTTGCTCTCATGAGGTATAATTCTCACTTTCCACCTTGTAATCAGTTTCTTTACCTCCTACTTTAGTTTAGTGTTTGATTTAGCATGTTTAGTGATCTTAGAATTTTGTAGGTTGAGGTTTAGTAGGTGATTTGAATTGTAAAGATGCAAGTGAGGTTTAGTGCGTGTTTGCAAGACTTGGGTGATGATTTTCTGGACCAATTAGAAGACTTAAACCCAAAACACGAAGTTAGAATTTCCCGACTTTGGAATTTCGACAGAATTGTGATGGTATTTTGGAATCTGGGATGACCCGAGACCACCATAAAATAAGTTCCCATGACCATGAGACGAGCAGGCAACCTAGAAACACCCCCTGAAACCCTAGCCCCTAATGACTTATTCTGGCCGCAGATTTAATTGTTTTGGCCGCAAATTGCGGCCAAGTTGTGGTGAAATGTGTTGATTTTTGGACCATGTCTTGGTTATGTGATATCTAGAGCAACTCTATATGCAAAATTCCCTAGTTTGGCCTAGGGTGAAATCTGGGAGTGATTTCCTTCGTTGCTGATTTCAGTTTTGCGATTCTGAAACTTGGTTTTGGTATTTGGATTTGATTTGGTCGTTGGACATTTGTACGTTAACGATGAAGGTTATTGAGTAGTTGTATGCGTAAGCTATAGGTTCTAACTTATAAGCAATTCATGTGCTGTATCGGTTTTCGAACTTGATTTTAATAGCTTTTCCATTGTGTGTTGATATGTAGGTACCTTCACATAGTCTTCCGAGACGACGGAGCACATCGACTTCGGCTAAGCGATGAGTTTTGCAGGTGAGTAGATTTATATCTACGGGGGAAGTCGGGTGGATGACGTATAGTCAGCTGTCTGCGCGAGTCGCCTTCCTTCTTCTAGGCTCCGAGTCACCTTCTTCTAAGCCCCGCTGGACGACACACCCCCGCAATTATGAAATGGAAATCGATATATATATATATATATATATATATATATATATATATATATAGAATTTAGTCGGAGAAACCTATACTAGGAACCTACGGATGTGATCAAAGGATTTAGTATGAAATGACATGATAGATAAGGATGTCTCAGATTGATATATGAGAATATGAAATGTGGATGTAAATCGCGATATATATGTAATTGAAAGAGAATAAGTACTATGAGATTTATTATGGCATGATTTGAGATCGATAAACACGACATGAGATTGAGATAGATGTGTTGTGAAATTAATAAGATGATGTACATGCAAGATGACTTGATGTGAGATATTGACATGGTGAAAAGAGAATATGATGTTATAAGATGACTTGGCTTAATATGTCGATATACGGATACGAGACGATATGAGAATATAGATACTTTTGCCAAGACATGATATGAGATTGATATGGATGTGACTTGAGATGTGTGTGTGTGTGTGTGTGTGTGTGTGTGTGTGTGTGTGTGTGTGTGTGTGTTTATGAGAATAATGAGTGATATGTCGTACGAGACTTTAGATCCGCACCCGCATTGCTGTATAGATCGATAGAATCCCTATTTTGTTTAATGCCACCGTACGATGGATTACCGTACGCGATGAGTTCTACCGGATGTTTGATCCACACCCTTGACTCAAGGATGCCGTACAATGGATTATACCGTACGTGATACTATGAGGCTAAATTGCCGATTGATAGATTCATCAACTCGGATATGTTATAGATATTTTGATCCATTTCTACACTGCTTTAGTTAGTCCCTTATGTAGATGTTAGATTAGATACGCATATTTTATATAATGTGGCGCTTACGGTTTACTTTTCTGCTACGTTTATGATATTCTCATTGCATTGTATATACCGGTGATTCCATTATTTGTTATGATATCGTCTTCTAGTACACCTGCACAATTATCGATGATGCACATGTTACGCTTACACAGAATTACCGGCTCACACATTCATCATCGATAATTGCCATGCCACTTGCACAGTAGAACTGTTGTATCATGATATTATTCATAACCGTAAGTACATTCATTATTCAGTACTATCATAGGACATGCTTGCATGATATACTTGATAAGCTCATATTACTGTTCTATGTTGCATACATCGTACTTTATAGTTATATGCATTGAGATACTGTTTTTATGAGAGCTCTGGATTTGAGAACCGTGATTATATCTCAAAAAAAATTGTATATTGTTTTAAAAACCCGGTTTCTCTTGATATGATATTTCGAGGCGTCCACCATGAGTTTTCTTGGTTCTGAGGTATGGGTATACCCGATTCGATGAGTGGTAGGCACCATCTGCGGGTACATGGTGGACCCGGTGAGGTACCCCGAGATAAGAAGACTCGTATAGTTAGGCGGTGAGCCCGGCAGGGGAGCACTACCTACCGGTGATATTTTTAGACCCGGCGGTTATCCGGAGGATACCGATCGGAGTCGTGAGATGGATTAAAGGCCGATCAGACTATGTGGCGCCTGAGATGGGATAGATATGAAGGCCGATCTGAGTATACGGCGCCTGAGATATGAGGATTTACATGTCGATACTGGACACGGGTTTTCATGATGTTTCGAGTGTCGGTGTTGGACACTCAGGTTCCATGATTTTGATGTGTCGTTGATGGACACACGTGGTTGATATCTTCATACATATAGGCACATGTTTTCGTGATGATTCGAGTGTCGATGTTGGACACTCGGGTTCCATGATATTGTTGGTGTCGTTGATGGTCACGTGGATGATATCCACATGCATGCAGGCATATGATGTCAGATGTTTATTTCTACATGTTATTGTCATTGACTCTATGGTTGACATATATGCATTCATGGTCACCCTAGATATCATAATATTATTTTCATGATATAGTTTGACCTAGGAAATCGTTGTTTTATTCGATTTTTACCTGCTGATGTTTTATACTCACGAGTTGGCAACTCACCCCCGTTCTGCCACAATTCTTGCAGGTTTGACCGCTTGGGATCAGTAGCGGTATCGCTGGCACACAGTTTCATCCAGGGTGTTTTGCTTTGGTAGGTAGGACACATATTGGATCGTGCCCACTCTTATACTTATATTCTGTTGTATCTAGATAAACTCCATCAATCAGAACGAGAATTTGTATATTAGTGGACTAGAAAGACTTGTGTGGTTGCAAGACTTAGAGCGATGGTTGTATGTTCGCTTCTTTTGAGGTTTTGATGTCTTGCTCTATTTATTAATTCTTTCTGTGTTGATCTTCGTCGTTGGGCGTCGTATACATATTGTTTACTTGCGTGGTTGTTTTTCCGCCAAATTGGCGAAGAGCAAGCTCCCGCTTGGGGATGCCTATATATATTGCTTGTAAGTGGTTTTTGGATAAAAATATACAAGGGTGGTGTTGCCCGAAATTTCAAAGACGAAAAATGTTTTCAACTATAGTAATCCACTTGCATTTTCATGTTTCATTACCTATGCATTTAAAGAAAAACTTGATTTCATTATATCTTTATTTTAAAACCGCACTTCAACTATTTTCCGCAAAAAAGGTTTAGATTTCTGGGTTTCGGCTTACTTGAGTTACGTTACGTCTTTAGACGTTGCGTGATTTAAGTGCCGGTCATGAGCTAAATTCCGGGTCGTGACAGACATGCTCGTGAAATCCACCCTGTTAGCCGAGCATACCACCGACCATGGCGAGACCTTTGAGGTCCCGTGAAAATACAAAATGAAGCTGAATCTAACCAAGTGTGCTTTCGGCATCACGTGCGGAAAGTTTATCGGATTCATGGTCACACACCAAGGAATCGAAGCAAATACAGAGAAGATCAGGGCCATCATTGACATGGCGACGCTCAAGAGCAATGTTGAAATCATGCGGCTCATAGATACGGTGGCCGCTTTGAGTCGGTTCATGTCCAAATCCGGCGAAAAGTGCCTACCTTTCTTCAAAGCCTAAAGGAAAATCCCCAGGTTCGAGTGGTCCGAGGAGTATCAAGTCGCCTTCGAGTAGCTCAAGACTCATTTGACGACGCTACCGCTTCTCACCCTATCAGCTGGAGGAGACGAGCTGCTGTTGTACCTGTCCGACTCTGACCAGGCTACCGGCTCCGTGCTCATCAGAGAATCTGAGGGAATACAGAGACCGGTCATTACGTCAGCCGCATTTTCAAAGATGCGGAGACCAGGTACCCGACCATCTAAAAGATAGTCCTAGCACTCGTCATTGCATCCAGGAAACTTCGGCACTATTTCTAAGCTCATACCATCATCGTTCTCATCAACCGACCCCTGGGAAACATCCTTGGTTCCCCTGAGTCGTCGAGTCGCTTGGAGAAGTGGAGATGGGAGTTGTCGCGGTTTGACGTCCTATACCGACCAAGGCAAGCCATTATAGCCCAAGCCCTCGCCAATTTCGTGATTGAATGCACCATTCCCAACAGAAAAGAAGCGTCAACGCGAGATCCAAACCTACAACACTCAGTCGAAGAAAATCTCGGTTCGATTCCGGAATGGGTACTCTATGTGGATGGTTCCTCCATAGAAGGAGGAAGTGGGGTTGGGTTGGTCATCCGCGGCCCCAATGAAGCCGAAATGGAATACTCTCTGCGGCTCGACTTCAAGGCCTCAAATAACGCCGCAGAATATGAAGCCTTATAGGCCGGCCTACGAATCGCCTCGGGGGTGGGGCTAAAGAAAATTAGAATTCACAGCGACTCCGCGTTGGTCATCGGCCAAATGACCGGACGATTCGAAACTCGGAAACCTCTGATGATGAAATATCTAGCCGAGGTAAAAAGGCTACTGAAAAATTTTGACGAGGTTCAAGTGGAACAGATTCCCCGGAGTAAGAACGACGAAGCAGACGCATTGATCAAGCTCGCCTCCTCCTATTCGGCCAATCATAAGCGAAACATCTTCTTCGAAATCCTACCGCGGCCTAGCATCGAAGATAAAGAAATGATACACCAGATATGCACCACTCAAGGGAGTATCCCGGATTGGAGAAAGCCCATAGTGGAGTTCCTCAATAACAAAGTACTCTCCGAAGACCGAATCAAAGCCCGCCGGCTCCACATAAAAGCTCACCACTTCATATGGAGCAAAGAAAACTTGTACAAAAAGTCGTACACCCAACCTTTACTCAGATGCGTTGATTTTGACGAAGCAGAGTACGTTCTCCAAGAGTTGGAGGCGCACATCAGGAGGCCTGCGGTCTAGTTCAAAAGACACTGTTACAGGGGTATTATTGGCCGACTATTCACAACGACGTAAAAAAAACTTGTATGAAGGTGCAAGGCATGTCAACTCTTCGGCAGCAGTACTCGGTTACCAGCCACTAAGTTAATACCGCTGAGTTTCCCTTAGCCATTCGCACGGTATGGAATGGACATGATTGGCCAACTCCCCACCGGAACAGAGGGCACAAATATATCCTTGTCGCCGTGGACTACTTTACGAAATGGGTCGAAACTACGCCGATCAGGAAACCGGATGCTGCCTCCACGGTGAAGTTCTTGCAGAACAATGTAATCACCCAATTTAGAATTCCGAGGTGTATCATCACAGACTATGGAACCAACTTTGAAAACGACAAAGTCAGAGAATTCTGCAGCGACTATCACATATTAATGAAGTTCTCCGCGGTCGCACATCCCCTGTGCAACGGGCAAGCCGAGATAGCAAACCGAGGTGTCATCCGGGGCCTCAAAGCCCGCCTGGAAGGAAGACAAGGCGGATGGGTCGAGAAACTGCCACGGGTGCTGTGGGCATTGTGTACATCGAAGAAGACACCCACGGGGGAAACCCCGTTCAGTCTTTGTTATGGCACCAAGGTGATGGTCCCTGCTGAAATCGACCTACCCAGTTATCGAGTCGAACATTTCGACGGCGAGGCCAATGTCTTAGCCCTTGAAAGCAACTTGGACATCCTGTTGGAAAAGAGAGACCGGGTGCAAATAAAGATGGCCGCATATCAGCAACAGACCGTCCGATATTACAATGCCCGGGTTAAACACCGAGCATTCAAAACAGGAGACTTAGTCCTATGATGAAATGAATTCGAGGACCATGGGAAGCTGCACAAGTTCTCCCCGAAGTGGGACAGTCCCTTCCTCATGACCGAGGCGTTGCTTGGAGGAGCCTACCACCTCCAAGATTCCTTGGGGTGTAACTTTCCGCGGCCGTATAACGGCGAAAAGCTTAAATTGTATAGATGAAGTTGTACTCTTTTGAATAATGAGATTCCTCTTTTTCTGTCATTTAAATTCATTTTAGTTTCTGAGCTAAGCCCTCACGCGAATAGGTTCCTGCTCGATTCCGAGGCCGGCGGACAGCCTCCTGTTCGCCGCATCCATTCACGGTGGGTAGATTCCTTCCCGGCCAAACCCGAGAATCCTAAGCCCTCTCACAAGCCGGCGGGCTATCTCTCTCTAGCCCGGCTTGGAGGCAAGCGAAGTACCCCGGACGAGCTCTTTACTCAGATGAATAAAACGTGGACACGTCTATAGGTAGCCGACCTAAGTACCGCTCCGCTCGTTTTACCTCGACTCCGGGGGAATGAGGGAAGGAGGAGCACCAATCTACATGCACTTGCAAAGAGAAACGAAAATTTTCAACGGTCGACACTCTAAGCGAAGAGAAATTCGTAAGCAAAAGATAAATTTTATTGATAAAAGGTGTTCTCGGCTCCTCGGACTTACAAAAATGCCCGGGGGCTCGCAAAGAAAAAATACTTCTTAACGATTACAGCAAAGAGGGAGGGGGTCTTGAAAGCATTGATCATGGTATTTAAAGCATAGATCTGACGGCCGAGCCCAAACAGCATCCCATCGCTCCCTCTGCCTATGCTCGTGGACCCGAGCAGCTACCGTTCCATCAGGGACTCTCGCTGCCGAGCATGAAGTTATGATCAGCCATTGTTGGAAAGATCGGCGAAAGATATCTATCGAGCGGTCTCGCCTACTCTTCGAGATCAGACCCAACCCATGGGTCGTACGCATCTTGTCGATGGCCTCCAGTGCTTGTTGGGACAACGCCGTGAAAAGAACAGGGGAGGACCTCCAGATCGCGTAAATGATCACCTGCAGGAGAAAAGATCGGCGCGGTAGTAAACGCCCGCAGTGATGCTCCAGGCGACCTATCACAGCCTCGTATGTCGCCTCGGAATTGTCAAAATCGCAGTGATAGACGTCATTGCATGTTACGATATCTCGGATATTGTACGTATTGCCGGCCATCATGAAACAATGAACTATGAAGATCGGACAAAGAAAAAGGGGAGAAGACGAAGACAACTAGAGGCAAATCGACAGGAGTGCCTAAGAGAAGGCCAAGCCTCCACTATTTATAGCCTCAACAAAGATCCCCCAAAGGTCGAGATCTTCTCCCGCCAAGGCGCGAATTATGGAGTATCATCATACATATCACATCCACCCGATATGGCGCCGCCACATGTCGCCCGGGTATTGGCCACCTCCCTTTCGTATGGATCAGGGAAGATTTAATGACGTCTTCAGGAGATTCGCGCAGATCTCGAGATACCCGCCATACACCACGTGGCACAGAGAATCAGAGAGGCGCAAGTATCGACATCATGGCAATCTAACCTTCCGTTGACCAATTCAACACGAGTAAATTCAAGCCCTCTCACGAGATCGCCGGGTAGCTTCCTGTCCGGCCAAATTCACAGCGAGCAGATTCCTGATCAGAAGTCCTCTCACGAGGCCGCTGGATAGCTTCCTGCCCAGCTAATTCACAGCGAGCAGATTCCTGCTCGGCCCGAACCGTGGATCAGAAACCCTCTCATAAGGGCGTCAGGTAGCTTCCTGCCTGGCCAACTCATAGCGAGTAGACTCCTGCTCAGAAGCCCTCTCATGAGGCCGCTGGATAGCTTCCTGCCTAACTAATTCACAGCGAGCAGATTCCTGCTCGGCCCAAACTGTGGATCATAAGCCCTCTCACGGGGCCGTCATGTAGCTTGATGCCTGGCCAATTCAACACGAGTAGATTCCTGCTCGGAAGCCCTCCAACGAGGCCGCCAGATAGTTTCCTGCCCGGCCAATTCAACACATATAGATTCCTTCTCAGGAAGCCGCTGGATAGCTTCCTACCCAGCCAATTTGCAGCGATCGGATTCCTACTCAGCCTAAATGATGGATCCTAAGACCTTGCATTAAACCGGCAGACTGACCTCCACCCGGAACGCATACTCGAGCTAGGCAGACTCCTACGTCGTCCACGGTCGAGAGCCGGGCCAACTCTAATTCCACTTGAACCCGAACATGGGATATCACCGAGCTTTGCTGAGATTGGTCCGAGTTCCTAAGAGTTTCCAAGAGGACACTGGTTTATTTACACTTGGAAGAATGAACTTAGTGTTTTCTCGCCTCACGTTACCTCGTCTCCGAAGTGAGGGGGACACTGGTCTATCTACACTTGGATGAATAAGCCTAGTGTTCGCTCGACTCACTTTACCTCGTCTCTGGGGTAAGGGGACACCGGCCTATCTACACTTGGCAAAGTAAAAATAAAAGCAAGACTTTCTAATCAGACAAATCAAAGACGGGCAATAATACTTCATTAAATTCCAAGATTATGTACAAGGTATTATACGCTCCTCAGCTGTACAAAATTGCTACAAAATGCCCGCGAGCTTACAAAAAAGGGGGGAGAGCGGCGACCTCAAGGAATCTTCTCGGTTAAGGTCTCCTCATCGCCAGCCTGCTCGGCGCCTCCGCTAGCCTGTTCGCTTCCGCCAACCTGCTCGGCGCCTTCGCCAGCATGTTCGCTTCTGCCCGACTGCTCGGCGTTTTCGCCCTTTGGCTCATCCTCCACAAGGTGTACCTCACGCGAAGCTCCCGGTCATCGAACTCGGGCATCATCTCCTTGACGGCGTCGAGAGCGTTATGCCACCTAACGGCTATGGAATCAACTAGATTGACGTTGAACTGGTTGGACATCTTGTAGTCCTCCACAGCCTTCTCCACCCTCTCCTCGACCCATTTCGCCGCCTCGTTGGCTGTCCGGACGTCCATCTTGAGTGAGTCTCTTTGCTTCCTCATGGCGTTTAAGAGCTCGTTGACCTCACCACCTGAGCCTGGAGCGCCCGGTTAGACTCGTTCAGAGCCCGGTGAGACTCCTTCAGCCTCGTGGCTTTCACGCCCTCCGAGACCAGCCTCGACTCAAGGGAGGCAGTGTTATCCTTGGCCTCCTTTAACTTGGCGAGGAGTTCTTCCTCACGCGAGAATGTCTCCTTGGCCTTTTTCATCAACGGGGCAACTTCCTCGGCCTCCATGGCGGTTAGGAGGGCGCAGTGTTGAAGGACCTGCAGAAAAAGAGGCAAACAACATTCGTCAGGAACTAAACACGGGAAAAATCAATTGGAAATTAGCGGAAAGATCAGCAACCTGGACGGCCTCCTGAGCTATCACCGCAGCTTGGGCCTTCATGGTGTCTCGGGGTATGTTGGCTCCCGCCACTTTCTCCATGTCCGTCAGTAGGCTGTCGGCCACGGAAAGCCCCAACGGCACCTCGATGCAGAGGTCACCCTCATGCATGTGTATCCTAGTCGGAGGCTGACGGGAGACCACCTTCTTAAGTCTCTTGGCTGGAGACTCGGCGGAGAAATGTAATATCCAGTTTCTTTTGTATCCAATTATCCATATTTTCCTAATAATAATTTTTCCTATATTTTCTATTTAATTCTTCCAAGTATGTTTAGTCTAAATATTTTTCTACTACTCTAAATCCTAACTCTAACACCCAAACAACTAACCCTCACAAATTTCTTTTCTTCTCATTTTTCCCCTAACCTTTTAAGCCCAGCCCATGACCCACACTCTAGCCCTTATATTTATTTTCCCAAATTCTTTTAATCATTTAACTCAGTCCAAGCCCAGCCCACAAGTCTTTTCCCCCACCTTCACCCTCACCCGACCCGACCCGACCCCCATTCTCTCCTTCCTCTTTCTTTCTCTCTCCTTTCGATCCCGCCCCTATCCCAACGTTGTTTCCGCTGCTTGCGCCTGTCACCCCAATGATCTCCCGCTTCTCGCGCTCGCCACGATGACCGCGCCCCTCACATCACCCCAATGACTCCCTCCTCTAGCGCTCGCTCGAGATCCGCCCACGTCCTCGCTTCCTTCAATGGCTCTCCCTCCCCACGACGACCGAGCTTCCCCTGCTTTCTTTGATCTCGCCTCGAATCCTCCCCTCTCTAACCTCTCTCTATCCCTCACAATCTCTCTCACCCAAACCCCCGAGCACCCCTGTCCCCATCACTGCTACCATCGTCGACATCCGCTGCCATCAACACCGCTGGCAACAGTCTCTCCTTCGCTAACCCATCTCCACCACCGGCGACCCCAGCGCACTTCCGACCTCCGTCACGAGCTTTCTGACCTCGCCGCAACCTTCAGCTCCTTCTCCCTCACCCCATCACCAGCAGAGCACCTGGGAACCCCATCCCCTGAACCACCTGAGCAGCAGCCGAACTCCAGCAGGGCTCCGAGTCTAGCCACCTCCGTTCACCACCGCTCCCCATCGCCGATGAGTATTCGCCACGAGAACCCATGTTTGCGAACTCATCGCCGTCGCCGTCGCCGTCGCCGTCGCCACCACGACGTCGCGACCATGCCTCGCCACCACATCTCGACCATCAACACCCCCACTCCCGGCCGAGCTCACTCCTTCCCTAGCTCATCGAGTGCTCCGCGGTGAGTGATGGCGCAACTGGAGGTAGTGTCAGCGCCGGAGGCGCCTGGGGCGCAGCGCCGTCAGCAGCAGGGAGGTCTCGACCAATCACTGACGGGGATCATAAGGATGGCGGTGACGCGGTACTTCGCCATGAAGTTCTTTCCCCCGAAGAAGCCCTCTTTGGAGCCTTCGCAAATCATGCCCAACCTCCTCCAAAAGGGGGGATCTTTGGACATGGGGGTATATCTGACAGAGAATGAGAAGTTTAATGAACTTGGTAATGAAATGCTCTCATCGGCATGAGGCAAATTTTCCATTTGCAGTTTGGGGACCAACTAGTGCTAGGACTCTTTCGTTGAAATATATTCCATCCGAGGCTGTTAAGCACAGTGGAAGCCTATACACTCATGTTTTCTTTGCTCGCTCTGGTTACTCTCTAGATCCTAGTGATCATGAGTATCAACCAAGAGCTGCATTTGGAAGAACTCACCCTGTGGTAACATGCTTGCGCAAGTCAAAAGCAGATAAAAGGAAGAGCTTGCTTGGAAACCCGGAGGAGGCTGATGATAAAGTGCAAGAGATTAAGGAAGATGCACAGGATGATCGCAAGGATGAAGGTCCTGTATAATGGGTTTTTATATGAAGCCAAATATTACAATTAATCTTGCTGATGACTTCACAAGGCCAAAATCTAGCTGAGCTCGAGCCCAAGCCGAATCAATATAGGCATTTTATCGAGCCTGTTGCAACCACCCCGTCACAAATCATCGAGGCCACTGTCTGAGCTCGTTGTCACCAGTTGCAGAAGCCCCGTTCCATCAACCGAGCTCCACCATCGCACACCCGAGCTACTAGCTGAGCCCAATCCCCGAAGCCGTACCGAGCTCGAGCCGAGGCCAAACTTTTCGTGTTGCCGTGTCGTGCCTAGTCCGTGCATGCAACGTGTCGTACCGATCATCACCGTTCGCTGTTGTCGTGTCGCCGATCGTTGTCGTCAGGCAAGTTTCTGAACTTGCTATCATGCTTCATTTACTCAAATATACTTATGTATGCGTACATAATAAATCATTATAAAACACATAGTTATGATTATTAAGAACTCGATAATCATCTTTTGATACCTATATATCTGTTCCGTCAATTAAAACTCCCATTTCGGGATATATATAGATCGTGTACCGTTAATTAACTATATGGTTGGGATCTAAAAGTTAACGTTCCTGCATTGAAATAATATTCCCGAGAACCAACGCTAAATCTGAAAATCACCGTACATATCACGTTGTAAAATTTGTAGTTAATTGAATATAAATCTAATCATGGTGTTCCAGAGCTCATATCGAACCTAACTAGATAAACTATAACCCCATGTAAATAGTTTTGGAATAATGCAATTTCATGACCCTGAAAAGTGAGGAGGAACGCAATTCTGGACTGCAGTCCGGGGTAGCATTCTATGGGGAAAACTGAATTCTAAGCACCTGTACGCCCCTTTCTTAAACTGAAAACACGTGGATCCCTATATGGACGCGTAGATAATTTAGTTTTCTAACCCCTGAATCTGGTCCCGTGTCGTTTCACTGTCATTTGATATTTAATTTGTATTTTAGAATACCGTGGTGTTCTGCAGTTTCTGCAGTGACCCCTCTTACACCAGCACCTTGTACATAACCTAACTTCTAATACACAAATTCTATTGATAAGCTGTTTAATGCGTTGGAAAGATAACAGAAAAATCTACAATTAGTTGAACTGTAGCGTTGCCTAATTATGCTCCCAACTGGGAGTAAAACGTGTTACGAAATAGACTTCCAGTTCAGAAATGGATTTCCAGCAGTGAACACTTAAAATGAAAAGGCCATAACTAGCGAACCTGAAACCCGATTGGCGCGAAACCAATTTTGATGGATAGATAATTAAACATACTGCTTACACTTTTTACATTGTTTCGTTTAATTTTGCATGTATGATTTATTGTGAATTATGCAACTGGTAGGACATTGACTGATGATATTCTATTCATATCGTAATTATTGTATTCTAATCACATCATGTAAATCTCACATGCATTGGTAACCTAGTGATCGTGTACATGACCCAGTGTTAGACATTATTATTTGATTGTGTCAAGTACGTTAGTGTTTAAGTGTGAATGAATAAGTGAAAGTGGCACGTACTTGTACACAATCAGTGGACCCTATTGATTTATTGCATTGTCGACGTCTGTGGGACGTGTATAAGTGTGACTATAATTGGTATGGGACGATTATGGAAGCACTTGTATGGGTGTCACAGGTAAGGCACTAAACACTGTCCATTTATCTTGGGTATCAGTCGAGACATGCTTGATGGAGATCCTGTTTTCAGTTCTCGCGTAGACTTGTCATGGACCGACTGGTATTTGAGTTTATGGTTGGCGTTTGATGTAGACCACGGGGTGTGGAGTAGTTTGAGTATGAGTTCAACAGGATCTTGGGAGTCCCATGCCGGCACATACAACGATTCTGGAGATATATGGGGATATTATTGATTATTAGCGAGCGACTCGGGCCCGTGTTCCCTTACCCTTGGGTCCTACCCTTGGGTGGGGGATACCCACGAGTGTTGACTCTTACACTTGGACTGACGATAGGTTCAGCGATATGTACAGTGAGACTTAAAGACTGATAGGGTTAGTGACATTGACATGCATTGCTTACTGATTCAATATACCTGCCATACTGTTTACTGCTCTACTGTTTACCTGTATTGGTTCCTTCATGCTCATATCTTCACTTCATGCTTTACTGTTCCATATTGATCATTATTACACTTGTTATACTTGTATTTCTATTTATTGCTATTGTGTCGCTCTGACGACCTGAGTATGCATGCTCAGAGTGAGAAGTGGATTTAGCTTGGACCAGGACCTCACGTACCTCGAGGACACTGTGGACATCTGGATCAGCGACCCAGCGCTACACTTCCTTGATCTCTATCTGGTCAGTGTTTTGTATTTGTTTCGACTTAGTGATTGCATTTCTCATTACCTGTGCATTGATTACTGATTACCACGTAAAGCTAGAAGCCGAAGTGTGACTACGGCAGGATGTTTCCTCGACCGTAGGAGCATGGCTGGCCTTATCAACCCCTCGTGTTCCGTATTTTGGGAAGCGGGGCGTGACAAGAAAGGAGCCTCCGATCTCATCCGGGAAGTCTGTTCCCAGGCATGATTTTGCCCTCCACTCCTGCGCTCCACTGGGACAGGCGGAGCGATGGTGACCCTTGCTGAAGGACTCTGGCGGGGCTCCGCACTCAGCGCGGCTTGGACGAGCCGCCGCCCTTCTTTCCTTGCACCTTGGCGGCCAGGGCGGCCTTGATCTTTGATCGGTCTATAGGCTCTGCGAAAGGAAACAAAAAGGGTTAGCGACAGAAGCAGCAAAATATACCAAGTCTAAATTGATTAGCTAAGACCCAACTTACGTATGAATCTTGCGGGACCGAGTCCTGCCCAGCTCAAGGCCTGCTCGGAAAGCAATGCGTCGACACGCTGGATCAGCTCCTACCGGGACACGACCCCCGCTTCCGGGGCGTTAGACTGCTTGGCCTTCGGGCAATCTGCCCTATGCCACTTGGTGGGCATCGGCCGCCCCTCTCCCTTCGGAGAACCGACGAAGACGAACTTCTCTTTCTACTCATAGATAGAAGAAAGGACAACCAATACCCCCGACCCGCCCGCCCTACCTTTATGCTTTTTAAAGGAGAAATAAACCCAACTCGGCTCATCCTTACGAGTACCCGGGTGATTCTTATAGCAGAGGAAGTACAAAAGAAGACCTGGGCTAAATGAGATCCGATCAAATTTTAGCCGGACCAGGAATCCGAGGAGAATTCTCTACGAATTTGGTGCTAGTTGGCCCGGGACCAGTTGGAAGTCATGAAGGACGACACAAATCTCGGATGAAAAGAGTAAACGCATCCATGTTCGGAACACTTCCAAGTACAGGGCGATCTCATTACCCTGTAACTGGTCTGCCCGTTCATCCTCCTTGGTCAGACGTAGCGAGTAACCAGAGGGAATATGGAAGCGAGCACAGATATCGGAAAGCTTGTTTGACCTGTTCAGCAACAAGGCAACATCATGAGTATTCTCGATAAGCATCTTGGGGGCCTTTTTGGCCCCCGACAACGAAGAACAAAGGAATCGCCACCCTTTGGGGGTGAACCCGATGCGAAAGAAGAACTTTCTCGGCTATCAGAAGCCGAGGAAGATGAAGATGACCCACTAGACTTGGCTTCAGAGGATGAAGCCTCATCGCCTGACTCTACCCTAACTACATCTACTATAGGGTCAGAGGAAGACATCTGACTTGATTCAAGGGAAGAGTATCTAGAGAAGAATTTAGACTGGGAATCCGACCTAAAAGAGGGAGCGCCGAGCAATCCACAGACGAAGGCGAGCGAAGTTAAGGTGTTTCTTAGGGATAGGCATCCCCTATTTATACACTCGGCAAAGGCCATCTGGCGGCCCAAATCCACTTTCGTCAATACGAAGCGTCGTGCCCAACGATCCAGATGGCGCCACGCGGTAGTTAACCATTGGGCGCTTCCCCCTCACGCTGATTCAACCGGCGGAAGCGATGTCTCACAATCCGCCATCCAAATACGCCCGCACGAGATCGACGGCCCGAACAGACGAAGCGACGTCTCTATTATGACGCCGCCCTTTCGGTGATCCACTAACGTTATCGGGGATACACACAAAAATTAAAGCACGCGGTGAGACGCTACGTGAACTCGGGGATCGAAGAAACGCAACCGCCAAACGCTATGTCGTTCCCGGACAATCCACCACGAAGAATTCTCGGCACCCAGCTGAGCAGACCATTCTCGCCCCGACCCATAAATGGGTTGGAACAAGAGTGGGGGCTAATGATAATGCCTATAAATGGGAATTCCCCAGATCACAACACGTAGCGGATGACGTATCATCCACATAAGCCCACTAGATTCGTGGGGGCTATGGAGCTGGAATAAGTATGATGCATTGGGAACATTTCTCGACATCTCGTCTCCGAGGTTGAACTCGACATTTTAGAAGACCTCCCTGGAGTACGTTCTCCCTTCGGCTGACCGTCAGCCAATAGATCGTCTCCGAGCTATCCTATAATTGAGACTCCTCAGCTCACTTGCTCGTCTTCGAGCTATCCTATATCTGAGATTCCTCGGTGTCTCTGTTTGGCCGGGAGCTCGGAACCCGAGCATCCCCATAATGGCTCCGTGTATCTCGCCACGACAAGATCTCCGCCGCTCCACGTCCCGCATCCCACGTTAGCGTATCTCGCCATTAATGAGTGTGTCTCGCCATTAATGGGCGTATTCCACCGTCAACACGAACGTGATGCTGGGGCGTAACGGACGGCGAGAATCTCGCATCGGCTCGCTCTATACGACCGCTATATAAACCCCTCTTCCAGACGACTCAGGTAACTCGAATTGAATCCAATAAGCCGCTGCTCTGCCCATCTATTTCTCAGTACTTACTTGATTCTCGGAGGGTCCTACGGTGGTTTCCTACCCCGGGACTTCCTTTGCAGGTAACTCGGCGTCAACAACCCATTGAGATCCACACGTTCGATTTTTCACAACAAATCTCAGCTGTTTAGCCCTTCTGGCCGCAAGATCAAAAGAAGACAACATCTAAGGGAGATTCCGACCTCCATCATGAAGTAAATTCGTAGGTCTTTTTGATGTGTTTGTGTTGTGTGTACTGTGTGCGTGGCTCTAGCGTGTGTTATAGGTTTACTTGTCTAGTTCAAAAAAATGATATAGTCTTAAAATTTTACTGCAAAGGGTTTTCTGATTATTATCTTCCGTCTCGTGGCGACTCCTCCAAAGTTAAAAGGCTTGGCTCCGTCACTCTCATCTCTCTCCCCCTTCGTAATCTCCGTCCCCTCTCTCAAAAACCCCTTAGATTAAACCCTATTGCCATAACTCTCTCTCTCTCTCTCTAGATCCAAGCAATGGCTCAATCCCTCAACCTCATCGCCCCCTCAGCCCCCGCTCGCTCCCTCCCCAATCTCTCCTCCCCTTCTCCGCCCCTCCTCCGCCTTCCCCTCCGCCTCCCTCTCCGCCACCTCCGCCGCTCCATCTCCTGCTCCTACGCCTCCTCCCCCGACCTCCTAACCTCCGCCAACGGCTCCACCGCCGCCTCCGCCGCGTCGGCGTCGGCGATCGACGTGGACGCGGTGACGGAGGCGGAGCTGAAGGAGAACGGGTTCAGGTCGACGAGGAGGACGAAGCTGGTGTGCACGATCGGGCCGGCGACGTGCGGGGCCCAGCAGCTGGAGGCGCTGGCGGTGGGAGGGATGAACGTGGCCAGGGTCAACATGTGCCACGGGACCCACGAGTGGCACCGCGAGGTCATCAGGGAGGTCAGGAGGCTCAACGAGGAGAAGGGATTCGCCGTCGCCGTCATGATGGACACCGAGGGCAGCGAGATCCACATGGGCGATCTCGGCGGCGCCCCTTCCGCCAAAGCCGAGGTGACTTCACTTTCCTTTGCTGCTTTTTTCCACCTTTTATTAAAAAGTTTTGTAACTCAGTAGGTTTAGTGTTTTGACTTGATTTGGAACATAACAAGATTCCATTGGCAAGTAAGGTTTAGAAAGCTTGTTGAAGGCTGCGATTGAAAATTGAGTCACGATGATAAGGGATGAAGGATTGCACTAGCCATGGCACATTTGACTTTGAGAATTTGCACATTAAACTAAAAATCAACAACCCGAAATAGGATGAGCCTGGACTTATGGCAGATTTTGGGATAATTTTTAAAATCGTACTTATCTTGTTAATGCCCACCGCAGCCTTTTAGATTGTTATAGCCTTCATTACACACGATACTAAAAACACATCTACAAGAATACGAACAGTGTACAATCTGCTCTAAGTAATGAAAACAACATTATTATCTAAAACTCATTAGTCACTAGCGCAATGCTGCAGAGTGTGTTTCATCATGAATTATAGTTGTGCGTTTCATCATGAAAATGTTGTAGCTACAAGATAAAATGAGCCAACACGAAAGATGAGAAAATGCGTGAAGCTCCTAGTTGTCCAGTGGAATGAAGATGATTTTCTTAAGGGTGATCGTAAGGGTTTATCGACCATGAGAGCCTTGGTTAGCATATAGTTACAAGGAATTTGAAAATCAGATGTCTTGAGTAGAAGGAGACGAGATCCTTAGGTAGCAAATAGCTACAAGGAATTTGAAAATCAAATAGCTACAAGGAATTTGAAAATCAAATATCTTGAGTGGAAGGAGTGGTGCTTTATTTATGGATTTCTCTCATAGGCTATTGCTCACTCTAAAGCCCTTTCTGTCAGTCTAGTTCGATATAATGTCATGGAATGTGATATGCGAATTAATGTGCTTGAGGACTGCATAGCGCATAAGCGAATTATGCATCACATATGCGATTTGCTTTATTTAAATTAATAAAATCCATATATATATATATATATATATATATATATATATATATATATATATATATATATGATGAAAAAAATGAGAAGTATAAAAATACTAAACATGTGTACAAAATATTTAGTGTTTATAATTTCAATATTATGAATATTGATGAGCTATAAGTCAACTTATTTCACATATACACGACAATGATATTATGATAATAACGCAATGCTAAAAGAAGAACGTATCTCAATTATACGTAAATCCATGCAATTTCATTGTAGATTCCATAGCAAAATACTAAATTGATTCCTAAAATTGAAAAATCAAAATCCGAATAATTTCAAGACCGTGAGTTCATCAATCATCAAAATTACTATATAGTCCAATACAATTAAACCATTAATTATCTTCACAAAATAACAAAATAGAATATACTTGGGGTCGATATCGTCCAACGATTCAAACAATCACTCGTCGGTGTCGTCAGATATTTAGAAGGAAGTTCTTCGTATTCATACGAGTCCACCTCCTCATCACTTTGATCCATCACTTCATCATCCTTTTCAACTTTATTATGATAGCTCTTAAGGTTTTATAGTTGCCCTTAAGTTATTGGGTGGAGATACGGGTATAATAAAAATCCCAAACCTGCTTCATAACCCTATGCGATCCTTAAGATATGCATTTTATACAATCACATATTGCAATACTTGTCCGCATAATCCAATATGCGCCTGCATAACAATTTGTATGCGCCAAAGCATACTTATTTATTGCATATATATAAAAATACACCCGTTTTCTTATGGCCGCATAGACATATGCGGCCGCATAGAACACATTTAATAACACTGGTTCGATATACAGCTTCAATACATCATACATATTTTATATGTTCATATGACATGTTGATTCATGGAGCAGTTGAGTTAGTTCATTTAGTACTAAATGAAGTATCCACCTCTGTACTGTCTGACAAAGTCGATTGGCAGAAGTGATGGGAGGCAGGCTTGTCTGCAGCCGCTGATCCACTGTAGGATTGACTACCAGAAGGTAGGAAATAACTGGGATGGATCTCTGACTTGACACCTTGAGCGATGGGCATGTACCGTCCTGCTGTGTATCAAAGAGTTGATCATAGGAGACAAATTAGTTTTATTCTACTTATATCATTTATATTAATAATTGTTTTGCTAGAATTCTATCATGATTGCACGCTGTCGTATGGCTCCATGATTTATGATTGAAAACCATATCATGGACTTATAAAAAGCAATAATTAAAGCTAAAAATATACACATATTTTACTTCTAAAATAATAATACCGAGGAGTTACATCATTTTGTAGGGCGCAATCTATTCACTGTCATTTATGAAAATGCTTCTAGCAAGTGTACTAACAAAAAAGGAAAAAAAAGCTGCCAAAGCCGTAATTCTCTCCTTTAAGTTTTCCGACTGCAACTAAGGCATATACATCATTAACCAATCAAAATTTTGTTGCTGTTAATGGTCATCACTATTGTGCATTATTTTCGTCTGTCTGTTTTTCATATTTAATCATGTTGACCCATTGTAATCTTTCTTTCATCTTCAACAGGATGGTGAAGTTTGGACATTTAGCGTCAGAGCATTTAACCCACCACTCCCAGATCACACCATCATTGTAAATTATGAAGGCTTTGCCGAAGGTTATGATCTGCTAAATGCAGACTTTGTTAGTAAAAAAAAATATTAACTATTTTCTTTCTAGATTTATAGCTATCTAATATAAATTTATTCAAATTTTGAATGTAATACAGACGTGAAGGTTGGTGATGAACTTCTTGTTGATGGAGGAATGGTCAGGTTTGAGGTGATTGAAAAGATTGGTCCAGATGTGAAGTGTCGTTGTACTGATCCTGGGCTGCTGTTGCCAAGGGCTAATCTTACTTTTTGGCGGGATGGTAGTCTAGTTCGAGAACGTAATTCCATGCTACCGACAATATCTTCTAAGGTGGGTATCTACTAACAGACGATTGTAAGAGCGCTACACATTTTCTCATTCTAACATAATAGTTAAAGTTATATAGTTGGAACAGATAGCTTCGTACTGTCTCTGTGGATGAAGTTTATCTAACCAGTGGATATATGTTGAAATGTGGATCAAGCTCACCCCCTCGAAAATGCATCTTTATATATGTATGATACATAATACATACATACAAGGATTCATACAAGGATTCACGACCTACTTAACAGGGTGCATCCATGTCCTGCTTATCCTAGTGTTATTACAGCTATTAATTTTATAATGTAGTCTCATTTTTGGGGGGAGGGGATATATTACCACAAAAATTTAGCTGATTACATAAATCGCCTCAAAAGGTCAGATATTCCAATATCACCCTAAAAGTTCTCCATCACGTAAAAAACTCCCTTTGTTGCCTACATCTATCTAGTCTATCTAACCTGGGTTGATGGTGTGGATTTAAATTAAC
The DNA here is from genome assembly GCA_030015575.1 of Agapanthus africanus. Taxonomy (NCBI): domain Eukaryota; kingdom Viridiplantae; phylum Streptophyta; class Magnoliopsida; order Asparagales; family Amaryllidaceae; genus Agapanthus; species Agapanthus africanus. The sequence goes on from CM057339.1 coordinate 752,897,721, forward strand.
CAAGATGTGGATCACATAAAAGATAAGAGAGATCTATCCCTCAGTCCCTCAACTTCTTCTCTAACCCAGTATTTCTCCATGGCAAATTCCTCTTCTTCATCCAATAGATCTTCAATAAAACCCCTGAAATCCATCAAACAACACTTTGCACACCTTCATTCTATACCCAAGAACTGGCGACATTGGTAGAGATGCAAGATCTCACTCTATCTTCATTTGCTCTGCCATAAGTACCCAAAGTATCTTCTTTGTACAATTTTTAAGTTTACTTGTGTTCATTCAAATATTGGCAAGTGGATTGGTGAAGTTGAATCCAATTTGCATTTTCCTCCAATTTTTGATAGGTAGGTTTTTTTTAAAATGTTTTTTAGCAAGCAGTTTCACATGAATTTGAGGTACTTTGCTTCTTGGATGGAAAACCGGTTATGAATCATGAACCTACCATTCCCAACCCACGACTAAAGAAGTTGTGCTGAAACTCATATGTTTGATCTTCTTGCTTGGACCTGTCCAAATTCACAAGAAGTAAAACTAACGTAATTCAAAGAAAAGAAAAGAAAAAAAATAAAGGATGAGCTCTCATTTTTGAATTAGAGATGAACCCTAACCCATGACCCCTTTAAACAAGAAGAAGATGATCATTAGGGGGCATTAAAGTCATTCACCTACCCCTTTAAACGACCGTTTACTCTGTCAGGGACTATTCCCCTTAGATGCTTAAAAGAACTAACTACAGGGAGTTTTAAAATAACTTTAATAGGTTGTGAGATATGGAATATTCAGCTTTTTAGGGGTGATATATGGAACGAGCTAATTTTTGGGGGGTGATTTAATGCCGTTAGGTTTATTAATATTTCAAATCAGAGAGAATTTTAGGTTGCAGAGAGAGAGATAAAGCATCTACACTTTTTGGAAGTTCCACGTGCAAATGCAAAACCAATGTGATAAGCTGATTTAAAACTATGTACTATGGAAATTCTTGTACTTTACCTGATATCATTGTGGACTTCATTCCTCATGCTTGTGAATTTATACAGGATTGGCTGGATATAGACTTTGGGATTGCCGAGGGTGTAGATTTCATTGCAGTTTCATTTGTTAAGTCTGCAGAAGTCATCAATCATCTCAAGAGCTACATTGCAGCTAGAAGCCGGGACAGGTAAATACAGTGAAGCTTGCCTTCATGTCGTTCCCCCTCTTCAACTAGCATTTAGCATGTCCATAAATGGTTTCAGTTTGCTCTCTGCTATCTTCTCTCCCTGAAGTCCAAAATAAAACCATAAAACACTAATAGTCATGCGCAAGGGCAGAACCAAATGGAGTTGACAATCAGTTCATGCTCATCATGCACATAAGCCATTGTCCAGTAAACCAATACCGATGGTGTATTCTGAAGAAACCACCTTTCTTTTTTGTTATGTCAAATAAAATGTTAGAAACCGATCACTTTAATTTCTAAGAAGCCATTAAACTAACAATAGTTCGCTTCTCAAATGTAAACCTTTCAAAATGGAAAATCATACAGGAATACCTTATTTCTACAAAGTACAAACAATTCCTATCTTTCCAATTGCGGGCTTGCGAAAAAATTATGTAAATCAGATCTACATTTTTTAAGGGATAATCATCATATACTTAGTAACTTTCATGTTGACAATGACCATGGTTCTCCACCTGTACTTATGTTTCCACCTGTGATTTGGAATTTTTCTCCATTATGAACCCTGTATGCTAATAAATTTGCGTGCTTACTTTTGGCTGAACTCTCGCTTGATTTTTAAACGTCATCAGCTGTTAAAGTGCTTTTGTTGGTAATGACCACAACATGAACAATGTTATGCAATGTTGTGAAATGTGATATTCGAATTAATGTGCTTGAGGACTGCATAGCGCACAAGCAAATTATGCATCGCATATGTGTTTGCATATGCGATTTGCTTTATTTAAATTAATAAAATCCAAATATATATAAATGATCAAAAAATGAGAAATATAAAAATACTTGACATGTGTACAAAATATTTAGTGTTTATAATTTTAATGTTATGAATATTGATGAGCTATAAGTCATCAATTTATTTCACATATATACGACAATGATATTATGATAATAACGCGATGCTAGAAGAACAACATATCTCAATTATGCGTAAATCCATGCAATTTCATTGTAGATTCCATAGCAAAATACTAAATTGATTCCAAAGATTGAAAAATCAAAATCCGAATAATTTGAAGACCGCATCAATCATCATAATTACTAAATAGTTTAATACTATTAAATCATTAATTATCTTCACAAAATAGCAAAATAGAATATACTTAGAATTGATATCATCCAACGATTCAAACAATCACTCGTAGGTGTCGTCAAATGTTTAGAAGGAAGTACTTCGTAGTTCGTATTCATTCTACGAGTCCACCTCATCACTTTGATCCTCCACTTCATCACCTTTTTCAACTTTATTATGATAGCTCTTAAGGTTTTATAGTTGCCCTGGGTAGAGATACGGGTATAATAAAAATCCCAAACCCGCTTCATAACCCTATGCGATCCTTAAGATGTGCATTTTATGCAATCACATATTGCAATATGCGTCTGCATAATCCAATATGCTTCCGCATAACAATTTGTATGCGCCAAAGCATACTTATTTACTGCATATATAAAAAAAATACGCCCGTTTTCATGCACCAAGTGGCCGCATATGCATATGCGGCAACATAGAATGCATTTTATAACATTGATGTTATGTGAAAATTTTGGCATTCATTTAATAGGTTACTGCAGGGAGATGGCAGAAGGTTTCGTTATTATCAGTATTGGATATCACATTAAATTAACACTTATTAAATTGTTATGTTTCTTTTTTGTCATGTCAACTTTTTTTTATTTGCTTGATACCATTTATTGTCTTTCGTTTGTTTTTAAGCCAATATGATGTGCTGCTTAGATGTTCATTGGCTTAGTGAACGTTTCCGAGTCTAGCGACCGATAATATTTTAGAAGTATGAGACCATAATATAGTATAATTAAAAGATTTGATTTTGCATTAAATATGCATTGATCATGTAATGGTATGAGGCTTTTTAAATCTATGTATTTGATTGAAATTATAAAATTTGACTTCAATTAAAATTATGTCTGGGAAGAATTTTTATGGCTGTTCCTTATAGTTGTGGTACAAGGCTTAAAGCATTGAAGATTATTGTTATGGCTATTTTTATAGTTTTTCTTCACTCAAATCTTCCCTACTTTGCAACTTGTATTGAGTTCTGTGTCTCCCCCCTCATTAGATTTGAATTTAAATGAGAAGTCCTCAAGTTGAACACATCCTATATGGCTATATATTCTAATATTCTGCTAGATATCTCACCCAAAACCACTCAACAATCAAAACTTTGGCAAGACTTTTAGGCATGCGAGACAGTGCAAGAGCAAGACTTTTGGAGCAGTACCTATAAAACCTTGTTTTAAGATGAGTGAAGGAATTGAGTTTAAAATTTTAGTACAGTTTATCAGTCAAGAAATGCCAACTGATAAGTTGGATTTCACGTCAAATTTTTATTTATTATTTATATGGTTTTTTTCCCACTTTAGCAGCTACAAGGTTCTTTATTTAGCCAATCCTCAAGTCTATTTGTAGCCTTTCTATGAAAGCTAAATAAATCCACATCTCTTAAACTGAACGTGAAAAACTAAATCTACCTGTTTGACAGTGACATTGCGGTGATTGCAAAAATTGAGAGCATTGATTCCTTGAAGAACCTGGAAGAGATCATCCGTGCTTCTGATGGAGCCATGGTAGCCCGAGGTGACTTGGGTGCCCAAATTCCACTAGAACAGGTCCCTGCAGCCCAACAGAAGATTGTCAAAGTGTGCAGGCAACTGAATAAGCCGGTCATTGTGGCTTCTCAACTCCTGGAGTCTATGATTGAGTATCCTACGCCTACAAGAGCTGAAGTTGCTGATGTTTCTGAAGCAGTTCGGCAAAGGGCTGATGCACTGATGCTATCAGGAGAATCGGCCATGGGCCAGTTCCCAGACAAGGCCTTGACTGTTCTCAGAAGTGTGAGCTTAAGAATTGAAAGATGGTGGAGAGAGGAGAAGCGCCATGAAGCGTTGGAGCTTCAAGATGTCGCCTCGTCTTTCTCAGATAAAATCTCTGAGGAGATTTGCAATTCAGCCGCAAAAATGGGTAAGCATGCATTATCACCGTTTCTGCTTTCTCATATGTTCACGTATACAGAACAAAGCCCTTCTGTATCATTACACATACCCTTCTGAAAAACTGATGCAATTGTTTATCTGACATTTCAAGTGTTTTTTTTAATAATTTGCTCTTTTCATTAAATCTAGTTATTTAGGTATAAAAATCATGATAGTTATTATTCATCTTATGGACTCATTTTAGTTCACACAGATAAAGTTTAGCCTTCACTGTGGTATAGCAGTAATGATAACTGTCACCTTGGTTGTCCATGTTGTATCGACAATCGGCAACTCTTTGTCGCGGCCCCAATAACTAAGATCTCTGGTATATATGCTAGTTATTATGAACTCAAAAATCAACCATACTAGCATTTTTGAGGGATGAACCATGGAAATAACAATCTGTAGTTCAGCATGGGTGAAGGGGGGGGGGGGGGTGACGCACCTCATGAAAAGTTCTGCCTTAAGGCAAAACAAATGATAGCAGAGTCAACACAATCTGGAAGTACGTGCTTTGAGACTAAATGTCACGCCTAATAAAATTTTTGGCAGGGTCACCTCTTGCATGTGCAAGCTACCATTAGACGTTTGCATCATCTAGTGACGTGTTGTGTGTGAGGATGCCAGATATTAAACGGATAGCATACGCCACGACCCACATCTGAGATGTATCATATATACTATTTTCCATAGACTAAAAAACAGATGTAGACTGTAGATACCATTTTTGATGTAGGAACCATGGAAAAGCTTCAGAGTTAAAGTGTGCTGGAGTGGGAGTAATATCTCAGAACTTGTTCTCTCAAGAGTCCTCATTCGGGACATTACATGTTTATGACTGATGAGAAGAGCTTGGTAGATCTGTGTTAGACAAGCATATGTAATTTTATTTATTTATTATTTTTTTGGGGGGTGGGGTGGGGGGTTAGCTCGTTCTGGACAGCAAATCAGTTCAGAACACTCTTAACTCATAATCAATGTTGCACGGTTTTCATCGTGTAGGAAATGTTATTCGTATCGGATTCGTACTAACACATGAAAAGTCAAGGATATTTGTGGCACTATTTTTGACATGCCCTAAAATTTGTATTTTTTCTATATCTATTGTGATTGTATTAATAACCGTGATTCTGACAATTCTTTTCATATAAAGTAATGAAAAATTGTATGAGTAGTTTGTATGATTACATCTGTTATTATGTAATTTAGTTATTATGTAAACAATAAATAATTAGCGTATCCCAACAGATTGTCTTCTAGACATTAGGAAAATTTCGATTGGTGTATGTGACTCGTATCGTGCCTCATATCTTGTTATCTCGTACCCGAATCTGAATCTGAATCTGAATCGATGCTACTGTGCTTATAATTGCTGGACTAATGTACCATTGAGAGAGCTAGTGCTTTCTAGATCAAATTATGTTTATTTTAGCTGACTTTTCTCCTTTTTTTCCTCCTTCGTGACAGCCAACAACTTGGGAGTGGATGCTCTCTTCGTCTACACAAAGACTGGCCACATGGCGTCTCTCCTCTCACGTTGCCGCCCAGACTGCCCAATCTTCGCCTTCACAAGCTCAACCTCCGTAAGGAGACGGCTGAATCTCCAATGGGGTCTCATTCCCTTCCGCCTCACTTGTTCCGATGACATGGAAAGCAATCTCAACCGCACATTCTCTCTGCTCAATGCACGGGGCATGATCCAATCCGGCGACTTAGTCATCGCCCTCTCAGACTCACTTCAATCGATTCAAGTGATGAATGTCCCATAATAGAAGAGGTTTTAAAGTTTGTGCTGCATGTTGTTCTTGTTGTAATATTATTTGTTGCGGATTAGAGCCTTGTATGTGCTTGTTGAACTTTATTTATTTTTAGATTGGGACTTATTAGTGAAGGCGATCAATCACGGGTTAGCTTTCTTGTTATGAGATGGATCTATGCCTTCGAGCTGATGTAAAATTTGTTGTTTGTTGCTGTATTTTGTTTTGCTGTTTCCATTATCAAATAAGCATCTGAGTGCAGAAAAACACTTTGATTAAATCTGTGATTACAATATATGAATTATAAAGTGTGGTCTATGAAATTTTTAGTGGGATCTCATAAATGTAATAAAAGTAGGGGGCTGTACGCTGTCATGTTGCAACTATTGTTTTTGTAAAATTTGAAACAGTATCCTTCAATCCACCAGAAGTGAAAAAACAAAGGAAGCATTGTTTGTTAAGCAAAGGCTTGTATTCTTCTCATGGTTCATAATGTTTTGTTTCATCTTTATGAAAGTAATACCAGTGTTGCTAGTTTCGTGCAAACATGAAACGAATCATACGAAACGGAGACAATTCGATACGAATCGTAAGTCTATATCGGATTATTAATGTATCGGTTGATACATATTTTGTATCGTACGAAAGGAAACATACGATTCGCTATTTAACCATTAAAAATCATAACGGGTCAGGTATTCGGGTTTAAAGCCTACTTGGTTATATTAAATTAGTAATAATTTATTTGGTCCCACACGATCCGGACCAAAATTCCTTGTAATAATCTGCATTTCGAAGATTTCTCTCTTTATTACGATGATATCGATGACTCATGAACTAATGGGATAAAATTGATTTTCGTAATGCGTAACATTTTATATGGTAGCGATATTTTGAAAACTTGGTTGGATATTTTAGTTATTATTCTTATGAATTAGGAAACCTATCATGTTCGTATATATGAATTATCACAAACGGATGAATATTTTACACTGTTGAGTTTGTACGATTTATATGTATGTATTTGTGATATTGTAATTCGAAAAATTTACTTTAGCCTGTAAGTGGCTCTATTTTGCTAAATTGATCGTTTTTTGAATTATAGTTGGTTTTATACATAATTACTTTATTGTTCTAAAGAGAATATTTGTTTCTTACGATACGAAATATGATACCATACACGATACGATAAATAATAAAATGAAACACGAAAAGTGCGACGAGTTGACTGCTTTGAGTAATATTATTCCAAAGTTTATCTATAAAGGCCAGATAGCTTCCATACCTTTAACATTTTTATGTCATCATCGATGGTACATTTGGTCTGCTACAACTCCATGGAAGATTTGTGCAATTCGAATTTTATGCAGTTTCATCTATGTTTAGAATTAAAATCATCATGACCATTTTGCTCTGCATTTTTTAGATGTTTAGGTCTCTCTCACAAGTCACAGGTCAATTTTCTTAACTAAGTCACATACAATAATTGCATAAAACCTATGGTACGAAAAAAGTACAAGTCAATCTAACTTAAGATATTACTATTTTGTTATTTTTCTTTAAGAGCGTACGGAGTATACGGTCAGAAGGAACGACTATAATATGTACGGAGTATACGGAGCGTACAGAGTTTACGGTGATTCTGAAGGAACGGATATAGTGTGTTGTGTGTTTAGGTTAGGCCTTATGGGCCCGTCCAAAAAAAAAGGTCCACTAGTTGCCGATGCTTTCATATCAGTCATATTAATGCCCAATGTTGTAGATTATGGATATACAAAATTCCATGTTATTTGGATACTCTTTAATTGCCTATTCATCCAGTGTAACTAAATGTTCTACTGTCAGGAAACCGTTAACTTTGCGATCATTTGATGTAACGGCTAAAGTTATGCAAGTTCTACGAAAGTAGCGTACAAAACATGAAGATCAAGGTGGCTGATGATACTCATAAGTGGGAATTCCCCAGATCACGACACGTAGCAGATGATGTGTCGTCCACGTAAGCCCACAAGATTTCTGGAGGCTATGAAGCTGGAATAAGTATGATGCATTGGGGGCATTCCTCGGCGTCTAATCTCCGAGATTGCACCCGACCTTTTGGAGGCCTCCCCTGAGTATGTTCCCTTTTCGCCTAACCACCAGCCATTGCCCGTCTCCGAGCAATCATAGAGTTGAGCTTCCTCAGCACCTTAGTTCATCTCCGAGCTATCCTATAGCTGAGATTCCTCGGTGTCCTTACTTGTCTTCGGGCTATCTTATAGCTGAAATTCCTCGGTGTCCTTGTTTGGCCGGGAGCATGGGGCACGAGCACCCCCGTAACAGCTCCGTGTATCTCGCCATGACGAGATCTTCGCCACTCCACGTCCCGCATCCCGCGCTAGCGTATCTCGCCATTAATGGGTGTATCCCGCTGATTGATCGATGTTTTGCGTACGTGCGTTTTGAAATCAAAGAATAGAATATACCGCAATCAATAACGGTGTCGCTTGGTAGCTAGCCGGTTGTGTACCGGTTGGTCCACAGGGAGATGGATTCCTTTTCTTTATGTTCTAATGAGTTAATCCAATCAAGTCGGGTTTTATTTTACGATCTAAGAATGAGATTAAATTTGATTAAAAATCTTGTTAGGGTTAGGATTATGTTAGTTTGGAAAAAGAATTCTACTCACCGCTTTCTTTACCCTAGTTATGAATATAGGTGTTAGGGTAATAGTCAACAAACGAGATTAGCATGACTGAGAAGAAATACAGTTTCTTCCTTTTGGTCCTTGTCCGTCCTTTCTTAACTCTTAGCCCTAACCTCTATGTAAATCAACCACAACCGGTCTAACCAGGGAATTACCGCTATCTCGTAGGATAGGATGCCGTAGTGAGCGGTGTGTGGTTAATTTACATAGAGTTCTAATTTATTAATTTATACGAGCAATGAAAGGAATGAGAGAGATTTCCATCTCTCAAACTTTCCCAATCCTAACCTTAACAAGTGAGGAACTACTTACTCATTAGGGGATTAACAATGGAATTCATTTTTTTATTTTTCTTTTTAATTATCTAATTAACGTGCAGATAATAAAAGACAGATATGAAAAATTGCAGAAATATAAATTGCAAATAAGGAAAATTCAAAAATAAAAACTTACTTTTATTGATGCACTCTTTGACGATTACAATGGAATGAAATTTTAAACTAGAAAATAAAAAGAGGCATGCTCCAAAAAGAGCTGTAGGCTTCCTATTTATAGATAGGAGAAACCCTAGGATTTACATCTGATCCATATCTAAAATTACAAAACTACCCTAAGAAAGCCGGGTCAATATGTAAGTCTACGGTAGCGTCCCGGCCGTCTACAGACGCCAAATGCGGAACAAAATCTTTTTAACTGGCGCTATCGTATACTTTAATCCGGATCTGCCATTATTGCTAAACTAACAAACTGTAAAGAGTGTAGAAAGGTTATACCGAACGATCCGAGTCCTTCGTTCTTTAACCATCATCCCACGCTCCGTTACGGCTGCTCCGATCTCGTCGATCTCCGATCTGCTCGTCCAGGTGGCACCACGTCAACGATTCTTTAAACGGGCTCCCGCCTCTGACTCGAGACAACTCGGTCGTTAAGTTTGCTAAAAGAGACGACCAAGAATGATGTAGAATATGAGTAGAATACTTTGTCTCACTTCGTCTAAAACCGTGGATGATCAGTTAATGAAGTTGCCACTCGGATCGGGTGATGGAATGAAAAAGGCTATGAAATTTCCATGCACCCTAAACCATAGTCTTTTCTCTCAAGAATGAAAATTAATCTCTCTCTCTTCTCTCAAGGGGGCCGGCCACTTTTATGCAAAGAGGGAGGTGATGGTAGGAGCAATCAAGGAGGTGACCTTAAACAAGAAGCTTATCCTCATCATAAATGAAAAGCATGACTCACTAAGAAACTTTGAATCTAAAACCCTTAGTCATCAAGCATTAATGGCACCATTAATGCACTAATGACTCACCAATCCATGTCACCCTCTCTAGAATCATTTAGAATACTGACTCACCTCATCTCAAAAAAAGATAAATCCGTCTTTAACCGAATGTTAAAAGACGGCTGATAGAAAACTGGAAACTGGCAACTTCCAAAAATGATCCTGAAACGAATTTCAGGACAACCCCGTAACTGTATAAATACACCCGCATTTGTATTACGACCGAATACAAATGCAACTGAGACAAAGATATTATATCTACTCAATATAATACTCGGATCCGGCTTAAACCAAATCCGACCAGTATCATCTGCCCGAAAAATAACACGTGCGTAAACGCACGTGCATTTTCCGAACCCTGCCATAAAACCATACGGCCTCTACAACGTTTCGCCCGAACTTGGAAAACTGTCTGTGGGGGACTCTAATGACTCGTCAGTACCCTGGCAGTGGGTTTAACCACAAACCGTCAGCGGCACTAGCTATGCGTAACGACTGCCCATGGACTGACCTCAAGAGAGGCCGATGAGCGAACTCATCCGGAAACCTTACCGAGCTTAACAGTGACAATGTATATACAGTCCGGTCCGTTCGTCTATGAGTATCGCATATCTGCCTAGGGGGCTAGTAACGTCAGACCCCCAATAGCAGTATAAGTCATGTCGGAGTGTAGCCTAATAACACCCTGAGATACTACTGAAGTACCTATCAGTAAATCTCCTGCCACGGCCGTGGGCTTTGTGTAATGGTTCTCCTAGACACAGCACGATCTCGCCCCCAATACCGGGAGAGACGAATCCCCTGCCGATCCGCTCACGTGCCTCCATATGGCTCGGGACTGTACCCAAAAGCTACCTGTTTGCATGACTCCTTTGAGCCATGGTAGGGTAGAAATCAAAGCACAGTGGGAACTCACACGAGACAAATGACGACCTCAGGTCGATGAACTAACCTGTACACATGTCACCAGGGAACTGCTATCTGACGATAGGTATAGTACTAACTAGCAGATTCCCGGCGAGTCCTGTCCGGTGTACTCATAACCCAATGAGCACCTGTATACATCTTAGGTGATCCAACTGACACCAGTGGCTTGTGAGACCGGCCACCGCCCCTCGTCGGGGTCTCGACTGTATACACTAGTCTACTCCGGAGTATCGATGCCCTGTCTCGAAACTCCCACGACTAGGGACCACAATTAAGGATATGCATATAAACTACCCAACTCTCACGTATATGATCGCCATCATACAGTTGGTGGTAAAGCAAGATCCTAAGGGCTCTATCAAAGTGTAACATGTAATCAGTCACCTGAACATATACACGACTGATAAAGGCAAACCAGATAGCATACTATCATCTCGAGTAAGACTGTCCTACCGGTATAGGTCCTCCGCAATCATTGCAATCACGTACCTGCGATCCAATAATTGACTCTGAGGGCACTATCTCCAACAATCTCCCACTTGCACTTAAGGCTAATTATTGCGATGTCGACTACTCACAACCCGTGTGAAACCGAACATCCAACTCATCTACTAATCAGTTTCACAAAGCCCGTTTGTAAAACTATTGTGTTCGAGAAATAGCCCCAGTGAGTGGATCCGCCTAGATGTTTCTTTCTATATCTCTCTTTATCTCAAGTTCGCGGAGAAAGCCATCTCCCGAATCGAGTAATACCTGTCTTAGAATATGTCTGGATATCTGATGGGACCTAGTTCATAAATGAACTCTAAATCCAAACTTTTTAGACTGTATCGATCACTGAACCTAATCAGTATCCGGCACCATGCCACCCACAGTATCCTCTTGGACCACCTGTCCATAATACTGTCCCTCGTCAGAGGGAAAACTGTAATTCTGACAATCACTCTGTCATCCATGTCACCTTTGAAGCCCGGAATGATAACCGTCTCCCGAAGGAGGCTACCGTCATCAAATCCGTAGAACATGCACTTATGTTCTAAAACTGCTTCCTTATGTTTCTCCAGGATTGGATTAATATAAACTCATCGCATCTAGTGCAAAAACAACATCTGGTGTGGTACTTGACATCTCATGATTGACTCAGTTGCCTAAGCAAGTGATCTGTCAATCATGCCCATCCCTCTCCCCTTTAGTCTGTAAGACACCTTTAGAGAGGGTGACTCCATCACCTGCAGGTACACCACCATGCCAGGAGTCATCTATTCTAAAAACCATTAGAATACTGTCAAAGTACCTACATTGGGAAACTACCCAAATCCAGATCTAAAACCATAGATCTAGAAACCAGAATGTCAAGTATTATATCCATATCCTGTCTGGAGAAACAACTATATGACGACCGCAGTACAACCGATCGTAGTATAGGATTTTTACTTCCTACTCTGTGTATGCCATCCAGATACCATGACATCACACCCTACTACCTTCTTAACAGATCCATCCCCTATTCTGATTGAAGTCAAACCCATGACTGTCACATCAAAAATAGATGATCTATCTCCGCTATAACTGCTCAAGTCTATAAATAGATATAAGCATCTTGCCCACTATGCTTCCGATGCTCCCACTGACTACGACAACCCTCCTACCGGGTCTCATAGCCTGGAACAACAGTAGTGTCAAGTCTGGGTAGATAAGAACCTCCCTGTCACCGTCCTTGAGACTACCGGAGTACCTCTCGGGTGTCTGAGGTTACCCACCATATCTGCGGAGTGGCTATAGGAATGTCAAACCTGATTGAATATATAGGTCCTATTAAATTTTCCGTAATCGTGTGCGGTTCTGGAATCACTTCCAGTTCTGGAATCACTTCCAGTTCTACCATACTCCCACTACTGTTTTCTGAAAAAAATCCATTTTACTAAAACTGTGGCGAGTCAAGAACAATATCACTATTGATCTTCTAAATGGTAGAATATCAACCCTCGTCATAGTCAGGGTCAACCCACAAACAGCCATTACAGAAACGTGCCCTGAGTTATCCAGAGTCTGGTTTTAAGCATAAGCTGGACAACTCCCCGTACCTTAACATCTTTTAAGGTACGAACTATTCTATATCCAATATAGAAACTTTGGCACTTATTTAATTGGAACCATATTCAAATTATGCAGCTGTCTCCAGTGCATATCAACTTAATGGAAAGAGGCTAATCGGCATTACTCAACTTAGGAATCCATCCAATTATGAGTAACCCGAAAGAGAAACATGTTTCTCAAAACATCACTATCATCTGAATACCAATCACAAGAATCTATATCTTCGATCTCTTTGAAGAATCCCGATACTTGTGATACCTGGTTCTCTACTTTATTCTTATACCCACAACTTCTCAAAACTTAGACCTTGTATTTCTACGAAACACTTGTCTAATAACTAGAGAAGTCATAAGTAAACAGAACATAGTACGAGGACCTACCCCTTTGTCCTGATGGACACTTGGACAACATACAATACTCTGTATAAGTCCGCTGAGTTGAACAACTCAAAACCTGTGCGTCGTAGGTTGTGAACTGTACCCTGGCGATTTCCTCAAATATCACCAATTACAACGAATTCCGATATAATGAGGACGATCACCTAATTCCCAATAACTTACTCCTACTCATCATCTGTAAAACCATACAGATATGAGAATGAAACCTGGTAAATACATACCCTTGGAGTAAGTATCTAATCGGGAAAACAGTTTTCCTTTAACGATGCACTGAAACATGGAAATGTTTCGTAGGGGTATCCTGGTATTCATAGCAATGCCTCTTCCATAATCCAATTCATGACTATAACCGTATATTTCTTTGCCATCTCTCTAAATCCCTTTATTTGTCTTTAGTCGTTACCTTCTGTACACCATCGTTAGGCTAAATGGTTTTCTTCCTTCCCTACTGTTCGGCACCAGCCTATGGTTTGGAAGAAGACTATCCAGTAAGCATAATAGGTGTACCCTCCTAAACCAAGGAGTACTCGCATCTGGAGAGAAGGTGATGATAAAAGACAACTGAATAATACCTTATTCTGTTTAAAGGTGAAATAGGAGTGGCGACGAAGTACGTGGTTTTGGTCGTGAATGATAACAGTCGCAATTTACTTTGCCATCTTTCTAATCCCTTTATTTTGTCTTTACATATTACCTTCTGTACACCCTACTTAGGCTAATTGGCTTTCCTCATTCCTTACCTTTCGGCACGTGCCTATGGTTTGGAAGAAGACTATCCAATATGCGTAATAGGTGTACCCTCCTAAACCAAGGAGCCCTCGCAACCTGAGAGAAGGTGATAATAAAAGACAACTGAATAAACCAATTCAATTTCTCCTGAACCTTGATCCATCATCGAAGAAATCCCTTCGAGTTCGTATATAACCATACGATGGATCTATCCAATGGAAGTGGATGTCCGTAGTAATACGGGGTGTTCTGAGAAATACAAAGGGCAAAAGAAGGAGTGGCAATGACTTATGCAACTCGGACAATCCAAAAGCCAGTATTTTAAGAAGGTTCGGTTAACTTGGTCACTGAGTCATAGTCTAGGGTCGGTCAAAGGTCGCTGCCAAAGAGAGAGAGAAAAGAAACACTCTGCGTGCACTCTAACCTAGATCAGAATGGTTATCACTTTATCTAATCCGGAAACCTCCCACTGTCCTGTCAAATTCTCCTCCAAACCTGAAAGAAGAATCAATCGGGATCACCCGAAGAGTAAACCAACTCATCAGTGGGAATCGGGATCCAACTCTCATCGCATGATAACGTGATGGAATGCATCCACGTTACTCATACTCCAGAAGGTATGCGCATACTTGGCAAGTTTCAGTTTCTTCAGAAACCTCCGATATGATTTTTGCCCCATGCTCTTATAACCTTGGCTTTGGTCAAAATGTCATAAGTCACATGCCAAGTTCTACCCGTCACTATCTTATCAATTTGAACCTACCCGCACATGCCCCTGGCTTTGGCCAAATGGCAGAACGACTGTCCCAAACCAACTCATCTATCTATGCACAGCTACCAAACACTATGCCTTAACTTTGGCTAAAATGCATAGCTTGAATACTACTGAATACCCAAAAGAAGTGACGGAGGGCTATGGCTGGTTTTTGGCGAAAAACCTTTAACGTAGTGAACTTGATATCGCTGAAGGAACCTGATAGCTTCTTAAAATATAGTGGCGAAAACCTTTTGCTAAAGAGGTCACTCCCGGTGAAGGGATCTTGGCTCTTTTCTCGTGGAATGAGGTGCAGGATATTCCACTGAATATCGCGATGCAAAACAACTTGTAATCGACTAAAGTAAAGTTATTACCTTGACGCAAACTTCTGCCCAAGGGGTCAGTCCCGGTGAAGGGATATCGGCCCTTGCCCCGTGGAATGAGGTGCAGGATATTCCACTGAATACCGCTATGCATGACAAAAGGAAACGTCTTTGCAATAACATTTTTTAAATTTGTTCCAACAACTGTAAACAGGTTTGTTTTACTTTGCATTGATCAGAATCAACGCAGTCCCATCATTTAATCACACCAGAAAAGAACGAAAATAAAATGTACGTATATGCCATCCGCATTCGTCACTGGGTCCCGTCATCACCCGTTAGGTTACTTAACTAACGACAGAGCAGGGACCGGACTAGCGCGGGTGTAAAATATATACAACATCTAATAGTATATAAACCAATATACAATAATCGCTCCAGGCGTGATAATATGCAACATTACAGAAAAGTAATAAGCATCACAGAACAATACAGATAATCTGGGATCCCCGAGTTTCACAGAGCCGCAGCTGAAACCCAACGTTCCCCTGTCGTGTGGATAGCCTATGCAATGAAACCTAGACCCCTACAGGTGCGGCAAGTTACCCGCCAAAACCTGAAGCGAGGCAGCCCCCCTACAGCAAAGTGAATGGACCACCCAGCACTTCACGGAATCCGGTAATCTTGGGCACCCCTCCTTGGGTCAACCTGTACCCCCTACGAGTGCGGCGAATAGTCTGCCGATTCTAGAGTGAGGCCCCTCTGCCTCTCAAAGCCATGAGATGCGGACCCGTTGCCCCCCAGAACCCGGCTATCCGTGCACTCCGTCGCGGGGCAAAACCTAGTACAGTAATGAAAAATAGTACAACAGGTACATCGACCGCAACCTGGTCGTGCCCCAAAAGAATATTATACAACAGGCAGTGACGGCAGTCCACATGTTGGACGCTCGCCCCGCAATATCAAATGTACAAATAAATCCAAACTGCACTATCATTGCACACTGCTATCTACCACGACAAATCCGCAACATCACAGCACAACACAGAACATCAACGCGAATATCACGTTCGCAAACCCGTCCAAAAGAACTATAGCAATCAGACGCGGTTTACCGATCAAATGACATTCCCGGTCGGAGATATAATGTAAGCACTGTAAACTAACATGTTTAAATTTCGATCGACTAAATATCATGAAGTGGGCCCCACGAACAATTGGTGAACAGTAACAAAATCTGGGCCCAAAAGATATATACCAAAAACCCCAAATTCCAACAGAGAAGACACCGACCAAATTTGGTGCACTGATCCCATAGAATGGCCGCGGATGCGCGGCCAAACCATGGGTTTGGCCGCGATTCCGCGGCTGTTTAGTGGAATCACATGCTCAAATTTGGTCGGTATGCTTAGAAAACCCTGCACCGATTTCTGAGATGTGTAGAATAATTTTAGGACATCATTTAAAATCTACAGAAACTGTGAAATTGTAAAATGCGGTTTTTGATTTTCGGTTTGATCGATGTTTTAAACGCGTTAGCACAAGTTAGTAAAGCAAAATGGTGAGGCTCTGATACCACTGTAAGTCTACGGTAGCGCCCCGGCCGTCTACAGACGCCAAATGCGGAACAAAATCTTTTTAACTGGCGCTATCGTATACTTTAACCCGGATCTGCCATTATTGCTAAACCAACAAACTGTAAAGAGTGTAGAAAGGTTATACCGAACGATCCGAGTCCTTCGTTCTTTAACCATCATCCCACGCTCCGTTGTGGCTGCTCTGATCTCGTCGATCTCCGATCTGCTCGTCCAGGTGGAACCACGTCAACGATTCTTTAAATGGGCTCCCGCCTCTGACTCGAGGCAACTCGGTCGTCAAGTTTGCTAAAAGAGACAACCAAGAATGATGTAGAATATGAGTAGAATACTTTGTCCCACTTCGTCCAAAACCGTGGACGATCGGTTAATGAAGTTGCCACTCGAATCGGGTGATGGAATGAAAAAGGCTATGAAATTTCCATGCACCCTAAACCATAGTCTTTTCTCTCAAGAATCAAAATTAATCTCTCTCTCTCTTCTCTCAAGGGGGCCGGCCACTTTTATGCAAAGAGGGAGGTGATGGTAGGAGCAATCAAGGAGGTGACCTTAAACAAGAAGCTTATCCTCATCATAAATGAAAAGCATGACTCACTAAGAAACTTTGAATCTAAAACCCTTAGTCATCAAGCATTAATGGCACCATTAATGCACTAATGACTCACCAATCCATGTCACCCTCTCTAGAATCATCTAGAACACTGACTCACCTCATCTCAAGAAAAGATAAATCCGTCTTTAACCGAATGTTAAAAGACGGCTGATAGAAAACTGGAAACTGGCAACTTCCAAAAGTGATCCTGAAACGAATTTCAGGACAACCTCGTAACTGTATAAATACACCCGTATTTGTATTACGACCGAATACAAATGCAACCGAGACAAAGATATTATATCTACTCAATATAATACTCGGATCCGGCTTAAACTAAAGCCGACCAGTATCATCTGCCCGAAAAATAACACGTGCGTAAACGCACGTGCATTTTCCGAACCCTGCCATAAAACCATACGGCCTCTACAACGTTTCGCCCGAACTTGGGAAACTGTCTGTGGGGGACTCTAATGACTCGTCAGTACCCTGGCAATGGGTTTAACCACAAACCGTCAGCGGCACTAGCTATGCGTAACGGCTGCCTATGGACTGACCTCAAGGGAGTCCGATGAGCGAACTCATCCGGAAACTCTACTGAGCCTAACAGTGACAATGTATATACAGTCCGGTCCATTCGTCTATGAGTATCGCATATCTGCCTAGGGGGCTAGTAACGTCAGACCCCCAATAGCAGTATAAGTCGTGTCAGAGTGTAGCCTAATAACACCCTGAGATACTACTGAAGTACCTACCAGTAAATCTCCTGCCACGGCCGTGGGCTTTGTGTAATGGCTCTCCTAGACACAGCACGATCTCGCCCCCAATACCGGGAGAGACGAATCCCCTGCCGATCCGCTCACGTGCCTCCATATGGCTCGGGACTGTACCCAAAAACTACCTGTTTGCACGACTCCTTTGAGCCGTGGTAGGGTAGAAATCAAAGCACAGTGGGAACTCACACGAGACAAATGACGACCTCAGGTCGATGAACTAACCTGTACACATGTCACCAGGGAACTGCTATCTGACGATAGGTATAGTACTAACTAGCAGATTCCCGGCGAGTCCTGTCCGGTGTACTCATAACCCAATGAGCACCTGTATACATCTTAGGTGATCCAACTGACACCAGTGGCTTGTGAGACCGGCCACCGCCTCTCGTCGGGGTCTCGACTGTATACACTAGTCTACTCCGGAGTATCGATGCCCTGTCTCGAAACTCCCACGACTAGGGACCACAATTAAGGATATGCATATAAACTACCCAACTCTCACGTATATGATCGCCATCATACAGTTGGTGGTAAAGCAAGATCCTAAGGGCTCTATCAAAGTGTAACATGTAATCAGTCACCTGAACATGTACACGACTGATAAAGGCAAAACCAGATAGCATACTATCATCTCGAGTAAGACTGTCCTACCGGTATAGGTCCTCCGCAATCATTGCAATCACGTACCTGCGATCCAATAATTGACTCTGAGGGCACTATCTCCAACACAATACACCGACTCCACCGACATGCACCGACACGCGCCGACACGGGCTCTGCACGGCCGCGGAACTGCGACCATAAGCCTTATTTGGCCGTGGATCCGCGGCCGTTTGATGGGCTCTTGGGCTCAGTTTCTAAGGGTTGCTTCATGTTGCTTTTTACTTCTATTTTATTCACTTGGCTCTTCAGAATCTTTTCTAATTTCTTCTAGATTTCCACAGTACAGAATATTGTGGACTTTTACCGTTCGCTTCGTGTTGAAGTCTTGAATTTTGTGCTGCCTTCGAACCGTCTTATGCATGGAGCTGTTTACTGATCTTCTTTTGTTTCTTGAACTGGTAGGCGACATCATATGGATTTATCTATTGTTGGTCGTAGTCTCACTTTTGTAACTTATTTTCTTGAATTTCACTGTATTGTTCTGAGAACCTGTAACCTGCAACTATTTAGCAGACATGGATCAAAAACACTTATTTATTTGTAATATGATTAAGAATGGGCGATATAATAATGTAAAATTCTGATATGAAAAAATACCCCCAAACTTATCTTTTGCTCGTCCCGAGCAAAACCAATTTTATTCTCGAAAAATCCTAACCTCACTTTTGCAGGGAATCGCGATTGCACTGAGCTCGTGCAACAAGCCATTAAATCTCTAGGTCTCCCTAGTAGGAGGAGTGTTGTCTCCTGAAGGTTTTCAGCGGATACTACCCACAAAATCCGATCAATTTGGCATGTTGACTTTCATTCTTCAATTTAGTATTCAAGCAAGAAATTCTATTATCTTCAACTTAGAAATCATCATCCCATATTTTTCACGCTTCCTTTTCATTTAATTTAAGATCGTTTTTCATTTAACTTAAGATCGTATATGTCCTGCAAAATTATTAAGCTTTTAGCATCTTTTGAATTTTCCTTCTAAGATTCCATCTTAACTTAGGAATTTTTATCATCTCTACTGAAGGTATAAGCCCTATCTTTCATTCCTATCTCTCATCCAAACCCCAATCATATACCCCTACGTGTGTGTATGTATCACCCCTACACTTGGAAATTCAATTCAAGCTATCATACTCTTGTCCATCTTCCAAAATACTTTTAGTTGGTGAATTTTAGATGAAATTGCTCACACATCCTTCATGCGACCGTTAATACTTCTTGAGCTACTAACGACCGATTACAAAATGTGTTCGCGCATTAAGGCGTAATTCCTTATCTTGTAATACCTAAGGCTTTAGCAGTGACTCCTAAACCATTTGGTCTAAGGCACTAGATGATAAAGCATCCTCGCTATAATTTTTTTTATTTATGCAGCCTTAAGTAATTACAAAACCAGTGTTCATTTTTTTATATCTCTTTATTCACACTTGTACTTTTATTTTATTTTCCTTCATACTAAGGATTTTAGACAAGAGCATTTCAAGGTATCCTCTACTATTCCAAGTTTCAAGGTGCGTGTAGATGCTAGTTGTAGGGTATATATTTTCAGAATTTAGACTTAAGATTCAGAATTATTTTTCAGACTTACACTTCAAATAAAATTTCAATACTCTTCCCTTCTTTTGACTTAGCCCAAGCACCGAACTCAAAATTTGCCTAGTTCTAAATAATCTACAAGAACATATATTTTCTACAGTTAAACTTTAAGAAAGGTTATTTTTAGGGTTTTTAATTTACCAAGTTTAGGATCTAGTTTTTCCTAACTAGTCAACCATCATGTTGAACTTAAGTCAAATATGGCCAAAATTGAACTTTTCAATTTTTATAATTTTTATAATTTTTCAATTTTTATGGGTTTTAAAATAAATATGCAAATGCAAAAATATACATATGAATGCGAAGGAAGAAAGCTTACCGAGCACACCCCCAAACTTAAACTTGACATGACCTCACTGTCAGGCTACACCAAGAGGGTCAAAATTGTCGGCACTCCCCTGTTTGTTTGTTTTTTTATTATTAACAGAAAAAGAAAACAAAAGATATATACACAAAAAGGTCTCCCCAAACTTAAGTGAAACAGCGTTTCCACTGTTGAAGCATTAAAGTTCAGAGTTAGGGAGGAGAAAAACAAAGTATCAAGCTATACAAGGCCTTACACAGGTCAAATGTTAGCACCAACCATTCAAAAATTTTATCGTTATAATGGTGTGGTTGGTGAACGAATGGAGTGCAGAGAAAAGAAATGAGAAATACACGAGATTGTGTGAAGATAAAAGCAGTATACGGTCTCGGTGGAGGAGAAGAATGGCGGAAGGGAAAAAGAAATGGTGGTGGTTCGACTTCTTCAGGTGGAGATTGATTAATCACAAAATTCGTGTCATTTAGGAATGCGAGTTCGTCGGCGAAAATATTTTTGAAACTTTCATTGATGGTCCGATTAAACATTTCAATGTCAATAAGTGTCGCGCCAGAATTCAACACACTTGATTTTTCAAAAATTACATAGCTAGGAGACTCGTAATGCTCATCTACATTATTATCAAAAGAGTCTAAATCAAGTTGTTTTTCTAGAATTATCGAACTCAAAATATCAGATTGTGATTCATTAATACTCGCTATCATTAAAAGAAGATTAGAAGAAGAACCAGAGAAAGTGGGAGAAAGTAGTGGAATATGAACTTGAGGGTGGAAATGGAGTGTATAAATTAGCATAATTTGTAATGACCAATGTGTAAAAAGCGATTGTGCTAATCTATCAACCCACTGAGAAATGAGGTCAAATCCCTCAAGATTCATGAAAAAACATGGGTACGTCGAACTTGGTAAACCAGACAAAGAAAATGAAAGTGTAATGGTTTCTTGCAAAGTCGGAACAAGGATGGAGGGAAGTGATTGAGGAAGGGTATCGGTTAAAGATTCAGGAGGGTGTGCGCAGTTAATGAAAGGGATAGAATGAATTGGAAAATTCGACTCCTCAAGTAAAACTGCTTCATCCTCAATAATTTCCTTAATACTCTCCTCAAATTTTAGCTTATCCATGCAATTCTCATCAAAATCAAGACGCATATGAAGTTCGGGAGAAATATTTAATGACTCAGGATGATGAATTGGAGAGAAAAATTCAGTCAAATCCGCGGGTTCATCATCCAAAATATTCCCAACGTCGATATTCTCAATCAAGTGAAAATCATTTTTTTCAGACACCTCATCAAAAGTATGGATATTTATCAATTCAGGTTCTAGAGTGGAGGTGTAGAGATCAAAAGGATTGGTGATGGTTTCACTCGAAAGGGACCCTTCACAATCTGGCAAATCAAACACTACAAAGTTGTGCAACTCAATAAACGTTTTATTTTCAACTGGTGAATCATTTGGAACACTTGATAGACATTCAAAACCGGAGTTATGGGATTCAATTGGGGATGGGTAGGTTTGATTTGGAAGTGTTTACAACTCACTCTCACCACTCAAATTCTCAATTTGTCCAACTGCCTCATCATACATTGGAAAATTTGGAACTAGTTGGAAACTAGCTACCGGGTTACTAGGTTGTATAAGGGCGGCCATGGACGCATTCAACTCCATTATCTGTTGTCTTGACACTACCATAAAACCTTGTAACGACTGTTCCAGACTAGACATGGGTTGTGAAGGGGTTTCAGTAGAAAATTCAAAGTTGTTTGGATATGAAAACTCCCAAATGGCTATGTAGAAGCAATGTCTAGGGAAGGTGCGAAAGTTGGGTATGATTGGTAGGAATTGAATGGTTGGACAGGAGTAGGATCAACATTTGGATAATAAGATGAATGGAATTGTTGATCCAAAGAATTCGCAGTGGTGAAAGAAGTGAAAGATCGATTGCGAGATTGTTCAATATGTTCAGCAATAGACATGGGTTTCGGGGTCACAATAGGACTCGAAAAAGGAGTATCAACGTAAGAAGGTGGTGAATGTTGAAATGGTTGATATAAGGTGGAATGCGGAGTCTAACTGGATTCCCTAGACGCGTCTATTCGATCTTTCAAAGAAATTTTGGGCATGGAGTGGTCATCCGAAATTCGACCAAAACAATGAGCGTAGGAAGTAATGTCTGGTTGAGGGTACCAAAGTTCGGCAAGTGTTTTGCGAGGTGGGATACCAATGATGTGATGAGAGAAAGGAGAAGAAAAAGAATGTGATTTTATTTTATTTTTTTATTTTTTATATTTTTTTGTTTTTTTAAAAAAAATTGTATGTTTTTGGAGTTTTGAAATTTTTGAAAGTGTTTTTTTTAGAAAGAGTTTTGCAAAAATTTGTACGGAACTATAGCACAATTTCAAATAACCACAGTTTAAACATGCACAATCAAACCTAGAGTTAGGGTCTCCTAAGTCAACTAGATTGCTCCTAACTGGTTCAAAGGGTAAGTTGTGAGATATCACTCAAATCGCCTCTTCACCGCCAATTGTGGCAAGATAAGCACAAGTAAAGAAAAGAGGGATCCGCTCACGAATCACCGTGAGTCGGGCCTTTTAAAATTACCATTTCCACTTGTCTAGCTTAGGCACCACAAAATCAGGTTTAGATAAACGACCGATTGCCCACAACCTTTCTCTGTCTTACTGAGCGCGACAGTCCTTATTTGGCTGAGTCTAAATATTTTTTAATTAACTCGAGGGTTGATGCATATACTTTTTGTGATTTTTGGGGTCTTAGGAAGGGTAATGAAATCCCCATCCAATCTTGATTGGTGTTATAGCCCCTTATATTCCGTATTAATTATGCAAAGCAGTTAACACACCAAAAATCTAAAACACTTACAATTTTTTTATTATTTGGCAGCGCAAAGAATCCTGCACAAAAACAATTTATTGGAGAGAGAGAAGAATTTTGCGTAAAGAACTATGCAGGAAAATTTTTCAGTGAAGTTCAGAGGGTAGTAGAGAGGACAAAAATACTTACAGAGAATTTTGGGATGCTGACATCACTAGTTGACCGCGGTTCCACGGTCAACTGCATATATCCACCGCAGTTCTGCGGTGGTTCTGTTAGTTTGGATATCCAAAAATTTTCTGTTTGTTGTTATGATTCTTCTCTGTCTGTTCAGATCTTTTGTTTATTGATTTGTTCACTGGTTTTTTTTCAGATCTGAATCTGCCCGTCTTCTTTTCCTGCACACTTGCACAAAAACCTTTCAAAAAGAACAAGATGATTTTTATTTTTATTTTATTTTATATTTTTTTTGTTTTAAAATTTTTTAATTTTTATAATTTTTAAAAAAAAAAAATTTAACCCGAAATTACACAAAGAAAGAGACCACTGCCTCTCCGGCAATGGCGCCATTTGATTGATCGATGTTTTGCGTACGTGCGTTTTGAAATCAAAGAATAGAATATACCGCAATCAATAACGGTGTCGCTTGGTAGCTAACCGGTTGAGTACGGGTCGGTCCACAGGGAGATGGATTCCGTTTCTTTATGTTCTAACCAATTAATCCAATCAAGTCGGGTTTTGTTTTACGATCTAAGAATGAGATTAAGTTTGATTAAAAATCTTGCTAAGGTTAGGATTAGGTTAGTTTGGAAAAAGAATTCTACTCACTGATTTCTTTGCCCTAGTTATGAACATAGGTGTTAGGGTAATAGTCAACAAAGGGGATTAGCACGACTGGGAAGAAACATAGTTTCTTTCTTTTGGTCCTTATCCGTCCTTTCTTAACTCTTAGTCCTAAGTTCTATGTAAATCAACCACAACCGGTCTAACTAGGGAATCACCGCTATCTCATAGGATAGGGTGCCGTAGTGAGCGGTGTGTGGTTAATTTACATAAAGTCTTAATTTATTAATTTATACGAGCAATGAAAGGAATGAGAGAGATTTCCATCTCTCAAACCTTCCCAATCCAAACCCTAACAAGTGAAGAACTACCCACTTATTAGGGGATTAACAATGGAATTCATTTTTTTTATTTTTCTTTTTAATTATTTAATTAACGTGCAGATAATTAAAGACAGATATGAAAAATTGCAGAAATATAAATTGCAAATAAGGAAAATTCAAAAATAAAAGCTTACTTTTATTGATGCACTCTTTGATCCAAAAAGAGCTGTAGGCTTCTTATTTATAGATAGGAGAAATCCTAAGGTTTACATCTGATCCATATCTAAAATTACAAAACTACCCAAAGAAAGCCGGGTCAATGCACTGACTCCACCGACACGCACCGACACGCGCCGACACGGGCTCTGCACGGCCACGGAACCGCGGCCATAAGCCTTATTTAGCTACGGATCCGCGGCCGTTTGATGGGCTCTTAGGCTCAGTTTCTAAGGGCTGCTTCATGTTGCTTTTTACTTCTATTTTATTCACTTGGTTCTTCAGAATTTTTTCTAGTTTCTTCCAGATTTCCACAGTGCAGAATGTTGTGGAATTTTACTGTTCGCTTCGTGTTGAAGTCTTGAATCTTGTGCTGCCTTCGAACCGTCTTGTGCATGGAACCGTTTACTGATCTTCTTTTGTTCCTTGAACTGGTAGGCGGCATCATATGGATTTATCTATTGTTGGTCGTAGTCTCACTTTTGTAAAGTATTTTCTTGAATTTCACTGTATTGTTCTGAGAACCTGTAATCTGCAACTGTTTAGCAGACATGCATCAAAAGCACCTATTTATTGTAATATGATTAAGAATGAGCGATATAATAATGCAAAATTTTGATATGAACACCCGCCATAAACGCAAGCATGACACGAGGGCGAAACGAACGACGAGAATCTCGCATTGGCTCGCTCCAATGCGACCGCTATATAAACCCCTCTTCCAGATGACTCGGGTATCTAGAACTCAGTCTAATATGCCGCTATTTTGCCTTAATATTGCTCGGTACTTGCTTGATCGTCGGAGGGTCTTACGGTGGTTTCCCACCCTGGGACTTCCCTTGCAGGTAGCTCAGCATCAACAACAACCAACAATCCATTAAGATCCACATGCTCAACCCTCATATCAAATCTTAACCGTTCAGCCCCGCTGATAGCAGATCGACGAAATACAACATCTGAGAGAGATTCCGACCTCCATCAATTGGCACCGTCTGTGGGAAATCGTAAGGCTTTCCTACTGTGAAAGTTGATCTTCCGCCTTCGATATAATGACCAGCAATCATCACTACGGAGATCCCAGCATGAATCACCCCGTCCTCCGCAACGGAGGCAGGGGCAGTTCTAGTCCGCCTCCCAACATTGTCGAGGCCTTATCCGCATAAATCGATAGACTCACGGTAATGGTGGACGCGCTCGCTCGTGTCCAAACGGCCAGCCATACCCGTCAAACCGCCGCCACTGCTCCCTGGAACAATGGCGTGCACGGGACGACAGAGGGCGAGATCAAGTCCTCGGCTTTGCTCGTGCCAATCTCGATGTCACGGAACACTGGCATGCCGATTCCGGCAGTCATGACCCCCATACAAGGAATGATTCCATGACTCATTGGGCGCCGGATAGTTCGACACTTGTAAGTTGACGTTACACACCCCACTAGTTTGCGAGGAGGCGGAACGGGTAAAAAACAATTTTTACAAACAAGGTAATATCGACTTGAACTCAAGATCTTAGCTAAACCATAACTAACAAACTAACTAGAGATTTTATCTACTATATAAGAAGATTATACCTAAAGTTCCAAGTCCTTCTTATCTTCTCGCTGTCCTCTTTCACTCCGCGAGCTCCTTGGAGTGGAAACGGAAAGCACCTCCTCGTCGGCTTCTCGAAGTAGTAGAAGATCCACCCGAGAGTTCCAACCTTGAGCTAAACCTCCAAGTTGAGGAAACTAGATCATTTGGTGTGCTAAACTAAGTAACCTAGAATGAGTAGAGTGTGATTATGTGTAGCTAAGTCTCATTAACCCTTGATTATCAACACATGATACACTAGGGTTTGAGAGGAAGAAGGAGAGAGCAAGCTTGAGGAAAGAGAAAGTATTTGTGATAATGATAATAAAAAATAGAATGGCTAACTTATATATGACCACAAGTATGGCATGGAACATATCTCATCAAAATATCTAGAGCCAAAAATATCTCATCAAAATATCTAGAGTCAAAAAGTCAATCCAAGTCAAATGGTCAATCCAAGTAGCCATGCCACAAATTATCATTTACAAAAAATAACAATATCTTTTCTCCACCTCATATAGTCAATGGTCAAAACCTTAATGAGATGTCTCCTTCTATACCCCCTCTCATCCGTATATACATACCCGCATCCGTGTTCCGAAAAACACGAATACTATGAGACAAAACTAACCCAACAATCGAATACTAGGATCCGGCTTAAACTAAAGCCCACTAGTATTGTTCGCCCGAACATCACACGCGCACAAGTACACGTATGTGATCGAACCCTGTCGTAAAACCATACGACCTCTACATCGTTTCGCCCGAAACTGGGAAACCCTATGTGTGGGACTCTAAAGACTCGACACTACGCTGGCAGTGGGTTTAACCATAGGCCGCAAGCGGTACTAGCTATACGTAACGGTCCCCAGGTAGATGTCGATAAGAAGGCCGATGAGGAAACCCATCCGAACTCCTACTGATCCTGAATGTGACAATCTCCATACAGTCCGGCCTGTTCGTCTAAGAGTATCGCATATCGGGCCTAGGGGGCGGTAAACGCCAGACCCCTAATAGCGGTATAAGTCGTGTCGGAGTACAATCCAAAACACCCTGAGAAACTACTGGAGTACCTACCAGTAAATCTCGCTTGCCCTGGCCAAGGACTTGTGTAATGGCGTTCTGAACACAGCGCGGCATAAACCCCCAATACCGGGAGAGACGAATCCTGTCTAATCGCCACTGCCTTCAAGTGCTTCGGGACTGCACCTAACTACTACCTGTTTGCACGACTCAATAAAGCTATGGTAGGGTATTAATCTAAGAACAGTGGGAACACACTTAAGGCGAAGTAGCAGTGTCAAGTCAACGGACTAAGCTGTACTCATGTCACCTGGGAACTGCTACCTGACGATAGGTATATTACCAACCAGCAGTTCTCCACGAGTCCTGTCCGGTGTACTCATAACCTAACGAGAACCTGCATACTATCTCCAGTACGACGTACTAATGGCTGTGGGACAGACCATCTCTCCTGCTGGGATGAGAAGCGTATACACTAGTCTACTCCGGAGCATCGATGCCCCGTCTCGATAATCCTACAACTAGGGACCTGTATAAGGATGTGGTTGTAGATTACTCAGCCCCCACTAGTGTGACTGCCATCACAACGCTGGTAATCAAGCAAAGATCCTAAGGGCTCTACTAATATGTAAAAGCGATATGTTAAAAAAAACTCATGCACATATTGAAGTAGAAACAAACCAAGTAGCATACTACCATCTTGAGCAAGACTGTTAATACTACTGTGAATATCCCAAGCTTTCATTAAGTAATATACAATCCAGTATGATACAATAAGGGCCTCTAGGGCATATACACTAACAATCTTCCACTTGCACTAGGGCCATGTGCTGGCATATTGCAGACCTATCATCTCGAATAGCCTCTCGAACTGCATCTGAGGGATGTCCTTTGTGAATGGATCTGCAATGTTATTCTCCGTATTTACTCTCTTCACCTCGATCTCCCGACGATCTACGATCTCCCTGATCAGGTGGTACTGCCTCAAAATGTGTCTGGACTTCTGATAGGACCTGGGTTCCTTCGCTAAAGCTATAGCGCCGTTGTTGTCATAATACAGAGGTATTGGATCAACAATGGTCGGAACCACCTGAAGTTATGTGAGGAACTTCTTCATCCAGACAGCTTCTTTTGCGGCATCGAAAGCAGCTATGTACTCCGCTTCCATCGTCGAGTCAGCAACGGTGTCCTGCTTGGAGCTCTTCCAATAGAACGCCTCTCCATTGAGGGTAAAGACATAACCCGACATGGACTTGGAGTCATTCTTGTCACTCTAGAAGCTGGATCAGCAAAGGCCTTGATCCGGAGGTCTTTTTCGCCATACACCAAGAATATCTCCTTATTTCTTCTTAGGTACTTGAGAATGTTCTTTACTGCTATCCAGTGCTTCTCCCCTGGGTTCGACTGATACCGACTTACAACGCTCAATACGTATACTACATCTGGTCTAGTACACAACATTGCATACATTATAGAGCCTACCGCAAATGCGTAGGGTATAAATGACATATGAACCCTTTCCAAATCAGTCTTGGGAGACATCTCTTTGGAGAGGGTGATTCCGTGACAAGCTGGTAGGTTACCGCGCTTTGAATCTTCCATACCGAATCTTTTCAGTATGGTGTCGATATACCTTGACTTTGAAAGTCCTACTATCTGTTTATATCTATCATGATAGATCTGGATTCCCAGAATATAGGAGGCATCACCCAGGTCCTTCATGGAGAACCTTTGTGACAAAAATCCTTTGACTGATTGTAGCATAAGAATGTCATTTCCTATCAAGAGAATGCCATTCACGTACAAGACAAGAAATACCACATTTCTCGCTACAATCTTACTATATATGCATGGTTCATCTGGATTTTTGATAAATTCAAATTCTTTGACCATTTCATCAAAACAGATGTTCCAACTCCGCGATACCTGCTTTAGTCCATAGATGGACTTAAGCAACTTGCACACTTTCCCGCTGCTCCCACTCTGAATGAAACCCTCTGGCCGATCCATATAGACACACTCTTCCAAATTTCCATTTAGAAAAGTTGTCTTCACGTCCATCTGCCAGATCTTATAATCGTAGAAGGCGGCAATGACAAGAAGGATCCGAATGGATTTGAGCATAGCCACTGGAGAAAAGGTTTCATCATAGTCCAAACCAGGTCTTTGACGAAAACCTTTTGCAACAAGTCTAGCCTTATAGGTTTCAACCTGTCCATCTACACCAATCTTCTTTCTGAAGATCCATTTGCAGCCAACGGGTTTTACCCCTTCTGGAGAAACGTCCAAAGTCCATATTTTGTTGGTGTACAT
This sequence comes from Agapanthus africanus, assembly GCA_030015575.1. Classification (NCBI taxonomy): domain Eukaryota; kingdom Viridiplantae; phylum Streptophyta; class Magnoliopsida; order Asparagales; family Amaryllidaceae; genus Agapanthus; species Agapanthus africanus. The sequence continues at coordinate 752,927,497 of CM057339.1, forward strand.
GGACTCCATCTCGGTCCGCATTGCATCCAGCCATTTTACCGAGTCGCCGCTCTGAATGGCTTGATGGAAGCTAATAGGCTCATCATTTTCAATGATGCAATCCTCTCGATCCCCATCTATTAGAAAACCGCAGTATCTTTCGGGCGGATGAGATTGCCTACTGCTTCTGCGGAATGGCGCTGGGATGTCCTGTTTTTCTGAAACCTCTGGTTCTACCGAACTTTCAGTAATAGCTTGTCATTCTGTAATTTCTTCCAGTTCTATTGCGCTCCCACTTTTCCAATTTTCTAAAAATTCAGCTTCCAAGAAGTGGGGATGTTGAGAAACAAAAACCTTTTGTTCTTCTGCGTAATAGAAAAGATACTTCTTGGAGTTCTTAGGGTATCTCACAAACTTACACAGTACTGAGCGTGCCTTGAGCTTGTCCGCATGCTGCTTTTTTACAAAAGCTGGACATCCCCATGTCTTAAGGTACTTAAGACAAGGTTTCTTCCCACTCCACATCTGATATAGTGTGGTAGGCACAGTCTTGGTTGGAACCTTGTTCAAAAGATATGCAGCTGATTCTAGTGCATAACCCCAGAAGGATCGCGGTAACTCAGCCTTACTTATCATGGAACGAACCATATCCAATAGAGTTCGATTCCGCCTTTCCGATACACCGTGGTGTTGAGGTGTGTATGGAGGAGTAAGCTGAGAGAGAATTCCATTCTCTTTTAAGTAGCCCAGGAACTCGGCACTTAAGTATTCACCACCTCGATCAGATCTCAGTGTCTTGATACTTTTCCTGTTTGTTTTTCCACTTCATTCTTGTATTCCTGGAATTTCTCAAAAGTCTCGGATTTATGCTTCATTAAGAAGATATGTCCATACCTAGAGAAATCATCCGTAAAAGTAATGAAATAGGAATAACCACCTCGCACATGTGTAGATATTGAACCACATACATCGCTGTGTATGAGTCCCAAGAGCTCGCTCGCTCTTACTCCATGTACAGTAAACAGAGTCTTTGTCATCTTTTCCATGAGACAAGATTCACAAGTAGCATAAGACTGATATCCGAACGGATTCAATATCCCTCTCTATATAACTTTGTCAACCGTGTTTCATTGATGTGACCCAGTCTATAATGCCATAAGAAAACCTGATTTGTTTCCGGAGACTTTCTTTTAAGTGTGTTTTGGACACTGAAAACTTGAGCTTGATTTAATACGTATATTCCTCTTTCTAATGTACCTGACCCAATCAGAGCTTGATTTAGGTGGATGTGGACCGCATCGCTTACAAATCTAAAATCATATCCTTCCTTAGAAAGTAAGGATACATATATGATGTTACAAGCTAGAGTAGGTACATACAAACAATTACGTAGAATCAATATCTGCCCACCTGTCAATCCAAGGTAATATTCCCCTACGGATTCAGTGTCCACGCTCATTCCGTTAGCAACCCTGAGAGTCATATCACCTATCTTGATAACTCTATAGTTTCTCAAAGCCTGTAATGAATTACAGATATGAGATCCTGATCCAGTATCTAGTACCCAAGAAGTAGAGTTAATTGACATACAGTTTTCTATTACAAACACTCCCGAAGTCGAAACCACAACATACTTCGGATCCTGGATTCTGGCTTTCAAAGCCCTGCAATCCCTCTGCCAATGTCTTTTCCCGTAACAATAGGAACATCCCTCCTTTCTTACTTTTAGCCCAGAAACTTTTGCCCTTCCCTGTCCTTCTACCTTACTGACACCGTATATCAGCTTTGTGAAGGTCTTCTTCTTCTCACCTTTGCTTTCGCCTTGGATGCATAAGAAGAAGATTCCCCAATAAGCAGAGCGGGTGTCTCTCTGGTTTCCTTCAGGGTGTAAGTAGAGGATAGGGACTGTAGAATCAAATTAGTATGTGACTCGTTCTCCAACATGGTCTTTTAGTCCATAAGCTCATTAATATAGCTAGTCATCGTAAGGACGTTTTCCCTTACAGATGACCCGATAACCAACCTCGCTTGAAGTAATTCCTTCGAGGTCTCATATCTTGCGATACGAGATTGCTCTCCATATAAATCTTTGTTATAGAGGAATATGGAAGCTAAATCCATCTTCTTATGTTGCCTCTGGTTTACACCATCCAATGAGGCCAACATGAGGCACTTGGCATTCGTACTGTCCTTTTCCGATGTCTTACGGATATCAATAACCGCGGCGGTGGAAACTGGACCTGGGACGGCAGGTGCTTGAGTAGTAATAAGGTGTCCCAGCTTGTCATAGGGAATGGACATCTGGACAGATCTTTGCCAGTCATTATAGCCAGATTCAGTCATTTTATTATCTAGATGTAACCTATGTCTGGTCACGGGGTCGCTGCAAGAGAGAGAGAGAAGAAAACACTTAGCATGATGCTCTTGCAAGTTTAGATTGGTTTTTAATTTATCTAAATAGGATGGCTCCCACCGTTTCTCGAATCCTTCCTCAAACCATAAAAGAAGAATTAGTCAGGATTGATCTCACTGTACAATCCTTGCTTAATCGTTCGGCTAGGCTAGTGTTGGTACTTCGAGGAAGGTTTTACGACGCTTTCGCGAAGTTCCTTAATTAAATAACCTATTTTCCCTGGAGGCGTAGCCCCGCTAACACTGTTCTAGACACCTACTTGGTTTATAGCATTGATCGTTAAGTGAAAAATCTCCCGAGGAGTTGCGGATACTCACAGTGTTAGTTATGTATATGCCCTAGAGGCCATTGTTGTACATATGATGTATATTATAATGGATGCTTGGATATATATAGAGATGACTTTCTTGCTCGTCATGATAGTATGCTATTTGGTTTCACTTTATCTTAACATGTTGACTTGTATTGGTTTACTGCTTTACTCTCACATGTTGATAAAGCCCTTAGGATCTGTACTCGACTACTGGGACTATGATGAGATCATACTAGTGGGGCCGCGGTAGTCGATGAGTACATCCTATAACTGTTCCTAGTCGAGGGTATATCGAGACAGGGCATCGATACACCAGAGTAGACTAGCGTATACGCATCTTGACCCATATGATGGGTGATGGATGATCCCATATCCATCGGTGTTTGACATCAGAGATAGTGTACGGGTGCTCAGTGGAGACTGGGTACACTGGACGGACTCGCCGAGAAATCCCAGATGGTGATATACCACACGTCAGATGGCAGTTCTCTGGTGACACTGGTACAGGGTAGTCTGTAGACCCGAGATTGTCATAGAGTCTTGTGTGATTCCCACTGTGCTTTGATTTCCACCTTACCACGTCCAAGAGGGCGTGCAAAACGGTGGCTTTTGGGTACAGTCCCGAATCATATGGAGGCAATGAGCGATAGGAGGGGATTCGTCTCTCCCGGTATAGGGAGTTGATGTTGTGCTGTGTTCGATTGGCTATAACTGGAAGTCTCTGGCCAGGGCTGATATAGAGATTTACTGGTAAGTGTTACTAGTAGTTTCTTGACCCGTTATGAGCCACACATCGACACGACTTATCGGTTACTGGGGTCTGACGTTTACCACCCCTAGACTTGATATGCGACATATCAGACGAACAGACCGGACTGTACGGGAGTGTTACTGATTGGATTCACAGGAGAACGCACAGGATAGCTTGTTGATCTTCTGATCGCTCAATACCTGGGTGGCTGTTACGTTTAGCTGACCGCTTGCAGCTTGTGGGTGTTTGATATGATCATCACCTGCTACCGGCGTATTGACGATTCTTTAGAGTCCTACACAGAGGTTTCTTGGCTCATGCGAAACGGAGTAGAGGCACATATGTGATATGTGCAGGACCGAGAATAATGCGATATGAGATACCGTATTATATTCTCGCGATATTTAGATATGAACCGGGACATCGGATCAAGTGTTGATTCGATGAATCGGTACATGATATATTAGTCGGTAATATTCGATATGGCCGAATCATCGAATCAAGTGTTGATTCGATGATTTAATGTATAATAATATATATGATATATTGTATTACATTATCTAATATTGGCTCGCTTTATTATTTCATTTTCTCACTGGATGATACATTGATATATATGCGATATATGTTAATTGTATTATTTTCTTTTGTTGCAAATATATAATATATATGTGATATATATTATTGTGACATGATATGATTAATTGTTAAACATGTTTAAGGATGATTAATTGAGGTTAGGGTTTGATTAGGGTTAGATGCTTCATGCACCTTCTAGAAGCATTTTTCTTTTGTCATTATAAAGATATTTTTGGATGACACATTCTTTAACCCAACCAAACCCTAACTCTAGTTTATTCTCTACACAATCTTGACCACTCATCCTTGACCATGGTTAATATATCAATCATATAGCTTTCTTTCTATTCATCACAAAAGGATTAATCTTATTATTGATTTTCCATCATCATCTTCTTCTCTCTTGAAAAAGCTTACTTGATTTTCTTTATGTGATGAATAAATAAGAGAAAATGATTTAAAAAGAAAGCAAAAATACTACTCTCTCATCCTCATCTCATCTAGCCCATGAGATTAGTGTGTTCATCTCTTTAGAGTGAGAAAGCTTGAGTCTTTGCAACTTCGACGTAGATCATCGGAGATTTGGAACACTTCAAGCTAGCATGGATCGTTCGAGTCGTGGAGCCTCTCATGAGTCCGGGAGATCGTGGATCGCGGCAAAGGGACTTCTACTCGGAGCTTGTGAAGCGAAGGAGCGGACTACAAAGGTTGTAATCCCTCACACTTAGATAAAAGTTATCATCTTGCATGTTAAACCCTAATAATCTAGCAAAGATCCCGGCTCTGGGTTGTTCGGCACGTCTAAATTTTTATCCGGGCATGTTTGATGCCTTATGAACCTTCACAAGAGTGCCTAGGAACCTTTCAGTGGTATCAGAGCCTAGCTAGAGCATTAGGCGATGTGTTTACGAAGTTAAAACTCCGATCGAACCCGAACCGACAAAAAAAACCCAAATTTTAAAAAATTTCCAGAGAGGGGGTATATTTTGTCGGTTCGGGTTCGATCGGAGTTTTAACTTCGTAAACACATCGCCTAATGCTCTAGCTAGGCTCTGATACCACTGAAGGGCAGGCAGCCACCCCATCCAATGGGGTCACCGTGGCACCAACGGGTCCCTCAGCAGCTACTTTTTACGCATACCCCTAGGGTGTCCCGAGACCGGAAGGTGTTCCGGCGGGTTGTTGTCCTCGCGAGGGGGCATGCGTAAAAAGTAGCTACTGAGGGACCCGTTGGTGCCACGGTGACCCCATTGGATGGGGTGGCTGCATGACCTTTCAGTGGTATCAGAGCCTAGCTAGAGCATTAGGCGATGTGTTTACGAAGTTAAAACTCTGATCGAACCCGAACCGACAAAATATACCCCCTCTCTGGAAATTTTTTAAAATTTGGGTTTTTTCTGAATTAAAAATACGTAAAAAAATCAGCAGGGAATTCTAAGAATTACCATAAAACCCGGGCCCCCAATTCGTCCAAATGGCGGCGGAACCGCGGCGCAAGCATGCTTGCGCGGCGGTTCCGCGGCGGATTCATGGATTGGCGACGCGTGGCTTTTATGGTAATATCCGTAGGTGCTTGTTGATACTTCTGGGTATTTTTAATCTGTTTCAAGTGTTGAATATTCTGGGGTTTGTTTTGTAATAGTAGACTCGATCGGAAATTTTAAATTCGTATTTCTTTCCGGATATTTAGAAACTGTTAAACTAGTTGAACGGATATCATTAACCCACTTTTTCCCGGCACGTAAAACTTTCAAGTGTTGAATTTTTATCGGGTTTAAATCTTTCGAAAAAAAATTTGTACAAGTTAAGCGGTGGACCCTCTAGAAGACAACAAACCTTAACTCGATTATGTGACCGTCTTGAACTGCCTTTTGAACCTTCGGGTTTGGGGCAGTACGGCGTGCCACATGTGAGGCGTTGGCTTGACCCTTCTACGGCTGGATCACTGGTACTTTGACATATTCTGGGATTATTTGAACTCCGCTCAAGAGTTGAGCACTTTGGGAAATTTTGGGTATTTGATTATCTGTTCGGAAAGTTTAATACTGTCTATTTATCTGGAATGTGATACAATATGTGGAATTCATAGAGTTAGGCATGAAATGCGAAGTATGTGATATTTCGGATTTACGATGTCTAAAGTGATTGTGGATTCCAAATGTTGTAGTTTTACACTTTCTTTTCTGTGACCGTAAGTGTAATATGTGATATCGTTGGTTTCGTTGCTATATGTCAACGACAATTGGGATGCGCATATTTACTTACGTTGATGATATGAGATATTATGTGTTGCTGTGATATGTTATATTGGATCGTCGCGTTCTGAACAGCCGGGGGTTTTATGTGAGATGAGGGTTTTTATTTTCATTCATGTAAAATTCATTTGTAATATAATATTCTTTTATTTGGGGCACTTCCAGGTTGCGGTTGCTGTCACCAGTGTATATTATTTACTTTTCCGCATTAGGTAGACCCAAGGAGGGGAGCACAAGTAACCGGGTTCTAGGGTCCAGTGGGAGGCCATCTCGAGGAGTCGAGACCGGGTCTCCTAACCCTAGAATTGGCAGTGTTACTTGCCGCTCTCGTAGGGGTCTTGGGATGTGGGTTTGGCTATTCGTCGCGACCGTGGAATCCGTGTTTTATACAGGCTCGTATTGAAAACACGGACGTCCTAGTATATCCAATATTTCATATATGTTCTTCTGCTGCAATGTTCTGTGATGAGATCATATTACTGCCTGAGACGAATGCTTATACTATATATATATGCTGATATATAAATATTACTGCTTTCGTTTCTTCTGTGATGCTTAGGAAGCATAAGCTGATGGGATATTTATTAATAAGATTAATAAAAGGATAAGAAACCTAAAGATGTTGTAGAATCAAAACTTTATAAAAAGGGTAGCTACAGTTTTGCTTTGCACAGTGATATATACGATATATCCTGCACCTTATTTGATGGGGAAAGAGCCGACGATCCCTTCACCGGGAGTGACCTCTTTAGCGAAACTGGCAGATGCTACAAAACTCGGTTTGTCTTTTGATTTCTTTTAAAGTTTTGCTTTGCACAGCGGTATATATGATATATCCTGCACCTTATTCGATGAGGAAAGGGCCGACGATCCCTTCACCGGGAGTGACCCCTTTAGCGAAACTAAGAAAAGCCTCAAAAACACCCCTTTTCAAAACTTCACTCGATTCTACAACGATATCAAGTTCATTACGCTCATGGTTTTCTGAAAAACCTGCGTAGCCCTCCGTCATTTCAGATAGATATTATTTAGTATTCGTGCTACGTTTGTTGGCCTGCGTCAAGACGTGGTGTGCGGTAGCTAACTAGTATTTATCTATTTATGCATATGATGCACATTGGATTAGGGTAGTCGTGCGACTTTGTTGGCCTGCGTCAAGGGTCGTGCGGGTGGGTTTAATCCGATCAAGAAATGACGGGTTGAACTTGACTAGCGCGCTATGGTTTGTTGGCCTGCGTCAAGGTCATAGAACGCTAGGGGCAAAATATTATCGGGAATTTCAAGTGTTGAAATTTGCAATGAGATTGCATACCTCCTATGAGATAGTTGGATCCCGATACCCACTGCGAGTAAGTGTTACTCCTGGGAGAGTTTTACACAGGACAATTAGTCATTCAAGTAGGTGTCTAGAAAAGTGTTAACGGGGTTACGCCTCTGGGAAAACGAGGTTTACTTTAATTAGGTCCGTGCGAAAGCACGGGGAACCTCCCTCAAAGTACCGACACTGATCTGGCTGAAAGATTGACGAAGTTGTAGGGTGTAATTAATCCCGGCTAATCTTACCTTTTAGGGTTTTAAGGTAGATTTGATAAAAACAGTGGGAGACATCCTGATTAGATAAGATAATAACCAATCTAATCTTGCAAGAGCATACGCTAAAGTGTTTTTCTTCTCTCTCTCTCCAGGTAGCGACCATGTCAGGCCATAATCAAGATAATAATATGGATGTATTGACTGAACCCGATTATTGTACTGAGCAAGGGAACGTTGGACCCGTTCTTTCTTGTAAGAGTTATAAGACTGAACAGGAAACATGAGAATATCTGGATTCTCACGCCGCCCAAAAGAACATGCATGTTGATGCATCTTCTTCGGGTGTGTTAGTTATTGAGAACTGTTTCTCAGTTCACCCTACGTCCTGGGTATTAGATACCGGATCAGGATCCCATATATGTAAACAGTTACATGGGCTACATAAAGGTAGAGAACTGGGAAAAGGTGATCATTCCGTTCAAGTAGGGAACGGTGCAAATGTTGCAGCCAAAGCAGTTGGCGAATATCACCTAGTATTACCAAGTAGTGATACACTGATTCTAAATGAGTGCTATTATATACCGAACATGATGTGCAATATTATATCAGTTTCTTTATTAAGTAAAGAAGGATATAATTTTGTTGTAAAGGATAATGTTATGAACATATTCCTAGATCAAAAGTTGATTGCATCAGGCTCATTACATAATGGCATATTCATTCTAAATCAGAATACAGTCCTAAATATACAAAACACACACAAGAGGAAAAGTTCAGATATGAACGAATTCTTCTTGTGGTATTGTAGACTTGGTCATATCAATGCGACACGACTGGCTAAGTTACATAAAGATGGTTATTTGAATCCGTTCAAATTATCATCTTATGATACTTGCCATTCATGTCTTAAAGGAAAAATGACCAAAGCTCCGTTTAGTGGACACGGAGAAAGAGTTACCGAACTCTTAGGACTGGTACATAGTGATGTATGCGGTCCCATGTCTACGCATGCCTGGAACGGTTCTTCCTACTTCATTACATTCACTGACGATCTCTCAAGATTCGGATATGTGTTCCTGATGAAACACAAGTCTGAAGCTTTTGAGAAATTCAGAGAATATAAGCACGAAGTAGAGAATCAAACGGGCAAAAGTATTAAGATTCTTCGATCTGATCGAGGAGGTGAATACTTAAGCAATGAGTTCCTAGATTATCTAAAAGAGAATGGGATTCTTTCTCAGCTTACTCCTCCTTATACACCACAGCATAACGGTGTATCGGAGCGGAGAAATCTCACCCTATTAGATATGGTGCGCTCGATGATGAGTACAGCTGAGTTACCTATTTCCTTCTGGGGGTATGCACTGGAAACAGCTGCAGACCTATTGAATATGGTTCCTACCAAATCTGTGCCAACCACTCCATATGAGATATGGAAAGGAAAGAGACCATATCTTAATTATGTTAGGATATGGGGTTGCCCGGCATATGTGAAAACACAAAATCCGGACAAACTCGGCGCAAGGTCTATTCTGTGCAAGTTTATTGGATATCCCAAACATTCACGCGGGTATATCTTCTACCACACCGAAGAACAAAAGGTGTTTGTTTCTCGGCACGCCACCTTTTTAGAAAAGGAATTTCTTGAAAAAGAAATTAGTGGCTCTGAGGTAGAACTGGAAGAAGTTCCAGCAGAACAAACTACAACAGATGATTTAGTGGAACCAGAGGATTCAGTAGTACCCGACGAACCCCAGCCTCTCCGCCGATCTAGTAGGGTTTCTCGTCCACCTGAGAGATACCACGGTTTTCTAATTGATGGTGGAAGCGAGGATTGTATCATGGAAGATGATGACCCGACTAGTTTCGAGCAGGCCATCACGAGTGGTGACTCTGTGAAATGGCTGGATGCAATGCGATCTGAGATGGAATCCATGTACACCAATAAAGTATGGATTTTGGAAAATGCTCCTGAAGGGGTAAAACCCATTGGGAGCAAGTGGATTTTTAAAAGGAAATTTGGTGTAGATGGAAAAGTTGAGACTTTCAAAGCTAGACTTGTAGCAAAGGGATTTCGTCAACGACCAGGTGTGGATTATGACAAAACCTTTTCTCCAGTGGCTATGCTTAAGTCCATCCGGATCTTACTTGCCATTGTTGCATACCATGACTACGAAATCTGGCAAATGGATGTTAAGACCGCCTTTCTAAACGGTGATTTGGAAGAGTGCGTGTACATGACTCAGCCAGAGGGCTTCGTAGATAGTGGGAGCAGCGGAAAGGTGTGCAAGCTGCTTAAATACATTTATGGGTTAAAGCAAGCATCGCGGAGTTGGAACATCTGTTTTGATGTTGTAGTCAAAGAGTTTGACTTCATCAAAAATATAGATGAACCTTGTATCTATAAGAAGGTAGCAGAGGGTAAGGTTGTCTTCCTCGTATTGTACGTGGATGACATACTCTTGATAGGAAATGATATTCCTATGCTGCAATCAGTCAAGCTCTTCTTATCACAGAGATTCTTAATGAAAGATCTAGGTGATGCCTCCTGCGTATTGGGAATCATGATCTATAGAGATAGATCTAAACGGATACTGGGATTGTCCCAATCCAGGTACATTGACACCATACTAAAGAGGTTTAGTATGGAAGAATCCAAGCGTGGGAACCAACCCACGATCTCTGGACTCACTCTCTCCAAAGAGATGTCTCCCAAGACTGATTTGGAGAGAGCTCGCATGCAAGGGATACCCTATGCTTCGGCAGTAGGCTCTATCATGTATGCGATGCTATGTACCAGACCCGATGTAGCATACTCACTAAGTGTAGTGAGTCGGTATCAAGAAGATCCTGGAGAGAGTCATTGGACAGCAGTGAAGAACATTCTCAAGTACTTACGAAGGACTAAGGAGATGTTCTTGGTGTATGGTAACGGAGAACTCCAGGTGGAGTCCTTTACCGATTCCAGCTTCCAAAGTGATAAGGACGACTCTAAGTCGCATTCGGGTTTTGTCTTTACCCTCAATGGAGGGGCGGTATGTTGGAAGAGTTCCAAACAGGATACCGTTGCAGACTCGACGATGGAGGCTGAATACATCGCTGCCAACGATGCTGCCAAAGAGGCTGTCTGGATCAAGAAGTTCATTAGTGAACTTGGTGTGGTTCCATCCATTGAGCATCCAATACCTCTGTATTGCGATAACAATGGAGCTGTGGCTTTGGCCAAGGAACCCAGATCCCATCAAAAGTCCAGACATATTTTGAGGCGATATCACCCGATCAGGGAGATAGTTGATCGCCGGGAGATCGAGGTCAGGAGAGTAGATACGAAGGACAACACTGTGGATCCATTCACGAAGGCTATTCCCCAGATACAGTTTGAGAGATTATTCGGGATGCTAGGTATGAGATACTACAGCAGCTGGCCTTAGTGCAAGTGGGAGATTGTTAGTTATGTATATGCCCTAGAGGCCATTGTTGTACATATGATGTATATTATAATGGATGCTTGGATATATATAGAGATGACTTTCTTGCTCGTCATGATAGTATGCTATTTGGTTTCACTTTATCTTAACATGTTGACTTGTATTGGTTTACTGTTTTACTCTCACATGTTGATAAAGCCCTTAGGATCTGTACTCGACTACTGGGACTATGATGAGATCATACTAGTGGGGCCGCGGTAGTCGATGAGTACATCCTATAACTGTTCCTAGTCGAGGGTATATCGAGACAGGGCATCGATACACCAGAGTAGACTAGCGTATACGCATCTTGACCCATATGATGGGTGATGAATGATCCCATATCCATTGGTGTTTGACATCAGAGATGGTGTACGGGTGCTCAGTGGAGACTGGGTACACTGGACGGACTCGCCGAGAACTCCCAGATGGTGATATACCACACGTCAGATGGCAGTTCTCCGGTGACACTGGTACAGGGTAGTCTGTAGACCCGAGATCGTCATAGAGTCTTGTGTGATTCCCACTGTGCTTTGATTTCCACCTTACCACGTCCAAGAGGGCGTGCAAAACGGTGGCTTTTGGGTACAGTCCTGAATCACATGGAGGCAATGAGCGATAGGAGGGGATTCGTCTCTCCCGGTATAGGGAGTTGATGTTGTGCTGTGTTCGATTGGCTATAACTGGAAGTCCCTGGCCAGGGCTGATATAGAGGTTTACTGGTAAGTGTTACTAGTAGTTTCTCGACCCGTTATGAGCCACACATCGACACGACTTATCGGTTACTGGGGTCTGACGTTTACCACCCCTAGACTTGATATGCGACATATCAGACGAACAGACCGGACTGTACGGGAGTGTTACTGATTGGATTCACAGGAGAACGCACAGGCTAGCTTGTTGATCTTCTGATTGCTCAATACCTGGGTGGCTGTTACGTTTAGCTGACCGCTTGCAGCTTGTGGGTGTTTGATATGATCATCACCTGCTACCGGCGTATTGACGATTCTTTAGAGTCCTACACAGAGGTTTCTTGGCTCAGGCGAAACGGAGTAGAGGCACATATGTGATATGTGCAGGACCGAGAATAATGCGATATGAGATACCGTATTATATTCTCGCGATATTTAGATATGAACCGGGACATCGGATCAAGTGTTGATTCGATGAATCGGTACATGATAAATTAGTCGGTAATATTCGATATGGCCGGATCATCGAATCAAGTGTTGATTCGATGATTTAATGTATAATAATATATATGATATATTGTATTACATTATCTAATATTGGCTCGCTTTATTATTTCATTTTCTCACTGGATGATACATTGATATATATGCGATATATGTTAATTGTATTATTTTCTTTTGTTGCAAATATATAATATATATGTGATATATATTATTGTGACATGATATGATTAATTGTTAAACATGTTTAAGGATGATTAATTGAGGTTAGGGTTTGATTAGGGTTAGATGCTTCATGCACCTTCTAGAAGCATTTTTCTTTTGTCATTATAAAGATATTTTTGGATGACACATTCTTTAACCCAACCAAACCCTAACTCTAGTTTATTCTCTACACAATCTTGACCACTCATCCTTGACCATGGTTAATATATCAATCATATAGCTTTCTTTCTATTCATCACAAAAGGATTAATCTTATTATTGATTTTCCATCATCATCTTCTTCTCTCTTGAAAAAGCTTACTTGATTTTCTTTATGTGATGAATAAATAAGAGAAAATGATTTAAAAAGAAAGCAAAAATACTACTCTCTCATCCTCATCTCATCTAGCCCATGAGATTAGTGTGTTCATCTCTTTAGAGTGAGAAAGCTTGAGTCTTTGCAACTTCGACGTAGATCATCGGAGATTTGGAACACTTCAAGCTAGCATGGATCGTTCGAGTCATGGAGCCTCTCATGAGTCCGGGAGATCGTGGATCGCGGTAAAGGGACTTCTACTCGGAGCTTGTGAAGCGAAGGAGCGGACTACAAAGGTTGTAATCCCTCACACTTAGATAAAAGTTATCATCTTGCATGTTAAACCCTAATAATCTAGCAAAGATCCCGGCTTTGGGTTGTTCGGCACGTCTAAATTTTTATCCGGGCATGTTTGATGCCTTATGAACCTTCACAAGAGTGCCTAGGAACCTTTCACACAGTAGGATCAGGATCCAAATATTATTGTGTGATAATGCTGAAGGAATCCTACCAACATTATCAAACTCCAAATGGTATGCAACACTAGCAAGTTTCAGTTTCTTTAGAAACCCCCGATGTGGATTTTTGCCCCATGCTCTTATGACCTTGACGAAGGTCAACAAATCATAAGTCACATGTCAAGTTCTACTCATCATTGTCCAGGTTGATTCGAACCCACCCGTATATACCCTTGACGAAGGTCAACAAGGTAATACGACTGTACCAAACCAACGCATCTATCTATGCTACATATGAACACCCAGCAGCTACCAATCATTATGCATTGACGAAGGTCAATAAACATAGCTTGAATACTATTGAATATTCATATGAAATGACGGAGGGCTACGACTGGTTTTGGCGAAACCGTGAACGTAGTGAACTTGATATAATCGAAGGGACCTGATAGCTTTTAAAAGGAGTGGTTTAAGCTCCGCATTTTAAAAGTTTTGCTGTTTTGAAAAAACCGAGTGGTTTTGAAACTGTTCTAACGATTCATCTTTGGTTTGTTTGCTTAGCATTAATTTAATACAGTCCCATCAATTAATCCTACCATTGCAGAAAACAACGAAAATACAACGTACGCTTATACCATCTGCATTCGCCACGGGGCCTCGTCATCACCCGTTAGGTTACGTAACTAACGACAGAGCGGGGTTTGGACTAGCGCGGATGCAAAACATAAGCAACGTCTACTAGATATCATATATAGATATATATATTCGTCAGACGCAATGATAGGCATTCTAGATCACAGATGAACACATTGGATATACTAGGAATCCACGTTTCGTTTGAGTCTTTAATGAAAGACGGATTCCACGGTCGTGATGAATAGCCAAACCCCATCCTAGACCCCTACGGGTGCGCCAAACTACCCGCCAAATACCCGAAGTGAAGCAACCTCCCTCAACAAAGTGAGTAAGCCACTCGGCACTTCAAAGTACACGGTAGTTTATGCACCCCACCTTGGGTCTATCCTAGGAGCAAAAACAATAAAAGAAATAATACAACGGTGACTACAATTTCAACCTGGATGTGCCCCGCAAAAATAATATTACATCACTTTACAAATTTTACATCGAATGAAAGAATGAAAATCCTCATCTCACATCCCCGGCTATTCATCACGACGATCCAACAAGTTCATATACAAGTCAAATGGTCAATCTAAGTAGCTATGCCACAAATTATCATTTACCAAAATTAAAAATATCTTTTCTCCACCTCATATTTGTTTTGACCAAGTCAATGGTCAAAACCCTAATGAGATGTCTCCTTCTATACCCCCTCTCATCCGTATATACATACCCGCATCCGTGTTCCGAAAAACACGAATACTATGAGACAAAACTAACCCAACAATCGAATACTAGGATCCGGCTTAAACCAAATCCCACTATTATTGTCCGCCCGAACATCATACACGCACAAGTACACGTATGTGATCGAACCTTGTCGTAAAACCATACGACCTCTACATCGTTTCGCCTGAAGCTGGGAAACCGTCTGTGTGGGACTCTAAAGACTCGACACTATGGTGGCAGTGGGTTTAACCACAGGCCGCAAACGGTACTAGCTATACATAGCTGTCCCCAGGTAGATGTCGATAAGAAGGCCGATGAGGAAACCTATCTGAACTCCTACTGAGCCTGAATATGACAATCTCCGTACAGTCCGGCCTGTTCTTCTAAGAGTATCGCATATCGGGCCTAGGGGCGGTAAACGTCAGACCCCTAATAGCGGTATAAGTCATGTCGGAGTACAATCTAAAACACCCTGAGAAACTACTGGAGTACCTACCGGTAAATCTCGCTTGCCCTGGCCAGGGACTTGTGTAATGGCGTTCCGAACACAGCGCGACATCAACCCCCAATACTGGGAGAGACGAATTCTATCTAACCGCCGCTGCCTCCAAGTGCTTCGGGACTGCACCCAACTACTACCTGTTTGCACGCTCAATAGAGCCGTGGTAGGATAGCAATCTAAGAACAGTGGTAACACACTTGAGGCGAAGTAGCAGTGTCACCTGGGAACTGCTACCTGACGATAGGTATATTACCAACCAGCAGTTCCCCACGAGTCATGTCCGGTGTACTCGTAACCTAACGAGCACCTGCATACTATTTCCAGTATGACATACTAATGGCTGTGGGACAGACTATCTCCCCTGCTGGGATGAGAAGCGTATACACTAGTCTACTCCGGAGTATCGATGCCCCTTCTCGATAATCCTACGACTATGGACCTGTATAAGGATGTGCTTGTAGATTACCCAGCCCCCCACTAGTGTGACTGCCATCACAACGCTGGTAATCAAGCAAAGATCCTAAGGGCTCTACTAATATGTAAAAGCGATATGTTAAAAGAAACACATGCACATATTGAAGTAGAAACAAACCAAGTAGCATACTACCATTTTGAGCAAGACTGTCAATACTACTGTGAATAACCCAAGCTTTCATTAAGTAATATACAATCCAGTATAATACAATAATGACCTCTAGGGCATGAGGTCCCGGGGAGACCAAATTATCGCTTCAACTCTCACCGTGCTCCCTCGCCTCCTGAAGAGACGTCGGTCAGGTCGTCTGATTCCAGGGAAGACCGACGTCACCACACCCACCGAGGATACGCACATGGCACATGCCAAGGTGAACCACGAAGGGTTCATCCCGAAGATTTAAGAAACATGATAGAGCGAAGCTGAAGCCGCTCTATCGACCAAGCCCAAAGCCAAGACAGCAGGAACTCCGACCGTGGAGAATTCTCGGGGTACCAATAATGAATTGAGGTCATTGAGAAGTAGATTGAGGACATGCGGCTCATCACCCGTTCATCCGGAAGATTGGCAAAATACTTCGCAGATTCTCTCACGAAGCCCTTTACGGAGCAGTTACTAAGTGAGCGGGTTTTGTCTCGTAGCAAACCATCCAAGGTAGCCCTCTTCAACGAGAAGTCCGACCCAAAGGACTACTTAGACACGTTTATGGTGGGCATGAGCTTCCAAGATAATTCGGACGTGACTTAGTGCCAAGCCTTCTCCACTAACCTCATCCGAGCCTGGTGAGATTGGTTCATCGCCCTTACTCCGCGTTCGATCTCAACTTTTAAGGAATTGGCCACGCAATTCCTCAGCCACTTCGTCGGCAACCGACGACAGAAGAGGTCGGTTGACTACCTGTTCACCATTAAGTACAAAGACATGGAGTCTTTCAAAGACTATATTGCTCGTTTCTACAATGCCCTTCTGGAGGTATCCGAGCACTAGGATAAGACAGTCATAATCGCCCCGAGGTCTGGTCTTAGGCATAAAGAATGGCTCCTCTCTTTTGCATTGGCGCAACCTAAGACCATAGCTAAGGTAAAGGTCTGAACTGAGCGGGAAATCTAACTCGAATCCGAGGTTAATGCTCACCTTTCCCGAGGATACCAGACAGACGAAAAGAAAAAGGACCTGAAAGAAGACAAAAGGGATGATCGGTCGAAACTTTATACGCCAGGGTTTCGCGAGTACACGCCTCTTAATGTCTCGCATGCCAAGCTGCTAAAAGAGGCAAGGAGCGAAAGAATCTTCACGATGCCACTGATGACACGAAAGCCGGGCAAGCGACTCCGCAGCCCGTATTTTACTTATCATCCGACGCAAGGGCACCCGATCGAGAATTGTAAACAGCTACGCAATTATATCGAGGAGATAATCCACTCCAGTCACTTAGCAAAATACCTGCGAGACAAACATCAAGCAGATAGGGGAAAGCCGACCAACTTGAACCGGAGAGCCGACGATCGGGTAAATCATGGCTGTCACCAACTGACCCGAGTCTGAGAAACAAGGGCATCTACCGTATCCGGTCATTTAATGCAAAAGAGTTTAAACTGTATCAACGAATCTGTATTTTCTTTAATAATAAAGATTCTTACTTCCCTGCAATCTGAACCGCTTCTTTTTGTTTCCATGCTAAAACACCTTGCAGGGCCGGCGGGTAACTTCCTGCCTGTCAAGTAAAGACCTGCCTTTCACTTAAGTAAATGAACTCAGATGTACGTATAGGCAGCCGACCAAAGCCCTCATCATGAGGCGACTGGGTAGCTTCCTGTCCGGCCCATCTACAATGGGTAGTTTCCTGCTCATCGAAGATATGGATCTAAAGTCCTCATCACGAGACGACCGGGTAGCTTCCTGCTCGGCCCATCCACAATGGCTAGCTTCCTGCCTAACAAAGACGTGGATCTAAAGAACTCATCATGAGGCGGCTGTGTAACTTCTTGCTCGGCCCATCCACAATGGGTAGCTTCCTACCCAATGAAGGCATGGATCCAAAGCCCTCATCACGGAGCAGTCGGGTAGCTTCCTTGTAACATTTTAGGAAATAAAATATTATTTTAGAATTTAAATAATTAAAATAATAAATTTCAGGAATATTATTAAGTGTAAGGATTTGTTTTGATGAAAGGGTATAACTATGTACCGATAATTTGGAAAATATTCTGAAAACTAATAAGAATTTATGATTTGAAGGTGTTTATGTGATTTAAACATTCTATGAATTATTATACAATTAATTTTAAAGTGGTTATTTACTAAACTCGATTAGTGTTTACTAATTTGGCATTAAATTGTTTATGCTTATGACATACACCATGTCATGTTACACACTTGTTACATTTTTTTTGAAACATGATTTCAAATCTTCATTTGTGCATGGCTTCATTTTGGTTTTTACAATTGTTTTATAAAATAAAAAAGAGAAAAGAAAAAGGGATTTTAAAATGAGAGATATTTTGAGGTGGCATGACAAGGAGGTATGGGCTTAGGGGAGAGAGAGAGAGAGAGAAGGTGAGAGGTCTCCTTTGACATGGCTCACTTTCTTCACATCATTTTTCTTCATTCTTTTTCCCCTTCTCCTCTCCCATGGCTACCCTCTCCCTCTACCTCCTCTAGCTCCTCACTACACCCCTAAATCCACATCAAAACATCATGTTCCCTTCATTAAATATGTGCACAAGCTCACTACAAGCTTGGTGGACTAAGCAAGATAGGATTTTGAGCACTAGGGGCTTGAGTTTCCAAATGAGATAATTCTTTCATCATTAGTGTAGTAATTGAGTTCCTTTAGCCTCTATTTTAGTTTAGAATTGATTAAATGTAGTTTAGTGATCTTGAAAAATTTCAAGATGAAGTTTAGGGGATTCATGAGTTGTGATGGTGCTACTGAGTGTAATTGGTGACTACAAACTCCTTTGGTGTTATAACCTAGATCAAACCAGTGACTAAACACAAAACTTGAATTAGATGTTTCAGTGTCGGTTTTATGTATAAATTGTGCCTACAGGGAATCTGGAGTGACCTGAGACCATTACAGGAAAAACTAGCAACCCTATTGACCTAGATTTAACACTAGAAGACCACCCTGAAAGCACGAACCCAAACAGAGCATCCATGGCTGAGCATGCCGGAATTTTGGCTATTGTCGTCGGTTCAATTGTGGGTAATGGTGTCTAAGTTGGTTCTGTAGCTCACATACCCTATATACTACCCCACTGTACTGCTTGTTTTTCCCCAATTCACCTAAGACTAAATCTGGAACCATTTTCTTAAGTTGCTGTTTTGTTGTGTGACTTTTAGTGACTTGAAACTTTGGATATTTCGTTTTGTCTCGGTCACTAGATATTTGTACGTCGATATCGGAAGTTGTTTGGTTCTTTTGCATGCGTAGACCATAGGTTTTAATCTATGTGTGATTCGTGTGTCGTTTTGGTTTTCGTGCACGATTTCCGTTTACGATACTATGTGTTTATATATGTAGGCACCCTCACGTGGACTTCGGATAATAAGGAGGAGCATGGCGACATCGACTTCGACAAGCAAGGATCAAGATGAGCAGATGTATATCTACGGGGGAAGTCGGGTGGATGGTGTATAGCACCCCCGCAGTTTTGTAGTGTAGCATGCAAATATATATATGTGTGTGTGTGTGTGTGTGTGTGTGTGTGTGTGTGTGTGAGATGCGAATAATTAGCAAGAAAGGCTTTAGGAGATCATGAGTTAGTTTTAGCGTAATTAGAAGACAGTGCTTTTAGTTTAGTTCTTAGTTGCGAAACCCTAGAGTAAAGGTTGACACACACATACACACACACACACACGTTACATGATTATGGGTGTATATGTTTATATGTGTGTGTGTGTGTGTGTGGATGCGTTAGTGTGTGTATGTGTGTATAGACACACACACACACACGGGTGATGAGGATGGTATATGATACTTGGAGGTGAGTATATAATCGGGCATGATGCCGTGAGATCAGTTATGTGATTTGGGTCGTGTTATGACATACGACATGATATTATAGTGGATCGATGGGCGATGTGTTTTTATTCACACACGGATATATTTGATGATATTAGTATGCTCTAGACTTTAGAACGGTACCCTTAATTCAGGATATTATGACGATGATACCATATGAATAATGAGGTATATGTGATGTTTGACCCGTACCCCGATTTTGGGATGCCGTACGATGGGTTTTACCGTATGAGGTATAGAAATAATGATTGATCCGCACTCTTGACTCAAGAATGTCAAATATTTTACCCTACGTAACGCTATTGAGGCGGGATCGCCGACTACTAGAGATATCGACTCAGATTTTAGGTGGATTTCTTACCCTTTTAACTAGTTCTTTAGTTTAGTCATTTTAGTTGATTAGAAAGAGGTTGGACCAGGCTCGAGTCATGCTTATTTTTAAAACTAACGAATCGTGATTATTTTCAAAAGACAGCTCGAGGGATATTATGGATTTTTCAAAAGATGTACCTTTTCTTAAAAACACCGTAGCCCCTATTTTCTAAAAACCACGATTCGTGCTATTTCGAATGCCAAGACCGTATGACTTGTATATAGAAATGTATATTCTTCAATGTTGCATTTACTATTCATTCTCTGTTATATTCATATTCTCATTGCATTGCAAGTTTATACATGTGTTTCCTTAATTATTATGATATCAATTGTTAGGACACCAGCATCATTACCGATGATGGGTATATCCACGGACACTTGCTTGCCGGATCACACACATCATCATCGGTAATTTTCATGTCACGTACACTTTAGAGAATATTACTTCATTGATATAACTTGCTAGCTGATAGTTCCAATATATGATTACTGTGCTAGTTTAGATATTGCATTCTTTACTTAGATACCCATGCATGTGTATATTCATTTGTCATCCAAGATTATGGGGCTTTATGCCGTTAATTCACTGTTTATTGACTCTCGATTTTGGGATTTCAGATTTTCCATGAGATTTCTGGATTTGGAGAAACTGTAAGGCTTTTATAAACTCATTATCATTTTTAAAGATAGAAATTTGTGGTTTTCTTGTGATATGATGTGAGAGGTGTCCACCATGAGTTTTCTTGGCTCTTGAGCGGTGTCATACACCTGATTCGAGGAGGAGGATGAACCGTCTGTGGGTGCATGGTGGACCCGGTGCGGTATCCCGGGGCAATATGGTCGCAGATGATGGCGTTGAGCCCGGCAGGGGAGCACTACCGACCGGTTATTTGTGACGCAGCGGATATCCGGAGGATACCGACGCAGTCTTGAGATTTGATGATATGGGCCAGTTCGGATTGCCGGAGCCCGAGATATAGAGATTTGATGATATGGGCCAGTCCGGATTGCCGGAGCCCGAGATATTGAGATATTGAGACATTGAGATGTTGTGATATATATTTTGTGTCGATACTTGACACGGATTCTCTGTTGATTTCGTTGATGATACTTCGGTTTTTACACAAAAATCTCACTGAGAAAAGAAAACAGTTTTCTCTTACAAGATGTATTTTACTTTCATTCTGAATACATTCATACATAATATATGTGGCATGTTGCTACCTGAGGCACTGACATGAGCACTTGATATTATATTCATATTTAGATGATTACCTTGGCCATTATTAGATGTTTCAGGTTATATTTTATGAGGATATTATTGTATGACCTAGGAGAGAGTCATACATGTAATTTCTTCTCGGTGTTGTTTTCTACTCACGAGTTGGCAACTCACCCCTATTGTGCCACAATTTCTTACAGGTTTGGCCGTACAAGTTTCATTGTGGCTTACTGGCACATTGCTTCCTTCCGGGTGATTGCTTTGGTAGGTGGGTTCACTTACATCATGACCGCCGTTGTACTTTTATTTATTTCGGTTGTATCTAGTAGACTCCATCAACCAGACTTATATATTTGATAGACTTGGAAGACTAGTTGTATATTCTTTCGACCTTAGAGTTGCACGCTTGTATTATTATGGTTCTTCTCTGGTTTTCTTGAGGATGTTGGTTTCTTTCTGAGTTTTGATCTTCGCCCTTCGGCGTTGTATATTATATTGCTTGTGTGGTGGTTTCGGCAAATTGGCGAAGAGCTATCTCCCGCTTGGGGATGCCTTTATTCATTACTTATGTATATTACTGTTTGTACCTGTTTGGGGCCAGTTTTTACAAAGGAAACCCAGCCGAAATTTTTGGGAAAGACTTGATGCTTTTAAAAATGCTTACTACGACTTTCAAAGTGAATTTATATGTTAACTTTCAAATATGTTTTCCTTCATTCCTTCTTTTAAATGGTTTAGATTTCTGGGCTTTTGGCTTACTTGAATTAGGTGGGGTCCTATAGACTTCACATGATTCAAATGCCAGTCATATGCCATTTCGGGTCATGACAAAGTTGGTAGCAGAGCGCTAGGTTTAACCTTGGTTCGAGTCTAGATTTGACTATATGGAGTCTAGGGCGTATATATATATTCGGAACCTAGGCTTGACCTTACGGAACTTAGACTTGGTCGAGGGGGTATTAGACCCGAACTTTCGTCGTATAGGTTAACCTTGGTTGATGGAGTAGGTGACTTAAGTAGAGTGACGTACTGTGTGTATGTTCCGCGGCATACTTACGATACGCTACTCCGCTTAAGGAAGCCTTAGGATGTACATTTCTTTGCACCGTATTCTTTTCATTCCTATGATCTATCCTCATCGATATCGGTTGTAGTTTCTGTTACCACAGTTGCACGGGCAAAAAGAGTTGCGGCTAGGGTTGCGGTCAGTATGAGCTCGTCTTGGACGAGGACTGATCAGGGTGTAATTCCGGTGACACATGATTGTGTAGATATGTCGTTTTATTGTGTTTTTCATAACATGAGCGTTTTGATGGATTGTTTTTACTAATATTTCTCGAACGTTCAGATCAGCACCAGAGGATTGGGCCACTGTTAGAGGCCGGCTAGAATGTGATGATCGTTAATGTATCGTTTATTCTTGAGGATTGAGGTATTGTTTAGCGTGCGGACGAATGAGCCAGTTGTCGCTGCGATTTATAAGATATCGTCCCAGATGTTTGAAGCTTTTGCAGCACGAGTTTGTACTTAGGGATTTGATAGAAGATCGCTAGTCACCCTTGGATGAATGACTAGGACATGTGGTTCGTTTGCATACCCCGATATGAGGTCATCATATTGATTAATTTTAGCTAGAGAAGACTTCACACAGGCACGTTGTGAGTCGATCGAGGGAGGACGAGCGTAAGCGCATCACTCCGATAATTTGAACGCGTTTCCGAGAAGGAATTTGGCAAGATGCCTACTACAGGATATTTGAGATGCCGAGTGCGTAGCTTCGGAAGGAAGACTCTAGATATGAGTATAGCCGTTTGTAGCGCAGTGCATATAGCTATGAAGAGACGAGTCCTAATCAGTCGACATTAGAGAAAAGTGGAGTAAGAGGTTCGTACGAGATTTTGATGAGATGGCGTTCCACTCCGTTGACATCAGAGATATGATACGCATGCAGAGGCGGTAAATATGGATATACCGTTTAGAAGAAGTCGTGATGAGTATGCAGCTGTTCCGGAACAAGAAATAGATTTAGTAAAGGGTGATAACTTTCGGGCAGTTCGGCAAGAACAAGATTTGGGAGAGGCCTCGACAGAATCTTTCTGGAATACTACATGAGAAGACTTGGACCCAGGATCGGTCGTATTATGCACACCCAGTAGGCCAGAGTTCGACATCATTGATGAGACA
Organism: Agapanthus africanus; assembly: GCA_030015575.1. Taxonomy (NCBI): domain Eukaryota; kingdom Viridiplantae; phylum Streptophyta; class Magnoliopsida; order Asparagales; family Amaryllidaceae; genus Agapanthus; species Agapanthus africanus. The sequence continues at coordinate 752,951,093 of CM057339.1, forward strand.
TATTATGAGTGACCATGATAGTTGGCCAGAGACCTTTAGAGGATGTACCAGAGCGGAACTGTTCCGTCAACATTTCCATATTGGGCCGTTGATCCGAGAAGTTATGTAACTGGCAATCTTTAGTGAGAGACGAGAGCCTTAGGGCACAAGGCGCCAAACCATGAACAAGAGGCAAGTAGATATCTTGCTCTGCTAGCTTTGGAAGTACCAACCCCTTCTCGACTTTGAAGGAAGGACATATCGACCACAGTGTTTACGATTTGCAATTTGGTGATTCGAATATCACGTGTCCGTCATTTTGGATTTCGGTATGTTGGGCGATTTAATTGCATGATTGAGATTTTATGCACCACAGTTGCACTCGATTTTGATTTGATGTCGTTCGAGATATTTGATTTTGATTTCATGCCTATGGTATGCATGTGATTTGACTTATGCTTTTGGTATAGTTTTCATGCACTTTTAGTACTTTGATTCGATTTTGTGCATGCCGATGCACGTGGTTGTGAGGTTATATACCACGGTATACCTGATTTGGATTGAGGTATGTTGTATACCGTCGATTTCGATTGTGATATTCGATATTTATTTTCGCGCACCTTGTGAACTTGAGTTGGATTCTTGCGCATACTTGGCACGCTTGATGCGATTTTGGTGCATACCAGATACACTAAATCGGTGTAACGCTTCGAAAATCGTTTAGGTAGTTTTTCGGTAATCGGCAAAATTAGCAGTCTTTTCCGTAAAAAGTCAAAATATGTATTTTTCATTATAGACCTATTTATACAAAATTTAGATAAGATATTACTATAAATTGGTCACTAAAATGTCACTTAAAAATTTCTAGTTAATTAAATTTTTTTCCTTATTTAATTATTTTTAATATTATTTTAAGCTTTTAAAAGTACATTTAATTAGTGATAAATACAAATTTAATTGGGTAAATTACATAATTAGGAACCATTATAAACTAAAATTTAGTGTAACAAAAATTTTAGCAAACCATTTCATGTTTGGCTGTTTATGGTAAAAGGGGTTGGAAAAATGAAAAGAAAAGGGTTTTTTTTGAAAAGTTTTGATGTAACATGCATTAATTGACCTTAGATGATTTTTTTTGTGGAAATTTCTACACATTTCCTCATTCTCCTCTCCCCTAAGCTTCAGGCCAAGCCTCCCCTTCCAGCAACAGCCCCATTTCCCCACCTTCTTGCATCAAAATTCTTGCAAAAATCCTCCGAAATCCATAAAAATTCACATTTTTCCTTCACAAATTCAAACCAAACCATAAGCCATCCCTTCTCTAACCCTAGTTGGTCTAAAACATGGAGAAAGGAGGTGTCTTGGAGGCTAGTGAAAGCTCGGAATCAACACTTGTAAGGTATAATTCTAATCTAGTGTTTAATTATAGTTTAAAATTTGCTAGATTTAGTAGTTTAAGTGTGAAATTTGGTTTAATTTGTTTGCTCATGATTTTCAAGAGAGGTGTTGATGTTCTAATTAGGGTTTGATGTAGGATAAGTGGGTTTAAGTTAGTGTGGTGGCTATCTAGTTGGTTAGATTGGTTGTTTGTGCGATGTAGCGATCGCTATATCGTTAAATCGCGATACTTGCATCGAAATTTCTATGTCAATGCTTACTAGTTTTTCCTAAAAATTAGGAGGTGATCTAATTGCGATATATTGGCAATACAATTAGCATCTCATACGACTATTAGTATGTGCGAATGCGGGGCCTTGTCTAGCCGGGTTTTAGTTTTGGCGGTTGCCCCGAAATGACGAGTTTAGTTAAGGTTTTAGCGATTTTCGTGTGTTTTCCGCGCACCGAGTGCACGTTGTGATTAATTCATGAGCGTCGATCTTTTTATATTGTGACTTGCATCGTTTTAGGAATATGTAATCTTATATTGTGTGTCATGCAATTCTAGGATCGGTCGCGGGAACATCGGACGCGGCGCGCAAAGGCAAAGCGGTGGTTGGATCGGATGAGCGAGGCAATCAGGTGAGTAGATGTATTCATCTATGGTGGAATAGTCTGGATGGCGTGAGGTGCCCCTTAGTTAGGATTACTTTATTTCTTGCAACATATGCATTGTTACTTAGCTAACCCCCCTCATTCACATTGCATACCTTTATAGCTATTCGTCTGCTAGAATTGCATAAATATCCATATACACATGTGTGATATCACTTCGTAGAACACGTACACCATTACCATTGGCTCCTGTTGCACGCGCATTGTTCATGTGACACACACGCCTTTGGTAATTGCCATGCCACGAGCACTGTAGAACCTGTTTAGTTTAGTATCACCACTTGCATTATACACGATATATGAAATCGCATAGCATGTACATATCTCGCATCATCATCATACTTACATAGATTTCTAGCCACAAATCACATCGCATACCTTGATATCATAGACATTTATCATATACAACATGTTGGGTATTATGATTTTCTTGAGGATTTCAGTATTGCTGCGATTTCTGGATTTTAGGGAAAACTGCAAGAATTTAACAAAAGCTTATGATTATCATTTTTTAAAAACAAAGTTGCGGTTTACTCGTGATGTATGTGTCGTCCACCATGAGTTTTCATATTTTCTGTTGGATTTCGAGACCCGATTCGAGGAGTGGATGAACCGTCTCGGGTACATGGTGGGCCCGGTATGGTACCCCGGGGCAAGAATATCGAGTTGTAGACGATGAGCCTGGCAGGGAAAGACTACCTACCGGTGATGTCTGGCACGGCGGATATCCGGAGGATACCAATCGTTGTCGTGAGATTTGATGATATGGGCTGATCCGGACCGACGGAGCCCGATGTATTGAGACATTGATACAGTGAGACATTGAGATAGATATACTTCCATATGTGGTGTCGCTGCTTGACACGGTTTTCAGGTGATTTCATGATGGTACTTAGCTATTGCACAGATTTTTTTCTAAAGTAAAGAACGCAGAACTCATAGCATTTAAAACACTTAAAGATTTAGTATTGATATTGCATACATGTGCATGCATACTAGATGTATTACATCACATCTGAACATACTTGTTGTGACGCATTTGCGTGCATTCTTATGATAGCCTTACTAGATGTTATATTCTACTCACGAGCTGGCAACTCACCCCCGTTGTGCCACAGTGTCTTGCAGGTCGGATTCATCAGCCTTGTAGCGGTGGCTTATCTCATTGTTGATTTCTTTTGCTCAGACTCGCAACATTGCTCGTAGGTGGGCTGCGAGGGCACTTTTATCTCTTTTTGTACTATTTTTGTATCTAGTATTCTCCATCTACCACTTCTTATTTGTATATGCGACCTAGTGATGAGACTGAGAGATTTGTGTGTATGTGGGTTCTTTTGGGTCGAGCTCACTTGAGCCGACGTTGTGTTTTCTTATATTTTGCATTCTTTATTCTCTTTTTCTTGATATTACATATATATATATTGCGTGTGGTTGTGATCCGTCTTGGGCGAAGAGCTAGCTCCCGGTTGGGGATGCCATTTCGTTATTACAGGTTTATATATCTTGTTGTACCCATTTTGGGGGATAGTATTTACAGAGGAGACTCTGCCGAAATTTTCGGAAATTTTTGATGTTTTTAAAAAGGGGTTCAATGCAATTAAATTGATTTCAAGTCGTTTCATGAAAGGTTTCCTATACTCTCTTTGGTTTTGGTTTAGATTTTCTGGGCTTTGGCTGACTTAGTTTACGTTACGTCTTTAGACGTCTCGTAATCTAAGTGCCAGTCACGTTCCGTACTTTCGGGTCGTGACAAAATTGGTATCAGAGCGTAGGTTTTACCTTTCTGAGTGTAGGACGACCCTTGGTAGATGGAGTAGGTGACTTAAGCAGAGTGGCGTAGCGTGTGTATGTTCCGCGGTATACTTACGATACGGTACTCCGCCTAAGTGATCTTAGGAGATAATTGCTTGTATTTCTTTTCTTGATTCCTTGCATTCCTTGATTCAATTGCAATGTTCTTATCGCTCCCGTTTCTTATTCCAGCTTCGATGCCGCCAAAGACTACGAGAGCTCAGCGGGCTGCCGCTAGGGATGGGATTCGAGCTGGCTCGTCTGAGGCGAGGATCGAGCGGGGTGATACGCCTACCCCTCAGGGTCATATTGATCCGCCTTCTCCAGACCATATTGCCAGATTAGAGGACGGTATGCAGGAGTTGCGACAGATGATGGGATCTTTAGTTGAGTCCGGTAGGGCACGGAGATCCGAGGACGTTCCTTCCACCGCACAGACCACGATAGTACCTGCTGCATAGATGGTCATTCCTGCTGCTACTGTGGCTATCCCTGTTTCACTACAGGAGTTTATGAGATTGAGACCTCCAGCTTTTACCGGTACGGATGCGACAGAGGACCCACATGCATTTCTTAATAGGATGGCTAGGATTTGCCGTTCGTTGAGGTGTTCGGATGATAGATCGGTGGAGTTCGCGAGTTTTCGTTGGAGGGCCTTGCCCAGACATGGTACGATTCAGTAGAGAGGGGCCGAGCTGCAGGTCTACCTTCTATGACCTAGGACGAGTTTACAGCTGCATTTCTTTCCCGTTTTCTCCCGGAGAGTGTCCGAGATGCTCGAGCCCTTAGTTTTGAGTCTTTGCGCAAGACTCCTGGGATGACAGTGTCGGAGTATGAAATACAGTTTACCCAGTTGTCTCGATATGCTCCGTACCTAGTAGATACGGAAGAGAAGAGAATAAAGAGGTTTGTGCGAGGGCTTGACACACAGCTATTCCTTGCCATCGGTACCCAGCACTTTGATACATACGCAGCCGCGATGGACGCAGCCTTACTTTTAGAGGAGCGTATTTCTGAGACTCCGGTCGTTTCTGGGCCGAAGAGGATCCGTATTGATACGCTAGCTCAGCGGCAGATGGGTGACACCGCGATAGATTATTTCCGGGAGATGGTGGCGGCAGAGGATTGAGACGAGGTCAGTTATTTGGTTCATATCCACAGACCCAGCAGCCGTCGCCAGGATGTTTTCGGTGTGGGAGTCAGTACCACCATATCAGAGACTGTACCATGGGGCGCCAGGGCGCGGCGACAGTCCCGCATGTGACCTTACCATCTTCACCACCTCCTCAGAGAGCTATACTTTCTACCCTTGATGATGCTCCATGCCAGCCAGATGCTCCTAGAGGTCGTGGACGTGGTGATCCGGTTCAGCGAGGATGAGGCGACAGAGGCAGAGGCAGAGGCAGAGGAAGATGACAGCCAGCTATTTGTGGTGGACAGGCCCGAGTGTTCGCGTTGACTCCTCAGGATGCACAGGCATCCAATGCTGTCGTGACAGGTACTCTGCCAGTATGTTCTTTTGATGCACGGGTAAACAGTCACCCGGGCCTGGTCACTGCGGCCCCCTTTGTGAGGAGGCACCCCTTCTCCCGAAGTTACGGGGCTATTTTGCCGAGTTCCTTAGAGAGAGTTGTCTCGCGCCCCTAGGTATTCTCTACGTACCCATCTATGTCGGTTTCGGGTACAGGTACCCTTTTGTTCCAGGCTCCACACATTCCTATATATCCACGTACTTTGCACCGAGGTTGGGCTGAGAGTCTTCTTTGTTAGATTAGTCGCTTGTCGTTATTACTCCCGTAGACGAGTCGTTTGTTGCCCGTTTTGTGTACCGATCGTGTCCTGTCCGTATCGGGGAGAGGGATTCTTTAGTCGATTTGATTCTCCTCGATATGCTAGACTTCGACGTTCTTCTTGGTATGGACTGGCTAGACACCTGTTATGCATTCGTGGACTGCCGTGAGAAAGCAGTCAGATTCAGTTTTCCTGGTGAGCCAGTTCTTGTTATTCAGGGAGATCATAGCGCTACCCTTCCCAGCTTGATTTCTTAGCCTATGTTTGTGATACTAGCTCCACAGAGATTCCGTTGGACCAGGTCCCTGTTGTGAGAGAGTTCCCTGATGTATTCCCTGACGAGCTGCCTGGTCTGCCACCAGAGCGCGAGATTGAGTTCTACATCGAGTTGATCCACGGCACGGGGCCTATCTCTATACCGCCTTATTGGATGGCCCCGGCGGAGCCGAGAGAGCTGAAGGATCAGTTACAGGACTTGCTGGACAAAGGGCTTATCCGACCGAGTGTGTCACCTTGGGGTGCTCCCGGGCCTGTTTGTTAAGAAGAAGAACGGCAGTATGCGCTTATGCATTGATTATCGTCAGCTGAACCGGGTTACTGTGCGGAATAGATATCCCCTACCCCGCATCTACGACTTATTCGATTACCTCCAGGGTGCAGGGTTTTTCTCGAAGGTTGATTTACGGTCAGGTTATCACCAGTTGCGGGTTCGGAAGGAGGATATTCCGAAGACCGCTTTCCGTACTCAATATGGTCATTATGAGTTCTTGGTGATGTCGTTCGGGCTCACCAATGCCCCGACAGCATTTATGGACTTGATGAACCGTGTATTCAGGCCGTATCTTGATTAGTTCATCATTGTGTTCATTGACGACATCTTGGTTTATTCTCGGAGCCAGGAGGAGCATGAGCAGCACTTGCGTATCACATTGCAGACGTTGAGAGAGCATCAACTGTTCGCCAAATTTTCCAAATGCGCATTCTGGCTAGACAGTGTCGACTTCTTGGGTCATGTGGTGACGAGAGATGGTATTTGTGTGGACCCGAAGAAGGTCGAGGCAGTGCAGCGTTGGCCCAGACCGGTATCAGTTACAGAGGTTTGCAGCTTTCTAGGTCTGGCCGGCTATTATCGACGTTTTGTCCAGGATTTCTCTCGTATTGCTGTACCGTTGACCGGGTTGACCCGGAAGGGAGTCCCTTTTTATTGGACCCAGGCATGTGAGGATAGTTTCCAGCAGTTGAAGACTCGTCTGACTACTGCACCAGTGTTAGCATTGCCTTCAGGGTCAGGCGGTTTCGTGGTATATTGTGATGCTTCTCGAGTGGGGCCGGGCTGTGTATTGATGCAGCACGACAGAGTTATCGCGTATGCTTCTCGGCAGCTGAGGAAACACGAACAGAACTACCCCACTCATGATTTAGAGATGGCTGCAGTGGTATTTGCACTTAAGATCTGCAGACATTACTTATACGGCGAGTCGTGCCAGATATTCATTGACCACAAGAGTTTGAAGTATATCTTTCAGTAGCGAGATCTGAATCTGAGACAGCGTCGTTGGATGGAGTTGGTGATAGATTATGACTGCGAGATTTTATACCATCCGGGCAAGGCGAATGTAGTGGCAGATGCTTTGAGTAGGAGGCCCGGAGGTAGCCTATCTTGTTTAAGCGCAGTACAGATGCAGTCGACGGCGGATTGGAAGGTTTTTTGTAACAGCAGAGTGCAGTTCAAGTTTACTCCTACAGGGGGACAGCTGGCCCATTTTAGAGCACGCCCACAGTTACTTGACCGTATCCGTGAGGCACAGTCTGGCGATGCCCGTATTTTAGAGATTATCGAGCAGATTCGGCAGGGCAGAGTTTCTGAGTTCGTGATTGATGATCAGGGGATACTTCGATTTGGGACTCGACTGTGTGTATTAGATTCTGAGGGACTGAGGCGTGATATCCTTGAGGATGCACATAGATCAGTATACAGTGTTCATCAAGGTTCCACCAAAATGTACTGTGATTTGAGAGAGGTTTACTGGTGGGACGGGATCAAGAAGGATGTTACAGACTTTGTGTCGAGATGCCTGACTTGCCAACAAGTCAAGGCTGTTAGTTATATGTATGCCCTAGAGGCCATTACTGTACATTGGATGTATATTGTAGTGGATGCTGGGACATATATAGGGAGGACTTTCTTGCTCGACATGATAGTATGCTATCTGGTTGCTCTTTACCTTAACGTGTACAAAGATTGTCTCTCTATTACATGTTGGTAAAGCCCTTAGGATGTGTACTTGACTACCTGGATTATGATGCGGATCATACTAGTGGGGACAGGGTAGTCCATAAGTACATCCTTCAAAGTCCCTAGTCGTGGGTGTATCGAGACGGGGCATCGATATACCAGAGTAGACTAGCGTGTACCTTCTCGACCTATACAGATGGGCGATGGATGATCCCATATCCATTGGTGTTTGACATCAGAGGAGATATACGGGTGCTCAGTAGAGACTGGGTACACTGGACGGACTCGCCGAGAACTCCCAGATGGTATTATACCTTACGTCAGATGGCAGTTCTCTGGTGACACTGGTACAGAGTAGTCTGTTGACCCGAGATCGTCATAGAGTCTTGTGTGGTTCCCACTGTGCTTTGATTTCCATCTTACCACGTCCAAGAGGGCGTGCAAAACGGTGGTTTTTGGGTACAGTCCCGAGTCACATGGAGGCAATGAGCGATAGGAGGGGATTCGTCTCTCCCGGTATAGGGAGTTGATGTTGCGCTGTGTTCGATTGGCTATAACAGGAAATCCCTGGCCAGGGTTGCTGAGATTTACTGGTAAGTGTTACCAGTAGTTTCTCGAATTGTTATAGACCTCATATCGACACGACTTATCGAGCTATTGGGGTCTGACGTTTACCACCCCTAGGCAAGATATGCGACATATCAGACGATCAGACCGGACTGTACGGTAGTGTTACTGGTTGGATTCACTGGAGTGTGAGCGGGCTTGCTCGTCGATCTTCTGATCACTCAATACCCGGGTGGCCGTTACGTTTAGCAGACCGCTTGCGGCTTGTGGGTGTTTGATATGATCATCATCTGCTGCCGGCGTATTGACGAGTCTTTAGAGTCCTACACAGAGGTTTCCTGGCTCAAGCGAAACGAAATAGGAGTGCATATGAGATATGTGCGGGACCGAAAATGATACCAGTATGTGATACTGTATTCGATTCTCGCGATATGTGACATTGATCGGTTATATGCGATATAGCCGGCATATCGGATCAAGTGTTGATTCGATAAGTTGTTACTGTTGATATTAGTCGGTTATATGCGATATGACCGGATCATTAAATCAAGTGTTGATTTAATGATTTAATGCATAATTATATATTTGATATATTACTTTGCATTAACTAGTATCGATTTACTTAAGATGGATTTTCTCACTCGGATGTACACATTGTATATGCGATATACTTTTGTACACTAGTTTGTATCATGTTTGATGATACTTGCTCACTTGGGTTTGTGTAAAGATTAATCCATGGTTATATGAATGGTTAGGGTTTTGATTATTTACTTAGTTATTTATTTATATATTCATTTTGGAAATTATTTAAGGATGGTGGCTTATTTTGTTTTATGTTGAAGCTTCTTGAAGCTTTGATCAAGTCAACCGTTCTTATCTCATCCTTAACCCTAACCATTCCAACTAACCTTGGTTTAATCTCTACACTTGACCATGGTTTACATTATGATAAGTTTTCTTTTTCTTTTGTTTTTTAATATAACTTATCATAACAATATTCATCTTCTTCTTCTTCTTGACCACTTGAAGAAAGCTTACTTCATCAATGGTGATTGATGAAGAAGAGTGAGAAATCCAAATCTAAAGTCTACCCACTTCCTATTTCTTCATCCTCTATCTCTTGCCAAGTAGTAGAGTGTGTTTCCTTCACAAGTTTTCATGGCTTGGTGAAGGTGGAGCTTGATCTAGCGATGCCTCGACGTAGATCATCTTCGGCATAGACATCGACGACCTAGCTCGCCATTTCTCCGACGAAGCCGACGCTAGAGCCCGGGAATTCATTTGGACAGTGAGGGGACTTCGTTGCGGAGCTATGGAGGTGGAGTACCGGATCTACAAAGGTTGTATTTCCGTTTAAACTTTAGTTAAGTTGTTAACTAGTTTCATTTTCGCCTAGAAATCTAGCCGACGATCCGTATTAGGGTTTCTCGGCACCCCGTATTTTTGAAATTGGCATGGTTGATGCCTTGTGAGACCTCACTAGAGTGCCTAGGAACCCTACAGTGGTATCAGAGCCTAGCTAGAGCCTTAGGCGAAGCGTAGACGGAGTTAGAAGTCCGATCGACCCGAAACCCCGACTTTAAAATGCTCTCTGGACTTTTTTGTAAAATGTGGATTTTTGCAAATTAGAAATATGCAGAAAAATCAGCAGGGAATTCTAAGAATTACGATGCAAAAATTACCTAATGATCTTTCTAAAGTGCGGCGGAACCGCGGCATTAGCGTGCTAATGCGGCTGTTCCGCGGCCCTTTTGTCTTATCTCCCATTGAAATTTGCACAGTAACTCCTACTTTTCAGTGCTGGTTTTCCTAGGAATTTTTAATCTGAAATAAAGAGTTGAGTATTTTGGGTTGTATTGGGAGTTCGTACATTCGATCGGATTGTCAAACTTTGTCTATGTGTTTTTCCGGATAATTTTATAATATGTTAAAAAGTTCGACCGGATATAAATACCCAATTTTTCCCTGCCGGAAAATTTCTAAGTGTTGGATTTTTCCGAGGTTTAAAGAAGTTCTAAGTAGTGCAAGTAACGCGATGGTCCCTCTAGAAGACAACAAACCTTAACTCGATTATGTGACCGTCTTGAACTGCCCTTTGAACCTTCGGGTTTGGGGCAGTACGGCGTGCCACATGTGAGGCGTTGGCTTGACCCTTCTACGGCTGGACCGTTGGTACTGAGGCACGAACTGAATGTTTTTAGACTTGTTTCATGTGTTGATCTGTATCGGGAAAACTTGGGTGTTTGAATGTTCGATCGGAAAGTTTAACATTTTCTAATTATCTGGAATTTGATACAATAATTGGAATTCACAAAGAGTTATGAGATAACTGAATGAATGTTATAAACATAGCAGTTTAGTCTCGATTGATCGGTTGCCACGGAATTTTGATGTGATCAAAACTCCGTCGCAATCACGTAGCGTACGCGGATACTCGCCGGATAAACTTAATAGACAGCCTCACTCCATAGCCCCGACCAAGTGACTGTAGGAGAACCCCGTCGCCGAAAGCATCCGTTCGGGTGCTCGCGGCAGCGGTGTTCCGCCTTGGTGCACTTCGTCGACGGCATCGGGGGTGCGGCCGCCTACTGAAGTTTGCGACGAGCATTTGATCAGGATGTCGGGAATCTTGTTGAGTTGCCCGACTTGATATTGAAAAGTGTTTTCGATTTTGAGACTAAAATGCGGGGTTTATAATTGTTAGGCATGTGATGTCTAAGGAATTCATTGATTAGGCATGCGATATCTATGCAGGTTGCGGATTCCAACTGTTGTAGTTTTACACTTTCTTTTCTGTGACCGTAAGTGTAATATGTGATATCGCCGGTTTCGTTGCTATACGTCAACGACAATTGGGGTATGCATACTTACTTACGTTGATGACATGTGATGTTATGTGTTGCTGGATATGTTATATTGGATCATCGTGTTTGAATAGCCGGGGTTTTTTTTATGTGAGATGAGTGTTTTTCATTTTCATTCATGTAAAAACTTGTATGTAATATTCTTTTATTTGGGGCGCTTCCAGGTTGCGGAAGATGTCACCCTTTGTATATTATTTACTTTTCTGCACTAGGATAGACCCAAGGAGGGGAGCACAAGTAACCGGGTTTTGGAGTCCAGTGGGAGACCAACTCGAGGAGTCGAGTCCGGGTCTCCTAACTCCAGAATTGGTAGGGTTGCTTGCCGCTCTCGTAGGGGTCTAGGGGTGTGGGTTTGGTTATTCATCACGACCGTGGAATCCGTGTTTTATACTGGCTCGTATTGAAAACACGGACGTCCTAGTATATCCAATATTTCATATGTTTCTTCTGCTGCGATATCTGTGATGTGATCATGTGATGCTCTGTGATAGATACAGTATATAGTATATATGATATATTATATAAACGTTACTTATGTTTTACACCCGCGCTAGCCCTGCCCCGCTCTGCCGTTAGTTACCTAACCTAACGGTGCACGAGGGGACATCGAGGCGGATGCGGATGGCATAAGTGTACGTCGTATTTATCTGTAATGTTTAGGTATTTAAATGATGGGACTTCATTAATGTGATTAATGAAATAAAAGAAACCTAAGATGTTGTAGAATCGAATTTCAAAATAAAACATGTAGCTACAGTTCTTGCTTTGCACAGCGGTATATATGATATATCCTGCACCTTATTCGATAAGGAAAGGACCGAGATCCCTTCACCGGGAGTGACTCCTTTAGCAATAACTGGCAGATGCTACACACTCGGTTTGTCTTTTGATTGCTTTTAAGAGTTCTGATTTGCACAGTGATATATATGATATATCCCGCACCTTATTCGACGAGGAAAGGACCGACAATCCCTTCACCGGGAGTGACTCCTTTAGCAAAACTAGAAAAGCCTCAAAAACACTCCATTTCAAAATTCATTCGATCCTACAACGATATCAAGTTCATTACGCAATAGGTTTTCAGAAAAACCTGTCGTAGCCCTCCGTCATTTCAGATAAGTAGTAGTTAGTATTCGTGCTGCGTTTGTTGGCCTTTGTCAAGGCGTAGTGTGCGGTAGCTAACTGGTGCTTATCTGCTTATGCATATGATGCAGATTGGGTTAGGGTAGTCGTGCGACCTTGTTGGCCTTTGTCAAGGGCCGTGCGGGTGGGTTTAATTCAATCAGGAAATGACGGGTTGAACTTGACTAGCATCCTATGGTTTGTTGGCCTTTGTCAAGGTCATAGGAGGTTAGGGGCAAAATATTATCGGGAATTTCAAGTGTTGAAATTTGCAATGAGATTGCATACCTTCTATGAGATAGTTGGATCCCGATACCCGCTGCGAGTAAGAGTTACTCCTGGGAGAGTTTTATACATTACAATTAGCCGATCAAGTAGGTGTCTAGAAAGGTGTCAACGGGGTTACGCCTCTGGGAAAATGAGGTTTACATTAATTAGGTTCGTGCGAAAGCACGGGGGACCTCCCTCAAAGTACCGACACTGGCCTGGCTGAAAGATTGGCGAACTTGTAGTGTGTAATTAATCCCGGCTAGTCTTTCCATTTAGGGTTTGAAGGAAGATTTGATAAAAAGCAGTGGGAGCCATCCTGATTAGATAAAATCATAACCAATCTATTCTTGCAAGAGCGCACGCTGAGTGTTTTCTTCTCTCTCTCTCCTGGTAGTGACCACATCACGCCTTAATCAAGATAATAAAACAGATTATTGACCGAACCCGCTTGTTATACTGAGCTGGGGAACGTTGGTCCCGCTCCAACTTATAATTGTTATAAGACAGAGCAGGAAATTGGGGAATACCAGATTTCCCATGCCGTCCAAACGAAGAAAATGCATATGATGCATCATCTTCGGGTGTGTTCGTTACAAAGAACTGTTTCTCAGTATCCTCTACGTCCTAGGTATTTGATACCGGATCAGGATCCCAGATATGTAATCTGTTACATAGGGCTACAGATAGGTAGAGAACTGAGAACGGGTGATAAGTTTCATGAGACAGAAAACGGGGCAAGTGTTGCAGCCAAGTCTGTTGGTCACTGTCACCCTGTATTACCAATACATTGATTCTGAACGAATGTTATTAGATACCGAACCTGATATACAAAATCATATCTGTCTCTTTATTAGTAAAGAAACGATAAAATTTTGTATTGTTGGATAATGTTTTGAACATTTCCTATATCAAAAGTTGATCGGATCAGGCACGTTATCTAAAAGCGTTGATGTTCTAAATCAAACTAAAGTTCTTAGTATACAGAACACATACAAGAGGAAGAGTTCAGAAATGAACGGATCCTTCCTGAGGTATTGTAGACTAGGTCATATCAATGCGACCCGACTAGCTGAAGTTACATATAGATGCATATTTAAATCAGTTTGAATTTACATCTTGTGAAACTCGCCAGTCATGTCACAAAGATAAGATGACCATAGCTCTGTTTATTGGAAACAGAGAAAGAGTTAATAAACTCTTGGGATGATACATGTTGATGTATGTAGGTCCCCAGTCTACACATGCCAGGACTGGTTCTTTTATACTTCATTACATTTTCTGATAATCTCTCAAGATTCAGTCGTATGTTCCTGTTGAAACATGAGTCCGAACCTTTTGAGATATTCACAGAATATAAGTTAGAAGTAGAGAACCAAAATACGGGTACAAGTATTATGTCCTTTGATGAGATCAAGGAGGAGAATACTTGTGCATGGAATTCCTGGACTATTCTAAAGGAGAATGAGATTCTCTCTTAGCATTACTCCTCCGTATACACCATAGCACGATGGTATATCGGGGCGGAGCAGATACACCCTATATGATATGGCGTGCTCCATGATGAGTACTACTGAGTTACCTTTTTCCTATTGGGTGTTATGCACTTGAGAAGTTGCATACCTACTAAATAGGGTTCAAATCAAATCAGTTGCCTACCACTCCATATAAGATATGGAATGGGAAGAGCCCATGTCTTAAGCTAGTTAAGATTTGGGGTTGTTCGGCCTATGTCTAAAAAGCAAAATCCGGACAAGCTCGAGGCAAGGTCAGTTATGTACAACTGGAAAGGTTCCAGCTATACAAGCTACAACAGATGATTTGGTAGAACCGAAGGATTCAGTAGATACCAACGAACCTCAGCCTCTCCGCCGATCTAGCAGGGTTCCTCACCCACATGAGAGATACTTCGGTTTCTCTATGACAGTGGGAGCGAGGATTGCATCATGAGATGATGACCCAACTAGCTTCGAGCTGGCCATCAGGAGTAAGACTCTGTAAGAATGGCTGGATGCTTAGCGATCTGAGATGGAATCCTTATACACCAGCAAAGTATGGACTTTGGCTGCTATATCTGAAGGGTTAAATTCCCATCAGGAGCAAGTATATCTTGAGAAGATTACTTGGTGTACATGGAAAAGTTGAGACTTTCGAAGCTAGACTTGTTAAAGGTTTTCGTCATCGACCAGGCGTGGATAATGATGAAACCTTTTCTAAGGAGCTATGCTTAAGTCCATCCAGATCCTACTTGCCACGGCTACATACCATAACTACGATATCTGGCGGTTGGGTGTCATGACTGCTTTTCTAAATAATGATTTAGAAGAGAATGTCTGTAAGTACACAACCAGAAGGCTTCGTAGACAGTGGGAGCAGCGGAAACGTGTGCAAGATGCTTTATAGGATAAAGCAGGCATCGCGGAGTTGGAACATCTGTTTTGATGAGTTAGTCAAAGAGTTTGACATCATCAAAATGGTAGATGAACCTTGTATAAACAAAAAGATAGTAGGGAGTATGGTGACGATCCTCGTAGAGTACGTGGATGACATACTCTTGATAAGGAAGGAGTTTCCTATGCTACGCTCGATCAATCTCCGCTTATCATAAAGATTCTCCATATGGGATCAAAATGATACCTCCTATATCCTGAGTTTTGGATCTATGAGATAAATTTAATTGGATGTTAGGATTCTCACTAGTTGTAGTGAGATGATATCAATTGATCCTGGGGAGAATCACTGGAAGTGTTCCAGGGTGATAAAGACGACTGATTGTCAGTCACAGGCATTGTCTATACCCTCAGTAAAGGGACGGTATGTTGGAAGAGTTCCAAGCTAGATACCGTGACATTCTAGATGATAAAGGCTGGATACATCGCTACTTAAGATGCTACCAAAGAGGCTGTTTGGGTGTATATTGGTTCATGAGATGAACTACGTTCCTACCATTGTGAGACAATGGAGTTGTGGCTTATGCCAAGGAACGCAGGTCCCATCAGTGATCCAGACATATTCTAAGGCAGAATCACCTGATCATGGAGATGGTTGATCTCCAGGGTGATCGAGGTTAGGAGAGTAGACTCAGAGGACAACACGGCGGATCCACTCACGAAGGCCTGTTCCCAGAGAGAGACTTTTATGGGATGGTTGAGTATGAGATACTACAACCACTGCTACAGATGGCCCTAGTGCAAGTGGGAGATTGTTAGTTATATGTATGCCCTAGAGGCCATTACTGTACATTGGATGTATATTGTAGTGGATGCTGGGACATATATAGGGAGGACTTTCTTGCTCGACATGATAATATGCTATCTGGTTGCTCTTTACCTTAACGTGTACAAAGATTGTCTCTCTATTACATGTTGGTGAAGCCCTTAGGATGTGTACTTGACTACCTGGATTATGATGCGGATCATACTAGTGGGGACAGGGTAGTCCATAAGTACATCCTTCAAAGTCCCTAGTCGTGGGTGTATCGAGACGGGGCATCGATATACCAGAGTAGACTAGCGTGTACCTTCTCGACCCATACAGATGGGCGATGGATGATCTCATATCCATTGGTGTTTGACATCAAAGGAGATATACGGGTGCTCAGTAGAGACTGGGTACACTGGACGGACTCGCCGAGAACTCCCAGATGGTATTATACCTTACGTCAGATGGCAGTTCTCTGGTGACACTGGTACAGAGTAGTCTGTTGACCCGAGATCGTCATAGAGTCTTGTGTGGTTCCCACTGTGCTTTGATTTCCATCTTACCACGTCCAAGAGGGCGTGCAAAACGGTGGTTTTTGGGTACAGTCCCGAGTCACATGGAGGCAATGAGCGATAGGAGGGGATTCGTCTCTCCCGGTATAGGGAGTTGATGTTGCGCTGTGTTCGATTGGCTATAACAGGAAATCCCTGGCCAGGGTTGCTGAGATTTACTGGTAAGTGTTACCAGTAGTTTCTCGAATTGTTATAGACCTCATATCGACACGACTTATCGAGCTATTGGGGTCTGACGTTTACCACCCCTAGGCAAGATATGCGACATATCAGACGATCAGACCGGACTGTACGGTAGTGTTACTGGTTGGATTCACTGGAGTGTGAGCGGGCTTGCTCGTCGATCTTCTGATCGCTCAATACCCGGGTGGCCGTTACGTTTAGCAGACCGCTTGCGGCTTGTGGGTGTTTGATATGATCATCATCTGCTGCCGGCGTATTGACGAGTCTTTAGAGTCCTACACAGAGGTTTCCTGGCTCAAGCGAAACGAAATAGGAGTGCATATGAGATATGTGCGGGACCGAAAATGATACCAGTATGTGATACTGTATTCGATTCTCGCGATATGTGACATTGATCGGTTATATGCGATATAGCCGGCATATCGGATCAAGTGTTGATTCGATAAGTTGTTACTGTTGATATTAGTCGGTTATATGCGATATGACCGGATCATTAAATCAAGTGTTGATTTAATGATTTAATGCATAATTATATATTTGATATATTACTTTGCATTAACTAGTATCGATTTACTTAAGATGGATTTTCTCACTCGGATGTACACATTGTATATGTGATATACTTTTGTATACTAGTTTGTATCATGTTTGATGATACTTGCTCACTTGGGTTTGTGTAAAGATTAATCCATGGTTATATGAATGGTTAGGGTTTTGATTATTTACTTAGTTATTTATTTATATATTCATTTTGGAAATTATTTAAGGATGGTGGCTTATTTTGTTTTATGTTGAAGCTTCTTGAAGCTTTGATCAAGTCAACCGTTCTTATCTCATCCTTAACCCTAACCATTCCAACTAACCTTGGTTTAATCTCTACACTTGACCATGGTTTACATTATGATAAGTTTTCTTTTTCTTTTGTTTTTTAATATAACTTATCATAACAATATTCATCTTCTTCTTCTTCTTGACCACTTGAAGAAAGCTTACTTCATCAATGGTGATTGATGAAGAAGAGTGAGAAATCCAAATCTAAAGTCTACCCACTTCCTATTTCTTCATCCTCTATCTCTTGCCAAGTAGTAGAGTGTGTTTCCTTCACAAGTTTTCATGGCTTGGTGAAGGTGGAGCTTGATCTAGCGATGCCTCGACGTAGATCATCTTCGGCATAGACATCGACGACCTAGCTCGCCATTTCTCCGACGAAGCCGACGCTAGAGCCCGGGAATTCATTTGGACAGTGAGGGGACTTCGTTGCGGAGCTATGGAGGTGGAGTACCGGATCTACAAAGGTTGTATTTCCGTTTAAACTTTAGTTAAGTTGTTAACTAGTTTCATTTTCGCCTAGAAATCTAGCCAACGATCCGTATTAGGGTTTCTCGGCACCCCGTATTTTTGAAATTGGCATGGTTGATGCCTTGTGAGACCCCACTAGAGTGCCTAGGAACCCTACAAAGGCCGAGCACCAGAAGCCAGCCGAAGAGTTACAACCTTTGCCCATCCCTGAGTGGAAGTGGGAACAGGTCTCCATGGACTTCATTGTGGGTTTACCCAGGACCAGTCGAGGATATGACTCTGTTTGGGTGATTGTGGATCGACTGACGAAAGCGACTCACTTCCTGCCAGTGAAGACCACTTTTGGATTTTCTCAGTATGCCCAGGTTTATATCGATGAGATCGTGCGAATGCATGGCGTTCCGACGTGCATCGTGTCCGACCGGGGCACCCAGTTTACCAGCCGATTGTGGCAGAAACTTCAGGAAGTTTTGGGCACCCGATTGAGTTTTAGCACAGCTTTTCATCCGCAGACTGACGGTCAGTCGGAGCGTACTATTCAGACTCTTGAGGACATGCTCAGAGCTTGTGTTTTAGATTTCGGTGGTAGCTGGGATCGTCATTTGCCCTTGATCGAGTTCTCCTACAATAATAGCTTCCAGGAGACGATTCAGATGGCACCTTTCGAGGCTTTATATAGGAGGAGATGTCGATCGCCTGTTTGTTGGACAGAGTTCAGGGAGAGCAGTATTTTGGGGCCGCAGATCGTACAGGAGACGACCGAGAAGATACAGCTGACTCAGGACAGGATGAGAGCAGCACAGAGTAGGCAGAAATCATATGCTGACAGGCGCCGTCGCCGTCTCGAGTTCGCCGTTGGCGATCATGTTTTCCTGAGGGTCTCTCCGATGAAGGGTGTGATGAGATTTGGGCGGAAAGGGAAGCTTAGTCCTAGATATGTTGGTCTTTTCGAGATCCTAGAGCGTGTTGGTCTAGTCGCTTATCGTTTAGCTCTTCCTCCCAGCTTTCCCGATATTCACCCCGTGTTCCATATTTCGATGCTCCGCAAGTACCTTCATGATCCTTCCCATGCGATTCAGCTCCAGAAGATCCAGGTAGAGCGCGATATTTCATTCACCGAGCAGCCGGTGGTCTTTTTGGATCGGCAGGTAAAGAAATTGAGGTCGAAGGTTTTACCGTCTGTCAAGGTCCTTTGGCGTGGCCCGAACAGTGAGGAGGTCACCTGGGAGACCGAGGTCGAGATGAGGAAGAGATATCCCCATCTTTTTGAAGGTACGCATAGTTAGATTTTAAATTCGGGGACCGAATTTCTTTAAGTGGGGGGAGGGGGGAAGATTGTAACGCTTCGAAAATCGTTTTGGCAGTTTTTCGGTAATCGGCAAAATTAGCAGTTTTTTCCGTAAAAAGTCAAAATAGGTATTTTTCATTATAGACCTATTTATACAAAATTTAGATAAGATATTACTATAAATTGGTCACTAAAATGTCACTTAAAAATTTCTAGTTAATTAAATTTTTTTCCTTATTTAATTATTTTTAATATTATTTTAAGCTTTTAAAAATACATTTAATTAGTGATAAATACAAATTTAATTGGGTAAATTACATAATTAGGAACCATTATAAACTAAAATTTAGTGTAACAAAAATTTAAGCAAACCATTTCATGTTTGGTTGTTTATGGTAAAAGGGGTTGGAAAAATGAAAAGAAAAGTTTTTTTTTTGAAAAGTTTTGATGTAACATGCATTAATTGACCTTAGATGATATTTTTTTATGGAAATTTCTACACATTTCCTCATTCTCCTCTCCCCTAAGCTTCAGGCTGAGCCTCCCTTTCCAGCAACAACCCCATTTCCCCATCTTCTTGCATCAAAATTCTTGCAAAAATCCTCCGAAATCCATAAAAATTCACATTTTTCCTTCACAAATTCAAACCAAACCATAAGCCATCCCTTCTCTAACCCTAGTTGGTCTAAAACATGGAGAAAGGAGGTGTCTTGGAGGCTAGTGCAAGCTAGGAATCAACACTTGTAAGGTATAATTCTAATCTAGTGTTTAATTGTGGTTTAAAATTTGCTAGATTTAGTAGTTGAAGTGTGAAATTTGGTTTAATTTGTTTGCTCATGATTTTCAAGAGAGGTGTTGATGTTCTAATTAGGGTTTGATGTAGGATAAGTGGGTTTAAGTTAGTGTGGTGGCTATCTAGTTGGTTAGATTAGTTGTTTGTGCGATGTAGCGATCGTTATATCGTTAAATCGCGATACTTGCATCGAAATTTCTATGTCAATGCTTACTGGTTTTTCCTAAAAATCAGGAGGTGATCAAATTGCGATATATTGGCAATACAATTAGCATGTCATACGACTATTAGTGTGTGCGAATGTGGGGTCTTGTCTAGTCGGGTTTTAGTTTTGGCGGTTGCCCCGAAATGACGACTTTAGTTAAGGTTTTAGCGATTTTCGTGTGTTTTCCGCGCACCGAGTGCACGTTATGATTAATTCATGAGCGTCGATCTTTTTATATTGTGACTTGCGTCATTTTAGGAATATGTAATCTTATATTGTGTGTCATGCAATTCTAGGATCGGTCGTGGGAACATCGGACGCGGCGCGCAAAGGCAAAGCGGTGGTTGGATCAGATTAGCGAGGCAATCAGGTGAGTAGATGTATTCATCTATGGGGGAATCGTCTGGATGGTGCGAGACGCCCCCTAGTTAGGCTTACTTTATTTCTTGCAACATATGCATTGTTACTTAGCTAACCCCCCCATTCACATTGCATACCTTTATAGCTATTCGTCTGCTAGAATTGCATAGATATCCATATACACATGTGTGATATCACTTCGTAGGACACGTACACCATTACCATTGGCTCCTGTTGCATGCGCACTGTTCATATGACACACACGCCTTTGGTAATTTCCATGCCACGAGCACTGTAGAACCTGTTTAGTTTAGTATCACCACTTGCATTATACACGATATATAAAATCGCATAGCATGTACATATCTCGCATCATCATCATACTTACATAGATTTCTAGCCACAAATCACATCGCATACCTTGATATTATAGATATTTATCATATACAACATGTTGGGTATTATGATTTTCTTGAGGATTTCAGTATTGCTGCGATTTCTGGATTTTGGGGAAAACCGCAAGAATTTAACAAAAGCTTATTATTATCATTTTTTAAAAACAAAGTTGCGGTTTTCTCATGATGTATGTATCGTCCACCATGAGTTTTCATGTTTTCTGTCGGATTTCGAGACCCGATTTGAGGAGTGGATGAACCGTCTCGGGTACATGGTGGGCCCGGTATGGTACCCCGGGGCAAGAAGATCGAGTTGTAGACGATGAGCCTGGCAGGGGAAGACTACCTACCGGTGATGTCTGGCTCGGCGGATATCCGGAGGATACCGACCGTTGTCGTAATATTTGATGATATGGGCCGATCCGTACTGACGGAGCCCGATGTATTGAGACATTGATATAGTGAGACATTGAGATAGACATACTTCCATATTTGGTGTCGCTGCTTGACACGGTTTTCAGGTGATTTCATGATGGTACTTAGCTATTGCACAGATATTTTTTTTCTAAAGTAAAGAATGCAGAATTCATAGCATTTAAAACACTTAAAGATTTAGTATTGATATTGCATACATATTCATGCATACTAGAGGTATTACATCACATCTGAACATACTTGTTGTAACGCATTTGCGTGCATTCTTACGATAGCCTTACTAGATGTTATATTCTACTCACGAGCTGGAAACTCACCCCCGTTGTGCCACAGCGTCTTGCAGGTCGGATTCATCAGCCTTGTAGTGGCGGCTTATCTCATTGTTGATTTCTTTTGCTCAGACTCGCAACATTGCTCGTAGGTGGGTTGCGAGGGCACTTTTATCTCTTTTTGTACTATTTTTGTATCTAATATTCTCTATCTACCACTTTTTATTTGTATATGCGACCTAGTGATGAGACTGAGAGATTTTTGTGTATGTGGGTTCTTTTGGGTCGAGCTCACTTGAGCCGACGTTGTGTTTTCTTATATTTTGCATTCTTTATGCTCTTTTTCTTGATATTACATATATATATTGTGTGTGGTTGTGATCCGCCTTGGGCGAAGAGCTAGCTCCCTTTTGGGGATGCTATTTCGTTATTACAGGTTTATATATCTTGTTGTACCCATTTTTGGGGATAGTATTTACAGAGGAGACTCTGCCGAAATTTTCAGAAATTTTTGATGTTTTTAAAAAGGGGTTCAATGCAACTAAATTGATTTCAAGTCGTTTCATGGAAGGTTTCCTATACTCTCTTTGGTTTTGGTTTAGATTTTCTGGGCTTTGGCTGACTTAGTTTACGTTACGCTTTTAGACGTCTCGTAATCTAAGTGCCAGTCACATTCCGTACTTTCGGGTCGTGACAATCGGGATTCTTTGTGCATATCAGATGCACTTGATATTGTTGTTAGGCACACCCGTTGCCCTTGACAGGTGTTATCGTGCACACCGTTGCACCTAGATTTTGTTTCTGTGCACATGTATGGTTCATTCATTGATTTCGATTTCTGTGGGCACCAGGTGCACGTGGCATTATTACATATACTATTGAGTATGAATTCCTTTGAACAGTACATTTTCATGATATTTACTCTTTGGTTTAGTAACCAAGCATGACTGTTCTGAGAACAATACCTAGGTGTTTTTCATGCATCGATAGTTACCGAAGCGATTTCCAAAAAGGAGCTACAATTTCAATATTTTTTTCCTATGTGTCCGAGATGACACGAAATATTTTACAAAGGAAGACCTTCTAAATTATTTTCAAAACGGCGGGACGTGTATGTTAAACAAAGGATATATATATATATATAGTTATATTTCTTACAATAAACGTCTGCTACTTGTGCCGTGATACGCGCATCATACAACGACTTAAAAAAGATTTGGCATGCATTTCTTTCAGATGTTTTGACAAGTTTACAATGATGCGTACTATGTGCATGTTATAGTTTTGATGTATATCATGTTGGTTTTCGTATTGGACTTTGGCATTGGTATCTTCACCATAACTCCGATGATTGCGTGATACTTGACGGTGTTTTGATTTTGAGTTATATACTCATTTTCATGTGCATGCATTGCGCTAGGATGTGTTTTAAGTATTGATGATTTCGGAGCCCCTACGACTTGATTGTTTTGCTGAAATATTTTAGTATTTGGGAGAGTTTTAATTTAAATTCAGGGACTGAATTTACTTAGGGAGGAAGATTTCAACATTTCAGGAAATAAAATATTATTTTAGAATTTAAATAATTAAAATAATAAAATTCAGGAATATTATTAAGTGCAAGGATTTGTTTTGATGAAAGGATATAATTATATACCGATAATTTGGAAAATATTCTGAAAACTAATAAGAATTTATGATTTGAAGGTGTTTATGTGATTTAGACATTCTATGAATTATTGTACAATTAATTTTAAAGGGGTTATTTACTAAACTCGATAAGTGTTTACTAATTTGGCATTAAATTGTTTATGCTTATGACATGCACCATGTCATGTTATACACTTGTTACAATTTTTTGAAACATGATTTCAAATCTTCATTTGTGCATGGCTTCATTTTGGTTTTTTCAATTGTTTTATAAAATAAAAAGGAGAAAAGAAAAAGGGAACTTAAAATGGGAGATATTTTTAAGTAGCATGACAAGGAGGTATGGGCTTAGGGGGGAGAGAGAGGGTGAGCGGTCTCCTTTGACATAGCTCACTTTTTTCACATCATTTTTCTTCATTCTTTTTCCCCTTCTCCTCTCCCATGGCTGCCCTTTCCCTCCACCTCCTCCACCTCCTCACTACACCCCTAAATCCACATCAAAATATCATGTTCCCTTCATTAAATATGTGCACAAGCTCACTACAAGTATGGTGGACTAAGAAAGATAGGATTTTGAGCACTTGGGGCAACTCAAGAAAATTCTTGAGTTGCCAAATAAGGTAATTCTTTCATCATTAGTGTAGTAATTGAGTTCCTTTAGCCTCTATTTTAGTTTAGAATTGATTAAGTGTAGTTTAGTGATCTTGGAAAATTCCAAGATGAAGTTTAGGGGATTCATGAGTTATGATGATGCTATTGAGTGTAATTGGTGACTACAAACCCTTTGGTGTTATAACCTAGATCAAACCAGTGACTAAACCCAAAACTTGAATTAGATGTTTCAATGTCGGTTTTGTGTATAAATTGTGCTTACAGGGAATCTGGAGTGACCTGAGACCATTACAGGAAAAACTAGCAACCCTATTGACCTAGATTTAACACTAGAAGACCACCATGAAAGTACGAACCCAAACAGAGCATCCATGGCCGAGCAGGCCGGAATTTTGGCTATTGTCGCTGGGTCAATTGTGGGTAATGGTGTCTAGGTTTGTTCTGTAGCTTACATACGCCATATACTACTCCACTGTACTGCTTGTTTTCCCCCAATTCACCTGAGACTAAATCTGGAACCATTTTCTTAAGTTGTTGTTTTGTTGTGTGACTTTTAGTAACTTGAAACTTTGGATATTTCATTTTGTCTCGGTCACTTGACGTTTGTACGTCGATATCGAGAGTTGTTTGGTTCTTTTGCATGCATAGACCATAGGTTTTAACCTATGTGTGATTCGTGTGCCGTTTTGATTTTCGTGCGCGATTTCCGTTTACGATACTATGTGTATATATATGTAGGCACCCTCATGTGGATTTCGGATAACAAGGAGGAGCATGGCGATATCGACTTCGGCAAGCAAGGATCAAGGTGAGTAGATGTATATCTACGGGGGAAGTCGGGTGGATGGCGTATAACACCCCCGCAGTTTCGTAGTGTAGCATGCGAATATATATATAAATATATATATTGTGAGATGCGAATAATTAGCAAAAAGGCTTTAGGAGATCATGAGTTAGTTTTAGCATAATTAGAAGATAGTGCTTTTAGTTTAGTTCTTAGTTGCGAAACCCTAGAGTAAAAGTTGATACACACACGCACACGTTACATGATTATGGGTGTGTATATGTGTGTGTGTGTGTGTGTGTGTGGATGCGTTGGTACGTGTGTGTGTATATATACACACACACACACATACATACATACATATACGTATACACGGGTGATGAGGATAGTATATGATACTTGGAGGTGAGTCGATATGATCGGGCATGATACCGTGAGATCGGTTACGTGATTTGGGTCGTGTTATGATATACGACATGATATTATAGTGGATTGATGGGCGATGTGTTTTATTCACACGCGGATATATTTTTGATGATATTGGTATGTTCTAGACTTTAGAATGGTACCCCTAATTCAGGATATTATGATGATGATACCATATGAATAATGAGGTATATGTGATATTTGACCCATACCCTGATTTTGGGATGCCGTACGATGGATTTTACCGTACGAGGTATAAATATGATGATTGATCCGCACTCTTGACTCGAGAATGTCGTATTATATATTTTACCGTACGTGACGCTATTGAGGCGGGATCGCCGACTACTAGAGATATCGACTCGTATTTTAGGTGGATTTCTTACCCTTTCAACTAGTTCTTTAGTTTAGTCATTTTAGTTGATTAGAAAGAGGTTGGACCAGGCTCGAGTCATACATATTTTCAAAACTAACGAATCGTGAGTATTTTCAAAAGACAGCTCGAGGGATATTACGGATTTTTCAAAGTATGTACCTTTTTCTTAAAAACACCGTAGCCCCTATTTTCTAAAAACCATGATTAGTGCTATTTCAAATGCCAAGACCGTATGACTCGTATATAGAAATGTATATTCTTCAATGTTGCGTTTACTATTCATTCTCCGTTATATTCATGTTCTCATTGCATAACACGTTTATACATGTGTTTCCTTAACTATTATGATATCGATTGTTAGGACACCAGCACCATTACCGATGATGTGTATGTCCACGGACACTTGCTTGCCGGCTCACACACATCATCATCGGTAATTTCCATGTCACGTACACTTTAGAGAACATTACTTCATTGATATAACTTGCTAGCTGATAGTTTCAATATATGATCACTGTGCTAGTTTAGATATTGCATTCTTTACTTAGATACCCATGCATATGTATATTCATTTGTCATGCAAGATTATGGGGCTTTATGCTGGTAATTTACTGTTTATTGACTCTCGATTTTGGGGTTTCGGATTTTCCATGAGATTTCTGGATTTGGAGAAACCGCAAGGATTTTATGAACTCATTATCATTTCTAAACATAGAAATTTGCGGTTTTCTTGTGATATGATGTGAGAGGTGTCCACCATGAGTTTTCTTGGCTCTTGAGCAGTATCATACACTCGATTTGAGGAGGATGATGAATCGTCTATGGGTGCATGGTGGACCTGGTGCGGTACCCCGGGGCAAGATGGTCGCGGATGATGGCATTGAGTCCGGCAGGGGAGCACTACCAACCGGTTATTTATGACGCGGTGGATATCCGGAGGATACCGACGTAGTCTTGAGATTTGATAATATGGGCCAGTCTGGATTGCCGGAGCCCGAGATATAGAGATTTGATGATATGGGCCAGTCCGGATTGCCGGAGCATGAGATATTGAGATATTGAGATATTGGGATATATATTTTGTGTCGATACTTGACACGAATTCTCTGTTGATTTCATTGATGATACTTCGGTTTTTACACAAAAATCTCACTGAGATAAGAAAACAGTTTTCTCGTACAAGATATATTTTACTTTCATACATCATATATATGACATGTTGCTACCTGAGGCACTGACACGAGCACTTGGTATTATACTCATGTTTAGATGATTACATTTGCTATTATTAGATGTTTCAGGTTATATTTTATGAGGATATTATTATATGACCTAGGAGAGAGTCATACATCCGATTTCTTCTTGGTGATATTTTCTACTCACGAGTTGGCAACTCACCCCCATTGTGCCACAGTTTCTTGCAAGTTTGGCCGTACAGGTTTCGTTGCGAATTGTTGGCACACTTTTTCCTTCCGGGTGATTGCTTTGGTAGGTGGGTTCACTTGCATCGTGACCACCGTTGTACTTTTATTTATTTTGGTTGTATTTAGTAGACTCCATCAATCAAACTTGTATATTTGATAGACTTAGAAGACCAGTTGTATATTCTTTCAACCTTAGAGTCGCGCGCTTTTATTATTATGGTTCTTCTCTGGTTTTCTTGAGGATGTTGGTTTCTTTCTGAGTTTTGATTTGGAGTCATCCTTGTCACTCTGGAAGCTGGAGTCGGCGAAGGCCTCAATCTGAAGGTCTTTACTGTCGTACTCCAAGAACATCTTCTTAGTCCTTCTCAGGTACTTAAGAATGTTCTTAACTGCTATCCAGTGCTTCTCCCCAGGGGTTGACTGATACCTGCTTACCACGCTCAATGCGTAAGCAACATCTGGTCTGGTACACAACATCGCATATATTATAGATCTTATTGCAGAAGCGTAAGGTATAATACTCATGCGATTCCTTTCCAAATCAGTCTGGGAGACACCTCTTTGGAGAGGGTGATCCCATGACAAGCCGATAGATTACCGCGCTTGGAATATTCCATACTAAATATTTTTAGTATAGTGTCAATGTACCTGGACTATGAAAGTCCCAACATCCTCTAAGATCTATCACGATAGATCTGGATCCCCAGAATGTAGGAGGTATCACCCAGGTCTTTCATGGAGAACTTCTATGACAAGAATCTTTTGACTGATGGTAGCATAAGAATGTCATTTCCAACCGAGAGAATGTCATCCACGTACAAGACGGGAAATACTATAGTTCTTGCTACAATCTTACTATAAATGCATGGTTCATCTAGATTTTTGATAAAGTCAAATTCTTTGATCGTCTCATCAAAGCAAATGTTCCAACTCTGCGATGCCTGTTTTAATCCATAAATGGATTTAAGCAACTTGCACACTCTTCCGCTGCTCCCACTCTCTATGAAACCTTCTGGTTGATCCATATAAATACACTATTCCAAATTTCCATTTAGAAAAGCGGTCTTTACATCCATCTGCTAAATTTCATAATCATGGAAGGCAGCAATAACAAGTAGGATCCGAATGGATTTAAGCATAGCCAGTGGAGAAAAGGTTTCATCATATTCCAAGCCAGGCCTTTGACGAAATCCTTTTGTTACAATTCTAGACTTATAGGTTTCAACCTGTCCATCTGCACCAATCTTCTTTCTGAAGATCCATTTGCAGCCTACGGGTTTTACCCTTTGAGGTGCAATGTCCAAAGTCCAAATTTTGTTGGTGTACATGGATTCCATTTCGGTCCGCATTGCATCCAGCCACTTTACTGAGTCTCTGCTCGTAATGGCCTGCTGGAAACTAGTTGGCTCATCATCATTGATTATGCAATCCTCTCTATCCATGTCTACGAGAAAACCGTAGTATCTCTTGGGCGGATGAGACTGTCTACTAGATCTGCGGAGTGGTGCAGGGACGTCCGGTTCTTTTGAAACTTTTGGTTCTACCATGCTTTCAGTAATAAATTATGGTTCTGGAATTTCTTCTAGTTCTATTGTGCTCCCACTTATTTCTTTTTCAAGAAATTGAGTCTCTAGAAAGTGGGCATGCCAAGAAACGAAAAATTTTTGTTCCTCTGCTTAATAGAAAAGATACCTCCTGAAGTTTCTTGGGTATCCCACAAACTTACACAGTACTGATCGTGCCTTGAGCTTATCCGCATGCTGCTTTTTGACAAAACTGAATATCCCCATATCTTAAGATACTTAAGATAGGGTTTCTTCCCACTCCACATTTCATATGGTGTGGTAGGCACAGATTTGGTAGGAACTTTTTTCAAAAGATATGCAACAGATTCTAGTGCATAATCCCAGATGGATCGCGGTAACTCAGTGTTACTCATCATGTAATGTACCATATCTAATAAGGTGTGGTTCCGCCTTTCTGATAAACCGTTGTGTTAAGGTGTGTATGGATGAGTAAATTGAGAGAGAATTTCATTCTCTTTTAAATAATTCAGGAACTCGGCACTTAAGTATTCACCATCTCGATCAGATCGAAGTGTCTTGATACCTTTGCCTATTTGTTTTTCTACTTCATTCTTGTATTCTTGGAACTTCTCAAAAGCCTCGGATTTATGTTTCATCAAGAATACATTTCCATACCTTGAGAAATCATCCGTAAAAGTAATGAAGTAGGAATAACCACTTCTTGCATGTGTAGACATTGGACCACACACGTCGTTGTGTATGAGTCCCAAGAGCTCGGTGGTTCTTACTCCGTGTCTAGTGAACGGAGTCTTTGTCATCTTTCCTTTGAGACATGATTGACAAGTTGCATAAGACAGATATTCAAACGGATCCAAATATCTCTCTTTATGTAACTTCGTCAACCGTATTTCATTGATGTGATCTAGTCTACAATGTCATAAGAAAGCTAGATATATTTCTGAAGACTTTCTTTTAAGTGTGTTCTGGACATTAAAAACCCGGTGTTGATTTAATACGTATATACCGTTGTCTAGTGTACCTGATTCAATCAAACCATGATTAAGGTGAATGTTTATAACATTGCTTATAAATGTAAAATCATAACTTTCTTTAGATAATAAAGCTACAGAGATGATGTTACATGTCAAACTTGGTACACAAAAACAGTTACACAAAACCAAAATGTGTCTACTTGTCAATCCTAGGTGATATTCCCCTATGAAAACAGTATACACGCTTGCTCCGTTAGAAACCCTAAGGTTCATATCACCTATTTTCAAAACTCTATGGCTTCTCAATGCCTGCAATGAATTACAGATATGAGCTTTTGAACCTGTATCCAATACCTAGGAAGTAGAGTTGATTGACAGACAGTTTTCAATCATAAACACACTTGAACCCGAAGTCACAACTTACTTCGAATTCTGGTTCTTGGCTTTCCAAGCCCTGTAGTCCTTCTTCCAATGACCTTTCCTGTGACAATAGAAGCATTCCTCTTTATCTACTGTTGGCCCCCCAACTTTTGCCTTGCCCTTTCCCTGTACCTTACTGACACCGCCTTTCGGCTTGGTGGGGGCCTTCTTCTTCTTCTTCCTCTTGGCTTTCACCTTAGATTTAGAGGAAGAAGGTTCCCTAATAAGCAGAGTGGATATCTCTCTGGTTTTCTTTAGGGTGCTCTCTGCACTCCTCAACATGTTGAGGAGTTCTGGAAGTGTAACTTCCTTCTCTTGATTGTTGAAATTCAATATATACTGGGCATAGGTAGAGGGGAGGGACTGTAGAATCAAGTCTGTATACAGCTCGTTCTCCAACGTGGTCCCAAGGTCCGCGATCTCTTCAATATAACTGATCATCTTAAG
The DNA here is from genome assembly GCA_030015575.1 of Agapanthus africanus. Taxonomy (NCBI): domain Eukaryota; kingdom Viridiplantae; phylum Streptophyta; class Magnoliopsida; order Asparagales; family Amaryllidaceae; genus Agapanthus; species Agapanthus africanus. Next base: position 752,981,422 of record CM057339.1, read on the forward strand.
AACGCGGTCCCCTACAGATGACCCGATAGCCAACCTCGCCTGAAATAATTTCTTCGAGGTCTCGTATCTTGCGATACGAGATTGCTCTCAATATAAATCCTTGGTATGGAAGAAGATGGAAGCTAAGTCTATCTTCTCGTGCCGCCTCTGGTGTTCATTATCCATAGAGGCCAGCATGAGATACTTGGGTTTCGCACAGTCTAATTCCCATGTCTTATGGATCTCAATATCCGCGACGGTGGAATCTAGACCTGGGACAGCGGGGGCTTTGGTAGTAAAGAGGTAGCCCAGCTTGTCATAGGTAATGACCATCTCGACATTTCTTAGCCAATTTTTATAGTTTGACACTGTCAATATATTTTTATCTAATAGTAACTTAAGCCCAGTCATTTTGGTCGCTGCAATTAGGAGAGAGAGAAAAAACACTCAGCATGATACTATTGCAAATTTAGATTGGTTATTAGTTTATCTAAACATGATGGATCCCACTGTTTCCTCAAATCCTCCTTCAAATCATAAAAGAAGAATTAATCGGGATTAATCGCACCCTACAATTCTTGCTTAACCTTTCGGCCAGGCTAGTGTTGGTACTTCGAGGAAGATTTTACAATGCTTTCGCGATGTTCCTTAATTGAATAACCTCTTTTTCCTGGAGGCGTAGCCCCGCTAACACCTTTCTAGACACCTACTTGGTTTATAGTATTTATTGTAAAGTGAAAAACTCTCTCGAGGAGTAATAAAACTCACGGTGGGATCGGGATCCAACTATCATTGTGTGACAATTTTGAAGGAATCCTACCAAAATCATCACTCCAGATGGTATGCAAAACTAGCAAGTTTCCTTTTCCTTTGAAACTCCCGATATGGATTTTTTCCACAGGCGCTTATGACCTTGACGAAGACCAAAATATCATAAGATGCAAGTCAAGTTCTACCTGTCATTGTCCAGGTTAATCTGAACCCATTCGTACAAACACTTGACGAAGGCCAAAATAGTTGTACGCCTGTCCCAGATTAACGTATCTATCTATGCTACAGATGAATACCCAGCAGCTACCAATCACTATGCCTTGGCGAAGGTCAAAATACATAGCTTGGATACTACTAAATACCGATCTGAAATGACGGAGGGCTACGGCTGGTTTTGGCGAAAACCGTGAACGTAATGAACTTGATATAGTTGAAGGAACCATGATAGCTTTTAAAAGGAGTGGTTTAGGCTATGCATTTAAAAGTTATTTTTAAAGAAAACCGAGTGGTTTTGAAATTGTTCCTACGATTTAACTTTGGTTTGTTTTCTTTGTATTAAACAATATTAATGATGTCCCATCATTTAATCCTATCATTGCAGAAAGAAACGAAAATAGAACGTACGCTTATGCCATCCGCATTTGCCATGGGGCCCCGTCATGCACCGTTAGGTTACTTAACTAACGGCAGAGCGGGGGCTGGACTAGCGCGGATGGAAAACATAAACAACGTTATATATATATATGTGTGTGTATATATATATATATAATTATATATATATATATAGCCATTCGTCTCACGCAATAATATCCATTCCAGATCACAGATCACAGTAACACAGATGAATATATTGGATATACTAGGTGTCACGCCCCGCATCCAAGTGTACGGTAAAGAGACGCGACGAGGCCGCCACGTATTTACTCAGAAGTAAACACGCTAAGCGTAACTAAGCAATATAATAAAGTACAAAAGAAAATGACAATAGATGTAAATGAACAACAACTTTTATTGATTAAATATTCTTTACAATTCAACTGGAAAGTAAAATACAATACTGGAAAGCTATGCCTAAACAATGGCATGTACTGAAAGTAAAAGTGAGTACAAGTAAAGCCTAGTGGTCGTGCTGCTCAGTGGTATGCTCCAAGTGCTCTTGGCTGGTTTCGAACTCTTCAGAGTTGGGTCCTCCTGACAACATTCCGAAGAAAGAAGAGAAATAGGAATGTCGTCAGCGAACAATCGCTCGGTAAGTCCCAAAGAGATAAAAATGGAATAGACAGATAAGAGGATATAACTAGTATAATATTTGATTGTTATGCTAACGCAGTTGTTTGTAGCTTGATACATTATATGCCAGTATATACGAGAGGAGTCCAACCTACACCGTGGACTATGGTAACCCGTAGTACAAGGCTCCGTCGATAAAACCACAGAACAACAGCAATGGATGTATAGTTTAATGACCATCTCATGCCACTTTTAACACATTCCGTGCCAGTCTACCCCTTTAAAACCCCGTAATGTATTTTGTATTGATTTGTATTGTTTTGTTTAATAGATGTACGACTTGTCGAAACCATGATATCATGTAAATGGAATGGATATAGGCGGATAGTCATGTAAATAGAGTATATCCATGGTTTGGTTCGGTCAAGTCATGTTTATGTTGATATAGATTGAATTCTGGTATAAACGGATTCATGTTGAATGGGAGTTATATTTGAATCATATTCAAGAATAGATTGATTGATTGATTTCAGATTAGACTGAGATTCTGTCTGAGTCAGACATTTTAAAACGAATTGAAGTCCTTGATTAGTTTTGGAGTTATCGGTAACTGCTGCACATGAACGACAGGATTTGTGTCATTTTCCAAGACAATTACAGTATTGATAACACCGTTTTTAGTTTGTCTACATTAGATAGGCAAGCACCCATATTCTCCGGCTCCCTGAGGCTCAAGAGAACTGGTCCCGCTTAAAACTATGTTTACTAGGGATCTTATTGTAAATTAATATAACTTGAGGGGGGTTTTACGAAAAATAGTTTGATATATTTTCAAAATAAACCTCAAGTATTTATTTATCGTCTTTAGGGTTTTCATATTTGTAATTTTTATAAAATGAAATATTCTAGTGGATATAAACCTAACTTTGAATAGCATATGGTAGTTTCTTGTAATTTGACTTGTATTGAAAGTGATGGTATTTTCATGATCTTTTGTGATTCTTTTCTTTTGATTAGAAAACATGGAATATATATTATATTTAAAATAGATATTTTGATAATATATATATATAATAAAAATAGAATTTATTTATTAAATAGAAATCACGTTTTCTTAAAAATTGAAATAAGAATTCCATTGAAATCGAATGCTCCGTGAGGAGCTTTGCATCTCACTCTACTAGTCCCGAGAATGTGCGATAACCCTGTTGCGCTACGGCAGCGCCCCGGCCATCTATTCGAGGCCAAAATGCGGAATCAAAATTTTCTTTACTTTTAAACTGGCGCTACCGCGGACAAAATACCCGGATCGTAACCATTAACCGATACTAGCTAACTAGAGATGGGGTGAGAGATATACCGAGCGATCCGTGTCCTTCGGTCTTCTCGTCGTCGTCCCGATCTCCCGCGGAATCACCATTCGTCGTTTTCTCGTCGGAAAGGGGCACCACGTAGCCGGATTCTTTTACGGGCTCCCACCTCTGGACCGAGGCAACTCGGGCGCGAAGTTGGCTAGCCGACACGTCCAAGGGTACTGTAGGTTGTAGTGTAGTGGCTTGTCTCTTTGGGGTTTATGTTGCCATTAGGTGATGGAAGAATCAAAGAACTTTGGAGAGGGGTTTATGATTTTGGAGCATACAAATGAGATGATCTAATTTCCCTCATACAAAATGTGAAGCCTCTCTCCCCTCATACCAAATGTGGCCGGCCCCCCTTTTTGATCAAATGGTGGAGGAATGAACAAAACATGATGGGAGGTGATGGTAGGAAAAGCAAAGGGGTGACCACACCAAATATGATGATAACAATGTCAAATCCAATTCAAATCAACTCTAATCTCAATAAAGCAAGCCATCATGAAAAAGCAAAGATGCTTAACCTTTCATAATGCCATAAATGCAAGAAAACCCATTCCACAATAAGTTATTTGCAAACCTGCAAATAGCCCCTCCATCGGAAAAGTCCGGCCGCGAAAGAACAAAGGAAAACCGGACGGAACGGAATGCAAACTGGCAACTTCAAAAACCGATCCCGTAATAAATTACAGGAAAACCCCGCTTCTGCATATACATGCCCGCATTTGTATTCCCACTGAATACAAATGCAAAGAGACAAAATCTACACTGTTTAATACTAGGATCCGGCTTAAACCAAAGCCGGCTAGTAAAATCCGTCCGATTACGATCCGTGCAATACCGCACGTATCTGATCGAACCCTGCCATATCTCCATACGACCTCTACAGTGTTTCGCCCGAAACTTGAGTAACTGTCTGTGTGGGGGACTCTAAAGACTCATCAATACTATGGTTGTGGATTTAACCACTAGCACGTCAGAGGTATTAGCCATACGTAACGGGCTACCAGCTATTGACCAAAAGGGACGTCGATGAGCGAACTCATCCTGACACCCTATTGAGCCTGTCAGTGACAATATCCGTACAGTCCGGTCCGTTCGTCTATGAGTATCGCATGGCGGGCCTAGGGAGTTGGTAAAAGTCAGACCCCCAAAAGCGGTACAAGTCGTGTCGGAGTGTAGCCCAGAACACCCTGAGATACTACTGGAATACCTACCAGTAAATCTCCTGCCTCGGCCGAGGGCTTTGTATAATGGCTCTCCTAGACACAGCGCGACCTCACCCCCAATACCGGGAGAGACGAACCCCTGCAGATCCGCTCACTGCCTCCATGTGGCTCGGGACTGTACCCAACTAAAACCTGTTTGCACGACTCCATTGAGCCGTGGTAGGGTAGTAATCAAAGCACAGTGGGAACTCACACGAGACAAATGACGATCTCAGGTCGATGAACTAACCTGCACACATGTCACCAGGGAACTGCTATCTGACGTCTGGCATAATCCCAACTAGCAGGTTCCCGGCGAGTCCTGTCCGGTGTACTCATAACCCAATGAGCACCTGTATACATCTTAGGTGAACCAACTGATACCAGTGGCTTGTGAGACCGGCCACCGCCCCTCGTCGGGGTCTCGACTGTATACACTAGTCTACTAATGGAGTATCGATGCCCAGTCTCGAAACTCCCACGACTAGGGACCTTTTAAGGATGTGCTTATAGACCACCAGCTCCCACGTATATGATTGCCCTCATACTGTTGGCAGTCAAGCAAGAATCCTAGGGGCTCTATCAACGTGTAATAGCGACCTGTCAGGTCACCTAAAGCAGCACACGATGATAAAGATAAACCAGGTAGCATACTATCATCTTGAGTAAGACTGTCCTACTGGGACAGGTCCTCCCTCAATCATTGCAATCACGTGCCTGTGATCTAATAATTGACTCTGAGGTCACTATCTTCAACAATCTCCCACTTGCACTCAAGGCTAATTATTGCGATGTCGCATACTCACAGCCCGTGTGATACCGAACACCCAACTCCTCTACTAGTCAGTCTCACAAATCTCGTTTGCAAAACTATTGCGTTCGAGGAATAGCCTCAGTGAGTGGATCCGCTGTGATGTTTCTTTCTATGTCTCTCTATATCTCAAGTTCGTGGAGAAAGCCATCTCCCGACATGAGCAATACCTGTCTTGGAATGTCTGGATGTCTGATGGGACCTAGTTCATAAATGAACTCCAAATCCAAACTTCTTAGACTGTATCGTCAACTGAACTTAATCAGTATCCTGCGCCATGCCTTCTCTCAGTATCCACCTGGACCACCTGTCCAAAATAGTGCCCCTCATCAGAGGGAAAACTATAACTCTGACAGTCACTCTGTCATCCAGGTCACCTTGGAAGCCTGGAATGATAACTGTCTCCCGAAGGAGAAAGCTGCTATCATATCCCTAGAACATCAACTTATGTTCTAAAACTGCTTCCGACTGTTTCTCCAGGATTGGATCAATATCAACTTATTGCACTTACTGCAAGAAGAACATCTGGTGTGGTACTTAACATCTCATGATTGACTCAATTGCCTAAGCAAGTGATCTGCCAATCATGCACATCCCTCTCTACTTTAGTTTATAAAACAGCTTTAGAGAGGGTGACTCCATCACCTGCAGGTACACTACCGTGCCAGGAGTCGTCCATTCTAAATACTCATAGAATGCTGTCAAAGTACACAGATTGGGAAACCACCCAAATCTAGATCTAAAACCATAGATCCAGTAACCAGAATGTCAGATATAATATCCAAGTCCTATATGGAGAAACCACTGTGTGACAACCAAAGAATAACCGATCGTAGTATAGGAATATCACTTCCTACTCTGTGTATGTCATCCAAATACCAGGACATTACACTCTACTACCTCCTTAACAGATGAAATAAAACCTATGACTTCACATCAGAAATAGATGATCTATCTCCGCTATATCTGCTTTAGTCTATAAATAGACATAAGCCATCTGTCCACCAATGCTTCCGCTGCTCCCACTGACTACGACAACCCTCTGGCAGAGTCATATAGACGTACACTTCTAAAGCTAGTTTAGAACGACGCTATACTCATCCTCCTGCCGGGTCTCACAGTTTGGAACAACAGCAATGGCAAGTCTGGGTAAACAAGAACCTCCCTGCCACCGTCCTTGAGCATACCGAAGTACCTCTCGAGTGCCTGAGGTTACCTACCATATCCGCGGAGTGGCCAATGGAATGTCAAACCAGATTGAATCTTTAGGTTCTAATCAAATCTTCAGTAATCGTTTGCGGTTCTGGAATCACTTCCAGTTCTACCATACTCCTACTACTGTTTTCTGAAAAAATCCATTTTTAATTAAAACTGTGGCGAGTTAAGAACAATATCACTATTGATCTTCCAGATGGTAGAAAGTCAACCCTCGTCATAGCCTGGGTCAATCCACAAACAGCCATTACAGAAACGTGCCTTGAGTTGTCCAGTGTCTGGTTTTAAGCATAAGCCAGACAACTCCCTGTACCTTATCAATGTCAAGATATGAACTGTTCTATATCCAATATAGAAACAGAGGCACTAATTTAATTAGAACTAGATTCAAATCATGCAGCTGTCTCCAGTGCATGTTAAGCAAATGGAGAGAGGCCGATCAGCGTTACTCAACTTAAGAATACTTCCAATTATGAGTAACCTGAAAGAGAAGCATGTTCCCTTAATCATTACTATCAACTGAATACCATACACAAGTATCTACATTTTCGATCACCTTGAAGAATCCCGATACTTGCAATATCTGGTTCTCTACTTTATTCATATACCCATAACTTCTCAAAACTTAGACCTTGCATTTCTACGAAACACCTGTCTAAGAACTAGAGAAGTCACAAGTAAACAGAATATAGTACGAGGACCAACCCCTCTGTCCTAATGGACACTGGACAATATACAATACTCTGTATAAGTCCCTTGAGTCTAATAACTCATTCACTGTGTGTCGTAGGTTGAAAACTGTACTTATGGTTAAGAAGAATTACACCGCTGTTCAATGCTCCTTACCTAACCATCCACTGATATAGGTAAATGTCATAGACATAATTTCAAAAAGGTATATCTCACTCTATAAAAATAGACGTACAGATATATCAATTTGAAATTGGTGCATAGCAACGGATATTCAAAACCAAATATCTGCCGACCGGCAAACAACCCAGGTGACTTCCTCAAATATCACCAATTACAACGAATTTCGATATAATGAGGATGATCACCCAATTCCCAATAACTTGCTCCCACTCATCATCTGTAAAATCCATACAGATGTGAGAATCATACCTGGTAAATACATACCCTGGAGCAAGTGTCTAATCGGGAAATCAGTTTTCTTTTAACAGTACACAGTGAAAATGAAACATTGAAATGTTTCGATGGGGTATCCTGGTATTCCTAGTAATGCCTCTTCCATTATCCAGATTCACAACTATAACCGTATAATCCTTTGCCATGTCTCCAAATCCCTTTATATGTCTTTAGTCATTACCTTCTGTACACCCCTTTAGGCCAAATGGTTTTCTTCCTTCCCTACCGTTCGGCACCAGCCTATGGTTTAGAAGAAAACTATCCAATAAGCATAAAGGGTGTACTGTCCTAATCCTAGGAGCACTCGCAATGCAAGAGAAGGTGAAGATAAAAGACAACCGAATGAACCTTATTCCTATTTCTCCTGAACCAGGATCCATCCCCGAACTGGAATAAGTTCCCTTCGAGTTCGTATATAACCATACGATGGATTATCCAATAAACTTGGGATCTTCGTAGTGATACGGAGTGTCCTAGAGAAATACAAAGGTGATTTAGGATTGGCGAAGAAATACTTGGTTTGGTCATGAATAGCAGTCGCAATTTACTTTGCTCTCTTACTAATCCCTTGCTTTGTCTTAACTTAATACCTTCTGTACACCGTTTAGGCTAATTGGCTTTCTTCATTCCCCACCGTTCGGCACCAGCCTAAGGTTTGGAAGAAGACTATCCAATTTGCGTAATAGGTGTACTATCTCCTAAACCAAGGAGTACTCGCAACTTGAGAGAAGGTAAAAGGAAAAGACAACTGAATAGTCTTATTCGTTTTCTCCAGAACAGGAAACCATCCTCGAACTCCTTCGAGTTCGTATATAACCATACGATGGTTTTGTCCAATGGAAGTGGACGTTCGTAGTAATACGGGGTGTCCTGGAGAAAAAAGGTAGAAGTAGGAGTGGCAAAGAGGTTTGCAACTCTGACAATCCAAAAGCCAGTGTTAAGAAGGTTCGGTCAACTTGGTCACTGAGTCATAGTCTAAGGTCGGGTCAATGGTCGCTGCCAAAGAGAGAGAGAAAAGAAACACTCAGCGTGCACTCTAACCTAGATCAGAATGGTTATCACTTTATCTAATCAGGAAACCTCCCACTGTAACGTCAAATTCTTCTCCAAACCTGAAAGAAGAATTAGCCGGGATCACCCGAGGAGTAAACCAACTCATCAGTGGGAATCGAGATCCAACTATCATCGCATGATAACTTGACGGAAACCACTCAAGTCACCACACTCCAGAAGGTATGCGCATGCCTGGCAAGTTTCAGTTTCTTTAGAAACTCCCGATGTGTGTTTTTACCCCAAGCGGTTTATGACCTTGACTAGGTCAACAAACCATAAACCGCCAGTCAAGTTCAACCCGTCATTATTCTGGATTGCATTAAACCCACCCGTACGTGCCCTTGACTAGGTCAACAAGGCCGCACGACTGTCTTAACCAATCCCACTTATGCAACAAACAAGTACCACTTAGCTACCGAACACTACGTCTTGACTAGGTCAACAAACGCAGCACGAATACTAAATAATACCTGTAGGAAATGACGGAGGGATACGGCTGGTTTTTGGCGAAAAACCTTTAACGTAATGAACTTGATATCGTTGAAGGAACTGCATAGTTTTTATAAAAATATTGTGACGAAAGCCTTGCTAAAGTGGTCACTCCCGGTGAAGGGATCTCGGCTCTTTCCCCGTAGAATGAGGTGCAGGATATTCCAACTGAATACCACGATGCAAAGCAAAAGTAATCAGCTATAGTGAAGTTATTGTCCTGACGCAAACTTTTGTCCAAGGGGTCACTCCCGGTGAAGGGATCTTGGCCCTTGCCTCGTCAACTGAGGAGCAGGATATTCCAACTGAATACCACGATGCAAAACAAAAGAGAACGCCCTTGCAATAACAGCTTTTTGAAAAATGTTCCAACAACATCAGAATAGGTTTGTTTAGCTTGCATTGATCTGAATCAACGCAGTCCCATCAATTGATCACACCAATAAAGAATGAAAATAATGATGTACGTATATGCCATCCGCATTCGCCACTGGGTCCCGTCATCACCCGTTAGGTTACTTAACTAACAACAGAGCGGGGACCGCGGATGCAAAACATATACAACATCTACTAGTATATATAATATATAATTTTCGCTCAAGGCGTGATAAAATGCAACATCACATAAATGTACAGCATCACAGAACAAAATAGATATCTGGGATCCCCGGGTTTCACAGAGCCGCTGCTGAAACCCGACGTTCCCCTGGTCGTGTGGATAGCCTGTGCAATGAAAATCCTAGACCCCTACGGGCGCGGCAAGTCACTCGCCAAAACCTGAAGCGAGGTAGCCCCCTTCAGCAACGTGAATGGACCATCCAGCACTTCACGGAATCCGGTAACTTGGGCACCCCTCCTGGGTCAATCCTATACCCCCTATGAGTGCGGCGAATAGCCCGCCAATTCTAGAGTGAAGCCCCCTCCGTCTCAATGCCATGAGATGCGGGCCCGTTGCCCTCTAGAACCCGGCTATCCGTGCACCCCTCCGCGGGGTAATCCTAGTACAGAAAGTAAAATATACATACAACGAGTACATCGATCGCAACCTGGTCGTGCCCCAAAAGAATAATACAAACAGGCAGTGACGGCAGTCCATATGTCGGACGCTCGTCCCGCAATATCAAATGTACAAAATACTAAAAAACTGTACTAATACTGCAACCAGGCTATCCCCCACGACCGATCCGCAACAACACAGCACAATCACAGAACATCAACGTGAATGTCATGTTCGCAAATCCGTCTAACCGGGCTATAGCAGTTAGACAGGATTTACCGATCAAGTGACATTCACGGTCGCAGATATAATGTAAATACTGTGAACTAATGTGTTTAAACTTTTCGATCGATCAAATTTTATCAAGTGGGTCCCTAAGCATTACTGTAGCACATAAAGAAAATCTGGGCCCAAAAAGAATACACCAAAACCCTATTTCCACCCCAAAAGCCCACTGCAAAAATTTGGTGCGTTGACAAGTCAAAAGCGCGGCGGAACCGCGGCCCGAGCATGGGTTTGGCCGCGGTTCCGCGACGGTATGGTGAGATTTCGCGACCAAATTTTCACAGATTGCTTATATTTCCATGCACAGTAATCTGCAACAACCTGAAAAATTTTTGGAACCCAAAAAATTTCGACAGAAACTGTGAATTTTGAAAACGCGGGTTTTGGAATTTTGTTCGATCGAAGATGTAAACACACCTGACAAAGCTAGACTAGGTTAATGGCGTGGCTCTGATACCATGTTGCACCACGGCAGCGCCCCGGCCGTCTATCCGAGGCCAAAATGCGGAATCAAAATTTTCTTTACTTTTAAACTGGCGCTACCGCGGACAAAATACCCGGATCGTAACCATTAACCGATACTAGCTAACTAAAGATGGGGTGAGAGATATACCGAGCGATCCGTGTCCTTCGGTCTTCTCGTCGTCGTCCCGATCTCCCGCGGAATCACCATTCGTCGTCTTCTCGTCGGAAAGGGGCACCACGTAGCCGGATTCTTTTACGGGCTCCCACCTCTGGACCGAGGCAACTCGGGCGCGAAGTTGGCTAGCCGACGCGTCCAAGGGTACTGTAGGTTGTAGTGTAGCGGCTTGTCTTTTTAGGGTTTCTGTTGCCATTGGGTGATGGAAGAATCAAAGAACTTTGGAGAGGGGTTTATGATTTTGGAGCATACAAATGAGATGATCTAATTTCCCTCATACAAAATGTGAAGCCTCTCTCCCCTCATACCAAATGTGGCCGGCCCCCCTTTTTGATCAAATGGTGGAGGAATGAACAAAACATGAAGGGAGGTGATGGTAGGAAAAGCAAAGGGGTGACCACACCAAATATGATGATAACAATGTCAAATCCAATTCAAATCAACTCTAATCTCAATAAAGCAAGCCATCATGAAAAAGCAAAGATGCTTAACCTTTCATAATGCCACAAATGCAAGAAAACCCCTTCCACAATAAGTTATTTGCAAACTTGCAAATAGCCCCTCCATCGGAAAAGTCCGGCCGCGAAAGAACAAAGGAAAACCGGCCGGAACGGAATGCAAACTGGCAACTTCAAAAACTGATCCCATAATAAATTACAGGAAAACCCCGCTTCTGCATATACATGCCCGCATTTGTATTCCCACTGAATACAAATGCAAAGAGACAAAATCTACACTGTCTAATACGAGGATCCGGCTTAAACCAAAGCCGACTAGTAAAATCCGTCCGATCACGATCCGTGCAATACCGCACGTATCTGATCGAACCCTGCCATATCTCCATACGACCTCTACAGTGTTTCGCCCGAAACTTGAGTAACTGTGTGTGTGGGGGACTCTAAAGACTCGTCAATACTATGGCTGTGGATTTAACCACTAGCACGTCAGAGGTATTAGCCATACGTAACGGGCTACCGGCTATTGACCAAAAGGGACGTCGATGAGCGAACTCATCCTGACACCCTACCGAGCCTGTCAGTGACAATATCCATACAGTCCGGTCCGTTCGTCTATGAGTATCGCATGGCGGGCTTAGGGGGATGGTAAAAGTCAGACCCCCAAAAGCGGTACAAGTCGTGTCGGAGTGTAGCCCAGAACACCCTGAGATACTACTGGAATACCTACCAGTAAATCTCTTGCCTCGGCCGAGGGCTTTGTGTAATGGCTCTCCTAGACACAGCGCGACCTCACCCCCAATACCGGGAGAGACGAACCCCTGCAGATCCGCTCACTGCCTCCATGTGGCTCGGGACTGTACCCAACTAAAACCTGTTTGCACGACTACTTTGAGCCGTGGTAGGGTAGTAATCAAAGCACAGTGGGAACTCACACGAGACAAATGACGATCTCAGGTCGATGAACTAACCTGCACACATGTCACCAGGGAACTGCTATCTGACGTCTGGCATAATCCCAACTAGCAGGTTCCCGGCGAGTCCTGTCCGGTGTACTCATAACCCAATGAGCACCTGCATACATCTTAGGTGAACCAACTGACACCAGTGGCTTGTGAGACCGGCCACCGCCCCTCGTCGGGGTCTCCACTGTATACACTAGTCTACTAATGGAGTATCGATGCCCAGTCTCGAAACTCCCACGACTAGGGTCCTTTTAAGGATGTGCTTATAGACCACCAGCTCCCACGTATATGATCGCCCTCATACTGTTGGCAGTCAAGAAAGAATCCTAGGGGCTCTATCAACGTATAATAGCGACCTGTCAGGTCACCTAAAGCAGCACACGATGATAAAGATAAACCAGGTAGCATACTATCATCTTGAGTAAGACTGTCCTACTAGGACAGGTCCTCCCTCAATCATTGCAATCACGTGCCTGTGATCGAATAATTGACTCTGAGGGCACTATCTCCAACAAACCCGCACTATCTCGATTGGATTCCCCAAAATGGGTTGTAGAGACTTATTTGTAAGGAATTTTATAAAAACAATTTAAAGAATACGGGTTTTGATAGTTTAGGGTATTCTAATATAAATTGTTTTTGTCCCTCAAAAGTTGTTACAAAAGCCATCGTGCTATGTCAAGATGAGTGTTGTGATGAGATAGGTCATTACCTTGTGAGTTTTCTAAAGGTAATATGAGCCAAACTATAAACTAATGTCGTATGTAAACTAGATGGTATTTTACCGTAAAAGTTAAATAAAAGTTGTTTAACATTATATTTTGAATTGAAACTTGTTCCAAATGTTATTTAATGGTTAATAAACAATATGTAAAAATATGGTAACTTTGTTATTAAGAAAAATTACATTTTTGATGAAATTAAAATCGGAAGTCGGATTAACTCCGCTTCCGACAAGTTTTAATAGATTATTGTTTTAGACTAGAAAGAGGTGAGAAGTGAAAGGACTTACTGATTGATTATAGAGGGGGGTAAGAGGAAGATTTCAAAGGCGTCGTGGAGTCACGTCGTCACCGGATTTGTCCCGAAATGTCGCCGGAACTTGACCTTGAGCTAACTCCACTTCTACAATTTCTTGGACTTAGGAATTTTTTTGAGAGTTTTAGCAATGGATTTCTGAATGAGGAGGGCCAAAGTGTAGGGTTGTATTTATAAAAGAAATTAGGTTTTAGGGTAATGAAGAATGAATTAAAAATATGCATTAAAATTTGGATTAATGCATCATTTTAATTCTTTGAAAATATGCAGGGAAATCAAACAGACTAGGCTTAGTGGGGAGAGTCCAAGAGGTGCAGGGTAAAAATTTGGAGGCAATAGGGACAGGGGGACCGGCAGCCCCGGCCCCATGGAGAATCTCGCCGGTATATCTAGGGAATTGGGTGGTGGGATCTGTGTCACGTGTCCTAGTTACTTCATATAGTTCAGTGCACATGTTTGATTTGAGTGACTTTTCATTTTTACGTGTTTTGCACGTGTAAACTTTTGAGCTTATAAAAGTTTAAAAGAAAAATCAACAAAAATAATATGTGGCTGAGAGGATTTGAACACAGGGGCTATGTCACAGCAATACAAGGTTTTTACCAATGAGCTACAAGTGCTTTCTTGCTGTTCTAAAGCAAATTAAATTTATAACTTGTGCTCAGGCTTAGGTACTCCTTTCCATATTTTGAAAAAAAATTCCGTACAGAAAGTTCAGGGTTGTTACACTAGGATTTCCGTGTTTCATTTTAGCTTACAACGAAAAACGGATTCTACAGTCATGATGAATAGCCAAACCCCGCCCCTAGACCCCTACAGGTGCGGCAAACTACCCGCAAAATTCCCGAATTGAAGCAATCTCTCTCAATAAAATGAGTAAGCCCCTCAGCACTTCAAGAACCCGGTAGTTTATGCACTTCACCTTGGGTCTATCCTAGGTGCAAGAAAAAGTAAATGAAATAATACAACGGTGGCTACAACCTCAACCCGGATGTGCCCCGCAAAAAAATATTACATCACTTTACAAATATACATGAATGAAAGAAAAGAACACTCTTCTCACATCCCCCGGGCTATTCATTCACGATCATCCAATAATTCATATCCACAAACCATAAACAAGATACAAGATATGTGCAACCCCCACTAATCGACATATAGCAGTGAGTAGACGTTTAGAAACACATATATGAGCTTAAACGAATAAACGGTGTTAAAATCTCGACTTCGAAATACTCCTTATTGCCCAAGCACAAAGATAACAGTATATGAAATCTGGGCAAAATCAAACAATACCATAAAATTTAAATCCAAGAGTACAGAACAACATAAAAAACTCAAGACCCAACTCTAACAGAAAATCGACCATAGCGGGAAAAACACCATTTCCGGCGGTTTTTTCTTGGAGTTTGTGCCTAATTTTTCTCTCGTGTTCTAGTTACTTTATAAGGAGCATCATGCAATTATTTAAAAAAATTTAGAAGCTCTTTAAAAATCGACAGAAACTTGGATCTAGATTTTATTGTTTTGGAGTTATTTCGGTTTCATAATTCCAAACTTCGTCTAATAATCTAGTTAAGGTTTGAGTAGACTTTGATACCAGTGTATGTCAATGTCACATACCCCACATGGTTTGTGGAGAGGCGAAATTTACAAAAAACGATTTTAAGATAAGTAATATCGACTAAACTTCCAAGATCGTTCAGAAACCCTAACTAGCAAAACACATAGACATTCTAAACTACTATGATAGTGTTTTATACCTCCAAGATTTTAGTCCTTCGGGTCTTCTTCTCCTCTTCTTAAGCTCCTAGAAGGTGTGGATCAAGCTGTTTGGTTACGGCAGCGCCCCAGCCGTCTTTCTGAGGCCAAATGCGGAACACAAACTTTTTAAAACTTGGCGCTATCATAACCTAATACCCGGATCGTTTCATCAACCGTTAACTAGCAATCTTTAAAATGAGTTCAGAGATTATACCGATCGATCCGTGTCCTTCGGTCTTCAATCTCCATCCCATGCTTGTCGCAGCTGCCTCGACGAAGTTCGCCCTCCGGTCTCGCTTGTCGAAGTGGCACCACATCGAGGAATCTTTATATGGGCTCCCGCTTCAAACTGAAGCAACTCGGATATGAAGTTTGCTAGCCGACATGTCCAAGATGAAGTAGAGAAGGTGTGTGATTACTTTGTCTCAATCACCCTAGGGTTCTCAACACATGAGAGGGATAGGGTGAAGGTTGAAGAAGATGCCATTGATGAGGAAATTGTGAGCTCAAGAAAGAGAAAGAAGAAGAAGAGCTTTGTTATTGTGTGAGATAAAAATGAGAGAGCGCTAGAAAAAAATCTCAAGAGAAAACCCCACACCATGTGGATGCCCCCTCTCTCCATCTCAATCTCACACAATCAATCAATAAACAAGTGGACATTGCACAAGAAATAATACCATGAGTTACCAAATTGCACATGCCACATTAATTGCTCTTCATGATGACTAGAACTCACAATTTCCACTTGATTAAACATTTAAACCAAAATGTTTAATCCAAAAAGAGAATGGAAACATCTAAAGTAAACTCGTGACGGATCACAAGGATACCCTTCACCTGTATATACATACCTGCATCTGCATTCCGACTGAATAAGAATTCAATGAGACGAAAGCAATCGAACAAATCTAACACTAGGATCCGGCTTAAACCAAAACCCACTAGTAAGATCCGTCCGATCATGATCCATGCACGAGTGCACGTATATGATCGAACCTGCCATAAAACCATACGCCCTCTACAACGTTTCGCCCGAACTTGAGAAACTTTTTGTAGGGGACTCTAAAGGCTCGCCAATGCGATGGTAGTGGGTTTAACCATAAGCACGTCAGTGGTACTAGCTATACATAACGGCTACCCATGTATTGACCAAAAGGGAGGCTGATGAGCGAACTCATCCTGAAACCCTACTAAGCCTGTCAGTGACAATATCGGTACAGTCCGGTCCGTTCGTCTAAGAGTATCGCATATCGAGTCTAGGGGGATGGATAAAGTCAGACCCTAACAACGCGACATTTAGTGTCGGCATGAAACCCATCACCACCTGAGATACTATCGATCCTGGATCGGTAATTCTCATCCACCGTGGCCACGGATTTTTAGTGATGGCCATCCGTACACAGCGCGACATCAACCCCCAATACCGGGAGAGATGAATCCCCGACGATCCGATCACTGCCCCCACGTGGCTCGGGACTGTACCCAACTAAAACCTGTTTGCACGACTCCTTTGAGCCGTGGTAGGGTAGTAATCAAAACACAGTGGGAACTCACATGAGAAAAATGACGATCTCAGGTCGACAGACTAACCTGTACACATGTCACCTGGAAACTGCTATTTGACAATAGGTATAATACCTACTAGCACGTTCCCGGTGAGTCCGTCCAGTGTACTCATAACCCAATGAGCACATGTATACTATTTTAGGTGAACAAACCAACACCAATGGCTTGTGAGACCTGGCCGCCGCCCCTCGTCGGGGTCTCGATCAGTATACACTAGTCTACACTGGAGCATCGATGCCCAGTCTTGATACCCCCACGACTAGGGACATTTAAGGATGTGCTTATAGACCCCAGCTCCCACGTATATGATCGCCATCATAATGCCAGTAGTCAAGCAAATATCATATGGGCTCTATCAACATGTACATGATGATAAAGACAAACCAGATAGCATACTATCATCTCGAGTAAGACTGTTCTACCGGTATAGGTCCTCATTCAATCATTATAATCACCTGCCTGCGATTACGATAATTGCCTTGAGGGCACTATAGCCAACAATCTCCCACTTGCACTTAAAACCAATTATTGCGATGTCGCATGCTCACAGCTCGTGTGATACCGAACACCCAACTTGTCTACTAATCAGTCTCGCAAAACCCGTTTGCGAAACTATTGCGTTCGAGAAATAGCCTCAGTGAGTGGATCCGCTCTAATGTTTCTTTCTGTATCTCTCTATATACTCAACTTCGCGGAGAAATCTATCTCCCAAAATGAGCAATACCTGTCTTAAAATTTGTATTGATATCTGATGGGACCAAGTTCATAGATGAACTCCAAATCCAACAAACTTCTTAGACTGTATCATCCACTGAATTTAATCAGTATCCTGCACCATGTCTTCCTCAGTATCCGCTTGGACCACCTGTCCAATATACTGTCCCTCAAAAGAGGGAAAACTATAACTCTGACAGTCATTATGTCATCCAGGTCACCTTGGAAGCCTTAAATGATAACCGTCTCCTGAAGGAGGCTGCCATTACCATATCCCTAGAATATCCATTTATGTTCATAAACTGCTTCCAAACATTTCTCCAGGATTGGATTAATATATCTGCTTATTGCAGCTAGCGCAAAAACAATATCTGCTGTGGTACTTGATATTTCATGATTGACTCAATTGTTTAAGCAAGTGATATGCTAATCATGCAGATCCCTTTCCCCTTTGGTCTGTAAGACATCTTTAGAGAGGGTGACTCCATCACCTGCAGGTACACCACCATGCCAGGAGTCGTCCATTCTAAAATACCTTTAGAATAATGTTATAGTACCCAGATTAGGATACTTCCCAAATCTAGCTCTAAAACTATAGATCTAGTAACCAAAAACCCTGATATTATATCCATATCCTATGTGGAGAAACAACTTTGTGACAACCACAGTATAACCGATCGTAGTATAGGAATTTCACTTCATATAAAGTGCATGTCATCCTAAATACCAGGACATCACACCCTACTACCTTCTTACCAGATCCATCTCCTATTCTGATGAAGTCAAAGGCTGTGACTGTCACATCAAAAATAAATGATCTATTTTCGCTATACCTGCTTTAGTCTATAAATAGACATAAGCTACTTGCCTACTATTCTTCCGCTGCTCCCACTGACAACAACAACCCTCTGGCAGAGTCATATACATGTGCATTTCTAAAGCTAGTTTAGAACGACGCTATACTCATCCTCCTGCTGGGTCTTATAGTATAGAACAACAGCAATAGCAAGTCTAGGTAAACAAGAACCTCCCTGTCACCGTCTCTGAGAAGACCGAAGTACCTCTCGGGTGCCTGAGGTTACCCACTAAATCTGCGGAGTGGCTAATGGAATGTCGAAACTAATTGAATCCTTAGGCTCTATTAAATCTTCAGTGATCGTTTGTGGTTCTGAAATCACTTCCAGTTCTACCATACTCCCACTTGTGTTTTTATGAAAAAATCCATTTTACTAAAACTGTGGCGAGTCAAGAACAATAAAAATTGATCTTCCTGATGGTAGAAAGTTAACCATCGTCAAAGCCCGGGATAACCCACAAACAACTATTACTGAAACGTGCCTTGAGATTATCCGGGTTCTGGTTTTATGCATCAGCCGGATAACTCCCTATACCTTTACATCGTTAAGATATAAATTGATTCTATATCTATCTAATATAGAAACAAAAGCACTAATTTAATTGGAACCAGATTCAAAATCATGCAGCTGTCTCTAATTCATATCAACTAAATAGAAGGAGGCCGATCAGCGTTACTCAACTTAGGAGTGCATCCAGATATGAGTAACCTGAAAAAGAAACAAGCTTCTCAAAACGATTACTATCAACTGAATACCAAACACAAGTATCTACATCTTCGATTACCTTAAAGAATCCCGATACTTGCAACACATGGTTCTCTACTTTATTCTTGTACCTATAACTTCTCAAAATTTAAACCTTGTATTTCTACGAAACACTTGTCTAAAAACTAGAGAAGTCACAAGTAAACAGAATATAGTACGAGGACCAACCCCTCTGTACTAATGGACCCTGGATAATATACAATACTTTGTATAAGTCCCCTGAGTTGAATAACTCAAACCCTGTGTTTCGTAGGTTGAAAACTGTACTGTGGTTATGAAGAATTACACTGCTGTTGAATGCTCCTTACCTAACCATCAACTGATAAAGGTAAATGTCATCGACATAATTTCAAAAAGTTATATCTCACTTTATAAAATAAACGTACAGATATATCAGTTTGAAATTGGTGCATAACAACGGATATTCAAAACCAAATATTTGTCGTACGGCAAAATCCCAGGCGATTTCCTCAAATATCACCAATTACAATAAATTCTGATATAATGAGAACGATCACCTAATTCCTAATAACTTACTCCCCTCATCATCTGTAAAACTATACAGATGTGAGAATCTGATCTGGTAAACACATACCCTTGAGTTAGATTCCAATTAGGAAAACAGTTTTCAATTAACATTGCACAGTGAAACTGAAACATGAAAATGCTTCAAAAAGGGGTTAGCTGGTATTCCTAGTAACGCCTCTTCCACTATCCTGATTCATGACAGTAACCATACACTTACCTGCCCTCACTCCAATCCCTTTATTATGTCTTTACTTATTACTTTCTATACACCTTCTTTAGGCTAATTGGTTTTCTTCCTTCCTTACCTTTCGTCACCAGCCAAAGGCTTGGAAGAAGACTATCCAATAAGCGCAATAGGTGTACTCTCCTAATCCTAGGAGCCCTTGCAAACTGAGAGAAGGTAGTGGGAAAAGACATCTGAATAATCCTATTCTATTTCTCCTGAACCGGAAACCATCCTCGAATCTGGAACAAGTTCCTTCGAGTTTGTATGTAACTATACGATGACATATCCAATAGAAGTGGATATCCGTAGTGATACAGAGTGTTCTGGAGAAATCCGAAGTGGATGTGGGAGTGGCAGGGGTATACATGGTTTTGTCGTGAATGATAGCAGTCGCAGTTTTCTTTGCCTTTAATCTAATCCCTTTATTTGTCTTTACTTATTAACTTTTGTAGACCACACTTAGGCTTAATTGGTTTTCTTCCATCCCTACCTATCGGCAGCTGCCTAAGATTTGGAAGAAGACTATCTAATAAGCTCAATAGGTGTACCCTTTCCTAATCCTAGGAGCCCTCACAACCTGAGAGAAGGTAAAGGGAAAAGACAAACGAATAATCCTATTCAATCTCTCCAGAATCAGAATCCATCCTCGAATCTGGAACAAGTTCCTTCGAGTTCGTATGTAACTATACGGTGGATTTATCCAATGGAAGTGGATGTTCGTAGTGATATGGGGTGTTCTGGAGAAATGCAAAGGTGATATAGAAGTGGCAATGATATATGCGATACCGTGACATTCCAAAAGCCAAAGTGTTTTAAGAAGGTTCGGTTAACTTGGTTCATGAGTTTTAGTCAAGGATCGGGCCACGGTCGCTGCTAGAGAGAGAGAGAGAGAAAATAAACACTCAGCGTGCACTCTAACCTAGATCAGAATGATTAATCACTTTATCTAATCACGATGGCTCCCACTGTTTCCTCGAATTCTCCTTCAAATCCAAAAGAGAATTAGTCGGAATCACCCGAGGAGTAATCCTACTCATCAGTGGGAATAGGAATCCAACTATCATCACATGATAACTTGATGGAAGCCACTCAAGTCACCACACTCTCAGAAGGTATGCGCATGCCTGGCATGTTTCCTGTATGTTTGAAACTCCCGATGTGTGTTTTTACCCCCAAGCGGTTTATGATCTTGACTTTGGCCAACAAATCATAACCCGCAAGTCAAGTTCTACCCGTCATTGTCCTGATTGATTTAAACCCACCAGCACACACTCTTGACTTTGGCCAATAAAGTGGCACGACTGTCCTAAACCAATGCATATCCATGCAACGGACATGCAACACACAGCTACAGCACACGATGCCTTGACTTTGGCCAATAAACACCGCACGAATACTATGCGCTACTTATCCGAAATGACAGAGGGCTACGGCTGGTTTTTTGTGAAAAACCTTTAACGTAATGAACTTAATATCGTTGAAGGAATCCAAGCGGTTTTATAAATATATAGTGGCGAAAACTTTTGCTAAAGAGGTCACTCCCGATGAAGGGATCTCGGCTCTTTCCTCGTAGAATGAGATGCAGGATATTCCAAATTGAATACCACAATGCAAAGTAAAAGGAAACGACTATAGTGAAGTTATTACGTTGATGCAAACTTTTACTCAAGGGGTCACTCCCGATGAAGGGATCTCGGCCCTTGCCTCGTCGAATGAGGTGCAGGATATTCCCAATCGAATACCACTGTGCAAAGCAAAAGAGAACGTCTGTAATGTCAGCTTTTTTTTTTTAAAAACTTGGTTCCAACAATTTCATATAGGTTTTTTTTATCCTTGCATTGATAAGAATCAATGCAGTCCCATCAATTAATCACACCAGAAAAGAACGAAAATAAAATGTACATATATGCCATCCGCATTCGCCACTGGGTCCCGTCATCACCCGTTAGGTTACTTAACTAACGACAGAGCGGGGACTGGGCTAGCGCGGGAGCAAAACATATACAACATCTGCTAGTATATATAAATATATATATATAACAATCGTCCCAGGCATGATATAAGAAACATCACAGAAACATCACAGAATGGTGGATAATCTTGGAGCCCCGGGTTTCACTTGATAAGCAAATGAGACCCGACGTTCCCTTTCGTGTAGATAGCCTGTGCAATGAAACCTAGACCCCTATGAGCGCGGCAAGTTACCCGCCAAAACCAGAAGCGAGGCAACCCCCTTCAACAACGTGAATGGGCCACCCAGCACTTCACGGAATCTAGTAACTTGGGAACCCCTCCGTAGGTCAATCTATACCCCCTACGAGTGCGGCGAATAGCTCACCAATTCTAGTGTAAGATCCCCTCCGTCTCAACGCCATGAGATGTGGACCCGTTACCCTTTAGAACCCGGCTATTCATGCACTCCACCGTGGGGTAATCCTAGAACAGAAAAGAAAATAATATACAAGGGTGACATCGACCTCAACCCGGTCGTGCCCCAAATGAATAATATACAAACAGGCAGTAACGGCAGTCCACATGTCGGACGCTCACCCCGCGATATCAAATATACAAATACAACTAAACTGTACTACCATTGCATCCAAGCTATCCACCACGAAAATCCGCAATATCACAGCACAACACAGAACATCAACGTGAATGTCACATTCGCAAACCCGTCTAAAAGGACTATAGCGATTAGACAAGATTTACCGCTCGAATGACATTCACGGTCACAGATAATAATGTAATGCACTACAAAGTTTAAACAATATTAGAAAATATTGACTTCGAAATAACCTCCGAATATCCCCAAACAACCTGATAAAACCATATCCAAACTGGGCTAAACAAACAATTCCATTGAACCAACATTCCAAAGACCAGACTGTACCCAAAAAATGAACTCTAGAAGACCCAGAATGGCCGGCCTCCTCGGAATTTTTGGGCTTGTGCTCGGCTAAAATCTAAAGGATTGGGGTCGTGTTTGGAGTGCAGGCTAGAGGTCATGTCAGTAGTCTTCTGCACTTATTTAAATAATTTTTGAAGATACTTTTGAAATTGACAGAAACTGGAATTCTTTGTGCAGTGAATCGGGTTTGTTCCGGTTGCGATACATTAACATTGTCTAAACAAGCTAGCTAAGGGTTAATGGGTTGGCTCTGATACCATGTTGGGTTACGGCAGCGCCCCGGCCGTCTTTCCGAGGCCAAATGCGAAACAAAAACTTTTCAAAACTTGGCGCTACCATAACTTAATATCCGGATCGTTTCATCAACTGTTAACTAGCAATCTTTAAAATGAGATCATAGATTATACCGATCGATCTGTGTTCTTCGGTCTTCAATCTCCGTCCCATGCTTGTTGCGGCTGCCCCGACAAAGTTCGCCCTCCGGTCTCGCTTGTCGAAGTGGAACCACATCGAGGAATCTTTGTACGGGCTCCCGCTTCAAACCGAAACAACTCGGACATGAAGTTTGCTAGCCGACATGTCCAAGATGAAGTAGAGAAGGTGTGTGATTACTTAGTCTCAATCACCCTAGGGTTCTCAACACATGAGAGGGGTAGGGTGAAGGTTGAAGAAGATGCTATTGATGCGGAAATTGTAAGCTCAAGAAAGAGAAAGAAGAAGAAGAGCTTTGTTATTGTGTGAGATAAAAATGAGAGAGCACTAGAAAAAAAATCTCATGAGCAAACCCCACACTATGTGGCTGCCCTCTCTCTCTCCATCTCAATCTTACCTAATCAATCAATAAGCAAGTGGGCATGGCACAAAAATAATACCATGAGTCACCAAATTGCATATGCCACATTAATTGCTCTTCATGATGACTAGAACTCACAATTTCCACTTGATTAAACATTTAAACCAAAATGTTTAATCCAAAAAGAGAATGAAAACATCTAAAGTAAACTCGTGATGGATCACATGGATACCCCTCACCTGTATATACATACCTGCATTCGCATTCCGACTGAATACGAATGCAATGAGACTAAAGCAATCCAACAAATTTAACACTAGGATCCAGCTTAAACCAAAGCCCACTAGTAAGATCCGTCCGATCATGATCCGTGCACGAGTGCACGTTTATGATCGAACCCTACCATAAAACCATACGACCTCTACAATGTTTCGCCCGAACTTAAGAAACTTTCTGTGGGGGACTCTAAAGACTCGTCAATGCGCTAGCAGTGGGTTCAACCACAAGTAAGTCAGTGGTACTAGCTGTACATAACGGCTACCCGTGTATTGACCAAAAGGGAGGCTGATGAGCGAACTCATCCTGAAACCCTACTGAGCCTGTCAGCGACAATATCCGTACAGTCCGGTCCGTTCGTCTAAGAGTATCGCATATCGAGTCTAGGGGTGTGGATAAAGTCAGACCCCTTACAACGCGACATTTAGTGTCTGCATGAAACCCATCACCACTTGAGAAACTATCGATCCTGGATCGGTAATTCTCGTCCACCGTGGCCACAGATTTTTGGTGATGGCCATCCGTATACAGCGCGACATAAACCCCCAATACCGGGAGAGACGAATCCCCGACGATCCGATCACTGCCTCCATGTGGCTCGGGAGTGTACCCAACTAAAACCTGTTTGCACGACTCCTTTGAGCCGTGGTAGGGTAGTAATCAAAACACAGTAGGAACTCACAAGAGACAAATGACGATCTCAGGTCGACAGACTAACCTGTACACATGTCACCTGGGAACTGCTATCTGACAATATGTATAATACCAACTAGCACGTTCCTGGCGAGTCCGTCCAGTGTACTCATAACCCAATGAGCACCTGTATACTATCTTAGGTGAACAAACCAACACCAATGGCTTGTGAGATCTGGCCACCGCCCCTCGTCGGGGTCTCGATCAGTATACACTAGTCTATACTGGAGTATCGATGCCCAGTCTCGATACTACCACGACTAGGGATATTTAAGGATGTGCTTATAGACCTCCAGCTCCCACGTATATGATCGCCATCATAATGCTGGTAGTCAAGAAAGTATCATATGTGCTCTATCAACATGTATATGATGATAAAGACAAACCAGATAGCATACTATCATCTCGAGTAAGACTGTTCTACCGGTATAGGTCATCACTCAATCATCATAATCACCTGCCTGCGATTACGATAATTGCCTTGAGGACACTATAGCTAACACAAGCTCGGTTGTTGGCCCCCTCATGTCGAAGACGATCCACCCGGGAGTTTATGGTTTAAGCTCTAACCTCAAGAATAAGGTAACTAAAATACCTAGTTTGCTAATCTAGGTAGCTTAGAAGATGTAGATAGTTAATTGGACTATTTAATCTCAAAGAACCCTATAATTCACAACATATGTGAGGATTAGGGTTTGAGAAAGAAGAAGGAGAGCAAGAGGAGAGAGAATGCAAAGTGTAGAATGATGATAGAATTGGCAAGTGAAGAATGGCTAAATCTTTTTCCAATAATCAAGCATGAAATATTTTTCCATAGAAAAATGCAACCATGCTTGAATAGTAATGTCAAATGAATAAACAAAAGAATTAGCCATGCTTCAAATCATGCCACAAATATCTCCTCCTCCACCTCATTTATCTATTTTCCAATAAATAGATATATCAAAAATGAGGTGTCACCTTCTAGAAGCATCTCTTGTAAAATTACAAGAATGCCCTCACCGTATATACATACCTGTATTCGTACTGCATAAAATACGAATACAAAGAGATAAAGATAATCCAATAATATAATATTAGAATGCGGCTTAATTCTAAGTCCACTAGTATTATCCGTCCGAACAACATCCGTGCAGCTAGTACACATATGTGATCAGAACCCTGCACGTAAAAGTATACGGCCTCTACATCATTTCACCTGAACCAGGGAAACCCTTTGTGTGGGACTCTAAAGACATGACAGTACGCTGGCAGCGACTTTAACCACTAGTCCGTCAGTGGCACTAGCTGTACGTAACGGCTATCCAGGTACCTGTTGAAAAGAAGGCCGACGGAAAAACTCATCCGGACCCCTACTGAGCCTGTCCATGATAATCTCTGTACAGTCCGGTCTGTTCGTCTAAGAGTATCGTATATCGGGCCTATGGGTGGTAAACGTCAGACTCGTAATAGCGTAATAAGTCATGTCATTGTAGAGCCCAATACACCTTGAGAAACTACTGGTGTACATACCAGTAAATCTCACTTGCCCTGACCAGGGACTTTGTGTATTGGCTAACCATACATAGCACGATATAAACTCCCAATACCGGGAGAGACGAATCCCTTCTATCCCCTACTGCCTCCAAGTGCTTCGGGACTGCACCCAACTACTACCTATTTGCTCGACTCATTTGAGCCATGGTAGAGTAGTAATCTAAGTACAGTGGGAACACACTTGAGACGAATAGTGATGTCAAGTCAATGGACTAACCTGTACTCATGTTATCGAGGAACTGCTAACTGATGATATGTATAATACCAATCAGCAGTTCCCAGCGAGTCCGTCCAGTGTAACTCATAACCCAATGAGCACCTATATACTATCTCTGGTACCGTATACCAATGGCTGCAGGACAGGCCACCTCCTCTGACGGGGAGAAGAAGCGTAGTCTACTCTGGAGTATCAATACCATGTCTCGATAATCCTACGACTAGGGACAAGTTTAAGAATGTGCTTATAGACTACCCAGCCCCCACTAGTGTGACTGCCATCATAACGCTGGTAGTCAAGAAAAAGATCCTAATGGCTCTATCAATATGTATTAGCGATATGTTAAAAGAAACATATACACTTATTAAGATAGAATCAAACCAGATAGTATACTATCGTATTGAGCAAAACTGTTATTATATCTGTGTATATCTTCCAAAATATAATATACAATCCAGTATTATACAATAATGGCCTCTAGGGCATATATTACTAACATTCCCAACGAAGACGTGGATCCAAAGCCCTCATCGCGAGATCGCTGGGCAGCTTCCTGCTCGGCCCGTCCGCGGCGGGTAGCTTCCTGCCCAACAACGCTATGGATCCAAAGCCCTCATTATGAGGCAGCCGGGCAGCTTTCTGCTCTGCCCGTCCGCAGCGGGTAGCTTCCTGCCCAATAACGCTATAGATCCAAAACCCTCATCACGAGATGGCTGGGTAGCTTCCTGCTCGACCCATCCACAGCGGGTAATTTCCTGTCCGACCTAAGCCGTAAATCCAAAACCCTCATCATGAGACAGCCGGATAGCTTCCTACCCGGGCTATCCACAGCGGGTAGCTTCCTGTCCGAGCTAAGCCGTGGATCCAAAGCCCTCATCATGAGGCATCCGAGTAGATTCCTGCCCGGCCCATCGACAGTGGGTAGCTTCTTATCCGATCTAAGCTGTGAATCCAAATCCCTCATCATGAGACGGGCGGGTAGCTTCCTTCCCAACAGCGCCATGGATCTAAAACTCTTATCATGAGGCCGGTGGGCAGCTTCCGGCTCGGCCCAGCCATAGCGAGTAGCTTCCAACCCAATAACACTGTGGATCCAAAGTCCTCATCATGAGGCGGCCGGATAGCCTGCTCGGCCCATCTATAGTGGGTAGCTTCTTGCCCAACGAAAACGTGGATCTAAAGCCCTCGTCATGAGGTGGCCGGGTAGCTTCCTGCTCAGCCCATCTACAGTGGGTAGCTTCCTGTCCAACGAAGACTTGGATCCAATGCCCTCATCACGAGACCACTGGGCAGCATCCTACCCGGCCCGTCCGCAGCGGGTAGCTTCTTGCCCAACAATCCGCGGATCCAAATCTCTCATCACGAGGTGGCCAGGTAGCTTCTTGATCGGTCTATCCACAGTGGATAGCTTCTTGCCCAACCTAAGCCGTGGATCCAAAGCCCTCATCACAAGGCAATCGGATAGTTTCGTGCCCGGCCCATCCACAGCGGGTAGTGTCTTGCCCGACCTAAAACGTGAATCTAAAGCCATCATGCGAGACCGGCGGACAGCTTCCTGCTTGTCGCACCCACCCATGGTCCAAGCGATGCCACATTGCCACCGATCATTAGCCGCCTTCCCCTCACACAGATCCGAACAGTTGAAATGACGTCTCATACCCCCGCTCCAAATGCCGCCGCGTGGCACGAGATCGACGGTTGGCCCTTCGCCATGACAACCCGAGCAAACGAAGCGACGTCTCCATTATGGCGCAGCCCTCTCAGTGATCCGCTTATGTCATCGGGGATACACGCGAAAATTTAAGAGGTACGGTAAAATGCCACGTGGACTCGGAGATCAAAGAGACATAACCGCTAAATGCCATGTCATTCCCGGACAATCAACCGCGAAGAATCCTTGGCACCAAGCTAAAAGGTGAAAACCGAGTAGACCACTCTCAACCCAACCCATAAATAGGTCGAAACGAGAGTGATGGGCTAATGATAATACTCATAAGTAGGAATTCTCCAGATCATGACACGTATCAGATGACATGTCATCCACGTAAGCCCACAAGATTCCTGAGGGCTATGGAGTTGGAATAGGTATAATGCATTGAGGACATTTCTTGACGCCTAGCCTCTGAGGTTGCACCCGACCTTTTGGAGTGAATATGTTCCCTCTTCGTCTAAACACTAGCCATTGCCTGTTGTTTATATCAGAATTATGCATCATTATATCACCCATTCTTAATCATATCACATATAAATAGGTGCTTTTGATCCATGTCTGCTAAATAGTTGCAGGTTACAGGTTCTCAGATCGTTACAGTGAAATTCATGAAAAGACACTACAAATGTGAGACTATAACCAACAATAGATGAATCTGTATGATGCCGCCTACCAGTTCAAGGAACAAATGAAGATCAGTAAACAGTTCAATGCACAAAGCACAAGGGCAGCATAAGATTCAAGACTTCAACGCGAAGCTCACGATAAAAGTCCACATCATCTGCACTATGGAAATCTGGAAGAAAATAGAAGATATTCTGTGGAACCAAGTGAAGAAAATAGAAGGAAAAAGCAACATGAAGCAACCCTAGAAGTTTGATACCAAGATCCCACAACATGGCCACGGAACCGCGGCCAAACATGGCTTTCTGCTGCGGAACCGCGGCCGTGCAACGCACGTATCAGTGCATGTGTCGGTGGATGTCGGTGCTTTGACCCGGCTTTCTTAGGGTAGTCTTGTAAATTCAAATGTGGATTAGATGTAAACTTAGGGTTTATCCTATCTATAAATAGGAAAGCAAGAAGCCTAATTAGGCATGCCTCTTTTTAATTCATAGATCTAAAAATTTTAATTTCCTTATAATCGTTGAGAGGTATCAATAAAGTAAGTTTTCATTCTATTCTTTTATCTGAATTTAATTTCTGCATTATTTTTTACCTGTTCTTTTATTATCTGCAAGTTAGTTAGTTTATTAAAAAGAAAACAAAAAAATGAATTCTATTGTTAACTCCCTAATGAGTGAGTAATTCCTCACTTGTTAGGGTTAGGTAGGGAAGGTTTGAGGGAAGGAAAAATCTCTCACTCCTATCATTGCCCACATAATTTTAATTAAAATAGGACTCTTTTTAATCCAACCACACACCGCTCACTACGGCACCCTATCCTACATGATAGTGGTGATTCCCTAATTATTGTGGTTGAATTAACTGGAGGTTAGAGTTAAGAGTTAAGAACGGATAGACAAGGACCAAAAGGAAGAAACTACATTTCTTCCTAGTCGTGCTAATCCCCGTTGTTGGCTATTACCCTAACACCTATATTCTTAACTAGGGCATTGTTAGCGGTGAGAAAAATTCATATTTCAAATTAACCTAATTCTAATCCTAACAAGACTTTAAATCAATTTAATCTCATCCTTAGATCTTAAAACAAAACCTACCAATAATAGGACTTAACTCGTTAGAACTTAAAGAAAGAACACCATTTTCCTGTGGATCGACCCGTACTCAACCATCTAGCTACTAAGCAACAACGTTTTAATTGCGGTATTCTTAATTTTTAAATCGCACGTACTAAACAACACACTCAATCAAATGGCGCTGTTGCCGGGGAAACGGTAGTTATTTTCTTTTTGTAATTTCGAGTTAATTAAATAAAAAATTATAAAACTGAAATAAAAAACTAAAAAAAATCATCTTTTTATTTTTGATCAGTTTTTGTGCGAATTGTGCAGGAACGGAAGACGGACTGATTCAGATCTGGAGCAAGCCCAGTGAACAAATCAACAAACAGAAAATCTGAACAAACAGGAGAGAACAAAATCAGAACAGAAAAAAATTTTGAAGCTCTGAACCGACCGATCCACCGCGGAACCGCCACAGATTCGAACACTTAACCGCGGACCCGCGGTCGTTTGCTGACATCAGCAACCAAAATTTCTCTATGAGTATTTTTGTCTTCTCTTCTACCCCCTGAACTCCACTGAAAATTTTTCCTGCAGGGTTCTTTGCGCAAAATTCTTCCTCCCTCTCCAATAAATTATTTTGTGCAGGATTTTTTGCGCCGCAAATAAAAAAAAATTTGGCAAGTGTTTTAGATTTTGTGTGTTACTGCTTTGTATTTTTAAAACGGAATCTAAGGGGCTATAACACCAATCAAGATTGGGTGGGGATTTGATTACCCTTCCTAAGACCCTAGAAATCACAAAAAGCATATGCATCGCCTTTGAACTAATTAAAAAATATTTAGACTCAGCCAATTAAGGACTGTCGTGCTCATTAGGACAGAGGAAGGTTGTGGGCATTCAATCGTTTATCTAAACTTGACTTTGTGTTTCCTAGGCTAGACAAGTGAGAAAGGTAACTTTAAAAGGCCCGTCTCATGGTGATTCGTGAGCGGAACCCTCCTTTCTTCACTTATGCTTGGCCACAATTGGCGGTGAAGAGGCGATTTGAGGGATATCTCACAACTTGTTGCTTTGGACCTGTTAGGAGCTATCTAGTTAACTTAGGAGACCCTAGTTTTAGGCTTGATTGTGCATGTTTAAATTGAGACTGTTTGAAAGTGTGTCGTAGTTCCGTACAAAATTTTTGCAAAAACTCCTTATAAAAAAACACAAAACAAATTTTTTTTTTATAAAAACTTGCCATTTGTCGCTAGAATTCCACCGCACCCAACCTTCACCCACATTTCCCCATTGACGTTTTCTTACCCTCACATTCTACGTTTGACTGCACCACAACTCTTTTAGTGTACGTCCGGTTGGACTAGGGACACTAGCGCCCGTTTAGTCCGTGTCTCGTTAGTCGCTACTAACGACGTGTTCGACTCCGAAGTCAAAATTCCCTCCACTTCTTTTTCATCTTTATTTTCATCTTCATCTTCATCATCTTCTAAGGAAATGTCAGGATTCAATCCTAACAACCCTTTACCTACCTCGGGACTGATTCCACCTCAACTGGATGTGAATAACCCGCAACACCCTCCTGTTGAAGCGCCACAGCGAATCGCACTCTAGGATCGTTTCTATCCTACCCGCTCCGCACTTCCTACCCGTCTTTCACTTCCGCCGGCAAATGGGGAAATTTCGAAATTAAGCCCCACTTCATCAATATGTTGCCTAAATTTCACGGGCTGGAATCTGAAGATGCCTATATCTTCATTAACAAATTCCAGAATGTTTGTGCAATGATGAAGACCACCCAACTATCCGATGATGCTATAAGGCTACGAGTCATTCTTTTCACTTTATGTGACCTAGCTGAAAATTGGCTATATAGTACAGCATCACATTCCATAAACAGTTGGGAAAAGTTTGTTAAGGCATTTCTTAAAAAGTTTTACCCACATCACAAAACCGCGAGAATTCGTAATGAAATTAACCAATTTCCCAGCTTCCTTCCGAACCTTTTTGGAAGTGTTTCGAACAATTTAAAGACCTTCTTGTTTAGTGCCCTCATCACGGTATTAAAAGATGGCAACTTTGCCAAACTTTATACGAAGGACTGAACCCAGCAACTAAGCAGTTGCTGGAAACCATTTGTCAAGGTCACTTTCTTACCAAATCTGACGAGGAAGCTTGGCAATTTCTCGACGATCTTGCTGAACAAACACTTTAATGGGAAAGCATTAGACAGACCGCTTCATCCACCTCATCTACTTCATTAGGTCTGTCTAGGGCAGGCATTCATCAACTTGACATGTCAATTGCAATGAAAGCCGAAATGGCTGCAATTACATGAAAACTAGAAGCAATTGAGAGAAAATTCTCATCGCCTTCTCCTGCCCTTGCTTTACCCCCTCGCACTATGTGCACTTGTTGTTCGGATCCGTCCCATTTGACTGAAGAGTGTCCTTGTAACCCACCTGCTCAAGGACAGGATCAAGTCAATGCTGCCTTTCAGCAAAGACAAAGAAATGATCCATACTTTTCAACTTACAATCCTGGTTGGAGGAACCACCCCAATTTTTCTTGGAATCAAATTCAACAACAATTCCAAGGCAACAACAATTTCCAGAGGCCTCCTCCACAACTCCTCAACAAACTCAATATCAACAACCTTTCCAACCCTAACCTTACCAAAATCAAATGAATAATTTTGCATCAAACAACTCTTTTCCTCAAAAAAAATTTGTTCAGCCAAATAACGATAAGGTTTCCTCGCTAGAACGAAGTCTGGATGCGTTTTTAAAATAATCAACCCAATTCTCAGCCAACATCCAGTCTTCCATTCAGTCTTTAGTGCAACATACTGCATCACATGGGAAAAGCATCAAAACCATTAAAGCCCAAATTGCACAACTGAATGCTGCTTTAAGCGAGCGAGAGAAGGGGAAGCTTCCATCTCAACCACTGCTAAATCCTGGTCACCCATAAAATGCACATGTTGCTCATGAACAACAAAAGCATAATGTGAGTGCCGTGACGACATTGAGATCTGGAATGATGTTGCACAGCAATGTTGGCACTGATAATGACACCCCGGTCGCCGCTTCTTCTTCTTCTTCTTCCTCTTCATCTTCATCTTCTTCGTCTTTAGAGCCTGTTCTCCATTCTTCACAAGGCTCTACTTCTTCTACTACTCCGAACGGACCCACATCTCACTCCACGAAAACATCAGTACTGGGATCCGTTCCAACTCCGCAATCTCCTTCACAAACATTGGACTCAACCAATTTTCAAAATGTTCCATTTCCAAACAGGTTAAGATTCAATAAACAAAATCCATAAATGGAGAAGATTGTGGAGTTATTTAAACAGGTTAGCATTAACATCCCTCTGTTGGATGCAATCCAACAAGTCCCTTCTTACGCTAAAATCTTGAAGGACTTATGCACCAAGAAGAGGAAATCACAGGTACCTAAGAAAGTTTTCTTGGCTAGTGCAGTAACTGATGCTCTTACCCAACCTTTACCTCAAAAACGAAAGGACCCTGGCTGTTCTACAATTTCAATAACTATTGGGGATAAGAATATCAACCGCGCACTTTTAGATCTTGGTGCCAGTGTTAACCTGCTTCCTTATTCAGTATATGAGCAACTAGGCGTTGGAGTGCTGAAACCCACACATTGTACTCTCCAAATGGCCGACCGATCCATCACCCATCCTAGGGGTGAGTTAGAGGATGTGTTGATTAAAGTAGGGGACTTCATATTCCCCGTTGATTTCATTGTTATGGACACACAGCCTGTAGCTAACCCTCGGAGTCAAATTCCAGTGATCCTCGGTCGACCGTTCCTTGCAACTTCTAATGCGGTGATCAATTGTCGAAATGGTTCAATGAACCTATATTTTGGAAATATGACAATTGAACTCAACATTTTTAAGTTGGGGAATCAGCCCTCCGAACCTAATACTAATATATTTGATGTTTGCTCGATCCAAAAGATCACCCAGGAGGACTGTGAGCTCGAGAAATTTCTGTTCGATCACAACAATTTTGACGCTACTAGTGCGTTCCTCCTAAAATCTGATACTGCTTTCACACCCAATAATGATTACGAATGTTTCACTTTCTTGAATGATCTTGAACCATCACCACCCGAGTTTGAATCCTTTGAATTTTCGGATGAGTTAACTGAACCATCTGACTCGGTTGCTTACACTCGTTTTGAACCTCTGTTGGAATCCTTCGAGTTTAAGACAATTTCACCGATTTTACCTTCAATTGTTTCGCCTCCAACACTCAAACTCAAGCTATTGCCGTCTCACCTTAAATACGCCTACATAGGTGAGAATGAGACCCTTCATGTTATCATCTCGGCTTCTCTAGCCCCCGAGCAAAAGAAAGCCCTTTTAACGGTCTTACAAAGCAATCGGCAAGCTTTTGGCTAGACTACGGCGGACATCAAAAGGATTAGTCCCCTAATAGTTGAACATCATATTCATATATGATGGATGATGCCAAGCCAGCCAGGGATCCACAGAGACGACTCAATCCAGTCATGAAGGAGGCTGTTAAAAAGGAGATTGTAAAATGTATTGATAGTGGTATCATTTACCCTATCTCTGATAGCCAGTGGGTTTGCCCCATTCACGTTGTCTCAAAGAAATCGGGCATAACGGTCATAACTAATGAGGCAAATGAGTTAATACCTACTTGCACCCAAACTGGGTGGCGAGTATGTATCGATTATAGAAAACTCAACGCCGCGACACGGAAAGACCACTTTCCATTACCTTTATTGACCAAATGCTAGAACGATTGGCTGGGCATGAATTTTATTGCTTTTTGGATGGCTACTCCGGTTATAATCAAATTCCCATCGCCGAAAAAGACCAAGACAAGACCACATTCACTTGTCCTTTCGGTACGTTTGCTTACTGTCGTATGCCCTTTGGGTTATGCAATGCACCCGCTACCTTCCAGCGGTGTATGATGGGTATATTTTCGGACATGGTGGAAAAATTCTTGGAAATCTTCATAGATGATTCCTCTATTTTCGGGGACTCCTTTGATGAGTGTTTGCTACATCTCGACGCTGTCCTTACCCGTTGTAAGGATAAGAATCTCACTTTAAATTGGGAGAAGTGCCACTTCATGGTACGAGAAGGTATTGTCTTAGGACATATCATCTCGCAAAATGGTATTGAGGTGGTTAAAGCGAAGATTGAAGTCATTTCCAATCTCCCTCCTCCCAAATGCGTCCGAGACATTCGAGCCTTCTTTGGCATGTCGGTTTCTATAGACAATTCATCAAGGATTTTAGCAAGATAGCTAGACCCTTGACTCTTTTGTTGGCCAAGGACACTACTTTTGATTTCGACTCGAGCTGCATGAAGGCGTTCGAGTCATTGAAAAACTCACTTACTTCCGCTCCCATTCTTCGTCTCCTGACTGGACGCATCCATTTGAAATTATGTGCGATGCATCTGATTTTGCCATTGATGCTGTCCTTGGACAGCATATCAATAAGATGCTGTATGTAATTTATTACACTATCCGAACCTTGAACGAGGCCCAAATAAATTACACAACAACCGAGAAGGAATTCTTAGCTGTTGTGTTTGCATTAGAAAAGTTCCGGCCCTACTTAATCGGCTCTCCAGTCATCGTATACATTGACCATTCAGCTCTTCGCCATCTTTTTCCGAAGAAGGACGCTAAATCTTGGCTGATACGTTGGATCCTCTTACTGCAAGAGTTTGATTTTGTCATCAAAGACAAGAGAGGATGCGAAAACGTTGTTGTCGACCATCTTTCACGCCTCCCTTCTTCGCCGACGCTTCAAATTCCTATAAAAGACGTTTTTCCAGATAAGCAGCTCTTGACTGTGTCATGCGAACCTTGGTTCGCAGATATTGTGAATTATTTGGCCACCGGACTTATACCAAATGAATGGTCGAATTAGGACAAACTCCGATTCCTATCTCAGGTAAAACAGTTTTACTGGGATGAACCTTATTTATTCAAATACTGTCCCGACCAAATTATTCGTCGGTGTGTTCTCGACAATGAGTATAAGAGCGTGCTGTCATTCTGCCACGATCAAGCGTGTGGCGGGTATTTTGGCCCTAAAAAGACAGCCGAAAAGATCTTGCAGTGTGGATTTTACTGGCCACAACTTTTTAAAGATGGACATGATTACTGCAAGACATGCTCCCGGTGCCAACACTTGGACCGGATATCTAAGAGAAATGAAATGTCGCTCCAACCAATATTGGTTGTGGAAGTTTTTAATATTTGGGAGATAGATTTTATGGGACCGTTTCCCAATTCTTTTGGGAACGTGTATATTCTCCTCGCTGTTGACTATGTTTCTAAGTGGGTCGAGGTTGTGCCCAGCCGGACTAATGACAATAAGGTTGTCGTTAGGTTTCTCAAAGAAAATATTTTCTCTCGATTTGGGCACCCCCGCGCAATCATCAGCGATAATGGAATTCATTTCTGTAATAGGACTTTCGAGTCCTTAATGCGGAAATATTCCATTAATCACAAGCTATCAACACCCTATCATCCCTAAACTTATGGGCAAGCCGAGATTTCAAATCACAAATTAAACAGATATTGGAGAAAACGGTTTCCAAAAACCGTAAGGATTGGTCTTCAAAACTTACCGATGCCCTTTGGGCATTTCGAATTGCATATAAGACCGATCTTGGCATGTCTCCGTATAGGCTTGTTTATGGAAAGGCTTGCCACCTTCCAGTTGAAATTGAGTATCGCGCATTTTGGGTGATAAAAGAGTTGAATCTATCTCTAAGAGATGCGGGCAGCCATAGAAAGCTGCAATTGAATGAATTAAACGAGCTTCAAGATGAAACTTACGAGAACGCGGTTGTCGTAAAAAACGGAACGAAGGTGTTTCACGATAAACACGTTATGCACAAAACTTTCAAACCTGGTCAACAGGTTTTACTTTACGACACCCGGCTACATTTCCATCCCGGCAAGCTCAGATCTCGATGGAAAGGGTCATTTTTGGTACGCACCGTATATCCGCACGGTGCGGTCGACTTAGAAAATCCGGAGGACGATTCACTATTTAAAGTGAACGGACATAGACTTAAACTGTTCCTCACCGCGGACCCTTCGGAGGAGCTCCTGCTGATGCAGGAGCCGATTTACATTGACTGATCTTCCTCCATCTACCCCCAAATTTCAGTTATCCAGCCATAAACAATGGAAACACTGTTTCAAATAAGTTTGGAGGTATGTAACACTTGTAATTATATAAAAACATAATAAAAATTAAAAAAACAAATAAAATTTTGGGGTTATTTTTGAAAATTTTCAGTTTTAATAAAAAAAATAAAAAATTTTAATTACAAATAAATTCCTCTTTTTGAGAGGTTCTTTTTACAAATAAGCAAAAACAACCCCTATAAAAAGAACCCGACCCCTCCTCTGAACTTTCATAACCCTAATTTCCACTCTCTAAAAACCCTAGCCGCCGCTTCGATTTTTGCAGCAAGATCTTCTCACGCCGCCGCGCTTCCGCCGCCGATTGCAGCTTCCCACCGCGCTTCCGCCGCCTCTTGGTGTCGTTTCCCTCTGAAAATTCAGAGGAGGTTTGCACATTCTGAACCTCTCTGTTAAATTTAAAATTTTTTATTATTACTCTCTGTGATGGCACCCACTTTGCAATTTGAGAGAGATTTCTCACAAATCTTTGCACACACGATCTACGGTAGTTACTTCAGTGAAAAGATCCGAAGGCGCGGTTGGAATTTTTTACTGTTTAACCATCCGAATGCCTTCGCGCTTCTGGATTTCGTCACCCGATTTTACGAGTGCATGGAGGACGGTTGCCTCTCACAACACGGTTACATTAGGCTAATTTAGGGGATAGGAAAATAATAATCGATAGGGACTTCATCTATGAAGTCATCTTAATACCTAGTCTACCTACTCATGACCAACCCCTCCAATTCGAGAATTACCTACCCTTGATGGGTAATGATTGTTCGAGGGAGCCACGTAAAGGCATCCAGTCTAGAACCCTCTTTGCGAATGTACTAACTGTATGCCGTTGGGCACAAAATAATATTTTTGGTAGTTCGCACAATACGACATTTTTCACACCATCCCTTCATATCGTACACATCTTGATGACTAGGAATCCCATCTATGACATATGCTCAGTATTACTCCATTCGATTGGTGTGGGCAAAAGAGCTGCTAATTATCCATGCCTTATGTTGGTGACACAACTGTGTCGTCATTTCCTCCCTATGGAGGAATTTGAGTTTTATATGCATGGAGATATCCCCATTAGACCTCTTTTTGAGGGCGTATCCACGTCCTACACACGCTTAAATGATGTATGGTCGCGCACCGAGCCGGCCGAGGATGTGCCCACTAAGACACCCAGCTCCAGCTCGACCGCGAG
This sequence comes from Agapanthus africanus, assembly GCA_030015575.1. Classification (NCBI taxonomy): domain Eukaryota; kingdom Viridiplantae; phylum Streptophyta; class Magnoliopsida; order Asparagales; family Amaryllidaceae; genus Agapanthus; species Agapanthus africanus. The sequence continues at coordinate 753,019,730 of CM057339.1, forward strand.
TGAGGAAGAGCTTACCACCGCGGCACAAGCACGCTTACTTAGGAGTGCCACTAGGGGGATAGACAGATTGATAGGGATACTGACCAACCTGGATCAGCGAGTCACAGGGTTGGAGCATGGCATGACGACCCTGCTGGCGAGAGAGGAACGTTCTCGTTAACGTTCGAGGGGACGGCGAGTCCTATGAGCAGTAAAGGCACTGCTTTTGATAAGTTTGGGGGTGGATGTGGTTTGTAAATAGTTATCATTGCATATTTTATTTTTTTGTGTATACTTGTTTTTTCTTTCTTTGCATATTTAATTCCGCATTGCATCTTTATAAAAAAAATTATAAAAATTAAAAATGAAAATAAAAAAGATATATAAAAAAATAAAATCAAATAAAAAATTGAAAAACTTAAAAAAAAAAATTATAAAAATTAAAAAATTCAATTTTGGCCATATTTGACTTAAGTTCAACATGACGGTTGAATAGTAGGGAAAAACTATATCCTAAAATTAGTAAATTAAAAACTTTAAAAATGACAATTCTTAAAGTTTAATGATAGAAAATATATGTCCTTATATGTCCTTATAGTTTATTTAGAAATAGGCAAATTTTGAGTTCAGTTCTTGGGCTAAGTCAAAATAAGGGAAGAGTATTGAATTTTTATTTGAAGTGTGTGTCTGAAAAATAATTCTGAACCTTAAGTCTAAATTCTGAAAATATATACCCTACAACTTGCACATACACGCACCTTGAAACTTGGAATAGTAGAGGATACCTTGAAATGCACTTGTCTAAAATCCTTAGTATGAAGGAAAATAAAATAAAAGTACAAGTGTGAATAAAGAGATAAAAAAAAATGAACACTGGTTTTGTAATTACTTAAGACTGCATAAATAAAAAAAGAATTATAGCGAGGGTGGTTTATCACCTAGTGCCTTAGACCAACTGGTTTGGGAGTCACTGCTAAGTCTTAGGTATTACAAGACGAGGAATTACGCCTAAATGCGCAAGCATATTTTGTAATCAGTCGTTTAGTATCTCAAGATGTTAGTTATGTATATGCCCTAGAGGCCATTGCTGTACATGTGAAGTATATTATAATGGATGCTTGGATATATATAGAGAGGACTTTCTTGCTCGATATGATAGTATGCTATCGGTTTCACTTTATCTTAACATGTTAACAAATACTGTTTTGTGATCACGTGTTGATAAAGCCCTTAGGATATGTACTCGACTACTAGGACTATGATGAGATCATACTGGTGGGACCAGGGTAGTCAACGAGTACATCCTATAACTGTTCCTAGTCGAGGGTGCATCGAGACAGGGCATCGATACTCTAGAGTAGACTAGCGTATACACATCTTGACCCATATGATGGGCGATGGATGATCCCATATCCATTGGTGTTGGACATCAAAGATGGTGTACGGGTGCTCAGTGGAGACTGGGTACACTGAACGGACTCGCCGAAAACTCCTAGATGGTATTATACCTATCGTCAGATAGTAGTTCTCCGGTGACACTGGTACAGGTTAGTCTGTAGACCCGAGATCGTCATAGAGTCTTGTGTGATTCCCACTGTGCTTTGATTTCCACCTTACCACGTCCAAGAGGGCGTGCAAAACGGTGGCTTTTGAGTACAGTCCAGAACCACATGGAGGCAATGAGCGATAAGAGGGGTTTCGTCTCTCTCGGTATTGGGAGTTGATGTTGCGTTGTGTTCGATTGGCTATAACTGGAAGTCCCTGGCCAGGGATGATATGGAGATTTACCGGTAAGAGTTATCAGTAGTTTCTCGACCTGTTATGAGCTTTACATCGACACGACTTATCGGTTACTGGGGTCTGACGTTTACCACCCCTAGACTAGATATGCAACATATCAGACGAAGAGATCGGACTGTACGGGAGTGTTACTGATTGGATTTGCAGGAGAATGTACATGCTTGCTTATTGATCTTCTGATTGCTCAATACACGGGTGGCTGTTACATTTAGCTGACCGCTTGCAGCTTGTGGGTGTTTGATATGATCATCACCTGCTGCCGGCGTATTGACGATTCTTTAGAGTCCTACACAGAGGTTTCCTGGCTCAGGCAAAACGGAGTAGGAGCACATTTGTGATATGTGCGGGACCGAGAATAATACGATATGAGATATCGTATTATATTCTCGCGATATGAGATATCGGCCGAGTATATGTGATATAGCCGGGTCATCGGATCAAGTGTTGATTCGATGAATTGGTACATATTATATTAGTCGGTTATATGCAATATAGCCGGATTGTCGGATCAAGAGTTGATTCGATAATTTAATGTATAATTATATATGTGATATATTATATTACGTTAACTAATATAAGCCCGCTTTATTGATTCATTTTCTCACTGGATAATACATTGATGTATATGCGATATATGTTAATTGTACTATTTACTTTTGTTACAAAATATATTGTATATGTGATATATAATATTGTAACAAGTTAGGGTTACAAATGCGACATGGTTGTAAAGTTTAAACAAAGTTAGGTTTTGGATTTGGGTTAGCTTTTGGGTTAGCTTTTTCATGAAGCTTCATGAAGCTTTCCTTTTGTCATTTTGCTTAGATATTTTGTATAAATATTTGTTAACCCAACCCAAACCCTTAATTTTAGTTTATTCTCTACATGAGTTAAAGTCTTCATTCTTAACTCATGGTTGCAATCGTAACCACAACGATTTTTTCATTAATCATCACAAAAGCTTTCTTCTTCTTCCTCCTTGAAAAATCTTTCTAACTTTTTGTGAAGTGATGATTTAAAGTGAGAAAATGAAAACAAAAGAAAGCAAAATTCCTACTTCATCATCCTCATCTATTCTAGCCACTTAGATTAGGGTGTTCACTTCATTAATACTTGATTAGAGAAGTGAGAGCTTGAGTTTGAGATTCTTTAAGGTAGATCATCTTCGAAAAGGAAGACTTCTAGCAAGCATGGATCATTCGACTTGTGGAGCCTCTCTAGAGTCCGGGAGTTCATGGATCGCGGCGAAGGGACTTTTACTCGGAGCTTATGAAGCGAAGGAATGGGCTACAAAGGCTGTAATCCCTCTCTCTTAGATGTAAAGTTGTTTACATGCATGTTTACCCTAATTATCTAGTTAAGATCTTGGTTAGGGTTTGTTTAGCACCACAAAATTTTTAATATGGCTTGTGTGATGCCTTCTTAAACCTTGTTAAGGTGCTATGCTAACCCTACAGTTGTATCGGAGCCAAGCTAGAGCATTAGGCGTTGTCTAGACGAAGTTAGAAGTCCGATCGAACCCCGAAACACCGAGAATTGACCCCTTTCTGGAAATTTTTCAAAAGTTGACATTTTTCATATTAAAAATACTCAGAAAATCATGAAGGGAATTCTATGGACCTACCTGAAGAACGAGTCCCTAACTCGCTATAGTGACTGCATGACCGCGGCCAAAACCTGTATTTGGCGGCGGTTCCGCGGCGCCACTGTGAAGGCTTGGGACGGGCACTTCAGCGACGGTCCATAGGTGCTGGGGCATGCTACTGGGATTTTTATTTTCTGCTCAAGTGTTGAGTTCACTGGGGTATTTTGGGAATTTCGTTGTGTCTGTCGAATTATCTAACTTCGCCTAGTTATTTGTGATGTTTATATGTTGTTGTGATATGTTATATTGGATCGTTGTGTATTGAATAGCCGGGGGTTTTATGTGAGATGTGAGTTTTCTTTTTCATTCATGTAAAATTCATTTGTATGTAATATTCTTTTATTGGGACACTTCCGGGTTGAGGATGATGTCACCGTTGTATATTATTTACTTTTCCGCATTAGGATAGACCCAAGTCGAAGAGCACAAGTAACTGGGTTCTAGGGTCCAGTGGGAGGCCATCTTGAGGAGTCGAGACCGGGTTTCCTAACCCTAGAATTGGCAGGGTTACTTTCCGCTCTCGTAGGAGTCTAGGGATGTGGGTTTGGTTATTCATCGCGACTGTGGAGTCTGTGTTTTATATAGGCTCAAAATAAAACACGGATGTTATAGTATATCCAATATTTCGTATGTTGACTTCTGCTGCAATGTTCTGTGATGAGATCATATTACTGCCTGTGACGAATGCTTATACTATATGTTGATATATAAATATTATTGCTTTCGTTTCTTCTGTGATGCTTAGAAAGCTTAAATGATGGGATTTATTAATGAGATTAATAAAAGAAAAGAAACCTAGAAGATATTGTAGAATCAAATTTTCAAAAAGGGTAGCTACAGTTATTGCTTTGCATAGCGGTATTCCTTGCAGAATATCCATCATCTTATTCGATAAGGAAAGAGCCGAGATCCCTTCACCGGGAGTGACCTCTTTAGCAAAACTGGAAGATGCTACAAACTCACGGTTTTGTTTTTGATTACTTCTATAGTTCTTGCTTTGCACAGAGGTATTTATGAAATATCCTGCACCTTATTCGATGAGGAAAGAGCCGAGATCCCTTCACCGGGAGTGACCTCTTTAGCGAAACTAGAAAAGCCTAAAAAACATTCCTCTTCAAAACCACTTGTTTCTACAACGATATCAAGTTCATTACGCAAAAGGTTTTGATAAAAACCTGTCGTAACCCTCCGTCATTTCAGATAAATAATATTTAGTATTCGTTTTACGTTTGTTGACTTAGTCAAGACATAGTGTACGGTAGCTAAATAGTGTTTATCTGTTAAAGCATGAGATGCGATTGGATTAGGGTAGTCGTACAGCCTTGTTGACTTAGTCAAGGGTCGTACGGGTGGGTTTAATTCAATCGGGAAATGTACGGGTTGAACTTAACTTGCGATTTATGGTTTGTTGACTTAGTCAAGGTCATAGATCGCTAGGGGTAAAAATAATTATCGGGAATTTCAAGTGTTGAAATTTGCAATGAGATTGCATACCTTCTATGAGATAGATGGATCCTGATACCCACTGCGAGTAAGAGTTACTCCTGGGAGAATTTTACACAGGACAATTAGCCGATCAAGTAGGTGTCTAGAAAGGTGTTAACGGGGTTATGCCTCTGGGAAAAGGAGATTTATTTTAATTAGGTCCGTGAGAAAACACGGGGAACCTCCCTCAAAGTACCAACACTGATCTGGCTGAAAAATTGGCGAACTTGTAAGGTGTAATTAATCTCGGCTAATCTTACCTTTTATGGTTTGAAGGAAGATTTGAGTAAAACAGTGGGAGCCATCCTGATTAGATAAGATAATAACCAATCTAATCTTGCAAGAGCGCACTCTAAAGTGTTTTTCTTCTCTCTCTCTCCAGGTAGCGACCATGTTAGGCCTTAATCAAGATAATAATATGGATGTATTAACCGAATCCGCTTGTTATACTGAGCAGGGGAACGTTGGTTCTGTTCTTTTTTATAATTGTTATAAGACTGAACAGGAAATAGGGGAATACCAGAATTCACACGCCGCCCAAACGAAGAATAAACATGTTGATATATCTTCTTCGGATGTGTTAGTTACCGAGAACTGTTTCTCAGTTCACTCTACGTCCTGAGCATTAGATACCGGATCAGGATCCCACATATGCAATATATTGCACGGGCTAAAGAAAGGTAGAGAACTGGGAATGGGTGATCATTCCGTAAAAGTAGGGAATGGTGCAAATATTGCAGCCAAAGCAGTTGGCGAATATCACCTTGTATTACCAAGTGGTAATACATTGATTCTGTACGAATGCTATTATATACCGAACATGATATGCAACATTATATTAGTTTCTTTATTAAGTAAAGAAGGATATAATTTTGTAATACAGGATAATGTTATGATCATCTTCCTAAATCAAAAGTTGATTGGCTCAGGCTCATTAAATAATGGCATATACATTCTAAATCAAAACATAATTCTTAATATACAGAACACACACAAGAGGAAAAGTTCAGAAATGAATGAATCTTTCTTGTGGCATTTTAGACTTGGTCATATCAATGCGACACGACTTGCTAAGTTGCATAAAGATGGTTATTTAAATACGTTCGAATTATCATCTTATGAAACTTGCCATTCATGTCTCAAAGGCAAAATGACCAAAACTCCGTTTAGTGGACACGGAGAAAGAGTTACGGAACACTTGGGACTAATACATAGTGATGTATGCGGTCTCATGTCTACACATGCCAGGAATGGTTCTTCGTACTTCATTACATTCACTGACGATCTCTCAAGATACGGACATGTGTTCCTGTTAAAATACAAGTCTGAAGCTTTTCGAGAACCAAACGGGTAAAAGTATTAAAATCCTTCGATCTAATCGAGGAGGAGAATACTTGAGTAATGAGTTCCTGGACTATCTAAAAGAGAATGGAATTCTCTCTCAGCTTACTCCTCCTTATACACCACAGCATAACGGTGTATCGGAGCGGAGGAATCGCACACTATTAGATATGGTGCGCTCTATGATGAGCACTGCTGAGTTACCTATATTCTTTTGGGGGTATGCGCTTGAGACAGCCATATACCTATTGAATCTAGTTCCATCTAAATCTGTACCTACCACACCATATGAGATATGGAGTGGGAAGAGACCATATTTTAAACGAGTTAAGATATGGGGTTGTCCGGCCTATGTCAAAAGGCAAAATCCGGACAAGCTCGAGGCACGATCAGTTCTTTGCAAGTTTGTGGGATATCCAAAGAATTCTCAAGGATATTTTTTCTACTATGCTGAGGAACAAAAGATCTTTGTTGCTCAACATGCCATCTTTTTAGAAAAAGAATTTCTTGTAAAAGAAATTAGTGGCAAAGAGGTAGAGCTGGAAGAAGTTCCAATAACACAAACTGCAACTGAAGATTTAGTGGAACCAGAAGATTCGGTAGTTCCCGATGAACCTCAGCCGCTCCGCCGATCTAGTAGGGTTCCTCATCCACCTGAGAGATACTACGGTTTTCTCATCGATGGTGGGAGCGAGGATTGCATCATGGAAGATGATGACCCGACTAGTTTCGAGAAGGCCATCACGAGTGGTGACTCTGTGAAATGGCTGGATGCAATGCGATCTGAGATAGAATCCATGTACACCAATAAAGTATGGACTTTGGAAGTTGCTCCTAAAGGGGTAAAACCATTGGGAGCAAACGGATCATTAAGAAGAAACTTGGTGTAAATGGAAAAGTTGAGACTTTCAAAGCTAGACTGTAAGTCCATGTCACGCACCCCACGAGCTTGTGGGGAGGCGGAATATATGAAAAACAATTATCAAAGCTTCGTAACACGGACTTGAGTACACGGATCATGTCTAAACCATTACTAGCAAACTACGAAAGGTTTAACTACTCGGGTTCGAAGTTATACCTCACGTTACTTGTCCTTCGGGTCTTCATCGCTGTCCTCCACACCTTGTAGGCTCTATGGAACGTCGGCACCTCAACGGCCTCCTCGAGTTAAAAACGATCCACCCGAGAGCTACTACTCCAAGCTTGACCTCTAACTTGAGGTAACTAGGTTACTAAAAGTGCTAATCAAAGCAACCTAGGGATATAGAGTAGGAATATGGATTAATAAGTCTTGCTAACCCTTGATCTCAACACATGAGAGGTTAGGGTTAGGGTTTGAAGAGAGAGAGCTTGAGGAGAGAGAATGTGAGAATAAGAATCCTTTTGGAATAATGATATCATTTGAATATATGAAGCATATGATTTTATTAAAATGAATAACATATAAATAATGTGTCATCATGCTTCATTAACTCTCATAGTGATTCATCTCATGAGTCATTTAAATCATAAACGCAACATTAACTCCATGGATGAATCACTTCATGACTCATTAAACCAATTAATGCAAATGCCACCTTAGTCTCCAAGTCATCATCCTTCTAGAAGATTCTTGACAAATTACGAGAACGCCCCTCCTATCCGTGAAAACACGGAAAAACTTTAGACTGTATAAATCCAATAATCTGATACTAGAATCTGGCTTAAACCAAAACCCGCTAGTAAAAACTGTCCGAACATCGTACGTGCGTAAAAACACGTATGCGTCCGAACCCTGTCGTAAAACCATACGACCTCTATATCGTTTCGCCCGAAGCAGGGAAACTCTCTGTGTGGGACTCTAAAGACTCGACACTACGCTGGCAGTGGGTTTAACCACAGACCGCAAGCGGCACTAGCTGTACGTAACGGTCCCCAGGTAGATGCCGATAAGAAGGCCGATGAGAAAACCCATCCGAACTCCTACTGAGCCTAGTGTGACAATCTCCGTACAGTCCGGTCTGTTCGTCTAGGACTATCGCATATCGGGCCTAGGGGGGCGGTAAACGTCAGACCCCTAATAGCGGTATAAGTCGTGTCGGAGTGCAGCCCATTACACCTTGAGAAACTATTGGAAGCCACCAGTAAATCTCGCTTCCCCTGGCCAGGGAATTTGCGTAATGGTTCTCCATACACAGTGCGATATCAACCCCCAATACCGGGAGAGACGAATCCTGCCTAACTGCCACTGCCTCCAAGTGCTTCGGGACTGCACCCAACTACTACCTGTTTACACGACTCCTTTGAGCCGTGATAGGGTAGTAATCTAAGTACAGTGGGAACACACCCGAGGCAAAGTAGTCGTATTAAGTCGACGGACTAAGCTGTACTCATGTCACCTGGGAACTGCTATCTGACGATGGGTATAAATCCAACCTGCAGTTCCCGGCGAGTCCTGTCCGGTGTACCCGTAACCTAATGAGCACCTGCATACTATCTCCAGTACGACGTACTGATGGCTGTGGGACAGACCATCTCCCCAACTGGGATAAGAAGCGTACACACTAGTCTACTCCGGAGTATCGATGCCCTGTCTCGATAATCCTACGACCAGGGACCTGTATAGGATGTTGCTTATAGACTACCCAGCCCCCACTAGTGTGACTGCCATCACAACGCTGGTAATCAAGCAAAGATCCTAAGGGCTCTACTAATATGTATAAGCGATACATTACAAGAAACATATGCACATATTAAAGTAGAAACAACCAAGTAACATACTACCATTTTTAGCAAGACTGTCAATATAACTGTGAATATCCCAAGCTTCCATTAAGTAATATACAAGCTAGTATAATACAATAATGGTCTCTAGGGCATAAACACTAACAATCTCCCACTTGCACTAAGGCCATGTACTAGCATATCGCAGACCTATGATCTCGAATAGCCTCTCAAACTGCGTCTGAGGAATGTCCTTTATGAATGGATCAGCAATGTTATTCTCTGTATCTACTCTCTTTACCTCGATCTCCCGGCGATCTACGATCTCCCTGCGATCTACGATCTCCCTGATCAGGTGATACCGCCTTAAGATGTGTCTGGACTTCTGATGGGACCTGGGTTCCTTCGCTAAAGCTATAGCGCCGTTGTTGTCGCAATACAGAGGTATTAGACCAACACTGGTAGGAACCACCTGAAGTTCTGTGAGGAACTTCTTCATCCAGACAGCTTCTTTTGCGGCATCGCAAGCAGCTATGTACTCCGCTTCTATCGTTGAGTCAGCAACGGTCTCCTGCTTGGAACTCTTCCAACATACCGCCCCTCCATTGAGGGTAAAGACATAACCCGGCATGGACTTGGAGTCATCCTTATCACTCTGGAAGCTTGAGTCGGCAAAGGCCTCGATCTGGAGGTCTTTTCCGCCATACACCAAGAACATCTCCTTAGTCCTCCTCAGGTACTTGAGAATGTTCTTTACTGCTATCCAGTGCTTCTCCCCTGGGTTTGCCTGATACCGGCTTACAACGCTCAATGCGTATGCTACATCTGGTCTGGTACATAGCATCGCATACATTATAGAGCCAACCGCAGAAGCGTAGGGTATAATCGACATGCGATCCCTTTCCAAATCAGTCTTGGGAGACATCTCTTTGGAGAGGGTTCCATGACAAGCCGGTAGGTTACCGCGCTTAGAATCTTCCATACTGAATCTTTTCAATATGGTGTCTATGTACCTGGACTGCGAAAGTCCCAACATCCTCTTTGATCTATCACGATAGATCTGGATCCCCAGAATGTAGGTGGCATCACCCAGGTCCTTCATGGAGAACTTCTGTGACAAGAATCTTTTGGCTGACTGTAGCATAGGAATATCATTTCCTATTAGGAGAATGTCATCCACGTACAAGACGAGGAATACTACAGCTCTCCCTACAATCTTACTGTATATGCATGGTTCATCTAGATTTTTGATAAAGTCGAATTCTTTGACAGCATCATCAAAACAGATGTTCCAACTCTGCGATGCCTGCTTTAGTCCATAAATGGACTTAAGCAACTTGCACACTTTACCGCTGCTCCCACTCTGAATGAATCCCTCTGGCTGATCCATATAGACGCACTCTTCCAAATTACCATTTAGAAAGACCGTTTTTACGTCCATCTGCCAGATCTCATAATCGTGGAAGGCAGCAATGGCAAGAAGGACCCGAATGGATTTGAGCATAGCCACTGGAGAAAAGGTTTCGTCATAGTCCAAACCAGGTCTTTGACGAAAACCCTTTGCAACAAGTCTAGCCTTATAGGTTTCAACCTGTCCATCTACACCAATCTTCTTTCTGAAGATCCATTTGCATCCTACGGGTTTTACTCCATCTGGAGCAATGTCCAAAGTCCATACTTTGTTAGTGTACATGGACTCCATTTCGGTCCGCATTGCATCCAGCCATTTTACCGAGTCGCCGCTCTGAATGGCTTGCTGGAAACTAGTAGGGTCATCATTGTCAATGATGCAATCTTCTTGATCCCCGTCTATGAGAAAACCGCGGTATCTCTCGGGCGGATGAGACTGCCTACTACTTCTGCGGATAGGCGCTGGTATGTCCCTTTCTTCTGAAACCTCTGGTTCTACCATACTTACAGCAACAGCTTGTGGTTCTGGAATTTCTTCCAATTCTACTGCGCTCCCATTCTTCTGATTTTTTTAAAATTCAGCTTCTAAGAAGTGGGCATGACGAGAAACAAAAACCTTTTGTTCCTCTGCATAATAGAAACAATATCCCTTGGAGTTCTTTGGATATCCCACAAACTTACACTATACTGAGAGTGCCTCGAGCTTGTCCGGATGCTGCTTTTTTACAAAAGCTGGACATCTCCATGTCTTCAGGTACTGAAGATAGGGTTTCTTCCCACTCCACATCTGATATGGTGTGGTAGGCACAGTCTTGGTTGGAACCTTATTCAAAAGATATGCAGCTGATTCTAGTGCATAACCCCAGAAAGATCGCGGTAACTTAGCCTTACTCATCATGGAACGAACCATATCCAATAGGGTTCGATTCCGCCTTTTCGATACACCGCTGTGTTGTGGTGTGTATGGAGGAGTAAGCTGAGAGAGAATTCCATTCTCTTTTAAGTAACCCAGGAACTCGACACTTAAGTATTCACCACCTCGATCAGATCTCAGTGTCTTGATACTTTTGCCTGTTTGGTTTTCCACTTCATTCTTGTATTCCTGGAATTTCTCAAAGGCCTCGGATTTATGCTTCATCAAGAAGATATATCCATACCTAGAGAAATCATCCGTAAAAGTAATGAAGTAGGAATAACCACCTCGCGCATGTGTAGACATTGGACCGCACATGTCACTGTGTACGAGTCCCAAGAGCTCGCTCGCTCTTACTCCGTGTCCAGTTAACGGAATCTTTGTCATCTTTCCCATGATACAAGATTCACAAGTAGCATAAGATTGATATTCGAACGGATTCAAATATCCTTCTCTATGTAACTTAGTTAATCGTGTTTCATTGATGTGACCTAGTCTACAATGCCATAAGAAAACCTGATTTATTTCTGGAGACTTTCTTTTAAGTGTGTTTCGGACATTGAAAACTCGAGCTTGACTCGATACGTATATACCGTCATCTAATGTACCGGACCTAATCAGAACTTGATTTAAGTGGATGTGAACTACATCGCTTACGAATGTAAAATCATATCCCTCTCTCAAAAGTGAGGATACTGATATGATATTACAAGTTAAACTAGATACATACAAACAGTTACGTAGAATCAATATCTGCCCACTTGTCAACTTAGGCGATATTCTCCCACGGATTCAGCGTTCACACTCATTCCGTTTGCAACTTTGAGAGACAAATCACCTACCCTGATAACTCTACGGTTTCTCAAAGCATGTAATGAATTACAGATATGAGATCCTGCTCCGGTATCTAGTACTCAGGAAGTAGAGTTAATTGACAAACAGTTCTCAATTACAAATACACTTGAGGCCGAAGCCACAACATGCTTCGTATCCTGGCTACTGGCTTCCAAAGCCCTGCAATCATTCTGCCAATGCCCGTTTCCATAACAATAGGAACATCCCTCCTTACCTACACCAAGTCCCAAAACTTTTGCTCTTCCCTTTCCTACTACTTTACTGACACCGTATATCGGCTTTGTGGAGGTTTTCTTCTTTTCACCCTTTGCTTTCGCCCTGGATGAAGAAGAAGAAGGTCCCCCATTAAGCAGAGCTTGTGTCTCCCTGGTTTCTTTCAGGGTGTAAGTAGAGGGTAGGGACTGTGGAAATAAGTCAGCATATGGCTTATTTCCCAACGTAGTCTCCAGGTCCTTGAGCTCATCAACATAGCTAGTCATCGTAAGGACGTCGTCCCCTATAGATGACCCGACAGCCAACCTCACTTGAATTAATTCGTTCGAGGTCTCTTATCTTGCGATATGAGATTGCTCTCCATATAAATCTTTGTTATGGAGAAAGATGGAAACTGAGTTCATCTTCTTGTGCTGCTTCTGGTATACACCATCAACTGAAGCCAACATGAGGCACTTGGCTTTCGCATTATCCTTTTCCCTTATCTGACGGATATCCATATCCGCGACGGTGGAAACTGGACCTGGGACGGCGGGATCTTGAGTAGTAATAAGGTGATCCAGCTTGTCATAGGCAATGGACATCTGGACAGACCTTTACCAGTCATATAAGTCAGATTCAGTCAACTTGTTATCTAGATGTAACCTAGTCATGGTCCCAAGGTCGCTGCAATGAGAGAGAGAAAAGAAAACACTTTAGCATGATGCTCTTGCAAGTTTAGATTGGTTTTTAGTTTATCTAAACTGGATGGCTCCCACTGTTTCTCGAATCCTTCCTCAAACCATAAAAGAAGAATTAGCCAGGACTGATCTCACCGTACAATACTTGCTTAACCGTTCAGCCAGGCCGGTGTCGGGACTTCGAGGGAGGTTTTCCAACGCTTTCGTGAAGTTCCTTAATTAAATAACCTCTTTTCTCTGGGGGCGTAGCCCCGCTGACACCTTTCTCGACACCTACTTGGTTTATAGCATTGATCGTTAAGTGACAAATCTCCTGATAAGTAGCATATACTCACAGTAGGATCGGGATCCAAATATCATCGTGTAATAATGTTGAAGGAATCCTACCAACATTCATCAAACTCCAAATGGTATGCAACACTAGCAAGTTTCAGTTTCTTTAGAAACTCCCGATGTGGATTTTTGCCCCATGTTCTTATGACCTTGACGAAGGCCAACAAATCATAAGTCACATGTCAAGTTCTGACCATTATTATCTTGTTAATTTGAACCCACCCGTACATACCCTTGACGAAGGCTAACAAGGTAATACGACTGTCCCAAACCAACTCATCTATCTATGCAACAAATGAATACCCCAGCAGCTACCAAACACTATGTCTTGACGAAGGCCAACAAACATCGCTTGAATACTACTGACCATCTATAAGAAATGACGGAGGGCTACGACTGGTTTTGGAGAAACCGTGAACGTAGTGAACTTGATATAATCGAAGGAACCTGATAGCTTTTTAAAAGGAGTGGTTAAAGCTCCGCAATTAAAAATTCTGCTCTTTAAAAATAACCGAGTGGTTTCTTTTAAATTTGTTCCAACGATTCAACTTTGGTTTGTTTTCTTTGCATTAATATAATGCGTCCCGTCATTTATCCTATCACTGCAGAAAACAACGAAAATACCACGTCCTCTTATGCCATCCGCATTCGCCACTGGGCCCCGTCATTCACCCGTTAGGTTACTTAACTAACGACATAGCGGGAGCTGGGCTAGCGCGGGTGCAAAACATAAGTGACGTCTAATAGCTATCATATATAGATATTGTACATTCGTCAGACGCAATAATAGGCATTCCAGATCACTGATGAACATTATTGGATATACAAGCAATCCGCGTTTCCTTCGAGCCTGCAACGAAAGACGGATTACACAGTTGTGATGAATATGTATTACCCCACCCTAGACCCCTATGGGTACGGCAAACTACCCGCTAAGTACCCGAAGTGAAGTGGTCTCCCTCAACAACGTGAGTAGGCCACTAAACACTTCAAAGTACCCGGTAGTTTGTGCACCCCACCTTGGGTCTATCCTAGGAGCAAAAAAACAGTAAATGAAATATTTACAACGGTGGCTACAACCTCAGGCCGGATGTGCCCCGCAAAAGAATATTACATCATATTACAATTTACATCGAATGAATGAATATAAAAAACATCTCAAACCCCGGCTAATCATCACAACGATCCAATCAAGTTCATATACACAAACAGTAAAATCATTACAGAAATGTGCAACCCCCTGCCAACCGACATACTAGCAGTTAGGGGAGGTTTACGAACACATTAAACATTACAGATAAAAACCCGATTAGCAAATAACTTAGAATATATATCGACAACCTTTTTCCGTGTCTACCCCAAATGCAAGCCAGCACAGAAGTAACATGGGCAGAAACAGAATATACTGGAAAACAAAACACCACAAAATAAGAATTACAGTGAAAATCCGAGTCAACTAGGAGTTGACTCGGCGGCGGATCCGCGGCCAATAGCACTAAACTGCCGCGGATCCGCGAGCTTATTACCGAGTTAGCTGCTCGTATTTTCGCAGAATTCTTAGAATCCCCTGCTGTTAATTTTCAGGCCTATCAAATAATTTTTTCGACACGTTTAAAATTGACAGAAACTTGAGGGGTCCGGGGTTATGTTTTCACGTTTTTCCGACGATCGAAGATCTAATTAGTCGCTAACAAGCAAGTAAAGGTTTAGTAGGCTCTGATACCACTGTTAGTCCATGTCACGCATGTAAGTGCACGGCGGCACCCCGGCCGTCAATCCGACGCCGGAATGCGGGAGCGGTGATTTACTTTAACTTTTTAAACCGGCACCACCGCACACTATAAACCCGGATCGTGCCATTAAACTAGTCCTAGCTAACAAGAGAAGGGTAGAGGGATATACCGAGTGATCCGTGTCCTCCGGTCTTCTCGTCGTCGTCCCGATCTCCCTGCGGAATCTCCGGTCTCCACCTCGTCGCCGGAAGGGCACCACGTCGTCGGATTCTTTTACGGGTTCCCACCCCTATACCGAGGCAACTCGGGCATGAAGTTGGCGAGTCGACGTGCCCAAGATTTGCTGTAGAATGTAGTGTGGAACTTGTGTCTCATTTGGGGTTATGGAGTTGCCTTTGGTGGAGGAAAGGAACTAAGACTTTTTGGAGATGAAACTTTGGGAATTTTGTAGCATGAAAAGAGCAAAATTCCCACACCCAAAAAATTGGGCAGCCCCTCCTTGGCCGGCCATGCATTGTGGTGGGGTGAGAATGGAGTGAAGTCAAGGGAGAGGGGAAGCTATCATGCAAGCATGAATAAGGAGTGATGATTAAAAACAATATCATCACAAACAAAAACCAACACTCCAAATCAACCATCATGAACCCAAAGTCAATCAATGATGAAGTAAACAAGTCAATGCATGGTGGAACCATCATGACATAACAATGTGCAAAGAACAACCTCCACAAATGCTTATTTGCACAAATGCAAATAAGCCCTCCTCCACCAATCTTCTGTCAATGAAAGATACAAAGAAATATGGCCGAAACGGAAAGCAAACTGGCAACTCCAGAAAACTGGTCCCGTAATAAATTACAGGAAAACCCCGATACTGTGTATACACACCCGCATTTGTATTCCGACTGAATACAAATGCACTGAGACAAAATCTACACTATACAATACTAGGATCCGGCTTAAACCAAAGCCCGCTAGTATTAACCGTCCGATCCTGATCCGTACAATGCCGCACGTATCTGATCGAACCCTGCCATATCTCCATACGGCCTCTACAACGTTTCGCCCGAAAACTTGAGCAACTGAATGTGGGGGACTCTAAAGACTCGTCAATACTATGGCTGTGGATTTAACCACTAGCATGTCAGACGTATTAGCCATACGTGAAGGGGTACCAGCTATTGACCAAAAGGGACGTCGATGAGCGAACTCATCCTGACACCCGACTGAGCCTGTCAGTGACAATATCCGTACAGTCCGGTCCGTTCGTCTATGAGCATCGCATGGCGGGCCTAGGGGGTTGGTAAAAGTCAGACCCCCAAAAGCGGTACAAGTCGTGTCGGAGTGTAGCCCAGAACACCTTGAGATACTACTGGAATACCTACCAGTAAATCTCTTGCCTTGGCGAAGGACTTTCATGTAAGGGCTCTCCTAGACACAGCGCGACCTCACCCCCAATACCGGGAGAGACGAACCCCCGAAGATCCGCTCACTGCCTCCATGTGGCTCGGGACTGTACCCAACTAAAACCTGTTTGCACGTCTCCTTTGAGCGTGGTAGGGTAGTAATCAAAGTACAGTGGGAACTCACATGAGACAAATGACGATCCTCAGGTCGATGAACTAACCTGTACACATGTCACCAGGGAACTGCTATCTGACGTCAGGTATAAGACCAACTAGCATGTTCCCGGCGAGTCCTGTCCGGTGTACTCATAACCCAATGAGCACCTGTATACATCTTAGGTGAACCAACTGACACCAGTGGCTTGTGAGACTGGCCACCGCCCCTCGTCGGGGTCTCGACTGTATACACTAGTCTACTATGGAGAATCGATGCCCTGTCTCGAAACTCCCACGACCAGGGACCTTTTAAGGATGTGCTTATAGACTCCAGCTCTCACGTATATGATCGCCCTCATACTGCTGGTAGTCAAGCAAGAATCCTAGGGGCTCTATCAACATGTAATAGCGACCTGTCAGGTCACCTAAAGCAGTACACGATGATAAAGGTAAACCAGATAGCATACTATCATCTTGAGTAAGACTGTCCTACCGGGACAGGTCCTCCCTCAATCATTGCAATCACGTGCCTGTGATCCAATAATTGACTCTGAGGGCACTATCTCCAACAATCTCCCACTTGCACTCAAGGCTAATTATTACGATATCGCATACTCACAGCCCGTGTGATACCAAACACCCAACTCCTCTACTAGTCAGTCTCACAAAGCTCGTTTGCGAAACTATTGCGTTCGAGGAATAGCCTCAGTGAGTGGATCCGCTTTGATGTTTCTTTTTATGTCTCTCTATATCTCAAGTTCGCGGAGAATGCCATCTCCCGAAATGAGCAATACTTGTCTTAGAATGTGTCTGGATGTCTGATGGGACCTAGCTCATAAATGAACTCCAAATCCAAACTTCTTAGACTGTATCGTCAACTGAACTTAATCAGTAACCTGCGCCAAGCCTCCCTCAGTATTGCCTTGGACCTCCTGTCCAAAATACTTCCCCTCGTCAGAAGGAAAACTATAACTCTGACAACCTCCTTGTTGTCCAGGTCACCTTGGAAGCCTGGAATGATAACTGTTTCCCGAATGAGGCTGTCGTTATCATATCCCTAGAATATCCGCTTATGTTCTAAAACTGCTTCCGATTGTTTCTCCAGGATTGGATCAATATCAACTTATTGCACCTACCGCAAAAACAACATCTGGTGTGGTACTTGACATTTCATGATTGACTCAATTGCCTAAGCAAGTGATCTGCCAATCATGCGCATCCCTCTCCCCTTTAGTCTGTAAGACACCTTTAGAGAGGGTGACTCCATCACCTGCAGGTACACTACCATGCCAGGAGTCGTCCATTCTAAATACTCTTAGAATGCTGTCTAAATACCCTTAATTGGAAACCACCCAAATCTAGATCCAAAACCATAGATCCAGTAACCAGAATGTCTGATATAATGTCCAAGTCCCATGTGGAGAAACCACTGTGTGACGACCAAAGTATAACCGATCGTAGTATAGGAATATCACATCCTACTCTGTGTATGTCATCCAAATACCAGGACATCACACCCTACTACCTCCTTAACAGACCAATCCCCTATTCTGATGAAGTCACCTGTGACTGTCACATCAGAAATAGATGATCTATCTCCACTACATCTGCTTTAGTCTATAAATAGACACAAGCCACTTGTCCACCAATGCTTCCGCTGCTCCCACTGACTACGACAACCTTCTGGCAGAGTCATATACACGTACACTTCTAAAGCTAGTTTAGAACGATGCTATACTCATCTTCCTACCGGGTCTCACTGCCTGGAACAACAGCAATGGCAAGTGTGGGTAAACAAGAACTTCCCTGTCACCGTCCTTGAGGCTACCGGAGTACCTCTCGGGTGCCAGAAGTTACCCACCTTATTTGCGGAGTGGCCAATGGAATGTCAAGCCAGATTGAATGTAGGTTCTTATCAAATTTTTAGTAATCGTTTGCGGTTCTGGAATCACTTCCAGTTCTACCATACTCCCACTGCTGTTTTCTGAAAAAATCCATTTTTATTAAAACTGTGGCGAGTCTAGAACAATATCACTATTGATCTTCCAAATGGTAGAAAGTCAACCCTCTTCATAGCCTGGGTCAACCCACAAACAACCATTACAGAAACGCGCCTTGAGTTATCCAGAGTCTGGTTTTAAGCATAAGCCAGACAACTCCCCGTACCTTAACATCGTTAAGATATGAACTGTTCTATATCCAATATAGAAACAGAGACACTGATTTAATTGAACCAGATTCAAATCATGTAGCTGTCTCCAGTGCATGTCAACTAAATGGAAGGAGGCCGATCAGCGTTACTCAACTTAGGAGTGCTTCCAATTATGAGTAACCTGAAAGAGAAGCACGTTCTCATAATCATTACTATCAACTGAATACCCTACACAAGTATCTACATCTTCAATCACCTTGAAGAATCCCGATACTTGCAACATCTGGTTCTCTACTTTACTCTTATACCTATAACTTCTCAAAACTTGGACCCTGTGTTTCTACGAAACACCTGTCTAAGAACTAGAGAAGTCATAAGTAATCCGAATATAGTACGAGGACTATCCCCTCTGTCCTAATGGACACTGGACAATATACAATACTCTGTACAAGTCCCTTGAGTCTAAAAACTCACTCTCTGTGTGTTGTAGGTTGAAAACTGTACTTATGGTTAAGAAGAATTACACCGATGTTTAATACTCCTTACCTAACCATCAACTGATATAGGTAAATGTCATCGACATAATTTCAAAAAGGTATATCTCACTCTATAAAAATAGACGTACAGATATATCAATTTGAAATTGGTGCATTATAACGGATATTCAAAACCAAATATTCGCCGTCCGGCAAACAGCCCAGGCGATTTCCTCAAATATCACCAATTACAACGAATTCCGATATAATGAGGACGATCACCTAATTCCCAATAACTTACTCCCCCTCAACATCTGTAAAACCATACAGATGTGAGAATCATACCTGATAAATACATACCCTGGAGCAAATGTCTAATTGGGAAATCAGTTTTCTTTTAACAGTACACAGTGAAACTGAAACATTGAAATGTTTCGTAGGGGTACCCTGGTATTCCTAGTAATGCCTCTTCCATATTCACAACTGTAACCGTATAAATCTCTGCCACCTCTCCAAATCCCTTCATATGTCTTTAGTCATTACCTTCTGTACACCCCTTTAGGCCAAATGGTTTTCTTCCTTCCCTACTGTTCGGCACCAGCCTATGGTTTGGAAGAAGACTATCCAATAAGCATAATGGGTGTACTGTCCCAATCCTAGGAACACTTGCAATGCGAGAGAAGGTGAAGATAAAAGACACCTGAATAAACCTTATTTCTATTTCTCCTGAAGCAGAATCCATCCCCGAACTGGAACAAGTTCCTTTCGAGTTCGTATATAACCATACGAGGGAATATCCAATAAACTGTGGATCTTCGTAGTGATACGGAGTGTCCTAGAGAAATACAAAGGTGAAGTAGGAGTGGTAATGAAATACTTGGTTTGGTCGTGAATATCAGTCGTAATTTACTTTGCCCTCTTACTAATCCCTTTCTTTGTCTTTACTTAATACCTTCTGCACACCATCGTTATGCTAATTGGTTTTCTTCATTCCCCACCGTTCGGCACCAGCCTAAGGTTTGGAAGAAGACTATCCAATTTGCGTAATAGGTGTACTATCCCCTAATCTAAGGGGTGCTCGCAACCTGAGAGAAGGTAGAAGGAAAAGACAACTGAATAGTCCTATTCGTTTTCTCCAGAACCGGAAACCATCCTCGAATAAATTCCTTCAAGTTCGTATATAACCATACGATGGTTTTGTCCAATGGAAGTGGACATTCGTAGTAATACGGGGTGTCCTGGAGAAAAGGGTAAAAGTAGGAGTGGCAATGATGTATGCAACTCTGACAATCCAAAAGCCAGTGTTTAAGAAGGTTCGGTCAACTTGGTCACTGAGTCATAGTCTAGGGTCAGGTCAATGGTCGCTGCCAGAGAGAGAGAAAAGAAACACTCAGCATGCACTCTAACCTAGATCAGAATGGTTATCACTTTATCTAATCTGGAAACCTCCCACTGTACCGTCAAATTCTCCTCCAAACCTAAAAGAAGAATTAGTCGGGATGTCCCGAGGAGTAAACCAACTCATCAGTGGGAATCGGGATCCAACTATCACCGCATGATAACGTGACGGAATCCGCTCACGCTATCATACTCCAGAAGGTATGCGCATATCAGGCAAGTTTCAGTTTCTTTTGAAACTCCCGATGTGATTTTTGCCCCATGCTCTTATGACCTTGACGAAGGCCAACATATCATAAGTCATATGTCAAGTTCTACCCGTCATTGTCCAGGTTAATTTGAACCCACCCGTACATACCCTTGACGAAGGCCAAAATAGTAGTACGACTGTCCCAAACCAACGCATCTATCTATGCTGCATATGAATACCCAATAGCTACCAAACACTGTGCCTTGACTTTGGCCAACAAACACAGCTTGAATACTATTGACCACCCATATGAAACGACGGAGGGCTACGAATGGTTTCTGGCGAAAACCTTTAACGTAATGAACTTGATATCGTTGAAGGAACGGATAGCTTTATAAAAATATAGTGGCGAAAACCAGTGCTAAAGAGGTCACTCCCGGTGAAGGGATCTCGGCTCTTTCCCCGTAGAATGAGGTGCAGGATATTCCAACTGAATACCATGATGCAAAGCAAAAGTAATCGGCTATAGTGAAGTTATTGCCCTGACGCAAACTTTTATCCAAGGGGTCACTCCCGGTGAGGGATCTTGGCCCTTGCCTCGTCGACTGAGGAGCAGGATATTCCAACTGAATACCACTGTACAAAACAAAAGTGAACGTCCTTGCAATAACAGCTTTTTGAAAAATGTTCCAACAACATCAGATTAGGTTTGTTTTTAACTTGCATTGATCCGAATCAACGCAGTCGCATCAATTGATCACACCAATAAAGAACGAAAATAATGACGTACGTATATGCCATCCGCATTCGCCACTGGGTCCCGTCATTACCCGTTAGGTTAGTTAACTAACGACAGAGCGGGGACTGGACTAGCGCGGATGCAAAACATATACAACATCTACTAGTATATATATCAATATATAATATTTCGCTCAAGGCGTGATAAAATGCAACATCACAGAAATGTACAGCATCATAGAACAATACAGATATCTGGGATCCTCGGGTTTCACAGAGCCGCTACTGAACCCGACGTTCCCCTGGTCGTGTGGATAGCCCGTGCAATGAAATCCTAGACCCCTACGGGCACGGCAAGTTACCCGCCAAAACCTGAAGCGAGGCAGCCCTCTTCAGCAACGTGAATGGACTACTCAACACTTAACGGAATCCGGTAACTTGGGCACCCCTCCTGGGTCAACCTGTACCCCCTACGAGTGCGGCGAATAGCCCGCCAATTCTAGAGTGAAGCCCCCTCCGTTTCAATGCCATGAGATGCGGGCTCGTTGCCCTCTAGAACCCGGCCATCCGTGCACCCCTCCGCGGGGTAATCCTAGTACAGAAAGTAAAATATACATACAACGGGTACATAGACCGCAACCTGGTCGTGCCCCAAAATAATAATATACAAACAGGCAGTGACGGCAGTCCACATGTCGGACGCTCGCCCCGCAATATCAAATGTACATATAAAACAAAAACTGTACTAGCATTGCATCCAGGCTATCCCCCACGACCAATCCGCAACATCACAGCACAATACAGAACATCAACGTGAATGTCACGTTCGCAAATCTGTCTAACCGGGCTATAGCAGTTAGACAGGATTTACCGATCGAGTGACATTCACGGTCGCAGATATAATGTAAATACTGTGAACTAATGTGTTTAAAATTCTTGATCGATCAAAATTATCGAAGTGGGCCCCAAGCACTACTGTAGCACCCACAGAAAATCTGGGCCCAAAAAGAATGTTCCAAAACCCCTATTTTCAACACAGAGACACTCTTTAGAAATTTGATACACTGAACAGTAAAGACTGCGGCGGAACCGCGACCCAAGCATGGGTTTGGTCGCGGTTCCGCGGTCGTATATTGTGATCACATGATCAAATTTCTACAAAAGTCTTATAATTCCCTGCACATCATTCTGCAACAACCTGAAAAAATTTTGGAGCCAAAAAAATTTCGACAGAAACTGATGCACATGAAAACGCGGTTTTTGGAATTTTGTTCGATCGGAAATGTAAACACATTAGACAAAGCTAGACTAGGTTAATGGCGAGGCTCTGATACCACTGTAAGTGCACGACGGCGCCCCGGCCGTCAATCCGACGCCGGAATGCGGAAGCGGTGATTTACTTTAACTTTTCAAACCGGCACCACCGCGCACTATAAACCCGGATCGTGCCATTAAACTAGTCCTAGCTAACAAGAGAAGGGTAAAGAGATATACCGAGTGATCCGTGTCCTCCGGTCTTCTCGTCGTCGTCCCGATCTACCCGCGGAATCTCCGATCTCCACCTCGTCGCCGGAAGGGCACCACGTCGCCGGCTTCTTTTACGGGCTCCCGCCTCTATACCGAGGCAACTCGGGCACGAAGTTGGCGAGTCGACGTGCCCAAGATTTGCTGTAGAATGTAGTGTGGAACTTGTGTCTCATTTGGGGTTATGGAGTTGCCTTTGGTGGAGGAAAGGAACTAAGACTTTTTGGAGATGAAACTTTAGGAATTTTGTAGCATGAAAAGAGAAAAATTCCCACACCCAAAAAATTGGGCAGCCCCTCCTTGGCCGGCCATGCATTGTGGTGGGGTGAGAATGGAGTGAAGTCAAGGGAGAGGGGAAGCTATCATGCAAGCATGAATAAGGAGTGATGATTAAAAACAATATCATCACAAACAAAAACCAACAATCCAAATCAACCATCATGAACCCAAAGTCAATCAATGATGAAGTAAACAAGTCAATGCATGGTGGAACCATCATGACACAACAATGTGCAACGAACAACCTCCACAAATGCTTATTTGCACAAATGCAAATAACCCCACCTCCACCAATCTTCGATCAATGAAAGATACAAAGAAATATGGCCGAAACGAAAAGCAAACTGGCAACTCCAGAAAACTGGTCCCGTAATAAATTACAGGAAAACCCCGATACTGTGTATACACACCCGCATTTGTATTCCGACCGAATACAAATGCACTGAGACAAAATCTATACTGTACAATACTAGGATCCGGCTTAAACCAAAGCCCGCTAGTATTAACCGTCCGATCCTGATCCGTGCAATGCCGCACGTATCTGATCGAACCCTGCCATATCTCCATACGGCCTCTACAACGTTTCGCCCGAAAACTTGAGCAACTGAATGTTGGGGACTCTAAAGACTCGTCAATACTATGGTTGTGGATTTAACCACTAGCACGTCAGAGGTATTAGCCATACGTGAAGGGCTACCAGCTATTGACCAAAAGGGACGTCGATGAGCGAACTTATCCTGACACCCTACTGATCCTGTCAGTGACAATATCCGTACAGTCCGGTCCGTTCGTCTATGAGCATCGCATGGCGGGCCTAGGGGGTTGGTAAAAGTCAGACCCCCAAAAGCGGTACAAGTCGTGTTGGAGTGTTGCCCAGAACACCCTGAGATACTACTGGAATACCTACCAGTAAATCTCCTGCCTTAGCCAAGGACTTTCATGTAAAGGCTCTCCTAGACACAGCGCGACCTCACCCCCAATACCAGGAGAGACGAACCCCCGAAGATCCGCTCACTGCCTCCATGTAGCTCGGGACTGTACCCAACTAAAACCTGTTTGCACGTCTCCTTTGAGCGTGGTAGGGTAGTAATCAAAGTACAGTGGGAACTCACACGAGACAAATGACGATCCTCAGGTCGATGAACTAACCTGTACACATGTCACCAGGAAACTGCTATCTGACGTCAGGTATAAGACCAACTAGCATGTTCCCGGCGAGTCCTGTCTGGTGTACTCATAACCCAATGAGCACCTGTATACATCTTAGGTGAACAAACTGACACCAGTGGCTTATGAGACCGGCCACCTCCCCTCGTCGGGGTCTCGACTGTATACACTAGTCTACTCTGGAGAATCGATGCCCTGTCTCGAAACTCCCACGACCAGGGACCTTTTAAGGATGTGCTTATAGACTCCAGCTCTCACGTATATGATCGCCCTCATACTGCTGGTAGTCAAGCAAGAATCCTAGGGGCTCTATCAAAGTGTAATAGCGACCTGTCAGGTCACCTAAAGCAGTACACGATGATAAAGGTAAACCAGATAGCATACTATCATCTTGAGTAAGACTGTCCTACCGGGACAGGTCCTCCCTCAATCATTGCAATCACGTGCCTGTGATCCAATAATTGACTCTGAGGGCACTATCTCCAACAACGCACCCCACGAGCTTGTGGGGAGGCGGAATATATGAAAAACAATTATCAAAGCTTCGTAACACGGACTTAATCACACGGATCGTGTCTAAACCATTACTAGCAAACTACGAAAGGTTTAACTACTCGGATTCGAAGTTATACCTCACGTTACTTGTCCTTCGGGTCTTCATCGCTGTCCTCCACACCTCGTAGGCTCTATGGAACGTCGGCACCTCAACGGCCTCCTCGAGTCAAAGACGATCCACCCGAGAGCTACTACTCCAAGCTTGACCTCTAACTTGAGGTAACTAAGTTACTAAAAGTGCTAATCAAAGCAACCTAGGGGATATCGAGTAGGATTATGGATTAATAAGTCTTGCTAACTCTTGATTTCAACACATGAGAGGTTAGGGTTAGGGTTTGAAGAGAGAGAGCTTGAGGAAAGAGAAGGTGAGAATAAGAATCCTTTTGGAATAATGATATCATTTGATTATATGAAGCATATGATTTTATTAAAATGAATAACAAATAAATAATGTGTCATCATGCTTCATTAACTCTCATAGTGATTCATCTCATGAGTCATTTAAATCATAAATGCAACATTAACTCCATGGATGAATCACTTCATGACCCATTAAACCAATTAATGCAAATACCACCTTAGTCTCCAAGTCATCATCCTTCTAGAAGCTTCTCGACAAATTACGAGAATGCCCCTCCTATCCGTGAAAACACGGAAAAACTTTAGACTGTATAAATCCAATAATCCGATACTAGAATCTGGCTTAAACCAAAGCCCGCTAGTAAAAACTGTCCGAACATCGTACGTGCGTAAAAACACGTATGCATCCGAACCCTCTCGTAAAACCATATGACCTCTATATCGTTTCGTCCGAAGCAGGGAAACTCTCTGTGTGGGACTCTAAAGACTCGACACTACGCTGGCAGTGGGTTTAACCACAGACCGTAAGCGGCACTAGCTGTACGTAACGGTCCCCAGGTAGATGCCGATAAGAAGGCCGATGAGAAAACCCATCCGAACTCCTACTGAGCCTGGTGTGACAATCTCCGTACAGTCCGGTCTGTTCGTCTAGGACTATCGCATATCGGGCCTAGGGGGCGGTAAACGTCAGACCACTAATAGCGGTATAAGTCGTGTCGGAGTGCAGCCCATTACACCTTGAGAAACTATTGGAAGCCACCAGTAAATCTCGCTTGCCCTAGCCAGGGACTTTGCGTAATGGCTCTCCATACACAGCGTGATATCAACCCCCAATACCGGGAGAGACGAATCCTGTCTAACTGCCACTGCCTCCAAGTGCTTCGGGACTGCACCCAACTACTACCTATTTACACGACTCCTTTGAGCCGTGGTAGGGTAGTAATCTAAGTACAGTGGGAACACACCCGAGGCGAAGTAGCAGTATCAAGTCGACGGACTAAGTCGTACTCATGTCACCTGGGAACTGCTATCTGATGATGGGTATAAATCCAACCTGCAGTTCCCGGCGAGTCCTGTCCGGTGTACCCATAACCTAAGGAGCACCTGCATATGACTGATACGAAAAAGTGTTTGTTTGTAGTTTTACCGCAATCAATAACGGTGTCGCGCGTAGCTAGACCGAGATGAGTACGGGTCGTCCTCAGGAAAACGTTGAATCTTTTACTCTTACTTTAGATGTGTTGAAAAGGAGAGGAGGGATAAAGAATTTAATAGAAAGATTTCTAGATCTACGTTAAACAAGAATGTAAAATATAGATCTAGATTAATTTAAAGATGTAGATAATATAATAAGAGGGCTTGTAGGGTTCGTTAGGATTTAGTAGTTATGGACAATTAATTAAAAGTTACCCTTTTTATCCATTAATAGATTTAGAACTAGAACGACAGTGATGCGTGTAGATTAGGGTTTCTGGAGGGAAAAGGAATCCCACTCGTAACCCTTATCTTGACACGGAACTCCGTTCATATCTAGCCTTTACCAAAACAATCATTAATCTAATCTCTAATCGCGGTCGGAACTAGCAAAGAATTGCTAGCGCGCCCGATTAGGATGTTAATAATTCTTTTGATAAAGTTCCTAAACTTTATAGGACTTAAAAAGGGTTTAATTATTTTCGTCGCCCATTAGCCTACCCTAATCCTACGAACCCTAACAAGCGGAGAATTACTCGCACATGTTGGGAGAAGAAGATGAAAAGAAAAAGAGGGAGAACATAATGTAAAAAACAAACAATTAAATAAAAAAAAACTACCTTTATTAATCAACTCCTTCAAACTACACTTTTAATCCATAGAAAATGATTACAAAACTTGATTTGCTTCTCGATCTTTCCTAAGGAGGTAGTCGAACAGTCGATGATCAGCCTGGATGCGTGAGCGTCGGGAGCTTCGTGATCTCTTCGGCTTGATGGCTTTTCCAAGAGGCTCTCGGTGCTCTTTTATAGTGCAAAGCCAGAATATTTCAGTTGGAAACTTGGTAAAATATGTCAGAGATTCATGCCAAGAAAATCGCAGCAATTGATCCCTCAATCTTGCCGCGGATCCGCGGCACAAGGTGGTTAAGGCCGCGGATCCGCGGCCATTTAATCTCATCCTTCCATCAATTTTCAGGGCTTTGTTCTTTGTGACATGTGTACTTCTCTGGAACCTTTGCATCTTTGAAATCTTCTCGTGGTTGCTGCCAGACTTGGTCTCTAAGTTTGCTTCTCTTAATTTGGCAAGTTTTCTTCAACAAATTGATTTCTTCATAACAACTTGGAAATATTCTGCACAACAACTCAAATAAGATTTTAGTAGACTTTGTTCTACTAGGATTAGATCAATAATTTTATTTGCATACATTTTCCTACCAAATGATAATAAAAATATATTAACACATGGAAAGTAATGTTTTTACACATAAACCCTCATATGTATAATATATCATATTAAAGTCCTTTTTTAATATAAAAATGGTAGGAAAAATGTACTACAAATGTGCAGTTTTATCGACTGAACAAATACCCCCAAACTTATCTTTGATCGTCCCGAGCAAACTAGTTTATTCAAGAGGAGAAAAAGAAAGGAGAAAACTAAGCACACTTTCGTAGGCAACACGATTGCACTGAGCACGTGCAACAAGCCGTTAAACCTCTAGGTGTCCCTAGTAGGAGGAGTGTTGTCTCCTGAGGGTTTTCAGCGGATTACACCCACAAAATCCTATAACAAAAGAAAGATGGTGAAATTTACATATAAAGATAAGAACCATAAAAGAAAGGCCTTGAAAAGAAGAGTTTCCAACTATACTAGCTTTTCAGTTGTCATGAGCCCTATCTTAATAGTCATGAAAAAATGTTAGAAATCACATCATCCCTCAATAAAACATCGTCTTTATTCTTCATTCCTACCTTTCATCCAAACATTGATCATATAACCCCACGTGTGTGAAATGGACATCCCTATACTCGGAGAATTCAATTCAAGCTATCATACTCTTGTCCATCTACCTTAGTACTTTTTAATGAATATTAAAGACTTGCTCACACATTTTCATGCGACCGTTAATACTTCTTGAGGTACTAACCGACCGATTACTCAAGTGCTTGCTGATTTGGTGATAGTATTTTCCTCGTCTTGCACCACCTAAGGCTTAGCAGTGACTCCCAGACCAGTTGGCCTTAGGGCACTAGGTGAAGAGGCACCCTCGCTATATTTTTTTTATTGCTGCCTTGGCGATAACAAAACCAGTTTTCATTTTTCTTTTCACCATTTATATTTTCTTCATTTTTTCACTTCCTTCATACTTTGGCTTTTAGACAAGAGCATTTCAAGGTATCCTCTACTATCCCGAGTTTCAAGACGTGTGTAAGTGCATATAGTAGGGTATCAACATTCAAATGTTTGGCTTCCAGAATAGAAACTATTTTTCAGACTTATTTTTATCCTCAGATTAGTGATTTCCTTCATTTTATTAACCCTTGGGACAACAGCTCATAACTACTTATTACCAGTTCGTGTAAGAAAACTTCTAATTTTCTTAGATTTCTTAAACTATTCCTATCTTTTGGATGTAATGTTTCACTTTCTATTCATTTGTTATAAAAAAAATTTTAATGCCCGGTGTCAAAGATAATTCAGTGAATACAAACCTCCCCCCCCCAAACCTGTTTTCAGCAGTGTCCTCACTGATGTAGCCTTTTGAGAACATGGACCTGTATACTAAGGGAGAGATATAAGGGGTAAAATAATAGTTAAATGAAAAATTCCCCCAAACTTATTCTTTGACACGCACATATATTCAATCAAATCCATTTTTTACTCACCTCCATTTCTTAAAATGAGAAAATGTTATTAAAACATGGAGGTGAGGCGGAGGAATTTTAGTTTTGATAAAGCGGCTCCTGTAAAAACAGGAGCTCCTCCGTGGGGTCAGCAGAAAAATACGGTTTTAATCTATGCCCATTCACTTTAAAAATCGAACCGTTTTTCAAATTTTCGACTTCAACTGCCCCGTGCGGGTGTACATACCGCACCACAAAAGGTCCTTTCCAACTAGATTTAAGCTTACCCGGATGAAGATGGAGACGTGAATCGTAAAGAAGGACTTGTTGCCCCAATGTGAAGGTTTTTCTAGAAAGATTTTTATCGTGGAACACTTTAGTCCTATTCTTTACTATCACCGCATTATCGTAAGCTTCATCGCGGAGTTCGCTTAGCTCATTCAATTGCAGCTTCCGATAGCTGCCAGCATGATCAAGATCAAAATTAAGCTCTTTAATAGCCCACATTGCCTTATGTTCAATCTCGACAGGGAGGTGGCATGCCTTCCCAAACACAAGACGGTATGGAGACATACCAAGATCGGTCTTATAAGCGGTGCGGAATGCCCAAAGAGCATCCGTCAATTTGGTTGATCAATCCTTACGGTTTTTGGAAACCGTCTTCTCCAATATCTGTTTGATCTGCCTATTTGAGACCTCAGCCTGCCCGCTTGTTTGGGGGTGATAGGGCGTAGAAAGCTTGTGAGTGATTGAATATTTCCGCATCAAGGCCTCGAAAGACCTATTGCAGAAATGTGTCCCGTTGTCGCTAATGATAGCGCGAGGGTGTCCGAATCGCGAGAAGATGTTTTCTTTAAGGAACTTAATGACAACTTTGTTGTTATTAGTGCGACACGGTATAGCTTCCACCCACTTCGAGACATAATCAACCGCTAACAAGATATATAGATTCCCAAAGGAGTTGGGAAAAGGGCCCATAAAATCAATACCCCAAACATCAAATATTTCCACAACCAATATAGGTTGGAGCGGCATCTCGTTCCTTCGTGAAATCCGACCCAAATGCTGACATCGTGGACAAGTTTTGCAATGTTCAAATGCATCTTTAAATAATGTTGGCCAATAAAAGCCATATTGCAAAACTTTCTCCGCCGTTTTTCGAGGTCCAAAATGACCGCCGCATGCCTGATCATGACAAAATGATAACACGCTCTTGAATTCATCGTTAGGGACACACCTGCGAATGATTTGATCGGAACAATACTTGAATAGATTTGGTTCATCCCAGTAAAAATATTTTACTTGGGATAAAAACCGAAGTTTGTCTTGTTTCGACCAATCGCTAGGTATAAGTCCCGTCGCAAGATAGTTCACGATATCCACGAACCAAGGTTCATAGGATACATTCAAGAGCTGTTCGTCGGGAAATGAGTCATTTATCGGCACGGTCACAGTTGGCGAAGAAGTGATGCGTGAAAGATGGTCGGCTACTACGTTTTCACATCCACTCTTGTCTTTGATAACAAGAATTCTTGTAACAATAGGATCCAACGTATTAGCCTGGCCTTTGCATCCTTCTTCGTTAAAAGATGTCGTAGGGCGGAGTGATCTGTGTAAACCACAATAGGCGAGCCAATCAAGTAGGGCCTGAACTTCTCTAATGCAAATACAACTGCCAAGAGTTCTTTCTCGGTAGTTGTGTAATTTATTTGTGCATCATTCAAGGTCCTACTTGCATAGTAAATTACATGTGGCATCTTATCAATATGCTGTCCTAAGACAGAACCAATAGCAAAATCTGATGCGTCACACATAAGCTCGAACGGGTGGTTCCAATCCGGAGATGATAGAACGGGGGCTGTAGTGAGTGATTCTTTAAGCAATTCAAAAGCAGCCTCACAATCCGAATCGAAGTGAAAAGTAGTGTCCTTGGCCAATAGAAGGGTTAAGGGTCTAGCAATTTTGCTAAAGTCCTTAATAAATCTCCTATAAAATCCTGCATGACCAAGGAAGGATCGTATATCTTTGACGCAATTGGGACGAGGGAGGTTTTGAATGACATCTATTTTAGCTCTATCAACCTCAATACCTTTATGTGAAATTATATGTCCAAGTACAATACCTTCTTGGACCATAAAATGGCATTTTTCCCAATTCAAAGTCAAGTTCTTTTCCTTACAGCGGGTAAGAACAGCGTCAAGATTACGAAGGCAGTCCTCAAAGGAGTCCCCAAAAATGGAGAAATCGTCCATAAAAATTTCTAGAAAATTTTCCACCATATCTGAAAATATCCCCATCATGCACTGCTGAAATGTAGCGGGAGCGTTGCATAACCCAAAGGGCATGCGTCTATAAGCAAAAGTTCCGAAAGGACAAGTAAAAGTGGTTTTATCTTGATCCTTTTCGGTGATGGGGACCTGGTTATAACCAGAGTATCCGTCACAGAAACAGTAGTATTCGTGTCCCGCTAATCGTTCCAACATCTGGTCAATGAAAGGTAGAGGGAAGTGATCTTTCCTCGTCGCGGCATTGAGTTTCCTGTAATCGATAATACGCGCGACCCAGTTTGGGTGCGTGTTTGGATTAACTCATTAGCCTCGTTAGTGATGACCGTGATGCCAGACTTTTTAGGGACCACATGAATTGGACTTACCCATTGACTATCAGATATGGGGTAAATTATTCCACTATCAAGGCACTTGACGATTTCTTTCTTTACCGCCTCCTTCATAACGAGATTTAACCGTCTTTGTGGGTCTCGGGTTGGTTTGGCTTCATCCATCAGATGTATGTTATGTTCAACAATTAAGGGACTAATCCCTTTGATGTCGGCCATTGTCCAACCGAATGCTTGCCGATTCGATCTCAACACTGCCAAAAGTGCATTCTCTTGCTCTAAGGCTAGAGAAGCGGAAATAATCACTTGCAAAGTCTCATTCTCTCCTAAATATGCATATTTAAGGTAGCGGTTTGAGATCAAGAATTGGCGGAGAGACTATAGAAGGTGGGGTAAGCGAATGATATTCGGACTCCCGAAGAGGTTCAAAACTTGCATAAGATATTGACTCGGAAAGTGTTGCTGACTTTTGCAATGAGTCAACGGGTTCAATCTCAAGGTCTGACTCATTGAACATATCCTCACTGTAAAGTGGTGCAAGATCAAACGATGTCTTATTAGTGTTGTCGAGAACATCAAAGCAAAGCTCCTCATCCATGCAGCTTTCGGAAGCTATCTCGTGGATGGAACAAACATCCAGCAATTGAGCAGAAAGTTCTGATGGCTGACTTCCTAGCTTGTAAATATTAAGCTCAATTGTCATTTTCCCGAAGGATAAGTTCATAGAACCGTTACGACAATTAATCACAGCGTTAGAAGTTGCTAGGAAGGGTCGACCAAGTATCACCGGGATTTGATTGCGTGGGTTTGCCACAGGTTGTGTATCTAAAACAATAAAGTCCACGGGAAATATGAATTCCCCGACTTTAATTAACACATCCTCTAGTTCGCCCCGAGGTTTGGTGATAGATCGATCAGCCATTTGGAGAGTACAATGGGCGGGTTTTAACTCTCCAATTCCTAACTGCTCGTATACTGAATAAGGAAGCAAGTTGACGCTAGCGCCTAGATCGAGTAAAGAACGATTTATATTTTTACCCCCAATAGAAATAGAGATTGTAGGACAACCGGGGTCCTTACGTTTCTTTGGTATTTGTTGGGTAAAAGCTGTGCTAACATTACTCGTCATGAAAACCTTTTTAGGCACTTGAGTTTTTCTCTTCCTAGTGCACAAGTCTTTAAGGATTCTTGCATAAGATGGGACTTGTTGAATAGCATCTAGGAGAGGAATATTCACGCTAACTTGCTTAAACATTTCCACAATCTTCTCCATTTGCGGGTTAGGTCGGTTGGCCCTTAATCGGTTTGGAAATGGAGCTCGATCAATAAGTTTTGGGTCCAACGTTTGTGGAGAAGACTGTGGCGACGGATTCGATCCCAAAATTGGAGTGGGAATCGACTTAGATAGATTTGGTGAAATGTTTGAGCCTTGGGGAAAACGGAGAATAGGCTCGGACGAAAGTGGGAGACTAGACGAATTAGGGGAATAAGAAGAAGAAGAAGGGGTATCAAATGTGTCACTATCATCAATTTGCTCACCCACTTGGTTATTCAGCACTCTCCTCGATCTCAACGTAGTGACGGCATTCACATTATGACTTTGTGAATGGCCAGGATTCGGTAGGGGTTGAGATGGGAGTTTCCCTTTCTCTCTCGCACTCATTGCGGCATTTAACTGTGCGATTTGGTTTTCTATTGATTTAATACTCTCACCATGGGAGGAGGAGTTTTTCGTTAGGGCATCAATAGAAGACCTCATCTCAGCCGAATTTTGCATGGATTGTTTCATGAACATATCCAAAGTTTATGCAAGTGAGTTGTCAATACCGGCCACTTGTGGTGTAGAAATGTTGGCCGGATTTTGGAAATTCTGTGACTGAAAGGGGGGCTGATTCTGTGGTTGTGGTTGCTGTGGAGGAGGTCTTTGATAATTACTTTGTTGGTTTTGATTCCAAGCAAAGTTAGGATGATTCCTCCATCCTTGATTGTATGTGGAAGAATAAGGGTCATTTCTAGGTCGCTGCTGAAAAGCAGCATTAGCTTGAAACGATGCGTTCATAGGGCATTCTTCCGTTAGGTGTGAAGGATCCGAACAGCAACCACAGACAGTCTTGGGAAGCGTGACCTGATTTAGGGAGAATGATGAAAATTTGTTCTCAATAGCATCGAGTTTCTTCTGTATCGCTGCCATTTCGGCTTTTACTGCGATAGAAACATCGAGCTGGTGAATACCTCCCTTAGTTGTAGGCGGTCTTACGCTTTCCCACTGCAACGTGTGTTCAGCGAGATCTTCCAGATATTTCCATGCTTCACCGTCATCTTTAGACATGAAATTGCATTGACACATTATTTCAAGCATCTGCTTTGTCGCTGGATTAATGCCCTCATATATAATCCGACATAAATCCCATCTTTGTATTCCGTGATGGGGGCATTGGACAAGCAGATCTTTGAAACGTTCAAAGCACTTCCAAAATGGTTCATTGGGAAGCTGGGTGAACTGGTTAATCTCGCTCCTAACATGTGCAGTCTTATGATTTGGGTAAAACTTCTTAAGAAATGCTACGATGAATTCATCCCAATTAGTGATAGAGTGTGCGGCAGTATTGTAAAGCCATTTTTCTGCCAAGTCGCACAATATGAATGGGAGAAGACGTAAGCGCATAGCATCTAAAGTCAATTGTGAAGTACCCATCATTGCGCATACGTTTTCGAATTTGGTGATGAAAACGTACGCGTCTTCCGACTCAAGCCCGTGAAATTTGGGCAGCAGATTGATGTAGTGGGGTTTAATTTCGAAATTATCCCCGTTAGGTGGTGGAAGAGATAGACAAGTAGGAAGAGGACCACGAATAGGATAGCATATCTCTTGGAGAGAGATGCGCGGTGGATTCTGCGCACCTGCGGGCGGTGGCAGCGTGGTGTTATACTCTGATGGAGTGCCGTCCATCTCGGTTGATGTGGTGTGTGGTGGGGG
The DNA here is from genome assembly GCA_030015575.1 of Agapanthus africanus. Taxonomy (NCBI): domain Eukaryota; kingdom Viridiplantae; phylum Streptophyta; class Magnoliopsida; order Asparagales; family Amaryllidaceae; genus Agapanthus; species Agapanthus africanus. Next base: position 753,054,636 of record CM057339.1, read on the forward strand.
AAAAGAAGATGAAGAAGTACCGACTTCGGTGTCGATAACGGGAACGCAGACAAGACGGCACTAGGATCCCGTGTCCAGCCGAGCATGCACTAAGCGGGTTTAGTGCAAGTGGCAGCGTGTGTGCGATTTAAAAATTGGCTTGTTTTGAAACAAGTGGGACTCAAGACAAATCTCCCTAAGATGCACAAGCAACCCTAGAACTAAGGTTACCTAGGTCCAGTCTCTAGACCGCTCCTAGACTTCCAAAGGACAAGCCGCAGGATAAATCCTCTACCGCCTCCGTACTACCCTTGTAGCCAGATAAGTGCCAGGTAAGTGGGAAGGAACCACGTCATGGGCCTAATTAAAAACCACTAGCCTTTGTCACACTTGCCTAGGCACTACAAAAGTAATGCGGATAAACGATAGATTACCCGCGACCTTCCTCTGTCCTTATTGAGCGCGACAGTCCTTAGAGTCTGGTCTAGATATTTTTTAAATTAATGAAGGGTTGATCTATATGCTCGGTTTGTGATTTGTGGGGCTTAGGAAGGGTGATGAAATCCCCACCTAATCTTGATTTGGTCTTTGCACATTAGAATCCGTATTAAATATGCAAAACAAAACCAATCACAAAACTTTTGCGAAAAGATTTTTTTTTTGAGCGGCGCAATTTTGCTAAGAATCCTGCAGAAAATAGATTTTATTGGATTTGAGGAGAGAGAGAAGGAGTTGAGAATCTTACCAGAGAGTTCTGTAGCCCTAATCCCTCCAAGCAGCCGCGTTTCTGCGGCAGGAAGCACCTTTGTGCCGCGGTTCCGCCGCGAGGTGGATGGATCGCTTGCTGAAAATTTTTCTGTGATCTCCTTTGCTCCTCTGGATCTCTAAAAATGTCTCTGTTTCCTGTTTTCCCCAATTCTGTGACTCCAGATCTCCTTGCAAAAATCCACGCACAAATCGTTAAATATGCAATTTGCGATTTTGTGTTAATAATGATATGACTCGTCTAAGAATCCAACACAAATAGTAAAAATAAAAAATTACGCACGTATCCTCGGCAACGGCGCCATTTGACTGATACGAAAAAGTGTTTGTTTGTAGTTTAACCGCAATCAATAACGGTGTCGCGCGTAGCTAGACCGAGATGAGTACGGGTCGTCCTCAGGGAAACGTTGAATCTTTTACTCTTACTTTAGATATGTTGAAAATGAGAGGAGGGATAAAGAATTTTATAGAAAGATTTCTAGATCTACGTTAAACAAGAATGTAAAATATAGATCTAGATTAATTTAAAGATGTAGATAATATAATAAGAGGGCTTGTAGGGTTCGTTAGGATTTAGTAGTTATGGACAATTAATTAAAAGTTACCCTTTTTATCCATTAATAGATTTAGAACTAGAACGACGGTGATGCGTGTAGATTAGGGTTTCTGGAGGGAAAAGGAATCCCACTCGTAACCCTTATCTTGACACGGAACTCCGTTCATATCTAGCCTTTACCAAAACAATCATTAATCTAATCTCTAATCGCGGTCGGAACTAGCAAAGAATTGCTAGCGCGCCCGATTAGGATATTAATGGTTCTTTTGATAAAGTTCCTAAACTTTATAAGACTTAAAAAGGGTTTAATTATTTTCGTCGCCCATTAGCCTACCCTAATCCTACGAACTCTAACAAGCGGAGAATTACTCGCGCATGTTGGGAGAAGAAGATGAAAAGAAAGAGAGGGAGAACATAATGTAAAAAACAAACAATTAAATAAAAAAAACTACCTTTATTAATCAACTCCTTCAAACTACACTTTTAATCCATAGAAAATGATTACAAAACTTGATTTGCTTCTCGATCTTTCCTAAGGAGGTAGTCGAACAGTCGATGATCAGCCTGGATGCGTGAGCGTCGGGAGCTTCGTGATCTCTTCGGCTTGATGGCTTTTCCAAGAGGCTCTCGGTGCTCTTTTATAGTGCAAAGCCAGAATATTTCAGTTGGAAACTTGGTAAAATATGTCAGAGATTCATGCCAAGAAAATCGCAGCAATTGATCCCTCAATCTTGCCGCGGATCCGCAGCATAAGGTGGTTAAGGCCGCGGATCCGCGGCCATTTAATCTCATCCCTCCATCAATTTTCAGGGCTTTGTTCTTTGTGACATGTGTACTTCTCTGGAACCTTTGCATCTTTGAAATCTTCTCGTGGTTGCTGCCAGACTTGGTCTCCAAGTTTGCTTCTCTTAATTTGGCAAGTTTTCTTCAACAAATTGATTTCTTCATAACAACTTGGAAATATTCTGCACAACAACTCAAATAAGATTTTAGTAGACTTTGTTATACTAGGATTAGATCACTAATTTTATTTGCATACATTTTCCTACCAAATGATAATAAAAATATATTAACACATGGAAAATAATGTTTTTACACATAAACCCTCATATGTATAATATATCATATTAAAGTCCTTTTTTAATATAAAAATGGTAGGAAAAATGTACTACAAATGTGCAGTTTTATAGACTGAACAGCATACTATCTCCAGTACGACGTACTGATGGCTGTGGGACAGACCATCTCTCCAACTGGGATGAGAAGCGTACACACTAGTCTACTCCGGAGTATCGATGCCCTGTCTCGATAATCCTACGACCAGGGACCTGTATAGGATGTTACTTCTAGACTACCCAGCCCCCACTAGTGACTGCCATCACAACGCTGGTAATCAAGCAAAGATCCTAAGGGCTCTACTAATATGTATAAGCGATACATTACAAGAAACATATGCACATATTAAAGTAGAAACAAACCAAGTAGCATACTACCATTTGTAGCAAGACTGTCAATATAACTGTGAATATCCCAAGCTTCCATTAAGTAATGTACAAGCTAGTATGATACAATAATGGCCTCTAGGGCATAAACACTAACATAGACTTGTTGCAAAGGGTTTTCGTCAACGACCAGGTGTGGATTATGACGAAACCTTTTCTCCAGTGGCTATGCTTAAGTCCATCCGGTTCTTACTTGCCATTGCTGCATACCATGACTATGAAATCTGGCAAATGGATGTTAAGACCGCCTTTCTAAATGATGATTTGGAAGAGTGCGTGTATATGACTCAGCCAGAGGGCTTCGTAGACGGTGGGAGCAGCGGAAGGGTGTGCAAGCTGCTTAAATCCATATCTGGGTTAAACCAGGTATCGCGGAGTTGGAATATCTGTTTTGATATTGTAGTCAAAGAGTTTGACTTTATCAAAAACATAGATGAACCTTGTATATACAAGAAGGTGGCAGAGAGTAAGGTTGTCTTTCTCATATTGTACGTGGATGGCATACTCTTGATAGGAAATGATATTCCTATACTGCACTCGGTTAAGCTCTTCTTATCACATAGATTCTCAATGAAAGATCTAGGTGATGCCTCCTGCATTTTGGGAATTAAGATCTATAGAAATAGATCTAGACGGATACTGGGATTGTCCCAATCCAGATACATTGACACCATACTGAAGAGGTTTAGTATGGAAGAATCCAAGCATGGGAACTTACCCATGATCTTTGGACTCACTCTCTCCAAAGAGATGTCTCCCAAGACTGTTTTGGAAAGAGCTCGCATGCAAGGGATACCCTATACTTCGGCAGTAGGCTCTATCATGTACGCGATGCTATGTACCAGACCCGATGTAGCATACTCACTAAGTGTAGTGAGTAGGTATCAAGCAGATCCTGGAGAGAATCACTGGACATCTGTGAAGAACATTCTCAAGTACTTGAGAAGGACTAAAGAGATGTTCTTGGTATATGGTAACGGAGAACTCCACGTGGAGTCTTTTACCGATTCGAGCTTCCAGAGTGATAAGGACGACTCTAAGTCGCACTCGGGATTTGTCTTTACCCTAAATGGAGGGGCGGTGTGTTGGAAGAGTTCCAAACAGGAAAACGTGGCAGACTCGACGATGGAGGCCGAGTACATCGCTGCCAACGATGCTACCAAAGAGGCTGTCTGGATAAAGAAGTTCATCACTGAACTTGGTATGCTTCCGTCCATTGAGTATCCAATACCTCTGTATTGTGATAACAATGGAGCTGTGGCTTTGGCCAAGGAACCCAGGTCCCATCAGAAGTCCAGACATATTCTGAGGCGGTATCACCTGATCCGGGAGATAGTTGATCGCCGGGAGATCGAGGTTAGGAGAGTTGATACGAAGGAAAACACTGCGGATCCACTCACAAAGGCCATTCCTCATATACAATTTGAGAGACTCTTCGGAATGTTGGGTATGAGATACTACAACAGCTGGCCTTAGTACAAGTGGGAGATTGTTACTTATGTATATGCCCTAGAAGCCATTGTTGTACATGTGATGTATATTATAATGGATTCTTGGATATATATAGAGAAGCCTTTCTTGCTCGATATGATAGTATGCTATCTGGTTTCACTTTATCTTAACATGTTAACAAATACTGTTTTGTGATCACGTGTTGATAAAGCCCTTAGGATATGTACTCGACTACTAGGACTATGATGAGATCATACTGGTGGGGCCAGGGTAGTCAACGAGTACATCCTATAACTGTTCCTAGTCAAGTGTGTATCGAGATAGGGCATCGATACTTCAGAGTAGACTAGCGTACACGCATCTTGACCCATATGATGAGCGATGGATGATCCCATATCCATTGGTGTTGGACATCAAAGATGGTGTACGGGTGCTCAGTGGAGACTGGGTACACTGAGCGGACTTGCCGAGAACTCCTGGATGGTATTATACCTATCGTTAGATAGCAGTTCTCCGGTGACACTGGTACATGTTAGTCTGTAGATCCGAGATCGTCATAGAGTCTTGTGTGATTCCCACTGTGCTTTGATTTCCACCTTACCACGTCCAAGAGGGCGTGCAAAATGGTGGCTTTTGGGTACAGTCCTGAATCACATGGAGTCAATGAGTGATAGGAGGGGTTTCGTCTCTCCCGGTATTGGGAGTTGATGTTGCGTTGTGTTCGATTGGCTATAACTGGAAGTCCCTGGCCAGGGATGATATGGAGATTTACTGGTAAGAGTTATCAGTAGTTTCTCGACCTGTTATGAGCTTTACATCGACACGACTTATCGGTTACTGGGGTCTGACGTTTACCACCCTTAGACTAGATATGCAACATATCAGACGAAGAGATCGGACTGTACGGGAGTGTTACTGATTGGATTTGCAGGAGAATGTACATGCTTTCTTGTTGATCTTCTGATTGCTCAATACACGGGTGGCTGTTACGTTTAGCTGACCACTTGCAGCTTGTGGGTGTTTGATATGATCATCACCTGCTGCCGGCGTATTGACGATTCTTTAGAGTCCTACACAGAGGTTTCCTGGCTCAGGCAAAATGGAGTAGGAGCACATTTGTGATATGTGCGGGACCGAGAATAATACGATATGAGATACCGTATTATATTCTCGCGATATGAAATATCGGTCGGGTATATGTGATATAGCCGGGTCATCGGATCAAGTGTTGATTTGATGAATTGGTACATATTATATTAGTCGGTTATATGCAATATAACCGGATTGTCGGATCAAGAGTTGATTTGATAATTTAATGTATAATTATATATGTGATATATTACATTACGTTAACTAATATAAGCTCGCTTTATTGATTCATTTTCTCACTGGATAATACATTGATGTATATGCGATATATGTTAATTGTATTATTTTTTTGTTACAAAATATATTGTATATGTGATATATAATATTGTAACAAGTTAGGGTTACAAATGGGACATGGTTGTAAAGTTTAAACAAAGTTAGGTTTTGGATTTGGGTTAGCTTTTGGGTTAGCTTTTTCATGAAGCTTCATGAAGCTTTCCCTTTGTTATTTTGCTTAGATATTTTGTATAGATATTTGTTAACCCAACCCAAACTCTTAACTCTAGTTTATTCTCTACATGAGTTAAAGTCTTCATTCTTAACTCATGGTTGCAATCGTAACCACAACAATTTTTTCATTAATCATCACAAAATCTTTCTTCTTCTTCTTCCTCCTTGAAAAAGCTTTCTAGCTTTTTGTGAAGTGATGATTTAGAGTGAGAAAATGAAAACAAAAGAGAGCAAAATTCCTACTTCATCATCTTCATCTATTTTAGCCACTTAGATTAGGGTGTTCACTTCATTAATACTTGATTAGAGAAGTGAGAGCTTGAGTTTGAGATTTTTCAAGGTAGATCATCTTCGAAAAGGAAGATTTCTAGCAAGCATAGATCATTCGACTTGTGGAGCCTCTCTAGAGTCCGGGAGTTCATGGATCGCGGCGAAGGGACTTCTACTCGGAGCTTATGAAGCGAAGGAATGGACTACAAAGGTTGTAATCCCTTTCTTTTAGATGTAAAGTTGATTACATGCATATTAACCCTAATTCTCTAGTTAAGATCTTAGTTAGGGTTTGTTTAGCACCCCCAAAATTTCAATATGGCATGTGTGATGCCTTCCTAAACCTTGCTAAGGTGCTATGCTAACCCTACACAAGAAGTATTAACGGTCTCATGAAGGATGTGTGGGCAATTTCATCTAAAATTCACCAACTAAAAATACTTTGGAAAATGGACAAGAGTATGATAGCTTGAATTGAATTTCCAGGTGTAGTGGTGAAAATTACACACACGTAGGGGTATATGATTGGGGTTTGGATGAGAGATAGGAATGAAAGATAGGGCTTATACTTTCAGTAGAGATGATAAAAATTCCTAAGTTGAGATGGAACCTTAGAAGGAAAATTCAAAAGATGCTGAAAGCTTAATGAGTTTGCAGAACATATACGATTTTAAGTTAAATGATAAGTGAGTGTGAAAAATATGGGTTGATAATTTCTAAGTCAAAGATAATAGAGTTTCTTACTAGAATACCGAATTGAAGAATGAAAGTCAACAGGCCAAATTGATTGGATTTTGTGGGTAGTATCCGCTGAAAACCCTCAGGAGACAACACTCCTTCTACTATGGACACCTAAAGGTTTAACAGCTTGTTGCATGAGCTCAGTGCAATCGCGATTCGCTGCGAAAGTGTGGTTAGGTTTTTTCGAGAATAAAATTGGTTTTGCTCGGGACGAGCAAAAGATAAGTTTGGGGGTATTTGTTCATATCAGAATTTTGCATTATTATATCACCCATTCTTAATCATATCACATATAAATAGGTGTTTTTGATCCATATCTGCTAAATAGTTGCAGGTTACAGGTTCTCAGATCGTTACAGTGAAATTCATGAAAAGACGCTACAAATATGAGACTATAACCAACAATAGATGAATCCGTATGATGCCGCCTACCAGTTCAAGGAACAAATGAAGATCAGTAGACAGTTTAATGCACAAAGCACAAGAGCAACATAAGATTCAAGACTTCAACGCGAAGCTCACGATAAAAGTCCACATCATCTGCACTGTGGAGATCTGAAAGAAAATATAAGATATTTTGTGGAACCAAGTGAAGAAAACAGAAAGAAAAAGCAACATGAAGCAACCCTAAAAGTTTGATACCAAGATCCCACAACATGGCCGCGGAACTGCGGCTAAACATGGTTTTCTGCCGCGGAACCGCGGCCGTGCAACGCACATGTCAGTGCATGTGTCGGTGGGTGTCGGTGCATTGACCCGGCTTTCTTAGGGTAGTCTTGTAAATTCAAATGTGGATCAGATGTAAACCTAGGATTTCTCCTATCTATAAATAGAAAAACCAGAAGCCTAATTAGGCATGTCTCTTTTTAATTCGTAGATCTAAAAATTTTAATTTTCTTGTAATCGTTGAGAGGTATCAATAAAGTAAGTTTTCATTCTATTCTTTTATCTGAATTTAATTTCTGCATTATTTTTTTACCTGTTCTTTTATTATCTGCAAGTTAGTTAGTTTATTAAAAAGAATACAAAAAAATGAATTCTATTGTTAACTCCCTAATGAGTGAGTAATTCCTCACTTGTTAGGGTTAGGTAGGGAAGGTTTGAGAGAAGGAAAAATCTCACTCCTATCATTGCCCATATAATTTTAATTAAAATAGGACTCTTTTTAATCCAACCAAACACCGCTCACTACGGCACCCTATCCTACATGATAGTGGTGATTCGCTAGTTAGACCGGTTATGGTTGAATTAACCGGAGGTTAGGGCTAAGAGTTATGAACAGACGGAAAAGGACCTACGTTTTTTCCTAGTCGTGCTAATCCCTGTTGTTGACTATTACTCTAACACCTATATTCTTAACTACGGTATTGTTAGCGGCGAGAAAAATTCATATTTCAAATTAACCTAATTCTAACCCTAACAAGATTTTAAATCAATTTAATCTCATTCTTAGATCTTAAAACAAAACCTACCAACAATAGGACTTAACTCGTTAGACCTTAAAGAAAGAACACCATTTCCCTGTGGATCGATCCGTACTCAACCGGCTAGCTACTAAGCGATATCTTCTTGATTGCGGTATTCTTAATTTTTAAATCGCACGTACTAAACAGCACACTCAATCACCCGTCTTCAAGCAATTATAGAGTTGACTTCCTCAGTGCCCTAGCTTGCCTCCGAGCCATCCTATAACTGAGATTCCTTAGTGTCCTTGCTCGTCTCCGAGCTATCCTATAGCTGAGATTTCTCAGCGTCTCTGTTTGGCCGGGAGCACGAGGCATGAGCGGCCCCGTAACGGCTCCGTGTATCTCGCCACGACGAGATCTCCACCACTCAACATCCCGCATCCCGTGCTGGCGTATCTCGCCATTAATGGGCATATCCCGCCATCAACGCGAGCGAGACACAGGGTCAAAACAGATGGAGAGAATCTTGCATTGGCTTGCTCCAATACGACCGCTATATGAACCACTCTTCCAGACGACTCAGATATCTGGAACTCATTCCAATACGCCGCTGCCCTGCCCTAATATTTCTCGGTACTTACTCGATCGTCGGAGGGTCCTAGATGTCTTATCACCCCGCGACTTCCTTTGCAGGTAGCCCGGCGTCAATAACAACCAACAATCTATTGAGATCCACTTGCTCAACCCTCACATCAAATATCAACCGTTTTGTCTGTTGACAGCAAGATCGACGAGGGACAACATCTGAGGGAGATTCCGACCTCCATCAGTGGCCAAAGCCAATCGTCCAAAAATTGACGAACGGTCAAACTTTTAGAGCCGCCGATTAAAAAAATTCCAACAATGAGGTATATTCCGTTTTCTTTTTCTTTTTTAAAACTAAAGAAACACTTCCCGCAGACTTCTCTCATACATTTTACTTTCTTATTATTATATAAATTAGGAATAAAGTTAGCAATAAATTTGTGACATAGTAATTAAGGGAAAATAGTATCATAGCAGGCATGATACATCTATTACGTAACCCCTGCTTTACTGCAAACGAAGAAGAGTACAAACGTAACAAACCAATGAAAAACTTTCTTGCGGAGGAAAATGAAGGTTGGGGGCAGGAGATGCTGTCCCTTGTCATGCTCTATTCTTGGATAGGGCAGGCATTAAAAAAAATGAGAATAATGAAGAAAAGAGACGATAGGAGAGAATTTCTTTCCATGGTGCCGAAAAAATACATCCTTCCTCATTTTTTCCGTTTTTTCCGACGATCGGTATCGATCATCTTCATCGTTATCATCTAAGATGTGAGTACACCAAATTTCATGTGATTCAACAACCTTTTCACCGTTGATTTAGTGGGTTCAAAATTAATGGTTTACCGACAACATAACTTTTTACATTACTAAATCAACGATGAAAAGGTTGTAGAATCACATGAAATTTGGTGCACCCACATCTTGAATGTTAGCGATGAAGATGATGGGTACCGATCGTTAGAAAAAATGATAGAGAACATACTCTTTCAACGCCGTAGGAGGAAATTCCCTCCGACATCTTTCCTTCATTATTCTAAAAAAAATAGTATTTTGCATGCAATGCAAGTGTGTATATTTTGTGCAAGGCATGTCTTTTTTTGAGCTTTTGAGCAAATTTGTAATGAATAAGATTATGAGAGAGAGAGAAGGAAGATTGTCGTCTTTTCATTTTCTTAATTTTTTCTTTTATGGTTAATGAGAGGGACATCATCAATTCTCATCAATTCTCAAATTTGGCTATTGAAATTTTGACATTTTTCCAATTTTTTATTTTGTTGATTAATGATATCATCTAGAGAGTTCTAGTTATAATAATAAAGATCTTCATATTTATTTATTTGTATTTATTCATTTCCCAATTCAAAAGATAAACAAATAAGTTCTCTCGTAAGAAAATGATCGGTATGTTAGTCATGATGTTATATTGGTTTTAATAAAATATTGAGACCTTCAGTGCTAATTAATCTAATTTGTATAGCGCTTGATAAGATCGGTGTCATATCGGAACTTCGAACAAATTCTTAAGTTGCATTCTGTAATACTGATAATTTCGTTAATGGAGAAAAGATGCCAAGGGGGAATTTCCTTCTATGCCGTTGAAAGAATACACCCCCTCATTTTTTCCGCCGTTCGGCAGCAACCATCTTTATTGTTATATGATATGGGTACACCAAATTTAATACGATTCTACAACCTTTTCACCGTTGATTTAGCAATGTAAAAAGTTTTATCGTCGGTATACCGTTAATTTTGAACCTACTAAATCAACGGTGAAAAAGTTATAGAATCACATAAAATTTGATGTGCCCACATCTTAAATGATAACGATGAAGATGGTGGATGTCGATCGTCGCACATCTTAAATGATAACGATGAAGATGGTGGATGCCGATCGTCGGAAAAACTGAGGAAGGATGTATTTTTTCGAGAAGTAAATTTTCTCCTATGTCCTTTTTCCTCCATTAACCCACTCTCTCTCTCTCTCTCTATATATATATATATGCACAAAACTGTTTTAGTTGGGGTCACTATCCATTTTTCAAAAAACGAAAAAGAAAATCCTGTGTATGATTTATATATCAAGACGAAATTAGTAGATGATTGGTTGTTGAGCGTGCTAGGTATAATAAACGTTTGGAGATATTCCTTATTGTTTTAAGGATTTTGTTTTTAATGATAACATAAGGATCATCAACTCAGTTCTCAACAAAATAATAAAAATAAAAAGAGAATAGTTTAGAATCTGGATTTTAGATCTTTTGAATGGAGATTTGAGAAGAAATTTCTGGAAAAAACATTGCTCAAATCATCATGAATTTGAGTTTATTAAAAGAAGACATTATAGCTCGTGAGATTGAAAAATGTACAACTACTAATGAGAAATTATCTTTTCGTCAAGAATATCTTTATATATCAGTGGATTTCAGGAACGGAACCAGATTTCATGTATTGAGGGTTAACAATACAAAATAACGAGTGTCCCATGATATGGACACAACCTCTTTAATCATACAAAATTTGATTGGTTGTTGAACTCAAGCCTTGCAAAAATAGAGCATTAAAACATATACACCAGAAAAAAAATTCTAGGAAATTATATTACAGAGCTCAATAATAAGTTTAAAGAGTTTATCTGAACAGCAAACAAGTATGCGAATTGCCATTTTTATGATTCACATACAATTATTTAATATGATCAGACATTTATGGTATATACTTAATAATTATTTAAAATAAATAATCAATATGGAAATAACAGTATTTCCAATAATTTAGTAGCAAAATATTCAAGATGATCATGATATCTTAATTGCTAAGTAATTAGAACTCCTTTAATTTAGGAGCTTAGCTTTGGTGCACCAACGAATTTATAGTTGGGGTTGCTGCGGCAAGGCTACTGTTGTCATTCGTGTTGGGTTATTGGTTCGACCCAACCAGAAACATGCCCAATCAAATGGGTTAGGGTTTTAATCATAGCCGTCGATCTAAACTCCCTTACTATATATATATATATATATGGATGTACAAGGCTTGGGTTAATTAATCGGAACATAGATTATTATTAGGGTTTCACATGTGTTATGATAGCCACTTTATGTTTTAGAGAGAACTTCACCTAGGCTTCCAATCCTTCTCCCTTTTGCAAAGAGTCTAGTAGCTGTTGTGAAGGAGGCCTTCCGCTTAACATGTGATTGCCCTTCGTCGATCATTAGAAGGAGACAAGATCAGATCAAAGACATCAGCGATCAAGAGATCAGCAAATACGTGAGATCCCAGCATCGTATAGGTCGTTGGTTAATTATACGCTTCCGCTTACGTCTCATTGTGATAGATTTGTATTCGTTGCGACGTGATCCATGACTTCATGTCATACTTAGTATAAACATACATTGGTATCCGAGCTGTGTTATGCTCTTGATCTATTTGTTCTTCTTTTTATCTAGATCAAAAATATTTATTTTATCATGCATTAAAGATTGAATCTTTGTAGATCTAATTTTTTAAATTTTTTTATTATGCTAATATATTAGATCTTGACGGGTTTTAGATACATATAGTATATTGCATGGTAATATTTATGGTTTTCTAGTTGTAGATGGAACATTAAACTAAATTGGATTGATTAAATTAAATTTTAATTAGTTTTAATTTAATCTCAATGCGTTAGAATATTAAAAAAATAGTTTTTTTATGCATAGACGGCGCCGCGACAAAAAGGTCGATGGCGGCCATCATCAAATTTTTTTCCATGAACCCTGACCCTCAATTTGTGGCTTTTAAGATTTAGCTATTTTTAAAAGGATATGTGTTATTTTAAAATTTGCTTTGAGATAAGATCTTTTTCGGTTTTATTTGTTAAAACTAAAAGATTTGCAAAATCTAATTTTCTGTGAATTTCGGAATTATTTTATATTTTCCCTTTTAGGGAATTATTTATAAAAAAAATGAAATCTGAAACCATTTTATAAAAAAAATATTGAGCGGAGCCGAGGCCGCGGCTCAAACCGAGCCGGGCTCGAGCCATGGCTTGATCGAGACGAGCTGGCCCTGAGTTGGCGGCTCAGGCCGGGGCTTGGGCCCAGTATGTCTGGGCCGTGGGTATGTTGATATTTTTTTTCTTTTTTTTTGTTTTTTTAAAAATAATTTAAATTTTAGAGAGTTTCAAAAATTTCATAAAATTACAGAAATTAAATAAATTTTTTTTGAAGACCATAAATTTTTTAAATGGGTGTTCGGCACATGTTTTGATTATTGGGGACCATGTAAAAAATTTCTGACGCTATAAAAATTAATCCAAATGCAATTCGAATTGCATCGAGATAGCTAGGTTCAGTGGGAGCATTTAAAAATACAATAGCAATCCGAGAAAATGTCGCCCTTAATTTGTTTTGGGTGATGATGTTGTGAAATAATTAGATTTAGGTTAATTTGCTAATCATTTGTTGATTGCGAAATACCTAACATAAATATTTTAAATGGGAGATTTCGGATGATATAAAGAGTTAGATGAAACTACCCATCTACGAACCATCTTAAAGCTCGAGACTTCATAATATGGATTATAACAGGACATTTTTATTTTTATACTTTAGCGATTGCGGTGCCAGAATCGCCCAGTGGCCCCTTCTCTGTTTTATTAGAATAAATTTTGTCGCTATGATTTTTCATATATGAGATTAAATATTGTTTATCTACTTCATGATATATGTTCATATAATCTTAACGCATCCATAATTCTAATGTCCTAAAGTAATAGATGATACACTAGTGTATTATTGCTGATTTGACAAAAGTCAACAGAGTCATAGTGACAATTTCGACATTTGGAGTTGGAAAATATCATTCTTATTGAACGCGATTAATATTTTGGATTGCACGATGGTAGAGATGGTTGAGCCGCAAAAGGGAGAGCTCATTACCTCCTAGTGATTCTCACACTTCTTTGGCAGTTGGACAACTACTGAATGACTGATGGTTGTAACATTGGGACCCATCTTGTGGTGATAGGGTCCATGTTCAAGAGATTGATGATCGCTCGCTCTCCAATTTCGAATGTGCAGCAGATCTATGCGGTGATTCAAGCACTGCCAGATTCTTGGAAGCCTTTAAATATTTGCTTAACTCAAGAAATTCAAAGTATGAACACATTTAAGGATCTCAGAGTAAGGATAAGACTTGAGGCCTTTTATAGGACGAAACAAATAAGGTTGATGACTAAGGTCATTAAGGCTCCTAAGCGCGAGACATATAAGTCTACATGGCACGAAACGTCTCCCAATAAAATGGCAAGTAGCAAATTGCAGAGGTCAAAAAGAAACTGGCGCGGTAAGAACATGCAGTCCAAAATTAGATGTCATTGTTGTGTCAAGCGTGGACATTTCACGCATGACTGTGGCGAGCCCAAGAAGGAACGATTCCTTTCCCAGTCCATTCTAGCATGTGTTGCTAGTAGTGCGTTAGTGGTAGAACCTTCTTTTTGTTTCCAGACTTATATCTTTAGGATATTCCATTATTTTGCTTATTTTTATTTTGATGGTACTCTTTATGTTGTTCGACTTCTTATTGACGGTTTATTGGTTATCGATTGTGACAATTTGAACGATTCTGCATTAGCTATTGATGTTGTTGATGTTGATGATTCTGCAATATTATGGTATAGACGTTTAGGTCACATAGATCTAGATAGAATAAACAGACTCGCTAAGGACGGTCTGCTTGGCGACCTAGCCAAAGTCATTCTATTAACCTGCGAGAATTATCTTGCAGGTAAGACAACCAGAAATCCGTTTGGCAAAGCCAAATGAGCAACTACACCTTTGCAATTAATCCATTCAGATATTTGCGGACCTGTCAACGTGAAGACACGTGGCGGTGCGCCTCATTTCATCACTTTCATAGATGACTACTCACGCTATGGTCATGTGTATTTGATTTCTCACAAATCTGAGGTCTTGGAATGTTTCAAGCGCTATGTCAGTGAAGTTGAAAATCAATTAAGCACAAGCATTAAGGCTCTGCGTACTGATCGCGATCATGAGTACTTGTCCTGGTAGTTCAGGGAACTGTATGAAAGTAAGGGAATTGTTGGCAGCTAACGATACCCTACACCCCGAAACAAATGGTGTTGCGGAAAGAAGAAATAGGACACTACTAGACATGGTTAGGATCATGATACCGCAAGCTAATCTACCTGTTTCGTTTTAGGGAGATGCACTATCGACAACAGCTTATGTTCTAAACGGTGTGCATTCAAAATTGGTACAGTCAACACCATAAGAGTTATGGACAGGTGAGAGACCTGTGTTGGGTCACTTGCGTCCATGGGGGTGTGCCGTCTATATACACCACTTCACATCCGCATGGGAAGTTGGGCCCAAGAGTGAGAAAATTTATTTTCATATGCTATTCCAAGCACTCCAAGGGTTATGTGTTTTAGGCAAGAACAGTGATGGGACTGTAACCGAAGTTGAGTCGCGCGATATTTAGTTCCTTGAAGGGGACTTTCCGTAGAAGACAGAAGTTGGTCAGGATTTAGGATTCTATGATGTTGACAAGACTTCTGTTTAGACGGGTGAACAGGAAGATGTGTATCTTCCAGCTGCCGAAGATAGTGGGAGTGAGATTCAAGTCGACGGCCAAGTGCCGATGACGGAATCCACGGAGCCTCATAGATCAGATCATGGATTAGTTCCCCATCCGCGTTTTGAGATCGAAGAGGAAGCATTCATGGTCGCTCCACATGATGTTGCGGAACCCAAGTCATTTGATGACGCCATTTTAGGGCCAGCTGTAAATGAATGGAGAATGCAATGAGTGAAGAGTTTGAGTCAATGGAAAAGAACCAGGTATGTGACTTGGTCGATTTGCCTGTCGTACGAAAGACGGTTGAGAACAAATGGGTTTTCAAAGTCAAGCGAAAGGAAGGTGGAAGTTTCGAAACGTAAAAGGCGCATTTGGTGGTGAAGGGTTATACCCAACAGAGTGGCATAGACTACAAGGAGACGTTCTCCCAAGTGGTGAGAATTGCGTCTGTTCGCTTTATTCTAGCAATAACAGCGTATATGGATCTTGAACTTATCCAGATGGACGTTAAGACAGCGTTTCTATATGGGGAACTGCAGCAGGAGATCTATATGGATTAACCTGTCGGTGTCAAAGCAAAGGGACTTGAGCACAAAGTGTGCCGCTTGAAGAAATCTATTTATGGTTTGAAACAGTTGTCCTGACAGTGGTACTTTCGATTCCATCGGACCGTATTAGGTTATGGTTTTTAGATGGTCGATCAGGACAACTGTGTGTACCTGAAAGGAACTGGAAACTCGTTTGAGATCATGTCGTTATAATTTAACGACATACTATTGGCTGGAAACAATATGGAAACCATTAATGCAACCAGGAGCTGGCTGTCCTCCAACTTTAAGATGAAGGACATGGGTGGTGCTAGTTTCGTGCTCGGGGTTTAGATCCACCGAAACCATTGTAAGATGACCCTTAGTTTGTCTCAAGAGACTTATACAGGGAGAATTTTAGAATAGTTCGGGATGCACAACTACAAACCGATTTGGACCCCAATTGCAAAAGGCCATTCGCTAAGCCTTGACTAATCTCCAAAGTCAGAAAAGGACATTAAGCAGATGCACGATGTTTCGTACCGAGGTGCAATTTATAGTCTTATGTATACTATGATGTGTACAAGGCCGGACATATCCTTTGTTGTAAGTTTGATGAGCCGTTATCAGTTAAATCCAGGCGTTACATATTGGAAGGCGGTAAAGAGAATCTTTTGGTATTTGCATGGGATGGCCCATTATACCTTATGCTATGGAGGAGGTGACCTGAGATTGCTAGGTTATACAGATACCGACTGGGCTAGCGATCTGGATAATAGAACATCCACATCTGCGTGTGTTTTTTCACTGAATGGCGGCACCATTACATGGTGCAGCAAGAAGCAGGAATGCATAGCTCTGTCTACCATGGAAGCGGAATATGTTTCCGCATCTGAGGCAGCCAAGGAGGCGGTTTGGTTAAGAAGGTTCCTCGAGAGTTTGCGCGTGGTTAACCACGCAAGAGATCGTGTTACTCTCTATTGCGACAACCGGTTAGCGATAATTTACTCAAAAGATCCAAAGTATCATGGGAAATCAAAGCACATAGAGATTTGTCACCACTTCATCAAGAAGCAAGAGGAGAAAGAGGTCGAGTTAGAGTTGCAAGTCGATGCCGCGCACCCCACGTGTTCGCGGAAAGGCGGAATTAGGAAAAAATGATTTTTATGAGCTTCGCAACACCGACTAGAACTAAGGATCGATCCGGATCGTAGCAACCTCCACGGCCTCCTCGAGTCGAAGACGATCCACCCGAGAGTCTATAGTCCGAGCTCCACCTCAAAACCGAGGTAACTAGGGCAACAAGCCTGCTAAACTTGATGTCCTAGGTGATGTAGAGTATGAAGATGAATTTATTTGTCTTTTGAAACCCTAATTTACTCAACTCATGAGACCTTAAGGGTTTTCTAGTGAGAAAGAAGAAGAAGAGCTAGCATGAGAGCTCACTTGAGGAAAGAGAAAGTATTTTGATAAATGATCATCCAAATGAAAATGAGATGGCTACCCTTGACATGACCACCCATATGGCATCCAAAAATATCTCACCAAAATATCTAGCTCACAAAATTTCTAAGTCAAATAGTCAACCCAAGTCAAGTGATCAAGCCAAGTCAAAAGGTCAAACAAAGTCAAGTAGTCAAAACTAGTAGCCATGTCTCAATAATCATTTACAAAAACAATAAATACTATCCTCCACCTCATAATTGTTTTAATCAAGTAAATGGTCAAAACCCTAATGAGGTGTCTCCTTCTTTGCTCCTCTCATCCGTATATACATACCCGCATTTTTGTTCCGAGAAACACGAATACAAAGAGACGAAACTGATCCATCAATATAATACTAGGATCTGGCTTAAACCAAAGCTCACTAGTATTATCCCCCCAAACATCATACGCGCACAAGTGCACGTAAGTGATCGAAGCCCTGCCGTAAAACCATACGGCCTCTACACCTTTTGTGCAGTGCAGGAAAACTCTCTGTGTGGGACTTTAAAGACTTGACACTATGCTGGCAGTAGGTTTAACCACAGGCCGCAAGCGGTACTAGCTGCACGTAACGGTCCCCAGGTAGATGTCGATAAAAAGGTCGACGAGAAAAACCCATCCGAACTCCTACTGAGCCTGAACGTGACAATCTTTGTACAGTCCGGTCTGTTCGTCTAAGAGTATTGCATATCGGGCCTAGGGGGCTGTAAACGTCAGACCCCTAATAGCGGTATAAGTCATGCCGGAGAGTAGCCCAATACATCCTGAGAAACTACTGGAATACCTACCAGTAAATCTTGCTTGCCTTGGCCAAGGACTTTGTGTAATGGCCTTCCGAACATAGTGCGATATCAACCCCCAATACCAGGAGAGACGAATCCTATCTAACCGCCACTGCCTCCAAGTGCTTCGGGACTGCACCCAACTACTACCTGTTTGCACGACTCCTTTGAGCCGTGGTAGGGTAGTAATCAAAGTACAGTGGGAACACACTCGAGGCGAAGTAGCAGTGTCAAGTAGATGAACTAAGATGTACTCATGTCACCTGGGAACTGCTACCCGACGATAGGTATAATACCCACCAACAGTTCCCGACGAGTCCTGTCCAGTGTACTCATAACCTAATGAGCACCTGCATACTATCTCCAGTACGACGTACTAATGGCTGTGTGATAGACCATCTCCCTGCTGGGATGAGAAGCGTATACACTAGTCTACTCCGGAGTATCGATGCCCCGTCTCGATAATCCTACGACTAAGGACCTATATAGGATGTGCTTATAGACTACCCAGCCCCCATTAGTGTGACTGCCATCACAACGCTGATAATCAATCAAAGATCCTAAGGGCTCTACCAATATGTATAAGCGATATGCTAAAAGAAACACATGCACATATTGAGGTATAAACAAACAAGCTAGCATACTACCATTTTGAGCAAGAATGTTACTATATCCGTGTATATCCCAAGCTCCCATTAAGTAATATACAATCCAGTATGATACAATAATGGCATTTAGGGCATATATCACTAACAATCTCCCACGTGCACTAAGGCCATATACTGGCATATCGCAGACCGAAGGTCTCGAATAGCCTCTTGAACACTGTCTGAGGGATGGCCTCTGTGAGTCGATCTGCAGTGTTGTTCTTCGTATCTACTCTCCTCACCTCGATCCTCTGGGGATCAACCATCTCCCTGATCAGGTGGTACCGCCTCAAAATATGTCTGGATCTCTGATGGGACCTGGGTTCCTTCCCTAAAGCTATACACCGTATGTTGTCATAATACTAAAGTATTGGACCAACAAATGGAAGGAACCACCTGAAGCTCAATTAAGAACTTTCATATCCAGACTGCCTCTTTTGCGGCGTCTCATACAGCGAACTACTCCGTTTCCATCGTCGAGTTTGCAACGGTGTCCTGCTTGGAGCTCTTCCAACAGACCGCCCCTCCACTAAGGGTAAAGCCATAACCTGACATGGAATTGAAGTCATTCTTATAACTCTGGAAGCTGGAGTTAGCAAAGGCCTCGATCTGGAGGTCTTTTTCCGCCATACACCAAGAACATCTCCTTAGTCCTTCTAAGGCATATGAGAATGTTCTTTACTGCTTCCCAGTGCTTCTCCCCTGGGTTTGACTGATACCGGCTTACCATGCTCAGTGCGTAAGCTACATCTGGTCTGGTACACAACATCCCATACATTATAGAGCCTACCGCAGAAGTGTAGGGTATAATTGACATGCGAGCACTTTCCAAATCAGTCTTGGAAGACATCTCTTTGGAGAGGGTGATTCCGTGACAAGCCGGTAGACCACCACGCTTAGAATCGTCCATACTAAATACTTTCAGTATGGTGTTGCTGTACCTTGACTGTAAAAGTCCCACCATCCTCTTTGATCTATCACGATAGATCTGGATCCCCAGAATGTAGTTGGTATCACCCAGGTTTTTCATGGAGAACCTCTGTGACAAGAATTCTTTGACTGATTGTAGCATAGGAATATCATTTCCTATCAAGAGAATGTCATCCACGTACTCAACGATCAATTCCACAGTTCTTGCTACAATCTTACTATAAATGCATGGTTCATCTGGATTTTTGATAAAGTCGAATTCTTTGACTGTCGCAATAAAAACAGATGTTCCAACTCCGCGATGCCTGCTTTAGTCCATAAATGGACTTAAGCAACTTGCACATTGTCCTGCTGCTCCCACTCTGATTGAAACCCTCTGGCTGATCCATATAGATGCACTCTTCCAAATTACCATTTAGAAAAGCCGTCTCTACATCCATCTGCCGGATCTCAAAATCTTGGAAGGCAGCAATGGCAAGAAGGATCCGAATGGATTTGAGCATAGACACTGGAGAAAAGGTTTCATCATGGTCCAAACCAGGTTTTTGACGAAAACCTTTTGCAACAAATCTAGCCTTATAGGTTTCAACCTATCTATCTACACCAATCTTCTTTCTGAAGATCCATTTGCAGCCTACGGGTTTTACCCCTTCTGGATCAATATTCAAAGTGCATACTTTGTTGGCGTACATGGACTCCATTTCGGTCAGTATTGCATCCAGCCATTTTACCAAGTCATCGCTCTGAATGGCTTATTAGAAACTAGTTGGCTCATCATTGACAATAATGTAATCATCTCGATCCTCGTCTATGAGAAAACCGTAGTATCTCTCGGGCGGATGAGACTGCCTACTAGTCCAGCGGATTGGCGTGGGGATGTCCGGTTCTTTTGAAAGCTCTGGTTCTACCATACTTTCAGTAATAGTATATGGTTCTGGAATTTCTTCCAATTCTATTGCGCTCCCACTATTTCCTCTTACAAAAAATTGATTTTCTAAAAAGTGGGCATGACGAGGAACACAAACCTTTTGTTCCTCTGCGTAATAGGAAAGATACCCCCTGGAGTTTTTTGGGTATCCCACAAACCTATACAGTACGGAGCGTGCCTCGAGTTTGTCCATATACTGCTTTTCAACAAAAGCTGGACATCCCTATATCTTCAGATACTGAAGATAGGGTTTCTTCCCACTCTACATCTGATATGGTGTGGTAGGCACAGTCTTGGTAGGAACCGTATTCAAAAGATATGCAACTTATTCTAGTGCATAACTTCAGAAGGATCGCGACAACTCATCGTTACTCATCGTGGAATGAGCAACATCCAATAGGGTTCTGTTCCGCCTTTCCTATACACTGTTGTGTTGTGGTGTATATGGAGGAGTAAGCTGAGAGAGAATTCCATTCTCTTTTAGGTAATCTAGGAACTCGGCAATTTAAGTATTCACCACGTCGATCAGATCTCAGTGTCTTGATACTTTTGTCTGTTTGTTTTTCCACTTCATTCTTATATTCCCAGAATTTTTCAAAGGGTCTCGGATTTATGCTTCACTAGAAGACATGTCCTAACCTAGAGAAATTATCCGTAAAGGTAATGAAATAGGAATAACCACTTCGTGCATATGTATATATTGGACTATACACGTCGCTGTGTATGGGTCCTAAGAGCTCGCTTGCTCTTACTCCGTGTCCAGTGAACGGAGACTTTGTCATCTTTCCTATGAGAAAAGATTGACAAGTTGCATAAGACTAATATTCGAACAGATCCAAATATCCCTCTCTATGTAATTTCAACAACCCTATTTCATTGATGTGACATTGTCTACAATGCCATAAGAAAGTTTTATTTAATTCTGGAGACTTTCTTTTAAGTGTGTTCTGGTTGTTTGAAAACCTGAGCTTGATTCAATATATATTGTCCTCTAGTGTACCTGACCCAATCAAACTTTGATTTAGGTGGATGTGAACCACATCGCTTACATACTAGACTTGGTACACACAAACAATTACGTAGAATCAATATCTGCCCACTTGTCAATTCTAGGTTATATACCCTACGGATACGGCGTCCACGCTCATTCCGTTAATAATCCTGAGAGTCATATCACCTGCCCTGATAACTCTACGGTTTCTCAAAGCCTGTAATGAATTACAGATATGAGATCCTGATCCGGTATCTTGTACGCAGGAAGTAGAGTTAATTGAAAAACTGCTTTCAATCACAAACACACCCGATGTCGAAGCCACAACATGCTTCGGATTTTGGATTCTGGCTTTCCAAGCCCTGCATCCCTTCTGCCAATGCCATTTCCCGTAACAATAAGAACATCCTCCTTCTCTACTGTTAACCCCAAAACTTTTGCCCTTCCCTGTCCCTCTACCTTACTGACACCGCCTATCAGCTTTGTGGAGGTCTTCTTCTTCTTACCCTTGGCATCTGCCTTAGATCCAGAAGAGGAAGATTCCCCAATAAGCAGAGTGGGTGTCTCCCTGGTTTCCTTCATGGTGCCCTCAACTGGAAGTATAACTTTCTTTCCCTGGGCGTAAGTAGGAGGTAGGGACTTTAAAATCAAGTCAGCATATGACTCGTTCTCCAACATGGTCTCCAGGTCCGTGAGTTCTTTAATATAGCTAATCATTATAGGGACGTAGTCCCCTACAGATGATCCGACAGTCAACCTCACTTGAAGCAATTCTTTCGAGGTATCATATCTTGCGATACGAGATTGCTCTCCATATAAAACACTGTTATGGAGTAAGATGGAAACTAAGTCCATCTTCTCGTGTTGCCTCTGGTATACACCATCAACTGAGGACAACACGAGGCACTTGGCATTCGCACAGTCTTTTTCCCGTGTCTTACGGATATCCATATCCGCGACGGTGGAAACTGGACCTGGGATGGCGGGGCTATGAGTAGTAATGAGGTGGTCCAGCTTGTCATAGGTAATGGACATCTGGACAAACCTTTTGCCAGTCATTATAGTATAACTTAGTCATTTTATTATCTATCTGTAACCTAATCTGGTCACCTGGTTGCTGCAATTAGGAGAGAGAGAAGAATACACTCAGCATGATGCTCTTGTAAGTTTAGTTGGTTTATAATTTATCTAAACATGATGGCTCCCACTGTTTCTCGAATCTTTCCTCAAACCTTACCGTACAATACTTGCTTAACCGTTCGTCCAGGCTAGTATCGATACTTCGAGGGTGGTTTTACGACGCTTTCGCAAAATTCCTTAATTAAATAACCTCTTTTCCCTGGAGGCGTAGCTCCGCTAACACTGCTCTAGACACCTACTTGGTTTATAGCATTGATCGTTAAGTGAAGAATCTCCCGAGGAGTAGCGGATACTCACAGTAGGATCGGGATCCAAATATCATTGTTTGATAATGCTGAAGGAATCCTACCAACATTATCAAACTCCAAAGGGTATGCAGCACTAGCAAGTTTCGGTTTCTTTAGAAACTCCCGATATGGATTTTTGCCCCATGCTCTTATGACCTTGACTAAGGCCAACAAATCATTAGTCACATGTCAAGTTCTATCCATCATTGTCCAGGTTAATTTGAACCCACCCGTACATACCCTTGACTAAGGCCAACAAAGTAGTACGACTGTCCCAAACCAACGCATCTATCTATGCAACATATGAATACCCAGCAGCTACCAATCACTGTGCCTTGACTAAGGCCAACAAACATAGCTTGAATACTATCGAATATTCATATGAAATGACAGAGGGCTACGAATGGTTTTGGCAAAACCGTGAACGTAGTTCACTTGATATAATCGAAGGAACCTGACAGCTTTTAAAATGAGTGGTATAAGCTCCGCATTAAAAAGTCTTCTGTTTTAAAATAACCGAGTGGTTTTTAAAATTTATTCCAACGATTTAGCTTTGGTCTGTTTGCTTTGCATTAATATAATGCAGTCCCATCAATTAACCTACCATTGCAGAAAACAAAGAAAATACAACGTACGCTTATGCCATCCGCATTCGCCACGGGGCCCCGTCATCACCCGTTAGGTTACTTAACTAATGACTGAGCGGGGGCTGTACTAGCGCGGATGCAAAACATAAGCAACGTCTATTATATAATACATATATAATAATATCCATTCGTCAGACGCAATGATAGGCATTCCAGATCACAGATGAACACATTGGATATACTAGGAATTCCGCGTTTCGTTTGAGCCTGTAATGAAAAACGGATTCCACAGTCGTGATGAATAGCCAAACCCCACCCTAAACTCCTACGGGTGTGACAAACTACCCGCCAAATACCCGAAGTGAAGCAACCTCCCTCAACAAAGTGAGTAGGCCACTCGGCACTTCAAAGTACCCGGTAGTTTGTGCACCCCACCTTGGGTCTATCCTAGGAGCAAAAACAGTAAAAGAAATAATACAACGGTGGCTACAACCTCAACCCGGATTTGCCCCGAAAAAATAATATTACATCACTTTACAAATTTTACATCGAATGAAAGAATGAAAACCCTCATCTCACATCCCCGGCTATTCATCCACGACGATCCAACAAGTTCATATACATAAACCATCACAACAATATCACAGATATGTGCAACCCTGACTAATTGATATATAGCAATTAGTCGACGTTTCCAAATACATATATACATCACAAAGCTTGTAAAGTAACTATGACATTAGAATTCCACACGCAATTAGCAAACTTGACTAATTTTCCAAGACATGAAAATCTAGTGAGCTAAAGTTCCAAAACCGATCAGTTTGAGCCAAGTCGGAAGTCCGAATCAAAACGAAATGTGCCTGAACCTTTGTGGGAAGTTAGAGCACGAAATTAACATCGAGTCGGGGGGCCTAAAGGGGGTACCCCACCCCCGAGGCCACCATGAGGTGGCCAGGAGGTGAGGCAGACCCGAAACTGCCCAAGGTGGGGCAGTTTCGGGTCCCCACCGCCAAGAACACCTTGTAGTAGTCTTGGGGAGTGGGCCTAGCTGTTCGGACCCCCCCGGAGGGTTCCTGGGGTGCGCACGCTCCACCTTGCGGCTTCTCGGTTCAAACCGTGAGCCCGCGGGGTGTGCAAACAACTCAAAACCCTACTTTTGAAAACTGTTTTTGTCAACAGTTTTTGTGCGACAAAAACGGTGGAATTCTAACATCACTACAAGCTATCTAAGGTTTATGAAAGGCTCTGATACCACTGTAAGTCGATGCCGCGCACCCCACGTGTTCGCGGAAAGGCGGAATTAGAAAAAAATGATTTTTATGAGCTTCGCAACACCTACTAGAACCAAGGATCGATTCGGATTGTAGCAACCTCCACGGCCTCCTTGAGTTGAAGACGATACACCCGAGAGTCTATAGTCCGAGCTCCACCTCAAAACCGAGGTAAGTAGGGAAACAAGCTTGCTAAACTTGATGTCCTAGATGATGTAGAGTATGAAGATGGATTTATTTGTCTCTTGAAACCCTAATTTACTCAACTCATGAGACCTTAAAGGTTTTCTAGTGCGGAAGAAGAAGAAGAGCTAGCATGAGAGCTCACTTGAGGAAAGAGAAAGTATTTTGATAAATGATCATCCAAATGAAAATGAGATGGCTACCCTTGACATGACCACCCATATGGCATCTAAAAATATCTCACCAAAATATCTAGCTCACAAAATATCTAAGTCAAATAGTCAACCCAAGTCAAGTGGTCAAGCCAAGTAAAAAGGTCAAACAAAGTCAAGTAGTCAAAACTAGTAGCCATGTCTCAATAATCATTTACAAAAATAAAAAATACTTTCCTCCACCTCATAATTGTTTTAATCAAGTAAATGGTTAAAACCCTAATGAGGTGTCTCCTTCTTTGCTCCTCTCATCCGTATATACAAACCCGCATTCGTGTTCCGAGAAATACGAATACAAAGAGACGAAACCGATCCATCAATATAATACTAGGATCTGGCTTAAACCAAAGCCCACTAGTATTATCCCCCCGAACATCATACGCGCACAAGTGCACGTAAGTGATTGAAGCTCTGCCGTAAAACCATACGGCCTCTATACCTTTTGCCCAGTGCAGGAAAACTCTCTGTGTGGGACTCTAAAGACTCGACACTACGCTGGTAGTGGGTTTAACCATAGGCCGCAAGCAGTACTAGCTGCACGTAACGGTCTCCGGGTAGATGTCGATAAGAAGGCCGATAAGGAAAACCCATCCGAACTACTGCTGAGCATGAATGTGACAATCTTTATACAGTCCGGTCTGTTCGTCTAAGAGTATCGCATATCGGGCCCAGGGGGAGGTAAACGTCAGACCCCTAATAGCGGTATAAGTCATGCCGGAGAGTAGCCCAATACACCTTGAGAAACTACCGGAATATCTACCGGTAAATCTCGCTTGCCTTGGCCAAGGACTTTATGTAATGGCCTTCCGAACACAGCGCGATATCAACCCCCAATACCGGGAGAGACGAATCCTATCTAACCGCCACTGCCTCCAAGTGCTTCGGGACTGCACCCAACTACTACCTGTTTGCATGACTCCTTTGAGCCGTGGTAGGGTAGTAATCAAAGTACAGTAGGAACACACTCGAGGCGAAGTAGCAGTGTCAAGTCGACGGACTAAGCTGTACTCATGTCACCTGGGAACTGCTACCCGACGATAGGTATAATACCCAACAATAGTTCCCGATGAATCCTATCCAGTGTACTCATAACCTAATGAGCCCCTGCATACTATCTCCAGTACGACGTACTAATGGCTGTGGGACAGACCATCTCCCCTGCTGGGATGAGAAGCGTATACACTAGTCTACTCCGGAGTATCGATGCCCCGTCTCGATAATCCTGCGACTAGGGACCTGTATAGGATGTGTTTATAGACCCAGGCCCTACTAGTGTGACTGCCATCACAACGCTGGTAATCAAGCAAAGATCTTAAGGGCTCTACCAATATGTATAAGCGATATGCTAAAAGAAACACATGCACATATTGAGATAGAAACAAACCAGGTAGCATACTGCAATTTTGAGCAAGACTGTTACTATATCTGTGTATATCCCAAGCTCCCATTAAGTAATATACAATCCAGTATGATACAATAATGACCTTTAGGGCATATATCACTAACAAGAGTATCTTCTTACGGAGCGGATGATAGCTGATATCTTGACGAAAGGAATAGCCGAGAAGCGCTTTGTATCGAATGTTAGATCCTTGGGGCCGCGTCCTTGGTGACGTCATTATACCAAGACCTTTCTCATTTATAATCGATTTTTTTGGATATTATTATTATGGATGAGGACTTATTTATATGCACGATTGATTATTGGATATTTATTATTGATTATCGATCTTACACTTTTTGGATGAAGTGCATATATTTTTTGTTTGATTTATGATCATGGAGTTGGAGTGTGTGTGTATTCTGTGTGATACATATATATTTACCGAGGGGTATGTGTTACCCGCATCTTTGAGAAAAGAATACGTTAGCAGGTAGGATTGTCTCACTCACATGAGCAATCCACTCGACGCTTTTTGCATGTGAGGTATGAACGAGTGTTTTGTGTCGATTGCTAGAGCAAGCGACTACACTAATTTTGCGCAGCGGAGCGTGCGACAGTGGGAGAATTTGAACAACCCTTATTTGGTGATAAGGATGACCTAAAGACTATATTTAAGTCTTTTTCGTAATGGAATCTCCCCACATTCTATAGCCACACCTGTTTGGAAGTCAGGTTGTGGATCTCACAAAGTCGGATTCGAAATCGATTCTGTGGCTGGAACTAGGCATATTTGCGTAGTGTGTCTTAGCAAGTTCATCATGTGTTGATGAGACTTGAATCTGTATGATACTTATATGACGTGATGCTCTCGTGAGGGAGAAGAAGTATCATAGCACGTTGACCATACGACATGGGCTAGCGACCTATAGATGAGAAGGCGAGGGATGGATCTTATCTCCCTCGATGTGTGAAGCCCTCATGAACTGACACATTTTATTTAAGATGATTAGACATTGCACCCTTAGTGACATTTGACTGTCAATAAAGGAATGCCATGAGCATCCGCTACTTTGGCTGCTATCACAAGAATACATGATTTCCATACCGTACCGACAAGAGAGTGTCAGAAAAGCTGGTGAAGGGCATACCCAACTTGATGAGTCTAGAGGAAGATCAATCGGACATGTCTCCTTGATTGCATTGCGCGCGATGGCTAAAGAGTGCATCACCATAGTGCTTTTAGTATGTTTCTCGAGAGATTGAGGATACCCAAACAGACATGCGAACTGATTCGATCTGGGGTATACGATATCGAGCCTTTTGGATTAACCATTATGTGTATTCATATTAGGGAGATCCTTGTGTCGGTCTTAATAGATTTTCCTGTAAGGCTACCTGCTTGCAGGTATCGATGGCTGCACGGCAGCGCTAGCTTGTATGGGCAAAAGTTGCAAAAGGGAACATAAGGAACTAGGTAAAGGTGAAAGCGCCCACTCGATTGTGCGAGTGGGAGTATGTTGGTATTTGGGTTGGGTTATTTCTTTGACTCGGCCCGAAACTCATCCAATCAAGTGGGTTAGGGTTTTAATCATAGTCGTCGATCTAAACCCTCTTGCAATATATGGATGTGCAAGGCTAGGGTTAATTGATCGAAACATAGATTATTATTAGGGTTTCACATGTGTTGTGATTGCTTCCTTATATTCTAGAGAGAACTTCATCTAGGGTTCCAAGAGAGTTCTTCCTCCTCCTTTTTGCAAAGAGTCTAGTAGCTGCTGTGGAGAAGGAGGTCTTCCGCTTAAAATGTGATTGCCCTCCACCGATCATCATCGTCATCAGAAGGAGACAAGATCAGATCAAAGACATCATCAATCAGGAGATCTCAACCTTGCTAAGGTACGTGAGATCCCAACGCCATGTAAGTCGTTGGTTAATTATACGCTTCTGCTTATATCTCCTTATGATGGATTTGTATTCGTTGCGAGGTGAACTGATTTGAATACGATTTCCGGATGTGTAGTTGGAAAATGAATATAGAAATCACAACCAAAAATATTTAACCGCAATCAATAACGGTATCGAATGTAGCGCGTCAGTAAGTGCGGATCATCTACAGGGAAAGTGTAATCGTTCGTGTTTAGGATTTAGATGAGTTGAAACTTTAAAGAAAACAAAACAAACAATTCATGATTTGTAATTGAAGTTCAAGAATTAGAAAAATCTAGATCTAAGCAAACATTAAAATCAAGAATTGATAATTTTGTGATTTCCAAACCAAATATCAAGAATTGAAGTGAGGCTCGTAGGAATCGATCGGATCTATAGATGTGATGAGATCTAATGATTTCATATCCTTATCCATTAACGAATTGATACTAGATCGATGACGATTCATCAAGGTTAAGGATCTTGCGAAGAAGCTAGGGTTTCCTTGTCTTATCCTTTATCTTATCGATGAATCTCATTCACAAACTAGTTTCAAGTAAATCTAATGATCGATTGTTGATCTCTAGTTCCGAGCGAACACGATCAAGAAAGCATCGTCTCGAAACTAGGTTATCGATCATTCGATTTACAAGAATTTACAAACGTTATAGGACTTAAGAATTGTAAAAGAATCTAAATCATCATCATTCTATCGATCGTATCGACTCCTTTACGAGCGGAGTTTTACTCAAACATCACAACAAGAATCACAATCACAAATTGAGATCGAATCATGATGCAAGAATTTAAAGAATGCAAGATTAAAGAATTTCACCTTTTATTTATATCAACAATTCCGTTACAAATCGCTCAAGAACTACAAGAGGAAAAACTCGATCGTCGATTTGGCTTCGCTCGTCTCCTTGAGTCACGGATCGGCTTGGATCACTTGCTCGATTGAAGATCGGCTCCGCTCCTAAAAGGTTGAAGGCTTCTTGCTTGAATGGTACTCGGGATCTTGAATTTGGATTGGAATTAGGGTTTCGCACAAGTCGTGTCACTCAACTTATGGGTGGAAGATTAAGAGATGGGATGAATTAGAGATTAATGAACAACCTCAACCCTAGATCTAGGCTCCTTTTTATAGACCTCAAAACCCTAGATCTAGGATATCAAATTTGAATTTTCCCTCCAAAAGTTTTTTAAGAGAGCCTTCTAGAAATAGTTTGTTAAGCCGAACCTTCTAGATGCGCCACGTGGAGTTTCTGGGGTCTTCTGGAAGCTTTGGCCGTTAGAAGAGCCACGTGTACAAAATCCGGATCATTGATGACGTCATAAGGCCGCGGATCCGCGGCTCCAAGGGGGTCTGGGCCGCGGATCTGTGGTCCTTTGAGGGCCTTGCTGCTTAATACTTTCTGGTAATTCTTATTGTAATATTTAGGCTTTTCTCTGATATGTTGAATCTTGTAATTAGCCTTTGATCACTGCCAGATCTTTAGCCTTTGAGTTGGCGTATCATTTATCAGCTCTTTTCCCAATTTTGGCTTTGCTTCTGGAATTTCATGCATAGACTCCAAGACAAGAGTTGCGCTACACAAGAATGATGCGATGCTATGATAAACATACAATTTCCCTAAAAATGCCGGTTTTAAAGTCTAACACATGCAATCTGGTATTTCAGCGATGTTTTGCTAATATGTGCAATATGAATACCGAACACTTCTAGATGAGTGCAAATGATAGGGAAATTGCCGTGTTAAAAATGCAGTATTTTCGACTGATCAAATTCCCCTAAACTTATTTTCGGTCGTCTCGAGCGAACTGTTTTATTAAAAAGAGAAGGAGAAAATAAAGAAAGAGAAAAACTAAGTAGCACACTTTCGTAGGCAACACGATTGCACTGAGCACGTGCAACAAGCCTTTAAACCTCTAGGTGTCCCTAGTAGGAGGAGTGTTGTCTTCTGAGCGTTTTCAGCGGATTGCACCCACAAAATCCAATAATAAAAGGAAGCTCATGAATATTACATTTAAAGAAAAGAGTTGTAAAAGAAAAGCTTTGAAAATTAGGGTTTCTAACTAAGCTAGGTTTTCGGTTGTCATGAGCCCTATCTTAATAGTCATGAAAAGATGTTAGAAATCACGTCCTCTCTCAATAAAACATCGTCTTATTCTTCATTCCTATCTGTATTCCAAACATCGATCATATAACCCTACGTGTGTGTAAAGACATCCCTACACCCGGAGAATTCAATTCAAGCTATCATACTCTTGCCCATCAGCCTCAGTATTTTTTAATTAATGAATATTTAGATGAATTTTGCTCACACACTTTCATGCGACCGTTAATACTTCTTGAGGTACTAACCGACCGATTACTCATGTGCTTACTTATTTGGTGGATTTTCCTCGTCTTGCACCACCTAAGGCTTAGCAGTGACTCCCAGACCAGTTGGCCTTAGGGCACTAGGTGAAGAGGCACCCTCACTATATTTTTTTATTGCTGCCTTGGCGATAACAAAACCAGTGTCCATTTTTTCTCACCATTGTATATTTTATTCATTTTTTTTCTTTTATTTCCTTCATACTTTGGCTTTAGACAAGAGCATTTCAAGGTATCCTCTACTATCCCGAGCTTCAAGACGTGTGTAAGTGCGAATAGCAGGGTATCAACGTTCAAAATGTTTGGCTTCCAGAATAGAAACTATTTTTTAGTCTTATTTTTATCCTCAGATTAGTGACTTCCTTCATCTTACTAACCCTTGGGACAACGGCTCATAACTACTTATTACTAGTTCGTTTAAGAAAACTTCTAATTTTCTTGGTTTTCTTAAATTTTTCTAATCTCATGGATGTAATTTTTCACCATCTAATCTTTTATTATCTTATTTATGTACAAAAATGTTTTTTTATCTTTTAAAATTTTTAAATTTTTATAGGTTTTTTTTCCCCAAAATGTTTTATGCTTATGCAAAGTGATATGCAAATGATGCGAAAATAAGCACAAACCTCCCCCAAACTTGTTTTCAACAATGTCCTCACTGTTGCTATCTGCTGAATCTCGAAAAACCTGTAAGCTTGGGAGGAATTTTATTAACGAGGGCAAAATATTTAAGTGAAGATCCTCCCCAAACTTATTTTTGGCTCCACATTTTGTAAAAAATTTTGTTTTCAAGAGCCAGATTATACCCCCCCAAACTTGAGTTAAGCCATGTTAATCTTTGAAAATCACAAGAGGGGGTCAAGATTAGTGGTCGATACCAAGCTTTGCAAAGACCGAAAGTTAACACCAACCATTCAAAATTTTTATCAATGCAGTGTTCTGGTTGGTGGAAGAAGAAGTGGAGAAAGGGTAAGGGGTGGAATAGAATGTGTGTGCGTCTCATTTTGGAGAGATGATGCAGTGAATGTGATGGATTACTCGCATCCTCTTTACAGTTCAGAAGAAGGGGCGGAGGTTCAATTTCATTGATTGGGACAAGATTCTTCTCAACACCCGTGTCATTCAAAAATGCGAGTTCATCAGCGAAGATTTCCTCAAAAGTTCCATCAATACCCCGGTGAATAATGTCATCACAAGGCGCGGGGTGATCTTCAGACTCTAAAAGCAGTTCATAATCAGTGTTAGTTGTTGACCCGGACATCTCGATGGAAGAGTCCGTATGTGTATGATACATAGTTGGGTCAAACAATAACATATGAAAAGAGTCAAGATCGGTATCAGGAGGATCATCAAATTCGCTGCTGTCGACATCCATTAAGTCAACAGAACAGACCTGAGCAGTAGGTTCGGAGGGTACACTTCCCAACTTGTAAATGTTCAGCTCAATTGTCCTATTCCCGAAAGATAGGGTTATAGAACCATTACGACGGTTGATTATAGCGTTGGAAGTGGCCAAAAAGGGGCGACCTAAAATCACCGGAATTTGATTCCGTGGGTTCGTTACAGGCTGTGTATCAATTACAATAAAGTCCACAGGGAATATGAATTCCCCGATTTTTGTTAACACATCCTTCAGTTCACCCCTAGGTTTGGTGATTGATCGGTCAGCCATCTGGAGAGTTATGCTCGAGGGCTTTAACACTCCGATACCTAGTTGCTCATAAACCGAGTATGGAAGCAAGTTAACACTAGCGCCAAGGTCTAGTAGAGCACGATTGATGTGTTTTTCCCCGATAGAAATGGAAATAGTAGGACATCCAGGGTCCTTACGTTTCCGTGGTAATTGTTGGGGGAAAGCCATGTCTACAGTCTTTGCCATGAATATCTTCTTGGGCACTTGAGTCTTCCTCTTCCTAGTGCACAAGTTCTTAAGAGTTCTCGCATAGGACGGAACTTGTTGGATGACATCTAGGAGAGGGATGTTGATGTTTACTTGCTTAAACATGTCCATAATCTTCTCCATATGTAGACTCGATTTGTTAGCCCTTAACCGATTAGGATAAGGTGCTTTAGCAATAAGTGCTGGGTCCATCATAGGAGCAGGAAGTGTGTGTGGACCCGATCCCAGAATAGAAGTGGGGATCGTCCGTGGAGAACTAGAAGAAATGGGCTGAGGTGGCGAGCCTTGTGGGAAACGAAGAATAGGCTCGCAAGAAGGTGGTGGGGTAGAAGAACTGGGGTCAGAATTAGAAATAGAAGTGGAAGGAAAGGTCTCAGCCGGGGTATCATCGATAGATTTTTCAGTGTCATCAATCTCTTTCCCAACATGATTGTCAAGCACTCTTCCAGATCTCAACGTGGTGATTGCATCCACATGATGTGAATAGCCAGGATTGGGTAATGGTTGAGCTGGAAGTTTCCCTTTCTCTCTTGCACTCATTTCGGCTTTTAGTTGTGCAATTTGTTCTTCCATCGATTTAATAGTCTCGCTTTAGGACGTAGAGTTTTTCTCAATTTTATCGACAAAAGACTTCATTTCAGCCGAAACTTGCATGATATTTGTTAGGACCAAATTCATGTATTGTGCAAATGAAGAGGATTCATCAGTCCCGGTCAACTGCAAAGGATTAGACGGTGCAGGTGTGTTGACCGGATTTTGGAAATTTTGTGCTTGAAAGGGGTGCTGACTCAATTGTGGTTGCTGTTGTGGTGGAGGGACCCTTTGGAAATTGTTCAGATTTGGAACCGTGTTTTGAGATTGAGATTGGTTCCAAGCAAAGTTCGGGTGATTCCTCCAACCCTGATTGTACGTGGAAGAATATGGATCGTTTCTAGGTCTTTGTTGGTAAGCAGAATTGATATGCTCATGACCTTGAAATGGAGAATTTATTGGACATTCTTCCGTCAAATGAGAAGGATCAGAACAGCAGCCATATATAGTTTTGGAGAGTGACATTTGATTTAGGGCGGCTAAAAATTTGTTTTCCATAGTCTCGAGTTTCTTATTGATAGCTGAAATTTCAGCTCTAACTCCTATGGAAACATTATTGCTATCCCTAGACGATTGACTTACACCCTCCCATTGTAAAGATTTTTCAGCGAAATTTTCTAGGAATTTCCAGGCTTCCCCATCATCTTTGGTCATGAAGTTGCCTTGATACATGGATTCAAGGGTCTGTCTTGTGTTAGGATTAATGCCCTCATATATGATTCTGCACAGATCCCATCTAGGGATTCCGTGATGTGGACATTGGACTAACAGATCCTTGAAGCGTTCAAGACATTTTGAAAATGGTTCATTTGGAAGCTGGGTGAATTGATTTATTATGCTACGGACTCGAGCTGTCTTATGATGTGGGTAGAATTTCTTAAGGAATGCTTTGACGAATTCTCCCCAGTTTGAAATGGAATGTGCGGTAGTGTTATACAGCCACTTCTCGGCTATATCGCACAAGGTAAATGGGAGAAGACGAAGACGCATAGCATCCATAGAAAGCTGTGAGGTACCCATCATTGCACATACATTTTCAAATTTGGTGATAAAGGCATATGCATCTTCAGTCTCGAGACCGTGATATTTGGGTAGAAGGTTGATGTATTAGGGTTTTATCTGAAAATTGTCCCCGTTGGCTGGTGGAATAGAGAGACAGGTCGAAAGAGGACCTCGCATAGGATAGCATCTCTCTTGGAGAGAGATGCGGGGTCGATTCTGCGCACCTGCGGACGGCGGCAGATTAGTGGTATAGAAATTTGATGGAGAAGGATCCATCGGTGTGGGTGTGGTTGTGGGTAAAGAAGAAGTAAATGTAGAAATACCGACTTTTGGGTCGATCGAGGGAACGCGGACTAAACGGGCACTAGAATCCCGTGTCCAGCCTATCTTGCACTAAAAAGGGTTAGTACAAGTGGCAGCGTGACTTATAATTAGGGGAATGAATGAATGTGATTGGTGTTTGTTTTGAAAAAATGATACGGATTTTTTGAAAAAATGATGCGATCACAATAAATGCAACAAGCAAAACCCTAAAATCTAGTGGTCACCTAGGTCAAAGCTCTAGACCGCTCCTAACTGCCAAAAGACAAGTCGCAGGATCAATCCTCCACTGCCTCTTTGTCTTTCCTGTGGCCAGGTAAGTGCCAGGTAAGTGGAAGGTTCTCCACTACGTAAGTAGTGGGCCTAATTAAGTAACCACCAGCCTTCGACACACTTGCCTTAGACACCACAAAAGAAACGTGGATAAGCAATGAATTACCCACGACCTTCTTCTGTCCTAAGTGAGCGCGACGGTCCTTAGAGTCATCTCTAGATATTTTTTAGTTAATGAGGGTAATGCGGATGCAAGTTTGTGATTTTGGGGCTTAGGAAGGGTAATGAACTCCCCACCTAATCTGGATTTGGTCGTGCCCCTTAAATTCCGTATTAATATGCAAACAACCAAAAATCAAAAACACGCAGAAATTTTTATTGCTTTTGCGGCGCTGCGATTTATTTGCAAAGAAACCTGCAGAGAATTGTTATTTGGAGCAGACAAGGAAGGAGATAAGAAAGACAGAATTCACCTGAGAAAATTTTGTACAGAGAAGCCCTTAAGGAGCCGCGGAAACACGGTGGGATCTTGGTTTATGCCGCAGAAAAGCAGTGGAGTTAGGGGATCACTGCACAAATTTTTAACAGAAGGCTTCTGTTAACTTTTCCAGCTCTCTGGAAATTTCAGAAATTTTTTTCTCCAGCTCCAATGATTCCAGATTTCCTCGCAATCAAATCACAACAACTCGTATTAGTGTTTGCGTGAATTTTGATCTAAAAATTATAATGGAATAAATATTTCAACTCAAATTTCAAAATACGAACAATTAGCGCACTATCCCCGGCAACGACGACATTTGATTTGAATACGATTTCCGGATGTGTAGTTGGAAAATGAATATAGAAATCACAACCAAAAATATTTGACCGCAATCAATAACGGTGTCGAATGTAGCGCGTTAGTAAGTGCGGATCATCCACAGGGAAAGTGTAATCGTTCGTGTTTAGGATTTAGATGAGTTGAAACATTAAAGAAAACAAAACAAACAATTCATGATTTGTAATTGAAGTTCAAGAATTAGAAAAATTTAGATCTAAGCAAACATTAAAATCAAGAATTGATAATTTTGTGATTTCCAAACCAAATATCAAGAATCGAAGTGAGGCTCGTAGGAATCGATCGGATCTATAGATGTGATGAGATCTAATGATTTCATATCCTTATCCATTAACGAATTGATACTAGATCGATGACGATTCATCAAGGTTAAGGATCTTGCGAAGAAGCTAGGGTTTTCTTGTCTTATCTTTTATCCTTTCGATGAATCTCATTCACAAACTAGCTTCAAGTAAATCTAATGATCGATTGTTGATCTCTAGTTCCGAGCGAACACGATCAAGAAAGCATCGTCTCGAAACTAGGTTATCGATAATTCGATTTACAAGAATTTACAAACGTTATAGGACTTAAGAATTGTAAAAGAATCTATCGATCGTCTCGACTCCTTTACGAGCGGAGTTTTACTCAAACATCATAACAAGATCATAATCACAAATTGAGATCGAATCATGATGCAAGAATT
Source organism: Agapanthus africanus (assembly GCA_030015575.1). Lineage (NCBI taxonomy): Eukaryota > Viridiplantae > Streptophyta > Magnoliopsida > Asparagales > Amaryllidaceae > Agapanthus > Agapanthus africanus. The sequence goes on from CM057339.1 coordinate 753,091,351, forward strand.
TAAAGAAAGCAAGATTAAAGAATTTCACCTTTTATTTATATCAACAATTCCGTTACAAATCGCTCAAGAACTACAAGAGGAAAAACTCGATCGTCGATTTGGCTTCGCTCGTCTCCTTGAGTCGCGGTTCGGCTTGGATCACTTGCTCGATTGAAGATCGGCTCCGCTCCTAAAAGGTTGAAGGCTTCTTGCCTGAATGGTACTCGGGATCTTGAATTTGGATTGGAATTAGGGTTTCGCACAAGTCGTGTCACTCAACTTATGGGTGGAAGATTAAGAGATGGGATGAATTAGAGATTAATGAACAACCTCAACCCTAGATCTAGGCTCCTTTTTATAGACCTCAAAACCCTAGATTTAGGATATCAAATTTGAATTTTCCCTCCAAAAGTTTGTTAAGAGAGCCTTCTAGAAATAGTTTGTTAAGCCGAGTCTTCTAGATGCGCCACGTGGAGTTTCTGGGGTCTTCTGGAAGCTTTGGCCGTTAGAAGAGCCACGTGTACAAAATCCGGAGCATTGATGACGTCATAAGGCTGCGGATCCGCAGCTCCAAGGGGGTTTGGGCCGCGGATCCGCGGTCCTTTGAGGGCCTTGCTGCTTAATACTTTCTGGTAATTCTTATTGTAATATTTGGGCTTTTCTCTGATATGTTGAATCTTGTAATTAGCCTTTGATCACTGCCAGATTTTTAGCCTTTGAGTTGGCGTATCTTTTATCAGCTATTTTCCCAATTTTGGCTTTGCTTCTGGAATTTCCTGCATAGACTCCAAGACAAGAGTTGCGCTACACAAGAATGATGCGATGCCATGATAAACATACAATTTCCCTAAAAATGCCGGTTTTAAAGTCTAACACATGTAATCTGGTATTTCAGATATGTTTTGCTAATATGTGCAATATGAATACCGAACACTTCTAGATGAGTGCAAATGATAGGGAAATTGCCGTGTTAAAAATACAGTATTTTCGACTGATCATGAACCGCGACTTTGTATCGTACTTAGTATAAACCTACAGCTACAACTCTGGATTTTCAATTTGCAAGACAAAGAACCTTTGGAGATTCTCGAAGGGGTTCTCCTTCGATGCTAAAGTCAGTCACTGCTTAGTTTGAGATTAAGGTTTTTTGGTGTGAGAAATGGGTGCATATCTTTGACCTCAAGTAATGAAGGTTTATGTAGGGTTCGTGTACGGCTGTGATGCGATCAAGGAGGATTCAAACGGTTATTTCGGGTTCTGTGCCTGGGCTTATGCGGGTATCAAGCATTTAGTTCAGGTTCAGCCCGATTCGTGGGCTTTTTCTCTTCGTGGGCCTTCAATGCACTTGCAGATCTGGATTCCGTCCCTCGTGGCTTTCTTTATACATCTATTTCAAGATGAATTTAATTTCAACTTACACTCATTCATAGCCTTTGATCTTAAATCAACCATTGTAGTTGAATCAACACCCAAAATGAATTCAGCCAGACTATTGATCCTATAAGTGAGGTTTCTTGCAGCTTAATTGAACTAGAATTCAATTACAAATACCTGACAAGCATTGTTAAACCAAAAGATTAACGATTTTTCAGATCGAATTTTATATGAAAAGAAAAGGTTGACAAAAATATCAAGTTTGAACTTAGAAGTTAGAACTTAGATCTTGGCTTAATTGCATAAAGGTATCCAAGAACTGTCACGTTTTTAATGATTGATACCATAAACTAATTTATTTACACTTTGATACCATGAACTATCACTCCCGGTTGCAAATAAATACCACCCCGTTTGCAACCATTATGTTTAACCGTTGCGTCCCGCAATATTTGACTTGTTTCCCAATTTTACCCTTCTTTTTTATACTTCTCTCTTCCTTAAAAAAAGCCTGATCTAGATCCAGATCGCCGCCGCCGCAAGCTACGCCACCTACGCCGCCGCTCAAGTCGTCCAAGCAGCCACCGCCGCAGGCATCTTCACCGCCGAGACCCCACTTCACCCGCCGCCATCATCATCTTCTTCACCACCATCACCTGCCATCATCATCATCTTCACCAACATCTTTCGCAGCATCATCACACCCACGTCGTCGCCGGCCCAAGACCCCCCTCTCAACCGCCGCCCCGCAACCCCTCCACTTCCGCCGCTGATTAGTGCAAAAATAAATGTTAACCGTAATCAGAAACGGCGTCGCTTTGCAGCTAGCCGGTGAATACGGGTCGATCCACAGAGATGTGTAATTTTCTTACGTGTTTTAACGAGTTGATTCCAATGGTTGTTTGGATTGATTTATTAAATCTAAAAACCTAGATCTATCTATAAACTAAATTAATCTAAATCTAAGTCTTGCTAGGGTTAGGCTTAGGGGAAGTTGGGAGATTAAAGGTTTCCTCACCGCTTTCAATGCCTTATTTTAGATTTATTAGATGTTATGGTAATTATCAATAAAGTGGATTAGAATCTTTTGGGAAAATGTTTCTTCCTCTAGGTTCTTGTTCTTCCTTTATCGATCCTTACCCTAACCTCAATGGAAAATACGCGCAACCGGTCCTTTATACTACGGTGTCACCGTTACCTTGAGGGATAAGGTGCCGTAGGGAGCGGTGTGTGCGTGTATGCATGGAGTTCTAATTCTTAGGTGTGAAGGGCATGAAAGGGGTGAGAGATCTCATCTCTCAAACCTTTCCCTAAGGCTAACCCTAACAAGCGAGAAGATTACTCGCTCATTAGGGGATTAAAAGACATTCTAAATTAAAAGAGAATTAAAGCAAAGAAATAAAAGTAACTTACTAATTTTTATTGATGGCTCTCTCCAAACAATAATGCAGAACAGATCTGAATTTATGAAATGAAAAGAGGCATCCCCCTTTACAATCTTTTTTATTACAATTTATAAGTAAACAGGTAAAACTAGGGTTACAGATTCTCGCGCATGTGCTTTTACAGATATGCCCACGAAAAATCCCAACCCACGCACCGACGCACCGTCACGAGAAATGCACCGACACGGGCAATAAATGGCCGCAGAACCGGGACAAATGTAGGGGTTGGGCCGCGGTTCCGCGGCCCTTTGGGGAGATCTCTTGGTGAAATTTCCTGGGCTGGTTCTTTATACTTTGGGCTTTTTATTTCCATAGTTCTTTTCTCTGTTTGGCTTCTTATTCTTCTCCAGATCTTTCAGTGAAAACTTGTAGCGGTCTTTTAACCATTTTCCTTGACATTTTGGGCCTTGCACTGTTCTTCGTCTAGGCTTGACTAGGACCCTTCTACTTGTTGGTCAAAAGTCACTCTTTTGTATCGTCTTTTGTCTTTTTCACTGTATTCGCTCCAAGAACCTGTATCCTGTAACATGCAGCAAACATGCGTCAAAAGCACCTGTTTATTTATAAAACGAATAAGAATTGGGGAATATAAACTGCAATATTATGATATGAACAAATACCCCCAAACTTATCTTTTGCTCGTCCTCGAGCAAACTTATTTTTTTTATTCTCGATAAAAACCTAACCTAGACGCACTTTCGCAGGGAAACGCGATTGCACTGAGTACGTGCAACAAGCCGTTAAACCTCTAGGTGTCCCTAGTAGGAGGAGTTTGTCTCCTGAGGGTTTTCAGCGGATTACACCCACAAAATCCTATCAATTTGGCTTTTTCGAAAATAATTCTCCAATTAGGTTTTCTAACACAGAATTCTATTATCGTCGACTTATAAACTATCCACCCATATTCTTCACATTTCCTTATCATTTAACTTAAGATTATATATGTTTTATAGAATTACTCAGCTTTCGGCATTTCTTAGGTTTTCCTCTTAGGGTTCCATCTCCACTTAGGAATTTTTCTATCAACTCTACTAAAGATAGAAGTTTTATTCTTCATTCCTTTCTCTTATCTAAACTCTAATCACATATCCCCACGTGTGTGTTTAGATCACCCCTATAATTGGAAATTCAAATCAAGCAATCATACCCTTGTCCGTTGTCCAAAGTACTAATTAGTAGGTGAATTTTTAATTGAATTTTGCTTACACATCCTTCATGCGACCGTTAATACTTCTTGAGGTACCAACGACCGATTACAAGATGCGTTATCACTTATAAAGCGTAATTCCTAGTCTTGCAACACCCAAGGCTTTAGCAGTGACTCCCAAACCAGTTGGTCTAAGGCACTAGGTGATGAAGCACCCTCGCTAAATATTTTTCTATTTTTACAGCCTTAAGTAATCACAAAAACCAGTGTTTATTTTTTTTTCCTTTATTCACTTTTTTTTTATTTTCTTCGTACTAAGGACTTTAGACAAGAGCATTTTAAAGTCTCTTCTACTATTCCAAGTTTCAGGGTGCGTGATTGTGCAAATTGTAGGGTATACGTTTTCAGAATCTAGACTTAAACTAGGAACTATTTTTTAAACTTATACTCTAATAAAACCTTCAATATTTTTCCTTCGTTTCGACTTTGCCCAAGAAGTGAACCCAAAATTTTGCCTATTTCTAAATAAACTACAAGGCATATAGTTTCTACCGTTAAACTTTAAGGAAGGTTATTTTTAGGGTTTTTAATTCACTAAGTCTAAGATCTAGTTGTTCCTAGCCAGTTAACCTATTAGTCAAACTCTAGTCAAATAAGCCAAAATTGAATACAATAATTTTTATAATTTTTCAAAATTTTTTAATTTTTATGGGTTTTCAAATAAGTATGCAAATGCAAAAATATGTACAAATGAATGCGAAGGAAGAAGACGTACCGAGCATACCCCCAAACTTGAACTTGACAGTGTCCTCACTGTCATGCTACACCAAAATGTCGGCACTTCCCTGTTTATTTATTTATAAATTTTATTATTGTTAAGAAAAACAAAAATATATACAAAAAGGCCCTCCCCCAAACTTCATTTAAACTATGTTAGACATTACTGCCAAACTTTGCATAGACCAAACGTCAACACCAACCAGTTGAAAAATTTATCAGTAAAGAGTATCGGTTGGTGGAAGAATAAGTCGTAGCGATCCAAAAAGAATTGGGAAAGATAGAAGTGGTGGTTTGGAAGGTGTGGAGGTGAATAGACAGGAGGTGGTGATGAATCAGAACGAGAATGTGAATGATCAGTAATCAGTGGAATATTGTCATTCTCGTAGCTTATTAAAAGAAATGGGGGTGGTTCAACTTCTAAAGGAGGAGGTTGACTAACCACAATATCCCCAAGATAATTCTGTGGATTCTTTATTGACTTGGTATCATATATCATATGTATATGATATTCAATTATGAAAGAACTAATCTCCTCAATGTCCGCCATAGTCCAACCGAAAGCTTGCCGCCTATCTTGTAAGACCATAAAAAGGACGTTCTCTTGCTCAAGGGCTAGAGAAGCCGATATGATAACGGGAAATGTCTCATTCTCACCTATGTAAGCATATTTAAGGTGAGACGGCAAGGGCGTGAGTTCGAGTTTCGGAGGTGAAACAATCATAGGCAAAATTGGGAAATCTACCTCGAACTCAAAGGACTCCAACACAGGTTCGAAATCACTGCAAACAACCGATTTGGATGGTTCAACTAATTCATCCAAAAATTCAAAAGACTCATATTCTGGCTGTGAGTCGTCATCATCCGAAAAAGTAAAACATTCATAATCAATATCGGTTGTGTTAACTGTGGTAGGCTCGAGGAGGGACACATTAGTGGCGTCAAAACTGTTCTCATCAAACAAAAATCTTTCAAGCTCGCAGTCCTCCTGCGTGATTTCTTGAATAGAGCAAACTTCTCGTGTACTAGTTTTAGGCATGGGGGGCGGACTTCCTAACTTGTAAATATTGAACTCACTAGATGTCTTCCCGAAGGATAGAGTCATGGAGCCATTGCGACAGTTTATTACAGCAATGGAAGTGGCCAAAAATGGTCGACCGAGAATCACCGGAATTTGGTTCCGTGAGTTAGCAAGAGGTTGTGTATCCATAACAATAAAATCAATAGGGAATATGAACTCCCCAACTTTGATCAACACATCCTCTAGCTCACCCCTTGGATGGATGATTGATCGATCAGCCATTTGGAGAGTACAACGAGTGGGTTTCAACTCTCCAACTTTTAATTGTTCGTACACGGAGTAGGGAAGCAGGTTAACACTAGACCCAAGATCTAAAAGTGCTCGATTAATATTCTTATCCCCAATTGTGATTGAAATCGTAGGACAGCCAGGGTCCTTTGGTTTTTGGGGTAAGGGTTGAGGTTGGTTAATAGCATTGCTCATTGCACTAGCCACTAGCACTTTCTTGCGTATTTGAGATGACTTTCTCTTCGAGGTGCATAATCCCTTTAAGATTTTCGCGTATGAAGGGACTTGTTGGATTGCATCCAAGAGAGGTATATTTATGCTAATCTGCTTAAATAACTCCACAATCTTCTCCATTTGTACAGTTGGTTTATTAGGACTCGACCTGTTTGGAAATGGAGCATTTTGTAAATTTGTTGAGTCAAAAGTCTGTGGAGTAGAATATGGAGTAGGAACGGGTCCCAGTGTGGGTCCGTTCGGATTAGAAGAAGAAGAGCCTTTTGAAGAATGGAGAATAGGCTCTAGCGGAGAAAATGAGGGTGAAGAAGAAGGAGGAGAAGAAGGAGAAGATGACGATGAAGAAGAAGAAGAAGAAGAAGAAGAAGAAGAACCACCGGCGGGGATGTCATCACTAATACCCACATTATTCTGCAACACTCTTCCGGATCTCAACGTGGTCACCGCATTTACATTGTGATTGTGATATGCGTTTTGTGTGTGACCGGGATTTGGCAATGGTTGAGATGGAAGCTTTCCCTTTTCTCTCTCGCTCAACGCAGCAGTTAATTGTGCAATTTGTGCCTCAATAGATTTGATACTTTGATCGTGTGAAGCATTGTTATGCATCAAAGACTGAACACAATTTTCAAATCATGCTGCGGATTGTGTAGATTGCTTGAGAAATGCATCTAGACTTTTTTCTAGCGAGATAACCTTATCATCATTTGGTTGAACCAAATTGTTCGTTTGATTTGAATAAGGTTGTTTTTGGAAAGGCTGCTGATTTTGAGTTTGTTGGGGTGCTTGTTGTTGTGGAGAAGGCCTTTGAAAGTTGTTGTTTCCTTGGAGTTGCTGATTTTGATTCCAAGCAAAATTTGGGTGGCTCCTCCAACCCGGATTGTAGGTCGAAGAGTATGGATCATTTCTTTGTCGTTGCTGAAAGGCAGCATTGACTTGATCTTGTCCTTGAATAGGTGGATTGTAAGGACACTCTTCGGTAAGGTGTGATGGATCCGAACAACAAGCACAAACAGTTCGTGGGGGTAAAGCAGGGGCAGGAGAAGACGATGAGATTTTGGTCTTAATGGCTTCTAGCTTTTTCATAAGTGCGGCCATCTCGGCCTTCATAGCAATCGACATATCTACTTGATGTATGCCTGCCCTAGATTGACCAATAGAAGAAGATGAGGTGGTCTTTGTGCTCTCCCACTGAATTATTTGTTCACTAAGATCCTCGAGAAACTGCCAAGCTTCCTCACTAGATTTGGTTAGAAAGTGACCTTGACAAATGGTTTCTAGCAACTGCTTCGTTGCTGGGTTCAATCCCTCGTATAGTGTTTGACAAAGTTGCCAACTTTCGATCCCATGATGATGGCATTGAACAAGTAGGTCTTTGAATCTTTCAAAACACTTCCAAAATGGTTCGGAAGGAAGCTGGGAGAATTGTATTATTTCATTGCGAATTCTCGCGGTCTTGTGACGAGGATAAAACTTTTTAAGAAAAGTTTTAACAAACTCGTCCCAATTTCTAATTGAATGTGATGCTGTGCTGTATAGCCACTTCTCGGCTAAGTCACATAAGGTGAAAGGAATGACCCTTAGCCTTATAGCGTCATCACTTAATTGGGTAGTTTTCATCATGGCGCAAACGTTTTGGAATTTATTGATAAAGATATATGCATCTTCGGATTCCAAACCATGAAATTTTAGCAGCATATTGATGAAATGTGGTTTTATTTCAAAATTGTCCCCATTTGCCGGTGGGGGTGAAAGACAGGTAGGTAAAGAAGTGCGGACGGGGTAAAAGAGATCCTGGAGCGCGATTCGTTGGGGCGCTACAACAGGCGGAAGATTAGGGTTATTCGCACCTAACGAAGGTGGAATCATTCCCGTCGGTAAGGTATTGTTGGGGTTGAATCCCGACATACCTTCGAAAGAAGAATTTGAAGGTGGGGGTAAGGAAATGGAGGGAATGTCGACTTCGGTGTCGAAGGGTCTGTCGGTCGGTACCAACGAAACACAGACTAATCGGGCGTTAGTATCCCTAGTCCAAAGTGACATACACTAAAAGGGGCAGTGTAGTCAGAAAAAAATAAAAGTCAGAATGTGGAGGTAAGAAAACGTCAATGAAGGGAAGTGGTGTAAGTGAGTTGCAAGTTCCTTTAGCGACATGTTGCAAGTTTTGAAAAGATTTTTCTTTCTTTCTTTTTTTTATGTGAGAGTTTTGCAAAGAGATTTTTGAAAAGAGACTCGTGACACAATTGCTATCAACCACACATGCACAATCAGGCCTAGATCTAGGGTCACCTAGGTCTGCTAGACAGCTCCTAACTAGGGCTAGAAATAGGACCTCTTCACCGCCTCTTCACCGCCAATTGAGGCCAGGTAAGTGCCAGGTAAGTGGGAAGGAACCACAATAGTGGGCCTAATTAATAACCACTAGCCTAGACACACTTGCCTAGACACCGCAAAGTCAGGTTAGGATAAACGGTCGATACCTATACTAGTCCTTTTCTTATTGAGCTCGATGTCCTTAGGGCTGAGTCTAGTATTTTTTTAATTAATTATGGTCAATGCAAATGCTTTATGTGTTTTCTGGGGTCCTGAGAAGGGTGATGAAATCCCCACCCAATCTGAGTTTGGTCAATTAGCCCCTTAAAGTCCGATTAAATTATGCAAAACATTAAATTCACTTGCAATCAATTTTTTTAGTGCGGCGCAAAGAAATCTGTAGAAAATCTGTTATTTAGAAGGGGGAAGAAGAATTTTTAGCGCAAAGAAATCCTGCGGAAAATTTTCACAGAAGATATATGGGGATTGACAGAGGGGGGAAAAAGAAAACAAACAGAGCTAATTTCGCGCAGAGAGGCCTCTTATCCACCGCGGAACCGCGGTTTTGGGCGCTGTAAGGCCGCGGTTTCGCGGTCGAAAGTGGGATCAGCGTCTGGAAAAAATTCTGTAGCTCCTGTTCTCCAATTCTCCTCTGTTCTGATATGATTTTTTCTATTTCGCCCTCTGTAAATTTCCAGATCCGCGTTTCTTTGCTGTTCCTGCAAGATTCAAACGACAAAACCCTTCAAACAGATAAAAATTGATAAAATGTTTTTGTATTTTTTTCTATTTCCAGATTTTTATGATTTTAAAAATTTATATCATCCCGAAATTACACAAAAGAAATTTTACGCCATCCCCGGCAACGGCGCCATTTGATTAGCGTAAAAATATATGTTAACCGTAATCAGAAACGGCGTCGCTTTGCAGCTAGCCGGTGAATACGGGTCGATCCACAGAGATGTGTAATTTTCGTACGTGTTTTAATGAGTTGATTCCAATGGTTGTTTGGATTGAGTTATTAAATCTAAAAACCTAGATCTATCTATAAACTAAATTAATCTAAATCTAAGTCATGCTAGGGTTAGGCTTAGGGGAAGTTGGGAGATTAAAGGTTTCCTCACCGCTTTCAATGCCTTATTTTAGATTTATTAGATGTTATGGTAATTATCAATAAAGTAGATTAGAATCTTTTGGGAAGATATTTCTTCCCCTAAGTTCTTGTCCTTCCTTTATCGATCCTTACCCTAACCTCCATGGAAAACACGTGCAACCGGTCCTTTATACTACGGTGTCACCGTTACCTCGAGGGATAAGGTGCCGTAGGGAGCGGTGTGTGCGTGTATGCATGGAGTTATAATTCTTAGGTGTGAAGGGCATGAAAGGGGTGAGAGATCTCATCTCTCAAACCTTTACCTAAGGCTAACCCTAACAAGCGAGGAGATTACTCGCTCATTAGGGGATTAAAAGTCATTCTAAATTAAAAGAGAATTAAAGCAAAGAAATAAAAGTAACTTACTAATTTTTATTGATGGCTCTCTCCAAACAATAATGCAGAACAGATCTGAATTTGTGAAATGAAAAGAGGCATCCCCCTTTACAATCTTTTTGATTACAATTTATAAGTAAACAGGTAAAACTAGGGTTACAGATTCTCGCGCATGTGCTTTTACAGATATGCCCACGAAAAATCCCAACCCACGCACCGACGCACCGTCACGAGAAATGCACCGACACAGGTAATAAATGGCCACGGAATCGCGGCAAATGTGGGGGTTGGGCCGCGGTTCCGCGGCCCTTTGGGGAGATCTCTTGGTGAAATTTCCTGGGCTGGTTCTTTATACTTTGGCCTTTTTATTTCCATAGTTCTTTTCTCTGTTTGGATTCTTATTCTTCTCCAGATCTTTCAGTGAAAACTTGTAGCGATCTTTTAACCGTTTGCCTTGACATTTTGGGCCTTGCACTGTTCTTCGTCTAGGCTTGACTAGGACCCTTCTACTTGTTGGTCAAAAGTCACTCTTTTGTATCGTCTTTTGTCTTTTTCACTGTATTCGCTTCAAGAACCTGTATCCTGTAACATGCAGCAGACATGCATCAAAAGCACCTGTTTATTTATAAAACGAATAAGAATTGGGGAATATAAACAGCAATATTATGATATGAACAGCCGCCCCATCAACACCATCATCATCACTACAAACACCACCGCCATCACCCACCACCATCATCATCACCACTACTCTCTCCCCCCCTTCGGTCACCAATCCCAAACCCCCACCCCATGCTCATCCCTCTTCTCAACTTACTTCGGCACGACGGCGACGGCGAGGGTGGCACGACGGCGACGACGGCGAGGGTGGCACAACGGCGACGACGGCGAGGATAGCGACAACTCAATTAGATTTTTTTAGGTTTAGGGTTTCAAAATTAGGTTGTAGGACGACGGCGGCGACAGGAGCAGGTGTTGTCACGGTGGAAGCGGAGGTAGCGTTGACAGGAGCAGGTATTGGTGGTGGTGATGATGGTAGGTAATGGCGGTGGTGGTGATGATGGTGATGGTTGTTGATGATGCTAAATAACGGTAATTCCTTATATCATGGCACGTAACAGATGACGTGTCCCGAAGCTCACAAGAAAGGACCTACAGTGGCCGACCAGACCACTTCCATGCCCGTCCTACAAGCAAACGATGGCTCACCTCCAAGCCCCCTGCACAATTGGCCTCCTTGTCCTCCCAGCTCGTCTCCGGGCTACCGCAGAACCAAGATACCTCGGCTCTCCCACTCGTCCGCGAGCTCTCCCGCCGAGGTCATCTTCCTCGGTCTCACCGACCGACCAGCGGCACCGCTTACAGGCGCAACCACCGTCCCGCGAATCTCGCCATGCACGAGATATCCGCCGGCCACATCCCACGTTCCACGCCATCACGATCCCCCATTAACGAGCTTGTCTCACCATTAATGCGGGATCCCGCCTATCACGCGGGCGTGACGTCGGGAGCGTAATTGCCGGCTTGATTCTCGCGCCTGCCTTGCCTGCTGCCACCACTATATAAACCCCTTCTTCAGACGGTTCAAGTAAGCCATTTTTACTCCACTAAGCTGTTACTCTGCTCGGATTTCCTCGCTAACTTGACCGTCGGAGGGTCCTCGGTGGTACAACCACCCTGGGACCTCCTTGCAGGTGGCTCGGCCTAACCAACCTCAAGCCCATTGAGATCCACATGTTTCAGGAGCCTGCCTCCAGATCCAATCTCAGCCGTCTATCGCCATCAATAGCAGGTCAACGAAAGGTAACATCTTGGCGTGATCCAGGTCACGTCAACTGGCGCCGTCTGTGGGAAAACTTAATTCCACTAAAACAAAAGTTCATCTTCCGATCTCAACCAAATGGCGAGCGATCATCACGACGATCCAAGCACTAATCGCCGCCTCCCCCACAACGGAGGCCCAGACGAATCCCCTCTTCCGAACGCCATCAACGCCCTAGCCGGCTGGATAGACCGACTCGCGTCCATCGTGGAGGCACTCATCCGTGTCCAAACGGCAGGGCAAGATCCCCAGACCATCGATCCCCTCTCCGCGGGACCGGGACCCCTACAGAGGGAGAGAAGGCTCCGCTCGTGCAGGAACGGCCGATCATCACCTCACTGTTTCCAACAGCTGCAGGTCCCCCGGGCCGACATATTCAATAACCCGGTGGGTACCGCTTCGTTTGGCTCGAGGTCTTATGCCAGAGAGCTTCGCCCCGAGTCTCGTCGCATCCATATTCCTCCCGAGGAGGTGGCGGTCAGCTCGCCTGTTCACAGGCATGACTGGCACCCCTCCCTCGACGGGGTCGCCCATGCGAGACTCGCCACGGCAGCTCAAAAACAACCTCACCAAGAGTCAGCCTAACGGCTACCCTACTCGGGTATCCCTGGCTGGTAGTTCCCTATCCCGCAGCGCCAGGGATCAAAGCTCTCACCAAGAGGCAGCCAAGCGGCTACCCTTCTCGGTTATCCCTGGCTGGTAGTTCCCTACCCCGCAGCGCCAGGTATCAAAGACCTCACTAAGAGGCAGCCGAGCGGCTACCCTACTCGGCTATCCCTGGCTGGTAATTCCCTACCCCACAACGCCAGGGCTCAAAGCCCTCACCAAGAGGCAGTCGAGCGGCTACCATGCTCGGCTATCCCTGGCTGGTAGTTCCCTACCCCGCAGCGCCAGGGATCAAAGCCCTCGCCAATAGGCACCGGGCAGTAACACTGCTCGGTCCGTCCTTAGCAGGCCTCTTACGGCCCCTCCAGCGCTAAGGATCTAAGCTTTCACTAAGAGGAAGCCGAGCGGCTACCCCGCTCGGCTATCCCTGGCTGGTAGTTCCCTACCCCGCAGCTCCAGGGATCAAAGCCCTCACAAAGAGGCAGCCGAGCGGCTACCTTTCTCGGCAACCTTTGGCTGGTAGTTCCCTACCCAGCAGCGACAGGGATCAAAGCCCTCGCCAAGAGGCACCGGGTAGTAACCTTGCTCGGTCCGTCCTTAGTAGGCCTCTTACGGCCCCTCCCGTGCTAAGGATCGAAGCCTTCACCAAGAGGCATCCGGGCCCTCCCTTGCTCGGTATCCCTGGCTGGTAGTTCCCTACCCCACGATGCCAGGGATCGAAGCCCTCACCAAGAGGCACCGAGCATTAATACGGCTCGGCCATCATTAGCAGGCCTCTTACGGCCCCTCCCGCGCTAAGGATTGAAGCCTTTACCAAGAGGCATGCGGGCCCTCCCTTGCTCGGTATCCCTGGCTGGTAGTTCCCTACCCCATGACGCCAGGATTCGAAGCCCTCACCAAGAGGCACCGGGCATTAATACGGCTCAGCCATCCTTAGCAGGCCTCTTACGGCCCCTCCCGCGCTAAGGATCGAATCCCTCACCAAGAGGCATCCGGGCCCTCCCTTGCTCGGTATCCCTGGCTGGTAGTTCCCTACCCCACAACGCCAGGGATCGAAGCCCTCATCAAGAGGCACCGGGCATTAATACGGCTCGGCCATCCTTAGCAGACCTCTTATGACCCCTCCCGCGCTAAGGATCGAAGCCCTTACCAAGAGGCATGCAGGCCCTCCCTTACTCGGTATCCCTGGCTGGTAGTTCCCTACCCCATGACGCCAGGGATCGAAGCCCTCACCAAGAGGCACCGGGCATTAATACGGCTCGGCCATCCTTAGCAGGCCTTTTACGGCCCCTCCCGTGCCAAGGATTGAAGCCCTCACCAAGAGGCATCCAGGCCCTCCCTTGCTCGGTATCCCTGGCTGGTAGTTCCCTACCCCACGACGCCAGGGATCGAAGCCCTCACCAAGAGGCACCGGGTATTAATACGGCTCGGTCATCCTTAGCAGGCCTCTTACGGTCCCTCCCGCGCTAAGGATCGAAACCCTCACCAAGAGACATCCGGGCGCTCCCTTGGTTGGTATCCCTGGCTGGTAGTTCCCTACCCCACGACACCAGGGATCGAAGCCCTCACCAAGAGGCACCGGGCATTAATACGGCTCGATCATCCTTAGCAGGCCTCTTATGGCCCCTCCCGCGCTAAGGATCAAAAGCCCTAGCATGAGGCAACCGGGCCTGTCATTGCTCGGTCATCCATGGCCGGTAGTTCACTACCCACCGAAGCCAAGGATCAAATCCTTCACCAAGAAGCCACCGAGTAGCTACCCTGCTCGGCCCATCCTTAGCAGGCCTCTTACGGCCCCTCCTGCGCTAAGGATCAAAGCCCTCACCAAGAGGCAACCGAGCAGCTGTCCTACTCGGTCATCTATGGCTGGTAGTTCACTTCCCACCGACGCCAAGGATCTGAAGCCCTCCTCACGAGGCCGCCAAGTTCTTCCTGCTCGGCGCATCCCCAGCGGGTAGCCTCCTGATTTAGAGTTTGATTTTATAGATCAAAAATATAATTACCGCAATCAAGAACGGCGTCGCATGTAGCTAGCCGATGAGTACGGGTCGGTCCACAGGGATTTTGTGTTTTCCTAATAGCGCTAACGAGTTAATTCCGATGGGTGTCGGATTGATTTATTAAATCTAAAAACTACCAAATTAAGTTATACTAAGATTATCTAGATCTAAGTCTTGCTAGGGTTAGGTTTAGGGGAAGTTAAGAGATTAAAGGTTTCCTCACTGCTTTCTATGCCCTATTATAGATCTATTAGGTGTTATGGTAATTATCAATAAAGTGGATTAGAATCATTTGGGAAGATATTTCTTCCTCTAGGTTCTTGTCCTTCCTTTATCGATCCTTATCCCAACCTCCATGGAAAACACGCGCAACCGGTCCTTTATACTACGGTATCACCGTTATCTCGAGGGGTAAGGTGCCGCAGGGAGCGGTGTGTGCGTGTATGCATGGAATTCTAATTCTTATATGTGAAGGGGCAAGAAAGGGGTGAGAGATCTCATCTCTCAAACCTTTCCCTAAAGCTAACGCTAACAAGCGAGGAGACTACTCGCTCATTAGGGGATTAAAAGACATTCTAAATTAAAAGAGAACTAAAGCAAAGAAATAAAAGGAACTTACTAATTTTTATTGATGGCTTTCTCCAAACATCAACGCAGTACAGATCTGAATTTATGAAATGAAAAGAAGCATGAACTAATACAATGTATTGGGTCTCTATTTATAGGACATATAAAACCCTAGGTTTACAATTGCCGCACGTCTGCATTTACCAAAATACCCCTAGGTTGACCAGTCAAAGCCGCCACAGATTATGGTAAAATTTTATTCCACAACAGGCTCTAGATGGCCGCGGAACTGCGGCCGCAGCATGGGTTGGGCCGCGGTTCCGCGGCCCAATGTTGACTTTGGAAGCTGATTCTTCTGGGCTTGGTTCTGGTTGCCTTGGGCTACTTAATTCTTTAGTTCTTTTATCAAATTAGCTTCTGGTTCTCTTCCAGAATTTCCAGTGAATAATTGTGGCGAACTTTAACCATGGCTTCGCGATCTTGGACCTTGCACTGCCTTGTGAACTGATCTTTATGTAGGCTTTATCAAAATCCTTCTGTTTGCTGGTCAAAATCTCACTTTTGCGTCGTCTTTTATCTTTTTCACTGTTTTTCTCCCAAGCACCTGTAACCTGTAATTATGTAGAAGACATGGGTCAAAAGCACCTGTTTATTTGTAAAAAGAATAAGAATGGGGAATATAATAATACAATATTATGATATGAACAAATACCCCCAAACTTATCTTTTGCTCGTCCTCAAGCAAACTTAGTTTTATTCTCGACAAAAAACCTAACCTCACTTTCGCAGGGAATCGCGATTGCACTAAGCACGTGCAACAAGCCGTTAAACCTCTAGGTGTCTCTAGTAGGAGGAGTGTTGTCTCCTGAGGGTTTTCAGCGGATACTACCCACAAAATCCTATTAATTCGGCTCATCGACTTTTATTTTCCAATTAGGTTCTAATAAGGAATTCTATTATCTTCGACTCGTAAATTATCCACCCATATTCTTCACACTTCCTCATCATTTAACTTAAGATTATATAAGTTCTGCAGACATACTTAGCTTTCGGCATCTCTTCAGTTTTCCTTCTAGGGTTCCATCTCCACTTAGGAATTTTTATCAACTCTACTAAAGATACAAGTTCTATTCTTCACTCCTTTCTCCCATCTAAATCCTAATCACATATCCCTACGTGTGTGTATATATCACCCCTACACTTGGAAATTCAAATCAAGCAATCATACTCTTGTCCGTTGTCCAAAGCACTTCTTAATTGGTGAATTTTTAAATGAATTTTGCTTACACATCCTTCATGCGACCGTTAATACTTCTTGAGGTACCAACGACCGATTACAAAATGCGTTTGCACTTTAAAGCGTACTTCCTAGTCTTGTAACACTCAAGGCTTTTTAGCAGTGACTCCCAAACCAGTTGGTCTAAGGCACTAGGTGATGAAGCACCCTCGCTAAATATTTTTCTATTTTTACAGCCTTAAGTAATCACAAAAACCAGTGTTCATTTTTCTTTCTTTCTTTATTCACACTTGTATTTTTCATTTTGTTTTCTTCGTATTAAGGACTTTAGACAAGAGCATTTCAAGGTCTCCTCTACTATTCCAAGTTTCAAGGTGAGTGATTGTGTAATTTGTTGGGTATACATTTTCAGAATCTAGACTTAAGCCATGAATTATTTTTCAAACTTATACTCTAATAAAAATATCAATACTTTTTCTTTGTTTTGACTTAGCCCAAGAAGTGGACTCAACATTTGCCTATTTCTAAATAAACTACAAAGACATACACTTTCTACCGTTAAACTTTAAGCAAGGTTATTTTTAGGGTTTTTAATTTACTAAGTCTAAGATCTAGTTGTTCCTAGCTAGTTAACCTTTTTGTCAAACTCAAGTCAATTAGGCCAAAATTGAATACATTAATTTTTATAATTTTGAATTTTTTCAAATTTTTATGGCTTTTTAAAATAAGTATGCAAATGCAAAACTATATATATGAATGCGAAGGAAGAAGACGTACCGAGCATACCCCCAAACTTAAACTTGACAGTGTCCTCACTGTCATGCCACACCAAGAGGGTCAAAATTGTCAGCACTTGATTTGATCTAAAAAACTATCTATTAACCGTAATCAAGAACGTCGTCGCTTTGCAGCTAGCCGGTGAGTACGGGTCGGTCCACAGGGATGTTGTGAATTTCCTAATCGCGCTAACGAGTTAATTCCGAACGGTGTAAATGGATTAATTAAATCTAAAAACTAAATTAATTTAGGACAATTGAATTAAAGATCTAACTATCTAACTAGGGCAAGGAATTAAATTTATACTAGGGCAGAGAATGAAAAATTACCTAGGGCAAGAATTGAAATTACCTACTTACTTTACAGATGGCTCTCTCCAAACATCAACACAAGATTTGTCAGATCTGAATTCATGAATTGAAAAGAGGCATCGATGCTCTCCAAAAGAATTCTAAATTTTATTCATAGAAAGAGGCATAGGGAGGCATGAAAAGAATACAATGATTTAGAGTTCCTATTTATAGAGGATAGGAAACCCTAGGTTACAATTGATCCGCATGTCTACATTTACCAAAATATCCCCAGGAAGACTTAGTCAAAGCCGCCACACATTATGGTAAGATTTTTATCCCCTAATCGCTCAACCCTGCCGCGGAACCGCGGCCCGAGTCCTTGTTTGGCCGCGGTTCCGCGGCCAAAAAGGGAAATTGTGCTTTGTAACTTCTGGTGTAGGCTCCTGGTGTCTTGTACTTCTTGTTTCTGCAGGTCCTTTCTCAGATTGTTTTCTCGTTCTCTTCCAGATCTTTCCAGTGAATATTGTAGTGGACTTTTACTGTTTCTTCATGTCGCTGCCTTTATACTCGATGAACTGTTGTTCATTGTTCCTCAAAATGTAGGCGCGATCAAGATTTCACCATTTATCATTCGTAGTCTCACTTTTGCATTGTCTTTTCATTGTTTCCACTGTTTTTGTCCAAGAACCTGTAACCTGTAATTATGTAGCAGACATGGGCCAAAAACACCTGTTTATTTATAAAAAGAATAAGAATGGGGAATATAATAATGCAATATTATGGTATGAAAAAATACCCCCAAACTTATATTTTGCTCGTTCTCGAGCAAACCTATTTTTATTCTCGACAAAAACCTAACCGCACTTTCGCAGGGAAACGCGATTGCACTGAGCTCATGCAACAAGCCGTTAAACTTCTAGGTGTCCCTAGTAGGAGGAGTGTTGTCTCCTGAGGGTTTTCAGCGGATACTACCCATAAAATCCTATCAATTCGGCTCATCGACTTTTGTTTTCCAATTAGGTTTTCTAACAATGAAGTCTATTATCTTCGACTCATAAATTATCCATCCATATTCTTCACACTTTCTCATCATTTAACTTAAGATTATATATGTTCTATAGACCTACTTAGCTTTCGGTATTTCTTAAGTTTTCCTTCTAGGGTTCCATCTCCACTTAGGAATTTGTATCAACTCTATTAAAGATACAAGTTCTATTCTTCATTCCTTTCTCTTATCTAAACTCTAATCACATATCCCCACGTGTGTGTATAAATCACCCCTACACTTGGAAATTCAAATCAAGTAATCATACCCTTGTCCGTTGTCCAAAGTACTTATTAGTTGGTGCATTTTTAATTGAATTTTGCTTACACATCCTTCATGCAACCGTTAATACTTCTTAAGGTACCAATGTCCGATTACAAGATGCGTTTGCACTTTAAAGCGTACTTTCTAGTCTTGCAACACCCAAGGTTTTTTAGTAGTGACTCCCAAACCAGTTGGTCTAAGGCACTAGGTGATGAAGCACCCTCGCTAAATATTTTTTTCTATTTTTGCAGCCTTAAGTAATCACAAAAACCAGTGTTCATTTTTTTTATTCTTTTTCACTTTTTTCTTTTATTTTCATTGTATTAAGGACTTTAGACAAGAGCATTTCAAGGACTCCTCTACTATTTCAAGTTTCAAGGTGTGTGATTGTGCAAATTTGTAGGGTATACATTTTCAGAATCTAGACTTAAGCTAGAAACTATTTTTCAAACTTATAATCTAATAAAAATATCAATACATTTCCTTTGTTTTGACCTAGCCCAAGAATTGAACTCAAAATTTGCCTATCTTTAAATAAACTACAAAGACATACACTTTCTACCGTTAAATTTTAAGAAAGGTTATTTTTAAGGTTTTTAATTTACTAAATCTATAATCTAGTTGTTCCTAGCCAGTTAACCTATTTGTCAAACTCAAGTCAAATAAGGACAAAATTGAATACATTAATTTTTATAATTTTTTGAAAATTTTCAATTTTTATGGGTTTTAAAATAAGTATGCATGCAAAAATATGTACAAATGAATGCGAAGGAAGAAGAAGTACCGAGCATATCCCCAAACTTAAACTTGACAGTGTCCTCACTGTCATGCTATACCAAGAGGGTTGAGAATGTCGGCACTCCCCTGTTTATTTATTTATAAATTTTATTTTTTTATATTTTTTAAATATTTTTAATAGAAAAAGAAAACAAAAAATATATGTACATATATACAACAAGGTTCCCCCCAAACTTAAGCTTGGCTTTACACAAGCCAAAGGTTAGCACCAACCATTCAAAAATCTTATCGTAGTAATGGTCAAGTTGGTGAAAGAATGGGGTGTTAAGGAAAGAAATGAGAAGCATACGAGACCGAATGGGAAGAAGAGTGGAATAAGGTCTCGGTGGAGGAGAAGAATGGCGGAAGGGAGAAAGAAGTATGGTACGAACTTGAGCATGTAAATCGAGTGAATAAATTAGCGCCATTTGTGATGACCGATGTGTTAAAAGCGATTGTGCTAACCTATCAACCCGTCGAGAAATGGGGTCAAATCCCTTAAGATTCGCAAGAAAACATAGGTACGCCGAACTTGGTATTGGAGATGAAAGCGTAACGGTCTCTTGTACGGTCGGAACGATAGGAAGGACGAAAAGGAGTGAATTAGGGATAGTCTCATTCTCACCGTAGTAAACTGTCTCGAACTTGAAAGATTCCATCAATGGTTCGAAACGACTGTAAGCAACCAAGTCTGATGATTCAACTAACTCATCTGAAAATTCAAAGGACTCAAACTCGGGCGGTGAGTCATTAACATCGTCCGAAAAAGTGAAACACTCGTAAGTGTTATCGGCAGTGAGGACTGTGTCAGATTCAAAGGAAAATTTTTCAAGCTCATAGTCTTCAAGCGTGATATTAGGCGTTGTCGGAACGATGGAAAGGAGGGAGGGTGATTTAGTTAAAGGTGCAAGAGGTTGAAGTGGAAAATCAGACACATCAAACAAAAATGGTTCAACCTCAATATGATCCTCAATACTATCTTCTTAATTCTCCTCAATATTTAGCTCATCCATGCTATTATCATCAAAATCAAGACGCATATGAAGTTCGGGAGAAACAATTAATGACTCGGGATGATGAATTGGACATAAAATTTCAATCAAATCGACAGGTTCATCATCCGAAATATTCCCGGCGTCTATCTCCTCAATCAAGTGAAAATCAATTTTTTTCTGACACCTCATCAAAAGCATGGATATTTATCAATTCAGGTTCTAGAGTGGAGGTATAAAGTTCAAAAGGATTAAGTGTGGTTTCACTCGAAAGGGGTTCTTCACAATCTGGCAAATCAAGAACTACAAAGTCACACAACTCGTTTTTATTTTCAACTAGTGAATCATTTGGGACAATCGATGGAAAACCGGAGTTGTGGGCTTCAATTGGGTAAGGGTAGGTATGATTTGGGAATGTATAGAACTCACTCGCTCCTCTCAAATTCTCCCTCTGTCCAACCGCCTCCTCATACATTGAAAAATTTGAAACTAGTTGGAAACTAGCTACCGGTTCAGCAGGTTGCATAAGGGCGGCTATGGACGCTTCCACATTCCTAGTCATTTTGTTTGTTGCTATGATATAAGCCTCCAACGACTCTTCCAAACTAGACTTGGGTGGTAAGGGGGTTTCGGTAAAAGATTCGAAATTGTTTGGATATGTGAAACTCCCAAAAGGCTGTGTAGAAACAGTGTCTAGTGATGGTGGGAAAGTCGGGTAGGACTGGTAGGAAGTGAGTGGTTGGACTGGGGTAGGGTCAACATATGGATAAAAAGGTGAATAGTCTTGTGGATCCCTAGAACTAGATGAGTGGAGAGGGGTGAAAGATCGGCTACGAGATTGAGCAATATGCTCAGCAATGGACATCGGTTTAGGAGTTACAGTAGGACTTGAAAAAGTGGTATCAACATATAAAGGTGGTAAAGGTAGACTTGGTTGACATAAAGTGGGTTGCAAAGTCGAGCTGTTTCTCCTAGACGCTTCTATTTGATCTTTCAAAGAAATTTTAGGCACGGAGGGATCTTCCTTAAATCGACCGAAACAATTGACGTACGATACAAAGTTAGGTTCGGGATACCAAAGTTCGGCAAGTGATTTATGATTTGGGGTACCCATGTTAGAAGAAAGGGGAAAAGAAAGGATGTAAGTGGTGCAAGGGTTTATTTGCGACAAAAATTTGCAAGTTGTTAAAATTTTTTTTCCTTTTTCTTTTTATTTGGAAAAATTGTTGCAAAAAGATTTTCGAGAAAAGATATGCAACAGAAAAATATTACTTGCAATCAATTTCTATTTTAAGCGAGGCACAAAAATTCTGCACAAGATTTGTTATTTGGAAGGGACAAGATTTTTAAAGCACACAGAATCCTGCAGGAATTTTTCAGAAAAGATATATCTAGATTTCCAGAGCAAGAACAGAGGGGCTTACAGTGCAAATTTGGACAGGTGTCGCCACTAAACTGCAGCCATTCCGCGGCCAAAGGGAGGGTCCCACCGCGGTTCCGCGGCCAGGTAGTCGGCACAAGTCCCGAGAATTTTTTTCAGCAGACGACTCCACAGGAAGACCGCGTTTCCGCGGTCGTAGGTAGGGTGAGGTCGCGGTTTCGCGGTAGGATGGTGGCTATAGATCCCAAGAATTTTTCTGTCTCACTGTTTTGAGTTCCCCCTATTTTTCAGATCATTATCTTTCTATTTCGTTTTCTGGATTTTTCCAGATCCGAAGTTGTATATAGACCCTGCAAAATTTAAACAACAAAATACCCTTTCCAAAAATAACAGATTATATATTTTTATATTTTTTTTTATTTTTCAGATTTTTTATTTTTATTTTTATTAACCCGAAATTGCAAAAAGGAAATAACACGCCATCCCCGGCAACGGCGCCATTTGATTTGATCTCAAAAACTATCTATTAACCGCAATCAAGAACGGCGTCGCTTTGCAGCTAGCCGGTGAGTACGGATCGGTCCACAGGGATATTGTGAATTTCCTAATCGCGCTAACGAGTTAATTCCGAACGGTGTGAATGGATTAATTAAATCTAAAAACTAAATTAATCTAGGGCAATTGAATTAAAGATCTAACTATCTAACTAGGGTAAGGAATTAAATTTATACTAGGGCAGAGAATGAAAAATTATCTAGGGCAAGAATTGAAATTACCTACTTACTTTACAGATGGCTCTCTCCAAACATCAACACAAGATTTGTCAGATCTGAATTCATGAATTGAAAAGAGGCATCGATGCTCTCCAAAAGAATTCTAAATTTTATTCATAGAAAGAGGCATAGGGAGGCATGAAAAGAATACAATGATTTAGAGTTCCTATTTATAGAGGATAGGAAACCCTAGGTTACAATTGATCCGCATGTCTATATTTACCAAAATATCCCCAGGAAAACTTAGTCAAAGCCGCCATACATTATGGTAAGATTTTTATCCCCTAATCGCTCAACCCTGCCGCGGAACCGTGGCCCGAGGCCTTGTTTGGCCGCGGTTCCGCGGCCAAAAAGGGAAATTGTGCTTTGTAACTTCTGGTGTAGGCTCCTGGTGTCTTGTACTTCTTGTTTCTGCAGGTCCTTTCTCAGATTGTTTTCTCGTTCTCTTCCAGATCTTTCCAGTGAACATTGTAGTGGACTTTTACTGTTTCTTCGTGTCGCTGCCTTTATACTCGGTGAACCGTTGTTCATTGTTCCTCAAAATGTAGGCGTGATCAAGATTTCACCATTTATCATTCGTAGTCTCACTTTTGCATTGTCTTTTCATTGTTTCCATTGTTTTTGTCCAAGAACCTGTAACCTGTAATTATGTAGCAGACATGGGTCAAAAGCACCTGTTTATCTATAAAAAGAATAAGAATGGGGAATATAATAATGCAATATTATGGTATGAACAACACTCCCCTGTTTATTTATTAATTTTTTTTATTTATTGTAAAAAGAGAAACAAAAATATATACAGAAAGCCCCCCCCCAAACTTCATTGAAACAATGTTAAACGTCATTGCCAAACTTTGCAAAGACCAAACGTCAACACCAACCATTCGAAAAATTTATCTGTATAGAGTATCGGTTGGTGGAAGAACATGTTGTACCGATCCAGAAAGAATTGGGAAAGATAGAAGTGGTGGGATGGAAAGTGTAATAGTGAATAGATATGATGTGGTGATGAATCAAAACGAGAATGTGAATGATCAGCAATCAGTGGAATATTGGCATTCTCGTAGCTTATTAAAAGAGAAGGGGGTCGTTCAACTTCTAAAGGAGGAGATTGACTAACCACACTATCCCCATGATACTTCTGTGGATCCTTTATCGACTCGGCATCATCCATCATATGCAAATGATATTCAATTATGAGGGAACTAATCTCCTCGATGTCCGCCATAGTCCAGCCGAAAGCTTGCCGTCTATCTTGTAAGACCATTAAAAGGGCGTTCTCTTGCTCGAGAGCTAGAGATGCCGATATGATAACGGGAAAGGTCTCATTCTCACCTATGTAAGCATATTTTAGGTGAGACGGCAAGGGCGTGAGTTCGAGTTTCGGAGGTGAAACAATCATAGGCAAAATTAGGAAATCTACCTCGAACTCAAAGGACTCCAACACAGGTTCGAAATCACTGCAAACAATCGATTCGGATGGTTCGACTAACTCATCAAAAAATTCAAAAGACTCATATTCGGGCTGTGAGTCGTCAAAATCATCCGAAAAAATGAAACTTTCATAATCAATATCGTTTGTGTCAACTGTGGTAGATTCAAGGAGGGACGCATTGGTGGCATCAAAACTGTTTTCATCAAATAGAAATCTTTCAAGCTTGCAGTCCTCCTGCGTGATTTCGTGAATAGAGCAAACTTCTCGTGTACTTGTTTTAGGCACGGGGGGCAGACTTCCTAACTTGTAAATATTAAACTCACTAGACGTCTTCCTGAAGGATAGAGTCATGGACCCATTGCGACAGTTTATTACGGCATTGGAAGTGGCCAAAAATGGTCGACCGAGGATCACCGGAATTTGGTTCCATGGGTTAGCAACAGGTTGTGTGTCCATAACAATAAAATCAATGGGAAATATGAAATCCCCAACTTTGATCAACACATCCTCTAGCTCATCCCTAGGATGGGTGATTGATCGATCAGCCATTTGGAGAGTACAACGGGTGGGTTTCAACTCTCAAACCCCTAATTGCTCGTACACAGAGTAGGGAAGCAGGTTAACACTAGACCCAAGATCTAAAAGTGCTCGATTGATTTTCTTATCCCCAATTGTTATAGAAATCGTCGGACAGCCGGGGTCCTTTCGTTTTTGGGGTAAGGGTTGAGGTTGGTTAATAGCATTGCTCACTGCACTAGCCACTAGCACTTTCTTGGGTATTTGAGACGACTTTCTCTTTGAGGTGCATAAGCCCTTTAAGATTTTCGCGTATCAAGGGACTTGTTGGATTGCATCCAAGAGAGGTATATTTATGCTAACCTGATTAAATAACTCCACAATCTTCTCCATTTGTGCAGTTGGTTTATTAGGACTCAACCTGTTTGGAAATGGAGCATTTTGAAAATCTGTTGAGCCCAAAGTCTGTGGAGTAGAATGTGGTGTTGAAACAGATCCCAATGTGGGTGTGTTCGTGAAGTGAGAAGTGGGTACGTCCGGATTAGAAGAAGAAGAAGAGCCTTTTAAAGAATGGAGAATAGGCTCTAGCGGAGAAGATGAAGGTGAAGAAGAGGATGGAGAGGAAGAAGAAGGAGAAGAACCATCGGCGGGGGTGTTATCACTAACACCCACATTATTTTGCAACACTTTTCCAGATCTCAACGTGGTCACCGCATTTACATTGTGATAATCATGTGCGTTGTGTGTGTGACCAGGATTTGGCAATGGTTGAGATGGAAGCTTTTCCTTTTCTCTCTCGCTCAACGCAGCAGTTAGTTGTGCAATTTATGCCTCAATAGATTTGATGCTTTGATCGTGTGAAGCATTGTTGTGCACCAAAGACTGGACGCAATTTTCCAATCTTGCTGCGGATTCTGTAGATTCTTTGAGAAACGCATATAGACTTTTTTCTAGTTAGATAACCTTATCATCATTTGGTTGAACCAAATTGTTCGTTTGATTTGGATAAGGTTGTGGTTGGAAAGGTTGCCGGTATTGAGTTTGTTGGGATGCTTGTTGTTGTGGAGGAGGAGGCCTTTGAAAGTTGTTGTTTCCTTGGAATTGTTGATTTTGATTCCAAGCAAAATTTGGGTGACTCCTCCAACCCGGATTATAAGTCGAAGAGTAAGGATCATTTCTTTGTCGTTGTTGAAAGGCAGTATTAACTTGATCTTGTCCTTGAACAGGTAGATTGTAAGGACACTCTTCGGTAAGGTGTGATGGATCCGAACAACAAGCACAAACAGTTCGTGGGGGTAAAGCAGGGGCAGGAGAAGACGATGAGATTTTGATCTCAATGGCTTCTAGCTTTTTCATAAGTGCGGCCATCTCGGCCTTCATAGCAATCGACATATCTACTTAATGTATGCCTTGTAGGGTTACTAGGCACTCTAACAAGGTTTTACAAGTCATCAACCATGCCCGATTAAAATTTTAGTCGTGCCGAATAACTCTAAACAAGATCTTTGCTAGATTATTAGGGTTTCACATGCATGTAAATAACATTTACGACTAAGTGAATACGAAATACAACCTTTGTAGATCGGTCCTTCACTTCTAAAGCTCCTTGTTGTAGTCCCTTCGCTGCGATCATCGGACTCCTGGACTCTCGGACGGCTCCATGAGAAGAGGCCAACGGTTTTGCTTGAAGCCTTCGAGGCCGAAGATGATCTACGTCGAGGGAATACGAACTCAGGCTACCACTTCACAAAAGTGAAGCAAATACCCTATACTAAAGTGCTAGTCTAGTAAAGGATGGTGAAATAGGAAATGGGTACACTTTAGAATTTCTTTTCTCACAATATTTCTCTCTCTTTATCAAACCCTAGCAAGAATTTGAAGGAGGAAGAAGATGAGCTCCAAAATGAGAATGAAAACTAATCAAGAGAGAGAGCTAACCATGGGTGAGTGGGTATCATATACTAACTCATGTAGAGACATAACCATGGCTAATTATAGTGGTTAGGTTAATTAATATCACAAGTAAAACAAAAACTAGTGGACTAAGTCAATGCAACCATAAGCTTCATGAAGCTTCATGCACTTGAGCTTATCATCCACTAATTTTAGAATTACTTTGAATATATAAAAACCTAACACTATAATTAGTATGGTATAAGTCTTATACACCCATGTAAGTTGTATCAACAACCATGATACAAAATGAACACAAATAAATATATATCACATATATATTAAGTTGTGCACAAGTGAGAAAAACAAATGCTTAAGTGAACCAATGTTAGTTAATGTATATTAGTATATCACATATACAATTATACACTAAATTATTAAATCAACACTTGACTTAATAATCCGGTTATATCATATATAACCGACTAACACTAAATGTACCAACTTATCGAATCAACACTTGATTCGATAACCCGGCTATATCACATATAACCGGCCGATACAATAGTCCCGAGAATAGAATACGGTATCACATACACGCATTATTCTCGGTACCGCACATATCACATATGCGCTCCTATTTCGTTTTGCCTGAGCCAGTAAAACCTCTATGTAGGACCCTAAAGACTCGTCAATACGCCGGCAGTAGGTGATGATCATATCAGGCACCCACAAGCCGTCAGCGGTACTAGCTGGACGTAACGGCTACCCGGGTATTGAGTGATCAGAAGATCAGCAAGCAAGCCCGCTCCAACTCCTGCAAAAAGCCTGACAGTGACACTACCGCACAGTCCGGTCTCCTCGTCTGATATGTCGCATATCAAGTCTAAGGGTGGTAAACGTCAGACCCCAATAACCGATAAGTCGTGCCGATATGAGGCGCATAACGGGTCGAGAAACTACGGGTAACACTTACCAGTAAATCTTTAAACCAGCCCTGGCCAGGGACTTCCCTGTTATGGCCAATCGAGCACAGCGCAACATCAACCCCCAATACCGGGAGAGACGAAACCCCTCCTATCGCTCATTGCCTCCATGTGACTCGGGACTGTATCCAAAAACCACCGTTTTGCATGCCCTCTTGGACGTGGTAAGGTGGAAATTAAAGCACAGTGGGAATCACACAAGACTCTATGGCGATCTCGGGTCTACAGACTAATCTATACCAGTGTCACCTGAGAACTGCCATCTGACGTGAGGTATAATACCATCTGGGAGTTCTCGGCGAGTCCGTCCAGTGTACCCATTCTCCACTGAGCACCCGAATATCATCTCTGATGTCAAACACCAATGGATATGGGATCATCCATCACCCATCTATATGGGTCGAGAAGCTATACGCTAGTCTACTCTGGTATATCGATACTCCGTCTCGATACACCCACGACTAGGGACCTTGAAGGATGTACTTATGGACTACCATGTCCCCACTAGTATGATCCGCATCATAGTCCAGATAGTCAAGTACACATCCTAAGGGTTTTACCAACATGTAGCAGAGAGACAACCAGTATACACGTTAAGGTAACGAGTAACCAGATAGCATACTATCATGTCGAGCAAGAAAGTCCTCCCTATATATGTCCAAGCATCCACTACAATATACATCTCATGTATAGTAATGGCCTCTAGGGCATACATATAACTAACAATCTTCCACTTGCACTAGGGCCATCTGATAACAGTGGTTGTAGTATCTCATACTTAACCATCCTATAATAGTCTCTCTCTGGGAAAAGGCCTTTGTGAGTGGATCCGCCATGTTGTCCTCTGAGTCTACTCTCTTGACCTCGATCCCCTGAAGATCAACCATCTTCATGATCAGGTGACACTGCCTTAGAATATGTCTGGATCACTGATGGGATGGGCGTTCCTAGGCATAAGCCACAACTCCATTGTCACATAATGGTAAGAACGAAGTTCATCTCATGAACTAATATACACCCAAACTGCCTCTTTGGTAGCATGCTTGGTAATGATGTATCTTTCCTTTAATCGTCTAGTAAGTCACGGTATCTAGCTTGGAACTCTTCCAACATACCGTCCCTCCACTTAGGGTAAAGACAATGCCTGCGACTGACATTCAGTCGTCCTTATCACCCTGTAACCTTTCCAGTGATTCTCCCCAGGATCGATTGATACAATCTCACTACAACTAGTGAGTATCATAATATCCAATTAGATCTATCTCATAGATCCAAAAACCCAGGATTTAGAAGGTATCACTTTGATCCTATATGGAGAATCATTGTGATAAGCGGAGATTGACTGAGCGTAGCATAGGAAACTACTTCCCTATCAAGAGTATGTCATCCACATACTCTACGAGGATCACCACCATACTCTCTACTACCTTTTTGTATATACAAGGTTCATCTACCATTTTGATGAAGTCAAACTCTTTGACTACCACATCAAAACAGATGTTCCAACTCCGCGATGCCTGCTTTATCACATAAAACATCTTGCACACGTTTCCGCTGCTCCCACTGTCTACGAAGCTCTCTGGATGTGTACTTATAGACGCTCTCTTCTAAAACATCATTTAGAAAAGCAGTCATGACACCCAACCGCCAGATATCCTAGTCATGGTATGTAGCAATGGCAAGTAGGATCTGGATGGACTTAAGCATAGGCCCCAGAAAATGTTTCATCATTAGCCACAACTGGTCTATGATGTAAACCTTTAATAAGTCTAGTTTTGAAAGTCTCAACTTTTCCATGTACACCAAGTAATCTTCTCAAGATATACTTGCTCCCAATGGGAATTTAACCCTTCAGATAAAGCAACCAAAGTCCATACTTTGTTGGTGTATAAGGATTCCATCTCAGATCGCTAAGCATCCAGCCATTCTTACAGAGTCCCACTCCTGATGGCCAGCTCGAAAATAGTTGGGTCATCATCTCATGATGCAATTCTCGCTCCCACTGTCATAGAGAAACCGAAGTATCCCTCAGGTGGATGAGGAACCCTACTAGATCGGCGGAGAGGCTGAGGTTCATTGGTTACTATTGAATCCTTCAGTTCTACCAAATCATCTGCTGTAGTTTGTATAGCTGGAACTCCTTCCAGTTCTACCTCATGACCACTAATTTCTTCACAAGAAATTCCCTTTCATAAAGGTGGCATGTTGAGAAACAAAACATCTTTTGTCCTCCGGTTAGGTAGAAGATATCCCTTGCATATGCTTGGGATATCCAACAAACTTCCACAGATCTGACTTTGCCTTGAGCTTGTCCGGATTTTGCTTTTTAGACATAGGCCGGACAACCCCAAATCTTAACAAACTTAAGATATGGGCTCTTCCCTTTCCATATCACATATGAAGTGGTAGGCAACAGATTTGATTTGAACCCTTTTCAATAGGTATGCAGCTTCTCAAGTGCGTAACTCCCAAAAGGAAATAGGAAACTCAGTAATACTCATCATAGAGCGCACCATATCACATAGGGTGCTATTGCTCCGCCCCGATATACCATCGTGCTATGGTGTATACGGAGGAGTAATGCTGAGAGGGAATCTCATTCTCCTTTAGAATAGTCCAGGAATCCCGTGTTCAAGTATTCTCCTGCCTGATCACATCAATGGACATAATACTTATACCCATTTGTGGTTATCTACTTCTAACTTATATTCTTTGATTATCTCAAAAGTTTCGGACTTGTGTTTCAACAGGAACATATGTCTGAATCTTGAGAGATCATCAGCGAATGTAATGAAGTATAAAGAACCGGTCTTGGCATGTGTAGACAGGGGACCTTCATACATCAGCATGTATCAATCCTAAAAGTTTACCAACTCTTTCTCTGTTTCCAATAAACAGAGCTGTGGTCATCTTATCTTTGTGACATGACTGGCAAGTTTCATAAGATGTAAATTCAAACTAATTTAAATATGCATCTAAATGTAACTTCAGCTAGCCGGGTCGCATTGATATGACCTAATCTACAATGCCTCAAGAAGAATTCGTTCAGTTCTGAACTCTTCCTCTTGTGTGTGTTTGTTATGTTAAGAACTGTAGTTTGATTTAGAACGTTAATGCTTTTAGATAACGTGCCTGAACCGATCAACTCTTGATATAAGAAATGTTCAAAACATTATCCAACAATACAAAATTATATCCTTCTTTACTAATAAAGAGACTGATATGATGTTGTATATCAGGTTCGGTATCTAATAACATTCGTTCAGAATCAATGTATTCTGATAATACACCGTGATAACTACCAACAGACTTGGCTGCAACACTTGCACCGTTTCTATCTCATGAAACTTATCACCCGTTCTCAGTTCTCTACCTATCTATAGCCCATGTAACAAATTACATTTGTGGGATCCTGATCCGGTATCTCATACCCAGGACGTAAAGGATACTGAGAAACAATTCTTGTAATGAACACACCCGAAGATGAAGCATCAACATGCACTTTCTTCGTTTGGGCGGCATGGGAATTCTGGTAATCCCCTATTTCCTGCTCTGTCTTATAACATTTATAAGTTGGAGCGGGATCAACGTTCCCCAGCTCAGTATAACAAGCGGGTCCGGTCAATACATCCGTATTATTATCTTTATTAAGGCATGAAATGGTCGCTACCTGGAGAGAGAGAGAAGAAAACACTTAGCGTATGCTCTTGCAAGATTAGATTGGTTATTATTTTATCTAATCAGGATGACTCCCACTGTTTTTATCAAATCTTCCTTCAAACCCTAAAAGGAAAGACTAGCCGGGATTAATTACACCTTACAATTTCGCCAATCTTTCAGCCAGGCCAGTGTCGGTACTTTGAGGGAGGTTCCCCATGCTTTCGCACGGACCTAATTAAAGTAAACCTCGTTTTCCCAGAGGCGTAACCCCGTTGACTCCTTTCTAGACACCTACTTGATCGGCTAATTGTCCTGTGTAAAACTCTCCTAGGAGTAACAATTACTCGCAGCGGGTATCGGGATCCAACTATCTCATAGAAGGTATGCAATCTTATTGCAAATTTCAACACTTGAAATTCCCGATAATATTTTGCCCCTAACCTCCTATGACCTTGACAAAGGCCAACAAACCATAGGATGCTAGTCAAGTTCAACCCGTCATTTCTTGATTGAATTAAACCCACCCGCACGACCCTTGACAAAGGCCAACAAGGTCGTACGACTACCCTAACCCAATCTGCATCATATGCATAAACAGATAAGCACTAGTCAGCTACCGCACACTACGCCTTGACAAAGGCCAACAAACGCAGCACGAATACTAACTACTACTTATCTGAAATGATGGAGGGCTACGACAGATTTTTCTGAAAACCTATTGCGTAATGAACTTGATATCGTTGTAGAATCAAATAATTTTTAAAATGGAGTGTTTTTGAGGCTTTTGCTAGTTTCGCTAAAGAGATCACTCCCGGTGAAGGGATCTCGGCTCTTTCCTCGTCGAATGAGGTATAGGATATATCATATATATCACTATGCAAAGCAAAACTCTAAAAGAAATCAAAAGACAAACCGAGTTTTATAATATCTGCCAGTTTTTGCTAAAGGGGTCACTCCCGGTGAAGGGATCTCGGCCCTTTCCTTATCGAATAAGGTGCAGGATGTTCTACTAGGAACACCGCGATGCAAAGCAAGAACTGTAGCTACCTGTTTTTGAAAATTCGATTCCACAACATCTTTTAGGTTTCTTTTCTTTCATTAATCATATTAGTGAAGTCCCATCATTTAAATCACCTAAACATCACAGATAAATACGACGTACACTTATTCCATCCGCATTCGCCTCGATGTCCCCTCGTGCACCGTTAGGTTAGGTAACTAACGGCAGAGCGGGGCAGGGCTAGCGCGGGTGTAAAACATAAGTAACGTCTATATAATATGCCATATATACTATATACAGTATTTATCACAACATATCAAATGATAACATCACAGATATCGCAGCAGAAGAAACATATGAAACATTGGATATACTAGGACGTCCGTGTTTTATTTTGAGCCTCTATAAAACACGGATTCCACGGTCACGATGAATAGCCAAACCCACACCCCTAGACCCCTACGAGAGCGACAAGAAACCCTACCAATTCTAGAGTTAGAAGACCCGGACTCGACTCCTCGAGTTGGTCTCCCACTGGACTCTAGAACCCGGTTACTTGTGCTCTCCTCCTTGGGTCTATCCTAGTGCGGAAAAGTAAATAATATATAAATGGTGACATCAACCTCATCCCGGAAGTGCCCCAATAAAAGAATATTACATACATTTAATTTTACATGAATGAAAATAAAAACTCTCATCTCACATAAAACCCCCGGCTATTCAGAACGCGACGATCCAATATAACATATCCAGCAACACATAACATCACATGTCATCAACGTAAGTAAATATGAGCATCCCAATTGTCGTTGACATATAGCAACGAAACCGGCGATATCACATATTACACTTACGGTCGCAGAAAAGAAAGTGTAAAACTACAACAGTTGGAATCCGCAACATCCTTAGACATCGCATGCCTAACCAAATGAATTCCTTAGACATCGCATGCCTAACAATTATAAACCCTGCATTTCAGTCTCATAATCGAAAACTATTTTCAATATCTAGTCGGGCAATTCAACAAGATTCTCGACATTTTGATCGAATGCTCGTCGCAAACTTTAGTAGACGGTCGCACCCCCGATGCCGTCGACGAAGTGTACTAAGGCGGAACACCGCTGCCGCGAGCACCCGAATGGATACTTTTGGCGACAGGGTTCTCCTACAGTCACTTTGTCGGGGCTTTGGGGGTGGGGCTATCTATTAAGTTTACCCGGCGAGTATCCGCGTACGCTATGTGATTGCGACGGACTTTTGATCGCATCAAAATCCCGTGGCAACCAATCATCTGAGACTGAACTGCTAGATTTATAACATTCAAATTAGTTATCTCATAACTACCTGTGGATTCCAAATATTATATCACATTTCAGATAAATAGACAGTGTTAAACTTTCCGATCGAATAATCAAACACCCAAGATTTCTCAAATAGCTCAACACTTGAGCGGAGTTCAAAAATTCCAGAATACGTCACAGTACCAACGGTCCAGCCGTAGAAGGGTCAAGACAACGCCTCACATGTGGCATGCCGTACTGCCTCAAACCCTAAGGTTTAGAAGCAGTTCAAGACGGTCACATAATCGAGTTAAGCTTTGTGTTCTTCTAGAGGGTCCATCGTGTTACTTGCACGTTTTTCCGAAAGATTTAAACCCGAGAAAAATTCAACACTTGAAAGTTTTTCGTGCCGGGAAATAATGAGTTAATGATATCCGTTCGAACATTTTAACAGTTTCTAAATATCCGGAAAACATAACGAAATTAAATATTCCGATCGAATCAACGAATACAAAATAAACCCCAGACTACTCAACACTTGAGTCAGATTAAAAGTACCCAGAAAATAGCACTAACAGATAGGGGTATTACTGTACAAAAACCATAGCCAAAGGTCACTGTACGGCCGCGGATCTGCAGCACAAGCAGGGTATTACCGCTGTTCCGCGGCGATCCGTACGATTTACTTTGTCGTTTTGCACAGTAATGCTTAAAATTACCTGTTGAATTTTTTAGGTATTTTTAATATAGAAAATATCACAGTTTTGAAAATTTTCCAAAGAGGGGGTCTACTTTGTCGTATCGGGGTTCGATCGGAGTTTTAACTTCGTAAACACATCGCCTAATGATCTAGCTAGGCTCTGATACCACTGTAGGGTTACTAGGCACTCTAACAAGGTTCTACAAGGCATCAACCATGCCCTATTAAAATTTTAGTCGTGTCGAATAACTCTAAACAAGATCTTTGCTAGATTATTAGGGTTTCACATGCATGTAAATAACATTTACGACTAAGTGAATACGAAATACAACCTTTGTAGATCGGTCCTTCTCTTCTAAAACTCCTTGTTGTAGTCACTTCGCTGCGATCATCGGACTCCCGGACTCTCGGACGGCTCCATGAGAAGAGGGCAACGGTTTTGCTTGAAGTCTTCGAGGCCGAAGATGATCTACGTCGAAGGAATACGAACTCAAGCTACCACTTCACAAAAGTGAAGCAAACACCCTATACTAAAGTGCTAGTCTAGTAGAGGATGGTGAAATAGAAAATGGGCACACTTTAGAATTTCTTTTCTCACAATATTTCTCTCTCTTTATCAAACCCTAGCAAGAATTTGAAGGAGGAAGAA
This sequence comes from Agapanthus africanus, assembly GCA_030015575.1. Classification (NCBI taxonomy): domain Eukaryota; kingdom Viridiplantae; phylum Streptophyta; class Magnoliopsida; order Asparagales; family Amaryllidaceae; genus Agapanthus; species Agapanthus africanus. The sequence goes on from CM057339.1 coordinate 753,126,071, forward strand.
GATGAGCTCCAAAATGAGAATGAAAACTAATCAAGAGAGAGAGAGCTAACCATAGATGAGTGGGTATCATATACTAACTCATGTAGAGACATAACCATGGCTAATTATAGTGGTTAGGTTAATTAATATCACAAGTAAAACAAAAACTAGTGGACTAAGTCAATGCAACAATAAGCTTCATGAAGCTTCATGCACTTGAGCTTATCATTCACTAATTTTAGAATTACTTTGAATATATAAAAACCTAACGCTATAATTAGTATGGTATAAGTCTTATACACCCATGTAAGTTATATCAACAACCATGATACAAAATGGACACAAATAAATATATATCACATATATATTAAGTTGTGCACAAGTGAGAAAAACAAATGCTTAAGTGAACCAAAGTTAGTTAATGTATATTAGTATATCACATATACAATTATACACTAAATTATTAAATCAACACTTGACTTAATAATCCGGTTATATCACATATAACCGACTAACACAAAATGCACCAACTTATCGAATCAACACTTGATTCGATAACCCGGCTATATCACATATAACCGGCCGATACAATAGTCGCGAGAATAGAATACGGTATCACATACACGCATTATTCTCGGTCCCGCACATATCACATATGCGCTCCTATTTCGTTTTGCCTGAGCCAGTAAAACCTCTAAGTAGGACTCTAAAGACTCGTCAATACGCCAGCAGTAGGTGATGATCATATCAAGCACCCATAAACCGTCAGCGGTCCTAGCTGGACGTAACGGCTACCCAGATATTGAGCGATCAGAAGATCAGCAAGCAAGCCCGCTCCAACTCCTGCAAAAAGCCTGACAGTGACACTACCGTACAGTCCGGTCTCCTCGTCTGATATGTCGCATATCAAGTCTAGGGGTGGTAAACGTCAGACCCCAATAACTGATAAGTCGTGCCGATATGAGGCGCATAACGGGTCGAGAAACTACGGGTAACACTTACCAGTAAATCTTTAAACCAGCCCTGGCCAGGGACTTCCCTGTTATGGCCAATCGAGCACAACGCAATATCAACCCCCAATACCGAGAGAGACGAAACCCCTCCTATCGCTCATTGCCTCCATGTGACTCGGGACTGTACCCAAAAACCACCGTTTTGCATGCCCTCTTGGACGTGGTAAGGTGGAAATCAAAGCACAGTAAGAATCACACAAGACTCTATGGCGATCTCGGGTCTACAGACTAACCTATACCAGTGTCACCTGAGAACTGCAATCTGACGTGAGGTATAATACCATCTGGGAGTTCTCGGCGAGTCCGTCCAGTGTACCCAGTCTCTACTGAGCACCCTAATATCATCTCTGATGTCAAAAACCAATGGATATGGGATCATCCATCGACCATCTATATGGGTCGAAAAGCTATACGCTAGTCTACTCTGGTATATCGATGCCCCGTCTAGATACACCCAGGACTAGAGACCTTGAAGGATGTACTTATGGACTACCATGTCCCCACTAGTATGATCCGTATCATAGTCCAGGTAGTCAAGCACACATCCTCAGGGTTTTACCAACATGTAGCAGAGAGACAATCAGTGTACACGTTAAGGTAAAGAGTAACCAGATAGCATACTATCATGTCGAGCAAGAAATTCCTCCCTATATATGTCCAAACTGTAAGTCCGCGGCGGCGCCCCGGCCATCGATCCGACGCCGGAAACGTGGAAACAAAAACTTTGCAAACTAGCAAACATGCACCACCGCGCACTTTTAACCCGGATCGGGCCATTAACCTAGCTACTAGCAAAATAAAATACGGGTAGAGAGTTATACCAAGCGATCCGTGTCCTTCGGTCTTCGTCTCCACTCCGATCTCCTCGCGGAATCTCCGTCCGTCTCCTCCTCGTCGGAAAGGGCACCACGTAGCCGGGTACTTTTACGGGCTCCCACCTCTGGACCGAGGCAACTCGGGCGTGAAGTTGGCTAGCCGACGCGTCCAAGGTTTGCTGTAGACTAGTGTAGAAACTTGTCTCTTTGGGGTCAATAAGTTGCCATGGATGATGTGGAGGTGAAGAAAGCAACTATGGAAATGAGCTTAGAAATTTGGTAGCATGAAAAATGAGATGAAACATTTTCTTCACTAAAATGAAACCTCTCTCATTTTTCCTCACCCCTCAAAGTGGCCGGCCCTTCTCCATGGTGGGGAAAAAGAATTAATCCCAAGCAAGAGGAGAAAAAGGAAATTAACAATAATATAAAAGGTCATACCAAAATCTAATCCAAATCCCTTCACAAAACCATCAAGAAAAAAGCAATGGAAAAGACAAGAATAGAATCTCATCATGAAGCTATTCTTATCATAATGCCACAAATGCAAGAAACACCCTCCACAATAAGTAATTTGCACAATTGAAAATTACCCCCTCCATCGGAAAGTCCGGCCGCGAAAGAACAAAGGAAAAACGGCCGGAACGGAATGCAAACTGGCAAATTCAGAAAACTGATCCCGTAATAAATTACAGGAAAACCCCGCTACTGCAAATACATGCCTGCATTTGTATTCCCACTGAACACAAATGCAAAGAGATAAAATCTACACTATCTAATACTAGGATCCGGCTTAAGCCAAAGCCGGCTAGTAAAAACCGTCCGATTACGATCCGTGCAATACCGCACGTATCTGATCGAACCCTGCCATATCTCCATACGGCCTCTACAGCGTTTCGCCCGAAACTTGAGTAACTGTGTGTGGTGGACTCTAAAGACTCGTCAATACTATGGCTGTGGATTTAACCACTAGCATGTCAAAGGTATCAGCCAATACGTAACGGGCTACCAGGTACTGACCAAAAGGGACGTCGATGAGCGAACTCATACTGACACCCTACTGAGCCTGTCAGTGACAATATCCGTACAGTCCGGTCCGTTCGTCTATGAGCATCGCATGGCGGGCCTAGGGGGTTGGTAAAAGTCAGACCCCCAATAGCGGTACAAGTCGTGTCGGAGTGTAGCCCAGAACACCCTGAGATACTACTGGAATACCTACCAGCAAATCTCCTGCCTTGGCCAAGGACTTTTCATGTTCTGGCTCTCCTAGACACAGCGCGACCTCACCCCCAATACCGGGAGAGACGAACCCCTGCAGATCCGCTCACTGCCTCCATGTGGCTCGGGACTGTACCCAACTAAAACCTGTTTACACGACTCCTTTGAGCCGTGGTAGGGTAGTAATCAAAGCACAGTGGGAACTCACACGAGACAAATGACGATCTCAGGTCGATGAACCAACCTGTACACATGTCACCTGGGAACTGCTATCTGACGTCTGGTATAATCCCAACTAGCAGGTTCCCGGCGAGTCCTGTTCGGTGTACTCATAACCCAATGAGCACCTGTATACATCTTAGGTGAACCAACTGACACCGGTGGCTTGTGAGACCGGCCACCGCCCCTCGTCGGGGTCTCGACTGTATACACTAGTCTACTCTGGAGAATCGATGCCCTGTCTCGAAACTCCCTCGACTAGGGACCTTTTAACGATGTGCTTATAGACTCCAGCTCTCACGTATTTGATCGCCCTCATACTGCTGGTAGTCAAGCAAGAATCCTAGGGGCTCTATCAACGTGTAATAGCGACTCGTAAGGTCACTTAAAGCAGTACACGATGATAAAGATAAACCAGATAGCATACTATCATCTTGAGTAAGACTGTCCTACCGGGATAGGACCTCCCCCAATCATTGCAATCACGTGCCTGTGATCCAATAATTGACTCTGAGGGCACTATCTCCAACAATCTCCCACTTGCACTCAAGGCTAATTATTGCGATGTCGCATACTCACAGCCCGTGTGATACCGAACACCCAACTCCTCTACTAGTCAGTCTCACAAAGCTCGTTTGCGAAACTATTGCGTTCGAGGAATAGCCTCAGTGAGTGGATCCACTCTGGTGTTTCTTTCTATGTCTCTCTATATCTCAAGTTCGCGGAGAAAACCATCTCCCGAAATGAGCAATACTTGTCTTAGAATGTGTCTGAATATCTGATGGGACCTAGCTCATAAGTGAACTCCAAATCCAAACTTCTTAGACTGTATCGTCAACTGAACTTAATCAGTATCCTGCCCCATGCCTTCCCTCAGTATCCACCTGGACCACCTGTCCGAAATACTGCCCCTCGTCAGAGGGAAAAACTATAACTCTGACAGCCACTCTGCCATCCAGGTCACCTTGGGAAGCCTGGAATGATAACTGTCTCCCGAAGGAGAATGCTGTTATCATATCCCTAGAACATCAACTTATGTTCTAAAACTGCTTCCGACTGTTTCTCCAGGATTGGATTAATATCAACTTATTGCACTTTCTGCAAGAACAACATCTGGTGTGGTACTTGACATCTCATGATTGACTCAATTGCCTAAGCAAGTGATCTGCCAATCATGCACATCCCTCTCTACTTTAGTCTATAAGACACCTTTAGAGAGGGTGACTCCATCACCTGCAGGTACACTACCGTGCCAGGAGTCATCCATTCTGAATACTCTTAGAATGCTGTCTAAGTACTCTGATTGGTAAACCACCCAAATCTAGATCTAAAACCATAGATCTAGTGACCAGAATGTCTGATATAATATCCAAGTCCTATGTGGAGAAACCACTGTGTGACGACTAAAGTATAACCGATCGTAGTATAGTAATATTACTTCCTACTCTGTGTATGTCATCAAATACCAGGACATCACACCCTACTACCTTCTTAACAGATCCATCCCCTATTCTGATGAAGTCAAACTTATGACTGTCACGTCAGAAATAGATGATCTATCTCCGCTATATCTGCTTTAGTCTATAAATAGACATAAGCCTGATGTCCACCAATGCTTCCGCTGCTCCCACTGACTATGACAACCCTCTGGCAGAGTCATATAGACGTACACTTCTAAAGCTAGTTTAGAACGACGCTACACTCATCCTCCTGCCGGGTCTCACAGTCTGGAACAACAGCAATGGCAAGTCTGGGTAAACAAGAACCTCCCTGCCACCGTCCTTGAGCATACCGAAGTACCTCTCGAGTGCCTGAGGTTACCCACCATATCTGCGGAGTGGCCAATGGAATGTCAAACCAGATTGAATTTTTAGGTTCTTATCAAATCTTCAGTAATCGTTTGCGGTTCTGGAATCACTTCCAGTTCTACCATACTCCCACTACTGTTTTCTGAAAAAAATCCATTTTTAATAAAACTGTGGCGAGTCTAGAACAATATCACTATTGATCTTCCAGATGGTAGAATATCAACCCTCGTCATAGCCTGGGTCAACCCACAAACAGCCATTACAGAAACGTGCCTTGAGTTATCCAGAGTCTGGTTTTAAGCATAAGCTGGACAACTCCCCGTACCTTAACAATGTCAAGATATGAACTGTTCTATATCCAATATAGAAACAGAGGCACTGATTTAATTGAACCAGATTCAAAGCATGCAGCTGTCACCAGTGCATGTCTACTAAATGGAAGGAGGCCGATCAGCGTTACTCAACTTAGGAGTGCTTCCAATTATGAGTAACCTGAAAGAGAAGCAAGTTCTCTTAAACATTACTATCAACTGAATACCATATACAAGTATCTACATCTTCGATCACCTTGAAGAATCCTGATACTTGCAATACCTGGTTCTCTACTTTATTCATATACCTATAACTTCTCAAAATTCGGACCCTGTGTTTCTACGAAACACCTGTCTAAAAACCAGAGAAGTCATAAGTAAACTGAATATAGTACGAGGACCAACCCCTCTGTCCTAATGGACACTGGACAATATACAATACTCTGTATAAGTCCCCTGAGTCTAGTGACTCATTCACTGTGTGTCGTAGGTTGAAAACTGTACTTTTGGTTAAGAAGAATTACACCGCTGTTCAATGCTCCTTACCTAACCATCCACTGGTATAGGTTAATGTCATAGACATAATTTCAAAAAGGTATGTCTCACTCTATAAAAATAGACGTACAGATATATCAATTTGAAATTGGTGCACAACAACGGATATTCAAAACCAAATATTTGCTGACCGGCAAACAACCCAGGTGGCTTCCTCAAATATCACCAATTCCAACGAATCCCGATATAATGAGGATGGTCACCTAATTCCCAATAACTTACTCCCCCTCATCATCTATAAAACCATACAGATGTGAGACTCATACCTGGTAAATACATACCCTGGAGTAAGTATCTAATCGGGAAATCAGTTTTCTTTTAACAGTACACAGTGAAACTAAAACATTGAAATGTTTCGATGGGGTATCCTGGTATTCCTAGTAATGCCTCTTCCATTGTCCAGATTCACAACTGCAACCTTATAATTCTTTGCCACCTCTCTAAATCCCTTTATATGTCTTTAGTCATTACCTTCTGCACACCCCTTTAGGCCAAATGGTTTTCTTCCTTCCCTACCGTTCGGCACTAGCCTATGGTTTGGAAGAAGACTATCCAATAAGCATAATGGGTGTACTGTCCTAATCCTAGGAGCACTCGTAATGCGAGAGAAGGTGAAGATAAAAGACAACCTGAATGAACTTTATTCCTATTTCTCCTGAACTAGGATCCATCCCCGAACTGGAACAAGTTCCTTTCGAGTTCGTATATAACCATACGATGGATTATCCAATAAACTGGGATCTTCGTAGTGATACGGAGTGTCCTGGAGAAATATAAAGGTGATTTAGGATTAGCGATGAAATACTTGGTTTGGTCGTGAATATCAGTCGCAATTTACTTTGCCCTCTTACTAATCCCTTGCTTTGTCTGAACTTAATATCTTCTGTACACCGTTTAGGCTAATTGGTTTTCTTCATTCCCTACCGGTCGGCACCTGCCTATGGTTTGGAAGAAGACTATCCAATTTGCGTAATAGGTGTACTACTCCTAAACCAAGGAGTACTCGCAACCTGAGAGAAGGTAAAAAGAAAAGACAACTGAATAGTCCTATTCGTTTTCTCCAGAACCAGAAACCATCCTCGAATTCCTTCGAGTTCGTATATAACCATACGATGGTTTTGTCTAATGGAAGTGGACGTTCGTAGTAATATGGGGTGTCCTGGAGAAAAGGGTAAAAGCAGGAGTGGCAATGAGGTCTGCAACTCTGACAATCCAAAAGCCAGTGTTAAGAAGGTTCGGTCAACTTGGTCACTGAGTCATAGTCTAGGGTCGGGTCAATGGTCACTGCCAAAGAGAGAGAGAAAAGAAACACTCAGCGTGCACTCTAACCTAGATCAAAATGGTTATCACTTTATCTAATCTGAAAACCTCCCACTGTAACGTCAAATTCTTCCCCAAACCTGAAAGAAGAATTAGCCGGGATCACCCGAGGAGTAAACCAACTCATCAGTGGGAATCGGGATCCAACTATCATCGCATGATAACGTGACGGAATCCGCTCACGTTATCACACTCCAGAAGGTATGCGTATATCTGGCAAGTTTCAGTTCTTTTGAAACTCCCGATGAGGATTTTTACCCTATGCTCTTATGACCTTGACTTTGGCCAACATATCATAAGTCACATGTCAAGTTCTACCCGTCATTATCTAGGTTAATTTGAACCCACCCGTACCTACCCTTGACTTTGGCCAAAATGGCAGTACGACTACCCAAACCAACGCATCTATCTATGCTGCATATGAATACCCAATAGCTACCAAACACTATGCCTTGACTTTGGCCAACATACACAGCTTGAATACTATTGACTATCCATATGAAACGACGGAGGGCTACGAATGGTTTCTGGAGAAAACCTTTAACGTAATGAACTTGATATCGTTGAAGGAACTGAATGCTTTTGGAAAAATATAGTGACGAAAACCTTTGCTAAAGAGGTCACTCCCGGTGAAGGGATCTCGGCTCTTTCCCCGTAGAATGAGGTGCAGGATATTCTAACTGAATACCACAATGCAAAGCAAAAGTAATCGGCTATAGTGAAGTTAGTGCCCTGACGCAAACTTTTGTCCAAGGGGTCACTCCCGGTGAAGGGATCTCGGCCCTTGCCTCGTCGACTGAGGAGCAGGATATTCCAACTGAATACCACTGTGCAAAACAAAAGATAACGCCCTTGCAATAACAGCTTTTTTTGAAACCAACAACATCAGAATAGGTTTGTTTAGCTTGCATCGATCCGAATCAATGCAGTCCCATCAATTGATCACACCACAAAAGAACGAAAATAATGATGTACGTATATGCCATCCGCATTCGCCACTGGGTCCCGTCATCACCCGTTAGGTTAGCTAACTAACGACAGAGCAGGGACTGGACTAGCGCGGATGCAAAACACATACAACATCTACTAGTATATATATAATATATAATTTTCGCTCAAGGCGTGATAAAATGCAACATCACAGAAATGTACAGCATCACAGAATAATACAGATATCTGGGATCCCCGGGTTTCATAGAGCCGCTGCTGAAACCCGACGTTCCCCTTGGTCGTGTGGATAGCCTGTGCAATGAGATCCTAGACCCGTACGGGCGCGGCAAGTTACCCGCCAAAACCTGAAGCGAGGCATCCCCCTTCAGCAACATGAATGGACCACCCAGCACTTCACGGAATCCGGTAACTTGGGCACCCCTCCTGGGTCAAGCCTATACCCCCTACGAGTGCGGCGAATAGCCCGCCAATTCTAGAGTAAAGCCCTCTCCGTCTCAACGCCATGAGATGCAGGCTTGTTGCCCTCTAGAACCCGGTTATCCGTGCACCCCTCCGCGGGATAATCCTAGTCCAGAAAGTAAAAATATACATACAACGGGTACATCGACCTCGACCTGGTCGTGCCCAAAAAGAATAATACAAACAGGCAGTGACGGCAGTCCACATGTCGGACGCTCGCCCCGCAATATCAAATGTACATATAAAACAAAACTGTACTAACATTGCATCCAGGCTATCCCCCACGACCAATCCGCAACATAACAGCACAACACAGAACATCAACGTGAATGTCACGTTCGCAAATCCGTCTAACCGGGCTATAGCAGTTAGACAGGATTTACCGATCGAGTGACATTCACGGTCACAGATATAATGTAAATACTGTGAACTAATGTGTTTAAACTTTTCGATCGATCAAATTTATCGAAGTGGGCCCCAAGCATTACTGTAGCACTTAAAGAGAGTCTAGGCCCAAAAAGAATATTCCAAAAACCCCATTTTCAACCCAGGAGCTCACTGCAAAAATTTGGTCCAATGAATAGTAAAATTGGCCGCGGAACCGCGGCAAATACGTGGGTTTGGCCGCGGTTCCGCGGTGTAATAGTGAGATCACGCGACCAAATTTTCACAGAATGCTTAGAATTACCTGCACATGTCACTTCAATGTACTGAAAAATTTTTGGAGCCAAAAAAAATTTCGACAGAAAACTGTGCAAATGAAAATGGGTTTTCGGAAAATCTGTTCGATCGAACATGTAAACACACTAGAACAAGCTAGGCAAGGTTAATGGTGTGGCTCTGATACCAATGTAAGTCCGCAGCAGCGCCCCGGCCGTCGATCCGACGCCGGAAACGCGGAAATAAAAACTTTGCAAACTAGCAAACCGGCACCACCGCGCACTGTTAACCCGGATCGGGCCATTAACCTAGCTACTAGCAAAATAAAATACGGGTAGAGAGTTATACCAAGCGATCCGTGTCCTTCGGTCTTCGTCTCCACTCCGATCTTCCCGCGGAATCTCCATCCGTCTCCTCCTCGTCGGAAAGGGCACCACGTAGCCGGGTACTTTTACGGGCTCCCACCTCTGGACCGAGGCAACTCGGGCGCGAAGTTGGATAGCCGACGCGTCCAAGGTTTGCTGTAGACTAGTGTAGAAACTTGTCTCTTTGGGGTCAATAAGTTGCCATGGATGATGTGGAGGTGAAGAAAGCAACTATGGAAATGAGCTTAGGAATTTGGTAGCATGAAAAATGAGATGAAACATTTTTCTTCACTAAAATGAAACCTCTCTCATTTTTCCTCACCCCTCAATGTGGCAGGCCCTTCTCCATGGTGGGGAAAAAGAATTAATCCCAAGCAAGAGGAGAAAAAGGAAATTAACAATAATATACAAGGTCACACCAAAATCTAATCCAAATCCCTTCACAAAACCATCATGAAAAAAGCAATGGAAAAGACAAGAATAGAATCTCATCATGAAGCTAGTCTTATCATAATGCCACAAATGCAAGAAACACCCTCCACAATAAGTAATTTGCATAATTGCAAATTACCCCCTCCATCGGAAAGTCCGGCCGCGAAAGAACAAAGGAAAAACGGCCGGAACGGAATGCAAACTGGCAACTTCAGAAAACTGATCCCGTAATAAATTACAGGAAGACCCCGCTACTGCAAATACATGCCCGCATTTGTATTCCCACTGAACACAAATGCAAAGAGACAAAATCTACATTATCTAATACTAGGATCCGGCTTAAGCCAAAGCCGGCTAGTAAAAACCGTCCGATCACGATCCGTGCAATACCGCACGTATCTGATCGAACCCTGCCATATCTCCATATGGCCTCTACAGCGTTTCGCCCAAAACTTGAGTAACTGTGTGTGGTGGACTCTAAAGAATCGTCAATACTATAGCTGTTGATTTAACCACTAGCACGTCAGAGGTATCAGCCAATACGTAACGGGCTACCAGGTACTGACCAAAAGGGACGTCGATGAGCGAACTCATACTGACACCCTACTGAGCCTGTCAGTGACAATATCCGTACAGTCCGGTCAGTTCGTCTATGAGCATCGCATGGCGGGCCTAGGGGGTTGGTAAAAGTCAGACCTCCAATAGCGGTACAAGTCGTGTCGGAGTGTAGCCCAGAACACCCTGAGATACTACTGGAATACCTACCAGCAAATCTCCTGCCTTGGCCAAGGACTTTTCTTGTTCTGGCTCTCCTAGACACAGCGCGACCTCACCCCCAATACCGGGAGAGACGAACCCCTGCAGATCCGCTCACTGCCTCCATGTGGCTCGGGACTGTACCCAACTAAAACCTGTTTACACGACTCCTTTGAGCCGTGGTAGGATAGTAATCAAAGCACAGTGGGAACTCACACGAGACAAATGACGATCTCAGGTCGATGAACTAACCTGTACACATGTCACCTGGGAACTGCTATCTGACGTCTGGTATAATCCCAACTAACAGGTTCCCGGCGAGTCCTGTCCGGTGTACTCATAACCCAATGAGCACCTGTATACATCTTAGGTGAACCAACTGACACCGGTGGCTTGTGAGACCGGCCACCGCCCCTCGTCGGGGTCTCGACTGTATACACTAGTCTACTCTGGAGAATCGATGCCCTGTCTCGAAACTCCCTCGACTAGGGACCTTTTAAGGATGTGCTTATAGACTCCAGCTCTCACGTATATGACCGCCCTCATACTGCTGGTAGTCATGCAAGAATCTTAGGGGCTCTATCAACGTGTAATAGCGACTCGTAAGGTCACTTAAAGCAGTACACGATGATAAAGATAAACCAGATAGCATACTATCATCTTGAGTAAGACTGTCCTACCGGGATAGGTCCTCCCTCAATCATTGCAATCATGTGCCTGTGATCCAATAATTGACTCTGAGGGCATTATCTCCAACACAAGCATCCACTACAATATACATCTCATGTATAGTAATGGCTTCTAGGGCATACATATAACTTACATGCCTGCCCTAGGTTGACCAATAGAAGAAGATGAGGTGGTCTTTGTGCTCTCCCACTGAATTGTTTGTTCACTAAGATCCTCGAGAAACTGCCATGCTTCCTCACTAGATTTGGTTAGAAAGTGACCTTGACAAATGGTTTCTAGCAACTGCTTCGTTGCCGGGTTCAATCCCTCGTATAATGTTTGGCAAAGTTGCCAATTTTCGATCCCATGGTGAGGGCATTGAACAAGTAGGTCTTTGAATCTTTCAAAACACTTCCAAAATGGTTCGGAAGGAAGCTGAGAAAATTGTATAATCTCATTCTAATTCTAGCGGTCTTGTGATGAGGATAAATTTTTTTTAAGAAAAGCTTTAACAAACTCGTCCCAATTTCTGATTGAATGTGATGCTGTGTTGTATAACCACTTCTCGGCTAAGTTACATACGGTGAAAGGAATGACCCTTAGCCTTATAGCGTCATCACTTAATTGGGTTGTTTTCATCATGGCGCAAACGTTTTGGAATTTATTGATAAATATATAAGTATCTTCGGATTCCAATCCATGAAATTTTGGCAGCATATTGATGAAGTGGGGTTTTATTTCAAAATTGTCCCCATTTGCCGGTGGGGGTGAAAGACAGGTAGGTAAGGAAGTGCGGATAGGGTAGAAGAGATCCTGGAGCGCGATTCGTTGAGGCGCTACAACAGGCGGGAGATTCGGGTTATTCGCACCTAACGGAGGTGGAATCAGTCTCGTGGGTAAGGTGTTGTTGGGATTATATCCCGACATACCTTCGGAAAAAGAATTTGAAGGTGGAGGTAAGGAGGTGGACGGAATTTCGACTTCGGAATCGAAAAGTTCGCCGGTTGGTACCAACGAAACACGGACTAATCGGGCGCTAGTGTCCCTAGTCCAAAGTGATATACACTAAAGGAGGTAGTGTAGTAAAAAAAATGAAAAAATGAAAAACAGAATGTGGGGGTTAGAAAATGTCAATGAGAAGAAAGTGAGTGGTGGTGGGGTGCAAGGATTTTAAGAGACAAGTTGCAAGTTTTTATAAAAGATTTTTTCCTTTTTCCTTTTTTTTATTATTTGGAACTGTTTGCAAAAAAGATTTTCAATAAAAGGCTAAGACACACTTTCGATCAACCAAAAATGCACAATCAGGCCTAGATCTAGGGTCACCTAGGTCTACTAGACAGCTCCTAACTGTTCCAAAGGGCTAGAAATAAGACCTCAAACCGCCTCTTCATTGCCAATTGCGGCCAGGTAAGTGCCAGGTGAGTGGGAGGCTCCCCGCTATAAGTAGCGGTCTTAATTAAGTAACCACTCTCCTTAGACACACTTGCCTAGACACCGCAAAGTCAGGTTAGGATTAACGGCCGATGCCTATAATAGTCCTCTGTCCTATTGAGCTCGAAGTCCTTAGGGCTGAGTCTAGTATTTTTTTAATTAAAGATGGTCAATGCAAATGCCTTATGTGATTTATGGGGTCCTGAGAAGGGTGATGAAATCCCCACCCAATCTGAATTGGTGAAAAGCCCCTTAAAGTCAGTTTTAAAGATATGCAAAACAGTAAATCACTTGCAATCAAATCTTTTTATTTTATGCGCGGCACAAAGAATCCTGCAGAAAATCAATTATTGGAAGGGGGAAGATTTTTAAGCGCAAAGAATCCTGCAGAACATTTGGCGAAAACATATATGGGGATTTGCAGAAGGGGAGAAAAGGAAGCAAACAGTGAATTTTCGCGTGCTGACATGGCAGGTGGGCCGCGGTTCCTCGGCGGAATGGGGGTTTTCGCGACGGGTTAGCGGCGATACGGAGGCTTCAGGTCTCCAAAAAAATTGTGTTGTTCTGCTTTTCCAACCTCTTTCTGTTCTGATGTATTTTTTTCTATTTCGCACTCTGGAATTTTCCAGATCCGTCGATTCTGCAGAGATTCACAAAAAATACCCTTCAAACAGTAAATGATAAAAATTTTATATTTTATATTTTATAGATTTTTATGATTTTTATATTTTATATTAACCCAAAATTACAAAAAGGAAATTTTACGCCATCCCCGGCAACGGCGCCATTTGACTGTAGTATAGTGGTGAGTATTCTCGCCTGTCACGCGGGTGACCCGGGTTCGATCCCCGGCAACGGCGCCATTTGATTTAGAGTTGGATTTTATAGATCAAAAATATAATTACCGCAATCAAGAACGGCGTCGCATGTAGCTAGCCGGTGAGTACGAGTCGGTCCACAGGGATTTTGTGTTTTCCTAATCGCGCTAACGAGTTAATTCCGATGGGTGTCGGATTGATTTATTAAATCTAAAAACTACCAAATTAAGTTATACTAAGATTATCTAGATCTAAATCTTGCTAGGGTTAGATTTAGGGGAACTTGAGAGATTAAAGGTTTCCTCACTGCTTTCTATGCCCTATTATAGATCTATTAGGTGTTATGGTAATTATCAATAAAGTGGATTAGAATCATTTGGGAAGATATTTTTTCCTCTAGGTTCTTGTCCTTCCTTTATCGATCCTTACCCTAACCTCCATGGAAAACACGCGCAACCGGTCCTTTATACTACGGTATCACCGTTACCTCGAGGGGTAAGGTGCCGCAAGGAGTGGTGTGTGCGTGTATGCATGAAGTTCTAATTCTTATGTGTGAAGGGGCAAGAAAGGGGTGAGAGATCTCATCTCTCAAATCTTTTCCTAAAACTAACCCTAACAAGCGAGGAGATTACTCGCTCATTAGGGGATTAAAAGACATTCTATATTAAAAGAGAACTAAAGCAAAGAAATAAAAAGGAACTTACTAATTTTTATTGATGGCTCTCTCCAAACATCAACGCGGTACAGATCTGAATTTATGAAATGAAAAGGGGCATGAACTAATACAATGAATTGGGTTTCTATTTATAGGACATATAAAACCCTAGGTTTACAATTGCCGCACGTCTGCATATACTAAAATACCCTTAGCTTGACCAGTCAAAGCCGCCTCAGATTATGGTAAAATTTTATTCCACAGCAGGCTCTAGATGGCCGCGGAACCGCGGCCGCAGCATGGGTTGGGCCGCGGTTCCGCGGCCCAATGTTGACTTTGGAAGCTGATTCTTCTGGGCTTGGTTCTGGTTGCCTTGGGCTACTTAATTCTTTAGTTCTTTTCTCAAATTAGCTTCTGGTTTTCTTCCAGAATTTCCAGTGAATAATTGTGGTGAACTTTAACCGTGGCTTCGCGATCTTGGACCTTGCGCTGCCTTGTGAACTGATCTTTATGTAGGCTTTATCAAAATCCTTCTGTTTGCTGGTCAAAGTCTCACTTTTGCGTTGTCTTTTATCTTTTTCACTGTTTCTCTCCCAAGAACCTGTAACCTGTAATTATGTAGCAGACATGGGTCAAAAGCACCTGTTTATTTGTAAAAAGAATAAGAATGAGGAATATAATAATACAATATTATGATATGAACACCTCCTGCCCATCAGACGTTGAGGATCTGAAGCCCTCCTCATGAGGCCCCTGAGTTCTTCCTGCTCGGCGCATCCCCAGCGGGCAGCCTCCTGCCCATCAGACGCTGAGGATCTGAAGCCCTCCTCACGAGGCCGCCGAGTTCTTCCTGCTCGGCGCATCCCCAGCGGGCAGCCTCCTGCCCATCAGACGCTGAGGATCTGAAGCCCTCCTCACGAGGCCGCCGAGTTCTTTCTGCTCGGCGCATCCCCAGAGGGCAACCTCCTTCCTATTAGATGCTAAGGATCTGAAGCCCTCCTCACGAGGCAGCCGATTTCTTCCTGCTCGGCGCATCCCCAGCGGGCAGCCTCCTGCCCATCAGACGCCGAGGATCTGAAGTCCTCCTCACGAGGCCGCCGAGTTTCTACCTGCTCGGCGCATCCCCAGCGGGCATCCTCCTGCCCATCAGACGCTGAGGATCTGAAGCCCTCCTCATGAGGACGCCGAGTTTCTACCTGCTCGGCGCATCCCTAGCGGGCAGCCTCCTGCCCATCAGACGCTGAGGATCTGAAGCCCTCCTCACGAGGCCGCCGAGTTCTTCCCGCTCGACGCATCCCCAGCGGGCAGCCTCCTGTCCATCAGACGCTGAGGATCTGAAGCCCTCCTCATGAGGCCGCCGAGTTCTTCCTGCTCGGCGCATCCCCAGCGGGCAGCCTCCTACCCATCAGACGCTGAGAATCTGAAGCCCTCCTCATGAGGCCGCCGAGTTCTTCCTGCTTGACGCATCCCCAGCGGGCAACCTCCTGCCCAACGAAGACACGAATCCAAGACCCGCCGAATAAACTCATAATCGGTGTGCGACAACAAGAACGCCGTGTCGTTCCCGAACAATCCACCACGAGGAATTACCAGCGCCAAGCCGCACAGAAAGGACCAAGCAGTCCACTCTCGACCCGACCCACAAATAGATCGGAACGAGAGTGGGGGCTAATGATGATGCTCAATAAAGGTAATTCCTTATATCATGGCACGTGGCAGATGACGTGTCCCGAAGATCACAAGAAAGGACCTACAGTAGCCGACCAGACCACTCCCATGCCCGTCCTATAAGCAAACGCTGGCTCACCTCCGAGCCCCCTGCACAATTAGCCTCCTTGGCCTCCCAGCTCGTCTCCGGGCTACCGCAGAACCAAGATACCTAGGATCTTCCGCTCGTCCGTGAGCTCTCCCGCCGAGGTCATCTTCCTCGGTCTCACCGACCGACCAGCGGCACCGCTCACATGCGCAACCGCCATCCCGCGAATCTCGCCATGCGCGAGATATCCGCCGGCCACAGGCCACATTCCACGCCATCACGATCCCCCATTAACAAGCCTGTCTCGCCATTAATGCGGGATCCCGCCCATCACGCGGGCGTGACGTCGGGAGCGTAACGGCCGGCGTGATTCTCGCGCCTGCCTTGCCTGCTGCCACCGCTATATAAACCTCTTCTTCAGACGGTTCAAGTAAGCCATTTTTACTCCACTAAGCCGTTATTCTGCTCGGATTTCCTCGCTAACTTGACCGGCGGAGGGTCCTCGGTGGTACAACCACCCCGGGACTTCCTTACAGGTAGCTCGGCCCAACCAACCTCAAGCCCATTGAGATCCATACGCTTCAGGAGCCTGCCTCCAGATCCAATCTCAGCCGTCTATCGCCGTCATCAGCAGGTCAACGGAAGGTAATATCTTGGCGTGATCCAGGTCACGTCAGCTGTGGTGGTGGTGGTGATGATGATGATGATGGGGCAGCGATGGTGGAGGGGTGATTGCTAGAGAAATTGATTGCCCCGGGATTCACCCTTAAGGGGTGATTGCTAGAGAAATTGATTGCCCTGGGATTCACCCTTAATCCTATTTGAGCGCATGTGATATTGATTGAGAATGTAGGAGAGAAGAGGAGAGGATGACGCTCAAAGGATGCGGCTTGGGTCTAGTCGAAATCGTTGGACGAAAACTTGCCCTCGCCAAAGACGACGAAGGTGGAGGAAGAGATGGAGAATGTAATGGCTGTGAGGGCTGTGCGGAGGAAGGTAAGGACGGCGGGGTGACGGCAGTCCTGATTTTTTTTTATTTCTTTTTTTCTTTTTTTATATATTTTTTGAAATTGAAGCTAAATCTAATGGTATAAAGGTCTATTCAAGCATCAATTTTAACAGCGTGTGGTATTTGTATCAAAAAAAAATATCCATAATTGCTGACTCTAATATTTAAAGTTCATGGTAT
Organism: Agapanthus africanus; assembly: GCA_030015575.1. Lineage (NCBI taxonomy): Eukaryota > Viridiplantae > Streptophyta > Magnoliopsida > Asparagales > Amaryllidaceae > Agapanthus > Agapanthus africanus. The sequence goes on from CM057339.1 coordinate 753,143,450, forward strand.
CAAAGATAAAATACGTGAAAGTACATGAGTAACTTGGTACAATTAAGCCCGTAGAACTTAGCCTAAGCTGTAGATATTACATGTTCTTTTCTTGAAGACATGGGTGGGTCTCAAAGTGAAAAAGCAACAGATAGGACCTATATCAATTTTCCTATATATGAAAACTTAGGGATGTTGCAGTGTAACTTCATGTCATGATGATGCAAATGAGGAGGACCGCAGTTTGGAAACATGAGGAGCCATACATGTGAAGTCTGTTTATGAAAAAAATCAAATGCTGTTTCTTAGGGGGGCTAGTTAAATCATGATTGTACCATGGGCATAAAAACAATGGAATCTATGATATGATTTGTCATGATCACATTGACATCATTTAAGTCCCACACGAGGGGCATGGGTGTTGGCTGATGATTGTACTCTTCACATTATGACAAAATAAAAGAAGAAAAGAAGAAAGGGAATGAAAAAAAATCCGGGTGGCTGCTATTTTGAAAAGATAGTATTGATATTATTGGTGATCGAACGGTGGCCAATAGGATCAAACAGAGGGTTCATAGTCTTATGATCTTAATGTGTTGTTAGGATTCTAAAATAGCACTAAAGAATAACATCGACCCAAATCCAAAAAATCCACCAAATTTTGTTGTTGTATTGATTTTCAACATATAAAAAGTCCCCAGCTTTCCATAAACAATTCATACATCATGTTATATGCAAAAAATATTTCCTTTCTGATGATCTCAACCTTTCATCTTGATCTATATAATTTACAACATATGATCACCATAATTTATTTCATTCCGAAACCATTTGTTCATATAGTTGCAAATTTGATGATTGATAAGGCTCATAAACGGGAATTCTTCAGATTACGACACGTAGCAGATGACGTGTCGTCCACGTAAGCCCACAAGATCCCTAGGAGCCACAGAGGTAGAATTAGTATGATGCATGTGGGACTTTTCTCGGTATCTCTTCTCCGAGGTTGCATCCGACCTTTCGAAGATCTCCTCGGAGTACCTTCCCTATACGCCTAGCAACCAGCTAATAATTCGCCCCCAAGCAATCCTACAGCCGAGCTTTCACGGCCTCCCCGCTCGTCTCTGAGCTATCCACCGAGCTGAGCTTTCTCGGCTTCCCTGTTCAATCGAGAGCACGGAGCCCAAGCGCTCCCGTAACGGCTTCGTATATCTCGCCAAAACGAGATTTCCGCCGCTCCACGTCCCGCGTCCCACGCTGGCGCATCTCTCCATTAACGAGCGTATCCTGCTATTAATGGACGCGGCCCGTTATCAAAGCAAACATGATATAGGGGCGTAACGGACGGTGAGAATCTCGCGCCGGTTCGCTCCATGCGACCGCTATATAGACCCTCTCTTCCAGACGACCCAGGTAACTCGAACTCATTCCAATACGCCGCTACCCTGCTATTATTCCTCGGTACTTACTTGATCGTCGGAGGGTCCTACGGTGGTTACCCACCTCGGGACTTCCTTTGCAGGTAGCTCGGCGTCAACGACAACCCATTGAGATCCACACATTCAACCCTCACACCAAATCTCAACCGTTCAGAACCGCTTGCAGCAAGATCGACGGAGGACGTCATCTGAAGGAGATTCTGAGCTCCATCAGTTGGCGCAGTCCGCGGGAATGTGAGAAGCTTCTCCACCCAAAAAGTTGATCCTCCGCCTCCGATTCAATGGAAAACGACAACTACGATGATCCCGGCACGAGCCGCTCCGTCCTTCATAACGGAGGCAGGAGCGGTCTTACTCCCCCTCCTAACGTCATCAACGCCTTATCCGCTCGGATCGATAGGCTCACGTCGATGGTGGATGCACTGGCCCTCGTTCAAACGGCCAGCCATACCCGCCAAACCGCAGTCCCCCCTCCCCGGAATGATAACGTACACAGGAAGACAGAATGGCACGCTGAGGCCCTCGACCTCACTCACGCTCATCTTGATGCAACCGAACACCGGCATGCCGATTCCGGCAGTCATGACCCGCATGCAGAGGATGATTCCATGACCCGTTGGGCATCGGACAGCTCGACACCTCGATCTCAGGAGAGACCAGGCTATCATTTCAACACCCGCCGCGCTTTCTCGCTCCCTGAAAAGGTGTCGGTCAGATCGCCTGATTCCAGGCAATACCCATGTTGCCACTTCCGTCGAGGCCACACATACGGCGAACGTCGGGACTATCCACGAAGGGTCCGCCTCGAAGATTTAAGAAACATGATAGAGCAAAACTGAAACCGCTCCATCGCGCAAGCCCGGACCAGAGATAGCAGGCGCTTCGACTATGAAGAATTCTCGGGGTACCAACAACGAATCGAGACCCTCAAAAAGAAAATCGAAGACATACGACAGGATAACCGTACGGTCGGCGAAGGGGCAAAATACTCCGCTGATTCGCTCACAAGGCCATTTACAGAACAGTTACTGGCTGAGTGTGTCTCGTCCCAGAACAAACCGTCCAAAATGGCCCTCTTCGATGGAAAGTCCGACCCGAAGAACCACTTGGATGCGTTCACGGCAGGTATGAGCTTCGAAGACAAATCAGACGTGGCTCAATGTCGAACCTTCCCCACCACCCTCATCCGGGTAGGCCGGGACTGGTTCTGAGGGCTTGCGCCACGCTCAATCTCGATCTTTGACGAGCTGGTGACCCAATTCCTCGATCATTTCATCGGTAACCGATGACAGAAAAAGACGGTCGACTACCTTTTCACCATCAAGTGCGGAGACAAGGAATCATTCATGGGATACATCACCCGCTTCTATAATGCCCTCTTAGAAGTTCCCGAGCATCACGACGAAACGTTTATCACCGCCCTGAGGTCGGGTCTTAAGCACAGAGAGTGGCTCCACTCTTTTGCATTAGCGCAACCTAAAACAATGGCTGAAGTAAAAGTATGGACCGAGCGAGAAATCCAACTCGAGTCGAAGGTGAATGCCAACCTACCCCAGGACGACCAAGCAGACCGAAAAAGACGGGACAGAGAGGAGAAAAGAAAGCTGACTGTCTAAAACCCTATTCTCCGAGATTTCATGAGTACACTCCTCTGAACGTCTCCTAGACTGAGCTGCTAGAGGAAGCTAAGGGAAAGAGGTTTTTTAAGCTCCCGCCGGCTACTCAGAGGACGGGCAAGCGACTCTACGGCCCATACCGCGCCTACCATAGGTCGCAGGAGTATTCGATCGAGAGTTGCAAACAACTCCATGACTATATTGAGGAACTGATCCGCTCTGGTCACCTAGCGAAGTACCTACGAGACAAGCGATAGGAGGAGCATGAGCAAAAGAACCAACTCCCTCTCGGGGAGTTAATAACCGGTCAGATCATGGTCATTTCGATAGGTTTGTTTCAGGATAGCGGGGGACCGCCGCCTTCTAGAGGTCCTGGCCATGAGTGATCTTCCCCACAATAAGTGCAGAAAGGATGACACGATCAGCTTCACCGACGAAGACCTTCATGGCATATCACTCCCACACAATGACCCCCTTGTGATAACAGCCTGGGTTCACCGTTACGGGATCCGGAGAATATTGGTTGACTCGGGGAGCTCAGCGGATATCCTATTCTATGGTTGTTTCTAGCGTATGGGATTAAGTCCGCCCGACCTCCAACCGACTTCTCACGTCCTCTCCGGGTTCACCAACCATTCCGTCCTGGCCGAAGGATCGGTCACCCTTCTTCTCGACATTGGGAAAGCCGGCAGAATGCGAACCATATCGGTGAACTTTCTTGTTGCCAAAATCTTATCGTCCTATAACATTCTCCTGGGACGCTCCATCCTAAATGCCCTCCGAGCTCAGATCTCAACCTTCTACCTCGCACTCAAGTTCCTTTTAGATAACGGGGGATAGGCCGGGCCTATGGAGACCAGCAAACTGCTAGGATCTGTCTCACCTCAACATCTTCCGCCAGGGAGTAGGGCGATGATTTTGGAGACACGCACGGCCCTCAGGGGTCCCTGGACACACGCGGCGACTGAAAAGAAATTCAAGGTATCCCGGTGGAAGCATTAGCAGAAGTTCCCCTCATAGAGGGAGTTGACGGCCAGACTGTTCAGATCGGCTCTCTCTTGACAGGAGGCATTCGCGAAGACTTGATCCGGTTCCTCCGGAACAACTCGGATGTGTTCGCTTGGACACCAACAGACATGCCTGGGATCGACCCCAAGATGATCTACCACAAGCTCTATCACGCCCCGCTTCAGTAGACGGAAACGGCACGTGACCAGCCCCGCGACGTATTTATTTCGAGAAGGTCACTTCCCGGAATAAATGCGCTAAGCGTAAATGAAGCAATATAAAATAGCAAGAAATTAGCATGATATTTATGCTTTAACAACTTTATTTATATTCAATCTTAATACATTTACAATACATGCATTCAACTGAAAGAAAATACAAGAAGAGAAATGCATAAATAGGTGGCATAAATAAACTGAAAGGTAAGGATAACTAGTCTATGCCTGAGTCGCAATCTGATCGTACTTCTCCTCTGTGGTGTCTACCTCCTCATTCTCCATAGTATCTGACGAACATTCCAAGAAACAAAGATGGGTGGAATGCCCGTCAGCGAACTTTCGCTCGGTAAGTCCCCAAGTAAAGGGTGTGAAGTATAAAAGTATAATGATAAAGAAAATGTATATCATGAAGTAATGGACTATGAGATATGGAGTTTAAGTATGTCATTTAATATAAACACGACAATTTTATTTAGTATGCAGTTCTATCGTAATATATGTGAACCAGTATGGTAATATATATGACAAGTAGGTAAACCTGGTGGTATAGCATGAGCATGGCAAACAAATATAACATGGCTGTATAGTGTAGGTATGGTGAACATGCAGTGATTGTAAGTGTCTTAACAGTCTTTACTTAGGTACACTAATTTAACGTAAGTTTAAGGGTGAATGTCAACCAATCTTAAGAGTATTCTCAAACCCAATATGCTGTAATCCAGTGTCACGACCCAAAAATGGCCCGTGACGGCCCTAATACTACGCAACGCCTAAAGACGCAACGTAGTAAAAGAAAGCCAAACCCAGAAATCTAAACCATGAGAAATACGGAAAAGATAATATAAGTTTTGAAAACAATTGAAATCGCAACCCAAATTCTTTAAAAGTCTTCCTTTCTTTCTTTAAAATTTTAGCAACACCCCATTTTTTATAAAGACTAGTCAATATGAGTACAACAGAAGAATAAGGACAGTAGAGAAAAAGCTGTATATATAAAGACACCAAATCCACCATAATACACACTACGTCCTCACCAAGTCTCTATGTCAATAATACAATAGTTGATGGAGAGTACAAAATACAACGAATATACAATATGTAATACAGATAACCATCTAACCCACCTAAGCAAAAAGGTACTGTGAGCTGATGCGGTATCTGTAGCAAAAGATGATAGCTGGATAGCTGAATAGAGGAATAGCCTGCCTCGACTACTCTGGGGAAAAACCTGAAACACCTGTGGCACAACGGGGGTGAGTTGCCAACTCGTGAATAGTATAAAACATATGCAGGTAATCGCAGGAATGCACGTACAGCATGAATCTAAGATATGCGATTACAGCAGTAATAATATGTCATGCAATGCTGGAATAAAGAGAGTACACTAGCAGATGCAATAAATAAGTGAAGCGATGATGGCATGATAGTAGTATGCAATGTCTATGCAATAGAGATATGAGAAAGCAAATATGCAACTATCATAAGGGTACACTACAAGTACTACCAATGTAAAAATCTGTGCATAAGATAGGTAATGGTGAGGTGTAGGGTGGAATATGTCATTTTCCACGGAAACCTGACGTCGTGGCAGGATCACAATCCACTAAGATACTCCAATCCCAAATCCTCAAACCAGGCCCCACACTGGGCACTCACATCAAATAAATCTCACATCTCCTCAATGTACAATGTCGAGTAATCTCCTATATCCCGAATGTACAAGTCACCAATCACATAGGTATATCCAATGTCCAAGTCCCAATGAATCACCTAGTATCCCAAGTCCAATCTCAAGTAAGTTTCTAGCATCCTAAAGGTAAATATATGTACAGAAATAAATATGATGGGGGCAATACACATATATTAGCGTCCCATTCCACTAATATTGGTGTAAGGGTATATATAACAACGGCTAAGTCCCCTGTTATATATACAAAAAGGGGTTAAAGAAATATCATGAAACCGTGTGCCAAGCATCGACACAGAAATCCTCGTATATGGGGCTCCGTCAGTCCGGACAGCCCACGGGGTCCGTCTGTAGTGTCGGCCCTCGGCCTCGACAGTACAGGTCATCCCGCATCCATCTCTCTACTCTGGCCAGTAGTCTCCAGACAACTGCCAGGTCTAAACAATCACCGGTAGGTACTCGCCCGCCTCCAGGCTCAATCGGCAAACCCATCGATCTTCTTGCCGAGAGGAACCATACCGGGCCCCACCATGTACTCTCATACGGCAACCACACATCGTATGGAGCATAGAATCAGCACCGATAAAACTCATGGGGGACGCTCAAAATATCATATCAAGGAAACCGGGTTGTTCATGTATGCATAATTTCATAAACTCCCGCGGTTCCCAAATCCCGAAAACATCATATAAAATCCAGATAAACAATGCATAGATACAGGAATAAATGTATGCGATATATCTGAATGTGAGCGGATAAACACAAGTATATAGCTGAACCAGATGTATGAGAAATCATGATAAGGTACAGCTAAGTAACATCAGTAATGTGAATATGCGACAACCACTGAATATGTATCTAACATACAGGTGTAGCAAAGTATAGGTATCTACCTATAGGAACTGATTTCGTATACCCCCGGGGTATAGTAACATATATAGGAAATCCCTCCCTGTATAGGTAAAATATGTAGGAGGTATACCTGTAGCTGTATCGCAAGTGAAAATATACCTATCACTGAAGGTATGATACACTATAGGTATACCGATAAGCTAGATGTCAAGTGTGGTAAGCAATGGTAGCTATAAGGGGTAGTGTGTGACATGCAATTATTGACGGTGTGTGTGTAGCATGCAATCCGTGCTCGTGCAACATGAACCGTCAATAATGTGTGCAGTGTCCTAAGCTGCTAGTCACAGTATATAGCTATATCTAGGAAATGCAGTAAGGCGCAATTCTACAATGACGTAGAATGTGCGACAGGTAATTGAATCCTAGCCCAGACGCATAACGCCATGCGGGCGATTCCCCTGTAGATGTTATATCTACTCACCTAAACTCCACGCTGGGTGAATCCTATCACCTGCTCCCCTGTAGCCGTGTCCGTAGCTCCTGCCTGCAAACCTGTAAATATAACATGAAAATCACATATAAGCCACATATCTCGCGAAACGCGATATCGAAACGAAACGAGAAACTCGCGTCGCGAACTAAACGCGCGTGTGCACGATACGCTGAATCGTGTGTGTACGCGTCTAAAAACCATCGCGACACGCCGCGATACGCTGGATCACAGAACCCACTCACGTATCGCGCGTATCGCGCAAACACAACTAAACTCAAAGGCGACATATTGTCCCAGATTCTGTCCAAGCTACAATATTACAAAACTACAAATACCAAGGACCTACACAACATAGCAGACACCACCCCTGAAAACCCTAGCTCCTATCTCCCTGTTCTGGCCGCAAATTGCGGCCAGAAAGGCGGTTTTGGCGGCCAAAGTTGAGAGTGGTGGGGTCGGGCTCTGGTAGTGGGGTCAGGGTGTTACTAGTAGGCTGTGGTCCACTCAAGTTTATTCTGAAGTCCCCCGGGTAACAGCAGATCACAGATATCCATTATATCGCTTAAAAACGACAACTGCACAAAACACAAACTATATGGTATTTTAGTGAAATCTGGGGATTTCTCAGTCGAAGTTGCCTAACTAACACTAAACCAACCTAAGCTAGCTAACCAAATCAACAATTATCCACAATTCCACTTAAACACCACAATTAGCACTAAACTAAGCTATTTAGCACTAATCGAAGCAATTAGCACATAAGCTACACAAATAAGCAATAGGGTTTAGAAAATATACCCTAAGGGATCCTAGAAGCTGGTGACAAGGTGTATGGAGGAGGTGAGAGCTCGGGCAAGTGCTGGGACTCCTCCTGCTGCTGCTTGCTGTTGCAATTGCTGCTGCCTCTGGTGTTGCTGCAACTGCTGCTGCTGCTTCTGCATATGATGATGATGATGGTGATGATGTTGTAGTTGTTGTTGGGTTGTTGCTGCTGCTGGGGCAGCTGCTGTTATTGTTGTTGTAGTTGCTTGCTTCAGCTGCTGCTGAAGCTGCCTGCTGCTGCTGCTACTAATGAAGCTGTTGCTGATGCTGTGAGTGCTGCTGCTCCTGATGCTGCTGCCTCTTCTGCTGCTGCTGGGGCTCTCTCTCTCTCTCTCTCTCAGGTGAGTGTGTGTGTGAGTGAGTGAAATGAGAGAAAAGAGAATGAGAAATGAGTGCACTAACAAAGCTAACCCCTCCTCTCTTCTCACTCCCTCTCTCCTCATTAAATGAGGCATGGGCAAAGTCATGATGCCCATGCTCTCTCTCTCTCTCACCACAAGGTCAACCATGAACCAAACCACAAATTCAAAATAAAACCCTTATTAAAACTATCACTACTAATTACAACCATGCACCTAAACAAACATTAAGACTAGAATAGAGAAAATGGTTAGTTAACCATGTTGCTAATCATGGTATAACCCCAAAAACAACCCTAGTTTACATGCACAAGTGTGTGTGTGCCTAACAAAAATATAATAAAATACACATTAAATAAGATAAAATATTTAAAACTTAATTTGGTAAACTTTTTATTGAAAACCACATTTTAAAATATAATTAGCTACAAAACACATTCTAAGGTGTTACAATCTCCCCCCCTTAAAAGAAATTCGTCCCCGAATTTAAAACTTATACTGTTACCTGTACCTTCAAAAAGAAGATTAAAATCCTCAAATCTCGCTCGCAGCCTCCCAAGTGACTACCTCACTATATGGCTACGTCCAAGAAAACCCTCCACAGATGGCAAGACCTTTGACTGACGTTTCTCCACCTGTCGAGCCATTACCACACATGGCTGCGGGTGAGCGAAAGATCGCGTCCAGCTAAAAGGTCTGGTGCCAAAACATGTGAGAAAGGTCATGAAGGTAAATGTAAAGTATCTTCACAAGGAATACGGGGTGAAAATCCAATAATCTGGGCGGAAGTGCCAAATTTAAGGCAACAAGACTAACTTGCTAATAGGATCTAAAGGACCTAAAATCCTAGGATAAGCTTCTCAAAATCCAACACGTCATTCATCGGAAAGTCCATAGGAATCCATGACTTGCCACTGCGCACTCAAGCCTGCGACCAACACTGTCGCATAAAATATCTGTTTGCAATGGACAGTTCTCATCCTGACCTGAACACAACTGGACTAACTCCGAATTCTCTAGACATGGCTGGGGTCCAAAATCCTACCTTCGCAGAGTCAGAAAACAACAGGCTGGCGATCGACACGACCTAACCCCTAAGCCTAAGGGTGGCCAATTGGAGTGTCTCCTGATAATAGCTATCGAAAGAGAACCCTAACGATGGCGAGTGACGATCCCAAGCTGCTGACGACCAAACAAAACAACAAACACACAAACTTAACCAAACAACTGAGCAAACTGAGTGAAACCGGATGACAAGAACCCGAATGGAGTCACACCCTAACTAACTGGGTAGAAACCATAACGGAATTCATGGAGATCTGCTCCCATTTCTGCTTCGGAAAGGTAAAAGATTGCAATTCCCCAGCCGGCCTCAGATGCTCTACCCAAGCACACAACAAGACTGACACCTTGAAACGAAACCTGAAACTCCTCCTTACATCCCTGTCCACCCGTAACTATCTCACAAGTCACGCCCAAGCTGGTGGAACTTGAATGCAGAGAGGGGGTTGACAGATGTGCATGTTCTAGGATTATACGTCTCTACCCGATGAAACCAGGTACACAAACGCGTCCCTAACTTAGCACATCATTGTCACAATCAAGGTCTCCGAATCATTACCCAGCCGAATATGCTCAAGTACTTTTGACGTACGAGCTTCGACGGGCAGTGTCTCGCGGAAACGATTTAAGGAAAGTGGTCGGGCGCGGACATGAGCAAGCTGTCCCCTCCGTAGAGACGAACTAAGCTACACTCGACGATCACACAAGAACTGTAAATCTGCAGAAGACCATCACAACAATCCAAATCTGCTGCAGGAAGATGTACATTAAGCTCTAGCGGTCCGTGGAAAATCTGACACGACTATCAACCAAGTAGTGTCCCCAAATCTCCAACGCAAAACCACCGCGGCCATCTCCAGATCATGAGTGGAATATCCTCCTTGTACTTCCTCCAAATGTAGGGAAAGCAAAAGCGATATCTCTATAGTGTCACCTCAGTACACACTCGAGTCCACTCAAGAAACATTACAGTTAAACGACAAGGTCGCCGAACCAAAAGCAAAGAAAGACTGATGCAGCTGTTAACTGAATCTTCAACTGCTGAAGACTCCGTACACATGCCTCAGTCCAAAGAGAAGAAACCTCCTTTTGGTCAATTCAGTCAACGGTGCAGCACTACTCTAGCAATCCTGCATAAAACGGCGGCAAAAACCTGCCAAGCCCAACAATCTGCGGATCTCCGTCCTGCACACAAGTCTGGACTTAAGCTGTACGGCCACGATCTCCCTCAGAACCATACGGAACCGTCTCCCGCGACTACAAGACCTAGGAGTCAACACAAGACAAGCCTGAAGAAACACTCCGAGAATTTAGCAAACTGCTGGTGCTCTCCCAGCATCTGCGTAACAATTCCTCAAGTGCTACTCCTGTCCCTCAAGACACATTAAATAGACCAGAGTGTCGTAAATAACACAACAAAAACTGGTCGAGGAACGGCCTGAAGAAATCTGGTTCATCATATCTACGAATGCTGCTAGGGCATCAGGGAATCCAACGACTCACCAAAACACACAAAGCCCGTAGCACGCATAAGGCAGTCTTCGGAATGCCATCATCCCGAATCCGCAATAATGATGACCTGATCCCAAACGCACTTAGAGAAATGTCTCGCACTCTGGAGCTGATCGAAGAAATCGTCACGGCGAGGTGAAGGATACCTATCCGCTCCGTAAGCCGGTTCAATTGACGATCCGTCGATACGCAACCTCAAACTGCCGTCTCTCTCCTTGACGAACAGAATTAGGAGCTCCCAAAGCGAAACACTCAGACGCACAAAACTCCCCAAACCAAAACTCTGCAGCTGATCCTTAAGCTCCCTTAGCTTCGCCGGTTCACCTGGAACAACGTCGGAAAAACTCTCGCACGAAAGGAACCCGGTCCAACAATCCCACGGTGGCTCCGGTATCACGAATGAACGCCAAGAATCCACGCCATCTCCTCAGTAGCCGACTAGCTAAAAAGGCTGAATTCAAGCTGTGAGAGGCGGCACAACTATCCACCTGCACAGCAAGAACTGACTTGCCGGGGGAAACAAAACCTAACTTGCTTCCACACGGTAGTCCACAGACGCCTAACACGTAGCTGACCAGTCCGTGCCCAGGAGAACGTCAAATCCAACATCTCTAGAAGGATCAAAACGACGGACGAATCTCTACCTCCTATCCGATTGGCACGAAACTGAAATACGTGTCGCGCAACAAAAGGATCGCTGACAGAAGTTAGCACAACTACGACTAATCTACCCAACCACAGAACAAGCAAATACACCAAGAGAAAATAAAATATAACTCAAGGGTACCTAAAAACTCCACATTGGACGTCCGCGCGTCCCGATGAGTAGAAACAAACTCCTGTGTCTGCCCTCTACTCGCAGCTGGATGAACTCCTCTGGTAGCCTGAGCCCTCTGAGCAAACCTTCCATGTCCACGGCCTCTCTGGAAACGATCATGACGAGGTGCTAAGGAACAATCCCTGACGAAGTGCTGAAGGCTCCCGCATCGAAAACATCCTCGTGCTGACTGCTGACCATCCTGGGGATGAGAGCTGAACGACTGTCCTCGTCCCAAGCCTCTGCTACTCCCGCGACGGCCACGAAATCTGTCTCGACGACCAAACCTCTGCCTCTGGGCTGGTACGCTGGTACGAGTCCTCCACTGTCCTGGAACTCTCTGAGCCTCTGAAATATGTGCCTCGTCAACTGGAGCTGCAACCACTGGTGCTATGTAGGTGACGGACTGCTGCATGCTGATCGTAAGGGGCAGCTGAGTAACAGGGGTGACAACCTCCTGTCGTAGCTCCCGAACGACGTCAACTAAAGAACTCATCGTCTGGCGGAACTCCTGCATCTCTACCAAAAGTCTATCCATAGTATAGATCGTAGGCTGCTCCGTCTGCACCTGTGCAACTAGAGTGCCATCCTGGTCAGTACTCGTCTCACCCGAGCTAACTCTGACCTCGGCCCTCGCTGCATCACTCTGAGTCCCCATAGTCATCGACGGCAAGGCTATAAATAGATACAAGATGAGATTCGATAAGAATGAGGAAACCGAATCTCAAAGATATGAATCATCAAGGAAGGAATGTCAAGCAAATTGTACTTAGGTCACTTAATGCAAGGTACCGCGCTGTGGGTATGCTGCAGACATACACACACTACGTTACTCTGCTTAAGCTACCTGCTCCATCATACCAAGGTCATCCTACACTCCGAAAGGTAAAACCTAACGCTCTGATACCAACTTTGTCACGACCCAAAAATGGCCCGTGACGGCCCTAATACTACGCAACGCCTAAAGACGCAACGTAGTAAAAGAAAGCCAAACCCAGAAATCTAAACCATGAGAAATACGGAAAAGATAATATAAGTTTTGAAAACAATTGAAATCGCAACCCAAATTCTTTAAAAGTCTTCCTTTCTTTCTTTAAAATTTTAGCAACACCCCATTTTTTATAAAGACTAGTCAATATGAGTACAACAGAAGAATAAGGACAGTAGAGAAAAAGCTGTATATATAAAGACACCAAATCCACCATAATACACACTACGTCCTCACCAAGTCTCTATGTCAATAATACAATAGCTGATGGAGAGTACAAAATACAACGAATATACAATATGTAATACAGATAACCATCTAACCCACCTAAGCAAAAAGGTACTGTGAGCTGATGCGGTATCTGTAGCAAAAGATGATAGCTGGATAGCTGAATAGAGGAATAGCCTGCCTCGACTACTCTGGGGAAAAACCTGAAACACCTGTGGCACAACGGGGGTGAGTTGCCAACTCGTGAATAGTATAAAACATATGCAGGTAATCGCAGGAATGCACGTACAGCATGAATCTAAGATATGCGATTACAGTAGTAATAATATGTCATGCAATGCTGGAATAAAGAGAGTACACTAGCAGATGCAATAAATAAGTGAAGCGATGATGGCATGATAGTAGTATGCAATGTCTATGCAATAGAGATATGAGAAAGCAAATATGCAACTATCATAAGGGTACACTACAAGTACTACCAATGTAAAAATCTGTGCATAAGATAGGTAATGGTGAGGTGTAGGGTGGAATATGTCATTTTCCACGGAAACCTGACGTCGTGGCAGGATCACAATCCACTAAGATACTCCAATCCCAAATCCTCAAACCAGGCCCCACACTGGGCACTCACATCAAATAAATCTCACATCTCCTCAATGTACAATGTCGAGTAATCTCCTATATCCCGAATGTACAAGTCACCAATCACATAGGTATATCCAATGTCCAAGTCCCAATGAATCACCTAGTATCCCAAGTCCAATCTCAAGTAAGTTTCTAGCATCCTAAAGGTAAATATATGTACAGAAATAAATATGATGGGGGCAATACACATATATTAGCGTCCCATTCCACTAATATTGGTGTAAGGGTATATATAACAACGGCTAAGTCCCCTGTTATATATACAAAAAGGGGTTAAAGAAATATCATGAAACCGTGTGCCAAGCATCGACACAGAAATCCTCGTATATGGGGCTCCGTCAGTCCGGACAGCCCACGGGGTCCGTCTGTAGTGTCGGCCCTCGGCCTCGACAGTACAGGTCATCCCGCATCCATCTCTCTACTCTGGCCAGTAGTCTCCAGACAACTGCCAGGTCTAAACAATCACCGGTAGGTACTCGCCCGCCTCCAGGCTCAATCGGCAAACCCATCGATCTTCTTGCCGAGAGGAACCATACCGGGCCCCACCATGTACTCTCATACGGCAACCACACATCGTATGGAGCATAGAATCAGCACCGATAAAACTCATGGGGGACGCTCAAAATATCATATCAAGGAAACCGGGTTGTTCATGTATGCATAATTTCATGAACTCCCGCGGTTCCCAAATCCCGAAAACATCATATAAAATCCAGATAAACAATGCATAGATACAGGAATAAATGTATGCGATATATCTGAATGTGAGCGGATAAACACAAGTATATAGCTGAACCAGATGTATGAGAAATCATGATAAGGTACAGCTAAGTAACATCAGTAATGTGAATATGCGACTACCACTGAATATGTATCTAACATACAGGTGTAGCAAAGTATAGGTATCTACCTATAGGAACTGATTTCGTATACCCCCGGGGTATAGTAACATATATAGGAAATCCCTCCCTGTATAGGTAAAATATGTAGGAGGTATACCTGTAGCTGTATCGCAAGTGAAAATATACCTATCACTGAAGGTATGATACACTATAGGTATACCGATAAGCTAGATGTCAAGTGTGGTAAGCAATGGTAGCTATAAGGGGTAGTGTGTGACATGGCAATTATTGACGGTGTGTGTGTAGCATGCAATCCGTGCTCGTGCAACATGAACCGTCAATAATGTGTGCAGTGTCCTAGGCTGCTAGTCACAGTATATAGCTATATCTAGGAAATGCAGTAAGGCGCAATTCTACAATGACGTAGAATGTGCGACAGGTAATTGAATCCTAGCCCAGACGCATAACGCCATGCGGGCGATTCCCCTGTAGATGTTATATCTACTCACCTAAACTCCACGCTGGGTGAATCCTATCACCTGCTCCCCTGTAGCCGTGTCCGTAGCTCCTGCCTGCAAACCTGTAAATATAACATGAAAATCACATATAAGCCACATATCTCGCGAAACGCGATATCGAAACGAAACGAGAAACTCGCGTCGCGAACTAAACGCGCGTGTGCACGATACGCTGAATCGTGTGTGTACGCGTCTAAAAACCATCGCGACACGCCGCGATACGCTGGATCACAGAACCCACTCACGTATCGCGCGTATCGCGCAAACACAACTAAACTCAAAGGCGACATATTGTCCCAGATTCTGTCCAAGCTACAATATTACAAAACTACAAATACCAAGGACCTACACAACATAGCAGACACCACCCCTGAAAACCCTAGCTCCTATCTCCCTGTTCTGGCCGCAAATTGCGGCCAGAAAGGCGGTTTTGGCGGCCAAAGTTGAG
The DNA here is from genome assembly GCA_030015575.1 of Agapanthus africanus. NCBI lineage: Eukaryota > Viridiplantae > Streptophyta > Magnoliopsida > Asparagales > Amaryllidaceae > Agapanthus > Agapanthus africanus. The sequence continues at coordinate 753,158,983 of CM057339.1, forward strand.
AGTGGTGGGGTCGGGCTCTGGTAGTGGGGTCAGGGTGTTACTAGTAGGCTGTGGTCCACTCAAGTTTATTCTGAAGTCCCCCGGGTAACAGCAGATCACAGATATCCATTATATCGCTTAAAAACGACAACTGCACAAAACACAAACTATATGGTATTTTAGTGAAATCTGGGGATTTCTCAGTCGAAGTTGCCTAACTAACACTAAACCAACCTAAGCTAGCTAACCAAATCAACAATTATCCACAATTCCACTTAAACACCACAATTAGCACTAAACTAAGCTATTTAGCACTAATCGAAGCAATTAGCACATAAGCTACACAAATAAGCAATAGGGTTTAGAAAATATACCCTAAGGGATCCTAGAAGCTGGTGACAAGGTGTATGGAGGAGGTGAGAGCTCGGGCAAGTGCTGGGACTCCTCCTGCTGCTGCTTGCTGTTGCAATTGCTGCTGCCTCTGGTGTTGCTGCAACTGCTGCTGCTGCTTCTGCATATGATGATGATGATGGTGATGATGTTGTAGTTGTTGTTGGGTTGTTGCTGCTGCTGGGGCAGCTGCTGTTATTGTTGTTGTAGTTGCTTGCTTCAGCTGCTGCTGAAGCTGCCTGCTGCTGCTGCTACTAATGAAGCTGTTGCTGATGCTGTGAGTGCTGCTGCTCCTGATGCTGCTGCCTCTTCTGCTGCTGCTGGGGCTCTCTCTCTCTCTCTCTCTCTCAGGTGAGTGTGTGTGTGAGTGAGTGAAATGAGAGAAAAGAGAATGAGAAATGAGTGCACTAACAAAGCTAACCCCTCCTCTCTTCTCACTCCCTCTCTCCTCATTAAATGAGGCATGGGCAAAGTCATGATGCCCATGCTCTCTCTCTCTCTCACCACAAGGTCAACCATGAACCAAACCACAAATTCAAAATAAAACCCTTATTAAAACTATCACTACTAATTACAACCATGCACCTAAACAAACATTAAGACTAGAATAGAGAAAATGGTTAGTTAACCATGTTGCTAATCATGGTATAACCCCAAAAACAACCCTAGTTTACATGCACAAGTGTGTGTGTGTGCCTAACAAAAATATAATAAAATACACATTAAATAAGATAAAATATTTAAAACTTAATTTGGTAAACTTTTTATTGAAAACCACATTTTAAAATATAATTAGCTACAAAACACATTCTAAGGTGTTACATCCAGGGGTAAGGAACCATGAGCCAGGATCAAGTGTTAATAACGGGACTTCAACCTAGTGTTGAAGTATTCCAAACTCGACAGGCTATAATTCAGGAGCAAGAAAACACGGGCCCTCATGATAGCTTGCTTGTGTTAGTAGGCATGGATTCATGATCCAGTATGACTTCTGAGATTTCGTTGGATTCACGTATGAACAACCCCAACACCCCGTGTATGCTAAGTTACAGTTAAAATTACCTACCTTACTCGAATCCATGAATACATCAAGTTGCAATATAGAGTTCATGTCTATATCAAGTATTCATGTATTCATGGTTCGAGTCAAGTCATAGTCATGTATTCAGGTTTGATATTGAAGTTTGAATTTTTTAGGTATTCAGGTTCATGTTCATGTATTCATGTTAGACTTTGGATTCATATTTGAATTGTACGCTGATTTAAGTTTAGATTCGGGTTTAGACTCAGACTGAGTCAGAAACTTGTAATTGATTTAGATCCTAAAATAGGTTCGGGAGTTATCGGTAACTGCTGCACATGGACGACATGATTTGTGTCTTTTTCTAAGATAATTACCATTGATAACACCGTTAATTTTTCTACTTTAAACAAGCAAGCACGCACTTTCTCCGGCTCCCTGAGGCTCAAGAGAATTGATCCCGCTTAAACCTATATTTACTAAAGTCCTTAAATATTATTTTATATAACTCAAGGGGGTTTTATGAAAAATATTTTTAATATACTTTCAAAATAATCTCGAGAAGTTATTTATATTATTTAGGGTTTTCATGGATGTGAATTTTAATGATTTGAGCTATTTTAGTGATAATTACATAGCTTGGATAGTTCATGGTATTTTATTATAAAACTTGTCTTTTGTTGATATCTTGATGGTATTTTGGTGAAACTTGAAATTCTTTAATCTTTAAAAAAATGTAATTTTATGATATTTTGAAAATATATGAATTGGTAATATTTATATAATTATTAAAAATTAATTTTTTTATTTAAGTAGAAAAATACGTTTTTCTTAAAAACCGTTTTTAAAACCTTTCGAGACCGAATGCTCCGTGGGGAGGCCTGCATCTCGCTCTACTAGCCTAAGGATGTGCGATAATTCGCACCATCCAATAGCGGGTCCCCTAAAAAGGGCTGTAGAAGCATATTTGCAAAGGAATGTAAATACAATTTAAAAGAAATCCGGTTTTTATAGTAAATGGTATTCTTAATGTGTTCTTGTATTCATAACAAAAATTCATACAAGGGTATACTGTGCTATGGAACCATGTGTGTATGTGAGGGGTAGGTCGTTACCCCATGAAGTTTTCTGAAGGTATATTTAAGCAAAACAAATAAAGATGATATATACAAACTTCATGTTATTTTAATGTAAATGTTAAGTTAAAGTTATTTTGCATGATATTTGTGATTAAAAATTTGTTCTAAGCATTGGTTTTATGTTAACAAGCATGGTGTAGGAATATGAATGAAGAATATGTAAAAAAAGTAAACTTTTTAGGGTTTAAAAGATGTCGGAATTAACTCCACTTTCGACATATGTTTTGAAAAGTGATTTTCAAAGAATAAGAAGAGGGATTGGGAGGGACTTACAAGCTAGTTAGGTTAAGAGAAGGTAGAAGAAGAATGGGTTGTCGTCACGGCGTCGCGGAATTGCCAGAATTTGCTTCGATCCTCACCGGAACTTGATTGCTTGCTAACTCCTCTTCTACTCCATTTGTACTTGAGAAATTTTGAGAATTTTGGCTATAATTTTCAGAATGATAAAGTGTTAGGGCATGGGGTAGTATTTATAGTGTGGAAATAGGGTTTTGGAATTAAAAGGGTGAATTGAAATGTATTAAAATTTGGTTTAAAAGTGAAATTAAAAGTCTCTGTTTGATTGCAGAGCAATCAAACAGTGCAGAGGGGTTAGAGGTAGAGGAAGGGTCGTGTATGCAAAGCCCGGAGCTCATTGGCTCAAATCCAACCGCCGAGGCCGTTTTTTTTCTTGGTTGGGCCGGTCGAATGGGGGAGTTGGGGTAATGGATTCTTACCACGTGTGATGCTCAGTGTTAACTCCCTTTTGCACATGTTTGATTTTTTTGACATTTCATTTTTATGTGTTTTGCACGTGTAAAATTTTGGGCTTCCAAAAGTTAAAAAGAAAAAATCAGAAAAAATATAATGTGTCTGATAGGGTTCGAACACAAAGGCTACGTCACAGCAGTTCAAGGGCTTTACCAGTGAGCTAAAAGTTGTTTATTGCTGTTATTTAGCAAAAGTAACTTATAGCTCCAACTCAAGCTGTGAAACACTATTCTGTATATTAACAGAAGAATTTTTGTACTAAGATTTCAGAGTTGTTACAAGCTCGGGCTCAACCCAAAAGCCAAGCCAATTCGACAAAAGAAAAGAAGTTTCACACCAATGAAACAAAAGGTGATAGAGGAGGAAGTGGACCGGCTGCTCCCAGTCGACTTTGTTCCCTGATTAAAAATCAGGAATTACCTCAATGAGGTATCACGTGCTCACACGTGACCAATGGTCACGTGTTGACATGTGATAGTTAAAACAGAAATAAAAACAAACGGCTGAAGGAGGACCCAATTGGGGGTTACGTGCTCACACGTGACCAATGGTCACGTGTTGACACGTGATAGTTAAAACAGAAATAAAAACAAACGACTGAAGGAGGAACCAATTGGGTGCTCACACGTGACCAAGGGTCACGTGCTCACACGTGACCAAGGGTCACGTGCTAGCACGTGACAGGCTTTGAAAGCCTTATAAATTAATAGAATTAAATTCTAAAATTCTCTAAAATCTTTCCAAACGAAAAAGGATTGTGGGAAACCGTTGGATTAAAAATCCAAGGGTGATTAAAAATCACCAATTTATGAAAAGATTTTAGACAAGGAAAGATTTCCCTAAAATCTCACCAGAAATAACAAACAGAATATCATTGGATTTAAAATCCAACGGTGAATAAAATTCACTGTGTGATCTAAAGGATCATATTAATTATGAAAACAAACAAAATCTTTCAATGAAAGATTTACTAAAAAAATTGATTCTTTTCATTCTCCTATAAATAGGAGCTAAGAGAAGAGAAGAGATATAGAATTTTGGAATCTTGAAATTTCAGAGAGAAAAGAAAGGAGAATTTAATTCTCAACAAAGAAAACCCTAGGTGAGAAAAGAAAGGGGATCAAAACTTCAAAGAAGAGAATTTAATTCTCAAATCCAAGAGTTTAACTCTTCTGCAAAAAGAACTTAGTTTTTCCTCTGGTTGAAGATCTGCAGAAGCAATTCTTCCCATAAATTGAGAATTTAATTCTCATCGGGTTGAGATCCTGCCATGCAGATCCAAAATTTAGAGGGGGAATTAAGTTTAGAGAATTTAATTCTCCCAAAACAAAGTTAGGGTTTAACCCAATATGAGAATTTAATTCTCCCAAATTACAGGAATTCAATTCCTTCAAGATAAAACTAGGGTTTAACCCTATCTAAGAATTTAATTCTGCAAAAATTATAGGAATTTAATTCCTTCAAGATGGACAGAACTAGGGTTTAACCCTAATTAAGAATTTAATTCTTTCAAACTCACAGGAATTTAATTCCTCTAAAAAGAAATTAGGGTTTAACCCTATATAAGAATTTAATTCTTCACAACATGAATTTAATTCCTCCAAAATCATGATTAGGGTTTAACCCTATAAAAGAATCCAATTCTTAAAAATAAAGAGACTTGAAAGATCTCTGTGCATGAAAAGAACTAAGGTCACGTGTCCCCATGTGACCCCTGAAAAGATCCCCAAAAATGAAAAGAAAAAGTTCTGAGGCAACGTCTCACGTGCTCCCACATGACTTATAAAACGCAGAAAGAAAAAGCGAAGGAAAGCAAAGCTTTGGGCGCTCTAACGTGTCTCCACATGTCCCTTTAGTAAATACTTTGATGATCAGTGCATAAATCCCCATCACGTGCCAACACGTGATGCTAAAAATAAAGTATAAAAAAAAGTGTTAAACACTTATTTGAAAAGCGAAGTAAAAGGGATCTGGTCCCACCTCTGGGCGCCCACATGTGGCCCCACGTGACCCATTCCTATATAGTGTTTAAACACTAATTTCAAAGACTTATTTCCAGTGTTTAACACTGTCATTTTCTAGTGTTTAACACTAATTCAAGAGCTTTATTTCCAGTGTTTAACACTGAGTGTTTTCTAAGTGTTTAACACTAAATTGAGAATTATATTCTTAGTGTTTAACACTGATTGTCTTTTAGTGTTCAACACTAATTTGAGGAATCTATTTCCAGTGTTTAACACTGTTTTTCTCTAGTGTTTAACACCACTTTTAGCCAAATTGGCTAATTTTCCAGAGGCAAGAGTCTTCCCTTCAACTGAATCTCAAAATTGAGAAAAATTCAGAGCTATAATGTCCACTGCTTAATCGAAGATAAAAAATGCCGCCAAAGCCCTCAAACTCTTGTTTAGCATTGCTAAATAATGTGGGCTGAGACCAGACAAGTGTTTAATGGTCCAACAGAAGGCCAACACTTCAAACTTAATTGGACTTAGCCAAGTTGGCCATAAGTCCTCAATTCAGACTCAACTGAGCCAATGTGCTCATAATATAATTAATTGATCTTAGTTCCAAATCGGGCTACAGATCATTTAATCCATCTTGGTTCAAGGGTACATCTCTTCACTCTTTTGATATTTGTCGTTGTAATTCCTCAATATCTTCAAAGAGGTGACGGGTCCCGACAACCACACATTTCATAGACTATGACGTCTCTAAACTACGGACTGTGAGGTCCTTAAACTCATGGACTATGATGTCCTTAACCTTGACCATGATGTCATAAAACTAACATTGGACCGTGGGGTCCTTAAACCCATGGACTATGATGTCTTTAACCTTGACCGTGATATATTAAAACTAACATTGGACTGTGGGGTCCTTAAACCCACGGACTATGATGTCCTTAACCTTGACCGTGATGTCTTAAAACTAACATTAGACTGTGGGGTTCTTAAATCCACGGACTATGATGTCCTTAAGCTTGACCGTGATGTCTTAAAACTAACATTGGACTGTGGGGTCCTTAAACCCACGGACTATGATGTCCTTAACCTTGACCGTGATGTCTTAAAACTAACATTGGACTGTGGGGTCCTTAAACCCACGGACTATGATGTCCTTAACCTCGACCGCGAGGTCTTTAAACTAACAGTAGACCGAGATGTCCTTAAACTAACAACGGACCGTAATGTCCTTAAACTAATTATCGACCGCAATGTCATTAAACTAAACAATAGAGCCCATTTGCTCTCTTGTTGGATCTAAACGATCTTGTTAAGTTGATCTTAGTCTAAAATTAGACTAACGTATCCTTAACAAACGTTTAAGTCGATCGTAGTCTCAAATAAGGCTAACGTATCCTTAAACCCAACCCTCCAAACCCAAATCTAAGAAAAGATACGAATTTGGACTAGTTCACGCCATACGGGTGACAACACAAATTAGTCTCCGTATACAATCCACGGACAATCAAGCACAAAACAAACACCCACGACACGAAGTCACCATCTGGAGAATGAGAAAGTGGTTACCGCGATGCGGTAGCATAATTAACAGCAGGGGCTTGTTTACCCCAATCAGAGCAAAGCTCTGTTCAAATTCCAAGGCGGGAAATGAAGCAACGCTTTTGATTCCTCCAATCAGAGCAAAGCTCTACCCTGAAAATTTAAAATTTAATAAATGAAGCAACGCTTCATATCCCCTGCGCTGTGTGGAGAGCGCCACGTGTCAAAATCAGGCACGCCAGCGCAGGGAGCGCAGCGCCCAAGGCAGTGCGCCCAATTAGAGCAAGGCTCTATTTAAAACAAAAATTAAAGGAAGCAACGCTTCAGTTGCGCTATTCTTACGCTTCAGTGCGCCCAAAATATTGCATTCTATACCGCTCATTCTTACGCTCGTTTGTTTATAGCCAGGTGCTTTTTATCAGTGTTTGCTACATAATTGCAGGATACTGGTCTCAGCTCTAAACGGTGAATATCATGGAAAAGTACGACAAATTCTGGATTACTGCAAACAACAGATAAAACACGGGTCTCTGCTCTCTATCCGTGTGTTGCCACATACCAGTTTAAGGGACAAGATGGCAAATCGATTGTCATGTCATGCACAAAGCTCAATGTCAACACAAGATCCAAGAAATCTACGCGGAGCTCGAGGAAATCATGGCAAAAGATCCACATCACATCACCTTTTGATCTACTAAAATTCTGGAAGAAATGTGAAGAGATTCTGAGAAAAGTCATATACCACATAGCAGACAACTACAAACCAGGGACCCCGACCAAATTTCACTGCCCAATTCTCTCTTATGGCCGTGGAACCGCGGCCTAAGCATGCTTAGGCCGTGGAACCGCGGCCGTATAGTGTCTACAGGTGGTCAATTTTCACGGGTAGTTTGGGTACATCATTTTATGCCAGATTCTTACCCTAGGGTTTCTGTAAGCAGCCTATAAATACTCCAGAACTGAGCCAAGCCAAGGGTCAATTTCTTTGTTCCTCTTTTTGTTAGGATTTAGTCTTTTTCTTCTTCTTCTTCATTCTTTTCTCCATGAAAATTGTAGTGAGAGCTTTTTGAGTGGAAGATCAATGAAGATGAGGGTTTTTGTATCATTCTCTTTGGTTTAACTTCCCCTTGAGATTTTTGCTTTCTCTTGATATTTCAACCTCTTCATTGAGCTTGAAAGGTTAAGGGTTAGTTATTGATCTCAAAGGTCGTATTTTCTTATGGAATTAGTTCTTCACTTCACATTAGTTCTTTACCCTTCTCTTGATCTTGCAACCTCTTGATTGAGCTTGCAAGTTTAAGGGTTGGCTATTGATCTCATGCTTGTCTTGAGTTCTATGTTCTTGTAATTACTTTCTTGCTTATTTCTTTGTTGCTTTTTATTACTTGCTTTACATTAATGCTTTACTTACTTGGAATTTAATTCCATGCACTTTAATTACTTGTTTGTAATCTTTTCTTTTCTTTGTTCTTTTCTTTTTGTTCTCTCTTTTTGGTTCGTTTTTGTGAATGGTTGTAATTATCATTGTTAAGAATAAATACGGTATTGTAAGTTAAGATTTTCTTTTCTCATTTTTCTTTTCCCGTTATTTTCCATTGAACTCCGCCCAAACCATACGCAAGCGCTCCGTTAGGCATCCTACCCTAATAAGGTAACGGTGATTCCTAACCGCGACCGTTACGTTCGGTTTGGCCGGAGGCGAAAGCAAGAGACAAGAACGGAAGGACAAGGGGAAATAAGCCGTATTCCACGAATACCGCGCTTAAATCCCCCTAATCCACGTTGTTGCCGATTGTTCTAGCTTCAATTGGTCAAGACTCGGCTCAAAGGATTTGAGTACGGATTTCTTTAGCTTACAATCTCGTATCTTTTTCTTAACAACTTTATACTTGCAAATAAAACACATAGGTTAGTTTGAACAAACACATACAAATTCTTTATTGACTCGTCTAAGACAAGAAAGGACATACAACCATCTCCCTGTGGATCGACCTGTGCTTAACCGGTTAGCTGCATAGCAACACCGTCTTGATTGCGGTTAACTTTATTTCTTCAAATCAAATGGCGCCGTTGCCGGGGAGACGGTAGCGTATTTTCTTTCTTGTTATTCGGGTTAACATTCTTTTTGTATATATTTATAAAAAAAATCTTTTTTTTTTGATAATTTTTGTGAGCAAGTCTGCAGATTTTTGCAGATTTGCAAACGGCGATTGTGGGAGCAAAGTGTGCATTCAAGGCTAAGGTGATTGCAAAGTACAGTGCCAAAGATCCGGGTAGTTTGACCCGCGCAAGCCAACTTTTCAAGCTTATCGGATTTGATTCAACGGGGGTTTCCTAACCCAAAAACGTAACGGTACCTACTTTACTAACACCTTCTTCTCAAATCCGACGCATCCAATATACTATTCTTTGCAGGTTTCTTTGCAAAGTCGCTAGCAAACGCTAAAAATTGACTAACCCATATTTGTTGCAGTGCCGTGCTTAAATTAAAAAACGATTGTTTGATTTTTTATAGAATTTTTATTGAATTGCGCATTGCATACATTAATACGGACTTAAGGGCAAGCGAACCCACAACATACGGTAAAGGATTTCATCACCTTTTCCGTGGCCCACAAATCACGAACTTGAGCATAACGTTTACCCGCACAAAATTTAAAAGAAACTAGATTTTAAGCCTTAAGGACTTCGCGCTCACTAGGAGAAGTTAACTGTGTTTAGAACCTCGCTTAATGATATATTGTTTACGGGGTGTCTAGGAAAGTGTTAACGGCGAAACCGCCAAAAGAGAAAAGCTTATTTAATTAAGGAACTTCGCGAAAGCGTTGGAAAACTTCCCCTTAACTCTGCACTTACCTAGCCTCGTGATCAGTGTATCCTGAGCCCGTTTCTCGACACAGTTTTACTTCGACAATCAAGTTCTGGAGTAGGTCTAGTTGACCTAGGTGAACCCTAGAACGATTAGGTGGTGGTATTTCTGCGTCGTGATTGTTTTTTGGTCCAGATTCTTTTTTTTTGTGTATATTTCATTCTTTTGTTTATAGCTAACTAAAAAAAAAATATAAAAAAAAATCCACATTCTTTTTCCTTCCTTTTCACTTCCTTTCTTTCTTTCTCTCTTCATATCATGGGTACCCCACCTCGAAAAACTCTTGCCGAACTTTGGTACCCACAACCAGACATAACTTCCTACGGTTCTTGCTTTGGCCGAACTTCGAACGATCCATCCATGCCCAAAATTTCATTAAGAGATCGGATAGACGCGTCTAGGACAAACACTTGCCCTCCGCAATCTACTTTGTATCAACCTTTTCAACTTCCCCCACCCTCTTATGTTGATAACCCTTTTGCAAGTCGTCCTTTGTCCATCGCAAAACATATTGAACAATCTCCTAGCCGATCTTTCACTCCTGTCACCACTTCAAATTCTTGGGATCAACAATTTCATTCACCTTCTTATCCAACTGTTGATCCTGCCCCTGTCCAACCATTCAATTTCTACCAGTCCTACCCAACCTTTGCAACTTTCCTAGACATTGCTTCTCCACAGCCTTTTGGGAGTTTTCAGTATCCAAACAACTTTGAATCTTTTACTGAAACCCCTTCACAACCCATGTCTAGTCTGGAACAGTCGTTGGAAGACTTTAGATTAGCGTCAAGCCAACAGATGATGGATTTGAATGCGTCCATGAACGCTCTCATACAACCTACTGACCCGGTAGCTAGTTTCCAACTAGCTCCACATTTCCCAATGTATGATTAGGCGGCAGGACAGGCTGTGAATTTGAGTAGAGAGAGTGAGATGTACCCCCTTCCAAATCAAACCTATCCATCCCAAATTGAATCCCACAACTCTTGTTTTGAAAGTCTATCGAGTGTCACACATGATTTATCAATTGAAGATAGAATGATTAATGAGTTGTGCAACTTTGTGGTGTTTGATTTGCCCGATTATGAAGGGTCCCTTCCAAGTGAAACCAACCCCAATCCTTTTGACCTCTACACCTCCACTCTAGAACCCGAATCGATTGAAATCCATGCTTTTGACGAAGTGTCTGAGAAAATTGACTTTCACTTGATTGAGGATATTGACGCTGGGAATATTTTGGATGATGAACCCATAGATTTGGCTGAGTTTTTCTCTTCAAATCATCATCCCGAGTCATTAAATATTTTTCCCGAACCCCATATGCGTCTGGATTTTGAAGAGAAGTGCATGGATGTGCTAAATTTTGAGGAGAATATTGAGGATAGTTTTGAGGATGAACCAGTTTTAATTGATGAGTCGGATTTTCCAATTCATCCTGTTCCTTTCACTGACTATGTACACCCTCCCGAACCCTTAACCGGTACCCTTCCTCAACCACTTCCCTCCATCCTTTCCATCGTTCCGACCTTGCAAGAAACCGTATCATTTTCACTTCCTGTGTCTGGTTTACCAAGTTCGGCGTACCCATGGTTTCTCACGAATCTTGAGGGATTTGACCCCATTTCTCGACGGGTTAATAGATTAGCACAATCACTTTTTACACATCGGTCATCATAAATTGTGCTAATTTATTCGCTCTATTTTCACCCTCAAGTTCGTACTCCATTTCTTTCTCCCTACCGCCATTCTTCTTCTCATATACCGAGACCGTATTCCGTTTCTATCTCATTACGGTCTCGCGTATTCTCCATTTCTTTCCTCTTCACCTACTTTCACCAACCACTGCTTTATAGAGATAAAATCTTTGAATGGTTGGTGCTCACTTTTGGCCTGTGTAAGGCCTTGTATAGATTGATACTGGTCTTTCCCCCCTAATCGTGAACTTCAACGCTTAACAGTGGAAACACCGTTTTACTTAAGTTTGGGGGGGACTCCTTTTTTGTATATATTTTTTGTTTTCCTTTTTTGTTTTGTATATAATTTGTTTCTAGGGAGCGCCGACAATTTTGACCCTCTTGGTGTAGCCTGACAGTGAGGGCACTGTCAAGTTTAAGTTTGGGGGTTTGCTCGGTAAGTTTTCTTCCTTTGCATTCATTTGTATATTTTGCATTTGGATACCTTATTAAAAACCCACAAAAATTGAAAATTTTCCAAAAAAATATAAAAACTTTGTCGTTAAGTTCGCTAATAGGGTAACTTAGATTTTTATTCTGAAAGTTTAGTTGATATATTAGAAATAACTAAATTCTAGGCTTAGGAATTGAAAACCCTAAAAATAACCCTCATTCTGTCTAACTTTGGTAAGTATACGTCCTTACAATTTTTGAGTTCAGTTCTTGAGTTAAGTCAAGATGAGGGGAAAGTATTGAAGCTTTACTGAAGGATAAGTCTGAAAAATAGTTTCTTTTCTTGAGTTCAAATTTAGAAAGTATATACCCTACAACTGCACTTACACGTACCTTGAAACTTGGGATAGTAGAGAATACCTAGAAATACTCTTACCTGAAAGCTCAGTATGAAAGAAAAAACGGTATTTAAAGCTAAACACCAAAAGAGCATTATTGAAAAATATATCCGGTCTTGAAAAAGAAAAAGAGAAAGAAAAAGAAAAAGAAAAAGAAAAAAGAAAAAAAAATAGAATAAAGTTAAGACATGAAAACTGCTATTTACGCTTTAAAGTTCACATATTCAGTAATCGGTCGTTAGTGCCTCAAGAAGCATTAATAGTCGCATGAAAGATGTGTGAGCAAATCCGTCCACCCTTAATGAAAAGAAGTAGTATTAGGTATTAGGGTAAGGGTATTATAGCTTGAATTGAATTCTTAAGTGTAGGGGTGCAAATACACACACACGTAGGGGTATACAATCGATGTTTGGATAAAAGATAGAAATAAAGAATAAGACTTATGTTTTCTGTAAAGTTGATAAAAATCCCTGATTTGAGGCTGCGCTTTAGAAGGAAGACTCAGGAGATACCAATATCTTTCTAAACTTTTTTGGAACGTATATGATCTAAGGTTAAATAGATAGGAGGTGTGAAAAATAAGGGTTGGATATTTCTAACTTAGGATGATAAAGTTTCTAACGTAAATACTAAACTGTAGGAGAAGAATCGATGTTAACTTATGACACTAGCTTGACGGGATTTTGTGGGTGTAATCCGCTGAAAACCCTCAGGAGACAACACTCCTCCTACTAGGGACACCTAGAGGTTTAACGGCTTGTTGCACGCGCTCAGTGCAATCGCGTTCCCTGCGAAAGTGCGGTTAGGATTTTATTTTTGTGAATAATTGGTTTTGCTCGGGACGAGCAAAAGTTAAGTTTGGGGGTATTTGTTTATACCAGAATATTGCATTCTATACCGCCCATTCTTACGCTCGTTTGTTTATAGTCAGGTGCTTTTTATCAGTGTTTGCTACATAATTGCAGGATACTGGTCTCAGCTCTAAACAGTGAATATTATGGAAAAGTACGACAAATTCTGGATTACTGCCAACAACAGATAAAACACGGGTCTCTGCTCTCTATCCGTGTGTTGCCACATACCAGTTTAAGGGACAAGATGGCAAATCGATTGTCATGTCATGCACAAAGCTCAATGTCAACACAAGATCCAAGAAATCTACGCGGAGCTCGAGGAAATCATGGCAAAAGATCCACATCACATCACCTTTTGATCTACTAAAATTCTGGAAGAAATGTGAAGAGATTCTGAGAAAAGTCATATACCACATAGCAGACAACTACAAACCAGGGACCCCGACCAAATTTCACTTCCCAATTCCCTCTTATGGCCGCGGAACCGCGGCCTAAGCATGCTTAGGCCGCGGAACCGCGGCCGTATAGTGTCTACAGGTGGTCAATTTTCAGGGGTAGTTTGGGTACTTCATTTTATGCCAGATTCTTACCCTAGGGTTTCTGTAAGCAGCCTATAAATACTCCAGAACTGAGCCAAGCCAAGGGTCAATTTCTTTGTTCCTCTTTTTGTTAGGATTTAGTCTTTTTCTTCTTCTTCTTCTTCATTCTTTTCTCCATGAAAATTGTAGTGAGAGCTTTTTGAGTGGAAGATCAATGAAGATGAGGGTTTTTGTATCATTCTCTTTGGTTTAACTTCCCCTTGAGATTTTTGCTTTCTCTTGATCTTTCAACCTCTTCATTGAGCTTGAAAGGTTAAGGGTTAGTTATTGATCTCAAAGGTCGTATTTTCTTATGGAATTAGTTCTTCACTTCACATGAGTTCTTTACCCTTCTCTTGATCTTGCAATCTCTTGATTGAGCTTGCAAGTTTAAGGGTTGGCTATTGATCCCATGCTTGTCTTGAGTTCTATGTTCTTGTAATTACTTTCTTGCTTATTTCTTTCTTGCTTTTTATTACTTGCTTTACATTAATGCTTTACTTACTTGCAATTTAATTCCATGCACTTTAATTACTTGTTTGTAATCTTTTCTTTTCTTTGTTCTTTTCTTTTTGTTCTCTCTTTTTGGTTCGTTTTTGTGAATGGTTGTAATTATCATTGTTAAGAATAAATACGGTATTGTAAGTTAAGATTTTCTTTTCTCATTTTCCTTTCTCATTTTCCTTTTCCCGTTATTTTCCATTGAACTCCGCTCAAACCATACGCAAGCGCTCCGTTAGGAACCCTACCCTAACAAGGTAACGGTGATTCCTAACCGCGACCGGTTACGTTCGGTTTGGCCGGAGGCGAAAGCAAAAGACAAGAACGGAAGGACAAGGGGAAATAAGCCGTATTCCACGAATACCGCGCTTAAATCCCCTAATCCACGTTGTTGCCGATTGTTCTAGCTTCAATTGGTCAAGACTCAGCTCAAAGGATTTGAGTACGGATTTCTTTAGCTTACAATCTCGTATCTTTTTCTTAACAACTTTATACTTGCAAATAAAACACATAGGTTAGTTTGAACAAACACATACAAATTCTTTATTGACTCGTCTAAGACAAGCAAGGACATACAATCATCTCCCTATGGATTGACCCGTGCTCAACCGGCTAGCTGCATAGCGACACCGTCTTGATTGCGGTTAACTTTATTTCTTCAAATCAACTGCCCGCTACTGAAACAGGGGGGTCAAGACAGCTATCTATGAAATCAACTGCCAACAATAAAAAGACGGCTGTATATTTTATCCATACGGTCTATATGGCGGGCGGGCGCCCCAGCGACAACTTTCGCAGCAAAAGCAAGGATGGGGCCACGACATCCCAAGCCCAATCTGGCTTGAATGTGGTCGCCGCTGCCCAAGAACAGCCACCTCCGCTGGATGAAGAAAACCCTCTCGATGAGGATGATAGGCAGAAAGACCCCTCGGTCCAGGCAGAGTCAAGGTCGGACAGCGAGGAAGAGGCAACTTTCCGCCCCAGGACCGCAGAGCAAGAGCTGCTTCAAGAGCTTCGAAAACAGCTCAGGAGCAAAGACAAAGAGATGGCCAAGCTCTATTCGAAGATTGACGACTTAACGAACGTTGTGATGCAGCTTACGGCTCAAATTGCTCAAGCGCCTCCCAATCAAGCACAAGTCGCTACTCATCAGCCGGGTGATGACAATCCGAAGCAGCCAATGCCTGTTCCTTTGGGTCCAAGACCGGTCAAGCCGCACGAAAGCCGGCCACATTCCGCTTCCGGGGACGCCTTGGCCCAAGATAGCACTATCCCACTAACACAAGATCGGATAATGGATTTGGTCACCAGCAAAGTTAAAACATTAGTGGCCGAAGCTGAAGCTCAGAAAGAAATTAGCAGTAGTGGGCGGCCGTATCCCGCACACTACGATTTGATCGAGTTCCCAAGCAGCTATGTCATTCCTAAGTTCGGAAGATTTGATGGAACGGGGAATGCAAATCAGCACGTCGCCCACTTCAAAGCATCGTGCGGAAATACAGGGGGCAATGACGCGCTCCTTCTTCGTCAGTTTGTCAATAGCCTGACCGGTGTCGCCTTCGACTGGTATGCGAGCATACCGGACGGGTCCGTCGTTACCTTTGCCCAAATGGAGTCCCTATTTCGGCAAAGGTTCATGAGTGTCAGTGATAAAATCTCCATTGCCGACCTTGTGAGGACCAAGCCGGGGAAGAATGAAAGCAACACCGATTTTATCGCTCGATGGCGTAATCTCACAGTCAAGTGCGAACCGCTGCTGGAGCAGGACCAGTCCGTCAGCCTTCTCATTGGGAACCTCAGCAATTGGATGGTCCCATTCTTGTGTACGGCGGGCCTCAAGACATTTTAGGAGCTAACCAAGAAAGTCCAAATGCTGGAACACTCGAAGCAAGAGTCCCCGTCGGATTCTCAGAGAGACAAAACTTGGAAAAGCAAGCGAGACGACAACCGTAGAAGCGGGAGTTCCAGCAGTACCAATGTCTTCAATGCGTCCGACAATGAAGAAAAGCGAAGGGCGGGCGAATCCAAAACTAACCGGTCTCGAAAGCCATTGCTGGGAGGAGATGAGCCTTCCCTAGAGGAGAAAAAGAACAAGGTTTACTCTTTCAGAAGGGACAAGGTCCGCAAGATATTTAAAGATGCCTTGAACAACGGCCTACAATTGCCGGAGTCGAAAAGACCCCAAGAAGCAAAAATGATCGACAATCCTCTGTATTGCCCGTACCACCGAGTAGTGAGCCATGCGATCGAGGATTGCTATATCTTCAAAGACTGGGTCGAGAAGCAGTACAAGGCTGGAGAGATCGAGCTGTCCAAAAGCATGTTGGTGAACAATCAAATTGCGACCGCCAACTTTATACAGACAGAAGTTGAAGCCTTCTGGGAGCAGACAGCTGAACCCGCTGCCCTGACAAACGAAACTGACTCATCGCGGCCTCCGTGGAGTACGCACATATCTAATAAGACGAAGAAGATGCTAAAACTGCTTCAGAAAGAGCCCAGGATGGAATGGGAAGGACAGAAGAAGCCTACCAATCCAGCTGCCAATGCGGCTCCTTCAGGCTCAAAATCCAAGAAGCTTAAGAAGAAGAAAAGTGCAGCTCGGCGCAAAAAAGAGTTTGCAGGGAGATCGACCATTCAAAAATATATCGATTTCCTCGAAGAATATGAACAAAAGGAAAGAACATTGATTCAATTGAAGGAGTTCTTTCCTGTACAAGCGGCTGAAATTCTGGAGGAGTTAGAAGAAGACTCCAATGAAGAGATCCCAGTAGTGACTTGCTACGCCATCCATCTTGGCAGTGACTCGGAAGAGGAGCTCTGTTTTCCCGAAGAGGACGAGGAGCTCGCCACAACGGCCAATCAAATCCAGCTTAGAAGCGGCAGGGCTCTACCGCCAAATCAGGGCAACGCCCCAAAAGGGAAGGAAAAACAAGTCGCTAATGAAGAAGATGGCAGAGAACCGACAGATGAAAACATAAGTCCTTCCTCGGTGGACTATAATGTCTTGGCACATCTCCGGAAGCTTCCGTCTCTCCTGAGCATCTACGACGCCTTGGTCCTATCTAAGGAGCTTAGAGATGTTTCCATTCACGCTCTACAAAACCCCGAGCGGTATCAGGCTCATTTTGCGAAAATTAATATGAAAGAAGCCCAGCACGCTCTGCATGCCGCCGCAGTCACATTTAAGGATGAAGACTTGCTACTAGGAACGGCTGAGCATAATCGTCCGCTTTACGTGACCGGGTACAGCGACGGAGATCGAATTAATCGCATATTGATTGATCCGGGGTCCTCAGTGAACATCATGAACTTGCGAACTCTAAAGAGTTTGTCAATGGATGTCCAACACCTGTCAAGGGAAAGGATTGTCATTCAAGGCTTCAACCAAAATTGCCAGCAAGTTCTGGGGTCCATAGCTCTGCCAATCAAATTCGGGGATCTGCAAACTGAAGCTAAGATATACGTGATCGATGCCGACACGTCTTATAAGATTCTCTTGGGGCGTCCGTGGCTCCACGATTACGGCATCATTCCGTCAACTCTCCATCAATGCATGAAGTATACTAAAAATGGCGAAGAAAGACGCATTGACGGAGACATCCAGCCGTTCGGTGTGCATGAAGTCCGCTATGAAGATTCTCGGTACTTTATGAATCACCAAAATGCTAAGCCACAACTGACTGAGGATAGACCGGCCCCAAGACTCAAAAGCAAATCTGCGCCGGCTGTTACTTTCAAAAGCAAAAACGCCCAAGTACGCCCGCATTTCGGTAGCGACACAGATGAGTCCGACACTGGAAGCCCGTCCTTCCGAAAAACTCACCCTCGTTTCAGCAGCAATACGAACGAATCTGTTACTGAAGGCCCATCTAGCAGCAAAGTCCGCCCTCATCTTGGTAGCGACACTGAAGAGTCGGAGGAAGAGGACCCGCCGTGCAACAGCAATGCAGATTGGACCCCTATGCAACAAGCGAAACTACGAGAGACCTTTGAAGTTGTAGAAGGGTCCCTAGCCGTCACAAGGGTACCAGAGCAGATGTGCAAAGAGCTCGATGTGTTATCAGTCTCCACCGTGGACCAGCTGAAAACTTTCTACGTTCCCGGGAGGAAAAGTGGACAGAAGGGCATCCTGTTTTATGGGTCAAACCCCGTTGTGCACTCGAACGATCTTTCTGTCGCGTGCCTTCCCTATGAGAGAAGCATAAGAGCCGTCCTCAATCCCAGATACTATGCGCCCAAGATGCGGGAATACATTAAAAAGTGCGGGTGCCGGTTATATCAAATGGAGTCCGAAGAAAAGTTTTACGAAGGGCTATGGTATCCACCCCAGGTCCGAACACTCATCGATGGACGAATTCCAGAAAGACGGGGAATAGGTTACATTCAACCTGATTCCAGAGCGTGCTACATGATCCATGTTGGTGAAGCTGGCGAAAGATCAAATGATGATGATGAGATAGCCGAGCCAGAAGAAGCTCCTCAAGAGCTTGAAGATAGCGGACAAGCAACCTTTGACGAGCTAACCGAGATTGACTTAGGAACACCCGATAATCCAAGGCCGACCTACATCAGCTCGCTCTTGTCAGAGGAAATGAAAGCGCAGATAATTGCCCTGCTGCATGAGTTCGTCGACTGCTTCGCATGGACATACAAAGAAATGCCTGGCCTGTCCCCTGAAGTGGCCGTACATAAGTTGGCTATATCTCCTGATGCTAAGCCAGTCAAATAAGCTCCTCGAAGAATGTGAAGGGAACTAGAAGAAAAGGTCATCGAGGAAACTAAGAAGCTCATCGATGCCGGCTTCATCAGGGAAGAGAAATATACGGACTGGATCGCATGCATAGTCCCAATGAAGAAGAAAAATGGGCAGATCCGAGTTTGTGTCGATTTCAGGGACCTCAACAAGGCATGTCCTAAAGACGACTTCCCGCTACCGGTCATGGAAATGATGGTCGATGACACCTCAAATTACGAGCTGTTCACCTTTATGGATGGCTCGTCTGGATATAATCAGATCAAGATGTCGCCTGAGGATGAAAAGCAAACAGCATTTCGAACCCCGATCGGAATATATTGTTACAAGGTAATGCCATTCGGACTGAAGAACACAGGTGCTACATATCAAAGGGCAATGACTAATATCTTTGATGACCTAATCCATAAAGTCGTCGAATGCTATGTTGACGATCTGATCATCAAGATTAAAGCCAAGGCCGATCATATCCAAGATCTTAGGACCGTTCTCACCAGACTGAGGGAATATGACCTAAAGATGAATCCTCTGAAATGCACTTTTGGCGTGTCGTCGGGAAAATTCCTGGGCTTCATAGTCCGACATCGAGGGATCGAAGTTGACCCATCAAAGATAAAGCCCATCATGGAGATGCCCCCTCCGAAGAGTCTGACACAGCTAAGATCTTTTCAAGGCAAGCTCGCGTATATACGGAGGTTTATCTCAAATTTATCGGGAAGATGTAGGCCCTTCTCAAAGCTCATGAAGAAAGGAGCTCCTTTTATCTGGGATGCCGAATGTCAAGCAGCATTCAAAAGCATCAAACAATACTTGTTGCATCCTCCAGTGCTGGCCGCTCCCATTCCAAATAAACCGCTGATTCTCTACATTGCTGCGCTAGATGAGTCACTCGGTGCACTCTTTGCCCAGAATAACGAGGAGGGAAAGGAACATGCCCTCTACTACCTTAGTCGAACTCTAGTCGGGGCGGAACACAACTATTCCCCAATCGAAAAGCAATGCCTGGCTCTGATATTTGCTGTGAAGAAGCTGAGGCACTATCTGCTGGCTCACCGGGTTATGCTAATCTCCAAGGTCGACCCGCTCAAACACTTGATGACTAGAGCAAGCCTAGCCGGCAGAATGGCAAGATGGGCCGTCATGCTACTTGAGTTTGACATAGTATATACTCCTCAAAAAGCAGTAAAAGGTCAAGCTCTTGCAGACTTTCTCGCTGCTCATCCTATACCAGAGGGGTCACCACTCAATTGCGAGTTGCCCGACGAACAAGTGCTGCACCTAGAGAATGATGAGCCATGTTGGGAGCTCTATTTCAATGGGGCCTCATCAATAAGAAGCTCCGGCCGATCAAGCATCCCGGAGGTAAAAGCGGGGATAGGATTGGTGTTCATCATGCCATCAATGGGAACCCTACGGCGTTCTTTCGCTCTCACCGAGCCTCGGACAAACAATGAAGCTGAGTATGAAGCCCTGATAGCTGGTTTGGAGCTCGCCATAGAAATGGAAATCCTTCGGCTACGGGTTTACGGTGACTCCCAGCTTGTTGTCAACCAAGTAAGCGACGACTATAAGATATACAAACCCGAGTTAGCTCGGTACAGAGGCTGAGCGGTGGAACTCATGA
Organism: Agapanthus africanus; assembly: GCA_030015575.1. Taxonomy (NCBI): domain Eukaryota; kingdom Viridiplantae; phylum Streptophyta; class Magnoliopsida; order Asparagales; family Amaryllidaceae; genus Agapanthus; species Agapanthus africanus. The sequence continues at coordinate 753,179,471 of CM057339.1, forward strand.
AACGGTTCACTCACATTGAACTAATGAGAATCCCCAGAGCATTGAACGGAAAAGCCGACATACTTGCTCGCCTAGCCAAGGAGCTGGCTGATCCTGACATGGACGAAATTCTGATCACAGTTAGGAGCCGACAAATTCTACCCTCATTCTCTCTACGAGAAGAGGAAAGCACGGAACAGAAGAGCGGTCCTGCCGAAGAAGCTTCGATCATCCAAGACGAGTCCGATTGGAGAGAACCCTTCATAGAGTACTTCCGATACGACAAGCTGCCCGAAGAAAAATCTGCGAGGATTCAGTTGAAGAAAAGAGCTCTCCGATACGTGTTTGTAAATAACACGTTATACCGCAGGTCATATGACCAACTCTGGCTCAGGTGTCTGTCATTGGCCGAAGCCCAAAAGGTCATGAAAGATGTTCACTCGGGCGTTTGCGGTGCTCACCAATCTGGCCCCAAGATGCGACTTCAAATCAAACGGCTTGAGTATTACTGGCCCACCATGATACGGGATTGCGGAGAGCATGCAAAGAAATGTCAGATCTGCCAAATCCATGGTGATTTCATTCACAAGCATCCCAATCCGTTGCATCCAACGGTGGCGTCGTGGCCCTTTGAAGTCTGGGGCACCGACATTGTTGGCCCAATTGATCCTCCATCATCCAAAGGCCACCAGTTCATATTGGCCACGACAGACTACTTTTCCAGGTGGGCTGAAGCTGTCCCGCTAAAAGAAGTCAAGACAAAAGATATTCTGACATTCTTCCAGTATAATATTCTATACCGTTTCGGTACACCAAGAAGAATCATTTCCGACAATGGGCCTTCTTTCAAGAGCTTCAATGTCTCAAGGTTCGCTACTCAGCACAAGATAGACTGGAGATATTCCTCCATCTATAATCCAAGAGCCAATGGGCTAGCCGAAGCCTTCAATAAGACTCTATGCAAGCTCCTGAGGAAAAATGCTTCAGCCAACAAGAGAGACTGGAATCTCAAGCTTCATGAGGCGTTGTGGGCATATCGTACCACGCACCGTACTCCAACTCAGTCCACTCCATACTCATTGCTCTTTGGAGTGGAGGCGATCCTCCCCCTCGAAATCGAGGTTCCAAGTTTAAGAATGGCCATCCAACATGAGTTGACGGAGGAGGAAAACGTGTTCCTTCGACTTGAAGAACTCGATGCCCTCGAAGAAAAGAGGCTCGCAGTGCAGCAAAGTCTGGAGCTATACCGAGCCCAAATGTCACGGGCCTATGACAAGATAACTCGTCTCCACGCTTTCAAGAAAGGTGAATTGGTGTTGGTCCTCAAAAGACCGATCATCCCCAATCGACATGCTAAGGGAAAATTTGAGCCAAACTGGGAAGGGCCATACGTCATTGAGAAAGTGTTCGACGGAGGATCCTACCAACTAATAAGTGCCGAGGGAGAAAGGCCCATGCCACCCATCAATGGCCGATATCTCAAGAAATACTACACGTGAATGCTCCAAGTCGCAGGCGAATTGAGCACATCAGCCCTACGGTCTGGATCATACACCCTGCAAAACCGTATACAATCCACGGGCATAAATGACCCCTATCTCTCTCAAATCCTGCCGGTGAGACTACTTTTAAAGCCCCACCAGCGACAAAAAAAGAGAGAAAAAGAAAAATAAATAAATAAAAGAAAAAATAAATAAATAAAATAAACGGTATGTCCACAAGCAAAACAGGCACGGATGAAAACCCGAAAGGGCTCCGTGAGTAAAAACAGCAGGACTACCGGCGAGTTTGTGAAAACCCGAAAGGGCGCAAATTCGTAAAAAGAGATGAATACACTCGCAAAGTCCTCTCGACCTTGTGAGGAGAAAACCCCTTCGTGAGATCCTTACGACTCACAAAGGAGCAACACACTTAGGAATCCTCACGATTCCTAAGGAGAACATATACCTGCGGGATCCTTACGACTCGTAGGGAGAAAATGCTTTTATGGGACCCTCACGGCCCATAAAATTGAAAAGCCTTAGGCGATAGGGATCTAAACCTGTCTCCTAAGCCATCGCTCTCCAATCCCCAAATGGCGAATGATGAGTCGCTCCTGGTACCATATTCCAGTGCAGCGATGCAGACGCTAACCAAATTCCAAATCCCATACCCTAACGGCGAATGATGAGTCGCTCCTGGTACCATATTCCAGTGCAGCGATGTAGACGCCGACAAAGTCCCGAAATTTTTCCGGCCCTACGGTCTGGATCATACATCCTGTAAAACCGTATACAATCCACGGACGTAAAACAATCCCAACCTCTCCCAAGTCCTACCGGTGAGACCACATTCAATGTCCCACCAAAAAAATAAATAATAATAATAAAAAAAAACCAATTCCAAAATCCTCCCGGGGCAAATGATGAGTTGCTCCTGGCATTATTCCAGTGCAGCAATGCAGATGCCAAACAAAAACCAAAATCCCAGAATCCTCTCATTGACAGATGATGATTCGCTCCTGGTACCATATTCCAGTATAGCGATGCTGATGTCAACCCAAATCAAAATCAACAAGTCAACTTCCACTCCGACACCGCAGAAAGCGGAGCAAGTCAGAATCCAATCTCGACACCGCAAGAAGCGGAGCAAGTCAAGTCTACCCCTGACACTGCAAGAAGCAGAGCAAGTCAAATCAAGAACCGACCTTCCACGTCGCTAAAAGGGGAGCATCGACCGTCCAAGTCGCAAAAAGGGCAGAACCGACCGTCCAAGTTGCAAAAAGGGTAGGACCGACCGTCCACGTCGCTAAAATGGCAGAACCGACCGTCCACGTCGCTAAAAGGGCAGCACCGACCGTCCACGTCGCAAAAAGGGCAGAGCCGACCGTCCAAGTCGCAAAAAGGGCAGCATCGACCGTCCACGTCGCTAAAATGGCAGCACTGACCGTCCACGTCGCAAAATGGGCAAAACCGACCGTCCAAGTCGCTAAAATGGCAGCACCGACCGTCCAAGTCGTAAAAAGGGCAGCACTGACCGTCCAAGTCGCTAAAATGGCAGCACCGACCGTCCAAGTCGCAAAAAGGGCAGCACCGACCGTCCAAGTCGCAAAAATGGCAGCACCGACCATCCAAGTCGCAAAAAGGGCAGCACCGACCGTCCAAGTCGCTAAAAGGGCAGCACCGACCGTCCACGTCGCTAAAAGGGCAACACCGACCGTCCAAATCGCAAAAAGGGCAAAACCGACCGTCCAAGTCGCTAAAATGGCAGCACCGACCGTCCAAATCGCAAAAAGGGCAGCACCGACCGTCCACGTCGCTAAAATGGCAGCATCGACCGTCTATGTCGCAAAAAGGGCAGTGCAGGCTCCCGGAAATTGGGAACCCAAATCGCTCCGGATCAGAGCGTCGACCGTCTATGTCGCAAAAAGGGCAGTGCAGGCTCCCGCAAATTGGGAACCTAAATCGCTACGGATCAGAGCGTCGACCGTCTATGTCGCAAAAAGGGCAGTGCAGGCTCCCGCAAATTGGGAACCCAAATCGCTCCGGATCAGAGCGTCGACCGTCTATGTCGCAAAAAGGGCAGTGCAGGCTCCCACAAATTGGGAACCCAAATCGCTCCGGATCAGAGCGTCGACCGTCTATGTCGCAAAAAAGGCAGTGCAGGCTCCCGCAAATTGGGAACCCAAATCGCTCCGGATCAGAGCGTCGACCGTCTATGTCGCAAAAAGGGCAGTGCAGGCTCCCGCAAATCGGGAACACAAATCGCTTCGTAACAGAGCGTCGACCGTCTATGTCGCAAAAAGGGCAGTGCAGGCTTTCGTAACAGAGCGTCGACCGTCTATGTCGCAAAAAGGGCAGTGCAGGCTCCCGCAAATTGGGAACCCAAATCGCTCCGGATCAGAGCGTCGACCGTCTATGTCGCAAAAAGGGCAGTGCAGGCTCCCGTAAATTGGGAACCCAAATCGCTTCGTAACAGAGCGTCGACCGTCTATGTCGCAAAAAGGGCAGTGCAGGCTCCCGCAAATTGGGAACCCAAATCGCTTCGGATCAGAGCGTCGACCGTTTATGTCGGCAGTGCAGGCTCCCGCAAATTGGGAACCTAAATCACTCCGGATCAGAGCGTCGACCGTCCAGGTCGTAAAAAGGGCAGTGTAGGCTCCCGCAAATTGGGAACCCAAATCGCTCCGGATCAGAGCGTCGACCGTCCAGGTCGTAAAAAGGGCAGTGCAGGCTTCCTACAAAGCAGGAACCAGATCGCTCCGGGCCAAGGAAACGTCTACCATGGATACTTCGTCTCGGAGACACGTCAAGCGTCGACCGTCCACGTCGTAAAAAGGGCAGCGCATCCCAAAGAGTGGGAAACAAGGCAAGTCGCCTCCACGTGAAAGATAATCCATCAATTTCATGCCCACGACTCACATATGTGGTGTGCATTTATTGATGGGGGCCACTTTGTTGGAGTCAAAATTTGCACCCTGGTTGACCAAGTCAAAGTCAAGGTCAACCCCAAGCCAGGTGGGCCCAAGCCCAAGCAAGTGGGCCAATGCCCAGGTCGAGCCCGAACACGAAGCGTCCGGCCTTCCGCCATGCCAACAACAAAAATCATGTAATAAATAATTTTTATGTAATTTTTTATACATGAATGTATGCAAAATGGGCACAAAGCCAATATTTTGTAAGCCCATGGCTTATGTGCAAAAATGAAACGGCACATGAGCCATGGGATGGGCAAAACGCCATTTTGTAAAGTCTAAAGGGCTCTATGTAAATATGTAAGCCTATAAAAGGCAACATGATGATGAATAAAGTAAGACTTTTCATTCTCCCAAAAACTAGGGTTCTTTGTGCCTCCTGCTCTTTCTCCAAGGTTCTAAACCTTCTCATTTCTCTTGAATTAAATCAAGAGTTTTACTCTTTCTTTTCCAAAACTAAGTAGTTTTCCACCACAAAACCCACAAAGGGGAACTCGGATCTCCCATCAGATCTCAAAAAGGAGTGATTTTTTTTAAATCTCCTACTTCTTGATCTTCAAGATCCGGCCAAGCAACAGGAAGAAGAAGAACCCCCTTCATCAGCTTCAAAACATCTTGGGAGTTTTAACTCCATATATATATATATATATATATATATATATATAACAACAAATATTTCCTTTCTGAAGTATAGCTTCTGTTTCTTAGGCTAAAAGCCTCCTTTTCTCGCCGGCGCTCAAGCGCAGAGCACCCGCATGCCGACACGTGGCGCGCTTGCGCTCCAGCGCTCAGCGCTCGAGCGCAAAGCACCCACGTGCCGACACGTGGTGCGTTTGCACTACAGCGCCCTGCGCTCAAGCGCAAAGCGCCCACGTGCCGACACGTGGCGCGCTTGCGCTCAAGCGCAAGCGCTCGAGCGCAAGTCGCCACGGTGCCGACACGTGGCGCGCTTGCGCTCCAGCGCAAGCGCTCGAGCGCAAGTCGCCCCGGTGCCGACACGTGGACCGCTTGCACTCAAGCGCAAGCGCTCGAGCGTAAGTCGCCCCCGTGCCGACACGTGGCGCGCTTGCGCTCAAGCGCCCAGCGCTCAAGCGCAGAGCACCCATGTGCCGACAAGTGGCACTCTAGCGCCTGAGCGCACAGCACCTAGGCGCACATCGCCCAAAGTGCTGCCCCCATGCATCCTTTGGATGCCTTTTCCCCCTCTTTTTATGTACATACATATATATATATATATATATATATATATATATATATATATATATATATATACATATGTATACATATTTACACACACGCATACTCCACGACACTGTCCCTGTTAGAAAAAAATTTCTAACGGGGCGCTGTCCCATACCCCGCAAGGGGGCTGCTAGCCCCCTTGACCCCCAGCCCGCTATCCGGGTAGCGGGACCCCCGTAAAAACTCTGCGTGGCTCCTGATATATCCAAAACCCCTTTTCAAAACACAACACACGCACACCGCACATTGAGTTCGCATGACCAGTTTAACCCATCAATCGGAGGTTCCCTCGCTCCAAAGGCGAGGGGTAATTAACGGCAGCTTAGTCCGCGGCTGCCGGAGATTCGGATCCCCACAATCAATAAACCCCGGCCTACCCTAGGCAGGGGGAATCTGTAGTATGCCTGACCAGCGTGCGCGTATTCCCATCTCAATGGGGTGACGAAAAACACCCTAGAGCTATTCCAGTGCCCGCACCAGAAGCGAACAAGAAGTCGGTTTTCGATCGGCTCACTGCTACAACGGCCCCTTTCAACGGGTCGTCCAATATAATACCAGCAGCCTCGGTCTTTGCTAGGCTGGATCAGAACTCTGATGGGCCCGCCAAGAAGCCTATGAACCCTAAAATGGTTGTCCCGAGGAAAGCAGCAACGGTTGCTCCTGAAGCCGCCAAGGCGGTTTCTCCTGTCAAAGAGTCAGCCTTTTCAAGGCTGACTATTCCGGCTCCTGCCCTTGCTCGAGGATCTGTCCTTGACAGATTGAATATCGCCCCTCAAAGGACAACCTCAGTCTTCAAGAGGCTAACACCAGCGGCGCCTCATCCGGACAGGGGGCAAAACGAAACTGTCCCTATCGCCGAGCCGGTCCCAACAGCTCGACGCGCTCGACGTCGCCACTGGCGCCGACTGAGGAAGGCCGGGGGCAACTCCCCTTCGGGGCTAACTCCACCTGCTCTTCTAGTGGAAGTTAATGCTGCTGTTCTAACTGGGAACAGCTTTGAACCGCTGAAGAGGGTATGCAAGAACTCTCCAACCGCTACGCTAAAAAGATCTCCTCCACCTGCGGAGAGGGTTCCAGAAACGAAGCTGGAGCAGCCCCCTCAACGGCTGTCCTCCAAGATTTATAAAGTCTGGCGGAGAGTTCAAGACTCGGTAATCGACCAAGATCACTCTCGCCAACAGAAAAGGGCAAAAGTGCAAGAAGAAAAGAATCGTCCGGACAAACAGCAAAGGATGACAACTGCCAGGGTGCCTGCTGCAACGGCCCCTTCAACTTCAACGGCCCACAATAGAAGGAGGCCGGAGAAAATTCCCACGCGTGCGGCAAATGTCAGAGGCAGTGAACCTAAACGCCCTAAGTCCGGGGGCATTATAGTCCATACCGTATACATGGCATCAGGAAAGGAGGACAGCCGTGCATCTACAGGTGATAGACCGCTTACACGGTCAGTGAGCAAAGCTCAGGAGCAACAGCAAAGGCTCCAGGAAATGATGAACGCGATGGCCGCACTCACTGGGCCAAAAGAAAGCCCCGAAGCGTCATCTGATCAACGCCAGGAGCAAGAAACTGACGCTGAATTCCTTCATCGGGTATTGGAGAAGAAGGATAAAGAGGCTGCTGAATAAGCAGCCAACATAAAACAAATGGCCCTCCTGTTTCAGGACATGGTAGGAATGATGATTCAACAAGATCCTCCTGCCGAAGATCCTCCGATCATCCTTGAAGACGACGGGGGAGAAACGTCAAATCCTCCACCAGTTCTGTCAACAGCCAAGGAGGAGACAATCTCCAAAGCTGACTTGGACGAATATATAGCTCAGCAGATCCGGGTTCATCAGGCGACTGAGGCAGCCGGTCAGTTCGTAAAAACGGGACAGCCATATCCGAGCTGGTACGATCAGATCAAGTACCCGCCGGGCTATACAATACCGAAATTCCATGTCTATAAGGGGACTGGCAATCCCCACCAACATGTTGCCTAGTTCAGGGCGCTTTGCGGCAACACCAGCGGTGATGATAAATTGTTGCTTCACCAGTTCGTCGGTAGCTTATCGGATACAGCGTTCGAATGGTATTCCGAGCTCCCAAACGACTCTATCAAGACATTTGCGGAGATGGAGCTGCTGTTTACCCAGCGTTTCGCAAGCGCCAGCGAACGCACCCCGATAACGGCGTTGATTAATGCCAGGGTGAAGCAAGGCGAAACATGGGTTCAGTATGCGATACGGTGGAGGAACCTATGGTCAAAATGCGAACAACGCATTGAAGAGGCACCGGCAGTGGGTATGTTTGTTGGAACCCTCGATCCGCAGGCGACCATATCCCAATTTATGATGTTCTTCAAGCCGACTACCTTCCAGGCCCTGATCGACAAGCTGGCTCAAATGGATCAGATGGGCCATAGACCGCCCCCTCCAAAACCGAACTCTCGAAACGAGAAGGGGAAGGGAAAAGCGACCGTTGTCGTTAATGCTCAACAACAGCCGAGCAACTTAAAACCGGCTGTCCGTCAAAATAATATGCACCCACGCACGCCCCTTGAGGAAAGGCTAGGACGTCCTTACTCGTTTCCTCGAGATAAAACGAGGAGACTGTTTGAGCTGGCATTGCGCAACCGACTCATAAATCTGCCGGATCCATGACGTCCGTCGCAGCCGAATGATGTCAATGATCCCAACTACTGTCCCTATCATCGAGTACTGGGTCATCCGATCGAAGATTGCTACGTCTTTAAAAATTGGATTGAGGACCAGTACCAACAGGGCAAGTTCGCGTTGTCCGACAGATGGAAGGTGAATCCGCCGCAGCCTCACACCCCTAAAAGGATGAATACGCCGGGGGCAACATGCTCTCTCGTTGAAGAAGCCCCATGGGAGGTTGTGCTATCAGCCAAGACAAAGAGGATGTTAAACGATCTTCAAACATGCCCAGCGATCAGGTGGAAGGACCCGTTGGAACCTCAGATCATTGAAGGGATGTTGAAACCGCGTCCAACTCCAAAGACCGATGATGGTAGCCCAAGCACTCACAACCAGCCGTCAAAATCTTCAAAGAAGAAGAAGAGGAAAGCCAAGAAGCCCGTGAAGCCTGGCGACAAGCGCACAGACTTAAAAAAATAAATTGATGTGCTGGAGGAATACAACCAGAAAGCACGGACTCCCATTACACTCCAAGAGTTCCTCAACCACGTCTTCCAAGAGGAAGATGAGGGAGAAAGTTCGTCGGATGAATCCGAAGAATACGTGGCGAGCTATCATATGATCTCCCATTCGTTTACAGATGATGAGGAAACTCTTTATGTTGAAAAGCTGGAGGCAGATCCTGAACCGGGAATTCTGGGGCCATCGGATGAAATAATTGACGCATTCCTCAACGAAGCTCTATTGAAAAGTAAAGCTGATCGGGAACGCGAGGCGGCCATATTTGAAAAGGCCAAGCGCCAGCGACTTGACGAAAGAGTTGAAGCACTCCCGCCGAATCAAAATACATCCAATGCGAATAAAAGCAAATTCAAGACGAAGAAGAGGTTTGCTAAGGCCATGTCCATGGGTATGAAGCTACCATCCTCTGAAGGAAGCATTACTGGTAAAGCGGAAATGCACCCTTTCTACTGCTTGTATCATCGAAAGATTTTGCACCCCACCGAAGAGTGCAAAACTTTCAATGGATGGTGGCAGGGATATGTTGCTCACCGACAACATTTTAAATGGGAGAAGCGCAAGACTCATCGGGAGCAGAAAAATACGACCGAGGGGCGTGACAGAACTACCGGCAATTGTCACATGGTTAACGCCGGGGAATCACAAGTGCTCACATTCGGGAGCGATTCTGGCGAGGAGCTGGCTCTTAGCCCCCTCTTTAAAGAGTCCACTTCGGGAAAAGAAGAAGTGCCGAGGTTTTGCGAAAACATTCGGCTGCGTAATCGGACGCTACCCGAAAAGAATCTCGGACCCTCAAACAAAAAAGATAAAGGGAAAGAAAAGGTCTCTGAGGATATCGCCCTAGATGACCAAGTCATGGAAGAGCTAACTGCTAAGGACCCGCTGAAGAAAAATAAGGTGGATTACAACGTTCTAGTGCATCTGAGGAAGCTACCCTCGCAGCTCAGTATTTTTGACGCCCTTTTACTATCAAAAGAGGCGAAAGATTCGTTAATAAAGGCACTACAGGAGCCGGAGCAATTCCAAGCTTTCCTGGCCGAAGAAAAGATGAAGGATGAATTGGAAGAAGTGCACACGGCCGATGTCACTTTTGGCGACGAAGACCTTCTCCTTGGGACGTGCGAACACAATCGCCCTCTCTATGTCTCAGGATACTGCCATGATATAAAGATAGGCAAAATCCTGGTCGACAATGGATCCTCCGTTAATCTCCTCAACGTGCGAGTGTTAAAGGAAATCTGCATGAGCGTCCAGCACCTTGCTCGGGACAAGATCACCATCTCCGGGTTCGACTCTCAATCATCATGAACTCTTGGATCTGTGATACTGACACTACGCTTTGGGCTACTCGTCACGGACATTAAGTTCCACGTCATAGACGCCAAAACATGTTATAATGCTTTGCTCGGCCGGCCATGGTTACACGAGTACAACGTCATCCCTTCTACACAACATCAGTGTATGAAATATTGTAAGGATGGTCTCGAGTATACCGTGACGGGAGAACTGAACCCGTTTTCCGTAAACGAAGTTCACAAATATGAAGACGCCAAATACTTCTTACCGGATTTTGAGGACACAGAGAGATGTCACAAGCCGGAAAACAAAGCTAACGCCACCATCCCTGTATTCGGCAGTGATACCGAGGAAGAAGAGGAGATAGTTTATTCGGGTCCTCCCCAATATAACAAGCCAGGACCATCTGCTCCTACGTTGATCTTTGATAGTGATTCGGAAGATGAGGTTCACGCTATATTTTCTGCTCGGCCTTCAATACAAACATCCGTTGATGATGAACAAAACCTGCAAATCGCCATGGTTCCACTTGAACATCATAAAGAACTGGATGCGCTCGATACCTACACGGTAGAGGAGCTGCGGACGTTCTATGTCCCTTCTAAGAAAAAAGGCGAAAAGGCAATTCTATTCTACCGCTCTGAAGAAACCAAAGTGGAGAAGGAAATCTGGCATGGTATGGATCCTACGTTGGATAGGCTTCAGCCCATCCGTCTCCCCAGATATTATACAGAAGGCTTGAAAAAGCTGTTGAAGCGCCAGGGGATATCCTTTAAACAGACCGCTCGAAAAGCCAAATTCTATGACAGGGTTTGGAACGTCCCCGGAACTCAGCACAAGCTGCCCAGTAGGAGAATGGAAACAATCGGGCTCGGATATATTCGGTCCAAGAAACGAGAGCTGCTCCGCGACTGTTACGTCATACATGACTTCAATAAAGAACCAGATGCTTAATGGGAGGACATTAATACTGAACCAGTAAAAGTTCCTGATGTAAAGGTGCCCAGTCTGTCGTTCGAAGAACAAATGGATAAGCTTATAAGGGAAGCTGGTCAAAAAGTCCGAGACGACCACAGCCGCGAAACGGCCATCTACGAGAAAGCCAAAACGCAACGCTTCCTCCAACAGACCGTGAAAGATGAAAATGCCACTCCTGTCAACCTGTTATAAAAAAGGCTCGACGCAGAGGCAGAAACAAGTCTAAAGGCCAAAAAAGCGCTCAACAACAACAAAGCGGGACTAAAAAGCCACGCGAACAGGAATTGAGCGGTCCAGATCTGTCCCTCGTAAAGAAAATGAGTCGAGCGTATTCTTTTCCTCGGGACAAGACGAAGAGAATACTTGACCTCGCTCTAAAATATCAGATGCTTACGCTGCCGGAGTCTAAATACCCCGAACAAGCAAGCGAAGTCTCTCACCCAAACTATTGCTCTTATCACCGAGTAATAGGCCACCCTCTCGAGGACTGCTTTACCTTTAAGAATTGGGTCGAAGATCAGTATCAGCTCGTCAAGTTCGCTCTGTCTGACAACTGGAGGGTAACGCCCCCACAGAAGCACGAACCCAAAGCCACGAAAGAAGAATCAGCTCCACATTGGTCTTGGAAGCGAATTCGTACTTGTCATATGATAACGATATCGAAGGAAGAGCCCGAGAACACGGATGACCTTCCCTGGTGCTTCGAAAACAGCAACGATGAGGTGATCTCAGAATTCCCGCCAGTGTCGAAAGAGCTGGAGGATGGAATACATACCACTACAGATAACCTTAAGAAAATTGAGTTGGGGACGGTGAACGACCCGCGACCGACATTCGTCAGCGAGTTGCTATCTGAAGAAAGAGTGGTTGTGTTAAAAGGCGTGCTTATGCAATACAGAGATTGCTTCGTGTGGAACTATTCCGAAATGCCAGGACTAGATCCAGAAATTGTTGTGCATAAATTGGCGATATCTCCGGACGTCAAGCCGGTCAAACAAGCGCCAAGAAGAATACGGCTCGAGCTTGAGATGAGTATCAATGCCGAGGTCAAGAAGCTAATCGACTCTGGCTTTATCCAGGAAGTTCAATATCCCGACTGGATCGCCAACATTGTCCCAGTGATGAAGAAAAATGGGACAGTACGCATATGCGTGGACTTCCGGGATCTCAATAAGGCTTGCCCGAAAGACGATTTCCCAGTGCCAGTCACTGAGCTGATGATAGATAACACGTCCACTCACGAAGTTTTCTCCTTCATGGATGGCTCATCAGGATATAATCAGATCAAGATGCATCCCGAAGACCAGAAGCACACCGCTTTTCGGACTCCTCTGGGAATATTCTGTTATAAGGTGATGCCCTTCGGTCTAAAGAACGCCGGTGCTACTTATCAGAGGGCCATGACGAAGATCTTCGATGACTTGATACATGAAATCGTCGAATGCTATATCGACGACCTCGTGGTGAAAAGCAAATCATACGAGGAACATCTCGAGCATCTCAAGATCGTATTTCAACGCCCTCGACGATACAACTTGAAGATGAATCCTCTCAAGTGCGCAATCGGAGTTTCCTCGGGCAAATTCCTGGGATTCGTCGTCCGACACCGAGGTATAGAGATAGATCCGTCGAAGATTAAGGCGATCATGGAAATGCCTCCGCCAAGAACTCTCAAACAGCTGCGGTCTCTCCAGGGAAAGCTCGCGTATATACGGCGATTTATAGCCAATCTTTCAGGCAAGTGTCGTCCTTATAGCCACCTAATGAAGAAGGGAACCCTGTTCGTCTGGGATCAAAAATGCCAAAGTGCGCTAGACGAAATCAAGCAGTACTTGCAAAACCTGCCAGTGCTGTCTGCTCCGGTCTAAGGAAAGCCCCTCATTCTCTATACGACTACCCTCGAAGGTTCTTTAGGCGCATTATGGGTGCAAGAGAATGACCAAGGGAAAGAAAGAGCACTCTACTATTTAAGTCGAGTCCTGCTGGGGGCAGAAAGCAACTACTCCCCCATTGAAAAACACTGTCTAGTGTTGATCTTCACGATAACAAAGCTCAGGCACTATGCGTTGGCGCATGAAGTCCGTCTCATTTCGAAGGTGGACCCCCTTAAATATTTGATGTCAAAGGCCATATTGACGGGGAGACTCGCTAAATGGGCTCTACTCTTGATGGAGTTCTCAATAACCTATCAACCTCTCAAGGCAGTAAAAGGCCAGGCCATCTCCGACTTCCTCGCTGAGCATCCGATACCTGCCGATTCCCCTCTGAATTGCGAACTGCCAGACGAACATGCGTTTGACGCGATCGATGGGAGCGATACCCGATGGGAGCTTTATTTCGATGGAGCATCTTCCATGAAGAAGCGCAAACAAAGTACCCCTATAATCAAATCAGGGGTAGGCCTTATCTTTGTGACTCCACAAGGAGGGATAATGCGCTTTGCTTTCTCCTTAACAGAACCGAGGACGAACAATGAAGCCGAATATGAAGCTTTGATAGCAGGCCTCGATATCGCCATCGACATAGGAATTGAAAACCTCCTCATATATGGAGACTCCCAACTGGTCGTCAGTCAAGTAAATGGCGATTACCAAACGTGCAAAGCAGAGCTGGTGAAGTACGGTGAAAAGGTGCAACAACTGTTGACCCAAATTCCCTCTTACACTTTGGAAAACATATCGTGTGTGGAAAACAACAAAGCAGACGTATTAGCCAAGCTCGCAAAAGAACTGGCTGACGAGAATCTCGATGATGTCAGAATTGTGGTACAAAGCCGTCGGGTGCTTGCCCCAACAGAAATATCTTCGGAAGCACCCGAAGGAAAGGGAGCGACTAACCACACGGCCCTGCAAATAAAAGACCGGGAAAAGGATGAGGATTGGAGAGAAGTCTTTATAGACTACTTCAAATACCGTCGAACGCTTGAAGATGCGTCCTCAAGACATCATCTTGTGAAACGAGCTATGTCTTTCGCCTTCGTCAATGATACTCTGTACAAGAGGTCGTTTGATTCTCTGTGGTTGAGATGCCTAGGACCTGACGAAGCGAAAAGAATCATTCAAGAAGTCCACGACGGACTCTGCGGTTCTCACCAAGCAGGTCCGAAGATGAAGTTGAAGATAAAACGGATGGGTTACTACTGGCTTACAATGATTCAGGACTGCCTCGAATATGCGAAGCAATGCTACTCATGCCAAATTCATGGAGACTTCATCCACCAGCATCCAAATCCACTACATCCAACGATGGCCAGCTAGCCGTTCGAAATGTGGGGAACTGACATAGTCGGCCCCATTAAACCAGCATCGTCTAGAGGACATCGATTCATTTTGGCGACGACTGACTACTTCTCCAAATGGGCAGAAGCAGTACCGCTGAGGGAAGTAAAGACGAAGAATATCCTCCATTTCTTCAAGACGCACGTCATTTATCGGTTTGGAACTCCGCGACGGATCATCTCCGATAACGGGCCAGCCTACAGAAGCCACAAAATCAGTCGCTTCGCGCAACAACATAATATAGACTGGAGATATTCCTCAGTTTATAATCTGCGAGCTAACGGTCTAGCTAAGGCCTTCAACAAGACCTTAACAAAGATCGTGAAGAAGACGGTGTCCCGAAATAAGAAGGACTGGCACGAGAGACTGCAGAAAGCTCTCTGGGCATATCGAACCACGTTCAAAACGGCCACGAACACAACGCCATATGCGTTAGTGTTCGGTACAGAAGCAGTACTCCCCCTCGAGATAGAGTTACCTTCATTACGAGTGGCAGTCCATTACGAGCTGACAAACGAAGAAAATGCTCACCTTCGGCTTGATGCCCTTGATGCCCTTGATGAAACCCGGCTCATAGCGCAACAAAATATGGAGGCTTATAAAGAAAAGATGATGCGCTCATATGAAAGATTGACCCGGCCGAGAACATTCCGCCAAGGCGAACTCGTGCTAGTGGTCAAAAGACCTATGATTCCCAATCGCGCCAAGCGGGGAAAATTCGAGCCGAACTATGAAGGCCCGTACATCATAGACAAGGTCTACCAGGGTGGAGCCTATCTACTCATGGATATGCACGGTGAAAGGCCTTTCAGGCCAATAAATGGTCGCTTCCTGAAGAGATACTACGCCTAACGAGTCACAGCCGAGGTCAATGATAGATGACGACGACTATGTCCGCTCGCTATCTTCCTAAGCCCAAACTCTATAAGTAGTAGCCGGCCTTCTTCGCCACGGACCAAAACGTCCTTAAACTAATGACGGACCGAAACGTCCTTAAACTAATGACGGACCGAAGCGTCCTTAAACTAATGACGGACCGAGACGTCCTTAAACTAATGACGGACCACTACGTCCTAAAACTAGCTGACGACCGAAACGTCTTTAAACTACTACCGCAGCATCTTCAGGCTGACGAGATAAAAAAAGAGAGAGAAAGAATAAAAAAAGAATAATATAAAAGACGGTATGTCCATAAGCGAAATGGGCACGGATGAAAACCCGAAAGGGCTCTGTGAGTAAAAACAACAGGGCTGCCAGCGAGTGTTCGTGTAAACCTGAAAGGGCGCGACCTCGTAAAAAAAAGAATAAAAAAATGGTACGTCCATAAGCAAAATGGGCATGGATGAAAACCCGAAAGGGCTCCGTGAGTAAAAACAGCAAGACTACCGGCGAGTGTTTGTGAAAACCTGAAAGGGCGCAATCTCGTTAAAGGACACTTACAGAGTCCTCTCGACCTTGTAAGGACAAATCACCCGCGTGAGATCCTTACGACTCATAAGGGAGAAACACACTTGGGGATCCTCACGATTCCTAAGGAGAAAATACACTTGCGAGATCCTCACGACTCATACAGAGAACTCTCTTATGGGACCCTCACGGCTCATAAGATTTGAAAGTCTTAAGCTACAGAGACCTAAACCTGTGCTTAAGCAGACCCCCCACAACCTTGGACATTGCCCTACAAGTGGTTCAATACTGACCTTTGTATACAATCCATGGGCGCGAATAAACATTTCCCTAACCAAGTCCCACCCGTGACTGGGGATATGTCCATACGGTGAACAACCCTTGTAAGTCCTCTCGACTTATAAGGAGAAAATCCTTTTGTAAGATCCTTACGACTTACAGGGGAACATACACTTAGGAATCCTCACGATCCCTAAGGAGAAAACACACCTACGAGATCCTCACGACTTGTAGGGAGAAATACCTTTGTGAGACCCTTACGGCTCATGAAGTCAAAAGCCTTAGTCGACAGGATCGTAACCCTGCTCGCTAAGCCACCTTTGTTCGACATCGACAGAGGCAAGTGATGATTCGCTCCTGGCAATATCCCAGTTGTAGCGATGCTGATGCCGAAATCAGTGTCTAATTTCAGGTTTGCGGCGAAAATCCAGCAAGCCGCACATGCATACGAAATGGCCGAAATGATGGGGCAACTTGCAATAAAAAGCAGCAAGTAAAAACGTATGCACACAAAATAGCCGAAATGATTGGGCGACTCGCAATAAAAAGCAGCGAGTAAAAATAAAATAAACAGCCGAAATGATTGGGCACCGCGAAAAATAGCCGAAATGATTGGGCGATCGCGACCTTCGCGATATAAAAGCTAAAATGATAGAGCATCGCGGAAATAAAACAAAAAAAATATATGAAACTTTCGCCCTACAGTTGAGATTACATCGATCCCTGTATATAATCCAAGGGCACAAACAAAGACGGAACCACACCTTCCCAACAGGCTCCGCCAGAAAGCAAAGCCAAATCTCGACGATTCACCAACAGCCTAGAGATGACCGTGACATTCGTCTGGATACAGCAGATGCAGTGCCAGCAAACGAAGCGAAGATCAAATTCCTAGCTTCACGGTTTTGACGGTAACTTATATAAAACCTGAAAGACCAACACAGATTGTTTCAACGCTAGGGAAACCAGTGTCCCTGGAAAATACCTCAATTCAGGGAAACTAGCATCCTTGATGAGAGCCTCCTGATTCGCGTCGGCCCGCAAAGAAACCAGTGTCTCCGCTGGAACACTTCGATTCGTTTCAACCCCGAAGAAACCAGTGTCTTCGGCAAAATCCTTCGACTCTGGGAAACCAGTGTCCTTGACGAGAACTCCTTGATCCGCGTCGACCCGCAGAGAAACCAGCGTCTTTGCAGCAATACATCGATTCGTTTCAACCCCAGGGAAACCAGTGTCCCTGGTAAATACCTCAATTCAGGGAAACTAGCGTCCTTGATGAGAGCCTCCTGATTCGCGTCGGCCCGCAAAGAAACCAGTGTCTCCGCAGGAACACTCCGATTCGTTTCAACCCCGAAGAAACCGGTGTCTTCAGCAAAATCCTTCGACTCAGGGAAACTAGTGTCCTTGACTAGAACTCCTTGATCCGCGTTGACCCGCAGAGAAACTAGCGTCTTTACAGGAATACATCGATTCGTTTCAACCCCAGGGAAACCAGTGTCCCTGGCAAATACCTCAATTCAGGGAAACTAGCGTCCTTGATGAGAGCCTCCTGATTTGCGTTGGCCCGCAGAGAAACCAGTGTCTCCGCAGGAACACTCCGATTCGTTTCAACCCCGAAGAAACCAGTGTCTTCGGCAAAATCCTTCGACTCAGGGAAACCAGTGTCCTTGACGAGAACTCCTTGATCCGCGTCAACCCGCAGAGAAACTAGCGTCTTTGCAGGAATACATCGATTCGTTTCAACCCCAGGGAAACCAGTGTCCCTGGCAAATACCTCAATTTAGGGAAACTAGCGTCCTTGATGAGAGCCTCCTGATAGTCCCGCAGAGAAATCAGTGTCTCCGCAAGAATGCCCCGATTCGTTTCAACCCCGCAGAAACCAGTGTCTTTAGCAAAATCCTTCGACTCAGGGAAACTAGCGTCCTTGATGAGAGCCTCCTGATTCACGTCGGCCCGCAGAGAAACCAGTGTCTCCGCAGGAATACTCCGATTCGTTTCAACCCCGAAGAAACCAGTGTCTTCGGCAAAATCCTTCTACTCAGGGAAACCAGTGTCCTTGACGAAAACTCCTTGATCCGCGTCGACCCGCAGAGAAACTAGCATCTTTGCAGGAATACATCGATTCATTTCAACCCCAGGGAAACGAGTGTCCCTGGCAAATACCTCAATTCAGGGAAACTAGCGTCCTTGACGAGAACTCCTTGATCCGCGTCGACCCGCAGAGAAACTAGCGTCTTTGCAGGAATACATCGATTCATTTCAACCCCAGGGAAACCAGTGTCCTTGGCAAATACCTCAATTCAGGGAAACTAGCGTCCTTGATGAGAGCCTCCTGATTCGCGTCGGCCCGTAGAGAAACCAGTGTCTCCGCAGGAACACTCTGATTCGTTTCAACCCCGAAGAAACCAGTGTCTTCGGCAAAATCCTTCGACTCAGGGAAACCAGTGTCCTTGACGAGAACTCCTTGATCCGCGTCGACCCGCAGAGAAACTAGCATCTTTGCAGGAATACATCGATTCGTTTCAACCCCAGGGAAACCAGTGTCCCTGGCAAATACCTCAATTCAGGGAAACTAGCGTCCTTGATGAGAGCCTCCGGATCCGCGTCGGCCCGCAAAGAAATCAGTGTCTCCACAGGAATACCCCGATTCGTTTCAACCCCGAAGAAACCAGTGTCTTCGGCAAAATACCTCAATTCAGGGAAACTAGCGTCCTTGATGAAAGCCTCCTGATTCGTGTCGGCCCGCAGAGAAACCAGTGTCTCCGCAGGAATACTCCGATTCGTTTCAACTTCGAGGAAACTGGCGTCCTCTGCAAAATACTTCGACTCAGGGAAACTAGTGTCCTTGACGAGAACATCCAGATTCGCGTCGACCCGCAGAGAAACTAGCGTCTTTGCAGGAGCACCTCGACTCGTTTCAACCCCAGGGAAACCAGTGTCCCTGGCAAACTCCTCAATTCATGGAAACTAGCGTCCTTGATGAGAGCCTCCTAATTCGCGTCGGCCCGCAGAGAAAACAGTGTCTCCACAGGAATACTCCGATTCGTTTCAACCCCGAAGAAACCAGTGTCTTCAGCAAAATACTTCGACTCAGGGAAACCAGTGTCCTTGACGAGAACACCCCGATTCGTGTCGACCCGCAGAGAAACTAGCGTCTTTACAGGAGCACCTCGACTTGCTTCAACCCCAGGGAAACCAGTGTCCTTGACAAACTCCTCAACTCAGGGAAACTAGCGTCCTTGATGAGAGCCTCCTGATTCGCGTCGGCCCGCAGAGAAACCAGTGTCTCCGCGAGAACTTCCCGATTCGTCTCAACTTACAAGATAAAGCCTTAGGCAGCAGGGATTAAAAAACTTGTTTCCTAAGCACTGGGATCCTGCAAGTCGATCTAAAACGGTCCCTTGCATACTATCCACGGGTCTCACTCTCCAAAGTCGAATCTCGACGAGGAGGGAAACAACCGCTTATGAGTCCTCTCGACTCGTAAAAGGGAAAAGTCTCTTATAAGATCCTTACGACTTATAAGAGAAAACAAACTTAGGAATCCTCACGATTCCTAAGGAGAAAATCCATCTACGAGATCCTCTCGATTCGTTGGGAGAAAAATCTCTATGAGACCCTGACGGCTCATAGAGTTGAAAAGTCTTAGACGGCAGATCTGAACCTATGGCCTAAGCCATCACTACCTCTTGAAGAAGCCAAAACAGACTGCTCGCTCTATCATCTGTCAACCATGTTCACTAAGGTAACATGCGGATAATAAAAGAAAGAAGAAAGCGATAGAAAGAACATCTAATTGGCGTTGGATCAAGCATTCGAGATACACTCATTCATGCATGGGCAAAAGACTCAGAACGAGGAATAAGACAAGCTGAAATAAAATTTTTCCATTCATATTGCAAAAGGGTTCTTACAATCATAAAGAAATAAATAACATTATTGAAATGTTTACAATGGTATAACCTCAGACCCAGGACATGGATTGAGGAACTTGAAAGTAACCCTATCTAAGACTTTCCAAGCCTGGCAAACCATCCTAGTGTGCTTTCTTTCGCGAGCACAAGCGTCGGGGTCCCCCCTGATATCTTCCTCCCTCCAATAAGCAGCAAGTATGGCGGACTGTTGGAAAGCCTGGTGCAGGAGATCGACAAGATTGTCTCGCCGTCTCTTCGAGATTAGGTGCATCAGATACACTGAGTGCACCTTATCCTCAGCAGCATCCAACGCCCCAAGCGGCACACCGAAACAGAATAAGGGAAGTGCTTCCCAAATGGCTCCCACGATAAGCTTCAGGAGAGAGGAACGTCGGGGAAGCAGTTGACCGTTATATGCGTCGAAGCGGCTCATGATCTCGGCACACTCCGCATTCGTGAATTCTCGATTTTGAGAGCAGCCTAGTCGGCGGATGTCCCCGTAAGAAATGATCTCGTCGAGATCGTACATATAGGCGTCCATCACTCCTATAAAAGAAAACCAACAAAATTAGCAACTCTTAAAAGTTCTGCTATATGATTTAAAAGGAGCAAAGCACCATTGATGAATCAAGAAATTATAGATAAGATCCTTTCAGAAGATCAGAACTCTATTACTGGAACTCTAATAGAGTTCTCTTTAGTCCTCTTTAGACCCCTTTCGAGCAAAGTTCTGCTAAGAGAAACCCTAAGTGGGTTTTCTTTAGATCAGGGATCTATTGAGAGCAAGGCTCTTAAAATTGATTAAATTTAGTCCAAATTAATTTTTTACCTAAAATTCTCTAAATTTTGAACTTTTAAAAGTGCTTAAACGAAAGAGCAGGGCTCTGAATAAAAATGCTTATGAAGAGATGAAATCACCTAAAGGACCAAAGGTCCTATTTATATGCATCGAGAGCCCTTTCGACTTCCGAAAGTTGCCGCAACGATTGGAATTCTGTCACCGCTGCGCTCGCGTTTGGGGCCACGTAAGCGCACCGGTGGGGGGGGCATTTGTTTACCCCAATCAGAGCAAAACTCTGTTCAAATTCCAAGGCGGGAAATGAAGCAACGCTTCTGATTCCCCTAATCAGAGCAAAGCTCTATCCTGAAAATTTAAAATTTAATAAATGAAGCAACACTTCATATCCCCTGCGCTGCGCGCAGAACGCCACGTGTCAAAATCAGGCACGCCAGCGCAGGGAGCGCAGCGCCCAAGGCAGTGCGCCCAATCAGAGCAAGGCTCTATTTAAAACAAAAATTAAAGGAAGCAACGCTTCAGTTGCGCTAGCGCTGCGCTGCGCGACACGTGTCAACGCAGTTGTGCAAGCGTAGTTGCGCTGTGCGCTGCGCGACACGTGTCAGCGCAGTTGCGCAAGCACAGTTGCGCTGCGCTGTGCGCTGCGAGACACGTGTCAGCGCAGTTGCGCAAGCGCAGTTGCACTGCGCTGTGCGCTGCGTGACACGTGTCAAGCGCTGGGGCATTTGCGCCAAACAGAATTAAATTTCAGTAAGATCTTTCTGTTCTTGTTAAAACAAGAAGATTGTCTTCTGTAAAACAGAAGCTCTTGGATTAAAGATCCAACGGTGGGGAAAATTCCCCAAATCACTCAGAGAATGATCTCTTTAACAAATTTAACAAATTAATGGACACTATATAAAGGCCCCTAGACCCCAATTTAAAGAAGACAGAAATCAAGAACTTCAAAACAGAGAGAACTCTGAAGAATTTTGAGAAGAACTCAAGAAAAGGTAAAACCCTTTATAAAAAGAGAAGAATTTCTTCTGAATAGATCATTGATCTAAGAACAAGATCAAGGATCATCAATAAAAAATAAATAATAACAGTGCCTTGCACTTTCTTATGAACCATTGGTTCTGGAATCTTAAAGATTCTTTTCTTGAATCCAAAATTGGATCAAGTTATAGAAACAGTGTCTTGCACTTGCAAAAACTGTACTGTTGCGCTCCTGGGTTGGCGCAAGCCACCAGAGAGCGCCATGTGTCAGCGGCGCAACAGCGCAGCGCACTGACGCAGCGCACTGCGCTGTTGCGCTTGCGCTCACCTGAGCATGACACGTGTCACCTCCACATGCGCTTGCGCTCAATAATTGGCGCAAAGCGCCTGACAAGTCACTGTCAGATAATTAATGCACTGCATTATTTACAGAAGGGCCAAGCCCAATTAAAAAGGGCCTAACAGGCCAAATTAAATGCAATGCATTATTTTAAAGGAGGGCAGAGCCCAAACAGATGCTCTGCATCATTTATAAAGGGACAGAGCCCAAATCAAAAGGCCTAGCAGGCCAGAATAAAATGCAGTGCATTATCGAACATGAGCAAAGCCCTAGCACAAGCCTAATAGGCCAAAGATAAAAACGTCGAATATATTCTATTGGACTTAGCCCAATCATGGCCGTAAGTTCTCAAATTAAATTGACTGAGCACGACTGCTCTCTTAAATCAATTTACATCCGGTTCAAGGGTACATCTCTGAACTCCTCTGACACCTATGATTGTAATCCTTCAACAACATCAGAGAGGTGACGGGTCCCGACAACCACACATCCATACGGACTGCGGGGTCCTTAAACCCGTAGAATAATGCGTCCTTAAACACACCCATATGGACTGCGGGGTCCTTAAACTCGTGGGCTAATGTGTCCTTAAACACACCCAGACGGACTATGGGGTCCCTAAACCCATGGACTTATGCGTTCTTAAACTAACGGACTAATGCGTCCTTAAACACATCCATATGGACTGTGGGGTCCTTAAGCCCATAGACTTATGCGTCCTTAAACTATCCAGTGGACTACCATGTCCCTAAACTGGCAGTGGACCACCATGTCCCTAAATTGGCAGTGGACCACCATGTCGCTAAACTGGCGATGGACCGCAATGTCTTTAAACCACCTACGGACCACTATGTCCATAAACTGGAACAACGGAGCCTCCATACGCACTTTTGTCGGATCTAAACGATCCCGTTTAAGTTGATCTTAGCCTTAAACATGGCTAATGCATCCTTAAACATTCAATCGGACTTCATATTCCTTAATCAACTTTGGTTCAAGGGTACATCTCCGAACTCCTCTGACACCTGTCGTTGTAATCTTTCAACGTCGTCAGAGAGGTGACGGGTCCCGACGGCCATATATTATTAAAAGGACCACTACGTCCCTAAACTGGAACAATAGAGCCCCTAAATGCTCTTTCCGTTAAGTTGATCTTAGTCTCAAATCAGACTAACGTATCCTTAACGAGCGTTTAAGTTGATCTTTGCCTCAATATGGCTAACGTATCCTTAAACTAAAAACCAAACCCAAATCTAAGTAACTACGGATTTGGACTAATCCACGTCCTACGGGTGACGGCATAACTTAGTCTCTGTATACAATCCACGGGCAACCACAAACAAAACAAACACACACGACACGAAGTGAAATTTCTGGAGAAGGAGAAAATTGTTACCGTGATGCGGTAGCGTAATTAACTGCAGGGGCTTGCGCCTGCAGGGAAGAGCGTCCCCACAATCAAAAACCCCTCAAGGGAATCTGATGAAGTCTGCTACATCGGCCGCATCCGTCTAAATCTCCGATACACGGTGCCATAATTCAACTTGGCATCTTCGGAGAGGTGGACAGATAAAACCAAATAGCATCTGCCCCGAATCTCAGGCAAGACGTCTCTCACGTCGCCGCCGCCGTCTTTCGGAGGGGAACAGGGCTTGCGCCTGCAGGGAAGAGCGTCACCACAATAAAAAAAACCCCTCAAACGAGGGGGAATCTGACGAAGTCTGCTACATCGGCCGCATCCGTTTAAACCTTCGATACATGGTGCCATAAATCAACTTGGCATCTTCGGAGAGGTGGACGGATAGCACCAATTAGCATCTACCCCGAAATTTAGGCAAGACGTTCATCGCGTCTCCACCGCGTCTTTCGGAGGGGAACAGATTCTGGCACGCCCGGTGGGACCTTTTCCTCTTTCCACTCCACACTTCGTGTGTCGTGTTCGTGAACGAATCGCAGTTTGCTAATGGTTGCCCTTGGGTTCGAGGTACTGAGATTTGACGTTTTGCTTGGTACAGAAAGCGAAGAATCAATGGCATCAACTTGTGCGAAGTGTTCCAATTGCAGCTGCAACCCACGTTCCGCCTCATCTGGAGGCATAGCTTACGGGCCCCAAGCGGCCTCCCTATTCACGATGCCGGTGGAGCAAGTCACCCAGGCCTCCACTGGCTTATTCTTTGGGACCATGCTCCCACCAATGAGCTTCGGCGCCCCTATACCAACACAGGAAACTCCCAAAAAGTCGGTCTTTGATCGGCTTGCAACTGCTGCGGCCCCCCTCAACGGGTCGTCCAGCTTCAGCACTTCAGTCTTCGCCAAATTGGGCCAGAGTTCCTGTGGGCCCATGATGAAGCCTGCAACTCAAGAAAAGGTTATTCCGAAGAGATTAACCAACCCTGCTCCTGAAGTCATCAAGGCGGCTTCTCCTGCCAAGGGGTCGGTCTTTACAAGACAGACTGTCTCGGCTCCCATTCCCACTCCCGCTCCTGCTCTAAGGTCTGTCTTTGACAAATTAAACACTGCTACTCAACAGACATCGGTCTTTAAGAGGCTGACGCCAGCAACAGCGCCTCACCTAAACAGGGGGCAAGACGAAGTAACCCCTCAAGCTGAAACAATCCTGACAGCTCGACACTCTCGACGTCGCCACTGGCTCCGAGTAAGGAAGGCTGGGGGCAACTCTCCCTCTGGGCTAACTCCACCAGCCCCAACGGTGGAAGTCAATGCTGCTGTTCCAACCCGGAACAGTTTCGAGTTGCTGAACAAGATGCGTAGGAACTCTCCTACTGCCGTACTGAAAAGATCTCCTCCATCCATGGAGAATGTTGCGGAAGCAAAGCCAGAACAGTCCCCTCAGCGGCTGTCCTCTAAAATCTACAAAGTCTGGCGGCAGGTTCGGGACTTAGTAATTGATCAAGATTACCCTCGCTGACAGAAAAGGGCGAAGGTTCAACAAGAAGAGAACCGTCTTGCCAAGTCACAAAAGGCAACAGCCGTCTGGGTGCCCGCTGCGACGCCCCCCTCGACTTCAACTTCTCAAAAGGGGAGGAAGCCAAAGGTAGCCCCTGTAACTGCGGCAAATCGTAAAGACGCTGAGCCCAAATGCCCCAAGTCCGGGGGCATGATGGTACACACTGTTTACATGGCTTCTGGAAAAAAAGAAAGCCGCACTTCGACAGGCCATCGACCGCTTACCCGATCAATAACAAGGGCTCAAGAATAACAACAGCAGAAGCTTAAAGAAATGCTGACTGCAATGGATGCACTCACCGGACCAAAAGAAAGCCCGGAGGTGTCATCGGAGCAGCGTCATGAGCAAGAAACCGATGCTGGCTTCCTTCGCAGAGTCCTCGAAAATAAGGATAAAGAAGCCGCAGAACAAGCGGCTAATATAAAGCGAATGCCACTTCTCTTCCAAGACATGGTCGGGATGATGTTACAGCTGGATCCTCGAGCTGAAGACCTTCCAGTCATTATTGAAGACGACAGAGGAGAGACGTCGAATCCTCCTCCGGCTCTTTCAGCAGTCAAGGAGGAAACTATTTCCAAGGCCGCCCTGGATGATTATATTGCTTAGCAAAAACGAGTTCACCAGACAAATGAAGTGTCCGGCCAAGTTGTTAAAACTGGGCGACCATATCCATGCTGGTATGACCAGATAAAGTACCCGCCGGGATATACCATCCCTAAATTTCATGTATATAAAGGGACGAGAAATCCGCACCAGCATGTCACCCTGTTCAGGGCTCTATGTGGTAATACCGGAGGTGATGATAAACTGCTACTTCGCCAATTCGTCAGCAGCTTAGCGGAAACAGCCTTTGAATGGTATTCAGAGCTGCCTAACTACTCCGTCAAAACATTTGCAGAGATGGAGCTGCTGTTTACACAGAGATTCGCAAGCGCTAGCGAGCGCACCCCGATCACCGCATTGATTAACGCCAGGGTAAAGCCAGGCGAAACATGGGTTCAATATGCAATACAGTGGCGGAACTTATGGTCGAAGTGCGAGCAGCGCATCGAAGAAGCGCCCGCGGTAGGCATGTTCATGGGTACTCTTGACCCTCAAGCGACCATTTCGCAATTCATGATGTTCTTCAAGCCAACAACTTTCCAGGCCTTGATCGACAAGCTGGCCCAAATGGATCAGACGGGTCATAGACCATCTGCTCCAAAGACGGACTCTCGAAATGAAAAAGGGAAAGGAAAAGAAACTTTCGTCTCCAATACTCAACAACAGCCGAGCAACTTAAAGCCGGTTGTTCGCCAAAACAACATGCGTCCACGCCCATCCCTCGAGGAGAGACTGGGATGCCCTTACTCGTTTCCCCAGGATAAAACGAGGAGACTGTTCGAGCTGGTAGTGCACAACAGACTCGTCGATCTGCCGGATCCAAAACGTCCGTTGCAGCCAGGTGATGTCAACAATCCTAATTACTGACCTTACCACCAAGCAGTAAGCCATCCAATCGAAGATTGCTTCATCTTCAAAGGCTGGATTGAGGACTAATACCAACAAGGCAAGTTAGCATTATCAGAAAACTGGAAGGTGAACCCGCCACAACCTCATGCCCCTAAAATGGTGGACATACCGGGGACATCGTGCTCATTCATAGAGAGAGCCCCATGGACCGAAAAGTCCGTAAACTAGAAATTCGCCTCAAATACGGCAACGACGGACCGAAATGTCCTAAAACTAACAACGGACCGAAACGTCCTTAAACTAACGATAGACCGAAATGTCCTCAAACTAACAACGGACCAAAACGTCCTTAAACTAACGATGGACCACTATGTCCTAAAACTGGCGTCGGACCGAAACGTCCTTAAACTAACACCGGACCGAGATGTCCTTAAAACTAACAATGGACCACTATGTTCTAGAACTAGCCGTTGACCGAGACGTCGATAAACTACCACAGATTGCAGCATCCCAAGGCTGGTATAAAAAAAGAGAGAAAAATAAAAAGATGAAAAAAAAAGAAAACGGTATGTCCATAAGCAAAATAGGCACCGATGAAAACCCGAAAGGGCTCCGTGAGTAAATAACAGCAGGGCTACCGGCGAGTGTTGTGAAAACCCGAAAGGACGCAACCACGTTAGAATAAAAAAAAATGGTATGTCCATAAGCAAAAGGGCACGGATGAAAACCCGAAAGGGCTCCGTGAGTAAAAACAGCAGGGCTACCGGCGAGTGTTTGTGAAAACCCGAAAGGGCGCAACCTTGTTAAAAGACACTTGCAGGGTCCTCTCGACCTTGTGAGGAGAAACCACCCGCGTGAGATCCTTACAACTCACAAGGGAGCAACACACTTAGGGATCCCTACGATTCCTAAGGAGAAATTACACTAGCGAGATCCTCACGACTCGTAAGGAGAACCTTCTTATGAGACCCTCACGGCTCATAAGATTCAAAAGTCTTAAGCTACAGGGATCTGAACCTGTTCTTAAGCGGCCACCACAACCTCCAATACTGCCCTACAAGCAGCTCAATGCTGACCCTTGTATACAATCCACGGGCACGAATAAACATTTCCCTAACAAAGTCCCATCCGTGACTAGGGATATGTCTGCACAGTGAACCCCCTTGTAAGCCCTCTCGACTTATAAGGAGAAAACACTCTTGTAAGATCCTTACGACTTATAAGAGACCATGCACTTAGGAATCCTCACGATTCCTAGGGAGAAAATGTACCTATGAGATTCTCACGACTTGTAGGGAGAAATAGCTTTATGATACCCTTACGGCTCATAAAGTCAAAAGCCTTAGTCGACAGGATCTTAACCCTGTTTACTAAGCCACCTTTATTCGTCATCGACAGAGGCAAATGATGATTCGCTCCTGGCAATATCCCAGTTGTAGCGGTGCTGATGCCGAAATCAGTGTCTAATTCCATGCTTTCAGCAAAAAAAACTAGCGAGCCACACATGCATACGAAATAGCCGAAATGATGGGGCAACTTGCAACAAAGTCAGCAAGTAAAAATGTATGCACGCAAAATAGCCGAAATGATTGGGCAACTCACAATAAAAAGCAGCGAGTAAAAATAAAACAAATAGCCGAAATGATTGGGCACCGCGAAAAAATAGCCGAAATGATTGGGCAATCGCGACTTTCGCGATATAAAAGCTGAAACGATAGAGCATCGCGGAAAGAAATAAAAAAATAATAATGAAATTTATGTCCTATAGGTGATATCACATCGATCCCTGTATACAATCCAGGGGCGCAAACAAAGAGAGAACCATACCATCCCACCAGGCTCCGTCAGAAACAGAGCCAAGTCTCGATGGTCACATCTGCATCCCAGAAGACCAACAACAGCATTCCTCCTTATGCCAGCAAGGCACGGAAGCGACACAACAAAACGGAGCCACGACATAGTCCCTAGTTCCAAATCTTAACGGCAATATCTACAGCCTAAAAATCAGCAACGGTGATCCTCCTCATTCCAACAGGGCTCGGACGCAACATCACCAAGCGGAGTGACGGCAAAAATCCTGGCTCTACCTCAGCATTCGTCTCATTATAGCAGACGCAATGTCAACAACGACGTTCCTTCGCAGTCCAGCAGGATGCAGATCCAACGTCAACTAAAGACCTCACGGTCGAAACAAAGCGGAGTGACGGCAAAATCCCAGCTCCACCTCAGCATTCGTCTCGCTACACCAGACACAATGTCAACAACGACGTTCCTTCGCAGTACAGCAGGATGCAGATGTAACGCCAACAAAAGACCTAGCGGTCGAAACAAAACGAAGCGAAAGCCAAATTCCTAGTTTCAGGGACTTGACGATAACTCATATAAAACCGGAAAGACTATCGGAGATCATCCCACATGGAGTGGTCACCACATCGACGTTCGTCTCAATATAGCAGAAAAAATGTCACTACAGCGTCCTTCCTCCAACAGGATTCGGACACGCCAAAGCAAACGAAGCGAAGGCCAAATTCCTAGCTTCAGGGTCTTGACGGTAACTCATATAAAACCTGAAAGACTACCGGAGATCATCCCATATGGAGTAGTCACCACCTCGACATTCGTCTCGATACAGCAGACAAAATGTCACTACAGCGTCCTTCCTCCAACAGGATTCGGACATGCCAAAGCAAACGAAGCGAAGGCCAAATTCCTATCTTCAGGGTCTTGGCGGTAACTCATATAAAAGCTGAAAGACTACCGGAGATCATCCCATATGGAGTGGTCACCACCTCGACGTTCGTCTCGATACAGCATACAAAATGTCACTACAACGTCCTTCCTCCAACAGGATTCGGACATGCCAAAGCAAGCGAAGCAAAGGCCAAATTCCTAGCTTCAGGGTCTTGACGGTAAATCATATAAAACCTGAAAGACTACCGGAGATCATCCCACATGGAGTGGTCACCACCTCGACGTTCGTCTCGATACAGCAGAAAAAATGTCACTACAACGTCCTTCCTCCAACAGGATTCGGACACGCCAAAGCAAACGAAGCAAAGGCTAAATTCCTAGCTTCAGGATCTTGACGACAACTCATATAAAACCTGAAAGACTACCGGATATCATCCCACATGGAGTGGTCACCATCTCGACGTTCGTCTCGATACAGAAGATAAAATGTTACTATAACGTCCTTCCTCCAACAGGATTCGGACACACTAAAGCAAACGAAGCGAAGGCTAAATTCCTAGCTTCAGGGCCTTGACGGTAACTCATATAAAACCTGAAAGGCTACTGGGGATCATCCCACATAGAATGGTCACCATGTCGATGTTCGTCTCGATACAGTAGACGAGATGTCACCACAGTTTTCTTCCTCCGACAGGATTCAGACACGGTAAAGCAAACGAAGCGAAGGCTAAATTCCTAGCTTCAGGGTCTTGACAGTAACTCATATAAAACCTGAAAGACTACCGGGGATCATCCCACATAGAATGGTCACCACCTCGACGCTCGTCTCGATACAGCAGACGAGATGTCACCACAGCGTTCTTCCTCCGGTAAGATTCGGACGTGACAATCAAACAATGGAACCTTGGCAAAATCTGTAGTTCCAAATCTCGACGGTTCATCAACAACCTAGAGACAACTGCGACATTCGTCTCAATACAGCAGACGCAATGCCAGCAAACGAAGCAAAGGCCAAATTCCTAGCTTCAGGGTCTTGACGGCAACTCATATAAAACCTGAAAGACTATTAGAGATCATCCCACACTAGCGCGGAGTGGTTATGACTCATCGGGGCTCCCCAAACTGAGCCTAATCTCAAGTAAAAAATGGCATGGCAAAATTCCTAACGCTTGCTCTTCCGACGGTCAAACTGCCTAGGAAGATTGCTTGAAGACGTCTTGTCCAGCCCCCGAAGGGATCAGAGACATGACAGTCGCAAGGCTACTCGAATAGCAAGATTGCCTGTTGAGGGATACATCAGCCAACGCGACGGTACGACGGGAAAAACCCTAGTACCATAGACCCTAACGGACCTCTGTCGTAAAGAGCAAAGGTTAACTATAACTTAGGACATTCTTGCGAGAACTCTTCGATTCATCTCAACCTCAGGGAGATCAGCGTCTTTGACAAGAGCATCTCGATTCGCGTCGACCCGCAGAAAAACAAATGTACGATGTCAGCAAAGCGGAGCCATGGCAAAGTCCATGTTCCAAATCTCGACGATTCTCAGACAGCTTGGAGACCATCTCAACATCCGTCTCATTACGAAAGACACAACATCAAACAAAGCGGAACTGCGACAACTCCCAGTTCTATTACTCGGCGGTGCACAGATGACTGAGAGTCAAACCCCGACTCCGTGAAATGGGAATAAAGTCAACCCTTCCTGGTTACGTGGAATGCGGCTTATGTCAATCCTGACCCTGTGGGAAACGTCCAGAGCGGATCCTGGTCCTCGCAGAACACGGCAATGACCCCATGGGAAGCATCCAGAGAAAAATTCCTGGCTACGTGGAACGCGGCTTATGTCAATCCTGACCCCGTGGGAAACGTCCAGAGCGGATCCTGGTCCTCACAGAGCATAGCAATGACCCCGTGTGAAGCATCCACAGCAGAGCCTGGTCCTCGCAGAACACGGCAATGACCCCGTGGGAAGCATCCAGAGCAAAATTCCTGGCTACGTGGAACACGGCTTATGTCAATCCTGACCCGTGGGAAACGTCCAGAGCGGATCCTGGTCTTCGCAGAGCACGGAAATGACCCCGTGTGAAGCATCCAGAGTAGAGCCTGGTCCTCGCATAACACGGCAATAACCCCGTAGGAAGCATCCAGAGCAACTCCTAATTCCGTGAAATGCGGATGATGGTAACCTCACCCATCACTTGCGGGTCCTCAAAACTCGTAAGGGAGCAAACTCTCTTATGAGATCCTTACGACTTTCAAGAGAAAACACACTTAGGAATCCTCACGATTCTTAAGGAGAAATTACACCTGCGGGATCCTCTCGACCGGTAGGGAGAAAATTCTTTATGAGACCCTCACGGCTCATAAAGTTGAAAAGTCTTAAGAGGCAGATCTTAACCCTGAATCCTAAGCCATCGTTGTCCTGCAAAGAAGTCAAGATAGACTATCCACAGAATACATTTAATAACAGAGACACGCCATCGTGAAGAAAAATATGTCTTTTATTCATGAATCAAAATGAAGACAAAGTACAATTCATGAAAGAACAAAAAAAATATACTCTTATTCAGGAGTATGTACAAAGGAAGAATAAAAAAAATATACAAGTTTTCAAGTCGGCGGGCGATTTGGTAGATTGGCCAGTTCGTCCCTCTTTCGCTGGGCCTCGCCTTCGTGATTCAGGATCGTCAAGAGACGGACCTCCGCCTGAGCCTGTTGGGTCTGATATGAGGTAAGCCGGCCTTCAAGCTCTTTCTCAGTAGCCTTATGAGCCTCAACCATTTCACGAGTGAATACGGCGGCCTTATCAATGGCTACCACCTCCTTGATGGCCTCTTGAAGCACTCGCTAAAGTTCGTATGCTTTAGCGGCCTTGGCCGTAAGGTTGGCTTGAAGCTCCCTCAATGGTTTGGAATCCAGCTCCCTCTGAAAATTTGCGGCTGAGTCTTTTCTCACATGATATCATGTTCGCAGCACACCGCTTAATTAGCCCCTGTACCACTTGACGTGGGAAGCAACAAGGAAAATCTCCAATGTATATACTATAAAACATGCATTTGCAACTGTATGAATGTTTAAAAGGAAATGATACCCAGAGCACTGATGTGCATACAACATAGCGATGATGCTCGCAATTAAAGAAAGTTCCCATAAAAAAATAATAATATAAAGCTCATTTACGCAAGCAAGACGCACGTACGAGTATCCGACAAACATGAAAATTCAAAAGAAAGTACGCCACAACCAATGATAAACAGGGTACATGGATTTAAACATGCTACGCTACCGGGAAAAGGTCACCGAACAAAGGATCAGTGGCACAAGGGTTAACGGAATAAAATACGAAATTTTCTAATTCCCTCTCTGTCTTCTCCAGCACATCGAAACGACGATTTTCACGAAGGGTGGCTCCCCACCGATTAGCGCCGTGTTCATCCGCAAAGGCAGACATAATAGCCCGTCGGGCTCTTATCTGGCCCAACAGATGAACCGAGCAGTCATTTAGAGCTTGAGTAATCAGGCACGCCTCATAAAAACACTCGAGCTTGTCTTCAGCCGCATAAAGAATCGCCAGGGTCATCTCTGCTGGGTGAAGGGGGATGTCAGCGAGCACGACAAGAAGAATCATCCGGAGCCAAATTGATCCCATTGGAAAAGGGGACCCCCTACGGATCAAGAGTTCATACGTCACTGCATCACATTCAGCGTCGGTAAGGAGGGGATCCACTAATCGAGCAGCAAAGCGATGAATCATCTCCTCAACAGATACCTCCCACGGTTGTCGACGAGCATGGGAGCGGTTGCAAGCCATAGCACTTAGTTGTTTCCACAAGATAAATCACCCTAAGTTGTAAATAGATTTCTTTGTGAAGAGAAAAAGAAAACTACGGCTTCAGGTTATAAAGGGAAGCATTAAATGCTGTACACGAAAAATATTGCATGATGGAACTATTTCCAAGGCCCAGAAAAAGGGAAGGCATTGGAAATCAAAGAGGTGGAACTATTTCCAAGGCTCGCTTTCTGCATTTAATGTTGTACACAGAAAATATGGCATGAGAAATTAAACAATCCCATCAATAGAGCCCCACGTGCAGGGCACGTGAGCGCCCACCTTGGCACGTACTGAGAATTAAAATAGTGTCACGCGTGAATAACACGTGAGTGGATGCCGACGTGAGATCAAAATCCCCAACAGTGCCTCATATGCCAAACATGTGAGCAACAACAAAAATATGACAAAATTTCATAAAGAAGGCATGCAAACACAAAAAGGGAAGGAAAGACTTATCATTCATACTTTGAAAGTTCGCACAAAAATAAAAGAAAATGTTACAATGGTAAGACATCAAATCCGGGACACGGGTTGAGGAATTCAAAAGTAAGATCGTCTAAAATGTTTCTGGCCTCCCTGGCCATTCTCGTGTGCTTCCTCTCGTGCTCGCAAGCATCGGGATCTCCGCTGATGTCCTCCACCCTCCGATAGGCAGAGAGTATCGCCGCCTGTTGGAAAACTTGATTCAGGATATCAACAAGATTGTTTCTCCTTTTCTTGGAGATTAGGCCCATCAGATACACCGAGTGTACCTTATCTTCGGCATCATCCAAAACCTTAAGCGGCATGCCTGCGTAGAGTAAAAGAAGCGCTCCCCAGATTGCCCTCATAATGAGTTTCAAAAGAGAAGAGCGATGAGGGAGTAGTCGACCTTTGTACTCGTTGAAGCGGATCATGATCTCAGCACACTGGGCGTTGGTGAACTCTTGGTTCTGGCTGCGGCCCAGTGCACGAATGTCTCCGTAAGAAATGATCTCATCAAGATCATACAAATGGGCAGCCATAATATCTGAAATAAAGATCAGTGAGAATTTAATGGATAAAACAATCAAGGAGAATGCTTGTCTAAATGAACAGTGGATTTCAAACAACTCTACACATTCCTTAGGGAGAACACCCACTGCAGAACTCCATGCAAATCATGAAGGATCTCTCTGGAAACCTTTCTTTTGTTGCCAAGAAACAACTCAGGGCAAGAAAACCCCAAGAAGTTCTCTGGGAAGAACTGAGTTCTTCATAGGAATTAAATTCCTTTTGAAAAGGGAAACTAAATTCCCGGAAACTTTTTTTTCAGAGCCAAAGCTCTTTGAGGTGGAATTAAATTCCACAGAAAAGACAAGCGCAACCATTGATTCTTTAAGATCAGAGAAACCCTAGCGAAAGGGGTTTATTCTTTAAAATTGGACATCTCTGAAGGACTTTAAAAAGATGGGTTCTTTAAAGGGAAAAACCCTTGTGTGGATTTAAAATTCAAAGAGATTTTTATGCGAAAGTTCTTCGGTCGTTCAAAGCCATTACCTGAAGAAAAGGGTCTTTCTTGAACAGAGTTAAACTCTGAGGATTTTCGAAACAGAGAACTAAGCTCTGAGAAGAGAGAATTAAATTCTTAAAGGAAAAAATTAGCAAGGAAGAAGATGAGCAAAGTGGAGGCGCTTCTGAAGGGACGCTGGCATTTATAGGATGTGATGGGAAACGTTGCATCTCCCCTATTCCCTAGACAGATCCAACGGTCACAAAAGTGACAGCGTTGCACTCATGTGCAGACACGTGAGAGCAACGCTGTGGGGGCATTTGTTCCCTAATTAAAAATCAGGAATTACCTCTATGAGGTATCACGTGCTCACACGTGACCAATGGTCACGTGTTGACACGCGATAGTTAAAACAGAAATAAAAACAAACGGCTGAAAGAAGACCCAATCCTAGAGGGTGTTGCAGGCGTACTCCCCAACATCTCACTCAATTGGGGGTCACGTGCTCATACGTGACCAATGGTCACGTGTTGACACGTGATATTTAAAACAGAAATAAAAACAAACGGCTGAAGGAGGAGCCAATTGGGGGTCACGTGCTCACACGTGACCAAAGGTCACGTGCTAGCACGTGATAGGCTTTGAAAGCCTTATAAGTTAATAGAATTAAATTCTAAAATTCTCTAAAATCTTTCCAGACAAAAAAGGATTGTGGGGAACCATTGGATTAAAAATTCAAGGGTGATTAAAAATAACCAATTTATAGAAAGATTTTAGACAAGGAAAGATTTCCCTAAAATCTCACCAGAAATAACAAACAGAATATCTTTGGATTTAAAATCCAACGGTGAATAAAATTCACTGTGTGATCTAAAGGATCATATTAATTATGAAAACAAACAAAATCTTTCAATGAAAGATTTACTAAACAAATTGATTCTTTTCCTTCTCCTATAAATAGGAGCCAAGAGAAGAGAAGAGATATAGAATTTTGGAATCTTGAAATTTCAGAGAGAAAAGAAAGGAGAGTTTAATTCTCAACAAAGCAAACCCTAGGTGAGAAAAGAAAGGGGATCAAAACTTCAAAGAAGAGAATTTAATTCTCAAATCCAAGAGTTTAACTCTTCTGCAAAAAGAACTTAGTTCTTCCTCTGGTTGAAGATCTGCAGAAGCAAATCTTCCCATAAGTTGAGAATTTAATTCTCATTGGGTAGAGATCCTGCCATGCAGATCCAAAATTTAGAGGGGGGATTGAGTTTAGAGAATTTAATTATCCCAAAACAAAGTTAGGGTTTAACCCTATATGAGAATTTAATTCTCCCAAATTACAGGAATTCAATTTCTTCAAGATAAAACTAGGGTTTAACCCTATCTAAGAATTTAATTCTCCAAAAATTATAGGAATTTAATTCCTTCAAGATGGACAGAACTAGGGTTTAACCCTAATTAAGAATTTAATTCTTTCAAGCTCACAGGAATTTAATTCCTCTAAAAAGAAATTAGGGTTTAACCCTACATAAGAATTTAATTCTTCACAATATGAATTTAATTCCTCCTAAATCATGATTAGGGTTTAACCCTATAAAAGAATCCAATTCTTAAAAATAAAGAGACTTGAAAGATCTCTGTGCATGAAAAGAACTTAGGTCACGTGTCCCCACGTGACCCCTGAAAAGATCCCCAAAAATGAAAAGAAAAATTTCTGAGGCAACGCCTCACGTGCTCCCACGTGACTTACAAAACACAGAAAGAAAAAGCGAAGGAAAGCAAAGCTTTGGGCGCTCTCACGTGTCCCAACGTGACCCCTTAGTAAATACTTTGATGATTAGTGCATAAATCCCCATCACGTGCCAACACGTGATGCTAAAAATAAAGTATAAAAAAATGTGTTAAACACTTATTTGCAAAGCGAAGTAAAAGGGATCTGGTCCCACCTCTGGGCGCCCTCACGTGGCCCCACGTGACCCATTCCTATTTAGTGTTTAAACACTAATTTCAAAGAATTATTTCCAGTGTTTAACACTGTCATTTTCTAGTGTTTAACACTAATTCAAGAGCTTTATTTCCAGTGTTTAACACTGAGTGTTTTCTAAGTGTTTAACACTAAATTGAGAATTACATTCTTAGTGTTTAACACAGATTGTCTTTTAGTGTTCAACACTAATTTGAGGAATCTATTTCCAGTGTTTAACACTACTTTTAGCCAAATTGGCTAATTTTCTAGAGGCAAAAGTCTTCCCTTCAGTTGAATCTCAAAATTGAGTAAAATTTAGAGCTATAATGTCCACTGCTTAATCTAAGATAAAAAAATGCCGCCAAAGCCCTCAAACTCTTGTTTAGCATTGCTAAATAATGTGGGCTGAGACCAGACAAATGTCTAATGGTCCAATAGAGGGCCAACACTTCAAACTTAATTGGACTTAGCCGAAGTTGGCCATAAGTCCTCAATTCAGACTCAACTGAGCCAATGTGCTCATAATATAATTAATTGATCTTAGTTCCAAATCGGTCTACAGATCATTTAATCCATCTTGGTTCAAGGTTACATCTCTTCACTTCTTTGATATTTGTCGTTGTAATTCCTCAACGTTTTTAAAGAGGTGATGGGTCCAGACAACCACACATTTCATAGACTATGACGTCTCTAAACTACGGACTGTGGGGTCCTTAAACTCATGGACTATGATGTCCTTAACCTTGACCGTGATGTCTTAAAACTAACATTGGACTGTGGGGTCCTTAAACCCATGGACTATGATGTACTTAACCTTGACCATGATGTCTTAAAACTAATATTGGACTGTGGGGTCTTTAAACCAACGGACTATGATGTCCTTAACCTTGACCGTGATGTCTTAAAACTAACATTGGACTGTGGGGTCCTTAAACCCATAGAATATGATGTCCTTAAGCTTGACCGTGATGTCTTAAAACTAACATTGGACTGTGGGGTCCTTAAACCCACGGACTATGATATCCTAAACCTTGACCGTGATGTCTTAAAACTAACATTGGACTGTGGGGTCCTTAAACCCACGGACTATGATGTCCTTAACCTCGACCGCGATATCTTTAAACTAACAATGGACCGAGATGTCCTTAAACTAACAACGGACCGTAACGTTCTTAAACTAATTATCGACCGTAATGTCATTAAATTAAACAATAGAGCCCATTTGCTCGCTTGTTGGATCTAAACGATCCCGTTAAGTTGATCACAGTCTAAAATTAGACTAACGTATCCTTAACAAACGTTTAAGTCGATCTTAGTCTCAAATGAGGCTAACGTATCCTTAAACCCAACCCCCCAAACCCAAATCTAAGAAAAGATACGGATTTAGACTAGTCCACACCCTACGGACGACAACACAATTAGTCTCCGTATACAATCCACGGGCAACCAAACACAAAACAAACACCCACGACACGAAGTGACCATCTGGAGAAGGAGAAAATGGTTACCGCGATGCGGTAGCATAATTAACTGCAGGGGCTTGCGCCTGCAGGGAAGAGCGTCCCCACAATCAAAACCCCTCAAACGAGGGGGAATCTGACGAAGTCTGCTACATCGGCTGCATCCGTTTAAACCTTCGATACATGGTGCCATAAATCAACTTAGCATCTTCGGAAAGGTGGACGGATAGCACCAATTAGTATCTGCCCCGAAATTCAGGCAAGACGTTCATCGCGTCTCCGCCGCGTCTTTCGGAGGGGAACAGACTTCATCAGGAACCTGGACTACT
Source organism: Agapanthus africanus (assembly GCA_030015575.1). NCBI lineage: Eukaryota > Viridiplantae > Streptophyta > Magnoliopsida > Asparagales > Amaryllidaceae > Agapanthus > Agapanthus africanus. The sequence goes on from CM057339.1 coordinate 753,217,732, forward strand.
CGTATTGGCTGCCGAACATGGTTATAGTCAAGAAAGCGAACGGGAAATGGAGCATGTGCGTCGATTTCACTGACCTGAACAAGGCTTGCCCCAAAAACAACTACCCACTTTCTTGGATTGATCAGCTAGTAAACAGCTCAGCCGGTCATGAATTACTAAGTTTCATGGACGCTTTCTCCAGTTATAATCAGATCCGGATGAACCCGGCCGACGAAGAGCTGACCGCCTTCACCACTGATCGGGGAGTCTACTGCTACAGGGTAATGCCCTTCGGACTCAAGAACACCGGAGCTACCTACCAGCGACTGGTTAACAAAATGTTCAAACCACAAATTGGGAAAAATATGGAAGTCTACGTCCACGACATGCTCGTGAAATCCGCCTCATCAACCGGACACACTATAGGCCTCGTCGAAACATTCGGCGTCCTGCGAAAGTACAAAATGAAGCTGAATCCAGCTAAATGTGCGTTTGGCGTCATAAGCAGGAAATTCCTTAGATTTATAGTTACCCTCCAAGGAATTGAAGCGAACCCAAAGAAAATTAGCGTCATCATCAACATGGCGATGCCCAAGAGCAATGTTGATATCATGCGACTCACCAGAAGGGTGGCTGCGTTGAGTCATTTTATGTCCAGATCCGTAGAAAAGTGCTTCCCTTTCTTCAGAGCCCTAAGGAAAATCCCCAGGTTCGAATGGTCTGAGGAGTGCCAAAACGCTTTTGAACAACTCAAGGCATACCTGACGACCCCATCACTTCTTACCCGACCGGTCGAGGGCGACGAGTTGTTACTATATCTAGCCGTCTCCGACCAAGCCGCCGGCTCAGTGCTCGTCATAGAATTCGATGGTACACAGAGACCGGTCTACTACGTGAGCCATGTTTTTAAGGACGCAGAGACCAGATACCCGGCCATAAAAAAATAGTCCTTGCGCTTGTCGTCGCCTCCAGGAAACTACGACACTATTTGTAGGCACACACGATTCTCGTCCTCACTGAACGACCTTTGGGGAATATCCTCGTCTCCCCTGAATCATCGAGCCGCTTAGAGAAATAGAGGTGGGAGCTGTCTCAATTAGACATCAAATACTGATCCAGACAGGCTATCAAAGCACAGGACTTAGCCGATTTCGTTGTCGAATGCACCATTCCTACTAAGGAAGGAATGGCAGAACAGGGGCCCGACCTACGACCCTCAGTCGAGGAGTTGCCCGGCCGATTCCAGGACTGGGTACTCTACATGGACGGATCGTTGACAGAAGAAGAGAGTGGGGTCGTCCTAATCATCCGTGGCCCGAGTGAGGAAGAAATGGAGTACTCTGTGAGGCTTGGTTTTAAGGCATAAAACAACGCCGCAGAGTACGAGGCCTTATTGGCCGGGCTACAAATTGCCTCCAGAGTGGGGCTAAAGACCATAAGGATACGCAGCGACTCCGCGCTAGTCGTCGGCCAAGTAACCAGGCGTTTCGAAGCCCGGGAACCAGTAAGAATAAAGTACATGGCGGAGGTAAGAAGGCTTCGGAGAAATTTCGATGAGTTCCAAGTGGAGCAGATTCCCAGAAACTTGAACAATGAGGCCGATGACCTGGGCAAACTCACCTCTTCCTATTCGGCCAATCAAAAAGGAAATATCCTCTTCGAAGTCCTACCGTGACCAGCGTGGAAGATGAAGAGGCAACACTCCAACTCTACACGACTCGAGAGATGTCCCAGATTGGAGAAAGCCCTTTCTAGAATTTCTGTAAGACGGGGTGCTTCCGAAAGACCGGGCCGAGGCTCGCCGACTTCGAGCAAAAACTCGCCATTTCGTATGGAGCAAAGGAAACATGTACAAGAAGTCATACACTTAACCTCTACTCCGATGTGTTATCCCCACGAAACAGACCACGTCTTACGAGAAATACATGAAGGGGTCGGAGGGGCGCATCAAGGGGCCCGCAGCTTGTTGGATATATGTATACCCTAGAGGTCAGTATATGATAGTGGATGTATCGGTATGTGTGTATATATATTCAGAGGACATTCTTGCTCGACATGATAGTATGCTATCTGGTTGTACTTTATCTTGACATGTTCATTTGATCTTGCATCTTACTCATTTGGTACATGTTGATAAAGCCCTTAGGATATTTGCTTGACTACTGGGATTATGATGTGGATCTAACTAGTGGGACATCTGTAGTTTATAAGCATATCTTTGAAATTTTCCTAGTCGTGGGTGTATCGAGACAGGGCATCGATATTTCAGAGTAGACTAGCGTATACGGTTCTTGTCCCATATGATGAGCGATGGATGATCCCATATCCATCTGGTGTGGTGAAACCAAAGATTGTATACGGGTGCTCAGTGAAGACTGGGTACACTGAATGGACTCATCGAGAACTCCTATGTGGTATTATATCTATCGTCAGATAGCAGTTCTCAGGTGACACTGGTACAGATTAGTCTGTAGACCCGAGATCGTCATAGAGTCTTGTGTGTCCTCCCACTGTATTTTGATTTCCATCCTACCACAGCTCTACTGAGTCATATGCAAACATGTGCATTTTGGGTACAGTCCCGAGACGCATGGAGTCAATGAGCGATAGGAGGGGTTTTGTCTCTCCCGGTATTGGGGGTTGATGTTGCGCTATGCTCGATTGGCTATAACAGGAAGTCTCTGGCCAGGGCTGCTGAGATTTACTGATAAGTGTTATCAGTAGTTTCTCGATATGTTATGAGCCATACACCGACATGATTTATTGAGTTATTGGGGTCGACGATACCATCCCTAGACTCGATATGCAGCATATCTGACGAAGAGACCGGACTGTACGGTAAGTGTTTCCAGTTGGTTCGATGGGAGTTTTGACAGGTTCGCTTGTTTTTCTTCTGATCGCTCAATACCCGGGTGGCCGTTATGTTTAGCTGACCGCTTGCGACTTGTAAGTGTTTGATGTGATCATCACCTACTGTCGGCGTATTGACGAGTCTTAGAGTCCCGCACAGGAGTTTCCTAGCTCAGGCGAAACGATGTGGTGTGCATATGAGATATGCGTGGGAGCTCGATTAAATGCGTGTATGTGATACCGTATTTTAATCGGGTTTTTTTTCCATTGGTCGGGTCGTATGTGATATGACCGGTTTATTAAATTAAGTGTTGATTCAATATAGACTTTTAGCTCATTTTTAATAAACCTTTTCTTTTGGATGTTTACATGAATGGGTGTATGTGCATATGTTGATGTGAATGCACAAATACATGCATACATGGTGTCATGGTTGTTGATACATGAGAGATGGCAATGCAAGACTCACATGGTTCATTTATATATAGATATATATTTGTTTTGAGAGAGAGAAAAATAGGATTAAATCATGGTTGAAAATATTCCACACTCTTCTGTTAGGTCCACGTTACGCACCTCGGTCCTTTCAGGGAGGCGGAATAGGTAAAACGAAATTTTTTTAGCTAGGTAACATGGACCGTTTCATGAAGGATCATTGCTAAACAAAAACTAACATAAATTCTACAAGTTCTAACTACTATGTAGAATGGTTATACCTTGGTCTTGAACTCCTTCTTTTCTTGTTGTTGTTCTTCCTCTTGCTTGCTCCTTGTAGTTGCATGAACGGATCCTCCTTATCGTATCCTCTTTGCCATAGATGGATCCACCCGAGGGTCTCGAAATTGAGCTCCAATCTCAACCTAGAGATGACTAAGGTGTTTGGTTTGCTAAACCTAATACCTTAGATTGAGTAGAGAAGAGTGATGGTGGTTTTTTCTCAAAGGTTCATGATTTCCAACTCATGGAACACTTGAACCTTGAGAGAGGAAGAGGAAGAGGGAGAGCTTTCTTTCTAGGAGAGAGAAAGAGAATGATAGAATGAGCTCTCATAATCCAACCCTTCTCACAAAAGTGAGAATAATGATAATAATAATAATAATAATTAAGTATATGGTGATGGTTAGTTTCAATGACCATTATCATTTCATGCTATTATTGCATTTTGCAAACAACAAGCAAGCAAAAGTCATACCCATGAAATGATAGCCATGAAATGATGATGGTCAACAAGTCCAAAATGGTCAACCGGTCAACAAAGTGAACAAGTCAACAAAAGCCAAACTTTCAACTCAACCATGGCACAATAATACTTAATTAATATTATTAATCATATATCATATTCTCATCAGGGTTTAAAGAAAGGTCAACGGTCAACAAGTCAACCAAAGCCAAATGGTCAACAACCCTAATGAGAATCCTCTGCCTCTGCCTCTGTCAGCTGTGCATACACACCGGCATCCGTGCTCCAAGGAACACGAATATACTGAGACAAAACCAATCCGAAAACAATTACTAGGATCTGGCTTAAACCAAAGCCCGCTAGTAACTACTGTCCGGACACCAAACGTGCACAAGTGCGCGGATATGAACGAACCCCGTCGCAAAACCATGCAACCTCTACTCTGTATTGCCCAAAGGCGAGTAACCCTCTGTGTGAGACTCTAAAGGCTCGACACTACGCTGGCAGTGGGTTTAACCACAGGCCGTAAGCGGTACTAGCTGTACGTAACGGTCCCCAGGTAGATGCCGATAAGAAGACTGATGAGGTGAACCCATCGAACTCCTACTGAGCCTGAATGTGACAATCTCCATACAGTCCGGTCTGTTCGTCTGAGAATATCGCATGGCGGGCCTAGGGGGCGGTAAACGTCAGTCCCCTAATAGCGGTACAAGTCGTGTCGGAGTGTAGCCCAGAACACCCTGAGATAACACTGGAAACCTACCAGTATATCTCGCTTGCCCTGGCCAGGGACTTTGTGTAATGGCTCTCCTAGACATAGCGCGATATCAACCCCCAATACCGGGAGAGACGAATCCTGTCTAACCGTCACTGCCTCCAAGTGCTTCAGGACTGCACCCAACTACTACCTGTTTGCACGACTCGGTAGAGCCGTGGTAGGGTAGTAATCTAAGAACAGTGGGAACACACTCGAGGCGAAATGACAGTGTCAAGTCAGCGGACTAAGCTGTACTCATGTCACCTGGGAACTGTTAACTGACGATAGGTATAATACCAACCATCAGTTCCCGACGAGTCCTGTCCAGTGTACTCGTAACCCAACGAGCACCTGCATACTATCTCCAGTACGACGTACTGATGGCTGTGGGACAGACCATCTCCCCTGCTGGGAAGAGAAGCGTATGCACCAGTCTACTCTGGAGTATCGATGCCCTGTCTCGATAATCCTACGATCAGGGACCAAAATAAGAATGTGCTTATAGACCACCCAGCCCCCACTAGTGTGATCGCCATCACAACGCTGGTATTCAAGCAAAAATCCTAAGGGCTCTACCAATATATTTTTAGCGATAAGTTAAAAGAAACATATACACATATTAAGATAGAAACAAACCAAGTAGCATACTACTATATCGAGCAAGACTGTCGTAAAACCATATATATATCCCAAGCTTCCAAAATGTATTATACAAATTAGTACTATACAATAATGGCCTCTAGGGCATACATATCTAACAATCTCCCACTTGCACTAAAGGCCAGTAATTGGTGTACCGCATACCCAACGTCTGCACTAAGGTCAGCTGCCGGCGTACCGCATACCCAATAGCTCAAAAAGTCGCTCTAACTGTGTTTGAGGGAGGGCCTTTGTGTATGGATCCGCCGTGTTGTCTTTTGTGTCCACTCTCCGTACTTCGATCTCCTGGCGATCAATGATCTCCCTGATCAGGTGATACCGCCTCAAGATGTGTCTGGATTTCTGATGGGACTTTGGTTCCTTCGCTAAAACTATAGCCCCATTGTTATCGCAATACAAAGATATTGGGTCAACAATGGACGGAACCACCTGAAGTTCACTAATGAACTTCTTCATCCAAACCGCCTCTTTTGCGGCATCGCTTGCAGCAATGTATTCAGCCTCCATCGTCGAGTCTGCGCCTGTATCCTGTTTGGAACTCCTCCAACATACCACCCTTCCGTTGAGGGTAAACACAAAACCCGAGACAAACTTGCTGTCATCTTTGTCACTCTGGAAGCTTGAATAGGTAAAGGACTCGACCGTGAGGTCTCCATTACCGTAAACTAGGAACATCTCCTTAGTCCTTCTCAGGTACTTGAGAATGTTCTTCACTGCCGTCCAGTGGTCCTCACCTGGGTCTGACTGATACCGGCTCACCACGCTCAGCGCGTAAGCTACATCTGGTCTTGTACATAACATCGCATACATTATAGATCCTACCGCCGAAGTGTAGGGTATAGTGCTCATGCGAACCCTCTCCTCGTCAGTCTTAGGAGACATTTTCTTGGAGAGGGTAATTCCATGCAATGAGGGTATGTTACCGCACTTGGAATCCTCAATACTAAATCTCTTTAGTACGGTCTCTATGTACCTGGACTGCAAAAGTCCCAGTAGTCTCTTGGATCTATCTCTGTAGATCTGGATCCCCAAAATGTATGAGGCATCACCCAGGTCCTTCATGGAGAACCGTTGTGACAAAAATAGCTTGACCGATTGCAGCATAGGAATGTCATTTCCTATCAAAAGAATGTCGTCCACGTACAAGACTAGGAACATGACAGTTCGTCCTACAATCTTCTTATAGACACAAGGTTCATCTTCGTTCTTGATGAAATCAAATTCCTTGATTGCCTCATCAAAACAGATGTTCCAGCTCCGCGATGCCTGCTTTAATCCATAAATGGATTTAAGCAACTTGCACACCGTCCCGCTGCTCCCACTGTCTACGAAACCTTCTGGCTGATATATGTAAACGCACTCTTCCAAACAGCCATTCAGAAAAGCCGTTTTAACGTCCATCTGCCAGATTTCATAGTCATGGAAGGCAGCAATGGCAAGTAGGACCCGAATGGATTTAAGCATAGCCACTGGAGAAAAAGTTTCGTCATAGTCCACACCAGGTCTTTGACGAAAGCCTTTTGCAATGAGTCTAGCTTTATAGGTTTCCACCTGCCCATCTACACCAAGTTTCCTTTTGTAGATCAATTTGCATCTAACGGGTTTTACCCCAGATGGAGCAATATCCAAGGTCCACACTTTATTGGTGTACATGGACTCCATTTCGGATTGCATTGCTTCCAGCCACTTATCTGAGTCCCTACTGATAATGGCCTGCCTGAAACTGGTAGGGTCATCTTCTTCCAAGATGCAATCCTCTCGATCCCCGTCTAAGAGAAAACCGTAGTATCTCTCGGGCGGATGAGAAATCCTACCACATCTGCGGAGTGGCTGAGGTTCGTTTGGGGTTATTGAATCCAGTGGTTCCTCCAAATTTTCAGTTATATTTTGTGGTCGCTGAATTTCTTCCAGTTCTACCGAACTCTCACTAGTTTCTTTTGCAAGAAACTCCCTTTCTAAAAAGGTAGCGTGACGAGATACAAACACCTTCTGATCCTCAGTGTGGTAGAACAGATATCCTAGTGAGTCTTTAGGATATCCCACAAATTTACACAGAACTGACCGTGCCTCTAGCTTGTCCGGTTTCCGTGTTTTCACATAGGACGGACAACCCCATATCTTAATAAATTTAAGACATGGCTTCTTACTGCTCCATATTTCATACAGAGTTTTAGGCACAGATTTGGACGGAACTTGATTCAAAAGATATGCCGCTGTCTGAAGCGCATGTCCCCAAAATGAAAGAGGCAACTCGGCATTACTCATCATGGAGAGAACCATATCCAGTAGGGTACGATTCCTCTGCTTCGATACACCGTCGTGCTGTGGTGTATAAGGAGGAGTAAGCTGAGAGAGAATATCATTCTCTTTTAAGTAATCTAGGAATTCCGTGCTTAAGTACTCCCCTCCTTTATCAGACCGGAGGATCTTGATACTTTTACCAGTCTGGTTCTCTACTTCGTTTCTGAATTCCTTGAATTTCTCAAAAGCTTCAGATTTGTGTTTCATCAGATACACATATCCGAACCTAAAGAGATCGTCAGTGAATGTGATGAAGTACGAGAACCCACCCCTTGCATGTATATACATCAGACCACATACATCACTGTGTATGAGTCCCAAGAGCTCTGCTGCCCTTTCTCCATGTCCGGTGAACGGAGATTTGGTCATCTTTCTTTTGAGACAAGACTGACAAGTTTCATAAGATGAAAACTCGAACGTATCCAAGAGTCCATCTTTATGCAACTTACTTAGTCTTTTCTCTCCGATATAACCAAGTCTACAATGCCACAAGTAGGATTCGTTCGTATCTGAACTCTTCCTCTTGCGTGTGTTTTGTACATTGAGAACTGTATTCTGATTTAGAACGTAGATACCATTACACGGTGTACCTTCTGCAACCAGTACCATGTGAAGGTAGATGTTCATGACATTTCTATCAAGAACAAAATTATATCCATCTTTATCTAGTAAAGAAACTGATATGATGTTGCAAACCATGGAAAGTACATAGTAGCAATCGTTTAAAATCATAGTATTGCCATTTGGCAACACTAGGTGATATTCACCGACGGCTGCATCATTAACTTGTGCTCCGTTCGCTACTCTGAGCGACATATCACCATGTACAACTCTCCTACTTTTTCTCAGTCCCTGCAATAGATTACAGATATGAGATCTTAATCCGGTATCAAGTACCCAGGAGGTAGGGCTGACCGTAAAACAGTTCTCAATTACAAGAACACCTGAAGTAGATGCAAAACCATGCTTCTTCTTCAACTGGGTATCCTTGGAATCCATACAATCCTCTTTCCCTTGCTCATACTTATGACTGTTGTCGTAAGTTAGAGCCGAACCAACGTTCCCCAGCCCCGAATAAGAATTCGGATCGGTCAAGCGATACATTTTATTATCTTGATTAGGGCATGAAATGGTTGCTACCTGGAGAGAGAGAAAAGAAACACTCAGCGTGCGCTCTTGCAAGATTAGATTGGTTTATTAATTTGTCTAACCAGCATGGCTCCTACTGTTTCCTCAAATTCTTCTTCAAACCTTTAAAAGAAAAACTAGTCAGGATTAATCGCACGTCACAATACTTGCTTAACCTTTCAGCCAGGCTAGTGTTGGTACTTCGAGGGAGGTTTTCCAACGCTTTTGCGAAGTTCCTTAATTAAATAATCTCTTTTCCTTGGAGGCGTAGCCCCGCTAACACCTTTCTGGACACCTACTTGGTTTATAGCATTGATTGTTAAGTGAAATATTCTCTCGAGAGTAATCCAACTCATCAGTGGGATCGGGATCCAACTATCATTGTGCGATGACCTAGATGGAATCCACTCTAGTCACCACACTCCAGAAGGTATGCTGAATCTGCAAGTTTCAGTTTCTTTAGAAACTCCCGATGTGGATTTTTGCCCCTAGGACCCAAGTGACGTTGACGAATAATCAAAAAATCAAAAGGTCCTAGTCAAGTTCAACCCGTCGTTATCCAGGATTGCATTAGACCTGCCTGCATGATCCTTGACGAATAATCAACAAAATCATGCGACCGTCCTAACCAATCGCATCTATCAGTGCAACAGAGAATTATTACTTAGCTACCGTCCACTGTGCCTTGACGAATAATCAACAAACGCAGCACGAATACTAAGTATTAATTATCTGAAACGACGGAGGGTTACGGCTGGGTTTTTGGCGAAAAACCCGTTAACGTAATGAACTTGATGTAGTTGAAGGAACATGATAGCCCTTTTTGAAAATATAGTGGTGAAAAACTCTTGCTAAAGAGGTCACTCCCTGTGAAGGGATCTCGGCTCTTTCCTCGTCGAATGAGGTGCAGGATATTCCAAACTGAATACCTCGATGCAAAACAAGAATAATCGACTATAGTGAAGTTATTACCCTGACGCAAACTTTTTGTCTAAGGGGTCACTCCCGATGAAGGGATCTCGGCCCTTACCTCGTCGACTGAGGTGCTGGGCATTCATAACCAAATACCTCTATGCAAAACAAAAGAGAGCGTCCTTACAATAACAGCTTTTTGAAAATTGTTCCAACAACGTCTTATAAGGTTTGTTTTTTCTTTGCATTAGATTAATGCGTCCCATCAGTTAATCCTACCATTGCAGAAAACAACGAAAATATGGCGTACGCTTATGCCATCCGCATTCGCCACGGGGCCCCGTCATTACCCGTTAGGTTACTTAACTAACGACAGAGCGGGGGCTGGACTAGCGCGGATGCAAAACATAAGCAACGAATAAATAGATATCATATAGATATATAAACATTCGTCAAATGCAATGATAGCCATTCCAGATCACAGATGAACACATTGGATATACTAGGAATCCGCATTCCGTACAAGCCTGTAACGAAGAGCGGATTACACGGTCGCGATGAATAACCAAGACCCTACCCTAGACCCCTACGGTGCGGCAAACTACCCGCCAAGTACCCGAAGCGAAGCAACCTCCCTCAACACCGTGAGTAGGCCACTCGGCACTTCGAGGTACCCGGTAGTTTGTGCACCCCACCTTGGGTCTATCCTAGGAGCAAAAACAGTAAAAGAAATTATACAATGATGGCTGCAACCCCATCCTGGTTGTGCGGCCATATAAATAATATTACATCAATTACAAATTACATGAATTAAAAGAAAAAGAAAACTCTCATCTCACAACCCCCCGGCTATTCAACCGCGACAATCCAATGAATTCATATACACATACCATCAACATTACAGATCACAGATATGTATAACCCCAACTAATCGACGTATAGCGATTAGCAGACGTTCAATACATATATCACATCACAGATATAACCCATTAGCTTAAGTCTTTAGAAGTTCGATCAAAATACAGATTTTTAAACCCCAAAAACAAATTTTGCTTTCTGGAAAATCTGGGCAGAAAAAGCATATTCCAAAAATCCTAAAACACCCTCAGAAATACACTGCAGCAAAACCGATCCACGGCCGAGTCAACTCGGCCGCGGATCCGCGGCAAGAAGCTCTTCTTGCCGCGTTTCCGCGATGAGTTGGTCGGTTCAGTCGATCGTTTTTCTGCACTGTTCACTAAAAACCCTGAGCCGATTTTTGGTACATGTCAAATAATTTTTACAGCAGTTTAAAAATCGACAGAAAGTTCAGGTTCCGGGCATGTTTCGTGACTTTTTCTCCTATCGAACTTCTAGTTACTTTGCTAACATGTTAGATAGTGTTTAGCTAGGCTCTGATACCAATGTTAGGTCCACGTTACCCACCCCGGTCCTTTCAGGGAGGCGGAATAGGTAAAACGAAAATTTTCCTTAGCTAGGTAACATGGTGTTAGTAATATGTATGCCCTAGAGGCCAGTATTGTACAGATGATGTATATTATATTGGATGCTTGGACATATATAGAGATGACTTTCTTGCTCGATATGATAGTATGCTATCTGGTTACTCTTTATCTTAACATGTATACTAGTCTCTTTAAACTGTCTTATAGTTACATGTTGATAAAGCCCTTAGGATGTGTACTTGACTACCTGGACTATGATGCAGATCATACTAGTGGGGACATGGTAGTTCATAGGTACATCCTTCAAGGTCCCTAGTCGTGGGTGTATCGAGACGGGGCATCGATATACCAGAGTAGACTAGCGTATACGCTTCTCGACCCATGAGATGGGAGATGGATGATCCCATATCCATTGGTGTTTGACATCAGAGATGGTATACGGGTGCTCAGTGGAGACTGGGTACACTGGACGGACTCGCCGAGAACTCCCAGATGGTATTATACCTCACGTCAGATGGCAGTTCTCAGGTAACACTTGTACAGGTTAGTCTGTAGACCCGAGATCGTCATAGAGTCTTGTGTGATTCCCACTGTGTTTTGATATCCACCTTACCACATCCATGAGGGCGTGCAAAACGGCGGTCTTTGGGTACAGTCCCGAGTCATATGGAGGCAATGAGCGATAGGAGAGGTTTCGTCTCTCCCGGTATTGGGGGTTGATGTTGCGCTGTGCTCGATTGGCCGTAACAGGGAAGTCCCTGGCCAGGGCTGATCAGAGATTTGCTGGTAAGTGTTACCAGTAGTTTCTCGACCCGTTATGAGCCTCATATCGGCACGACTTATCGGTTATTGGGGTCTGACGTTTACCACCCTTAGACTTGATATGCGACATATCAGACGAACAGACCGGACTGTACGGTAAGTGTTACTGGTTGGATTCACAGGAGTGTGAGCGGGCTAGCTCGTCGATCTTCTGATCGCTCAATACCCGGATGGCCGCTACGTTTAGCAGACCGCTTGCGGCTTGTGGGTGCTTGATATGATCATCATCTGCTGCCGGCGTATTGACGAGTCTTTAGAGTCCTACACAGAGGTTTCCTGGCTCAAGCGAAACGAAATAGGAGCGCATATGAGATATGTGCGGGACCGAGAATAATACATGTATGTGATACCATATTTCATTCTCGCGATTAATGTTTCGATTGGTTATATGCGATATAACCTAGTTATCGAATCGAAGATCGATTCGATAAGTCGATACATTGGATACTAGTCGGTTATGTGCGACATGACCGGATCATTGAATCAAGTGTTGATTTAATGATTTAATGTATAATTATATATTTGATATATTACTTTGCATTAACTTGTATTGGTTCACTTTAAAGGGATTTTCTCACTTGAAAAGCACATTGTATATGTGATATATTTTGTATGCACATGTTTGTATCATGTTTGATGATACTTGCTCATTTGGTTAAGTGTAAAGAATTAAACCTTGGTTAAATAAATGGTTAGGGTTTTTATTTATTCATTCATTTATCCTTTTTATTTGGATTAAAAATAAATTGCAAAAGAAAACAAAATGGTTGCTTTCATTCTTGAAGCTTGTTGAAGCTTCATGAAGCTTTGACCAAAGTGACCATTTTGTCTTCATGCTTAACCCTAACCATTCATCTAACCTTAGTCAATTATCTACACCTAACCATGGTTCATATTATGATAAGTATTTATTTCTTTTGCATTTTTATTAACTTATCATAATCATCTTTATCTTCTTCTTCTTCTTGAGTTCAAGAAAAAGCTTGCCACCATTAATGGCATCTTGAGTAAACAAGTGAGAAATCCAATTCTAAAGTGAACCCACCTCCTATTTCTTCACCCTATACCTCTTGCCAAGTAGTATAGGGTGTTTTCTTCACAAGTTTCACAACTTGGTGAAGTCGGAGCTTGATCTTGTGAAACCTCGACGTAGATCATCTTCGGCACGAAGCCGACGACCTTGCCCGCCCATTTCTCCGATGAAGCCGATGCTTGAGTCCGGGATTCAAGACGGACAGCGAGAGGACGTCTACGTGGAGCTAAGGAAGTGGAGAACCGGATCTACAAAGGTTGTAGCTTCTCACTTTTAGTTAAGTCGTTAACTAGTTTAATGTTTCGCCTAAAATTCTAGTTAACGATCTGTATTAGGGTTTCTCGGCACTCATAAAATTTGAAATTGGTATGGTTGATACCTTGTGAGACCTCTAGAGTGTGCCTAGGAACCCTACAGTAGTATCAGAGCCTAGCTAGAGCCTAAGTGTAGACGACGTTTGAAATCCGAACGAATCGAAACCCTAATCCCAAACTTGCTCTCTGGACTTTTTCTAAAAACTGGGTTTTTTCCATATTAAAAATGCTTAAAAAATTCAGCAGGAAGTTATAAGATTTACGGTGCAAAATTTGACAAATGATGCCTCCAACATGCGGCGGAACCGCGGCAGAAGCCTAGCTTCTGCGGCGGTTCCGCGGCGACATGATGACGTCAGCCCTCTAAATTTGCACAGTAATTTCAATTTTACAGTGCTGAGTTTTATGGGAATTTTTAATATTTTTTCAAGAGTTGAATTTTCTGGGGTGTTTTGGGAGTTCGCAGATTCGATCGGATTATCAGACTTTGTCTATGTGGTTTCCGGATAATTTTAGAATATGTTAAAAAGTTCGACCGGATGTAAATACCTAATCTTTCCTCTGCGGGAAAATATCCAAGTGTTGGATTTTTCTGTGGTTTAAGGACGTTCTGAGTAGTGCAAGTAACGCGATGGTCCCTCTAGAAGACAACAAACCTTAACTCGATTATGTGACCGTCTTGAACTGCCCTTTGAACCTTCGGGTTTGGGGCAGTACGGCGTGCCACATGTGAGGCGTTGGCTTGACCCTTCTACGGCTGGACCGTTGGTACTGAGGCATGAAGTGAATGTCTTTGAACTTATTTCATGTGTTGGACGGTTTCGGGAAAACTTAGGTGTTCGAATGTTCGATCGGAAAGTTTAATATATTCTATTTATCCGGAATGGGATACAATAATTGGAATTCACAAACAGTTATGAGATAACTGAATGAATGTTATAAATCTAGCAGTTTAGTCTCACTTGATATTGAAAAGGGTTTTCGGTAATGAGACTAAAATGCGGGGTTTATAATTGTTAGGCTGTGATGTCTAAGTATTTCATTTGATTAGGCATACGATGTCTAAAGAGGTTGCGGATTCCAACTGTTGTAGTTTTTCACTTTCTTTTCTGTGACCGTAAGTGTAATATGTGATATCGCCGGTTTCTTTGCTATATGTCAACGACAATTGGGATGCGCATATTTACTTACGTTGATGACATGTGATGTTATGTGTTGCTGGATATGTTATATTGGATCGTCGTGTTCGAATAGCCGGGGTTTTTTTATGTGAGATGAGTGTTTTTCATTTTCATTCATGTAAAAACTTGTATGTAATATTCTTTTATTTGGGGCACTTCCAGGTTGCGGAAGCTGTCACCTTTTGTATATTATTTACTTTTCTGCATTAGGATAGACCCAATGAGGGGAGCACAAGTAACCGGGTTCTAGGGTCCAGTGGGAGACCATCTCGAGGAGTCGAGTCAGGGTCTCCTAACCCTAGAATTGGTAGGGTTGCTTGCCGCTCTCATAGGGGTCTAGGGTGTAGGATTGGCTATTCATCACGACCGTGGAATCCGTGTTTTATACTGGCTCGTATGGAAAACACGGACGTCCTAGTATATCCAATGTTTCATATGTTTCTTCTGCTGCGATATTTGTGATGTGATCATGTGATGTTCTGTGATAGATACAGTATATAGTATATATGATATATTATATAGACGTTACTCATGTTTTGCATCCGCACTAGCCCTGCCCTGCTCTGTCGTTAGTTACCTAACCTAACGGTGCACGAGGGGACATCGAGGAGAATGCGGATGGCATAAGTGTAAGTCGTATTTATCTGTGATGTTTAGGTACTTAAATGATGGGACTTCATTAATGAGATTTATGAAAGAAAAGAAACCTAAGATGTTGTAGAATCAAATTTTAAAATAAAAAGGGTAGCTACAGTTTTGCTTTGCATAGCGGTATATATGATATACCCTGCACCTTATTCGATGAGGAAAGGACCGAGATCCCTTCACCGGGAGTGACTCCTTTAGCAATAACTGGCAGATGCTACACACTCGGTTTGACTTTTGATTGCTTCTATAGTTTCTGCTTTGCACAGTGATATACATGATATATCCCGCACCTCATTCGACGAGGAAAGGGCCGACGATCCCTTCACCGGGAGTGACCCCTTTAGCAAAACTAGAAAAGCCTCAAAATCACTCCATTTCAAAACTGTATTTGATTCTACAACGATATCAAGTTCATTACGCAATAGGTTTTCAGAAAAACCTGTCGTAGCCCTCCGTCATTTCAGATAAGTACTAGTTAGTATTCGTGCTACGTTTGTTGACTATGTTAAGGCGTAGTGTGCGGTAGCTGATTGGTGCTTATCTGTATAAGCATATGATGCGATTGGATTAGGGTAGTCGTGCGACTTTGTTGACTATGTTAAGGGTCGTGCGGGTGGGTTTAATTCAATCAGGAAATGACGGGTTGAACTTGACTAGCACTTATGATTTGTTGACTATGTTAAGGTCATATAGCTGCTAGGGGCAAAATATTATCGGGAAATTCAAGTGTTGAAATTTGCAATGAGATTGCATACCTTCTATGAGATAGTTGGATCCCGATACCCACTACGAGTAAGAGTTACTCCTGGGAGAGTTTTACATATTACAATTAGCCGATCAAGTAGGTGTCTAGAAAGGTGTCAACGGGGTTACGCCTCTGGGAAAACGATGTTTACATTAATTAGGTTCGTGCGAAAGCACAGGGGACCTCCCTCAAAGTACCGACACTGGCCTGGCTGAAAGATTGGCGAACTTGTAGTATGTAATTAATCTCGGCTAGTCTTTCCTTTTAGGGTTTGAAGGAAGATTTGATAAAAACCAGTGGAAGCCATCCTGATTAGATAAGATAATAACCAATCTGATCTTGCACGAGCATACGCTAAAGTGTTTTCTTCTCTCTCTCCACAGGTAGCGACCATGTCATGCCCTAATAAAGATAATAATATGGATGTATTGACCGAACCCGCATGTTATTCTGTGCTGGGGAACGTCGGTTCCGTTCTTTCCTATAAGAGTTATAGGACTGAACAGGATATAGGGGAATACCAGGATTTCCATGCCACCCGAATGAAGAAAGTACATGATGATGCATTTTCTTCGGGTGTGTTCGTTACAGAGAACTGTTTCTCCATTTGCTCCACGTCCTGGGTATTAGATACCGGGTCAGGATCCCATATATGGAATCAGTTACATGGGCTCAGGAAAGGTAGAGAACTTGGAGAAGGTGATAAAGACATTAGAGTTGGAAATGGTGCAATTGTTGCAGCTAAGACTGTCAGGGAATATCACCTTGTATTACCAACTGGTAATACATTGGTTCTGAACGAATGCTATTACATGCCGAACCTGATTTGCAACATTATATCGGTTTCTTTGTTGAGTAAAGAAGGATATAATTTTGTATTACAGGATAATGTTATGAACATTTTCCGTAACCAAAAGTTGGTTGGATCAGGCACGTTGTGCAATGGCATTTATGTTCTAAATCAATCTACAGTTTTGAGCATAACAAACACGCACAAGAGGAAGAGTTCAGAACTGAACGAATCCTTCTTGTGGCATTGTAGACTGGGTCACATCAATGCGACACGACTGGCTAAGTTACATAAAGATGGATATTTGAAACCATTCGAATTTTCATCTTATGACACTTGCCAGTCATGTTTCAAAGGAAAGATGACCAAAACTCCGTTTACGGGACACGGAGAAAGAGTTACCGAACTCTTGGGACTGATACATAGTGATGTATGCGGTCCCATGTCTACACATGCCAGGGATGGTTCTTCGTACTTCATTACATTCACTGACGATCTCTCAAGATACGAACATGTGTACTTAATAAGACACAAGTCTGAAGCTTTTGAGAAATTTAGAGAATATAAACAAGAAGTCGAGAACCAAACCGGAAAAAGTATTAAAATCCTTCGATCTAATCGAGGAGGTGAATACTTGAGCAATGAATTCCTGGACTTCCTAAAAGAGAATGGGATTCTCTCTCAGCTGACTCCTCCATATACACCACAGCACAACGGTGTATCAGAACGGAGGAACCGCACCCTATTAGATATGGTGCGCTCTATGATGAGCATAGCTGAGTTACCTATTTCCTTCTGGGGATATGCGCTGGAAACAGCAACATACCTATTGAATCAAGTTCCATCTAAATCTGTACCTACCATACCATATGAGATATGGAGTGGGAAGAGACCATATTTTAAACGAGTTAAGATATGGGGTTGTCCGGCCTATGTCAAAAGGCAAAATCCAGACAAACTCGAGGCACGGTCAGTTCTTTGCAAGTTTGTGGGATATCCTAAGAATTCACAAGGATATTTTTTCTACCATGCTGAAGAACAAAAGGTGTTTGTTTCTCAATATGCCACCTTTTTAGAAAAGGAATTCCTTGAAAAAGAAATTAATGGCAAAGTGGTAGAGCTGGAAGAAGTTCCAGATACACAAACCGTTACTGAAGATTTAGTGGAACCAGAAGATTCAGTAGCTCCCAATGAACCTCAGCCTCTCCGCCGATCTAGTAGGGTTCCTCGCCAACCTGAGAGATACTACGGTTTTCTCATGGATGGTGGGAGCGAGGATTGCATCATGGAGGATGATGACCCAACTAGCTTCGAGCAGGCCATCACGAGTAGTGACTCAGTGAAATGGCTGGATGCTATGTGGTCCGAGATGGAATCCATGTACACCAACAAAGTATGGACTTTGGAAGTTGCTCCTGAAGGGGTAAAACCCATTGGGAGCAAGTGGATCTTCAAGAAGAAACTTGGTGTAGATGGGAAAGTGGAGACTTTCAAAGCTAGACTTGTTGCAAAAGGTTTTCGTCAAAGACCAGGTGTGGACTATGACGAAACCTTTTCTCCAGTGGCTATGCTTAAATCCATCCGGATCATGCTTGCCATCGCTGCATATCATGATTATGAAATCTGGCAAATGGATGTTAAGACCGCCTTTCTAAATGGTGATTTAGAAGAGTGCGTGTACATGACTCAGCCAGAGGGCTTCGTAGACAGTGGGAGCAGCGGGAAGGTGTGCAAGCTGCTTAAATCCATTTATGGATTAAAGCAAGCATCGTGGAGTTGGTACATCTGCTTTGACGTCGTTATCAAAGAGTTTGATTTCGTCAAAAACCCAGATGAACCTTGTATCTACAAGAATGTGGCAGAGAGTAAGGTTGTCTTCCTCGTATTGTACGTGGACGACATACTCTTGATAGGAAATGATATTCCTATGCTGCAATCGGTCAAGCTCTTCTTATCACAAAGATTCTCAATGAAAGATCTTGGTGATGCCTCCTGCATATTGGGAATTAGGATCTATAGAGATAGATCCAAAAGGATATTGGGATTGTCCCAATCCAGGTACATTGACACCATACTAAAGAGGTTTAGTATGGAAGAATCCAAGCGTGGGAACTTGCCCACGATCTCTGGAGTCACTCTCTCCAAAGAGATGTCTCCCAAGACTGATTTGGAAAGAGCTCGCATGCAAGGGATACCTTATGCTTCGGCTGTAGGCTCTATCATGTATGCGATGCTATGTACCAGACCCGATGTAGCATACTCACTAAGTGTAGTGAGCAGGTATCAAGCTGATCCTGGAGAGAGTCACTGGACAGCTGTGAAGAGCATTCTCAAGTACTTACGAAGGACTAAAGAGATGCTCTTGGTGTATGGTAACGGAGAACTCCAAGTGGAGTCCTTTACCGATTCGAGCTTCCAGAGTGATAAGGACGACTCTAAGTCGCAGTCGGGATTTGTATTTACCCTTTACGGAGGGGCGGTTAGCTGGAAGAGTTCCAACCAGGAAACCGTGGCAGACTCGACGATGGAGGCTGAATACATCGCTGCCAACGATGCTGCCAAAGAGGCTGTCTGGATCAAGAAGTTCATTACTGAACTTGGAGTGGTTCCATCCATTGAGCATCCAATACCTTTGTATTGCGATAACAATGGAGCGGTGGCTTTGGCCAAGGAACCCAGGTCCCATCAGCGATCCAGGCATATT
Source organism: Agapanthus africanus (assembly GCA_030015575.1). Lineage (NCBI taxonomy): Eukaryota > Viridiplantae > Streptophyta > Magnoliopsida > Asparagales > Amaryllidaceae > Agapanthus > Agapanthus africanus. The sequence goes on from CM057339.1 coordinate 753,237,181, forward strand.
CTGAGGCGGTATCACCTGATCCGGGAGATAGTTGATCGCCGGGAGATCGAGGTCAGGTGGGTTAACACGAAGAACAACACGGCGGATCCACTCACGAAGGCCATTCCCCAGATACAGTTTGAGAGACTCTTCGGGATGCTCGGTATGCGATACTACAGCAGCTGGCCCTAGTGCAAGTGGGAGATTGTTAGTTGTATGTATGCCCTAGAGGCCAGTATTGTACAGATGATGTATATTATATTGGATGCTTGGACATATATAGAGATGACTTTCTTGCTCGATATGATAGTATGCTATCTGGATACTCTTTATCTTAACATGTATACTAGTCTCTTTAAACTGTCTTATAGTTACATGTTGATAAAGCCCTTAGGATGTGTACTTGACTACCTGGACTATGATGCAGATCATACTAGTGGGGACATGGTAGTCCATAGGTACATCCTTCAAGGTCCCTAGTCGTGGGTTTATCGAGATGGGGCATCGATATACCAGAGTAGACTAGCGTATACGCTTCTCGACCCATGAGATGGGCGATGGATGATCCCATATCCATTGGTGTTTGACATCAGAGATGGTATACGGGTGCTCAGTGGAGACTGGGTACACTGGACGGACTCGCCGAGAACTCCCAGATGGTATTATACCTCACGTCAGATGGCAGTTCTCAGGTAACACTTGTACAGGTTAGTCTGTAGACCCGAGATCGTCATAGAGTCTTGTGTGATTCCCACTGTGCTTTGATCTCCACCTTACCACGTCCATGAGGGCGTGCAAAACGGTGGTCTTTGGGTACAGTCCCGAGTCACATGGAGGCAATGAGCGATAGGAGGGGTTTCGTCTCTCCCGGTATTGGGGGTTGATGTTGCGCTGTGCTCGATTGGCCGTAACAGGGAAGTCCCTGGACAGGGCTGATCAGAGATTTGCTGGTAAGTGTTACCAGTAGTTTCTCGACCCGTTATGAGCCTCATATCGGCACGACTTATCGGTTATTGGGGTCTGACGTTTACCACCCCTAGACTTGATATGCGACATATCAGACGAACAGACCGAACTGTACGGTAAGTGTTACTGGTTGGATTCACAGGAGTGTGAGCGGGCTAGCTCGTCGATATTCTGATCGCTCAATACCCGGATGGACGTTACGTTTAGCATACCGCTTGAGGCTTGTGGGTGCTTGATATGATCATCATCTGCTGTCGGCGTATTGACGAGTCTTTAGAGTCCTACACAGAGGTTTCCTGGCTCAAGCGAAACGAAATAGGAGCGCATATGAGATATGTGCAGGACCGAGAATAATGCGTGTATGTGATACCGTATTTCATTCTCGCGATTAATGTTTTGATTGGTTATATGAGATATAACCTAGTTATCGAATCGAAGATCGATTCGATAAGTCGATACATTGGATACTAGTCGGTTATGTGCGACATGACCGGATCATTGAATCAAGTGTTGATTTAATGATTTAATGTATAATTATATATTTGATATATTACTTTGCATTAACTAGTATTGGTTCACTTTAAAGGGATTTTCTCACTTGAAAAGCACATTGTATATGTGATATATTTTGTGTGCACATGTTTGTATCATGTTTGATGATACTTGCTCATTTGGTTAAGTGTAAAGAATTAAACCTTGGTTAAGTAAATGGTTAGGGTTTTTATTTATTCATTCATTTATCCTTTTTATTTGGATTAAAAATAAATTGCAAAAGAAAACAAAATGGTTGCTTTCATTCTTGAAGCTTGTTGAAGCTTCATGAAGCTTTGACCAAAGTGACCATTTTGTCTTCATGCTTAACCCTAACCATTCATCTAACCTTAGTCAATTCTCTACACCTAACCTTGGTTCATATTATGATAAGTATTCATTTCTTTTGCATTTTTATTAACTTATCATAATCATCTTCATCTTCTTCTTCTTCTTGAGTTCAAGAAAAAGCTTGCCACCATTAATGGCATCTTGAGTAAACAAGTGAGAAATCCAATTCTAAAGTGAACCCACCTCCTATTTCTTCACCCTCTACCTCTTGCCAAGTAGTATAGGGTGTTTTCTTCACAAGTTTCACAACTTGGTGAAGTCGGAGCTTGATCTTGTGAAACCTCGACGTAGATCATCTTCGGCACGAAGCCGACGACCTTGCCCGCCCATTTCTCCGATAAAGCCGATGCTTGAGTCCGGGATTCGAGACGGACAGCGAGAGGACGTCTACGTGGAGCTAAGGAAGTGGAGAACCGGATCTACAAAGGTTGTAGCTTCTCACTTTTAGTTAAGTCGTTAACTAGTTTAATGTTTCGCCTAAAATTCTAGTTAACGATCCGTATTAGGGTTTCTCGGCACTCATAAAATTTGAAATTGGCATGGTTGATGCCTTGTGAGACCTCTAGAGTGTGCCTAGGAACCCTACACATGGACCGTTTCATGAAAGATTGTTGCTAAACAAAAACTAACAAAAATTCTACAAGTTCTAACTACTATGTAGAATGGTTATACCTTGGTCTTGAACTCCTTCTCTTCTTGTTGTTGTTTTTCCTCTTGCTTGCTCCTTGTAGTTGCTTGAACGGATCCTCCTTGTCGTCTCATCTTTACCATAGATGGATCCACCCGAGGGTCTCGAAATTGAGCTCCAATCTCAACCTAGAGATGACTAAGGTGTTTGGTTTGTTAAACCTAATACCTTAGATTGAGTAGAGAAGAGTGATGGTGGTTTTGTCTCAAAGGTTCATGATTTCCAACTCATGGAACACTTGAACCTTGAGAGAGGAAGAGGAAAAGGGAGAGCTTTCTTTCTAGGAGAGAGAAAGAGAATGATAGAATGAGCTCTCATAATCCAACCCTTCTCACAAAAGTGAGAATAATGATAATAATAATAATAATTAAGTATATGGTGATGGTTAGTTTCAATGACCATTATCATTTCATGCTATTATTGCATTTTGCAAACAACAAGCAAGCAAAAGTCATACCCATGAAATGATAGCCATGAAATGATGATAGTCAACATGTCCAAAATGGTCAACCGGTCAACAAAGTGAACAAGTCAACAAAAGCCAAACTTTCAACTCAACCATGGCACAATAATACTTAATTAATATTATTAATCATATATCATATTCTCATCAGGGTTTAAAGAAAGGTCAACGGTCAACAAGTCAACCAAAACCAAATGGTCAACAACCCTAATGAGAATCCTCTGCCTCTGCCTCTGTCAACTGTGCATACACACCCGCATCCGTGCTCCAAGGAACACGAATATACTGAGACAAAACCAATCCCAAAACAATTACTAGGATCTGGCTTAAACCAAAGCCCGCTAGTAACTACTGTCCGGACACCAAACGTGCACAAGTGCACGGATGTGAACGAACCCCGTCGCAAAACCATGCAACCTCTACTCTGTATTGCCCAAAGGCGAGTAACCCTCTGTGTGGGACTCTAAATGCTCGACACTACGCTGGCAGTGGGTTTAACCACATGCCGCAAGCAGTACTAGCTGTACGTAACGGTCCCCAGGTAGATGCCGATAAGAAGACTGATGAGGTGAACCCATCGAACTCCTACTGAGCCTGAATGTGACAATCTCCGTACAGTCCGGTCTGTTCGTCTGAGAATATCGCATGGCGGGTCTAGGGGGCGGTAAACGTCATTCCCCTAATAGCGGTACAAGTCGTGTCGGAGTGTAGCCCAGAACACCCTGAGATAACACTGGAAACCTACCAGTATATCTCGCTTGCCCTGGCCAGGGACTTTGTGTAATGGCTCTCCTAGACACAGCGCGATATCAACCCCCAATACCGGGAGAGACGAATCCTGTCTAACCGTCACTGCCTCCAAGTGCTTCGGGACTGCACCCAACTACTACCTGTTTGCACAACTCAGTAGAGCCGTGGTAGGGTAGTAATCTAAGAACAGTGGGAACACACTCGAGGCGAAATGACAATGTCAAGTCAGCGGACTAAGCTGTACTCATGTCACCTGGGAACTGTTAACTGACGATAGGTATAATACCAACCATCAGTTCCCGACGAGTCCTGTCCAGTGTACTCGTAACCCAACGAGCACCTGCATACTATCTCCAGTACGACGTACTGATGGCTGTGGGACAGACCATCTCCCCTGCTGGGAAGAGAAGCATATGCACCAGTCTACTCTGGAGTATCGATGCCCTGTCTCGATAATCCTACGCCAAGGGACCAAAATAAGGATGTGCTTATAGACCACCCAGCCCCCATTAATGTGATCGCCATCACAACGCTGGTAGTCAAGCAAAAATCCTAAGGGCTCTACCAATATGTTTTTAGCGATAAGTTAAAAGAAACATATACACATATTAAGATAGAAACAAACCAAGTAGCATACTACTATATCGAGCAAGACTGTCGTAAAACCATATATATATCCCAAGCTTCTAAAATGTATTATACAAACTAGTACTATACAATAATGACCTCTAGGGCATACATATCTAACATTTTCTACACTTGACCTAATTTAAACCATGGTTTAATTCTCATTTGGCTTTTGACTCAACACTAAAATATCTAGATATTTATTAACCATAGTTTAGCATGAGATATATATCTTTGTTATTTATTTTCTATGCTCATTATTATTGATAATTATCAAAAGAGAACTCTAGCTTTTCCATCTCCAGCTTCTTTCTCTCTTAAGCTCTCTTGAGTTTCTAAAGTGAGTGAAGTAAAAAAAAAAGGAAAGGTTTTTAAGTGAGAACACAACCCACATCACCATTCTACTTTAGCCTAGCCCACTCGTTTAGAGTGTTTGCTCCACTTCCTCATAGATCAAGTGAAGCAAGGAGCTTTGAGCAAAGGGACTTCGGGTGGATCGTCGTGGACTTGGAAGGAGCTTAAGCAAGCTGGTTCAAACTCTAGGAGATCCAGGGAGTCAAGGAGGAAAGTCAACAAAGGTTGTATTACTTAACTCTTAGTGAGATTACCTCTAGTATGTGATACTAGTTAGATGTTACCCTAAAATGCTAGTTTTGATTCATGGTTAGTTTGCTTAGCACCTCCTTAAATTTTTTATATGGCATGTGTGGTGTTTAGGCAAGGTGCTGAGGAAACCCAACACAGCTTGGTCCAAAAGACACTGCTCTAGGGGTACTATTGGCCGGGAATACACCAAGATGCCGGAAAACTAGTCAGAAGATGCAAGAACTGCCAACTCTTTGGAAGCATCCCTCGTCTCCCCGCCACCGAATTGACGCCATTGAGCTCCCATTGGCCATTTGCGCAGTGGGGGATAGATATGGTGGGCCAGCATCCCCCGGCACGGGTGGACACAGGTACATTCTTGTCGCCGTAGACTACTTCACAAAATGGATTGAAGCTGTGCCGATTAAGAAACCAAACGCCACCTCTACGATAAAATTCCTGCAGAACAATATAATCTCCCGATTCGGAATCCCGAGATGCATCATCACTGACCATGGAACCAACTTCGAAAATAACAAAGTCAAAGAATTTTGCAACGACTATCACATATTGATGAAGTTCACCACGGTCGCACATCCCCAATGCAACGGGAAAGCCGAAATAGCGAACCGAGGCGTTATTCGCGGGCTCCGAGCTCGCCTAGAGGGAAACCAAGGCGGCTGGGTCGAGTAACTGCCTCGGGTACTATGGGCATTGCGGACATCAAGAAAGACACCTACATGAGAAACCCCGTTCAGCATATGTTATGGTACCGAGGCAATGGTCCCAGCAGAAATTGGATTGCCCAGTTATCGGGTCGAGCACTTTGACGACAAGGCTAACACCTTGGCGCTACGAAGCAACTTGGACATCTTGTTGAAAAAAAGAGATCGGACATAAATTAGAATGGCCGCCTATCAGCAGCAGACCGCCCGTTACTATAACGCCTGAATTAAATATCGAGCCTTCAAGACAGGAGACCTGGACTTACGACGAAACAAATTCGTAAACCAAGAGAAGTTACATAAGTTCTTCCCAAACTAGGACGAGCCATTCATCGTGACAGAGGCATTGCCCGGTAGACCCTACCGCCTCCAAGACTCCAGAGGGCATAATTTTCCTCGTCCATATAATGCCGAAAAACTTAAATTGTACAGATAAACTTGTACCCCTCTCCAAATAATACAATTCCCTTCCGCATTGACTAAAATTTCCAAGCTGAGCCCTCACGCAAATAGACTTCTACACTGACCCAGGGCCCCAACTCTTCCTTCCTTTCCTCAGCTTCGAGTTAGGGGGTAGGAAGAAGGCACAGGCCGGCCGATGCACAAAAATATATTAAAAAAAGGGGAGAGATAGAGAGATAATACACCGTAACCTTTACCGAAAGATATCTTATTGAAAATTTATTCGAAGGTATTCTTGGCTCTACAGCCTTACAATTATTACAGCAAAGGAGGAAGTGGGTTAAGAAAACATTGAGAATGATACTCGGAAGAGAGTTCCTCCAGCCGAGCCCAGGCAACCTCCGCCTGCTCCCTCTGTCAGTACCCATGGACCCGGGAAGCTACGGATTCGCCGGGGTCCCCCACTGTCGAACACAATGCCACGACTAAGCTCTGTTGGAAACATTCGAGAAGAATGTTCGCCGAGCGATCCCGCCTGCTCTTCAAGATCAGGACAAGCTCGTGGGCCCTATTCATCTTATCAAACGCCTCATCTATCGCCTATGGGGACAGAGCATTATAAAGACCCGGGGAAGACCTCCATATCACGTAGAATAGAACTTGCAGAAGAGGAGATCGGCGGGGAAATAGACGCTCGCAGTGGCCCTCTAGATGACCTATCACGGCCTTATACGTCGCCTCGGAATGATCGAGATCATAGAAATACACGTCGTCCCGAGATTCGATCTCCCTGATGGCGTATACGCGGCTTGTCATCTGGAAGAAACAAAACGGCTAGAAGGAAGTCAATGTGGGTATCCGAAGGTGAGACCGTACCTTCGATATTTATAGCCTCAACAAAAATCTTCCAACGGCCGAGATCTTCTCGCTTCACAATGTAGATCAAGGAATATCGCACTTTCCAGATAAGGCATGACCATGTAGCATTCGATTACTGGTGGCTTCCCCCCATGCGAGTCACAGAAGGTTGGACGACATTCCCAAGAAATCCATAGAATCAAGAAGGTTGGACCATGTAGCATTCGATACTTACTTGATCGTCGGAGGGTCCTACGGTGGTTACCCACCCCGGGACTTCCCTTGCAGGTAGCTCAGTGTCAACGACAACTCATTGAGATCCATACTTTCAACTCTCACACCAAATTTCAACCTTTCAGAACCGCTTGCAGAAAGATCGACGGAGAACAACATCTGAGAAAGATTCGGAGCTCCATCATGATAAAACAAATTTGTAACGTAAGATCTATGAGTAAATGTTTTGAAAGCACATAATTTTGGTATGTCATATTTTAAACCATATAGATCAAAAGGAAAGATCATGATCGTAAGATACGAAAAGGATTTTCACTTATAAAGTGGTGTAAATTGGTTTTAGAAATCTCAGGCCTCTAGGATCATTATTGTACAATCATCTACTCATGGATCTCGGAAAACAATATATCTCTACTATTATAACCATAAAATTTGAGAGTCCCCAAATTGATGTCAATTTGATACTCTAACGTAGTCTCAAATAGCGGCATATCAGCAATAAAAAAAAATTAAATGTAAAATTTTCTTTAATAAATATTTAATAGGGTTAATTGCATATAGACCTTCTGAACTACTTGGGGTTGAGCATTTATACATCTGAACTATAATAATAAGTATTTACACCCACTATGGTTAATAGATATTTTCCTATCACCCATTTTACCCCTTTCTTCTGTTTTGAAAAAAACTAATCTTAAAATGCCAATATTTTAGCCGTGAACTAAAAGCTTAATGTTGCCTTTTCTTTCATTACACCTCTAAACTTTTTTCCATTGTCTCGAGATACTTAAGTTTCTAACCATAATCTAAAAGCTTGATGTGTAATATATTCTCTCTATTAATTTTAAGAAAGAGAAAAAGAAATTCAAGATGGGTATTTTTCAATTTTATTTTATTATCATTTTCTTTATTTGATTTTGCTATAATTTTCTTTTCATTGGATTATTAGGGTTATGAGTTCTTCGAAGAAACATGGAAAGGGATATAATGGGAGTGAGAAAAACATTTTTCAATAAGAGTAGATAAAAACACTTAATATGATACTTCATGGTATATATGTGCTCAGCCCCCATAGTACATGGGTGTATCCGCAATTAATCCTATTTAATAAATACAATCAATCGGTTATAACAATACAATTATCTTTATTAATTTTAAATAACTACCAGAATCATTATGAATTATTTTGAAAACAAATTAACAACACCCAAAAATTGATATATCTCTATCTCTACAATTATAACCACAAAACTTGAATGTCTCCAAATTGATTTCAATTTGATGGTCTAATGTAGTCTCAAATATAGTGCCACATCAGCAGTAAAAAAAATTAAATGCAAAATTTTCTTTAACAAATATTTAATAAATACAATCATCAACTGAATCTGGTATAACTATATAATCATCTCTATTGATCTTAAATAACTACTAGAATCATTGTGATTCATTTTAAAAACAAATTAACCATTACATAAGTTTTTATCTTCTTTATATTTTTGAATTCAAATTAACAGAACTAAACATAATTTTTATTTGAACACGGGCATGCAAGACACTAGTTCATTATAATCTTGCTCAAACAGAAAAAATTCTCCATATATTATTAGAGCCGATAATGAATATGCGATAATACCTGGACACCAAGTAAGACATTATAACTTCGTCATTAATTGATCAAACGCGAAACCAAAATAATCTGAACTGATAGTTAAATATCGCTAAATATCTCTCACAATTGTAATCCTATGAGAAAGTACAAAATTATCAACTAAAAGTGATATCATTATTATAAACATGTTGAGAAGGATATTATTATAAACTTGTGAAAGGGTACAAAATCAACAACTAACAAAAATCTATAATATGCCATGATAATGACCCATTACTTGTGAGCTAAGGAAACCATCAACATATCTTCCAAATTTCCAATCTTAAAAGCCCTCATTTTGTGGCAAAGGCGGTTGAGTCTACGCTTTAGTCATATATATTTAAACGATATCCTACGCAACAGAGATGGGATGGGGACCACATAGGGTACACTTCTCAAACTTTAATGACGTTGCGCAGGAACTCTTCTCATATTTAAAATATACTCGATTACACTCCTGGTTCATTATTTTCGTACGTTCACACAAAATGGGATAATATTTGCAAATGAGTCCACAGTACGGCTGTGATTTGACCTCACATCACCTGTGCTGGGACCCATCTCTTGCACCAGACGACCACCTCGAAACCGATCTTAGATTCTTTACTTTATCCACTCATATTTAACACTATTCTTAAAAGAATAATAAAACTTGGTGAGGGTGAAATAGATTCGGGATGGAGCGGTCTGAAGCGTAAAACCTAAACCCAAAATCAGAACAAATTTGACGGATTTACTATGTGTTATACCCAAACCAGTAAATTAGGATTTCGGGCTGGTTATCAGGTTAAGGCAAGCAGGTTGGATTTTACGGGTTTTTTGGTTTTGGCCGTTATAAATTATTAAAAAAATTAAAACTATAAAAGTGAAGATGAATTCTATCAAATACATAAACGGACACTATATTAAATTATGTATTATAGATTTATAAATTAATCATAGATTTATAAATTAATCATAAAAATTACTGCAACTAACTTTCATATAATAAATACTATATGAGTGTTTACCCTCTTTAGGATCAATAACGATTGAACGTTTAAAAATAAGTAAACTTTAAACAAAACAAATTATTTGAGTTTTAAAGTTTGACCAGAAGGTCCTGATTTTGGGACTTCCGGCAGCACAAACACATACCGTTAATTACACCCTATTGTTTCAGAGCACATCTAAGACTAGTTACCATACTTATTTGCTTTAGATCACACCGCATCATATATTTCATTATGCACAGGAAGAAATAAACAGAAGAATACAATATATTTTATTCATTCTATTCATATTTGAATACAGTTTTGAATGTAAATTACATTGGTATTGTGAAAGTACATGTAAAATTCCAGAAAATGGAAAATATTATTTTAGAGTTTAAATAATAAAATAATAAATTTTATGGATATTATACGAGTACAGATTTGAGTTTTGTAAATTGGTATAATTATATATCTCTATTTTGGAAAATAATTGGAATTTAAAAGGAATTATTATTTATAAAAGCATTTATTTAATTTGGATTTTCATAAATTAGTGTATAAATATACCCATACAAGATTATTATGTTAAAACTAATTGATGTTTTCCTATTTCGTGCATTAACCAATCTTTATTTACTAAACCATGATTAGTGTGCATGACACGTTAATGAAGGGGGCTAACATTTTATTAGTGTTTCTATGATGTGGCTTCATTCCTTTTCCATTTATGTTTTAAATTTGGTTTTATATTTTCAAAAAGAAAGGAAAAAAAAAGAAAAGAAAAGAAAAGAATACGAGAAAAGGAAAAGAGACATGAGAGCATGGTCTTTTATTTAAAAAAGAGGTATGGGCATGAGAAAGAGAGAGAGAGAGAGGGAAGGAGGTATGGTTGCAACCATTTCTTGTTCTTCATATCATTTTCCTCATTCTTCTTCTTCTTCTTTCTTCTCCTCTTTCTCCATCTTCTCTACCATCATCTACCCACACAAACATCAATCCAAATCACCTCAAAACTTATTGAAGCCTTCATAAAAATTGTTCCTAATCCCATCCTAAGTATTATGGTGTGATCAAATCTCCTTTTTTGGGATCTTTTGCCATCTTGGAATCTTCCTGCATCCCTATTTGAGGTAATAATCCCACTTTTAATCAAGTTTTTAGATTTCTTACATTCGCAAACTAGTTTAGAGCTAAAGGATTCATATTTTTTAGACTTGAGATATTCAAAGTGAACTTTTGTGGATACAATGAGTAGTGGTGGTGTTGTAGAGGGTTTATTAGTGACTACAACCTTATTAAGTGATAGATGAGGGTATGTTAGCGTATGTATCATTGGTTTAGATGAGTTAAGAATTCTAAATGTCGGTTTTCTTGAGTTTTTGATGATCAATTAGAATCTGGTACAACTTGGGTTCTCTAAAAATTAATTAGAGCATACAGTGAGATGCTTAGTGTAGTAGAAGACAACTGTAGAAGCCCAGGCCCCCAACTCCAAACCCAAACTGTAATTTTATTCCCTTAGGTCGCAATTTGCGGCCGTCATGTAATGTTAGGGTCTGGGGTTTGTTCTGTAGTCTACACACTTGATAACTAAGCCTACCTTATGTGCTAAATGGTCCCAGATCACCTGAGTAAAAATCTGGAAGTATTTTACTTAGTTTTAGTGTAGTTTTGTGTAGCACCTTAGTACGTTTATACAATATAATTTGGTATTTTAAGTCTTTCTTTATAATTCTTTTATTTTTGTTGCCATTGGTTCCGAATGATGCAATTAGTAGCTTGGTTATTATCCGACCCGACCTGTATGTTTGAAACCGAATATGGCGCGAGGTTATATCAAATATTTAGTAGTACAGTGTATCCATATGAATCGAGTGTTAAATATATACATAATATATTTTGAGCTTTACATATATCTTTATAATACAATATAAAAACAAATAATATCTTTTCCTATCTAGCCTTACATGGCAAATTAACCCATATCAGGTGGTTGCATCCATATATCATGTTCATATCGTAAGAGTTAAACAGATAAATAATTTAAGATTTCTATGTATATTTACGTAAATTTTATTGGGGGTATATGTATTTAATTATAGACATTTGCATTATGATTAAAATCCTTACGTATATTCTTCATATTTAAAAACTATATTTTTAAAGGGATACAGGTATTATTTGGAGTGATTTAATATTATATAGTTACCCTGATATTACACACACACACACACTCTCTCTCTCTCTGTCCCGCCCTCTCCCCTCATTCTCTTTCAAATCTCTTTGTCTCTTTCTCTCCCCCCCCCCCCCCCCCCCCGCCTTCTCTGTCTCTCTCTCTTTCTCCGTCTCTCTCAGCCCCCCTCCCCCCTCCCCTCCCCGCGTCTCTCCCTGTCTCTTTCTTTCTCTCTTCGTCTCAATCTCTCCCCTCCTCTCTTTCTCCCTTATATATTTTCCTAACTAAATTCCTACACTTATATTTATACACCCCCTTCATCTTTTTTGAACCTAGAAATCTCCATCATAAAAAATCGCCGTCTCCTCCAATCTTCGACCCAAGAAGCCACCGTCGTCTTCGAAGTCTTCAAGACTCGACACCTTCACCAATACCTCACCACCGATTCTTCAAACCTGAGCCAAGTCTAGGCCGAAGTCAAGCCGTGATCTTGTAGCGTGTCATTTCTGTGATCGACGTTAGGGCAAGTATTTACTACTTGGTTTTACATGCTAGTATGACGACAATTACGCCGTAATATTATTTATCGATAATGATTAAATTAGTACATGTTAGAGTAGTTTAAATGAATTTAAAATATATAATGAACCATATTCACATATACTAATAAGTTTAATGATACCGTTTGACTAAATTCAATCAACTTTATAACTGTTGTAATTTAATCAATATTACTTGACTATATTAACTAGTTGCATATTATATAGTGGATAATGATTACTTCATATATCCAAATATTTAGTCAAGTCCGCTAAAATAAAATAAATATGAACTAACTTACATTTAAACTTAACTTAATATGTACAACTAATACTTTCTAGAAAATGCACACCATCACTTATGATGATTATGATGCCTAATATTACATACGATTGATATTACATATATTTGACATTAATGCAATTATAGATTGTTATATAGCCTGTTTTATTAATTATTGCAAATTAAAATTATGTCCAAACCGTTCTAGAAATAGCATGTACTGTTTCATTGAAATATCAAAATTACAGTTTAGAGATATGATGTGAACTGTACACCTTATAGTAACCTTATTTTATTTTGGAAGCAAGATTTAAACTTGTAACATGCTACTTTATTTATATTTATATGATTAATGATAGTATACGTGTTTTATTATTCAGCAAATATTACCGATTTACAGTTTTATATTATCAGTCTGTATCCGTACCGATAATGGTTTATCTAGTTGCATGCCAGATCGTCACAATATTATTATAGTACTATATCAGTTCCGTAGTTGATCTAGATCGCCATATACCTGGTAACAGATATACAACGATTATTACAGATAGATAAATATGCATCCTGTCATTAGTTATGTTTACCGTGTTTCGACATTGGGTACAATTTTACCTTTGGTGTCTATTTTGATTAAAATATATTGCATGACATGTTCACGACCCATTACCAGACTTGTTACTTGGATCATTTACTGATACCGACAATCCTGACTTGTTGTCCTGACGGACGTGACTTGTTGTCTACATAGACAAGACCTGTACCTGCTTGATCCTGTGTTGGCATTAGGTTTATATCAGACTTGAACACAAAACCCTGGGGGAAAAGCGGAAATCAATAATAAAACCTGATTTGTAACTTAACAGTTCGATACTTCAAGATACTGATCAGTCTATACGGGCTTGGCCGACCCCGGAATGATACTATTGACATCATTCGTCTGTACATGATACTTGTTTTACTGCTTAGCGGCACGTTTCGGATTCAGCTCCGAGAGTCTTGACCGTGGTCTCAGGCACGCACAGGATACTATTGAGTTACATCGACGATTTTGTTAAATTGATTTCAAAGACTTGTAGAATAGATAATCTGGAAGCACAGACTTTAGAATACACATAACATAATTATAGCTCACCGTTTTGAACCTGTGTTCATTATTTATACCCATATTTAATCATAACATCCTATTCTGGTTATTACTATTATTTTGTTATTTATGACGCACTGACATCTCGGTTTTGCATGGCCCAGATACTTGACAAAGTATGTGAGTATTCGACCGTATCGCCGATCAGTGAGGACCACCTCATTGATATAGCTCTTATGCGGATTAGTTATTCCTTGGATTTTTATTGCTTCCGCTATCTTTCCAGTTATTGTTCTTGTGGATATTGGACAAGTGATAGATAAATTTAGTAGTTTATTGTTCTTGATATCTGATTGACAGCCGTAATGTGACTATGGAAGGATCTTTCCTTACCATAGGTAGCATGGTTGGTTTTGTCACGTACCATATTTACGAATTTGGAAAGCGGGGCGTGACATTTTGCGATATTTGAAAACTTGGATTTTGGATATTTGTGTCTTGACTCGGTCGTTTGATGTTTGCACGTCGATGTCGGGGGGTATTTTCTCGTCTTAGCACGAGATGGCCATATGTTCTAAGTTATGTGCGTTCCGCTTGTTGTATCAGTTTTGATGTGGATTTTTATGCGATTTTGGTTATGATTTCGATTGTAGGTACAATCGTGTGGACTTTTGAGACGGCGAAGAAGAGCAAGGCGTCTGTCGATTTCAACTAGAGCGAGGCGTTTGTTGGTGAGTAAATATATATCTACGTGGGAAATCGGTTGAATGACGTATAACACCCTCAAAACCGTAGAAATATGATATTATTTATAGTAGAAACGTAAGCCTAGCATATAGGGTTATTAGAATACCATATATGGATATTCATATACTTAGCAGAACGATATATTCCCAGTAACTATTTCTTAACCATTGAGCTACACACACGTACACACACACATATAAGTTCTTTATATGATATAAGTTTACATGATATAAGGATATTTACGATATAAATATACATGATATGAGATGATATGATACGATATAATATGATATGATACGACATGATATGAGATGGGAATATATGATATGGTATGAGATGATATGATATGAGATGATGTACGCGACTATTGATCCGTACCATATTGTTGGGATGATATCGTACGAGTGATATTCCGTACGTGAGATGATGGGGATTGATTGCCGATTACGGCCGATGTTTATTTCGGCTCGAGGAGTCTTGTTCATATTTCAAAGATGGGAAATTATGAGATGTTTAAAGCCATACGTATTTTAAAAACTAACGAATCGTTACGTATTTTTAAATGATAACCTCAAGGGTGCGCTATGACTTTTCAAATGATATCTATTTCGAAAATATCATAGTCCTTTAGTTCTAAAACAACATTTCATGCTATTTTAAACTATAACTGTATGGCTCACACGTACTTGGATATTTTAATACTTGTTTATGTTACGATTTCATTATTCTGTTTACACTCGCATTTCGATTTCCTTATTTCTGCACACGCTCGCGCTTCGATTATTTACTATTTATACTACGTACATACCTTTAACTCTACTTAATTTCATATGTTAGGACACGCGCACCATTATCGATGATTCATGTTGCACTTGAACATACTTGCATATTACACCTACACCTCATTGCACTACTACAATAATGGATTGCCTCTACGGATATATCCGCAGGGACATAAAATTCCTCCGTAGGTCTAAAGGCCGCAGGTGCAATCTTTGCCCTGAACATGCTCCTACGGAATAATAATTGCCCCTACGCCTTACTCCGTAGGGACATTTATCCCTACGGATTACTCCGTTGGGAAATAATCTTTATTTAATTTATTGGTTTGTAAAATAAAATTCTTACCCCTATGGATTTATCTCTGCCCTGTGCACAATAATATATACATCAAATAACCAAATACAGAAATATTCATAATCAACATCTCACGCATAATATATAAAAGAAATAAACAAACAGAATACGAAATCAATCTAAATCATCGTGAACAAGCAAACAACCACCAATATCGTCCAAAATATGTACAATATGTATCGGATAAGTACATACATCCTCAAAAATATAAATAAAGCTACCTAGCTCGGTCTAGCTCCTCCACCTCTGATAATCGCCGTAATCTGTCGCATTTGCTCCTCGGTGCAACCCTGAGTCGTCAAAAACTCGACTAATGAAGGAGCGGACCGTGCAGAAGTCTAAGCGGGCTGTGGAGCGGTAGGAATGGTCTGGGCAACCGCAGCCGAGGTAGTAGATTGCGGAGCCGCAGCCGAAGGAGATTCATGTGGAGCCGCAGCCGCAGTAGCCTCCTGAATTTGTTAAATTTTATGTGTAATAAACGAGTAGGAATAGTGTATTAGATTTTAGTCGAATTCTTATCATTATCAGATTTTTACGAAACCCCAATCTAAGAATACTTAGGGACTTAGGCATAGTTTGGAAAACCGTAGTTTATTTTAATTAGATAGTTTTATGTAAGTATAATTAATAAAAGCTAAGTCTACAACCAAATAAGCTCATGCTACTAATATTGCATATATTACTATCTATAATGTGATATAATATTTTACTATTAAGTAATATACGTACCAACATCTCCTTCAACTCTTCGACAGTGGTCTTGAAGACGGCAACATGTAGGGTAGGGAAAGTAACTGCCGGAGTGGAGACCAACCTCATATGGGCCTGCTAGGACCCAGTCCCTAGCCTCTCTCCTAACCTCCATGGTGCCCTCCGTGTACGGCGTCTAGAACTGGGTCAGTAGTATCAGATCGGTTTTTCCACTAAAATTGATCCCCGATGCCTCCGTCTGCTCCACCACCCACTCCTACACCCACATTAACCATTAAAATATACGTATATCATTTAAATTTGAACTTATCAAAACAAAAATTTCATTCGAATTAGAATAAATATTAATACTTATGCAATACTCCTGGATTGCGGTGTCGGGGAATCGAAGCTTGACCGTGGTGGGATCTGTTAAGGTGCCGTGAACGGCAAGATACGCGGTCAAGACGCTCGGTGTACCACCCTGCGTCAGGATCTGAGCTCTCAGCAATTCGGTAAAAAATTACATATATTATAAAATAACTCTTAATATTGCATTATATCAAAATAGATCTATTGTAATTTACTGTAACAACCTTAATTTTCTTATACACTTTTTCCTATACAAATTTTTAAATTAATTTTTTCAAAAATTCATAAAGGGGTATTTATTGCCTGAGCACAAGACTTAAGTAATTGATTAGCAATTTAATTACAAAGAGTTTGCAGCTCATTGGTAATACCTTGCATTTCTGAACTAAGCCACCAGAGTTCAAATCTCATGCCTCACATTATTTTTAATATTATTTTGTTTTCAATTTTTTGGAAGCCCAACAGTCCACACAAGATAACTCCAGATTTTCCCACTACACTTTAAAATCTAAATATACCAGAGGCTACACTAGACGAACCCCCACCTCTCCATGCCTTGACTCGTCCCGACTCGGGCCGGCGCCGTCGGCTGGACTCGTCCGGACGGCCGAGTTCTCTTCTTCAATGTTGTGTCTCTTCATCTTCTAAAACCCCTATACACTTCAAATTCCTAGATCGGTTTCAGAGACCTTTGAAATCCCCATTTACTCCATTTTAATGATTTTTTAATACATTTTTACATTAAAACCTTTCATATACCCTATTTACTCCAATTTTTAATGATTTTATATATTTTTACATTTTTTTATTATTTAAAAATTCTTCACCTAACCTACCCTATAAATACACCCCTCCTCTTTACCCTCTCATCCCAAAATCCTAAGCTCACTCTCTCAAAATTTTCCAAGAGTTGTGTACTTTGAAAACAAGCTCGCGGCGAAGCTCCGACGAAATTCCGGCGACGTTTTTAGGAACTACCGGAAACGACGCAACGCATCGGCAATCCCTTTAGTTCCCCCTCACTCTACTGTAATCGAAAACCCGTAAGTTCCATTCTATCTTTCTTTCTTATTCTCTAAAATACGAAATTACAAAATCCGACGGAATCGGAACAAAACCGATTTTCGATTCGGTTTTCTATAAAATTTCACTTCTCACCAATACTTTCATACTTAAACATCTTTATGTTGACTATTAAATATTTAACAATCAATTTGAACAAGTTTCATCACATGAAATGATAGCCTTTCCAATTTATCGTATTTTTCACTTTAATACTACAATGTTTCGATTTCACATTTAACCCCTTAACTTTGCTATACATTTAAAGTAGAGCACGAGGTAATGACCTATCTCCACACACACGCATATACAGCCCTAAACGACATCATCAAAAACTTAGAATACGATAAAACAATACTTTTATTTAAATACCATATTCTTAATAAAATCATTTCTAAAAGTTTTAGGTTTGATACACTTTTAAATAAATATCTCTTATTAGGAAAATACGATAAGTTGTGGAAATCGATCGTTTATCTAAACCTGACTTTGTAGTGTCTAGGCTAGGCAAGTGAGAAAGGTAATTTTAAAAGGCCCGTCTCATGGTGATTCATGAGCGGATCCCTCCTTTCCTCATTTGTACTTACTTGGCCACAATTGACGGTGAAGAGGCGATTTGAGGTATCTAACGACTTGTTGTTTTGACCATTTAGAAATAAGCCAGTCGACTTAAGAAACCCTAAAATTTAAAATACAGAAAATTTACATCTTTCCAAATAAATACCTTTTACTTTATAAAAACGTTTTTTAAAGGATTAGTATTTTACAATCATTGCAAAGCGCCGCTACAACCCATTTTCGGGGAACCCATTCGGGATGGTACGGATTATTGCACATCCTCGGGCTTAGTAGTGCAAGATTCAGACCTCCGCAAGGAACATTCGGTCTCGAAAGGTTTAAAATACATCTTAAGAAAAATGAAATTTTTGGAATATAAAATATTTATTAAAATTATTTTTGTATAAATATATGTATATTTATCATTTAAATATCTATTTTATTATAATATAAATTTTCCACCTTTTCTAAAAATCACAAGAATAAATTTTACACTAAAATATCATGAACTTCAAATAAATCAATATACAGATAAATACCCTTATTTATAAAACTAGAATATTTTCACTAGAAATGTCACAACATAAAATCCACCCTCATTACAACTCTAAAGACGAATAATGAATACTTGAGGTGTATTTTGAAAAGTATATATAAGTATTTTTATATAAAAACCCCTCAAGTTTTATAAATTATCCTAAGGACCCTAGCAATTATAAGACCTCGATTCACATTTCTGATTGTCTGACTCGGATTTTGGTCTGATTAATCTGACTTGAATATGATTCAAGTCAATCTACAAACTACAATATTCCAATTCAATATGAACACATGAATCCAGTTATCAATCTATACAATTTGACTGAACCAAACTATGGATATACATTCCACTTACATGGTTCTCCAGTTATTCCATTTACATGATTATGCAGTTACATTCATTTACTGATATCATGATTTTGTTCAGTCATCCAATTACACAATTCAATTTATAAGACAATACAATGCAATACAGTACTAAAAATAACATAACTACACGAGGTATTGAGGTAGTTCATTCGTGAATCCAACATAATCTCAAGAGTCCCCCTAGATCATAAATCCATCTCTACTAACACGAGCAAGCAATCATGAGGGCCCGTGTTTCCATGCTCCTGGACTGTGGCCTGTTGAGTTTGGAATACTTCGGCGATGGTAGAAATCCCGTTACTAACATTTGATTCGGGCCCGTGGTTCTCTACCCCTGGATTGTGGCCTGTTGGGTTTGAGAACACTCTTAAGATTAGTTGATATTCACCCTTGAACTTACGATAACAACAGCTTAATGCTAAAACAATATAATACAACCGTAAAAGCTACTCTCTCTCTCTATTTTACTCTCTGTCTATTCTCCTCTTACCTTTAGGACTTACCGAGCGACCTGTTCGCTGACGACATTCTATTTCTTTCTTCTTTAAATGTCGTCAGGTGATTCGGACGTGGCAGAGATCAAGCCGTCTGTAGAATACTTGGAGCAGTTTGCCGAAGATCCAGCACTTTAGTTTCATTGTACACTTTTCCTCTCTGTACTTTTACTGAGTAGGAGTAGAATATTGGGAAATGGGTGATTTAATCTTCAATATAGGAATTCGTAGCAATTGGCGATATTGGATTAAATCACGTGGTTTTGCCTTATGACAAATATTTGGTTTTGAATAACCGTTGTTGTGCACCATTTTTTTAAAATTGAATATCTGTATCTTTATTTTAAAAAGTGAGATATAAATTTTGAAAATTGTGTTCTAAACATTTACCTTTATCAGTTGAGGATAAGATAAGGTGTATTGAATAACGGTGTAAATCATTCTTGACCAAAATACAGTTTTCAACTTACAACACTCTGAATTTGAGTTAGTATACTTTTGGGACTTGTACATGATAATGTATATTGTCCGGTGTCCTTAAGGACAAGGGGTTGGTACTCTTATTTCATTCAGATTTACCTATGAGTTCTATGGTTTTAGACATGCATTCGCTGAAATGCAAGATCTAAATTTTTTGAGAAGTTTATAGGTATAAGAATAAACTAGAGAATCATACATTGGAAGTATCAAGATCTTTCGAAGTGATTTAAAATATAGATACTTATGTTAAATATTCAGTCGTAGTAAAATTGAGAACTTGATTCTCTCAGGTTACTCATCTGTGGGTGGGCTCCATAATGGGTAATGTTGTATGGCATTTTCCATTTTGTGATATGCACTAGAAACATCTACATGACATTTGAATCAGGTTCCCTCTAAATTATTGTCTTTGATTCTATATGGATATAGTTGAATCAGGTTCCCTCTAAATTATTGTCTTTGATTCTATATGGACATAGATTGGTTGCAAATCTTGAGGTTGTTAAGATAAGGAGTTATCCGGTTTCTGTTTAAAAGCAGAAACTGGACAAACTCAAGGCACGCATCAGTAGTGACAGTTTGTGGATTATCCCAAGCATTCGCTAGGGTTTTGTTTCTAACATTTTCAAGATCAATAGTTACATTGTTTCTACCATTTTTAAGATCAATAGTTATATTTTTCTTGACTCAACACAAGCAAGTAACAAATATCACATGCATGCGGTTAACAAAATGGAATTAGCAGATAAACTAGCAGCTCTGTGTTTCGTTTGAGCCACAAATGAAAAGCAACGTTCCCCGGCCATGTGGATAGCTCGAACAACAACTAAGCCAAAGAGCTCAAGGAGTGCGGAAAGTTACCCGTCAATTTTAGAAGTGAGGCAACCACCACTCAATAAAATGAGTTGGCCAGCCGGCATTTCATGGAATCCGGAAAATTATGCACTTTACCGTGGGTATTACCTAAACCCCTGCAAGTGCGGCATATAGCTCACTAATTCTAGAGCGAGGTGACTCGAACTCGCCACTGCAAGACGACCACCGAGCATACTCTGGAACCCAGCTATTCGAGCACTTCTCCGTGGATTATCCTAATACAAGAATGAATGAATATACAATGGTAATATCGACCTCAACCCGGTCATGTTCCAATAAAACAATATACAACAAGCGGTAATGACGGCCCGACCGCTCGACTCAAATAACAAATATAGATTCATTACTATGATGAGGGGGCTATCCACCACGACCATTCATCTAATCCATTATAATATATACATCAACATCACAAGAAAGTATTTGCATCTCGTTCTAATCGACCTATTCCAATTAGACGACGTATATAAACACAAATACGAACTAAAGATATCAACGATGCAAAAGTTTCGAGTTTTAAAACTTTTGAGTTGACCGAATAAAAAGATAACACTAAATTAAATCTGAGGCAATTCAAACATAACCAAAAATCACAATTTCCGAAACCCAAGACGCTGAAAAAACGAGGACAGATTGAGACAACAAAACAGCCAGAACCGAGGTTTTTGAAATTTTGTACAGTTTTATTTTTTCTATTCTGTCTCGTTTTTGTCCAGTGTCACTTTCAAATCATGAAGACCCCTCTGCACTTGTTAAAAAAAATTTAGTGATAAAAACATTTCGATAAAAACTACAAATATTAAGGTTTTGAAAATGGAATTTTGACGGTTTCGAAACTCAAGCATAATTAAAACTGGTTTACGTGTTTGGATAGCTCTGCTACAATGTGAGTAGACGCCCGTGCTGTGCCACTAACTAGTGACCAAGGCGGAATACAAAACAAAATTTCTACAACGTGAGCAAGAACTTCTACGACCTAGAATCAAATCAAACACTAAACTAGCTAAACTAGAAAGAGTTAACTACTCAGATAGACTTTTAGCTATCTTTGTACCCGTGTCCTTCGTCTTATTTCCACTTCTTGCACTCTTAGGGATTTCGGGAACGATCTTGGATGTCGGTCTTCGTTTTCGAAGAAGATCCACCCGAGAGAACCCTAACTAAGGCTATAGCTTCACACAAAGTAACAAGTGAAGCAACTAGTAAACTAAACTTCCTAGGAACAGATCAGTATGAGATGTAGTAGTGGATATCTCTAAGTTTTTCTCTCTTTTCTTTTTCCTTTCTCTACAATAAAAACTCAAGAGAAGAGGATGGAGACGATAATGGTGATGGTGATGAAGTGAGCAAGCATGGCTACAAGAATAGTAATGCAAACTTATTTCTTTCTTTTTCTCTTTTCTCTTCTTATCTCTTTAGAATTGTTGAGTGGAATTGTGACTCACCATTGTGAGCCACAAGCCCACAACATTCTAAAGAGATCTTGAAGAGATGAGAAGAAAAAGATTAGCCATGACAAATGTACACATATAAATGTGTGTGTGTGTGTGTGTGTGTGTGTAAACACTAATACAAGTATATGCCACAAATACATGCACACGTATTCGTATCAAAACACGAATATCGCATTCGTATCAAAATACGAATACCCTGTTTGTATTCAGATACGAATACCCTATTCGTATTAAGATACGAATACCCGTATCGTATTAAGATATGAATACCCGCATTTATATTAAGACACAAATACATGTATTTATACAAATACCCGTATTCATATAAATATCGTATTCTGTCAAAATATGAATACGAAAAGAGGACACTAAAAAGAGATATATAATACTAGCTCACATTTCATCCAAATGTGATAACCTGGCTATCTTTCAAACTTGCTAGTATTAACAAAATATCCGATTAAAAGTACGTGTACAAAAACACGTATTTAATCGAACCCAAGTACGTATCAAAATACATACATCATTTCGTCTAAGCTAGGGAACCCTCTGTGTGGAATTCTAAAGATTCGACAATACGCCGACAGTGGTTTTAACCACAAGTACGTCAGCAGCACTAGCTGTACGTAACGGCTGCCCAGGTATTTATCGAAAGGAAGGACAACAAGCAAACTCGTCCGTATCCCTACTGATCCTGAATGTGACAATCTCCGTACAGTTCGGTCTCTTCGTCTGAGAGTATCGCATACTGGGTCTAGGGAGTGGAAAATGTCAGACCCCTAGTAACCCAATAAGTCGTGTCGATGTGGCCCAAAACCATCCCGAGAAACTACTAAACTCACAATCAGTAAATCACAACTGCCTTGGCCAAGGTTTATGTTGATGACCAATTGAACACAGCGCGACATTGACTTCTTATACCGGGAGAGACGAATCTCTTCTATCGCTCACTGCCCCTAAGTGCTTCAGGACTGTACCCAACTAAAACCCGTTTGCACGACTTTTTAAAACCGTGGTAGGGTAGCAATCTAAGTACAATATGAACACACTCGAGACGAATGACGATGTCAGGTCGAAAGACTAATCTGTACCTATGTCACCAACGAACTACTATCTGACGATAGGTATATTACCATCTAGAAGTTCTTAGTGAGTCCATCCAGAGTAACTCATTACCTAATGAGCACCTTTTATATTAATGATGTATTTATAGAGTACCTAGACCCTTCAAGTATGATCGCCATCGCAACTCTAGTAGTCAAGGAAAGATCATGCGGGCTTTACCAACATGTAATCGAGATACGTAATATAAAATAGAACATATACACATGTTGAGGTAAAGATAAACCAGATAGCATACTATCATATCGAGCAAGATTGTCCTGTACATATATCCCAAGCATCCATATGTAATATACAATCCTGTAATATACAATAATGGCATCTATGGAATATAAATCCAACAATCTCCTACTTGCACTAAGCCCATGTATTGGCGTATCGAAGACCAATCATCTCCAATAGCCACTCGAACTGAGTGAGGAAGTGCTTTTGTGAGTGAGTCTGCCGTGTTGTCCTTTGTGTCTACTCTCCTGACCTCGATCTCCTAGCGATCAATGATCGCCCTGATCAGGTGATACCGCCTTAAGATATGTCTAGATTTTTGATAGGATCGTAGTTCCTTCGCTAATGCTATAGCCCCATTGTTGTTACAATACAAAGGTATTGGATCAACAATATACGGAATCACCTCAAATTCAAAAATGAACTTTCTCATCCAGACAGCCTCTTTTGCGGCATTGCTGGCAGCAATATATTCAGCTTCCATCGTTGAGTCTGCTATGGTGTCTTAGTTGGAACTTTTCCGACAGACCGCTCCTCTATTGAAGGTAAACACATAACCCGAAACAGACTTTCTGTTATCCTTGTCGCTTTGGAAGCTTGAATCGGTAAAGGACTCCATCTGGAGGTCTCCATTTCCATAGACTAAGAACATATCCTTAGTCCTTCTCAGATACTTCAGAATGTTCTTCAAAGTTGTCCAATGCTTCTCCCCTGGGTTTGACCGATAATGGCTTATTACGCTAAGTGCGTAAGCTACATCCGGTCTGGTATATAACATCGCATATATTATAGATTCTACCGCCGAAACATAGGGTATAATGCTCATGCGAGCCCTCTCCTCATCAGTCTTGGGAAACATCTATTTGGAGAGAGTGATTCAATGACAAGCGGGTAAATTACCGCACTTGGAATCTTGCATACTATACCTCTTTAGTATGGTGTCTATATACCTAGATTGTGAAAGTCCCAACATCCTTTTAGATCTATCACAATAGATCTTGATCCCCAAAATGTAAGAGGCATCACCCAGGTCCTTCATGGAGAACTTCTGAGACAAGTACAGTTTGATCGACTGCAACATAGGAATATCATTTTCTATCCCATCGACGTACAAAACGAGAAATTCGACAGTTCTCCTTCCAATTTTCTTATATATATAAGGCACATCTATGTTTTTTATGAAGTCAAATTCCTTGACGGTTTCATCAAAATAGATGTTCCAGCTCTGCGATACCTTTTTTAATTCATAAATGGATTTAAGCAATTTACACACCTTCCTGCTTCTCCCACTGTCTATAAAGCCCTTTGACTGATCCATATAGACACACTCTTCTAAAGCGCCGTTTAGAAAAATGGTCTTTACATCCATCTTCCTGATCTCATAGTCATGTAAGGAGGCAATGGTAAGTAGGATTCGAATGGATTTAAGTATAGCCACTGAAGAAAATGCTTCGTCATAGTCTACACCTATTCTTTGATGAAAACCTTTTGCGACAAATCTAGCCTTATAGGTTTCCACCTGTCCATCTGCACCAATCTTCTTTTTTAAAATCCATTTGCAGCCGGTCGGGTTTTACCCCTTGTGGTGCAATGTCCAAAGTCCAAACTTTGTTGATGTACATGGACTCCATTTCGGATCGCATAGTATCCAGCCATTTCACAGAGTCCCTACTGGAAATGTCCCGCTTAAAACTAGTAGGATCATTTTCCTCCAAGATACAATTCTCTCGATTCCCGTCTATGAGAAAACCATAGTATCTCTCAGGCAGAAGAGAAATCCTTGATCTGCGGAGTGGCTGAGCTTCGTCCGGAATTATTGAATCTTGAGTTTCTACCAAATCCTCGGTTATAGTTTGTCCGTCTGGAATTACTTCCAGTTCTACCGTACTCCCACTAATTTCTTTTGCAAGAAATTCCCTTTCTAAAAAGGTGGTATGACAAGCAATAAACACCTTCTGTTCCTCGGTGTGGCAGAAAATATACCTTCGTGAGTGCTTAGGATATCCTATAAACTTACACAAAACTGATCGTGCATCAAGCTTGTCCGGTTTTTGTAATTTAACATTGACCGGACAACCCCTTATCTTAATTAAATTAATTTATGGTCTCTTCCCCTCCTATATTTCATATGGAGTGGTAGGCACGGATTTGGTTGGAACTTTATTGAATAAATATGTTGCTGACTCTAGCGCATGCCCTCAGAATAAAAGAGGTAACTCGGCATTACTCATCATTCAGCGAACTATATTCAATAGGGTATGATTCCTCCATTCCAATACATCATTATGCTGTGGTGTATACGGAAGAGTAAGCTGAAAGAAAATACCATTCTCATTTAAGTAGTTAAGGAATTCCGTGCTTAAGTACTCTCCTTGTCTATCGGATCAGAGAATCTTGATACTTTTACCAGTCTGGTTCTCTACTTCGTTTCTGTATTCTTTGAATTTCTCAAAAGCTTCAGATTTGTGTTTCATAAGATACACATATTCGAACCTAGAGAGATCGTCAGTGAATGTGATGAAGTATGAGAATCCACTCTTTGCATGTATAGACATCGAACAACACACATCACTGTGTTTGAATCCCAGGAGCTCTGTAGCTCTTTCTCCGTATCCGGTGAACTGAGATTTGGTCATCTTACTTTTGAGACAAGATTGATAAGTTCCATAAGATGAAAATTCGAATAGAACCAAATATTCAACTTTATGTAACTTGGCTAGTCTGGTCTTATTGATATGACCAAATCTACAACACCACAAGTAAGTATAGTCCGTATATGAACTCTTCCTCTTGTGTGTGTTTTGTATATTAAGAACTGTATTTTGATTTAGAACATAGATACCATTACACAGTGTACCATCTGCAACCAATACCCGTTTGAGGTAAATGCATATGATATTTCTATCTAGAACAAAATTATACCCATCTTTATTAAGTAAAGAAACTGATATGATGTTGCAAACCATGGAAGGTTGATTGATAAGGATTTTGCGTGTCGTATTTTAAGTTCTAAAGTAACCACAATCAAGATGGCATCGCATGTAGCTAGCCGTGATGAGTACGGGCCATCTGCAGGAAGATGGTGCGTTTTAGGTTTTTGTTCTCACGAGTTAAGCTAAAGGTCCGAATAGTTCGATTCTAACCTATATATTTTGTATATATGCAAATGAAACGCTTGTTAGGGATAAAGATAGGTTCGTTTAAGTTAGGAAAATCTGTACTCATTCCTTTTTACCTCACTTGACTATTGATATTACGGTAATCAGTAACAACGTGGATTATGGTGCTTAAACACGGTTGTTTCCCCCAATCAGAGCAAGGCTCTGTTTGAATTTCAAAAAATTCAAATTTTGAAGCAACGCTTCAAATCCCGTGTGCTGCGCGCAATGCGCCACATGTCAGAAGCTGATACGTCAGCGCGGCGCCTAAGGCAGTGCGCCCAATCAGAGCAAGGCTCTATTAAAAAACAAAAAATTAAAGGAAGCAAAACTTCAGTTGCGCAAGCGCTGCGCTGCGCGACACGTGTCAGCGCAGGTGCGCAAGCGCAGCTACGCTGTGCGACATGTGTCAGCGCAGGCGCAGTTGCGCCGGCGTAGTTGTGCTGCGCTCTGCGCTGTGTGACACGTGTCAGTGCAGGCGCAGTTGTGCTGCGCTCTGCGCAGCGTGACACGTGTCATGCGCTAGGGCGTTTGCGCCAAACAGAATTAAATTTCTAATAAAATCTTTCTGTTCTTATTAAAACAAGAAGATTTTCTTCTGTAAAACAGAAGCCCTTGGATCAAAGATCTAACGGTGGGGAAAATTCCCCAAATCACTCAGAGAAAGATCTTTTTAACAAATTTAATTAATTAATGAGCACTATATAAAGGCCCCTAGACCCCAATTCAGAGGGCATCAATCAATCAATCAATCAATCAATCATCATCAAGATCGAAAAGAAAAGAACTCTGAAGAATTTGAGAAAACTCATCAAAAAACAAAAAGAAAAGGTAAAAACCTTTAGAAAAAGAGAAGATTCTCTTATGAACAGATCATTGATCTAAGAACAAGATCAATAATCTTTAATAAAAAAGAAAAAGAAATAAGAACAGTGCCTTGCATTTTTTATGAACCACTGGTTCTTTGAAAACAAGAAAAACTTGTTTTCATTGATCTAAAATTGATCAAAATATAAAACAGTGCCCTGCACTTACAAAATTGGCACTGTTGTGCTTTTAGGTTGGCGCATGCTACCAGAAAGTGCTACGTGTTAGCACCAGAATCACTTGCGCTATGCGCTTATAAGATAAAGCCTTGCTCTCTGAAATTGGCGCAACTTACTAGAGCACGCCACGTGTCAGCAGCGCAAGCGCAGCGCACCGGCGCAGCGCACTGCTCATGCGTGTCACGTGTCACCACCTTAAGCGCTTGCGCTCAACGAATGGTGCAAAGCGCCTGACAAATGCACTGCATTGTTTAAAGAAGGGCCGAGCCCAATTAAAAAGGCCTAACAGGCCT
Organism: Agapanthus africanus; assembly: GCA_030015575.1. Classification (NCBI taxonomy): domain Eukaryota; kingdom Viridiplantae; phylum Streptophyta; class Magnoliopsida; order Asparagales; family Amaryllidaceae; genus Agapanthus; species Agapanthus africanus. The sequence goes on from CM057339.1 coordinate 753,265,661, forward strand.
AATTAAATGCCATGCATTATTTTAAAAAAGGGCAGAGCCCAAACAAAATAGATGCTCTGCATCATTCATAAAAGGGCAGAGCCCAACCAAAATAAAATGCAATGCAGAGCCCAAACAAAATAGATGCTCTGCATCATTCATAAAAGGGCAGAGCCAAACCAAAATAAAATGCAATGCATTAAAAGGGCAGAGCCCAAACAAAATAGATGCTCTGCATCATTTATGAAAGGGCAGAGCCCAAACAAAACAAAAATAATGCAGTGCATTATTAAAAAAGGGCAAAGCCCTAGTAAAGGCCTAACGGGCCAAATGCAAATAAAAATGTTGAATATTCAACTGGACTTAGCCCAGTCATGGCCGTAAGTCCTTAACTAAATCAATTTACATCCGGTTCGAGGGTACATCTCCGAACTCCTCTAATACCTATCGTTGTAATCCTTCAACGACGTCAGAGAGGCGACGGGTCCGGACAACCATACATCAACACGGACTGTGGGGTCCTTAAACTCATGGACTTATGCGTCCTTAAACTAAAACACGGACTGTGGGGTCCTTAAACCCACGGACTTAAGCGTCCTTAAACTACCTATGGACCACCACGTCCCTAAACTGGAACTTGGACCACCACGTCCCTAAACTGGAACATGGACCACCATGTCCCTAAACTGGCGATGGACCACCACGTCCCTAAACCGGCGATGGACCGCAACGTCTTTAAACTACCTATGGACCACCACGTCCCTAAATTGAAACATGGACCACCACGTCCCTAAACTGGAACAATAGATCCCCCAAATCCTCTTTTGCCGGATCTAAACGATCCCGTTTAAGTTGATCTTAGCCTCAATCCTGGCTAACGTATCCTTAAACATTCAAATGGACCATAAAACTCCAAATCAACTTTGGTTCAAGGGTACATCTCTGAACTCCTCCGACACCTATCGTTGTAATCCTTCAACGACGTTAGAGAGGTGACGAGTCCCGACGGCCATATATTAAATAGATCACCACATTAAGTTGATCTTAGTCTCAAAACAGGACTAACGTATCCTTAACGAGCGTTTAAGTTGATCTTTGCCTCAATACGGCTAACGTATCCTTAAACTAAAACACCAAACCCAAATCTAAGTAAATACGGATTTGGACTAATCCACGTCCTACGGGCGACGGCATAACTTAGTCTCCGTATACAATCCACGGGCATCCACAAACAAAACAAACACACACGATACGAAGTGAAATTCTGGAGAAGGAGAAAGTGGCTACTGCGATGCTGTAGCATAATTAACTGCAGGGTCTTGCGCCTGCAGGGAAGAGCGTCCCCACAATCAAAAACCCCTCAAACAAGGGGGAATCTAACGAAGTCTGCTACATCGGCCGCATCCATCTAAACCTCCGATACACGGTGCCATAAATCAACTTGGCATCTTCGGAGAGGTGGACAGATAAAACCAAATAGCATCTGCCCCGAATTTCAGGCAAGACGTCTTCATGTCGTCGCCGTCTTTCGGAGGGGAACAGATTCTGGCACGCCCGGTGGGACCTTTTCTTCTTTCCACTCCACACTTCGTGTGTCGTCTTCGCGAACGAATCGCGGTTTGTTAATGGTTGCCTTTGGGTTTCAAGTTACTAAGATTTGGTCTTTTGCCTGGCGTAGAAATCAAGCATCAATAGCCTCTAATTACTCGAACTGATCGAAGTGCCAATGCAACGGACGCTCCACGTTACCTGGAGGTGTAGCATATGGGCCTCAAGCGGCCTCCCTCCTCGCCATGCCGGTAGAACAGGTGACCCAGGCTACCACCGGCCTGTTTTTCGGGACCATGATCCTGCCTGCAAGCTTCACCATGTTGATGCCCGCACCAGAAGCAAACAATAAGTTGGTCTTCGACCGGCTCACTGCTACGACGGCCCCTTTCAACGGGTCGTCCACTACCAAACCAACAGCCTCTGTCTTTGACAGGCTGGATCAGAACATTGATGGGCCCGCTAGGAAGCCCCTGAACTCCAAAATGGCTGTCCCAAGGAAAGCAACAGCCGCTGCTCCAGAAGTCGTCAAGACGGCTTCTCCTGTCAAAGAGTCAGTCTTTTCAAGGCTGACTATTCCTGCTTCGGCCCTGCTGGAGGATCTGTCTTTGACAGATTGAATATCTCCACTGAAGAGACAACATCAGTCTTTAAAAGGCTGACACCGGCAGCACCTCATTCAGACAGGAGGCAAAAAGAAGCCGTCTCTATTGCCGAGCCAGTCCCAACGGCTCGTCATGCTCGACGTCGCCATTGGCGACGAATAAGGAAGGCATGGGGCAACTCTCCCTCAGGGCTAACTCCACCTGCTCCAGTGGTGGAAGTCAACGCTGCTGTTCCAACTGGGAACAGTTTTGAACTGCTGAGGAGGGTACGTAAGAACTTTCCAACCGCTACACTGAAAAGATCTCTTCCACCTGCAGAGAGGGTTCCGGACACGAAGCGGGAGCAGCCCCCTCAACGGCTGTCCTAAAAAATATACAAGGTTTGGCAGAGGGTTCAAGACTCCGTAATTGACCCAGATCGCTCTCGTCAATAGAAAAAGGCAAAGGTGCAAGAAGAAAAAGATCGTCCGATCAAACAGGAAAGGATGACAGTCACCAGGGTGCCCACTGCAACGGCCTCCTCAACTTCAACGGCCCACAAAAGAAGAAGGCCAGAAAAATCCCCCGCGCCCGCGGAAAATGCCAAAGGCGGTGAACCTAAACGCCCTAAATCCGGGGTATAATAGTTCATACAGTATACATGGCATCGGGAAAGGAGGATAGCCGTGCATCCACAGGTCATAGACCGCTTACACGGTCAGTGACCAAAGCTCAGGAGCAACAACAAAAGCTCCAGGAGATGATGAACGCGATGTCCGCACTCACTGGGCCAAAAGAAAGCCCTGAAACGTCCTCGGATGAATGTCAGGAACAAGAAATTGACGCTGAATGCCTTCGTCGGATATTGGAGAAGAAGGATAAAGAGGCTGCGGAATAAGCAGCCAGCATTAAGAAAATGGCCCTCCTGTTCCAAGACATGGTGGGTATGATGATTCAACAAGACCCTCCTGCTGAAGATCCCCCAATCGTCCTTGAAGACGATAGGGGAGTAACGTCAAATCCTCCACCGACTCTGTCAACAGCCAAGGAGGAGGCGATCTCCAAAGCTGACCTGGACGAATATATAGCTCAGCAGATCTGGGTTCATCAAGCGACTGAAGGAGCCAGTCAAATCGTAAAAATGGGGCGACCATATCCGAGCTGGTACGACCAGATTAAGTACCCGCCGGGCTATACAATACCAAAATTCCATGTGTATAAGGGGACTGGCAATCCCCACCAGCATGTTGCCCAATTCAGTGCGCTTTGCGGCAACACTGGCGGTGATGATAAATTGTTGCTCCTCCTGTTCGTTGTTAGCTTATCGGATACAACATTCGAGTGGTATTCCGAGCTCCCGAATGACTCTATCAAGACCTTTGCGGAGATGGACCTGCTGTTTACCCAACGTTTCGCGAGTGCCAGCGAGCGTACCCCGATAACGGCATTGATTAATGCCAGGGTGAAGCCGGGCGAGACATGGGTCCAATATGCTATACGGTGGCGGAACTTATGGTCAAAATGCGAGCAACGCATTGAAGAAGCTCCTGCAGTGGGTATGTTTGTGGGAACCCTCGATCCGCAAGCAACTATCTCGCAATTTATGATGTTCTTCAAGCCGACCACCTTCCAGACACTAATCGACAAGCTGGCGCAAATGGATCAGATGGGCCATAGACCTCCTCTTCCAAAGCCGGACTCCCGAAATGAGAAGGGAAAGGGGAAAGCGATCGTTGTCGCTAATGCTCAACAACAGCCGAGCAACTCGAAGCCGGTCGATCATCAAAATAATATGCGCCCACACGTAGCCCTTGAGGAGAGGCTAGGACGTCCTTACTCGTTTCCCCGAGATAAAACGAGAAGATTATTCGAGCTGGCGTTATGCAACCGAATCATAAATCTGCCGGATCCAAAACGTCCGTCGCAACCAAGTGATGTCAATGAGCCTAACTACTGTCCTTATCATCGAGTACTGGGTCATCCGATTGAAGATTGCTATGTCTTCAAAAATTGGCTTGAAGACCAGTACCAACAGGACAAGTTCGCGTTATCTGACAGATGGAAGGTGAATCCCCCACAGCCCCATACCTCTAAGAGGATGAATAGGCCAGGGGCAACATGCTCTGTCGTTGAAGAAGCTCCTTGGGAGGTTGTATTATCAGCCAAGACAAAGAGGATGCTAAACGATCTTCAAACATGCCCGGCGATTAGGTGGAAGAACCCGTTGGAACCTCAAATCATTGAAGGAATATTGAAGCCGCGTCCAACTCAAATGATCGATGGAGGTGGCCCAAGCATTCACAACCATCAATCAAAATCTTCAAAGAAGAAGAAAAAGAAATCAAAGAAGCCCGTGAAGCCTGGAGACAAGCACACGGACTTGCAAAAACAAATTGACGCGCTGGAGGAATACAACCAGAAGGCATGGACTCCCATTATATTCCAAGAGTTCCTCAACTACGTCTTTCAAGAGGAAGATGAGAGAGAAAGTTCATCTGATGAATCTGAAGAATACACGGCGAGCTGTCATGTGATTTCCCATTCGTTCATAGACGATGAGGAGACTCTTTGTACTGAAATGCTGAGGGTAGATCCTGAACCAAAAATTCTGGGGCCATCGAATGAAGTAATTGACGCATTCCTCAATGAAGCTCTCTTAAAAAGTAAAGCTGATCGGGAGCGCGAGATGGTCATATTCGAAAAGGCTAAACGCCAGCGCCTCGACGAAGGGGCTAAGACACTTCTGCTGAAGCAAAATACACCCACTGCGGATAAAGTCAAATTCAAGATGAGGAAAAGGTTTGCTAAAGCCGTGTCAATGGGAATGGAGCTATCATCCTCTGAGGGAAGTGTTACTGGTGAAGCGGAAATGCACCCCTCCTACTGCTTATATCATCGGAAGATTTCGCACCCCACTGAAGAGTGCAAAGTTTTCGATAGATGGTGGCAAGGATATGTTGCTCACCGGCAGCATTTTAAGCGGGAAAAGCGCAAGACTCGCTGAGAGCAGAACGGTACGACCGAAGGGCTTAACAGAACTACCGGCAATTGTCGCATGGCTAACGCCGGGGGATCACAAGTGCTCACATTCGGGAGCGATTCCGACGAGGAGTTGGCTCTTAGCCCTTTCTTTAAAGAGTCCACCTCGGGAAAAGAAGAAGAGCCGAAGATTTGTGAAAATATCCGGCTGCGTAATCGCACGCTGCCCGAAAAGAATCTCAGACCCTCAAAAAAAAAAAAGATAAAGGGAAAGAAAAGGTCTCTGAGGACATCACCCTAGATGACCAAGACATGGAAGAGCTAACTGCCAAAGACCCGCCGAAGAAAAATAAGGTGGATTACAACGTCTTAGCGCATCTGAGGAAGCTACCCCCGCAGCTCAGCATTCTTGATGCCCTTTTACTATCAAAGGAGGCGAGAGATTCGTTAATTAAGGCACTACAGGACCCGGAGCAGTTCCAAGCTTTCCTGACCGAAGAAAAGATGAAGGATGAATTGGAGGAAGTGCACACGGTCGATGTCACTTTTGGCGATGAAGACCTTCTCCTTGGGACATGCGAACACAATCGCCCCCTCTATGTCTCAGGATACTGCCATGATATAAAGGTAAGCAAAATCCTGGTCGATAACAGATCGTCTATTAATCTACTCAATATGTGGGTGTTAAAGAAAATCTGCATGAGCGTCCAACACCTCGCTCGAGACAAGATCACCATCTCCGGGTTCGACTCCCAATCATCAAAGACTCTTGGATCTATAATACTGACGCTACGCTTTGGGCTGCCCGTCACGGACATTAAATTCTATGTCATAGATGCCAAGACATGCTACAACGCTCTGCTCGGCCGACCATGGTTACACTAGTACAACATCATCCCTTCTACACAGCATCAGTGTATGAAATATTTTAGGGATGGTCTCGAGTATACCATGACGGGAGAACTGAATCCGTTTTTCGTAAACAAAGTTCGCAAATATGAAGATGCCAAATACTTCTTGCCAAATTTCGAAGACACGGAAAGGTGTCATAAGCCTAAGAACAAAACTAACGCTACCATCCCTGTCTTCGGTAGTGATAACGAGGAGGAAGAGGAGATAGTTTATTCGGGTCCGCCCCAATACAACAAGCCGGGACCATCCGCTCCTATGTTGATCTTTGGTAGCGACTCGGAGGATGAGTTCCATGCTGCATTCTCTGCTCGGCCTTCAATACAAACGTCCGCTGACAAAGAGCAAAGTCTGCAAGTCTCCATGGTGCCGCTTAGACATTATAAAGAACTAGATGCACCCGATACTGACAATGTAGAGGAGCTGCAGACTTTCTATGTCCCCCAGGTGAGAAGGCGAAAAGGCAATTCTATTCTACCACTCTGAAGAAACCAAAGTGGAGAAAGAAATCCGGCACGGTGCGGATCCTACGCTGGACAGGCTTCAGCCCATCCGACTCCCCAGATATTATACAGAAGGCTTGAAGAGGTTGTTGAAGCGCCAAGGGATACCCTTCAAACAGACCGCTCGAAAAGCCAAATTCTATGACAGGGTCTGGAACGTCCCACGAACTCAACATAAGTTGCCTAGTGGGAGGATGGAAACAATCGGACTTGGATACATTCGGTCCAAGAAACGAGAGCTGCTCCGCGACTGTTACGTCGTGCATGACTTCAATGAAGAAGCAGATGCTCAATAGGAGGACACCTATCCTGAAGCAGTAAAAGTTCCTGATGCAAAAGTGCCCAGTCCGTTGTTTGAAGAACAAATGGACAGGCTTATAAGGGAAGCTGGTCAAAAAGTCCGAGATGATCACAACCGCGAAATGTCCATCTACGAGAAAACCAAAACGCAACGTCTCCTCCAACAGGCTATGAAAAATGAAAATGCTGCCCCCTGTCAACCTGTTATAAAAAAAGCTCGATGTAGAGGTAGAAACAAGTCGAAAGGCCAAAAAAGCGCTCAACAGCAACAAAGCGGGACTAAGAAGCCACGCAAGCGGGAAATGAGCAGTTCCGATCTATCCCTCATGAAGAAAATGGGTCGAGCGTACTCGTTTCCTCGGGACAAGACGAAGAAGATACTTGATCTTGCTCTAAAACATCAGATGCTTACACTGCCGGAGTCCAAAAACCCCGAACAAGCAGGCGAAGTCTCTCACCCAAACTATTGCTTTTACCATCGAGTAATAGGGCACCCGCTCGAAGACTGCTTCACCTTTAAGAATTGGGTCGAGGATCAGTACCAGCTCGGCAAGTTCACTCTGTCTGACAACTGGAGGGTAATGCCGCCACAGAAACACGAACCCAAAGCCACAAAAATAGAACTAACTCCACATTGGGATTGGAAGCGGATTCGCACTTGTCACATGATAACAATATTAAAAGAAGAGCCCGAGAACATGGATAACCTTCCCTGGTGCTTCGAAAACAGCAATGATGAGGTAATCTCAGAATTTCCACCATCTCCGAAAGAACTGGAGGATGGAATACATACCACTGCAGATAACCTCAAGAAAATCGAGTTGGGAACAGCGAATGACCCGCGACCGACATTTGTCAGCGAGCTGCTATCTAAAGAAAGGGTGGCTACGTTAAAAGACATCCTTGTACAGCATAGAGATTGCTTCACATAGAATTATTCCGAAATGCCGGGACTACATCCAGAAATTGCTGTGCACAAGTTGGCGATATCCCCGGACATTAAGCCAGTCAAACAGGCGCCGAGGAGAATGCGGCTCGAGCTTGAGATAAGTATCAATGCCGAGGTCAAGAAGTTAATCGACTCTGGCTTTATCCAGGAGGTTCAATATCCTGAGTAGATCGCTAACATCGTCCCGGTGATGAAGAAAAATGGGACGGTGCGTATATGCGTGGACTTTCGGGATTTCAATAAAGCCTTCCCGAAGGATGATTTCCCATTGCCAGTCACCGAACTGATGATAGACAATACGTCCACTCATGAGGTTTTCTCCTTCATGGACGGCTCATCAGGGTATAATCAGATAAAGATGCATCCCGAAGACCAGAAGCATACCGCTTTCCGGACCCCTTTGGGAATATTTTGTTACAGGGTGATGCCCTTCGGTCTAAAGAACGCCGGTGCCACCTATCAGAGGGCCATGACGAAGATCTTCGATGACCTTATACATGAAATCGTCGAGTGCTATATCGACAACCTCGTGGTTAAGAGCAAATCATACGAGGAATATCTCGAGCATCTAAAGACTGTATTTCGACGCCTTTGACAATAAAACTTGAAGATGTACCCTCTCAAGTGTGCATTCGGAGTTTCTTTAGGCACATTCCTGAGATTCATCGTCCGACACCGAGGTATCGAAATAGATCCGTCAAAGATTAAAGCGATCATGGAAATGCCTCTGCTGAGAACTCTTAAACAGTTGCGGTCTCTCCAAGGGAAGCTCGCATACATACAGCGATTTATAGCCAATATTTTAGGCAAGCGCCGTCCTTACAGCCACCTGATGAAGAAAGGAACTCCATTCGTCTGAGATCATAAATGCCAAGATGCACTAGACGAAATCAAGCAGTACCTGCAAAATCCGCCAGTGTTAGCTGCTCCGGTTAAGGGAAAACCCCTTATTCTTTATACAACCACCCTCGAAGGTTCCTTAGGTGCATTATGGGCACAAGAGAACGACTAAGGAAAAGAAAGAGCTTTCTACTATTTAAGTCGAGTTCTGCTGGGGGCAGAAAGCAACTACTCCCCTATCGAAAAACACTGCCTGGCGTTGATCTTTGCGATAACAAATCTCAGACATTATGCATTGGCGCACGAAGTCCGTCTCATCTCGAAGGTGGACCCCCTTAAATATTTGATGTTGAAGGCCATATTGACAGGTCGACTCGCTAAATGGGCTCTGCTCTTGATGGAGTTTTCGATAACCTATCAACCTCTCAAGACAGTGAAAGGCCAGGCCATTGCCGACTTCCTCGCTGAGCACTCGATACCTGCCGATTCTCCTCTGAATTGCGATTTGCCAGACGAACATGCGTTTGGCACTATCGATGGGAACGATACCTGATGGGAACTCTATTTTGATGGAGCGTCTTCTGTGAAGAAGCGCAAACAAAGTACGCCAATGATCAAATTATGGGTAGGCCTTATCTTCGTGACCCCACAAGGAGGAATAATGCGCTTCACTTTCTCCTTAACAGAGCCGAGGACGAATAACGAAGCCGAATATGAAGCCTTGATAGCAGGTCTCGAGATCGCCATCGATATGGGAATTGAAAACCTCCTCATATACAGAGATTCTCAACTGGTCGTTAGTCAAGTAAACGACGACTATCAAACATGCAAACTGGAGTTGGTGAAGTATGGTGAAAAGGTGCAACAACTGTTGACCCAAATTCCTTCCTACACTTTGGAAAACATACCGCGCATGGAAAACAGCAAAGCAGACGCATTGGCCAAGCTCGCTAAGGAACTGGCTGATGAGAACCTCGATGACGTGAGAATCGTGATACAAAGCCGTCGGGTGCTTGCCCCAGCAGAAATATCTCCGGAATCATCCGAAGAAAAGGGAGCGACTGAACAGACGACCCTGCAAATAAAAGACCGGGAAAAGGCTGAGGATTGGAGAGAAGACTTTATAGACTACTTCAAATATCGTCGAATGCCTGAAGATGCGTCCTCAAGATATCAACTCATGAAACGAGCTCTGTCTTTCGCCTTCGTCAATGATACTCTGTACAAGAGGTCCTTTGATTCTCTGTGGCTGAGATGCCGAGGACCTGATGAAGCGGAAAGAGTCGTTCAGAAAGTTCATGACGGACTCTGTGGTTCTCACCAAGCGGGCCCGAAGATGAAGTTAAAGATCAAACGGATGGGCTACTACTGGCCCACGATGATTCAGGACTGCCTCGAATATGCGAAGCAATGCCACTCATGCCAAATCCATGGGGACTTTATCCACCGGCATCCAAATCCATTACATCCAACGGTGGCTAGCTGGCCGTTCGATATGTGGGGAACTGATATAGTTGGCCCCATCGAACCAGCATCGTCCAGAGGACATCGTTTCATCCTGGCGACGACTGATTACTTCTCCAAATGGGTAGAAGCAGTACCACTTAGAGAAGTGAAGACGGAGAATATCCTCCATTTCTTCAAGACGCACGTCATATACCGGTTTGGGACTCCGCGACGGATCATCTCCGATAACGGGTCTGCCTACAGGAGCCACAAGATCAGCCGCTTCGCACAGCAGCATAATATAGACTGGAGATATTCCTCAGTTTATAATCTACGAGCTAATGGTCTAGCTGAGGCCTTTAACAAGACCTTGACAAAGATCATGAAGAAAACGGTGTTCCGAAATAAGAAAGACTGGCATGAGAGACTGCAAGAGGCTCTTTGGGCGTATCGAACTACGTTCAAGACGGCCACGAACACAACGCCATACGCGTTGGTATTCGGTACGGAAGCAGTACTCTCACTCGAGATAGAGCTACCCTCGCTACGAGTGGCAGTCCATTACGAGCTGACGGACGAAGAAAATGCTCACTTTCGGCTTGAGGAGCTTGATGCCCTTGATGAAACACGACTCATAGCGCAACAAAATTCGGAGGCTTATAAAGCAAAGATGACGCGCTCATATGAAAGATTGACCCGACCGAGGACATTCCGCCAAGGTAAACTCGTGCTAGTGGTCAAAAGGCCTATGATCCCCTAATCGCGCCAAGCAGGGAAAATTCGAGCCAAACTATGAAGGCCCGTACATCATAGACAAGGTTTACCAGGGTGGAGCCTATCTACTCATGGATATGCACGGTGAAAGGCCTTTCAGGCCAATAAATGGTCGCTTCCTAATGAAATACTACGCTTAACGAGCCACAGCCTAGGTCAATGATAGATGACGACGACCATGTCCGCTCGCTATCTTCCTAAGCCCAAGCTCTATAAGTAATAGCCGGCCTTCTCCTCGACGGACCGAAACGTCTTTAAATTAATGGCGGACCGAAACGTCCTTAAACTAATGCCGGACCGAAACATCCTTAAACTAATAACGGACCGAAACGTCCTTAAACTACTACCGCAGCATCCTTAGGATGACAAGATGAATAAAAAAAAGATAATAAATAAAAATAAAAAACGGTATGTCCATAAGCAAAAAGGGCATGGATGAAAAGCCGAAAGGGCTCCGTGAGTAAAAACAGTAGGGCTACCGGTGAGTGTTCATGAAAACCCAAAAGGGCGCGTTCTCGTAAAAAAAAAGAAGAAAATAAAAAGAATAAAAAAAACGGTTTTTCCATAAGCAAAATGGGCACGGATGAAAACCCGAAATGGCTCCATGAGTAAAAACAGCAGGACTACCGGCGAGTGTTTGTGAAAACCCGAAAGGGCGCAACCTCGTTAAAAGACACTTATAGGGTCCTCTCGACCTTATAAGGAGAAACCACCCGCGTGAGATCTTTACGACTCACAAGGGAGCAACACACTTAGAGATCCCCACGATTCCTAAGGAGAAAATACACTTGCGAGATCCTCACGACTCGTAAGGAGAACTCTCTTATGGGACCCTCACGGCTCATAAGATTTGAAAGTCTTAAGTTACAGAGACCTAAACCTGTGCTTAAGCAAACCTCCCACAACCTTAGATATTGCCCTACAAGTGGTTCAATTCTGACCCTTGTATACAATCCACGGGAGCGAAACCAAGTCCCATCTGTGACTGGGGATAGCATGATGAACAACCCTTATAAGCCCTCTCGACTTACAAGGAGAAAACCCTCTTGTAGGATCCTTACGACTTACAAAGGAACATGCACTTAGGAATCCTCATGATTGCTAAGGAGAAAATACACCTACAAGATCCTCACGACTTGTAGGAAGAAATAACTTTGTGAGACCCTTACGGCTCATGAAGTCAAAAGCCTTAGTCGACAGGACCCTAACCCTGTTCGCTAAGCCACCTTTGTTCGACATCGACAGAGGCAGATGATGATTCGCTCCTGGCAATATCCCAGTTGTAGCGGTGCTGATGCCGAAATCGATGTCCAATTTCAGATTTACGGCGAAAAGCCAGTAGGCCGCACATGCATATGAAATAACCGAAATGATGGGGCAACTTGCAATAAAAAGCAGCAAGTAAAAATGTATGCATGCAAATTAGCCGAAATGATTGGGCAACTCGCAATAAAAAGCAGCGAGTAAAAATAAAATAAACAGCCGAAATGATTGGGCACCGCGAAAAATAGACGAAATGATTGGGCAATCGCGCCCTTCGCGATATAAAAGCTGAAATGATAGAGCATCGCGGAAATAAAACGAAAAAAATGATGATAAAACTTTGGCCCTACAGTTGAGATCACATCGATCCCTGTATACAATCCAAGAGCGCAAACGAAGAGGGAACCATATTTTCCCAACAGGCTCCGCCAGAAAACGAAGCCATCTCGATGGTTCATCTCAACCTCGAAGAAACTAGTGTCTTCGGCAAAGTTCTTCGACTCGAGGAAACAAGCATCCTTGACGAAGAAAATCCTGATTCGCGTCGACTCGCAGAGAAACCAGGGTCTCCGCGAGAAATTCTCGGTTCGTTTCAACATCAGGGAAACAAGTGTCCTTGGCAAATTCCTCAATTCAGGAAAACTAGCGTGCTTGATGAGAGCCTCTTGATCCGCATCGGCTCGCAGAGAAACCAGTGTCTCTGCGGGAAATTCCCGGTTCGTTTCAACCCCGAAGAAACCAGTGTCTTCGGCAAATCCTTCAATCTAGGAAACAATCGTCCTTGACGAAGAAAATCCTGATTCGCATCGACTCGCAGAGAAACCAGTGTCTGCGCGGGAAATTCTCGATTCGTTTCAACACCAGGGAAACAAGTGTTCTTGGCAAACTCCTCAATTCAGGGAAACTAGCGTCCTTGATGAGAGCCTCCTGATCCGCATCGGCTCGCAGAGAAACCAGTGTCTCCGCGGGAAATTCCCGGTTCGTTTCAACCCCGAAGAAACCAGTGTCTTCGGCAAATCCTTCGACTCGAGGAAACAAGCATCCTTGACGAAGAAAATCCTGATTCACGTCGACTCGCAGAGAAACCAGTGTCTCCGTGGGAAATTCTCAATTCGTTTCAGCACCAGGGAAACAAGTGTCCTTGGCAAACTCCTCAATTCAGGGAAACTAGCGTCCTTGATGAGAGCCTCCTGATCCGCATCGGCTCGCAGAGAAACCAGTGTCTCCATGGGAAATTCCCGGTTCGTTTCAACCCCGAAGAAACCAGTGTCTTCGGCAAATCCTTCGACTCGAGGAAACAAGCGTCCTTGACGAAGAAAATCCTGATTTGCGTCGACTCGCAGAGAAACCAGTGTCTCCGCGGGAAATTCTTGATTCGTTTCAACACCAGGGAAACAAGTGTCCTTGGCAAACTGCTCAATTCAGGGAAACTAGCGTCCTTGATGAGAGCCTCCTGATCCGTATCGGCTTGCAGAGAAACCAATGTCTCCGTGGGAAATTCCCGATTCGTTTCGACCCTGAAGAAACCAGTGTCTTCGGCAAATCCTTCGGCTCGAGGAAACAAGCGTCCTTGACGAAGAAAATCCTGATTCGCGTCGACTCGCAGAGAAACCAGTGTCTCCGTGGGAAATTCTCGATTCGTTTCAACACCAGGGTAACAAGTTTCCTTGGCAAACTCCTCAATTCAGGGAAACTAGCGTCCTTGATGAGAGCCTCCTGATCCGCATCGGCTCGCAGAGAAACCAGTGTCTCCATGGGAAATTCCCGGTTCGTTTCAACCCCGAAGAAACCAGTGTCTTCGGCAAATCCTTTGACTCGAGGAAACAAGTGTCCTTGACGAAGAAAATCCTGATTCACGTCGACTCGCAGAGAAACCAGTGTCTCCGCGGGAAATTCTCGATTCGTTTCAACACCAGGGAAACAAGAGTCCTTGGTAAACTCCTCAATTAAGAGAAACTAGCGTCCTTGATGAGAGCCTCCTGATCTGCATCGGCTCGCAGAGAAACCAGTATCTCCGCGGGAAATTCCCGGTTCGTTTCAACCCCGTAGAAACCAGTGTCTTCGGCAAATCCTTCGACTCAAGGAAATAAGCATCCTTGACGAAGAAAATCCTGATTCACGTCGACTCGCAGAGAAACCAGTGTCTCCGCGGAAAATTCTCGATTCGTTTCAACACCAGGGAAACAAGTGTCCTTGGCAAACTCCTCAATTCAGGGAAACTAGCGTCCTTGATGAGAGCCTCTTGATCCGCATCGGCTCGCAGAGAAACCAGTGTCTCCGCGGGAAATTCCCGGTTCGTTTCAACCCCGAAGAAACCAGTGTCTTCGGCAAATCCTTCGACTCGAGGAAACAAGCGTCCTTGACGAAGAAATCTTGATTCGTGTCGACTCGCAGAGAAACCAGTGTCTCCGCGGGAAATTCTCGATTCGTTTCAGCACCAGGGAAACAAGTGTCCTTGGCAAATACCTCAATTCAGGGAAGCTAGCATCCTTGATGAGAGCCTCCTGATTCGCGTCGGCTCGCAGAGAAACCAGTGTCTCCGCGGGAAATTCTTGATTCGTCTCAACCCCGAAGAAAGCAGTGTCTTCGGTAAAATCCTTCGACTCAGGGAAACAAGTGTCCTTGACGAAGAAAATCCTGATTCGCGTCAACTCGCAGAGAAGCTAGTGTCGGGAAATTCTCGATTCGTTTCAACATCAGGGAAACAAGTGTCCTTGGCAAATACCTCGATTCAGGGAAACTAGCGTCCTTGATGAGAGCCTCCTGACTCGCGTCAGCTCGCAGAGAAAGTAGTGTCTCCGTGGGAAATTCCCGATTCGTTTCAACTTACAAGATGAAGCCTTAGGCAGCAGGGATTAAAAAAAAACTTGTTTCCTGAACAACGGGACCCTGCAAGTCAGTCTAAAACGGTCTCTTGCATACTATTCACGGGTCTCACTCTCCAAAGTCGAATTTCGAAAAGGAGGGAAACAACCGCTTACGGGTCCTCTCGACTCGTAAGAGGGAAAATTTTCTTATGGGATCCTTACGACTTATAAGAGAGGACGCACTTGAGAATCCTCACGATTCCTAAGGAGAAAATCCACCTACGAGATTCTCTCGATCCGTAGGGAGAAAAGTCCCTATGAGACCCTCACGGCTCATAGAGTTGAAAAGTCTTAGGCGGCAGACCTGAACCTGCAGCCTAAGCCATCACTATCTCTTGGAAAAACTAAGTTATCTGCCAATTATGTTTATCAAGTCAACATGTTGATAATAAGAAAAAGAGAAGAAAGCAACAGAAAGAACATCCGATTTACATTTGACCAAGCGTTCGAAACACACTCATTCATGCATAGGAAAAAGACTCAGAACGAGAAATAAGACGAGCTGGGATAATTTTTTTTCCATTTATATTGCCAAAAATCCTTACAATCATAAAAGCAGTAAACGAGAAACATTACTACAATGGAATAACCTCAGATCCAGGGCACGGACTGAGGAATTCAAAAGTAAGGCCATCCAGAGTTCTCCTGGCCTTTCTGATTATTCTCATGCGCAGCCTCTCGCGCTCCTGTGTGTCGAGATCTTCGGCGAGCCCCCCAGTCTTCGATAAGCAGCGATTATCGTCGTCTGCTGGAAAATTTGATGCAGGATGTCGATAAGGCTATCCCGCCGCTTCTTCGAGATCAGCCCCGACAGGTACACTGAATGCACCTTGTCTTCGACATCATCCAGCGCATTGAGCAGTAAGGCCTCGTGGAACCCCGGGAGTGCTCTCCAGATTGCTCCCAGTACGACTTTCAAGAGAGCGGAACAGCGAGGGAGCAGCCAACCGGCGCGTGCGTTCAGACGACCCATGACCTCTGCACATTGGGCGTCTGTAAACTCTTGATTTTGTTGACAGCCTTGTGCACGGATATCCTTGTAAGTAATGAATTCGTGCAGACTGTATAGACGCACCGCCATAATGCCTGAAGGAAATATCATTGGAAGATTAGCAATGAGGAAAAAGTATAGGGAGTTAAAACTCCTCGAGAGCAATGCTCTATAGACAGGGGTGGCACTTGTCAAAAATCAGTTATGAGGATAATTTGAGGAGAATCCCCTAAGAACATTGAGAGCTTTGCTCTGGAAAAAATGATATAATAATAATAATAGTATAAAATGCCATCTTTAAACTCTAAGATCAATAAAAAACTCCTAAGAGTTTTTTTGTATGATTTGGAAGGAGCAAAGCTCCATTAATGAAATGAGAAAATACAAGGAAAATCTTTTAGAGAGCAAAACTCTATTAATGGAACCCTAATAGGGCTCTCCTTAGTTCTCTTTAGATCTCTCTAGAGCAAAGTTCTGCTAAGTGAAACCCTAAATGGGTTTTCTTTAGATCAGGGATCTATGGAGAGCAAGGCTCTGTTAATGAAAATTAATTTAATTCAATTTAACTTAAATTAAAATTTTCACCTAAAAGTTTTAAAGAGTTTAACTCTTGGAGTTCTTGAAAATAAAGAGCAGAGCTTTGAGTTCTGAAAGTAAAATTTTGAAGATGAAAATCATCTAAGCGACCAAAGGTCCTATTTATAGGCATCAAATGCCCTTTCAACTTCCAAAAGTTGCCGCGACGGTTGGAATTCTGTCACTGCTGCGCTCACGTTTGGGGGCCACGTGAGCGCAGCGGTGGGAAGGGGGGCATTTGTTCCCCCAATCAGAGCAAGGCTCTGTTTGAATTTCAAAAAATTCAAATTTTGAAGCAACGCTTCAAATATCGTGCGCTGCGTGCAATGCGTCACGTGTCAGAAGCTGATACGTCCGCGCGGCGCCCAAGGCAGTGCGCCCAATCAGAGCAAGGCTCTATTAAAAAACAATAAAAATTAAAGGAAGCAATGCTTCAGTTGGGCAAGCGCTGCGCTGCGCGACACGTGTCAGCACAGTTGCGCAAGCACTGCGCTGAGCGACACGTGTCAGCGCAGCTGCACAAGCGCAGTTGCGCTGCGCGACACGTGTCAGCGCAGTTGCGCTGGCGCAGTTGCGCGGCGCTCTGCGCTGCGTGACACGTGTCACGCGCTAGGGCGTTTGTGCCAAACAGAATTAAATTTCTAATAAAATCTTTCTGTTCTTATTAAAACAAGAAGATTTTCTTCTGTAAAACAAAAGCCCTTGGATCAAAGATCCAACGGTAGGGAAAATTCCCCAAATCACTCAGAGAAAGATCTCTTTAACAAATTTAACTAATTAATGGGCACTATATAAAGGCCCCCAGACCCCAATTCAGAGGGCATCAATCAATCAATCAATCATCATTATCAAGATCGAAAAGAAAAGAACTCTGAAGAATTTGAGAAAACTCTTCAAAAAACAAAAAGAAAAGGTAAAAACTTTTAGAAAAAGAGAAGAATCTCTTATAAACAGATCATTGATCTAAGAACAAGATCAATGATCTTTAATAAAAATGAAAAAGAAATAAGAACAGTGCCTTGCATTTTTTATGAACCACTGGTTCTTTGAAAACAAGAAAAACTTGTTTTCATTGATCTAAAATTGATCAAAATATAAAATAGTGCCCTGCACTTGCAAAATTGGCACTGTTGCGCTCTTAGGTTGGCACAAGCCAGCAGAGAGTGCCACGTGTCAGCACCAGAATCACTTGCGCTATGCGCTTATAAGATAGAGCCTTGCTCTCTGAAATTGGCGCAACTCACCAGAGCGCTCCACGTGTCAGCAGCGCAAGCGCAGCGCACCGGCGCAGCGCACTATGCATGCGTGGCACGTGTCACCACCTCAAGCGCTTGCGCTCAATGAATGGCGCAAAGCGCCTGACAAATACACTGCATTGTTTAAAGAAGGGCCGAGCCCAATTAAAAAGGCCTAACATGCCTAATAAAATGCCATGCATTATTTTAAAAAAGGGCAGAGCCCAAACAAAATAGATGCTCTGCATTATTCATAAAAGGGAAAAACCCAACCAAAATAAAATGCAATGCAGAGCCCAAACAAAATAGATGCTCTGCATCATTCATAAAAGGGCAGAGCCCAACCAAAATAAAATGCAATGTATTAAAAGGGCAGAGCCCAAACAAAATAGATGCTCTGCATCATTTATGAAAGGGCAGAGCCCAAACAGAACAAAAATAATGCAGTGCATTATTAAAATAGGGCAAAGCCCTAGTAAAGGCCTAACGGGCCAAATGCAAATAAAAATGTTGAATATTCAACTGGACTTAGCCCAGTCATGGCCGTAAGTCCTCAAACTAAATTAATTTACATCCGGTTCGAGGGTACATCTCCGAACTCCTCTAACACCTATCGTTGTAATCCTTAAACGACGTCAGAGAGGCGACGGGTCCCGACAACCATACATCAACACGGACTGTGGGGTCCTTAAACTCATGGACTCATGCGTCCTTAAACTAAAACACGGACTGTGGGGTCCTTAAACCCACGGACTTATGCGTCCTTAAACTAAAACACGGACTGTGGGGTCCTTAAACCCACGGACTTAAGCGTTCTTAAACTACCTATGGACCACCACGTCCCTAAACTGGAACATGGACCACTACGTCCCTAAACTGGAACTTGGACCACCACGTCACTAAACTGGAACATTAACCACCACGTCTCTAAACTGGAACATCAACCACCATGTCCCTAAACTGGCGATGGACCACCACGTCCCTAAACTGGCGATGACCGCAATGTCTTTAAACTACCTATGGACCATTATGTTCCTAAACTGGAACATAGGCCACCACGTCCCTAAACTGGAACAATAGAGACCCCAAATCCTCTTTTTCCGGATCTAAACGATCCTGTTTATGTTGATCTTAGCCTCAAACCTGGCTAACGTATCCTTAAACATTCAAATGGACCATAAAACTCCAAATCAACTTTGGTTCAAGGGTACATCTCTGAACTCCTCCGACACCTATCGTTGTAATCCTTCAACGACGTTAGAGAGGTGACGAGTCCCAACGGCCATATATTAAATAGATCACCACGTTAAGTTGATCTTAGTCTCAAAACAGGACTAACGTATCCTTAACGAGCGTTTAAGTTGATCTTAGTCTCAATATAGCTAACGTATCCTTAAACTAAAACACCAAACCCAAATCTAAGTAAATACGGATTTGGACTAATCCACGTCCTACGGGCGACGGCATAACTTAGTCTACGTGTACAATCCACGGGCATCCACAAATAAAACAAACACACACGATACAAAGTGAAATTCTGGAGAAGGAGAAAGTGGCTACCGCGATGCGGTAGCGTAATTAACTGCAGGGGCTTGCGCCTGCAGGGAAGAGCGTCCCCACAATCAAAAACCCCTCAAACGAGGGGGAATCTGATGAAGTCTGCTACATCGGTCGCATCCGTCTAAACCTCCGATACACGGTGCCATAAATCAACTTGGCATCTTCGGAGAGGTGGACGGATAAAAGCAAATAGCATCTGCCTCGAATTTCAGGCAAGACATCTTCACGTCGTCGCCGTCTTTCGGAGGGGAACACCGGTATTTGCGATTGTGTGCGAAATCCGGTTTATTGACCCTTGTCCTTCCGTTCTTATCTCTTGACCTTTGCCTCCAGCTAAACCAAACGCAATAGGCCACGGTTAAGAATCACTGCTACCTTGGTAGGATAGGATACCTAATGGAGCGCTTGCATGATATTTGTGTGGAGTTCGATTAGCAATTTTTTGGGCAAGGAAATGAGTAAAAAAATCTTAACTTAAACAACCCTTCTTTTTTCCTAACAAGATCCATTACTCGCTATCCATCACAAACAACAAAAGAAAATACAAGAGAGAAGAGATCAAAGAAAACAATATTGCAAGTAAATAAATGCAAGAAAAGTTATTGCAAGTAAAAGGTAAGAAGATACTAAGAACCATTATGCAAAAGTAAATGCTTCATTAGAGTTCAAAATGAGAGTACAAGGTAATGAATTCAAATACTAAAATCTAACCTTGCAACCCCAATTAAGAGGTTGCAGGATTAGATAAAAGTAAAGAGCTCAAGATTAATTCTATCTACTATGTACAAAGCTTAAACAAGGTTACAAAATGCAAGGATGAAAAATTAAGTGAAGTGTGATAAACTGTAGCTCCCAAGCTTGCTCTCCGTTCTCGTATATATAGGCACTTCATCAACAAAAAATAATAATAAAATTGAAATGATGTGATAACTTGGAATGACCAGAAGAAAAATGGAAGCAAAAGGCGGAGGTGGGACTGCCAGTGGCAGGGATTTGGCCATTTTTGGCGGTTTTACTTTGAGTGGTGGAGCCCGTCTTCTTGTGATGATTTCTTATTCTCTCCATATTCTCTCTGGTATTGTTTGATTCTTTTATATCAACTTGAATTGTAATATGTAGATTTGGAGGGAAAAGCAAACTTTAAATCACATCAACACTTTATTTCTACTCATCACACCAAGCCCACTTGGTTTAAACATGCCAACTTGCTCCACTTGCATACATGAGTTCATATCATCATCATGGCAGCCCACCATGGTTCATGCACCTAAAAATAGCGGGTCGGGGACGACGTTTCAAAGCTGTCAAGCAAAGAACCTACTTGTGATCACATTTGAAATTATTATTGTGACATGTTGGACCAAAATGGACAAAAGTTGTCCACACATGTATTTATTGTAAAACCTTCATAAATAATGATCGGTTTTCCATTTTGGTTGCAGTGTCGGCCCACTCTGTCGTATCCGTGTATTTGAATGTGTTTCCAGTATTTTGTCACGAATACATGTATCGTGTACTTATTGAGTAGATGCGGATTAATAGTACCGATATATCACAAAATTGATAATGAATGAGAGGTATTGAAAGGCAGTTTTTCA
Organism: Agapanthus africanus; assembly: GCA_030015575.1. NCBI lineage: Eukaryota > Viridiplantae > Streptophyta > Magnoliopsida > Asparagales > Amaryllidaceae > Agapanthus > Agapanthus africanus. The sequence continues at coordinate 753,286,562 of CM057339.1, forward strand.
TGATGAACAAAGGAACATAGTAGCAGTTGTTCAAAATCATAGTATTGCCACATATTCACCGACGGCAGCAGCATTAATTTGTGCTCTGTTCCCTACTCTGTAGGATATATCACCAGGTCTAATCATCCTACTTTTTCTCAGTTCATGTAATAAATTATATATATGAGATTCTAATCTGGTATCTAGTATTAAGAAAATAGGACTGACCGAAAAACAGCTCTCAATAACTAGAACGCCTGAAGGAGACGCAATAGTATGCTTCTTCTTCAATGCGGTCATCAAGGAATTCATGCAATTCTCTTTCTCTGGCTCATGTTTATGACATTTGTCACAAGTCGGAGCTGAACCGACATTCCCCATCCCCGAATAAGAATTCGGGTCCATCAAGTCATACATTTTATTATCTTGATAAAGACATGACATGGAAGCTGCAATTAGGAGAGAGAAAAAATACTCAACGTATGCTCTTGCAAGTTTAGATTAGTAATTATTTTATCTAAACATGATGGCTCCTACAGTTTGCTCGAATTCTCCTTCAAATCTTAAAAGGAGAACTGGTCGGGATCATGTACGCTCCACAAGTTCGCTAACCATTCAGCCATGAAAGTGTTGGTACTCCAAGGGAGGCTCCCCGTGCTTTTGCATGGACCTAATTAAATAACCGCATTTTGGCAGAGTCATAACCCCGTTAACACATTTCTAGACATCTAATGGGTTAGCTAGTTGTGAAATGAAAATCTCTTGGAAGTATGCTACTCATCAGTGGGATCGGGACCCAACTATCATCGTGTGATAACTTAGACAGAAGCCACTATAGTCACCAAACTCAAGAAAGTATGCAACACTAGAAAATTTCCTGTATATTTGAAACTCACGATATGATTTTTATCCCTAACAACCTATGACCCTTACGGAGGCCAACAAATCATAATCTGCTAGTTAAGTTCAACACGTCATTATCCTGAATTAATTCGAACCCACCCGCACCAGCCCTTGACGGAGGCCAACAAAGCCGTTGTATAGAGATGTGATCAATCACATCTCTATGAAACAGATAAGTATTACTTAGCTACCGAACACTATGCCTTGATGAATGCCAACAAATATAGCATGAATACTAAGTGGTATCTATTTAAAATGATGGAGGGCTACGGCTGTTTTTTGGCCAAAAAACCTTTAACGTAATGAACTTGATATCATTGAAGGAAACGGGTGATTTTGAAAAAAGGTAGTTCAAGCTCAATTTTGAAAACTTTTGGTTTTGTGAAAAACTGAGTAGTTTTGAAAAGAACTGAGTGGTTTTGAAACTTGATTCCAACATCTTTTTAGGTTTATTTTCTTGCATTGATATGAATTAATACGGCCCCATCAATTAAGCCTAAACATCATAGAAAACAACCAAAATAGAATGTACACCTACATTCGCCATGGCATCCGGAGACTTCATTGTAAAGTTACTTAACTTACGACAACGCATAGGAAAAGCTAGCGCGGATGCAAAACATGTACAACATTTGTATATATCAATACAAGCAAGTAATAAATATCATAAGCAAACGATAAACAAAATTGAATTAGCAGATAAACTAGGAGCTCTGTATTTCGTTTGAGCCGCAAACGAAAAGCAACGTACCCCGGACATGTAGAAAGCTCAAACATTAACTGAGCCAAAGGTCTCTGTGAGCGCGACAAGTTACCCGTCAATTTTAGAAGTGAGGCAACCATCACTCAATAAAATGAGTGGGCCAGCCGACATTTCATGGAATCCGGCAACTTAAGCACTCTACCGTGGGTCTATCCTAAACCCCTGCAAGTGCGGCGAATAACCCTAATTCTAGAGCGAGGCGACTCGAACTCGCCACTGCGAGACGACCACTGAGCATACTCTAGAACCCATCTATTTAAGCACTTCTCCGTATATTATCCTAATACAAGAATGAATGGATATACAATAGTAATATGGATCTCAATCCGGTCGTGTTCTAATAAAACAATATACAACAAGCGGTAATGACGGCCACAATCCGGCCGCTCGACTCAAATAACAAATATACATTCATTACTACGATGAGGGGGCTATCCACCACGACCATTCGTCTAATCCATCACAATATATACATCAATAGCACAAGAAAGTATTTGCATCCCCTTCTAATCGACCTATAGCAATTAGACGACTTATATAAACACAAATATGAACTAAAGATATCAACAATGCAAGAGTTTCGAGTTTTAAAACTTTTGAGTTGCCCGAATACAAAGATAACACTAAATGAAATCTGAGGCAAATCAAACATAACCAAAAATCACAATTTCCGAAACCCAAGACACTGAAAAAACGAGGACAGATTGAGACAACAAAACAGCCAGAACCAGGGTTTTTGAAATTTTGGACGGTTTTATTTTTTCTATTCTGTCTCGGTTTTGCCCAGTGTCACTTTCAAATCATGAAGACCCCTCTGCATTTGTTTAAAAAAAATTTAGTGATCAACAAATTTCGATAGAAACTACAAATATCAGGGTTTTGAAAATGGAATTTTGACAGTTTCGAAACTCAAGCATCATTAAAACTGGTTTACGTGTTTGGATAGCTCTGATACCATGTAAGTAGATGCCTGTGCTCGTGCCTCTAACTGGCGACCAAGAAGGAATACAAAACAAAACTTCTACAACATGAGCACGAACTTCTACAACCTAGAATCAAATCAAACACTAAACTAGCTAAACTATAAGGATGTAACTACTCAGATAGACGTTTAGATATCTTTATAGCCGTGTCCTTCGACTTCTTTCCACTTCTTGCACTCTTAGGGACTTCGGGAACGATCTTGGATGTCGGTCTTCGTTGTCGAAGAAGATTCGTCCGAGAGAACCCTAGCTAAGGCTATTGCTTCACAAAAAGTAACAAGTAAACTAAACTTCCTAGGAACAGGTCACTAGGAGATGTACTAGTGGATATCTCTAAGTTTTTCTCTCTTTTCCTTTTTCTTTCTCTACAATAAAAACTCAAGAGAAGAGGAAGACGATGATAATGGTGATGGTGATGAAGTGAGCATGCATAGCTACAAGAATAATAATGCTAACTTATTTCTTTCTTTTTCTCTTTTCTCTTCTTATCTATTTAGAATTGTTGAGTGGAATTGTGATTCAACATTGTGAGTCACAAACCCACAACATTCTAAAGAGATCTTAAAGAGATGAGAAGAAAAAGATTAGCCATGACAAATGTACACATATACATGTGTGTGTCTATATATATATATAAACACTAATAAAATTATATGCCATAAATACATACACATGTATTCGTATCAAAATACGAATACCGTATTCGTATCAAAGTATGAATACCCTATTCGTATTAAGATACGAATACCCGTATCGTATTAAGATATGAATACCCGCATTGATATTAAGACACAAATACATGTATTTATACAAATACCCGTATTCATATAAATACCGTATTCTTTCAAAATATGAATAGGAAAAGAGGATACTAAAAAGAGATATATAATACTAGCTCACATTTCATCCAAATGTGATAACCTGCCTATCTTTCAAACCTGCTAGTATTAACAAAATATCCGATTAAAAGTACGTGTACAAAAACACGTATTTACTCGAACCCATGTACGTATCAAAATACATACATCGTTTCGCCTAAGCTGGGGAACCCTCTGTGTGAAATTATAAAGACTCGACAATATGCTTGTAGGGTGTTTTTCGTCACCCTATTGATATGGGAATACGGGCGCGCTTGTCAGGTGCATTACAGATTCCCTGCCTAGGGTAGGCTGGGGTTTATTGATTGCGGGGATCCGAATTTCCGGCAGCCGCGGACTAAGCGGCCGTTAATTACCCTTCGCTTTTGACGCGAGAGAAGCTCCGATAGACGGGTCAAACAAGTCATATGAACTCAATGTGTAGTGTTGGGTTTTGAAGGGGTTTTGGATATATCGGGGGCCCCGCAGAGTTTTTACGGGGGTCCCGCTACCCGGATAGCAGGCTGAAACAGCCCCCTTACGGGGTGCGGGACAGTGCCCTGTTAGAAAAATTTTCCTATCAGGGGGCGTGTTTTGAGTGTGGAGTGTATGAAAAATGAGGGGTGAGGAGCGTCTTAAAGACGCGTGCATAGCACGTGGGCACTGGTCGCCCATGGGTCATGTGCCTGGAGCGTGGGCGCTTAACGCCCGCGGGTCATGTACTTGGCGCGTGGGCGCTTGGCGCCCGCGGGTCACGTTCCAGGCGCATGTGCGCCCGCGGGTCATGTGCCTGCCACGTGGGCGGTTGACGCCTGCGGGTAACGTGCCAGGCGCGTGGGCGTTGGGCGCCCACGGGTCACGTGCACGGCATGCGACCGCAGGGCACCAGCGGGTTACGTGCGCGGCACACGACCGCTGAAAACACCAGCGTAAAAGGGCTTAGCCCTTGGGCTAGGAGTTGAACTCCTAAGGGATTTTGAGTAGAGTTAAACTCCAAAAGATTTAGATTTGGAGTTCAACTCCTAAATGATCTGGAATAGGAGTTAAACTACTATGAGGATTTGGGTCCTAGAGTTGAACTCCCGAAAGATCTTCAGAGGTGATCAAAGGGGACCCCACTCTTCTCTTGTTAGCCTCGGAGCTTCTTTTGAGCCTTAGATTTGTCCAAAGTTGGATATTTGGAGATGGGTCTCCTTCTTCCTCCTCTTGATCGGCTGGATCTTGGAGAAAATGGGGTGAGACTTAAAAGTCTCCCCTTTTCGAGATCTGATTGAAGATCCGAGCTCCCCTTCAAGGGTTTTGTGGTGAAAAACTATTTCTTTTTAGAAAAGGGAAGAGTTAAACTCTTAATTTAATTTAAAAGGGGGAAGGTTTTAGAACCTTGAGTAAGGAGAAGGAGGCATAAACCATAGAATTTTTGAGAATGGAAAAAGTTGTCATGGATATTTTCATCATGTT